>CAWUFW010001359.1:1686232-2910774 GCA_963921515.1 Calotriton arnoldi | reverse complement strand
GCGACTCCGATCTCGGCCGGTAGAGCTCCGAATCGGATTCGGCATAACCGGATCCGATTCGGAGCCCCTATTTCCGACCGATTCGTACGCGCGTCCGGACGAGCGAGTACGATGCGAAATCGCCAACCGACTCGTTCGGGCGTCCCAACCGCTCCGACCGACTCGTTCCTGAGTCTAACCTCACCGACCGACTCGCTCGGACACGACTCGCACCGCGCAATGGAGACGTTCCCCGGCCGGGTAAGTACGATGCGCGCCGCGAGCAGTCCGACCGACACGCGCCATCCGGCTCGAAAGAGCAGTCGGAGCAGTACTTCGGGGGTCCGTGTCGGACCCCCCTGTACGTGTAGCCACGCGAGTCGCACACAGGGGGGACCCATGGGTCCCCCCTACCTGTGCGTGTACGGCGCGAGTCGCTTCGCCGCGTACCCACTGTAGGGGGCGCCCTTGTTCGCCTCGCACCCAGTGAGGCAATGGGAGCCCACGTACGCGTTGTACGACCGGCTCCCATTGACTTCAATGGGAGTCCGACCGACTCGAGTACGATAGCACACGGACGCATCGTACTTGTTCGGTCGGGCTGCACGGGTCCGATTCGGTCGGAAATCTCTCCGGGTCCGGCTCGGTCGGAGAGATTTCCGGCCCGAATCGGAATCGGCCCCTTATTGTTGTTTTATTGGTGAGAATTTTGAAAATATTTTTCTGGCTTTGTAAGATATCTGTAGAGCTGATATAAATGTAAGGAATGAAAGAATAGTAAATTAGGTCTCAGAAATAATTATTGTTGAAGGGTAGTAGTATTGTTATATTTTAAATACAGTTTTACTTACTTAGTGCAGTTTTCAAGATTTCTTCAGTAATGAAAGTTTTCTTTTAGGAAACAGTTGGGCAGAGTTTCACCTTCTTCTTTATTGTAGGTTAGAAGTGTAAAGAGATGTAAACATTTGATGTTTATATAGTGTTTATTTAATTGGTTGCTTTATGTTATTGGTGTATTTTAAAATGTGAGTATTTGATTCGTTGAAGTTAATTGGTTTTATTGTTTTGGCTGTTTGTTTCCATATAATGGAAAAGCTAATTAAGAAACTGTTAGTAGAAAGTAATTATTCTTTCGGTTTGCTTTTTTTAAATATTTTAAACATTGTTTTGAATGTGAAATGATGCAAGCATTATATATTTTACAGATTTTATTTTATTACTGTAATTGTTTGTTTAGAGGAAAAATTTATTTTTATATATTGATGTGTTTGCAAATTATTTTTTTATGTTGTTTAAGTGTTTTATATTGTTTTATAATGTGAATTTATATTTGGTGCTAAAGATATATTTAATTGAGCAGTTTTTCTATAGTCGATATTTTCAAAAAGTCGATAATATTGATGTCTATATTTTGGTATTCGATATTTTTGTTATTTTGTATGTTAATTAAATTTAAACGATATTTAATTTAACGATATTTTGTATTTCGATATTGTGGTGTACGATGTTTTTTATATACGATATTGTGTACTCGATATTTTTGGATTTTTATAAATAAGTATGGGTAGTCGATATTATTGTAGTCGATATTATGACGCCGATATTTTGTAAATACGATATTTTTGTTGTCGATATTATGTCAGTGATCCTTTAAATACAGCACATTCCTGCCCTTTTCCAGTGACGCAGTGCAGCTCAGCAAGGTGACTTGCTGCGCTGAACTGCCCCACTTTTTCATAAATTTGCCCCAAAGTTTTATGCATGTTAGTCTATTTGGTGTGGCTTGACAGCACATCTGCAAGCCAGACCTATTGTTATAAATTCTATAACATAGACATATAGTGGACTTTGCCTCCATCCTAACGGAGTATCACACTCTCGCCTCATGCCATTGGCTGTTTAATATATCATTGTACCTTCTATGCATGAAGGACTATTTTAGATCTCAAAAGTACACTGAATCATCACATATTAAATTCTCAATCTCATACATGTATTGTACAGAAAGCAATCTTTTTTGTTGTGTGTAGTTCATTGCATCAGCCTTTTTACAATTCTAGTCTCAACTCAAAATGCAAGCTAGACCTACTGGCTTTGCCAATGCCTGTCGTAATGTTGAAACCAATCAAAGCAACAATTTCCAGAATGCATTTGGTTGCTAAAAAGAAAAGTCTGCGACTGGAAAATGGTGGCCTTGATGTCATAGGCTTCATTACGAGTGGCCTTTTAATTCCAATGGGGCCCATCAGAATCATTGGAACCTCAGTGCTCCATAGATCTGCGGAGTTTCCATGAAGCAGTTTCTTTTCACACATACATTTCGGCTGATGAAAGCAGCCAATATGCTGTATACAAATTGAGGGGGAAAGGAGGAATTACGGGGAGAAACGAATTCAGATTTACAGATTTGCCAGGTTGTTCCTCATTTCTAAGGTGAACCTCAGGAACCCACTTGCAAGTGCTCGTAAAATCCAAGCAATATTCGGGGCCACTCGTAATGAGAGCCATAGGGTCATCTGGTGACATTGCCTACTCTCTACCACGACATAAATAAAAAAAACTGCAACGCTCTGAGATGGGATTTTGCATATCATTTGCTAAACTAATGATCTGAGCATCAAGGTGATGCACATCGACTCCTGGAGAGGCGATGAAAAGTACCTCATCCCTACAGTGTATTATTCCACTATTTCTCAGCTGGTAGGGGGTGGCAACTAATTCTGTTGGGAGCCTATTAAATCAATCCAGCCTTCTCAGTATCCTCTCCAGACCTTTCTTGAATCCTGACCTGCAACGCACTTTCTGCGCTGAACGGGCGCAGAAGGGAACTGTGCGGTTCTTTCTGGTGTCTTTAATTGAGTGTATGTGCATATTTTTGCTGACAAGAAGGCTCAGAAACACAGGGTAGTAATTACCTGTTTGTGTTGACAGCTCTACTGTCAGAAAAACATACCCTAACCATGTACATCATTTAGGAGTCCCCAGGGGTCGCAGCTGCGGCCCCTCGCTTGCCCCTTTTTCCCCCTGGCACTGACTTTGCGACCCCTGGCCTCAGAGGTGGTAAAATTTGTGCCTGGAACACAGAAGCAGCTCACCCTAATGGACGTCGTTTGGAGCTCCATTTTCATGATTTTCAGTCAAATTGTTAATACACAAATAGTGAATAATTGTATTCACTATTACTATAATAAAAGATGGAGTAGAATTAGCTGGAATATGACCCTATCTGACAGCTAAGGTAAGTAAAAAATGCTTTTAAATTTATTTTGTATGCATGCTTGTAGGTGAGTGTGTTTATCTGAGAGTGTGTCAATGTGTGTGTGTTTAAGCATGTATGTGTCAAATGGTGTGATATCACTTCCGCTTCCCCATGCATTTTGGTGCATTGACGCCCATGACCCTAACTCAGAGATAATTCGAGTTAATGTATGTATCAAGAAGCCAAGAAAAAATGTACAGATCCCTTCTATGCCGGCACAGCGCAGAAAACTGGATCACGACCTATCAGCTATTATAAGAGTAATAAACATGCCTCTTTTGCCTGCTTAGTTACCATGGGTATCACACTATGGGGCCGATTCCGATTCGGGCCGGAAAACGTACCGACCGACTCGGAGCCGGAATTAACTCCGACCGACACGTACCGGTGCAGCCCGACCCACAAAGTACGATGAAAAGCGTGCAAAATCCGACCGACTCGTACGGAACACAAGCCGAAAGACCGAACCGCGTGGAAAACATCTATCCGGCCGGAAAAGCACGCGAATCTAACTGACCGACACGCACCAGGAAGAATCCCGAACGAAACGTACCCGCGAACTCCGACCTGCCAAGTACGATGCAACGCGTGGAAAACACCACCGAGTCGCACGGAGCTCAAGCCGTACGACCGACACGCATACAAAACAGCGAGCCGAAGCAACCCAATACACCGCGACCGAAGCGTACGCAGCACAGGAAACAGCACAAACACAGCGTGAACGACTCGGAGAAGCTCGCACGAGACAACTGCAGGGTCCGACTCGGTCAGAAGAACGTCTCCTACGTGCACAAAAAGTACAAAGGGAAAAACACAAAAAAAAGGCCAAACAAGCAATTACAAAGCCAATAAATACTGGGGGAACAGGGAACAAAGACACACCCACAACTCCACCCATATAAAGGACACAAATCCCTACCATGATCCTTTGCAAATTCAAATGACCTGCCAGCACAGAACACCAACAGACAGCAACCACACACACACTCACAGCTCATCCATCACACAAGCCACACACCATCAGCACCTCAACAAATAGCACCCTCACATACACCCAGCAAAACACACACTCACACACCCTCACTTGCACACCAACACACACATCACTCACCACCACCACCCATCACCATGCCCCCAAGAAGAATCCAAAGTTCCTAGATAGTGAATTGGAAGTCCTGGTAGATGAGATCCTCAGGGTAGAGCCACAGCTGTTTGGTACACTGGTCCAACAGACCCCCATGTCGCAGAAAACCAAGATGTGGGCGAGGATTGTCGACAGTGTGAACGCACAATCACCATGTTTGCGCACAAAGGAAGACATCCAGAACAGGTGGTATGATGTGCGCAGTAGGGTCAGGGACCTACTGAAGAAGGATTACATCTTGAGCCAACACACCGGCAGTGGCCCTCCTGCCAAACCACTATACCTCAGGCCCTTGGAGGAGAAGGTGCGGGCCATCCTCCCACCAGTGAGCGTCTATGGACTAGAAGACATCCCAGAGCCTGGTGAGTACACAACCAATATACCCAATATCGTGTGACAATACACACACATCACTGTCAAGGGGATAGTCAAACCATGCACCCTTAGCAAATCCACAGCAACAAAACCAGAATCATCCCAAGATGTGTATGTCAGTCAGATAAACACAATACATGCCATCTCATAGTGATACGTAACTGTGTCATGACATGTACAAACCCTACAACAAATAAAGCTAGGCAGTGGCACAAATCTAACCAACAAACACTGTCAGATATGTAGCCACCACTACAACACCACCACACAGGGAATCCCACAGAAAGGAAGGAATTCTGTGTATGCTGGTCAAGTCAGTGTAGCCAATAGCATCATGGGAGTCGTAGTCACAGATATTGCCCACCATCACAATACGCCCATCAACACCACTCTGAACCATGCTCACATCACAGGGAGTGGAAAACAACTGACAAGATGGCTGACACTGGCTACTGCTGTGGGGAGCACAAGGCCCTGCTGGGAACTGTGCACCAACCAACAGCAGGACACCACTGTCTGACATCCTGAAAGACAACTTGCACTCCCTGCAATGGAAGCCCGTTCCGTGGTGGGATATCTGGCTGGGTGGGAAGGAGGACTCACAGCTATGACCATAGTTACCAGCAGCTCTTCCCACACACCCCCCTAACCCAAAATACACACAACTCACCTGGGAAAATGCATTGCCTCACACTAAAAATATTTATCCCACAAAGAACCACCACCCTGGGTCATGCTGTGGGAAGCACAGTGACACACATGGGACTTGTAGCCAAACAAACGCCAGGACAACACTGTCAGCCATCCATTCAGCACAGGCACACTACCCCACAGGGAAGCAGAGTCAGAAGGAAGGAAGTATGGGCAAGCTGGGAAGGGGGTGGAGGCAATAGCATGATGGGAGTGGTAGTCACAGCTCAACATCCCCCCACAAGGCCCAGCAAGCTCACACTGAAGCATGCCCACCTCACAGAGAGTGGAAAGCCCCATCAAAGATGTCTGACACTGCTGCTCTGTTGTGGGGAGCACAAGGCCATGCTGGAAACTGGCAACCAACCAACAGCAGGACACCACTGTCAGCCATCTTGCCATTGCTGTCACAGCCACACACAGTGAAGTACACTCAAAAGGAAGGAAGTATGGGCATGCTGGGAAGGGAGGTGGAGGCAACAGCATGATGGGAGTGGTAGTCACAGCTCAACATCCCCCCACATGGCCCAGCAAGCTCACACTGAAGCATGCACACCTCACAGAGAGTGGAAAGCCCCATCAAAGATGTCTGACACTGCTGCTCTGTTGTGGGGAGCACAAGGCCATGCTGGGAACTGGCAACCAACCAACAGCAGGACACCACTGTCAGCCATCTTGCCATTGCTGTCACACCCACACACAGTGAAGTACACTCAAAAGGAAGGAAGTATGGGCATGCTGGGAAGGGGGTGGAGGCAACAGCATGATGGCAGTGGTAGTCACAGCTCAACATCCCCCCACATGGCCCAGCAAGCTCACACTGAAGCATGCACACCTCACAGAGAGTGGAAAGCCCCATCAAAGATGTCTGACACTGCTGCTCTGTTGTGGGGAGCACAAGGCCATGCTGGGAACTGGCCACCAACCAACAGCAGGACACCACTGTCAGCCATCTTGCCATTGCTGTCACACCCACACACAGTGAAGTACACTCAAAAGGAAGGAAGTATGGGCATGCTGGGAAGGGGGTGGAGGCAACAGCATGATGGGAGTGGTAGTCACAGCTCAACATCCCCCCACATGGCCCAGCAAGCTCACACTGAAGCATGCACACCTCACAGAGAGTGGAAAGCCCCATCAACGATGTCTGACACTGCTGCTCTGTTGTGGGGAGCACAAGGCCATGCTGGGAACTGGCAACCAACCAACAGCAGGACACCACTGTCAGCCATCTTGCCATTGCTGTCACACCCACACACAGTGAAGTACACTCAAAAGGAAGGAAGTATGGGCATGCTGGGAAGGGGGGTGGAGGCAATAGCATGATGGCAGTGGTAGTCACAGCTCAACATCCCCCCCCCACATGGCCCAGAAAGCTCACACTGAAGCATGCACACCTCACAGAGAGTGGAAAGCCCCATCAAAGATGTCTGACACTGCTGCTCTGTTGTGGGGAGCATAAGGCCATGCTGCAAACTGGCCACCAACCAACAGCAGGACACCACTGTCAGCCATCTTGCCATTGCTGTCACACCCACACACAGTGAAGTACACTCAAAAGGAAGGAAGTATGGGCATGCTGGGAAGGGGGGTGGAGGCAACAGCATGATGGGAGTGGTAGTCACAACTCAACAACCACCCCCACATGGCCAAGCAAGCTCACACTGAAGCATGCACACCTCACAGAGAGTGGAAAGCCCCATCAAAGATGTCTGACACTGCTGCTCTGTTGTGGGGAGCACAAGGCCATGCTGGGAACTGGCAACCAACCAACAGCAGGACACCACTGTCAGCCATCTTGCCATTGCTGTCACACCCACACACAGTGAAGTACACTCAAAAGGAAGGAAGTATGGGCATGCTGGGAAGGGGGGTGGAGGCAACAGCATGATGGCAGTGGTAGTCACAGCTCAACATCTCCCCCCACATGGCCCAGCAAGCTCACACTGAAGCATGCACACCTCACAGAGAGTAGAAAGCCCCATCAAAGATGTCTGACACTGCTGCTCTGTTGTGGGGAGCACAAGGCCATGCTGGGAACTGGCCACCAACCAACAGCAGGACACCACTGTCAGCCATCTTGCCATTGCTGTCACACCCACACACAGTGAAGTACACTCAAAAGGAAGGAAGTATGGGCATGCTGGGAAGGGGGGTGGAGGCAACAGCATGATGGGAGTGGTAGTCACAGCTCAACATCCCCCTCCCCACATGGCCCAGCAAGCTCACACTGAAGCATGCACACCTCACAGAGAGTGGAAAGCCCCATCAAAGATGTCTGACACTGCTGCTCTGTTGTGGGGAGCACAAGGCCATGCTGGGAACTGGCCACCAACCAACAGCAGGACACCACTGTCAGCCATCTTGCCATTGCTGTCACACCCACACACAGTGAAGTACACTCAAAAGGAAGGAAGTATGGGCATGCTGGGAAGGGGGTGGAGGCAATAGCATGATGGGAGTGGTAGTCACAGCTCAACATCCCCCCACATGGCCCAGCAAGCTCACACTGAAGCATTCACACCTCACAGAGAGTGGAAAGCCCCATCAAAGATGTCTGACACTGCTGCTCTGTTGTGGGGAGCACAAGGCCATGCTGGGAACTGGCAACCAACCAACAGCAGGACACCACTGTCAGCCATCTTGCCATTGCTGTCACACCCACACACAGTGAAGTACACTCAAAAGGAAGGAAGTATGGGCATGCTGGGAATGGGGGTGGAGGCAACAGCATGATGGCAGTGGTAGTCACAGCTCAACATCCCCCCCCCCACATGGCCCAGCAGGCTCACACTGAAGCATGCACACCTCACAGAGAGTGGAAAGCCCCATCAAAGATGTCTGACACTGCTGCTCTGGTGTGGGGAGCACAAGGCCATGCTGGGAACTGGACACCAACCAACAGCAGGACACCACTGTCAGCCATCTTGCCATTGCTGTCACACCCATACACAGTGAAGTACACTCAAAAGGAAGGAAGTATGGGCATGCTGGGAAGGGGGTGGAGGCAACAGCATGATGGGAGTGGTAGTCACAGCTCAACATCCCCCCACATGGCCCAGCAAGCTCACACTGAAGCATGCACACCTCACAGAGAGTGGAAAGCCCCATCAAAGATGTCTGACACTGCTGCTCTGTTGTGGGGAGCACAAGGCCATGCTGGGAACTGGCAACCAACCAACAGCAGGACACCACTGTCAGCCATCTTGCCATTGCTGTCACACCCACACACAGTGAAGTACACTCAAAAGGAAGGAAGTATGGGCATGCTGGGAAGGGGTGGAGGCAATAGCATGATGGGAGTGGTAGTCACAGCTCAACATCCCCCCCACATGGCCCAGCAAGCTCACACTGAAGCATGCACACCTCACAGAGAGTGGAAAGCCCCATCAAAGATGTCTGACACTGCTGCTCTGTTGTGGGGAGCACAAGGCCATGCTGGGAACTGGCAACCAACCAAAAGCAGGACACCACTGTCAGCCATCTTGCCATTGCTGTCACACCCACACACAGTGAAGTACACTCAAGAGGAAGGAAGTATGGGCATGCTGGGAAGGGGATGGAGGCAATAGCATGATGGCAGTGGTAGTCACAGCTCAACATCCCCCCCCCACATGGCCCAGCAAGCTCACACTGAAGCATGCACACCTCACAGAGAGTGGAAAGCCCCATCAAAGATGTCTGACACTGCTGCTCTGTTGTGGGGAGCACAAGGCCATGCTGGGAACTGGCCACCAACCAACAGCAGGACACCACTGTCAGCCATCTTGCCATTGCTGTCACACCCACACACAGTGAAGTACACTCAAAAGGAAGGAAGTATGGGCATGCTGGGAAGGGGGGTGGAGGCAACAGCATGATGGGAGTGGTAGTCACAGCTCAACATCCCCCCTCCACATGGCCCAGCAAGCTCACACTGAAGCATGCACACCTCACAGAGAGTGGGAAGCCCCATCAAAGATGTCTGACACTGCTGCTCTGTTGTGGTGAGCACAAGGCCATGCTGGGAACTGGCCACCAACCAACAGCAGGACACCACTGACTGACATCCTGAGAGTCAACCTCCACCCACTGCAAGGGTGGCATGCTTCATGGTGGGATAACTGGGCTGGAGGGAGAAGGATGTCCGGATGTCAACCAAATACCACCAATGCTGGCTATGCACACACCTCAACATTCACATTGAAATGCTTCATGTTGTCAGGACAATGCGCTACACCAATATCAACAGCTGACTGTGACAACTTAGGACAATGCAATGTACAGGCCCGCATCCAGAGGTACAGTCACAACTGTCAGGTGTTTGAACCATTGATGCCTGTAGAAACATTACATACATTGTGTGTCTCTTCCAAATACAGGTGATGATGGGGACACAGCAGCAGACGCTGAGAAGTCCCTGTCCCAGGCTCCGGGGGACACTGAGCTCACTGGTGTGGAACAGCCTCTGCCCACCTCGGATGACGAAGACCTACCTGGCACCTCTGCAGTGAGTCATCATGCAGCACCAGCAGGACCACCAGCTGCACCCCCTGCACCCACCCCTCCAACAACTGCCAACACACAGACCACCCCTGCCGACACGGACAGACCAAGGACCACCACCATCAACAGCACACGGACCCCGGCCCAACGTGGAGCTACGGACACCAACACCAGCAACAACCCCCAAGGGGGCCCAGGGTCACCTGTGCGTGCCAACGCAGGTCCTTCACGTGTCGCCAGGGGTGGTGGGAGGGGTGGTAGACATAGGTCGCTGCTTGCAGAGGGGTCTGGACTGCATGTTGACCCACAACTGGTACGCATAGCTGATGCGTACCAGACTAGCACCGGAGAGTTCAGCCAGGTAGTGGGGATTCTCAGGGACATTCAACAGCAGCAGGCTGCCCATCATGCCCGCTTGGACTTACACATGTCCCGCATGGAGTCCAAGAGGGACACATTGCAAGAACAGACGGCGGTGCATAGGGACATATTACAATGCCTCCACCAGATGTGCACCAACATGTCAACACCTCCCTGTGTGCCCACAACATCTGGTGCTGCAACAACTGCAACTGCCACAGGGAGGGAGGATGACTCTGGCGGAGAGTCCCCTGCACCGCAGCAGCCTGCACTTGAGGGTCCCCCCCCCAAAGAAGAGGGGTCGTCCGAGGAAGGACAACTGAGAGGCTGATGGCCATGCACAACCCCCAGGAAGCCAACACCTGTTCCAGAAAATCACCTTTGTGCGCAAACTCTTCACCCTGTCGAATGCAACACAACTCTCCCACATGACATGGGGAGCTCAAGTTGGACCAATGTATCAGATGACTGTGGACTTTACTCAGGACATTTCTGCTATCAGGACTTCCAAATCATCTAGGAACTTTGGATTACAATCACAATGTACAGCACCCACCATCCTGTGCACTATACTCACACATGTATGTCAATAAACTCACTAATACACCATACTTGCCTCTGTTGTGATTACAACGTTGTTTCTGAAGTGGAGATGATGATCTGTGAAATGACACTGTGCATGCTAACTGCTACAGCAAGTATAACACCGGCATGTGAGTCATGGCGACGTGACACATATGAGGGAGACACACCACCAGGGCTACACAACACATACACACCAGGGCCATCTGACTCATCGCCTACACTGATGTTGCCAGGAAATACGGTGCAATGCACAGACACAACACCTATTCACAGTCTGTGTTAACTTGCCCACTGGTGCAGGAAGCAAATGTCAGTCAGATGTGTGACCACAGACAACGCACATCACAAAGTGAAGCACAGGTTTATTACACATTTGCAACATGTTGTAACCACTACAGATGCAAGGTAATCCCACCTGGCAGTGGGCACACAGTCAACAAGTGTAGAAGAAAGGAAGTCCATGGGTGTGGCGCACATCACCTGTAGGGAAATGACAGCTACCACCCTGGAAGTTGATTCACGGTGTCGGGGGATCACAGTTGACCAAACAACTCTGAAAGTACCCTGTGAAGGACAGAAATGACACACAGTCAAAAGCACTGAAGAACAGGACAGAACTTCAATACTCATGCCCAATACATGTCACAAGATACCCACCCAGGACCAAGTTAGCATGTCAACACTGTTGTGGAGTACAGACTACCTGTAAGGACACATTGCTGCTCACATCCAGTCAAGTAGCACATGGACACACTCAAACAGCACCAGAGCACCACCAACACATATCATGCAAACTCACATCATTGACATAACATCCCTGGATACTCACATTCAGCTGAAGAAGTTGGTGATGAGCTGTGTGCGGACATCACCCTCATCATCATCATCACCACTGGCATCGTGGTCCAGCCCAGGATCCTCCACAGGTGGCGGATGTTGGTCATCGTCATCCAGGATGAGAGGCAACTCCTTCCGCACTGCCAGGTTGTGTCGCATGCAGCAGACGATGACAATCTTGCACACCTTTGCTGGGGCATATGGGAGGGCCCCTCCTGTCTTATCTAGGCAGCGGAAGCGGCTCTTCAGGAGACCAAATGTCCGCTCAATCCCTCTCCTGGTCCAACCATGTGCCTCATTGTAGCGCATCTGGGCTGGTGTCACAGGGTTCCTGAGGGGCGTCAGCAACCACAGCATGTTGGGGTATCCGGAGTCACCTACATACAGACAATTGCACATTAGCTGAGTTGGAAAAGAGGGTGGAACACTACATTGCAGAACACACACAATGCTACAAAGTCAGTACACACCAACAAGCCAGGCACGCTGGTTCCGCATCTGTGACATCATCCTCGGGATGCGACTACTCCTCATCATGTAGGCATCGTGTGCAGAACCGAGGAAACGGGCACAGACGTGTGTGATGCTCATATCTGCAAGACATACCACCAGTGCATTGACCGAATGGTAGTGTTTGCGGTTCCTGTATGCCTGCTCTTGGGCCTGTGGTGGTACCAAAGCCACATGTGTCCCATCAATGGAGCCAATGACATGCGGCATCCTCCCCAGGGCATAGAAGTCACTCTTCACGTCAGTGAGTTGTTGAAGTCTAGGGAAATAGATGTACTGGTTCAGGTACCTCAACATAGCCTCCAAAACGTCGCGGAGCACACGGTTGAACATGGTCTGTGACATCCCACCAGCAGACGCCACAGTGTGTTGAAAGGTACCGGTGGCAAAGAAGTGTAGGGCTGCCATCACCTTCACCTGGGGGTCAGCGCTGTAGGGTATGTCCGGCCAGGTTGCAAATGTGGGGCCAACCGCACCGTCAATTCCTCAATCAGTGGCCTGGTGAAGCGGTACCGTCGGATGCAGTCCCGTTCAACCACCATTGCAAGGTCAGGGAATGGCCGATGGACAGCTGGTGCCCTTCAGTGCATAGGTGAGGAAAGAAAGATTGTCAGTCACCCCACATATGTGGCATAGACCAGACTCAATATCACATGATACATCATTATGAGACACAAGTACATGATGCGTGTGCCGTTCCGTAAGGACATGTATGGCACCTACATGGCTAACATCTAACATCACAGTTCAACATGTGTCCTCAACAAGTCCCAGGTTGTGCTATGGGATATCATTAGGCTGTGTCACAGTACCCATGTACTGCTGTCACGTTCCAAACACACACCACAGTGACATGTGAGGACAGATGTGCCCCAGGCATCACAGCTCATCGACAGGTAGATTCCCAGGGACCCTGTATTGACACATGGACACTGGCATGACATGGTGCATCATGAATACACCACAGCTAAACAACCATGACCCCCACAGGTAGTGGTCCCTGTTGCCTCGGCAGAACAGACATGGACGTCTGTGACACACACACGCACAGCATCAAAGTCCATGCACAAACAACGTGGATGTGGAGACTGTCTCCCATTGTGCACATGGAATCAGAGACATTGTAAACACGACATGCACACAGACTGTGGAGGGCTATCACAATTGTGGCAATGGGTCACCCTGGGACGTACATACTGCCCCACATGGGACTCAGGGGGTATGTGACATGACATACACAACCGTGAAATGTGACCATGCCACATGCCCTGAAATGAACAGTTGCACACCACAGTGTTCATGTGCACAACACACCAAGGATTCTGTCCCCATGAACACGTGCACAGCCTGGGAGTGGCTGCCCCCAAGTGCCACCCAAAAAACAACATGTTGACCCCCATACACGGAACATGTAATGCAGCCTTACATGCCTTAGGATACAGTGTGGACAGGCTGTGGTGTTGTAGGTGTGCCCCTCACTCCCTGGGAAGTATATGTGGCTGGCATATGTTCACCTGTGACAGGCATGGTGACATATGCCAGTGACTTGTACAGGGACGCGTTGTACAGCAATGGACCGATCGGTGCGCACACATTGGCCATTGCATTCAATGTGAGCGGGTACGCGTTGTATCCCTGGTACGCTTTGTACAGCAATGGACCGATCGGTGTGCCCGGCCTGCCCATTGCATTCAATGTGAGCGGGTACGCGTTGTATCGCGGGTACGCATTGAACTGCAATGGACCGATCGGTGGGCCCGGCCGGCCCATTGCATTCAATGTTCGCGGGTACGCGTTGAACTGCAATGGACCGATCGGTGTGCCCGGCCAGCCCATTGCATTCAATGTGAGCGGGTACGCGTTGTATCCCGGGTACGCGGTGTACAGCAATGGACCGATCGGTGTGCCCGGCCGGCCCATTGCATTCAATGTGAGCGGGTACGCGTTGTATCACGGGTACGCGTTGAACTGCAATGGACCGATCGGTGTGCCCGGCCGGCCCATTGCATTCAATGTGAGCGGGTACGTGTGGAACTGCAATGGACCGATCGGTGTGCCCGGCCGGCCCATTGCATTCAATGTAAGCGGGTACGCGTTGTATCCCGAGTACGCGTTGTACAGCAATGGACCGATCGGTGTGCCCAGCCGACCCATTGCATTCAATGTGAGCGGGTACGCGTTGTATCGCGGGTACGCGTTGAACTGCAATGGACCGATCGGTGTGCCCGGCCGGCCCATTGCATTCAATGTGAGCGGGTACGCGTTGAACTGCAATGGACCGATCAGTGTGCCCGGCCGGCCCATTGCATTCAATGTGAGCGGGTACGCGTTGTATCCCGGGTACGCGTTGTACAGCAATGGACCGATCGGTGTGCCCGGCCGGCCCATTGCATTCAATGTGAGCGGGTACGCGTTGTTGAGCAATGGACCGATTGGTGTGCCCGGCCGGCCCATTGCATTCAATGTGAGCGGGTACGCGTTGTAGAGCAATGGACCGATCGGTGTGCCCGGCCGGCCCATTGCATTCAATGTGAGCGGGTACGCGTTGTAGAGCAATGGACCGATCGGTGTGCCCGGCCGGCCCATTGCATTCAATGTGAGCGGGTACGCGTTGTACAGCAATGGACCGATCGGTGCGCACACATTGGCTGGGGCCTGGCATGGCAACGGACGCGTTTTCGAAGCTCCAACGAGTCTGATGCTGTGAATTCAGTTGGCCAGCCACAACAATGTTGCAAAATCATGGGTGTCATGAAGTTGAAGATTTGAAGGATGCTGTGGGCGTGTATTAGTGCTGCTATACCATGGATTGGTCAGATTTAGAAGATGCAAACGACTTGGACCTATCACTTTGGACACATGGGACAGTATCTGCCTCTGCAGCACACATATAATGCTGGCTGTTCCCCTGAGAGCTCACTTGCCTGCACTACATGCTCCAGGACGACATCTGCCACCAACACTGCTGCTGTTTATGCATCCTCTGGCTCCTGCAATGGCACGTACTGTGGAGAGAGCCCCAGCCTTCAGCCTTGAGGAGAACCAGGCCCTGCTGGACAGCCTCCTTCCACAGTACAGCAAGCTGTTTGGGAAACCAGGGGAGCAGGTGAGTGTGCTGTCCACTGCATCACTAATTGTGCATGTTGTCTGACTAGCAGGACTTTCACTGTGCACACCACTGGCTAGCATGCCCACTGAGTAGTTGTCACACCCCAAAGTGTGTAGTTACATGCACTGAACTGGTACAGTGCAGTAACAGTGCATTCCAACTAGGTTTACTTCCCATGCAATGATACCATGTAGTGACTGCTGGCAAACTGTCCATAGCCATTGTTGCACTGCCTGTGTACATCATATGCCCCTGTAATTGAGACATGTATATCCAACTGTGTGATGCACGCATATGTTGCATGTGTAGTAATGGCCTTTTCACTTTGTCATCCTCACAGGTTGATGCCCACCAGAAGCAGGACATCTGGCTGACCATCGCCCGGAAAGTAAGATCCGTGGGGGTCTACAGGCGCAGGATCCGCAACTGCCAAAAGAGGTGGCAGGACCTTCGTGGCTGGACCCGGAGGATCGCAAGGGTGCAGCTGAAGCTGTCGCCTCCTCGCAGGAGGGGCGGACACCGGACCCTGACCCACCCACATGCTCCGGATCCTGGTGGTGGTCTTCCCTGAACTGGATGGGCAGCTGAAGGACAGACAGCAGCAAGGAGGGGGTGAGTCCATGACTGCACTGTGCACTTTGTCTGCCATGCTATGTGCCCTCCTCTGGCCTGAGTAAATTTCCACAGTACATCAGTCATGTGGTCCAGGACCCATGTCCCTCATTTGTTACATGCCCACTTCTCCTCTGATACGCATATGTGTGGCCCTTATAGTCAGGAAATTGTGTCATTTGGGGACTGTGTCATTGCATTTTGCTTTGCTCAAGGTGGGGGACAGCATTTGTTCCCGTGACTATGTTGTGCGATTCATGGGTGGGTCAATTGCTTACACAATGCCTAAGTTCTGACATGTGATCTGCGTGTAACTGTGATATGTGTTCCGCTTGCTGCTCTGACTCACCACATGTCCCTGGGGAATGTGGCACACACCCATGCTGCTGGTGGGAACAATATTTGGGCCTCAGGAGTATGTGTATCCAGTGTGTCACACATGCTTAGCCACCTGCCTACTGTCCAGGACTCATCCCTCTTACAGGTGGAGCTGGACAGTCATGCCTACTCCAGTGCATACAATACACTCTGTACTCCCACTCCCGTGTATCATCTGGCATGTTGTGATCAGTGTAATGTACCCTCAGGTGTCTGCCTCTGTCTCATTGTGCTGTGTCTTCGTTGTCAGGACTACTGGTATGTTCATCGTTTGGGGCTCAGCATGCCATCTGAGATGTGACCATGATAGACGATACTTCTGTGACTTATAGGTGTCTGATCACTTGACTGTGCACACAGGTGTTTGCGACTGTGACTTTCAGGCAGCTGTATTTTCATTCACAGCACACTGTGAGGTGCTCATGTTCAGAGAGTTGTGTTTCATGTCCCCCATATGTCCAGTTGGTATGACGTGGACAAATAGTAGTAGTACAGATGATGTGGTTTTTGGGGGATGGACATGTGCACTTGTCAGTCACATAACTTGCATTCCCCATGCCCTCGGATTGTGACACAGTGCAGACTGTTGTTGTCTGGCTGCCATGGCCATGTGACTTGAGACAGTAATGTATGACTTTGCACGCATTCCTGTGTCATGGCATTCAACTTCCTGGGACTGATCCTGCAGGGGAGTGACATGTGCAACATGCACCCCATTGTGGCATTGACTATCCGGACATGGGTGCATCATGGTGTCTGGTGCTGGTATGCATCACATGCATTTCTAATTAGAATCTGGCCATCCCTTTATCCGGACACCTGCACTGACTCAGTGGCAAGAGATGTGATGTGTGCATGTTCACATGCTTCACCGTGTTCCCTGCAATGTCCAACAACTGTGTAGGTGGTGCATGTGTCCACACTGGAGTCTTACCATCAGACAGGCACCAGACAGATGGGTGCAAGGGCAGGAGGGGTGTGAGTCCCATGGTTGACCATCAGACTGACAATTGGCTTCCCCGAATCTGTGTGAGGACTTTAGGCAATGTTCAACTAAGGATGCCAGGGCTTGCTCTGTAATGTGCTGTACTTACTGTGGTGTGTGCGGTCAGTGCAGGTGACTGATGTTTGTCTGTTTCCCTAATTGTTTGCAGATACATCCACGGCCACAGGAGGGGACAGCTCCATGGACCAGGAGGAGCAGCGGAGCCAGACTGGGTCAGCATCGGACGAGTGGTCAGAGGGACCCAGTGGCATGGAGGGCGAGGGGAGCCACACCGAGGAGTCCTCAGCACCATCCACCTCAGCTGGGGACCACAGCAGCTCGGAGGATGACTCCCTTGTGGAGGCGGGTCTCGGCAGCCACCAAAGGCCAGCTAGTCTGTCTGGCCCCGCCACCACCACCACCACCACCGCCCTCCCATCGGCTCCCATTCCTGAGGTCCGTGGAGGCTCCCGTGCTCGGGAGCGTGTCTCCTTCGTGCCAGGCACTGCAGCCCCTGCCCCTGTGTCCCCTGCTGCCCTGAGTGAGGAGTCTGTGTACCTCCTTCGGCAGCTCCATGTAGGGCAGACAGCAATGCTGAGTGTCCTCCATGCACACACCACTCTGTTGACACAGCTGGTGTCGTTCATGGAGGGCATCTCGACGGGTATGTCTGCCCTACAGAGGAGCAATAGGTCCATGGACTCCTCCCTGACGGCAGCAGTGTCCCTCCTCCAACAGTCCCTCACCCCTCCCACCTCTGCCCCATCCACACTTCCTGCCCCCCTACCTGTCCAAAGCACATGCACACCTGCACAGTCATCCATACACACAGACACGAGCAGCACAGACACACCCAAGAGTAAGGCAAGACGTGCACACAAGCATCCTCAGGGGACTGATACCACAGACACAGGGGATGGGGAACACACACACACACAGGCATCCACATTCACTCCGCAGTCCTCCAAATCCTCTCCCTCCAAGACCCCTTCCCTTGCCTTGCCTGCTACCCCACATACACAGCAGGTCTTCCTGTGTGACCTCGGCCTCTTCCCCACCATTCCTGCACACCCAGCACACCAGGGGAAGAGGAAGTCCACCCACACAGAGAGGAGTGCCCCTTGCCCCCGGACACCCTCCCCCAGGCGCAGGCAGACACAGGAGCCCATTCGGAAGTCCCCCCGGAGCAGGAAGAGCAAGACCCCCCCACCACCACCACGCAGCTCCAGCGCCCAGTCTCTCTCCTCCATCCCCCAGGCCACCACTGCACAGGTTCCCCCGCCACACCCTGCCCCAGGTTCCCCCACACACCGATACCGCATCCCCAGACTGCTTAGGCCCTCCCCCTGCCACTTGCTCTTCCACCCCCAACCCAGACGCTCTGCCTGTTAGTGGCACTGTTGTGGGGACCGGGTCCCCCCTCTGTCCTGCCTACCTCATCTGCCCACCCTTCCACTCCCTTGGAGTCATGCACTGCAGTGGAGTCCACAACCACCACGTCTGACTCGGGCACTGCAGTGGGTACCCAGTCCACTACATCAGTCCAGCCCACTGCAGTGGTTGCGGCACCCACACCAACTGACTTGTGTACCACGGTGGTGCCGGCCCCCCCTGAGTCAGACACCTCCACTGCAGTTGCCGGTGACACTCCTGCACCCACCACCCCTTCATTGCCTCACTCTGCCATCCCCTGATCCTGTCCCTGCTGTGCCTGGCCTGCCCCTTGTATGCCCCTCTAAGGGTGATGTCCCCCAACTGTACCAGTGCAGGCAAGCAATGTGTGACCAGTTGTCACTTCTCACCCCGTTGGTACTGTGATTTTGGACTGGCCATTGGCCTTAGTTTCTTTTGGACTTCCGTTTTTACCCTGACATTTGCTGAATAAAGCCTCTTTTTGTTTACTTTTGGGTTTTCTTTTGATGTACATGATGTGGATGAGTAGCATCCTGCATTTGCAGTTGTAATAGTGTTCACATCAGGACGATGAAGTGTTGCAGTGATGGACTCCATGTGGTCCATGGGATATGTGTCCTGTTGTATTCTGGATCTATGGCATCCTTTGCTACAGTCTGAGGGTGTAATGTTCAGCATTTGACACAGGGATGTCCTTTTTGCATTTGTAAATGAACATCTTTGTCTTACACTGATGCACATCTGGTGGGCTTACCACTGTTCAATGTTCCGATTTCCCTGACTGTGTGCCCAGCTCCACTGGACATGCAGTTTTGCACATCAATGTCGAAGGACTCATCTGTGTATACAGTGCAACTTGCTTGACACGTGTTTGGTGTGTGTGCAGATGACTGACGTGACACCCCGTACCCAGGCTGATGTGAGCAGAGCCTTCTGTGTGTTGTGGTTGTTGACTCACTGACGGAGTGTTCTGCTGACATGTTTGGGTCGTGCACAGACAAGGTTTGGCACAGCGGACCTTCCACAGGAGTGGTGTGCCCTCATGGCAGTGTGTAATCTGGTGACATTGCGTGGGCCTGTGTTGTGTAAGCATGTCTGTGCGTGTTCCCTTCCCTTTTCCTACACAGGCTGTGTCCCTAGGGATGTTCCTGTTTGTGATGCTTGCTGAGTTGTTCTGTGTTCATCCAGCATCTTGGACCTGGTTTCTCTGTGATGTGGGTGCATGGCAAACTAATGTTCATGAGGTTGTCATCCCAGGTTGTCTTTGTTGTCAGTGCTGGGGATGTGGGCAAACGCAGATGGGACACATTCAGGATTCCACTTGGCACTTGTTGTTTACAGGAGTAATGTGATTTACAGTTTGTGTTAGCTTACAGTGATTGTGACACGTTGTGTGTGTGACTGCTGCCACTCCTCAGGGTCAGAGCTGCAATGTTGGTAGTTGTGTACGTGTGTTCTTCGTGTGTCACCTTGGCTTCTTCATTGGTGTGTGACTATGGCCAGGATCCCATTGATTGTGGTGGATTTCACATCATGCCCATGTACAGCATACTGTGATGTGTGTCAGACATTGACAAGTCTTGTTGACTGGCCATGTGTGATGGGTTTCTGCACCTTGGTTCCCACCGCCACCCCTGGTATTGTCATGGGTGCATGTGCAATGTCACCAGTCCATGTGAGCTTAACTGCTGCACATTGGTGGAGATCAGGGTGTGTGGTGTTGAGTGTGTGCAAAAGTGAGTTGTTGCACGGCCAGACCCCTACCTCCATATTGGCCTTGGCTGGCAGGCCGTGCTGATTGATTGGAGCTTGTGTAGGTGTGATGGTAGTTAGTTGCTCAGGACACATGGCTGGGGTTCACAGTGTGAACGACATCTGACATTGTCATCACAGTGGGATTATCATGCAGGCTAGTGTCAGCACAATATGGGGTCCCTGGGGTAGTGCTGTGGTGGGTCTGTCTCTTGCTGTGTTAGTTGCTGTTCCTACAAGCTTGTGTGACATGTGTAATTTGTGCTCCCTCTCATCTAACAATGCCTGATTGCCCACATAGGGGATTTGGATCCATGAGTTACTTTTGTGTGGCACTGTATGTGCATCTGTGTAATTGGTATCCAGGCCTCATCATGTGTTGTGTGGTTGCCTGGGGACACTGGGACCCCCCCCACCTGTTGTGTTTGATGTGCAGTGTGGGTCTGCCTGTTTGTGCATCTGCACCACTGCATTGGCATATCTTTAGTGTGCTATTGGCTGTATGTTGTTTGGTGGGTTTCACCTGCTGTCCCTGGGACTCCTAGGTCATCAGTCAGCACAATGATCATTGTTTGTGTGTCCCATTGCTGCCATGGTATGTTATTTGTTCACCTCACATCTACAGTCTCCACAGGGTATCTACATTTGTGTGCCCATTGGTGCGAATATGTGGGTCTGCATTATGATAGTCACTTCTGTCATTGTGTCATTGATGGATGTTGACAGTGTCAGCCCCAATGGGTGATGTTTGTCTGCACATGGCCAAAGGTATGTCTTATTTGCACTGCACTGTTTGCCTCACACAATCTATGTTGCTATGGGACACAAGCACTACTTTGCCACTGATGTGTTTGTTGTTCTGTGCCCAGGAATCATCCATGCAGTTTGGCAGTTGCAGCTTTTTCAATGTCAACACTTACATTTTGGTCACTGTGATGATGGGGGTTGGACCCCATTGCCACAATGTTCAAAATGTGCTTCAGCTATGGACCCCACACTTACATTTTGGTCACTGTGATGATGGGGGTTGGACCCCATTGCCACAATGTTCAAACTGTGCTTCAGCTATGGACCCCACACTTACCTTTTTGTCACTGTGATGATGGGGGTTTAGACCCCATTGCCACAATGTGCAAAATGTGCTTCAGCTATGGACCCCACACTTACCTTTTTGTCACTGTGATGATGGGGGTTTAGACCCCATTGCCACAATGTGCAAAATGTGCTTCAGCTATGGACCCCACACTTACCTTTTGGTCACTGTGATGATGGGGGTTTAGACACCATTGCCACAATGTTCAAAATGTGCTTCAGCTATGGAGCCCACACTTACCTTTTGTTCACTGTGATGATGGGGGTTTAGACCCCATTGCCATAATGTGCAAAATGTGCTTCAGCTATGGAGCCCACACTTACCTTTTGGTCACTGTGATGATGGGGGTTTAGACCCCATTGCCACAATGTGCAAAATGTGCTTCAGCTATGGAGCCCACACTTACCTTTTAGTCACTGTGATGATGGGGGTTGGACCCCATTGCCACAATGTTCAAAATGTGCTTCAGCTATGGACCCCACACTTACCTTTTGGTCACTGTGATGATGGGGGTTGGACCCCATTGCCACAGTGGTCATGGTCTGCTTGCATTGTGGGGGCCACACACATTTATGTGTGACACATGTGATAGGGGGTCACATTGTATGTTCAAAGTCATGTTCAGTGTTGTAGGCATTTGACACAGTCTACACACGCTTGTCATGGTGTTGGGGGGATGTCTTTTTGTTGCATTCCTTATGTTGGTGTGTGCTTGTTGTGTCATGCATTAGCCATCCTGTGAGTGGGGGTGTTGTTGGTGGTAGGCATCCTACCCCCCATGGGTAGAGGTGGTAGTAGTTGTAGGCATCTGGCACCCCCTGAGGAGGGGTGGTAGTGGTGGTAGGCATCCAGCCCCCCATGGGTAGAGGTGGTAGTAGTGGTAGGCATCCAGCCCCCCATGGGTAGAGGTGGTAGTAGTGACAGGCATCCAGCCCCCCATGGGTAGATGTGGTAGTAGTGGTAGGCATCTGGCACCCCCTGAGTAGGGGTGGTAGTGGTGGTAGGCATCCAGCCCCCCATGGGTAGAGGTGGTAGTAGTGGTAGGCATCCTGCCCCCCATGGGTAGAGGTGGTAGTAGTGACAGGCATCCTGCCACCCATGGGTAGAGGTGGTAATAGTGGTAGGCATCTGGCACCCCCTGAGTAGGGGTGGTAGTGGTGGTAGGCATCCAGCCCCCCATGGGTAGAGGTGGTAGTAGTGGTAGGCATCCAGCCCCCCATGGGTAGAGGTGGTAGTAGTGACAGGCATCCAGCCCCCCATGGGTAGAGGTGGTAGTAGTGGTAGGCATCTGGCACCCCCAGAGTAGGGGTGGTAGTGGTGGTAGGCATCCAGCCCCCCATGGGTAGCGGTGGTAGTAGTGGTAGGCATCCAGCCCCCCATGGGTAGAGGCGGTAGTAGTGGTAGGCATCTGGCACCCATGGGTAGAGGTGGTAGTGGTGGAAGGCATCCAGCCCCCCATGGGTAGAGGTGGTAGTAGTGACAGGCATCCTGCCCTCCATGGGTAGAGGTGGTAGTAGTGGTAGGCATCTGCCACCCCCTGAGTAGGGGTGGTAGTGGTGGTAGGCATCCAGCCCCCCATGGGTAGAGGTGGTAGTAGTGGTAGGCATCCAGCCCCCCATGGGTAGAGGTGGTAGTAGAGGTAGGCATCTGGCACCGATGGGTAGAGGTGGTAGTGGTGGTAGGCATCCAGCCCCCATGGGTAGAGGTGGTAGTAGTGACAGGCATCCTGCCCCCATGGGTAGAGGTGGTAGTAGTGGTAGGCATCTGGCACCCCTGTGTAGGGGTGGTAGTGGTGGTAGGCATCCAGCCCCCATGGGTAGAGGTGGTAGTAGTGGTAGGCATCCTGCCCCCCATGGGTAGAGGTGGTAGTAGTGGTAGGCATCTGGCACCCCTGAGTAGGGGTGGTAGTGGTGGTAGGCATCCAGCCCCCCATGGGTAGAGGTGGTAGTAGTGGTAGGCATCCTGCCCCCCATGGGTAGAGGTGGTCGTAGTGACAGGCATCCAGCTCCCCCTGAGTAGAGGTGGTAGTAGTGGTAGGCATCTGGCACCCCCTGAGTAGGGGTGGTAGTGGTGGTAGGCATCCAGCCCCCATGGGTAGAGGTGGTAGTAGTGGTAGGCATCTGGCACCCATGGGTAGAGGTGGTAGTGGTGGTAGGCATCCAGCCCCCATGGGTAGAGGTGGTAGTAGTGACAGGCATCCTGCCCCCATGGGTAGAGGTGGTAGTAGTGGTAGGCATCTGGCACCCCTGAGTAGGGGTGGTAGTGGTGGTAGGCATCCAGCCCCCATGGGTAGAGGTGGTAGTAGTGGTAGGCATCCAGCCCCCATGGGTAGAGGTGGTAGTAGTGGTAGGCATCCAGCCCCCCATGGGTAGAGGTGGTAGTAGTGGTAGGCATCTGGCACCCATGGGTAGAGGTGGTAGTGGTGGTAGGCATCCAGCCCCCCATGGGTAGAGGTGGTAGTAGTGACAGGCATCCTGCCCCCATGGGTAGAGGTGGTAGTAGTGGTAGGCATCTGGCACCCCCTGAGTAGGGGTGGTAGTGGTGGTAGGCATCCAGCCCCGCATGGGTAGAGGTGGTAGTAGTGGTAGGCATCCTGCCCCCCATGGGGAGAGGTGGTAGTAGTGATAGGCATCTGGCACCCCCTGAGTAGGGGTGGTAGTGGTGGTAGGCATCCAGCCCCCCATGGGTAGAGGTGGTAGTAGTGGTAGACATCCTGCCCCCATGGGTAGAGGTGGTAGTAGTGACAGGCATCCAGCCCCCCATGGGTAGAGGTGGTAGTAGTGGTAGGCATCCAGCCCCCCATGGGTAGAGGTGGTAGTAGTGGTAGGCATCTGGCACCCATGGGTAGAGGTGGTAGTGGTGGTAGGCATCCAGCCCCCATGGGTAGAGGTGGTAGTAGTGACAGGCATCCTGCCCCCCATGGGTAGAGGTGGTAGTAGTGGTAGGCATCTGGCACCCCTGAGTAGGGGTGGTAGTGGTGGTAGGCATCCAGCCCCCATGGGTAGAGGTGGTAGTAGTGGTAGGCATCCAGCCCCCATGGGTAGAGGTGGTAGTAGTGGTAGGCATCTGGCACCCATGGGTAGAGGTGGTAGTGGTGGTAGGCATCCAGCCCCCCATGGGTAGAGGTGGTAGTAGTGACAGGCATCCTGCCCCCCATGGGTAGAGGTGGTAGTAGTGGTAGGCATCTGGCACCCCCTGAGTAGGGGTGGTAGTAGTGGTAGGCATCTGGCACCCATGGGTAGAGGTGGTAGTGGTGGTAGGCATCCAGCCCCCATGGGTAGAGGTGGTAGTAGTGACAGGCTTCCTGTCCCCCATGGGTAGAGGTGGTAGTAGTGGTAGGCATCTGGCACCCCTGAGTAGGGGTGGTAGTGGTGGTAGGCATCCAGCCCCCCATGGGTAGAGGTGGTAGTAGTGGTAGGCATCCTGACCCCCATGGGTAGAGGTGGTAGTAGTGGTAGGCATCTGGCACCCCCTGAGTAGGGGTGGTAGTAGTGGTAGGCATCCAGCCCCCCATGGGTAGAGGTGGTAGTAGTGACAGGCATCCTGCCCCCCATGGGTAGAGGTCGTAGTAGTGACAGGCATCTAGCACCCCCTGGGAAGGGGTGGTGTTAGTTGTTGGCATCAAGGCCCCTATGTGTATATGTGGCATTGGTGATGGCCATCCCGCCCCTATGGGGCTGCTGTTGCTGGTGTAAGTAATTTCTGCATCCCTCTGTGTGTGTGTGATATGTCGGGTACGTGTAGTTTGTTTTTGTGGTTGGTGTCTGACTTACCTTCTGCGCCGTACGCGTCCGTGCCTGTTCCGGTAATAGATGTAGAATATTGGTAGGATCGGCACGATGGGATTCATGGTTGGTTCGTCTCGTTCGTCTTTCTCTTTGCTTCGCCTCGTCCTCGTCGCGGGCGTGTTCGTCTCGTAGCCGTGGATCGTCTTGTGGCGCGAATCGGAGCTTATGTGCGCCTCTCCCGGATGCTTTGACGTGCCGTGCGTAACAACGGGTTCGGCGCGTACGGAAAGCGCATTGTACTTGTCCGGCCGGACGGGGCTGCATTTTGGCTTCCGTGCGACTCGATTCTGCGTTTCCGGATCCGCATCGGTCGGAGAACTGGACCTGTATTGGGTGAGTACGACTGGGTCGGGATTTGGGCAGTTGTGCGCATCGTACTTGCTGGTTCGGACGTATGTGCGAATCGGTCGGGAAACAGGCATTCGCCTGGCTTTTTTCCCGGCCGAATGGTATTAGGTGCGCCTCCGACCGGGATCGGAATCGACCCCTATGTATCAATAAGCCTGCAAGGATGGCCTAAGGCAGGTATTGTGCCTCACCCATCGTAGAGGCGCAATCACAGGCAGGATAGGCCTTCTTCCTTGCAAAGCAAAAATCACCATCTAAGCACTATTCATGTGCCTGAATTGATTGATTGAGCCTGAAAGCATGGCCTGAAACCAGACCTTGCACAACATATACTAGAAGGGATTAACCAGGGATAGTTAAAACCATTGAGCATACAAATTTATCATCACCATCAAAGCAGTATCCATGAGCCTGACAGACTGGCTTGGGGCAAGGCCTTTTGACTCATTTTGCATGGCCCTTGGCCATGCACACTGAACACCACCGTCAAAGCTCCATTTTTGTTCCTAAAGGCCGGGTTTGGGGACATGTCTTACACATCACCATCAAGAAGGAAACAACCAGGTATATAAATAGCCATCATCGGCCTGTGGTGAGCAGGACCATCAAATTAGCATCCACAAGCATGAAAGGATGTCATGCAACCAGGCTTTGTACCAAACTCCTCACAAAGGAGCAACAGGAAAAAAGACATAACATGAATCCAGACCTTACACCTCTTCCTACCATAAGTGAACCACAAGGTGTATGCCCAGCTTTCAGCCACATGTAGTGAGCATCACAATGAAATCAACAATCATGACCCTGAAAGCCTACTTGCGTCCAAACCTTATGCTTCACCCACTACAAGGACACAGTCTCCCTATCAGTAGCAGGGGGCCCCTTATCTTTACACTCACAGTCAAGGTAGGCACATCCTTCGGCTATGCAAAGCGAACCTCAGCATCAAAGCACTACACTTAACCCTGATAGACTAGTCAGCTGCCAAATCGTATGCTTCATCTATCACAAGACCAAAATCAGAGACATGCAAGGCCTTTGACCACGACAAAGAAAAATATGAGGGGTGGGCATGGACTTCAGCTATCAAAAGTGAATATTACCATCAAAGAAATACTTCCACAACAATTTAGAAAAATAGAGTAAAATCTAATGAATAATTTAAAACCAAAATGACAATAATCCAGTCAGTAGAATGAGAAATATGCAATTTTAAAGATTTTGGTGAAAATAGCAATTAAAAGCAAAAAGGGTCAACTGTAGATATCTGGTCGGATCAGACCAGGACAAAGTCACATGTTCAGGCTGACAGCGATGGTGAATGGGCCAGGTACAAAGGCCCAGTTAGTTCCACTAAATAAAATTACCTTAAGTCCTGGTTGCGGAGTGTTGTGGAGTCCTGCGTTGAGATTGAGTCGTGCAGTGGCGATTCTTAGGAGCTGCAAAGTTGCGATGCGGTGCCCTGCATAATTATTGAGGATGCTGTCGATGAGGGGCTTGCAATGCGAAGTTCTGCATTAAGATGCATTGTACACCTGCTGGTTCCAAAGAAGCTGCGGGGCTTACAATGCAGAGTCCTGTGTTGTTGTGTAGTTCCTATAAACCTATATAGGATCTGTGCGTTAAGACAACATAAACTGTAGGATTGGTGTCCGGACTGATTGTAGACACCCCCACCGGGTATGTTAGTCTGTTGTACCAGCTAGCTCACAGTGCCACTAGAAACCCCTCTTACCAACGAGAGAATAGATCTTGGCGACTATCGAACATGACAACCCTGATCCCTCAGGATCGTGGAAAGTGTGATACTTTTTGCTCAGTCACTCATGCTCACTTTGTCTCAGAGAGATACACAGAATAAACGGTGGGGACGTTTTTCAAGAAGCAGTTATTGAACCAGCGTCATTCTAGTGTAAAATAGGTGTGCTGAAACAACCATTAGACAGAAACAGATATAAATGATTAGAAGCACTAACAGAGTAAAAGGATGGTAGATTTCTACCATCGTGCTAAAACAGTGAATACAGGCAAGTATATAAAATACATGACAGTAATAAATGCGTACTCCTACGATGCGACCCTAACTAGATGTACCTAAGTGTACCTAGCATATATGTGGGTGTAAAGCCAAGAATCCCTCTAGGATAAAGTCAACCCCGTTACCTGAAGTGAGAGACTGTGGGACCCCGTCTTGGTCTTGAGATGGACACCCCGCAAGGGATGTCAGACCACTGCGAGCTGGAGTGTCTGCATGCAGGAACCTCAGCGTCTCGCGTCTGTATGTCAGCATGGAAGTCCTTTTCTCCTCTGACTACCTCAGCAAGATATGGTGCTTATATACCCAAAAGTGGTACCCTCAGGGTTTCTACCTTGCTGTGTCATGTCATACTTAGGATGACGGAAGGAATGTCCCTTATACATAGTTATTATGCAGGAGATGGTAGTCCTGCTCAGTTTCCAGGAATCCTCATGCATAATGGATGAGGCTAGTTTTCAGGGAAAACCCTACCAGGCACATGCATCAAAGTAGGCTATTGCGAGTCCTTAATTGCGAGAATTAAGGACTCGCAAAGCTATGCATGTAGGAATCGCAAAAATAATAGCGATTCCTACACATTCCTTATTTGCGACTCACAATTTGCGAGTCGCAAATAAGGAATGGCTTCCCATTCATTCCTATGGGCCTACAGGCCCATAGGAATGAATGGAAATTACGACGCTATTTGCGAGTACCAATAGGTACTCGCAAATTGAGCATGCAATTCCAAGGGTGCAGGGGTGTCATAAGGACACCCTGTTGCACCCCTGAAATTGATCCGTGCACATTTGTTGCACACACACATGTCCCAAGGACATGTGTGTGTGTAACCCTCAACTTTGAAAAATGCACTTTAGTGCATTTTTCAAAGTTTTACAAATTACCATGAAGTTGAACTTCATGGTAATTTGCGACTCTTATTAGCGAAATCGCTAATTATTTTACTTTAATGCATTGCATTTAAGGAATAGCAAGTTGCGATTCCTTACATGCAATCGCATTTAAGGAATCGCTATTTTGCGATTCCTTGAATTGCGATTTTTGCATTTGGGATGATGCATCCCAAATGCAAAAATACAGGTCGCAAAGGGGCAGATTCTGCGACCCGATTTTCGGTTGATGCATATGCCTGTACGTCCTGTAAGCAGTATCGTAACTAGGTAAAAGGTCAGTCCCAAGAACTGTTTTGTAGTGTAATGGTAGGGGAGAATATAGGTGAAAGGCTAGGTGACTACCTGAGCCTATATTGGGGTACCTATATGAAACATAACACCCACTCCTCATCTGACTGGACGACATACTAAAAATTATAACGTACTTCTAGGCACTTGTGTGCAAACAACTAATTAGTTCAATTCATTAGTGTGTTTAAAAAATATTTAAAAATGCTAAAAAATGCTAAGATCGTAGATTAAGTGGTAGAAGTTTTAAAAATATGTTTGTATATATAGCTCAAACAATGAGTGACTGAAATCCATGCAGTTTAAAAAAAGTGTCTATTGTTTAAAATTCCAATTTTGGTTGTTTTTGAAAAAGCCAAATTTTCCCAGCTCACGATGAGCCAAATGTTTGTGTCCTGGCTGGGAGACACAACATCACTGTTGCCTGCAGTCGCAGACGACAATGCCTGTAGCACCTCGCAGATCAAGTCAATCGAGGACAGATGTTCCTCCGTATTCTCCACAGCCACTGCTGGGGATGCATGTGTGACAACCAAGGTCTAAGTATTTGTTGAGGAGCCGGTATCCTTTCCGACAGGAGCTGAAGCATCCTGTGGTGGCTCTAAGAATGCAGACATCAACATTGGAATACACTGAGGACACTGCAGAACATGGGCCGTTATCGGGTATAGTAAAGCATCAACGTCCGGTGACGCAACTGATGGAAGTGTTAGACAGATGTCAAACACGCATTCTTGTCCGTAGAACAGGCATCGGAGGACAGGCAGAATACAGTCGATCCAGACTGGTCTAAATGATAGGAACTAAGATTCACTCAGTTCGCGAAGGCGAGGTGTGCCCAGATGGAGTACCATGCGATCACGGTATCTGCGCTCCAAAAGCGTTTTTTCCATCTCTTTGGTGACTGTGAAGTCCATTGCGTAGCAGAAAAATGACAATCAGGATACCTGCGATTAGTAACAGGATCAGCAGAAGCCCTCCAAAAATGCTTCCGAATACGGAGTGTATGAAGTTGGGAATAACTCTGAGCATTGTCTGAAAGGTGTTAAATAGGTGTACTATACCCGTCGTATCAGACATGTTAAAAATACGTTGTACCATTTCTGTGAAATGGAAAGGGCAGTTTGTTCGTTCTAGTGCCTATATCTCAGCCGAGGACCTTGCAACCTGGAGATCATAAGTTTCTCGGGCGGAGGTTAAGGGCACGGTTTGCTGTAAAAGCATGGCTTTCATTCGGCTCAGAGTATCAAACCGTATAAAGGAAATATTCAACGAAGGCCATAACGGTGCCTCCCCGACTGTATGGGTCGGTGGAAACAAGACTTGCATACAGAAAGTAAACCTGGAGCTTACAGGGACAAGATATGGTATGCCCGGGAGCATCCCACAACAACCTTGATCATTCAGCATCAAGTAACTCCCATTCAAAAGCAACTTGAACACTGAATTAATCACGGTAGCTGGGGACCCTTTCAAGTGACAGGATAAGTTAGCAACTGAACCATTACAGGCCCCGTGAAGCATGATATCCTGGCATATGAGAGATCCACTTAAAGAATTCACGCAGTTGGTACCGCTAAGGAACACTTCCATGTCCCCATTCCTACATCGAAATCTGTATGGTAATTTCCAAGATTCCTTGATGAATTCCCTACCCATCGCTTCATATCTGCCCACCTGTTGTTGTTCTAGGCAATACTGAAACTGGAAAGTTGTGACTGGTAATGTTATATGACCATGGATTAACTATTCTGTGGATGGTAATTCTGCTACAGTAAAAGGTAATTTATCCAGTTTTTCAATACTCAGCATTGTATACTTTGCTCCCCTTTGTGCCATTGTTATCAGTTTTTCAGTTAGATTGTATGCTGATAATAAGGACGTACTGTTCATAAATTGCCAAGGCACCTAACCAGCGTGCAATGATTGCAGCGTCCAGCCTAATAACATAATAGAACGTAGTTGAGATTGTCTGTGTTGTAGTATGGACAAATCCTGTTCTAGTATATCTATAGCAGAAGATACAATGTTGGCCAGTGAATAAATCCTGGATGTTAATGTAGTCATACCATTGTCAACTACAGCTAATGCCTTTTCTAGGTTAATTCTATCTATTTCACAAAGTCTCTCCGCAGCTTCTTGTTGAGAGATCTTCCAGATTTCATTATAGACAGCGTAATAGAAACGTTTCTGATGTGGCTTTCGGGGACCTAGCAAAAAATCCCTTAAATCCACCTCATCTGAGAGTAAGGATAAGTGCTGTTTCACCTGGGACAGTGCCAAGGTTTTTAGCCAATCGCGGCACAACTTCCCAACACTGTATGATGTCACCACCCCCGGATGTTCTCTTTGTACATAGCGTTGGTCCAACCTATGGATACTAAACCCTTCGGTGGTACCCTTGAATCTTGATTGAAATCTGTTTGTGTCTGTGGGCCAAACTAACCATCCCTTCCAATTGGGGTCTGATGTATTGTACTGTATAATGTTATCTATTGTATCCCCTCCACGTGATGTAAAATTGATGTGTGAAGGTGTGGGAATCGGAGGTGTGTTCAAATCCTTGATCTTGGCTAGTCCAAGAGAGGAAGTCTGTTGCACAGTTTCATTCAGAAATATTATCTGCTGTGGAATGAGGCACGCTCTAAATAGTGCTTCTGTTCCCTGGACTTGCCATTGCTTTGAACCCCAGACTGATTTTATGTCTATAGTGTCCTTCCATAAGTCGAAACCCTGTTCAGACAGTTGGGAAATAAAGGATGCAGAATAAATCTGTTTGGTGTTGGTCAGCATTTTTTTCTGTGCAGGTGTAGGTGCAACCTTATAGTAGTATGAGGTCGGGTCAGAAGCGTTAAACCCTGAAAAATAAGAACATTTCTGTGCAAACGTTTTTGAACTGCCTTTTGGTGGTGTCGGGCAATGTTCCCATTGGTGGTATGTGAAAACATTTCATGGGATGCTGGTTTTGTGTAAAAAGTGATGACCATAATGATGGTAACAGTACATAGTGTTATAGTCTGATGTGTCTTCTAACATTTCAATGCTTGAAAATGCAGCGGATTGTTCTAAATCAGACAACATATTATTTACAGTTTCAAAATCTCAATCATCAGAAAATGTACAAGAGGTAATGATATCATTTAGAGAAATTTTAAATAAATGTGGTATTTTCAAAAGTTCAGTGGGGCCAAATACATCATAATCAACCTTGTCCCAAACTATACCATCAGGAATTGGAACAGCTGTAATGTTCACAGAAAACAAGTCTTTTTGTTCGCGATGAGATGATGTATGAGGTGTCAGGACCATGTTCACATTTGATACTGCAGAGCGTTCTGGGAGATATTTTCCATTTCTGAGTAAGCAAAAAACAGTCACTAGGCCAATACAGAAAAGAAAAGAACAATATTCCAGTTATGATCCAGAGCTGGAGCCAAGGTGATACTAAGTACGTTTTTTTCGGAAAAGTGTAGAATTCACAAATGTGTTGCTTATGGGAAACTGGAGTTGTTGTTGCCTCAGGCTCACTGGAATCAAGAGAGAAGGTATCAAAGTCGATGAAGTAGCCAGATGCAGTTCGATCTATTTTTGGTAGCTCAGCAGGTTTTGTTGAACTGGTAGGTGTTTCTTTTCGAGGCGTATTGATGTAGACATCGGTGTTAGGCCGAATTGAAATTTGTCTTTCATTTGTGTTTTGAAGTTCTGTTTCAAGAGGGACGAGTTCCATTTCATTGTTGGAAATTCCATCATTTTGTAATGGTGACTCTTCAAATAATATGAGTCTTTCTGTCTGAACTTCATGTATGGTAGCGAGAGGAGAGCGTCGGCTACCAAGGAGCCCACGAGGCCTACTATTCAGTATCGGCCACATAGTGTGGTTTAATAAGATCAATGGAGACGAATCTCTTTTCTTTTTTCAGGCAAGAGGCGGAAGAAGTACTGTTCTTGTTCCTTCGACAGCCAGAGCAGTACAGGCTTTCTGTATGATGGCCCAAATTCTTTCTTGTCCTCGATCTTTTCTCTGACCAGATCCCCGACTTGTGGGATCCAGACAGATCTTGCCGTGACTGATTTGACTTCCCCAGTGGTGGTACGTTTTACTTGCACATTGCTTAGTAGTGCCTGGGATTCATTCAGATCCTGTAAAACAGCCAAATGTTTATTGATATCAAATGGTTTTTCATCCGCCACTGTGCTTTCATAATCGAGATCAGGCACCGATATTCTCGTCCCAAATAGGACCTCGTAAGGAGTGACACCCCCTAGAGAACTTCTTGGCATGTTATTAAGGGCTCGTTGGACCCCGTGTAAGTGATTGACCCAACTACCACCCGAACCTAATACTCTTGCTGTTAAAGATTGCTTTAAGTCTCGGTTTTCCTCTCCACGACTGAATTTCCCTCTGGATAGTACGGAGAGGAGTACCACAATGCTACAACCAAACCTTCTATGGCTTCCTTGTAAGCCCTAGGGCTAAACGCGGGGCCACAGTCAAAATGTAATGTGCCAACTGCGCATGTCCCTATAAAGACTCACAAATCTTTTATAACAGTTCGAGCACCAGCCAAGTGCTGTGGCCATACCCATAGGAATCTAAAGCATGAATCCACTGCCACCAAGATATACTTGTAAGCCCCATCTGATTGTCGGGTGCCGCAGTGGTCCAAATAGACACAAGCGAGTGGTCTGTCTGATATTAGTAATGGTGTCTGCGCTGGACGCGCCACGATGGAACCCTTCATCTGCTGGCAGATGTCACATTTTAAGACAATATTCTTCATCTGTTTAGTTAAACCAGGCCACCAATAGCGTTGTTTCAGTAAAGAAACCATTGCGGTAATCCCTGCGTGTGCAGAATCTAGACCCTTGTGTGCAGCTAGTATTAAGCCTAATCTGCGATCCATGTTTGGTATTACTCTATCCCCCACTCCTGGAATCTGAGCATACGGAATGTTGGTTGCATCTAACTTGTAGGAGTACTTGAATGGAAAACCTTTCGGTAAGGCTGTGCTGTCTTTGCGTGAAGCAATGACAGCTACCATTATCTGTCCGTCTATTCTCGTTTTTGAACGAGTGATTGCAGCTACGGCAGCAGTACATACTGCCCCCTTTGTGGCTTCATCGGCCAATGAATTCCCTTCAACGTGAACGCCATCACGTTGATGACTCAGCGTGTGTATCACATGAGCTCTTAGTAGTTCGTTTTTCAACTCAGCTACCTGCTCCCATAGCATTTTATGCTTAATTGTGCCACCTTTTGAGTCTTTAAACCCATTTTGACCCCAGTAATGAAGATATTCATTGTATGACTGGACACAATAAAAGGAATCGCACACAATCAGTGTGGGGAATTCTCGATCCGTATTTATTAGTGCCAGTAATAGGGCTTTTAGTTCTGCCAGCTGAGCCGTGCAGTCTCCTAGAGACGTCTTCGTATCACTGGGATGGAACTTCCCATCCTGCATACGACCCTTCACAATCGCACATGCGGCACTGTATTGCTGTTTACTTCCTATGGCCGGCTGAGCAGATCCGTCAGTGTAAATAATGTATTCATACTGATCTAGAGGCATTATTTAATTTGGTAGAGGATATTCTTGTTCATATTGCAGGAATTCTTGTGTTTTTAAACTAGGGTCATATCTGTATTCTACATCCGTTGCAGTGAGAGAATGAGCCCATTGTATCCATCTTGTATAAAAGGCTTTAGCATTAGGAACGCTTGCCTTTGTAGCAGCCTCGAAGGCTGGTACCGGAGTTACGACAATTATTTGTTTCCCCTGAGCCAGTGCTCTTTCTCTTACTACAGCGGTCTGTACTGCTGTCAGTATTTTTTCTGTAGAAGCAAAGCGCATTTCAGCGTTTGTGTACAAGTGTGATTTGTATACTCTGGGTACCGTTTCTCCTTCATTGAAGGTTAGATAAGTGTACCCAGATTGACCTGCTATAACACGGATCACCAGGTTGCGGACATTTACGCGTGTCTGCATGTGTTTTGAAGCTATCATGTCAGCTTGTAGGGAACAAAGGATATCTGTGTGTTCCTGTGTCCAATGTCTAACTGAGAATTCAGGTCGTATTAAGTCGTAGAAAGGTTTTACTTTTTCTGTGTAATTTAAAATGTATGTTCTGCTAAAATTTAAAAATCCCAATATGGATTGAAAGTTTTTCAGCGATTTAGGAGGTTGGAGCAGCGCACACTTTTCTAAAAAGTTAGCTGCCTGGCTTTTTCCTTCACTCGATAACTCGTATCCCAAAAATAGGACATTGAGGTGGGCTATTTTTGATTTTTTAAATTAAATTTGTTGCCTCAGAGGCGAACCCCAAAATTATGTTGCTCACCCTGGTCAAGTGATCCTTTAAATCATCATCCGTCAGATAAATATCATCTACATAGGACAATGCCTCTACATCCAAATTCTGAAGTTACTCTGTTACCCTAGCGGAAAACAACCAAAGGCTATTCTTATACCCTTGGGGGAGTCGACAAAATTGACGCTGGGAACCTAGCGCCGAGAATGCTGTTAAATACCTGCTTTCAGGCGCTATGTTTTGGCAGAAAAATCCATTTGAGATATCCAGTGTTGTTTTGTATTTTTTCCGCACAATGTTATTCATTAATGCGGCACTATGTGCATTCTGTACTGCAAATGTTTTAGTGCATGTGTTCAGATGTCTGTAGTCTAAAACTAGACGGTATGAATTATCGGGTTTCATTGCGGGAAACAAAGGATTTTTCATTGGAGAGGTGCAAATTTCAATTACACCTTGGTATTCAAGTTGATCTAAGATCTCCCTGACCTGTTTTTTCACTTCTTGTTTTATTGGGTACTGTCTCTGTGGAGTTAGAATAGTTTTTACTGGAATTACATGGTGAGGTGACGCAGTATCCCACCCAACATGTTTGCAATAAAGTGCTGGAGCAAGGGCTAACGACCACTCCTTCGCGTATGTGTGTTTTAAGTATATTTGAACGAGGTAGGAAAAAGGAGGTAAATTTACCGTTTCTCCCTTTGGGCAATCCATAACAATTTCAGGTGGCCGGTCTTTTTCAGCTAAAAGGATGTCATAGCCAAAAGTCTGGTTCTCCCAAAAGAGACCTTTAATTTTTCTGGGTTTGTCCCCCTCCATTTGGAGTGTTATCTCATGTAACCTATGTGGGACACTTACCCTTGTATCAGGTGTTTCCAACGTGATATGCTCATTCAACTCCGCTGTCACCAGAAATTCCATCAGGTTCTGGCGAGCTATTGTTACTTCTGCTGCGCTGTCTAGCATCATCAGTGCCCATTCCCTGTTCAGAAGTTGAGTCCTCAGAATTCTGGGCATGTCTAACTTTAAGACCCGCTACTTTCTTCTTTATAAATTTAGGTTTTGATCTTGGCTTCTCTTCTTTCTTGGAAGTATAATCTGAAGTGTGTCGTGTCTCTGGACTTTGTACGCTCTTCTTCTCTGTGTTTTGACTGTCCTTCTCTCTCTGAGTTTCTTGGTGAACCCTGAAAGGAACAAGAGGAACGTGTATCAGTATCCTGATACCTGTCAGGTTTTTTTATGTTATCTCTATTCCTATGGTTGTGCCTCCTTTCGGAGGGCTCCTGTTGAGGAGACCCACCCCTGGACTGAGATCTATTTTCTCTATGCTTTTTTTTTTTTATTATTATCCAATTTCTTTTTGGAAGAATCAGGTGCTTGCTTGATGTTATCCTTTTCAGGACCACCCATGAGTTGAGGTTTTGTTGCTCTAGCTCCCAAACTATATCTACCTAATTCAGCATAGGTGTCTTCAATAATATTAGGTAATTCACGTTCCTGTTGTAATCCCTCAGGCGTTGGCATATTGCCACTGCTGCTGCATCCCCTTTAACGTTAGCTAGTATGATAGCTGATACCTGGGCAAAATTACCTAATAATTCCATCCCTAAGTTCAGAGCAGGCTCTGCTCCGTACTCATTTTGTATTTGTCTTAATACATCTGGAATTACTGCTAATAAAGGGATACCATGAGTTCTGGTATATATGGCAGCGAAAACTGTACCCCAAGTGGTACAATCCTCCATTTGGGGAGCTATCCCCATTAGCAAGCAGATTGTTAACATTCTGGGGCATATTATCAAGAACGGCATTAAGAATTATCGCTGGTTTAGCTGCAGAAAACTGCCGCTAAAGCGGCGATAATGGGCTTGATAATATGCCCTTGAGAATTCCAATAGAAGTCCATGTTCTGGTGTGAACATGGGCTTCTATTGGAATTCTCCAGGGCATATTATCAAGCCCATTATCGCCACTTTAGCGGCAGTTTTCTGCCGCTAAACCGGCGATAATTTTAACGCCGTTCTTGATTATATGCCCCTCTGTGTTTTTCTTGAGGGCTTGTGTGTGGAAATACTGACTCTAGCTGTGTTATTTTTTGAGCTATCCAGAATGGCATTTGCTCATGTTTAGTGGGCATTTTACCCATAACTGCGTGTAGCGTTTGTGGTGTTATTTTAGTTGTGGATTCCTGAATTTGTCCTGTTTGTGTAGCTCTTGTTGGCTGAAGTGTGACTGTTCTCATCACGAACTGTGTCAGGTTTCTGTAAAGTTTTATTACTTCTTTATGACGTGGACGTAAGTCTGCTCCTGGCATTGAGTCAATGTCTGGATGTGGTGTGTAAGCCGCTAGGACTGGCCAAGTACCTCCATCTCTTCCGAGCGGACCTAGTCTTACTTTGTCTTTGGTGTGGGGGAGGGCGCCTTTCAGGGGCGGTGCGTCCATTAGGGTGCTTGGGCATTGCCCCACTGAGCGTTGCCATCACTCTCGGACGGGACTCTCACTCACACAATGAATCCCTTTATCCCAGCCAGAGCCGGAGGCAGTCGGCTTAGAAGGGGGCGGGGCAGCACTACAGGACAGAGTTCAGCTGCACAGCAAGAGTGCGCATGTTCTGTTTAGGGCTTAAACATTTTGCGACCAGCCCTGAACATGCGCACACTAGGCTGCTCATTAGAAGAGCGAGGGTTGTTCCATGCCGCTCTTCTAATGAGCAGCCTAGTGCGCATGTTCGGGCTGGTCGCAAAAAATGTTAAGCCCTAAACAGAACATGCGCACTACTGCTCAAGCCAATCCTGGCGCTGCTGCTGGAGCAGCGTCTGTATTGGCTGAGAGCAAGCGGTACTTTTCAAGGCGCCAACGCGGGAGTCGGACACCGACCCAGGAGGACTCGCAGAGGCGGCGCGGATCCGGTAAGTTTAGTTTGTTTAAAGGGTGCTTTATTGTAATCTCCCTCACGCCGCGCGCGACCCCCAACACCACCCCCGCGAGTATTGGAGCACGAGCCGCGACTGCTTGGATGCACTATGTTTCCTATCATATAGGATTTGCACTCAGGCACAGATGTACTAATATTCTTGCAGCATACTGCCCGTTTAATGATCTTCCACTGCTGCACTGTGGGATCGAGAAAGATATCTGCCTTGCCTTATTTACAAAGAGCTGCTGGTGCATAAAAGCCGTTTTAGCAAGATGCTAAGCATTGAGTCACAGAGCAAAGGCAATTCGAAGTTTGATGCATGTGATTTTCCTCAAGGTACAGCCTCTAGTCTGAATTTCTATATGACGACAACCGGCCAAGGGTAAGCTTAAAGGTGATACTGAACAAAAATGCATGCTACATGTGGAAATATCGTGATTATCCGCTTGCCCATTTTGTGTGCCTGGTGTCATATGGTGGTATGGTTCCACGTAAAGCCATATTGCAGTAACTTAGTAAGGATGGCTTTACCTGGAATCCTAGAGCTGTTTCCATTGTTCCATTGTTCCTTTTCCTTTTCCTTAATTGACTTGTCTTGTAGAAAATGACGCCCGTTAGAGAACACCAACGCTTCAGGTGTTTGGAACATCCTAAGTGCTTACCGGCTGAGGGCTGCTGGAGCCCACCTGTCAGAGACAGGCGGAGGGGGGTTTCCAAGTCAGGAATAAAACATGCTGATCAGTTCTCCCCAGTACATGGGCAAGCAGCTGCTCACTTTTGTCATGGGCACCTGGAATACAGCTATTATTCGAATTTTTATGGATTTCTGAAGAAAACAAGAGATATTTTTGCACCCTAGGCAAGGAAGAATTTTTTATGTCAACCTCAAACACACGTATGTGGTAGAGTGCGCTATATACTGCTTACATTTTACATTTTGGTGAGAAAACTATTGGCATTAATTCCTTTAGGCAGTAATGCCCTTGGCAGGAAGAAGTTGAAGCCATGCCAAATCCATGACATGGACATAGGGCATTGGAGCCCTGTGAGAGGCCAGTTGGCCTGGGGCCAGTTTATGGTTGTTAGGGCGCCGAGCCCTAATGTGATTTATTGCCCCATGTCATTTATGCTGATGGCGTATGTATAATGTGATTTAGGTGATGTATAGGCCTAATGTGATGCCTACAATGATTTATGCTAGGTAGGCCCTTTGCGTAATGTGTTTATGCTAATGAGGTTTGGGGCCTAATGCCTTTTATGCCTAGTGTGATAATGCTGAGGTCATTATTGTACCAGTAGTTACTGGTTGTGTTTTATATTTGTATTTACTTACCTGTTCTGATGGGTCTGACCAGGGCCCGATTGGCCTGGTCCTGTATATAATTCCCCTGTGAATATTGCCTAGTGCCAGTTGGCACAGTGTATATTATGTGATTATGTTTCTAATGTATTTATGACAATACAAATGCTATTTTTTATATAACCTTGTGTGGAGTTCCTTTTGCGGTGTGCCTAGTGTGTTGCTGCTGTGTGAGTGAGTTGCGCAAATGCTTTACACATTGCCTCCGGGATAGGCCTGACTGCTCGTGCCAAGCTACCAAGGGGGTGAGCAGGGGTTATCTTGGGTGTGTAACTCCCTTGCCCTGACTAGAGTGGTGGTCTCTGCCTGGCTTTGGCGCAAGCCTTAGCCAACCAGAGATCCCAAGTTCAGCCTCCCTCCTTACAGTAATGCCATTACAAAGATGCAACTCAGTTGTTGTGCACCCTATATGTGGTCTAGATTCTTATTGCTTTTTCATTTTTTTGTCTAAATTAGCTTAAAATGCACTATTTGCCCTTTTTCTTTCAAAAACTTCTCAGAGGAAGAACCCCCTCCCCTGATCTTGACTTATGTCGGTTGGGCTCACTTGGGGCTAACTTTTACACTTTGAAAAATCGCCAGCTGCCACTGCTTTACTTATTTTACAAGCTCAAACAGATAAGGTGAATGCTTCAAAAAAGAGCATTTTGATGGCAAATGTGCTATGTATGAATGGTACTCAGCATTGTTATCTCGAAGTCTGTTATGAAGTTCTGTGATTATACTGAATAAGCAACTACCTATGTTATTATATGACATTGACATCTCTTTATTAATGTAATAACTGTACTTTCACAATTGCTTTTTTAACCTTCTTGCTTTCGCAAATTTGCTTGAAAATGCACCATTTGCCCACTCTTTTTCAAAATTTTCTCGGGGGGAAAACCCCCCCGAACCCTCCTTATGCCAATCGGTCTCGCTCGCTCCGCTCGCTCGCCGCGGTGCGCTCCACCACACATTTTACGCCCACCACTTTCAAATGTCACCAGCCGCCACTGGCGCCTTTAAATCAGTTTATGTGCTCCTGGTAGGTGAGCCGAACTTCAATGTCCTCATACGGACAGTATTCATCTGTCATTTCATCTTCATCTTCAGTGTAAGAATGAAATGTCTTTAATTGTGCATTTGCTGGTGGGAATTCAACCCATGAATAGAATACCTCTGTTCTATATGATTCATGTGCCTCAATCACGAATGTGACTGTCTCACCCCTAGCTGAGACTCCATAGTCTGCTAGTTTTAAAGTAAGGGCAGTTCTAACATTTTCTGAAATGTTAATTTCCCCTTCTTTTCTTCCTCAACTCCTGGTCCCGCAAGTAGTACTGGGGCAACGTCGCCTTCTTCAGTCATTGTTGAAAAGGTTTCAAGGGAACTGAGATAAAGGTTTTATGCACAATAGGAACTGTTTGTCCTTCAAGCTTCATAAACCTACATCCAGTACGTAGGATATGACTACTCAGCTGTGGTGGATAGTTCCCTTCCCACACCAGACGATTCTGGGAAAATGTGAGTAGGGGTCTCTGAGAATTGCATGACTGAGCTACTCATTTTTGACCGTTAAATAAGTACCAAACCAACGTTGGCGGCGCCATGTCATGTAGTTCCTATAAACTGATATAGGATCTGCATGTTTAGACAACATACACTGTAGGATTGGTGTCCGGACTGATTCTAGACACCCCCACCGGGTATGTCAGCCAGCCTGTTGTACCAGCTAGCTCACAGTGCCACTAGAAACCCCTCTTACCAAGGAGAGAATAGTTCTTGGCAACTATCGAACATGACAACCATGATCCCTCAGGATCGTGGAAGAAGTGTGATACTTTTCGCTCAGTCACCCATGCTCACTTTGTCTCAGAGAGATACACAGAATAAACGGTGGGGGACGTTTTTCAACAACCATTTATTGAACCAGCGTCATTCTAGTTTAAAATAGGTGTGCTGAAACAACCATTAGACAGAAACAGATATAAATGATTAGAAGCACTAACAGAGTAAAAGGATAGTAGATTTCTACCATCGTGCTAAAACAGTGAATACAGGCAAGCATATAAAATACATGACAGTAATAAATGCGTACTCCTACGATGCGACCCTAACTAGATGTACCTAACTGTACCTAGCATGTATGTGGGTGTAAAGCCAAGAATCCCTCTAGGATATAGTCAACCCCGTTACCTGAAGTGAGAGACTGTGGGACCCCGTCTTGGTCTTGAGATGGACACCGCGCAAGGGATGTCAGACCACTGCGAGCTGCAGTGTCTGCATTCAGGAACCTCAGCGTCTCGCGTCATTGTGTCAGCATGGAAGTCCTTTTCTCCTCTGACTACCTCAGGAAGATATGGTGTTTATATACCAAAAGTGGTAGCCTCAGGAGTTCTACCTTGCTGTGTCATGTCGGACTTAGGATGACGGAAGGAATGACCCTTATACATAGTTATTATGCAGGAGATGGTAGTCCTGCTCAGTTTCCAAGAATCCTCATGCATAATGGATGAGGCTAGTTTTCAGGAAAAACCCTACGTCCTGTAAGCAGTATCATAACTAGGTAAAAGGTCAGTCCCAAGAACCGTTATGTAGTGTAATGGTAGGGGAGAATATAGGTGACAGGTTAGGTGACTACCTGAGCCTATATTGGGGTACCTATATGAAACATAACAGTGTCGTCAACGAGGTGTCTGTCAATGAGGGATTTGCTATGCGAAGGCCTGAGTTTAAGATGCCTCGTACAGCAGTAGTTCCTGGAAGGCTGCGGGAGACGATGCAGAGTCCTGCATGCAGCAATCCTGATGCAGAGTTGCTGTGATGCGCATCACTTCTGATGTGGCGTTTCTGGCCGGCTATCCATCATGCTGTGGCTCCGATGCATCGGTTCTGCTGGAACCGCTGTTGGGGCTGGTAGAGTACCTTTAGTCCCATTTACATGGGTCCAGGACTGGGGTAGGACTCAAAGCTGGAAGTGTCCAGGTGCCTGGTAGAAGATGGAGGAAGCCTGTTCTGTCCCTGAGGGCTCTGATAAGGAGCCAGCCAACTAGCCCTGGTGGTCCTGGGTTGAAGATGCAAGTCCAGTCCTTCACTCAGGCAGGAGGGCAGCAGGGCAACACCGCAGGGCAGCAGAGTGGCAGTTTTTCTGGCTGCAAAGCAACACAGCATTAATTTATCTGAGTCTTCCACAGGTCCAAATGTGTACTCCAAAGGTAGGGTCTGAGGTCCAATATTTATACCTGATGCCCACTTTGATGTAGTAGAAGCTTCTAGAGGATTTCACCCCCCTCCAGAGGTGCTTGGCATTTTCTGTCTCTAACAATAAACTAGTATCAAACCCTTCATGAGAGTGCACAGACACGGCCTTTGTGATGTGCAAGTGTGGTAGGTGACCGCTCCTTTCCTTCATTAACCCAGAGTGCCCCATCCTGCCAACACAGAGCTTCTATTTGTCTCACTGTCCAGGAGCAATACACAAAGACCAACTGCCAACTACACGTAGTCATGTGACACAAGGTACAGGCAGCAGACACCAAATGGTTGGGAGAAGAAAATACCAACCTTCTAAAACTGTCATTTTCAGACCTGTGACTAAAAATCTGACTTTACCATTGAAGAGGCTTTTGAATTACTATTCTTTAGACACCAAACTTGAATTGTCTCCTGCACCCAACTTAAAGTTATCACTTAATAAATGTAATGAGGTAACCCAATATTATTCTATGGGAAAGGTAGGCCTTGCAGTAGTGAAAAACAAATTTGGGAGTTTTTCACTACCAGGACAAATAAAATTCAAAAGCACATGTCCAACTTTTTAAATGCACTGCACCCTGCCCTCTGGGCTGTTCAGGCCTACCCCAGGGGTGCCTAATATAAATTAAAAAGAAAGGTCAGGACTTGGCAAAGGGTTTATTTTGCCTGGTTGAAATGTCAGTTTAAAACTCTACATACAGGCTAGAATGTCTGGCTACAAGGCCTGAGACATGTTTGCAGGGTTACTTAAGTGGGTGGCACAATAAGTGCGGCAGGCCCACTAATAGCATGTTATTTACTGACCCTGGGTACATGTAGCACCACTTTACTAGGGACTTACAAGTAAATTAAATTTACCGATTGGGTGTAAGCAAACTCTACCATATTTGAAGGAGAGAGCATAAGCACTTTAACACTGTCTAGAAGTGGTGAAGTGCACAGAGTCCTAAGGCCAACAAAAATAAGATCAGCAAAAATAGGAGGGGTGAAAGCGGAAGCCTGACAGGACTAACACTAAACTTCTACTACAACAATCCCAAAATATGGGCTATACATTGCCTTCAGCTTTGCTTTGTGACTATGGTCAAATGCCATGAAATCAATATCCCTAATCCTAAAGGCAAAGCAAACATCACCATAAAAGCCCATCTTACATCTTACCCACCAGAAGGGAAAAATTGGTCAATGGTAACTGTGAGAAATTGAGTTGTTGTTTGAGGTGGGAGTCAGCACTTCTCAAGCAACACCCACAATCCATGTCAAGGTGAGCCACAAAAGTCACTAAATTACCCTGTGGTTAACTCTGGTGCCTTGGCACGAAAGCAGTCAGGCTTAACCTAGAGGCAACGTGTAAAGTATTTATGATGGACAGTTTAGGGCTTAGGACTCACAGTAAGCAGAGTCCATGTGCAGGGTTCAGGATGATTGGAGTCTTTCCAGTCCCTGAGGCTCAGTTCAGAAGGCCAGCCAACAAGCCCTTGGAGTACCTCTTGTGGTCCTGAGTTCAAAGTGCAGGCCCAGTCCTCCTTATTCAGGCAGGAGGGCATCAGAGCAGTCCCTCTTGGAGGCAGGGTAGCATGGCAGCAGAGCAGCTGTAGTAGAAGTGTGAAGAAGCACGATGCATCCAGATGAATTATATAACTTCTTATTTATTGAAGATACAAGTCATGAGTAAAGAAACGTCCTATCCACAGGGCCCCCAACAACAAATCTTGTTAGAATTCTACCTCAACACCCCAGAACAAAGAACACTTCAATAGAATGTGTTTGAGTGACCTGTCTCTGCAGAGACAGGTTACGCAATAGCTACTACACACCTTCCCCTTACACATAAGAGAAACTTAGAAACAAGAAACAGAGAAAAGCAGAGTAAAACAAAGTCATGTAACTTTCCAGGAACTTTACAAGTGCGAGAGCTCCTGCGTACTGGCAATGTATCATTGAGAAATGTCGAGGAGTATCTGACTTAGAACGATTACCGGAACGCACAGGGGCAATGCTGCTCAGGATCCAAATACGTCCATCATTAAGCTTAACAGCATTTTGAAACGACCTTGTCACTTTAAAAGGTGGAGAAAATTTACAAACAGCAGACTTCTGTGGGCAACGTACTCTCACACTGTCGCCCACACATACATGCATGTGAGAAACAGCATGCCTTGCATCAAAGTTCTCTTTCCTCTTGATACACTTCAACTTTTGGGTTAGCTGCCAGGGTACAACGTCAGAATCCACAACATCTGTACACTTACCCCTCATCCAAGATTGGAACATATAAGTGTTAGGACTCCATCTCCTAAACAGTTCAAAAGGAATCTTGCTTGTGGTGGAGTGAGGCGTGAGATGGTAAACCATCACTCTCTCCACAATCTCAAACCTCCAGTCCCTGCCTTGGACCTTAGCTAGTTGGATAGACTTCTTCAACACTCGATTGAACCTCTCTACCATGCCGTTTGTTTCGGGATGATAGAGGGCACAACGTTTGTGCTTGATACCTCTCTTTGCCAAGAAGTCTTCCATGTCTTTAGAGACTAATTGAACGCCATTGTCAGTTAACAATCAGGTAGTCCTTCCCTGCAGAAGATATCACTTAAAAACTTAACGGCATCTTTTGTCTCGATACTTTGTGTGACTTTGATTTTTGGCCATCTAGAATACATGTCCATTAGGACAAGAACATAGGATTGACCAGCTTTGCTTGTAATAGGCCCCAAGAGATCCAAAGCCACCTCTTGCCAACAGCGGGTAGGAGCGTCACATACAACCATGAGTTGAACTCTAGTCTTGTTTATCTTGTCGCACGCATTACACTCCATACAATCCCTCACCACACGTTCTACAAGATCAATACCCGGCCACCAGAAATGTAAGCGAATCCTCTCTTTGGTTTTTGAAATGCCTTGGTGACCCTGATGAGCTAATTGGATGACTTTCATTCTAACAAGTGATGGTGGAACAAGTCTAGTACCCCTCCAAAGCAGACCATCGCCAACAGATAATTCATCCCGCATGTTCCAGAACTTGTGAACTTCTTCACTCAAGTTCTTTATACCACCCCAACCCTCAGTCACCAACCTACAGACTTCACAAAGTACAGTATCACTCTTCATGGAATATTTCCACTCTTCCTCACTTATTACTTCTTCTATAATATCACACACCTTGTATTCATCATCTTCCCATAGACTTTCCGTCTCATCAGACTCAATATTAGAGTGTGTGGGAACTAGACGAGAGAGACAGTCAGCGACTTTATTGCCTGCACCAGGTATATAATTTGCCATAAAGTCGTAGTCATGTAAGGCGACTATCCACCTACAAATCTTGGATGATACAGCATCTAAGCTCTTCTTGCAAAACAAGTCTTTTAAAGGTTTGTGATTGGAACAAACCACAAATGAGCTTCCCCAGAGAAACTTTTTAACTTCCTGATGGCCCAAAAAATACATAGAGTTTCTTTCTCTATTACGAGTATTGTATTTCTGGGCCCACAAGAGCTCTAGAGAGGAACATGATAGTTACTTCCTTTTCACCTTTTACTTGTTTGAGTACCGCACCCAAACTCTTGGAACTGGCGTCTGTAATCAAGATAGAGCGGGCAGCAGTGTCAAAACTTTGGAGAGAGGGTGCACAATTCAAAGCTTTTTTGACATCAACAAATTCAGCTTGACAACGAGAAGTCCAGACAAATTTTGCACCTTTCTTTAGCAGAGTCCTTAAGGCAAAGGTGCGGCTAGCAAACTGGGGAACAAACTTATTATAATATTCTGCAATACCTAGAAAGGTGACCAGATCATCCCTGGATTGTGGCACAGGAAGATCCTCAATAGTTTTTATAAGACGATCTTTGGGTCTGATTCCTCCCTTTGTCAACTTGTGCCCCAGGTAATCAATTTCTGAGAGATTACATTTGCATTTCCTCTCATGTAACATCAAACCCCGCGACTTAAATCTCTCTAAAACTGCTCTAAGCCTATCATCATGATCTATTTGAGAAGATCCATGGACTAAAACGTCGTCTTGGTATATTTTTACTCCAGACAACCCGTGCAAGACATCTTCCATTGCCCGCTGAAAAACGGAGGTTGCAGAATTCAAGCCAAAGGGAAGGCGGTTGAATTTAAATGTCCCGAAAGGCGTTATGAAAGCCGTTAAGTCCATGGAATCATCATCAATTCTGATCTGATGATAAGCAGCTTTTAGATCTAATGTTGAGAAAACTTCGCCCCCTCCAATTGCGTTAGCATCTCAGTGATGTTAGGGAGGGGATATCTGTCAGCAACGACAGCTCGATTGAGAGCCCGAAGATCTACACATAATCTCACCTCACCAGAGGCCTTGCGTGCATGAACTATTGGAGCCAACCAATCACTCACTTCTGTCTCTACGATTATGCCCTCCTTCTTCAACTTCTCAAGTTCAATGCACATGGACTCCCTTAATGCTAAAGGTACACTGCGCACCTTGCATGTTACAGGAGTGACATTAGCTCTAAGGATGATTTTATGCGTCAAACCTGAGAGACAGCCTTATCATTAAAGACTTGTTCAAATTCACTACGTAAGTCACCCACCTGATCAATCTTCAAAGATTCAGTAACAATGTCATCCCTAGAATCGGTAAGAGAGGGAATGTCCTTGAGGACAATGCAGGGATCACTACTTGGAACTAATATCACACCTAGATCAGCCTGAAGAACCCAGCTGACAATACTGTCTCCTCTAGAGGAGACATAAATCTTTCCCGCAGTCAGTCTTCCTTTGTATTCGATATCACCCATGAAATAACCAAATAGTTTTATAGGTTGCCCACCATAAGCAAGAGGCTTGATGTCAGGTTTAAAAACCTTTACTTTCCCTTTCAAGCTCGTATCAAAGAAATTCTTTGGAACTAAAGAAGTTTTAGCCCCAGAATCAAAGAACATGTTTATGGCATGACCATTCACTTTGACATTGTCAACGGGACTCTTAGCCTTATTCTTGCCGACCTGAAGTAGTATTTCACCACAGTGTAACTCATCACAACCAGAATCACTTTCGTTTTGCAAACAAATTTCTTTCACCCGTTTGTTCTTCTAGTTTTTTTGTGCCCTACAGGCTTTAGCTAAATGACCTAATTTCCCATAACTGTGGCATTTGGAAGTTAAGGCAGGACATGCCTTATCATTAGCCAAGTGGCCAACCATATCACAATGGAAACACCTTCCCATGAAGCCCCCCTTTGATCTGAGAGTTGAAGGCATATGATTCACAGGTTGAGTATGTTTCGAGGCAGATTTAGTCACAGATTTTGTTACACTCTGTACAGTATCACCTTAAGAACCATTCTCTTTCTTTATGACTTCTACACATGCGAGAGAGTGCTCAAGTCTTTTTGCGATCGAGATGACCTCATCTAATTTTGGATCATCTTTTTGCCATAACTCATCCTTAATTCTCTCTATGTTGCAACCTAACATAAATTGATCATGAATGCGTTCATCAAGAGACCCTTCAAATTTGCACGAAGAGCCTAATTTTCGTAGATCAGTCACATACACTTCAACCGATTCTTGAGGCTTTTGTACATGCTTTCCAAAGTGGTATCTCTCTAAAATAGTACTCACTTTTGGAAGATAATGTTTATCAAGTTTTTTTTAAACATATTTCAAATTCATTTAGACTGTCTGACTCAGCATCACTCAGGTCAGGAAGATGTTCATACACCTCTTGCCCTTCAGAGCCTAGACAGTGCAAGAGTAGGGCAGACTTCCTTTCGGCACTTAGAGATACTCCACAAACTCTAGCATAATTAAGGAAAAACTTTTTCCATTTGGACCAGCGAATAGTAGGTTCTCCTGGATTCATAAGGAAAAAGGGAGGTGGCGTAACATTTTGCATTTTGTATATGAGAATTTATAAATAAAGTTACATAAGAGGTGTGCCTATCACCATGACAAAATGAAGAATGTACATAAACTGGAGATTTTGAATGGTGTGCCTATCACCGTAGAATAGTGTACTTATGACAGGCAGAAGAATAATACAGGTGTGCCTATCACCGTAGAGGAGTAGATTCAAGACAGGCAGGAGTAATAATCAGGGAGTGTCTGTCACAGAAGGAAGAGCATAGACTTTGACTACAAAAGTGTGTCAGTCAGTTTTGAAAGAATTTCAGTTTGACGAAGGAGTCACAGCGTCTGTAATCAAACAGCTCTGTAATCAAACAGCTCTTCTCAGGTAGGCAGTAGAAGTGTAGAAGTGTGCCTATCACTGAGGAAAACGGCTTCAGCTGACACCGAAGATAGAGCTTGAGCTTTAAGACAGGGAGCGTCAGTGCGCGCTGAAATCTTTTCTCTTCGTCGTGTTGAAACTGGACAGAAACATGACCTTGCGCGTGCTCCTGTTTATTCCTGTTGCCAGAGGAACCAAGAAGAAAGTGCGTGGGCTTGCGCGCGTGACCTTGCATGTGCTTCTGTTTATTCCTGTTGTCAGAGGAACCAAGAAGGAAGCACGTGGGCTTGCGCGCGTCACTGTTTTCAGCGTAGCAGCGCTGTGACGTAGAGTCAAGAGGGTTAACACGCGCTGGTTTGTGTGAGCGCGAGGCAAAGAGGGCAGCGCCAGCAGGTAATGGAACCGCTTTTCTTCTTTTGAGAGATTGTCAATAAATAAGCGGTGCATTCACAAGGAGGTGGGGAGTTGAGTGCCAATCAGACACTAGCACAGGGATGTAGAGTTTTGAAGAAAAAGTCCCTTAGTTTTTGTTGAAATCCTTCGCCGTGTTAGGACGCTTCCAAAAGTGAGTGGCTTGAAGTAAGGTCCTTTTTCCACTAGCTCGTCACCTGTGTTAGAAGCACAATGCATCCAGATGAATTATATAACTTCTTATTTATTGAAGATAGAAGTCATGAGTAAAGAAGCGTCCTATCCACAGGGCCCCCAACAACACATCTCATTAGAATTCTACCTCAACACCCTAGAACAAAGAACACTTCAATAGAATGTGTTTGAGTGACCTGTCGCTGCAGAAAAAGGTTACGCAATAGCTACTACAAGAAGCTTCTGGAGTTTCCCACTACAGAAGTGTCTGGAATTTCCTGCCTCCCATTCCTGGTCTCAGTCTGTCTGGGAGAATAATAGGCTTGTGTGAAATCATTTGTGTGTGAGCTGACCCATTGTCTTTGAAACGCAAGTGTGATATGTGACAGCTCAGCTCCCATCAAGTCAAAAATGGCCAATCCTGCCAACACCTAGACCCTCTACCGTGATGATCTCTGTCAGGAATTCACAAAGGACAACTGCAAACTATACCTAATCATGTGACCCAAGATCAGGATGCAGGCACCAAATGGTTAAGGCACACAAATGCCAACTTTCTAAAAGTAAAAGAAATATTTAATAAGAATGCACTCCTTCCCTTGGTAAATTCATTATTGGAAAATACTGTCATCTGTAGATGCGTGCGATCAGACACTGTGAACCGCCCCAGATCACAGCTCATACAAAAGTACACTTCAGGGCACATAAATCGCGCACCCGTCTGTCGCACTGCGGCGTGGGAAAACATCCCTCACTCTAAACCATTTACTCTCGAGTATCCATTTTCATCACTTGATACCAGTGATTAAACAATACCTTTTTCGTAGACTCTTCCAAACTTATTAAGTCACTGCGGAGACAGCGTAGTTCCACCCTGTTTCTTTATTTGACATTTTCATATGTATCCTGCGTGCCCATCCAGACATTACACAGCAACACGTAAAAATCAAGGTGAAACGTGGAACAAAGTAGGCTCATTATTTTATGCCCAATGCATTTCGAGCCTAAAAGGCTCTTCATCAGGGGACTCTGCAACAGAAAAAACGACAGCTCAGCTAGCTACTCACTGCTTCACCTTCACTGTACAAAGCAATGTATGCCAACGCCACCCTCATTACCCCACCACTCCCTCTTTAGAAAACCCTTGTGCTCGAACACCAAACAAAACCCTTCCCCTCCCAATACTCAACCCCTGGAGTGGATCTCATGAAGTTATGATCGCATACATGATATGTGAACAACTGCAGCTTATTTACGAGACAGTTGATCTGTGATTGTTCCACTGTTTTCCTTACCAGCATCTTCAGTTACAGTGAATTTATCAATGAATTATTTGATGCACCTGTTAGTTAACGTAATGTCACTTACTTACTTTCACAGATAACATCGTGATTTTGTTTCAAACCAGAGAGGGTGATAGGAGGGTGGAGGAAGAGTCAAAGGGTGTGTTTGTTTTCCTTTATTTCGTTTTATTCAGTTTAGTTATGTCGTGGCACTGGGGAGTGCATTATGGGGTTTGTAGTTTTTGTTACACTTTTTTTAACTACGTAGTATAGTCATAGGGTGAACAGGTCACGGGGTTAGAGTTGGGAAGCACTCAGCTTGATTGAATGCACATGGGTGAGCTATTTTCTTCCTTTTAAAAAAATAACGGACTGTCAGGCAACGAGAACAAACAGCTTTTAAGTAGGTGTTTGAAGAGGTCAGGCTGCAGGTTGCAGTTTTTGTAAGGCTTTTTGAAAGGTAATTCGTTATTATTTTGACAGGAAGGGACACAGGGAGTTTTTGAATGGGTTAAGATCTCAGTTAGATGGGGAGAATCGACAGTTGGGAGAGGGGTTTGGATTTAGCGCATTGCAAGTTGCACATGAGTTTTTATGTGTTTATTTAGCAGCTTTGTTTGAGTGAGTGGGTGGAAGGGGTTGAGTATTGGGAGGGGAAGGGATTTGTTTGGTGTTCGAGCACAAGGGTTTTCTAAAGAGGGAGTGGTGGGGTAATGAGGGTGGCGTTGGCATACATTGCTTTGTACAGTGAAGGTGAAGCAGTGAGTAGCTAGCTGAGCTGTCATTTTTTCTGTTGCAGAGTCCCCTGATGAAGAGCCTTTTAGGCTCGAAATGCATTGGGCATAAAATAATGAGCCTACTTTGTTCCACGTTTCACCTTGATTTTTACGTGTTGCTGTGTAATGTCTGGATGGGCACGCAGGATACATATGAAAATGTCAAATAAAGAAACAGGGTGGAACTACGCTGTCTCCGCAGTGACTTAATAAGTTTGGAAGAGTCTACGAAAAAGGAATTGTTTAATCACTGGTATCAAGTGATGAAAATGGACAACTCGAGAGTAAATGGTTTAGAGTGAGGGATGTTTTCCCACGCCGCAGTGCGACAGACGGATGCGCGATTTATGTGCCCTGAAGTGAACTTTCTAAAAGTGGCATTTCCAAAACTTGACTTAAAATTTGACTTTATTATTAAAGAGGATTTTAAATTACAATTCCTAACACAACAAATCTGACTTTCCTACCTGCTCCCAATCAAACGTTATCACTTATTAAACGTAATAAGTTAACACTATGTTATCTTATTGGAGAGTTAGTCCACACAGTAGTGAAAAACACATGTGTGAGTTTTTCACTAGCAAGAGATGTAAAACTTAATAGTGAATGCCCAACTTTTTAATTACGATGCACCCTGCTCTGTGAACTGTTTATGATGTGACTTTTATGCAAAATAAATTGAGTTTTACACTTGGCAAGGGGTTATATTGCCAAGTCGAAATTGTAGTTTAGAACTGCTGGCAGGCTGCAATGGCAGCCCTGAGATGTGTTTGAAAGGGTTACTTAAGTGAGTGGCTCAATAAGTGCTACAGGCCCACTAGAAGCATTTATTTTACAGGCCCTGAGTATATGGTATACCACTTTACTAGGGACTTGTAAGTAAATTAAATATAGCAATCAAGTTGACCATGTTTTAGGGAATGAGCACAAGCACTTTAGTACTTGTTAGCAGTGGTAAAGTGCACAGAGTCCCAATGCCAACAAAAACAAATTCACAAAAGCAGGAGGGGTAAAGGCTAAATGTTTGGATGTGACCCTGCAGAGAGGGTCAAGTCCAACAGTAATAATCACTACAAGGATTCAACTGATTTGCAATACCAAAAGAGTGTTTCCTGGAACCCTTGAACCTGAGCATTTTTAGCCAAGATGTCCAACTAAGTCCAAGAACTTCAAAACATTTATGTAGAAGCTTTCAAAGCACCTTTGAACCTGACTAATTTCATCCTGGGTGTCTAATTAGTTTCCAGACTTTCGCAGTACTTTTGTTTATGTTTGTGAAACTCTTGAACAGCGATCAGTTTTCCAGTGTAGTGGCCAAATGAGGTCCAAGACACTTTTATGGATCAATTCTGTTGAATTGGTTTTACAGGATCAAGGACAAAATGAAACCATAGAAAGAAACAGGCAATAGAGAGGAAACACAGCTTTATCACCTACAACTAAAGGTCGGCAGCATCAGTATCATCAATCCTGACTAACAATGAGTTAAATTGAATCCGAACTACTTCCACCCAGAAAAAAACCCTCCCCCATACACAATGTTATGAATACTATCCCCTTGAGCGTATTGTGATGTATGCATCCCAAGACTGATGTGGTAGCCTGACTGTTCCATGTTCCCGGAGTCAGTAGATAGCAGTTGGAGCAGTTTAAGGTATTTAGTGCATGTCAGTTCATTAAACTCTGAAGCACAGATATAGATGAAGGGAGCCCATGTATTTTGGCATGTCTCCAATTTGTGTGTCCTGGAGAGTGACAGCTTCTCCATATCTAATAGATACCATAGTTTGTGTAGCCAATTAGTGTAGTTTGGGGTCCTGTTTGTTCCACAGAGCGAGAGAATCATTTGGTGTACCACACCGAGAGCCAGGGCCATCCTTCACCCTTGGAGTGATTTCAGCAGAAATTTCAGCTGGTTAGTGAGGCCAAGTATTTTGTAAACTGGAAACATGGTTTCTGTGTGTGAAGGGAGGAGTCACTGGCATGAAGTACCTGTTCCCAGTATCTGCATAGTTTGGGACAGTTTCAGAACAGATGATCCACTCAGGAACTCATTGCTCTGTTAAGGGCACCATCTCTGTAACTCTGTGGGGGTCATATACCAATAGAAGACTATCTTGATGGCACTCTCAGTGACCGACACACTATATGAGATATGACGGGTTCTGTGGTATATGTCTGAGCAGGCTTTATGAGTGAGCTTTCTCCCAATCTCGGCCTCCCATTTAACCTGGGAAGCTCTCTTGCTCTCCTGAGGTGATGGCGCTAAGAGAACATATAGCTCTGATATGAGAAGCAGTCATTGTGCTTCACCAAAGACCATTTCTCGAATGGAAGTAAGCACCTGCTCACAAGCGATTTGACTGTAGGATGCATTGCCCAATGTTGGATCTGTAGGTATGTTATGAGAGCAGCTTCAGGCAGGTCATGAACTCTTTTCAAATGGTCAAAAGGGATAACCCATCTACGTCAAAAGGCAGTCTAATCTCTTGAACTCCCAGCCCATTTATGGAAATAGTCCACATGGAAACCTGGGCAAAAGTCACGATTATTGAAAATGGGGGTCATCGGGGATGGGAATGTCATTATTCCTTTGTACATCGCGACGGTGTCCGAGATTGCCATTGTAACATTGGTTATGGGGGAGGTTTACAGGCTCAGAGGTCTATTTTTGTGGGTCAGCCAGGGGGCCTTTCATATATGAATTTCTGCAACTTCCTGTCCTATAAAGCACCATTGTTTCTCCGATGTCACTCTGCAACACCCCCAACATGAATCTTAATTGTGTCACTTGGAAATAATGTGTAACACTAGAGGCTCCCAGATCACCCTCTGATGGTGGCCTATAGTAAGAAGACAGTTCATGTTCAGCCTTTTGGCATCTCAGACAAACTTATTAATGTCCGTCTGTAGTACTTGCAATGTGTTCAGGGGGAGACAAAGGGAAGGCTTGGAACATAAACAGCACCTTAGGTTGGATAGACATTTTTTAGGGTGGCTATATGCCCCAACCACGACAATCTGTACCGTTTCTTGGTGGACAAGTCTGTTCTCACTTGCTTTAGCAGTGTGCGATAATTAATTTCCGATGCTTTGGATGCTTTGGGAGCTTGTGTTTTCCCTAGATATGGTATAGATATCTCTGTCCAACAGATTGGGTATCAAGAATTGAGCTCATCTTCGAGAGGTGAGGGGACTGTCAGGTTTAAGATCTGGCATTTTGTTAAGTTAACCTAAAATCCTGCACCAAACTAAAACTTTGGTGATCCTGGGGTAAAGCAGGAAAGGAGACCATGGGGTTGGAGAGGACAATAATCACATCATCAGCATAGAGGCTGTTGGTGTGGGCAGTGCATCCAAGGCAGACCCCAGTGATATCAGTTGGGCCCGAGAATCCATGTAGAGAACAAATAAAAGTGAGGAGAAGGGGCATCCCTGCCATGCCCCTTTACGTATGGAAAAAGGGTTCCGATGAAAGCCAGTTTACCCGCCCGAAGCGCTTGGGGAGCTAGGATCACACTAGATGTAGCTGCAAAATTCATTCTTCAAGCAAAGTGTTTCATAGCAATGAGGTAGGGCCAGTGAACTCTATTGTTAGACTTGGCATCTTTTAGCATGTTTCCCCTGTCTTTTTGCTTTCTGACCACCCGGTTTTGACTCTGTGTTTGCTGGTTTTGTGTCTCTGTGCACTTTTTCACTACTGTTCAGTGTTAAAGTGCAAGTGCTCCTGTTGTAAATTATGTTATGGATTGGTGACTCCATGATTGGCATATTTGATTTACTGATGAGGCCCCAGTAAAGGGCACTGAGAGTGCCAGGGCTGGTAAATCAAATGCTACTAGTGGGCTCTGGAGTACTGGTTGTGCCACCTACAGACGTAGCCCTGAAAAGGTAACTCAGACCTGCCATCGCAGAGTCTGTGCGCAGTTTGTAACTGCCATGTCGACCTGGCAAGTGCACCCACTTGCCAGGCCCCAATCTTCCTTTTTTCTACATGTCAATCACCCTTAAGGTAGGCCCAAGGTACCCCGGTGGGCAGGGTGCTGTGTATGTTAGAGGTAGGACATGTACTGATGTGTGTGACGTGTCCTGGTGGTGAATTACAGTGTATTTCATTTTTCACCATTGCAAGTCTGCCTGCTTCCATAGGACGGAATGGGGAGTTTTTTTATACCATCTTATAAACATAACTACCCCTGGGAACAAGGGAGAAAAATCAAGTTTAGTATGTCTGGACTCAGAATGTTAAAAGGCATCTTTTAGTGAAGATAATTTTTACATTCCGTGTTTGAAAATACCACTTTTAGAAAGCAGGTATTTTCTTGCTTAGCCATCCTGTGTGCCTCTGCCGGGGTTGTGGATTGACTGTGTGGCTTTGGGATGACAGAGGCTGAAGAGGGGCAGTGGCTCCAGAGAGCCTGATGGGTCAGGGCTGGGCTGAATAGACCTGGGCTGCATTTATAGTAGTGGGAGGAGATTTCCTTGCACATGAATGGGCCTGTCTGCCTTGCACAATGCCGTCTCCACCCCCTTCCAGGTAAGCTGCATTAGTTAGGACAGAACTGGTTTGGACTGGGTACAGACACTCTCTGCCTTCAGAGAACAAAGGATTTGGTGGTATAAATATTGAGGCCCAGACCCCAGAACTTTAGAACTCTTTTGGACCAAGAAGACTGCCAAGAAGACGAGCTGGAGATGCTGTGAGGAGGAACTACCACTTTGCTGAGTGCTTTGCTGTGTTGGCCTGCAGTGGCTGCTTCTGTCTTGGGCAGTGAAAGGACTGGACTGAACTTTCTGCAACTTCTTTATTGAGTATCTCCAAGGGCCTGAATTAGAGCTTGCCTCCTGTTCTGAAGTCTCAGGGACTGCAAAGACTTCACCAACCTCTGGGTACAACTTCTGGAACTGCTGTTTCAGTTGCCACAGAGAAGGGAAATGTAACTGACTCCGTCACCGACTCCGTCGCTGGCTCTGTGTCCTGATGGCACCGCAGACCGCACCATCCGCATCTCTCACCGCAACCCTGGTCTCACCCACAACGACGACCGATGCCACCGCCACCGAGCCGCTGCTTGCACCGTGACCTGTAGGCACCGCACTCCGCACCGCCTCGCTTGTCTTCGTCATCTGGGTCTCAGCGACACGCTCGCTGCTGCTGACTTCAACACCTGTGACCGTACCGTGGCTGGGGGCACCGCTCGTAAGTTTCACGATGCACCGCCTCGTCTCACACAGCCATCTGGGCCGACCGACGCCAGCTACCGCTAACCGGCTCTGTCGCCTACACTGCAACCTGCCAGCACCGCATCGAGCACCGTCTCGCCCTGCACCGTAATCCTTGGTCTCATTGACACTGTCTGGACGATTGTCACCGAGCCGCTGCCTGCACGGCATCGAGAGGACACCACACCCTGCACCGCTTCCATTTTGCAACGCAACCACGATGGCTGCCACGACCGGCTCGCACCACCGTGTGAGTTGCAACGAGAAAGGTACTGTTACCGAGACTGTTCACGCTTTCGCTGGCCCGTACCAACGCAGTCGGCTGGAACTGTTAGACTCTGTTGTTTTCAGCATCGCGGTAGCCCCAGACGGAGCTACAGACTCGTACAAACTGTGTTTTTCAAGTATTCTTGCAAAGTATACCTTCTTAAGTACAGTATTGTGGATTTTTATCATTTTTGGTCTTGTCTTAAGAACATAAAAATATTGGATATTTTTCTAAACTGGTGTGGTGTCCCTTTTGTAGTACTTACACTGTGTTACTGTAGGTTATGTGCAAATGGTTTACACACTGCCTCTAAGATAAGCCTGACTGCTTGTGCCAAGCTACCAAGGGGTTGAGCAGGGGTTATTTTAGGAGGGTAACTCCCTTATCCTGACTAGAAGGAAGGGTCCCTACTTGGACAAGGTGCAAACAATTGCCAACTAGAGACCCCCATTTCTAACATTGGTTTTCAGTGGTGAGGATAGGACTTGCATTTGCACTTGACTTACATTGATTGGTGTGCACTACTACCATATTGCAGACCATTACGTACCACATACTGGTTCTCTTTCTTTTTGGCCTATTTTTTTGATCTTGCCAGCTTTTTCTGACAACTTGAACTTGCTACTTCATCATGCCTGAATCAAGAGAATCATCTGCTGCATCTTTGAGGAGGATATGTTGGAATCCTACAATGTGAAAGAATTGAAGGCTATTTGCAAAAACCTAAAGGTCCAAGTCAGAGGCCTCACCAGGAAGGAGGAGCTACAAAAGGCGCTGAGGGCCTGGTTAGCAGCCAGACATGCCAGTGGGCAGTCTGGAAATCTCAGTAGAGAGGCGGAGGAGCCAGTTCCAAGGGTGGATGTGCTTTTGGGAGGGGGGGGAACCCTCCAGGCCAGGCAGCAGTAGCCTGTCCCCAGAGGAGCTGGAGGAGAGGCGGAAAGCAAGGAAGTTCGAGTTGGAAAAACTCAGGATAGAAACTGAAAGGGAAGACAAAAGAATAGCCATGGAGGAAAGGTAGATGATCTTAGATCATGAACGAAGTCTTAAGGAGCTGGAGCTAAGGAGTAGACCCAGCTCTGATGGTGGCAGCAATTTGTCAGGGCAGTCAGACAGAATTGTGCACATCCCCAAGAATGTAGGCGAGGAATTCAAGAAGGGGGATGACATACAAAGGTGGTTCCAGGGGTATGAGGCGTCTATTCATATGAATGGGGTCCCTGAAAGGAATTGGGGGTCAGGGCTGTGGACTCTCTTCCCAGAAGAAGCTAGGGATACTCTGATAGCTTTGGGTAAGGGGCAGAACCTCACCTATGCTGATATGAAATACGCTCTCCTCACCAGGTATGGTCTCACTCCTGAGAAGTATAGGGATCAGTTTAGGTCCAGCAAGAAAACTGATGCCAACACTTGGTTGGAATGTGTGGATTCTTTCTGCAGGTCTCTGGATGGCTGGGTGAAGGGCAGTAATGTAACAGATTTTCAGGGGCTCTACAATTTGATTGCATGGGAGCACTTGTCTAGTCTATGTTTTGCAGAGCTGCCCCAGCACTTGGTTGATAGTAAGCTGACTGACCCCAGGAAGCTTGCTATGGAGGCGGACCGCTGGGTGAGTACCAGGGTCCACAAGAAAGTGTTTGGGGGAGACTCAGCCAAAGGTGGGCAGGGTCCCCAGCAGAAAAGTGGGGGGGGACAAGGGTAAAGCACAGGAGTTCTCTAAAGGGCCCCAAACTAACACCCAGGGTAAAGATTCCCACCCCCCAGGAGATAAGAAACAAGGGGTCTCTTCAGGAAAGCCTGCTGAGACCGGCCCGCAAGTGTTTTGCATGTGACCAGGTGGGTCACTTGAAGGGGGTCCCCAAGTGTACCAAGAGGGGGCAGCCACCCACCGGTGGGCAGACCAAGGTGTTGGCTAGTGTAGCAGCTGGGGAGGAGGGGTACCCACAAGAGGGTGGGGATCCTGCAGAAATGACCCTTGTCTCACTAGGGAACAGTGAGATGGTCCCAGGAAACCAGGTGCCCCCTAACACAAAGAAATACAGCACCTGGGTGACCATCAATGAGAGAAGGGTAGAGGCTCTCATAGATACTGGAGCCAGTGTGACCTCAGTCCGGTATCACCTGGTCTCTGAGGAGCAAGTAGTCCCCGGGGCATTCCACCAAGTAGTTGCGGTAGACAACTCAGAACGCCAGTGTATGGTGGCGCAGATTCCCTTTGAATCGGGGGGGGGGTCTCAGGTCCCTTGAGGGTGGTTGTGAGCCCTACCATGCCTGTAGATTGTCTGCTAGGTAACGACCTGGAGCAGTCCTTGTAGAAGGATGTTGAGCTCAGGTCTCACTTAGAGATGCTTGGGTTGCCAGAGTGGGCATGCATGTCCACTTGGTCAATGGCAGCGAGGAAGGGTGATCAGAAGGACCTGGAGCCTGAAACAGTGGCCCAGGTCCCTGCCAAGAAAAAGGGCAGGGGGCACGGGAAACCGGCCCCTGAAGTTCCCACAGACCGGGAGGAGGCTGACCTTGAGGGGGATGCCACAGTACCTACAGGGGAGCAGGTATCTGAACTGGGGGACATCACCAAGCTGCCCCATTGGCAGCAAGAAGGTGGTCCTACCAGGGAAGACTTCTGCAGGGAGTAGAAGGAGTGCCCTTCTCTGGAGGGTCTGCGGTGGCAGGCTGCAGACCAGGCAGCTGGTGATCAGTCTGGATCACATTGGATCTACTGGGAGAATGGTCTCCTGTATAGCGAGCCTAAGGTCGCTGAGCCTGGGTCCACCCGGGTGCTGGTGGTACCCAAGCGCTTCAGGACCTTCCTACTGGGTCTGGCTCCCGACGTGCCTTTGGCAGGACATTTGGGGTGGGACAAGACCTTTGACAGGCTTGTCACCCACTTCTTCTGGCCCCAAATGCGAAGGCAGTCAGATGGACATTGCAGGTCTTGCCAAACTTGCCAGGCAAGTGGTAAGAGTGGGAGGAGGGTCAAAGCTCTTCTCCAACCTTTTCCAGTTGTTGGAACCCCTTTTGAAAGGGTAGGGATGGACATTGTGGGGCCACTGGATCCCAAGACATCCATGGGCAACAGGTACATCCTGGTCTTGGTGGACCATGTCACCCGGTACCCGGAGGCAATCCCTCTCAGGACAACGACGGTGCTAGTGGTGGGCAGGGTGTTAATGGTGATCTGTTCCCACGTGGTCTTCCCCAGAGAGGTGGTTTCTGACCGTGGGACCAATTTCATATTGAAGTATATGACATCCCTGTGGAAGGCGTGTGGTGTAACCTACAAGTTCACCACTCCTTACCACCCACAAGGTAACGGTTTGGTGGAAAGATTCAACCAAACATTCAAGGGCATGATTAAGGGTCTAATAGAACCCATGAGGGGTAAGTGGGACGTCCTCTTGCCATGCCTTCTCTTTGCATACAGGGAAGTACCTCAGAAGTCTCTTGGGTTCAGTCCCTTTGAGCTCCTGTATGTTCACCCTGTGAAAGGACCTCTGAGTTTGGTGAAGGAAGGCTGGGAGGCAGCTCCCAGGAAAACTCCCCAGGATGTGTTTAGCTACATACTGGCCTTCAGAAACCAAACTGCCCGCTTCAGGAAACTCGCTCAGGCGAACCTGGAAGCAAGCCAGGAAGAAATGAAAAAGAGGTATGACCAGAATGCCACTGTGGTCGAAATTCAACCTGGGCAAAAAGTGTGGGTCATGGCCCCAGTGGAACCTTGTGCCTTTTGAGTGGACTGGGCCTTTTGAGGTGGTGGAACGCAAAAGTGATGTCACCTACCTGGTGAATTTGCAGACTCCCAGGAACCCTTTGAGAGTCCTCCTCGTGAACTGCCTCAAGCCCTACTTTGAGAGGTCCGAAGTGAGCATACTCTTGGTGACAGATGATGGGGTGGAAGAGGAGAGTGAGCCTCTCCCTGACCTCCTGTCCACCAAGGAGCACGATGGGTCAGTGGAAGGTGTGATCCTCTCCCCTACACTGAACCCAGAGCAGCAGAGTGACTGTCACCAGTTGTTGGGACAGTTTGCCCCACTGTTCTCTCTGACCCCATGTGCTACTCACTGGTGTACCCATGACGTGGACACTGGTGACAGCCCTCCTATAAAAAACAAGATTTACAGGTTGACTGATCGGGTCAGGATCAGCATCAAGGAGGAAGTCTCTAAGATGTTGGCATTAGGGGTGATAGAGCCCTCCACCAGTCCTTGGGCCAGCCCAGTGGTCTTGGTCCCAGAGGCTGCTGCACCCGGTGCCCCTCTAGAACTGCGGTTTTGTGTGGACTACCGTGGGCTCAATGCCATCACCAGGACTGGCGCACAACCCATCCCAGAGCTGATGAGCTCATTGATCGGTTGGGAGCTGCCAGGTTCCTCAGCACGTTTGATTTAACGTCTGGGTACTGGCAGATTGCCTTAATCGATGGGGGCAAGGAGAGGTCAGCATTCGCAACCCCAGAAGGAGATTACCAGTTCCGGGTGATGCCCTTTGGGTTGAAGAATGCTCCTGCCACCTTCCAGGTGTTGGCTGGACTGGAGGATTTCAGTGCCGCCTACCTGGATGACATTGCAGTGTTCATTTTCAGCTGGGAAGAACACTTGCAGCACCTCGGGGAAGTGTTGAGGGCTCTGCAGAGGCCAGGCCTCACGATCAAGGCCAGTAAATGCCAGATCAGGCAGGGTTCTGTGGTGTACTTCGGACACCAGGTAGGAAGTGGCCAGGTGGCGCCCCTACAGCCCAAGATTGACAGCATTCTGGCTTGGAAGCCCCCCAAGACCCAGACAGAGGTGAGAGCCTTTTTAGGTCTCACTGGTTACTACAGGAGGTCTGTTAAGGGCTATGGCACCATTGTTGCCCCCTTAACAAAGCTGACTTCCAGAAAGCAGTCCAAGAAGGTGATCTGGACTGAGTCCTGCCAGAAAGCTTTTGATGCCCTGGAGGCAGCCATGTGCACGGCACCCATGCTCAAGGCACCCGACTTCTCCAAGGAATTCGTCATGCAGACTGATGCTTCAGAGCATGGTGTGGAAGCGGTGCTCTCACAACTGAATGAAGAGGGTCTAGACCAGCCTGTAGTCTTCCTTAGCAGGAGACTACTCCCCAGGGAACAAGAGGTGGAGTGCCATAGAAAGGGGAGCTTTTGCTGTGGTCTGGGCACTGAAGAAGCTGAGGCCCTACCTGTTTGGGACTCACTTCCGAGTTCAGACAGACCACAGGCCCCTCAGATGGTTGATGCAAATGAGGGGTGAGAATCCAAAACTGTTGAGGTGGTCCATCTCCCTACAGGGAATGGACTTTATGGTGGAACACCGCCCTGGCACAGAACACGCCAACGCAGATGGTCTGTCCAGGTTCTTCCGCCTTAGTGAAGAGAACTCCCAAGAGGTTTGGTAGTTCTCCCTACTTTCAGCTGGAGGGAACATGTGTTATACTTGGCATCTTTTGGCATATTTCCGCAGTCTTTTTGCTTTATGACCTCCCGGTTTTGACTCTGTTTTTACTGGTTTTGTGTCTTTGCGCACTTTTTCACTACTGTTCAGTGTTAAAGTGCAAGTGCTCCTGTTGTAAATTATGTTATGGATTGGTGTCTTCATGATTAGCATATTTGATTTACTGGTGAGGCCCTAGTAAAGGGCAATGAGAGTGCCAGGGCTGGTAAATCAAATGCTACTAGTGGGCTTGCAGCACTGGTTGTGCCACCCACAGAAGTAGCCCTGAAAAGGTAACTCAGACCTGCCACCGCAGAGTCTGTGTGCAGCTTGTAACTGCCATGTCGACCTGGCAAGTGCACCCACTTGCCAGGCCCCAACCTTCCATTTTTCTACATGTCAGTCACCCCTAAGGTAGGACCAAGGTACCCCGGTGGGCAGGGTGCTGAGTTGGTTAGAGGTAGGACATGTACTGATGTATGCGACATGTCCTGGTTGTGAATTACAGTGTATTTCATTTTTCACCATTGCAAGGCTGCCTGCTCCCATAGGACAGAATGGGGAGTTTGTTTATACCATCTTATAAACATAACTGCCCCTGGGAACAAGGTAGAAAAATATAAATTAGTATGTCTGGCCTCAAAATGTTAAAAGGCATCTTTTAGTGAAGATTATTTTTTCATTCTGTGTTTGAAAATACCACTTTTAGAAAGTAGGTATTTTCTTGCTTAGCCATCCTGTGTGCCTCTGCCGGGGTTGTGGATTGACTGTGTGGCTTTGGGATGACAGGGGCTGAAGAGGGGCAGTGGCTCCAGAGAGCCTGATGGGTCAGGGCTGGGCTGAATAGAACTGGGCTGCATTTAGAGTAGTGGGAGGAGATTTCCTTGCACCTGATTGGGCCTGGTCTGCCTTGCACAATGCCGTGTCCACCCCCTGCCAGGAAGCGGCACCAGTGAGGACAGAACTAGTTTGAACTGGTTACAAACACTCTCTGCCTTCAGAGAACAAAGGATTTGGTGGTATAAATATTGGGGCCCAGACCCCAGAACTTTAGAACTCTTTTGGACCAAGAAGACTGCCAAGAAGAAGAGCTGGAGAAGCAGTGAGGAGGAACTACCACTTTGCTGAGTGCTTTGCTGTGTTGGCCTGCAGTGGCTGCTTCTGTCTTGGGCAGTGAAAGGACTGGACTGAACTTTCTGCAACTTCTTTATTGAGTATCTCCAAGGGCCTGAAATAGAGCTTGACTCCTGGTCTGAAGTCTCAGGGACTGCAAAAACTTCACCAACCTCTGGGTACCGCTTCTGGAACCGCTGTTTCAGTTGCCACAGAGAAGGGAAACGCAACCGACTCCTTCGCTGGCTCTGTGTCCTGACGGCGCCGCAGACCACACCGTCTGCATCTCTCACCGCAATCCTGGTCTCACCGATGACGACGACTGCCGCCACCGCCTCCGAGCCGCTGCTTGCACAGTGACCTGTGGGCACCGCACTCTGCACCGCCTTGCGTCACTTCGCCATCCGGGTCTCCACCGACGCCGTCGCTGCTGCTGCTGACTTCGACACCTGTGACCGCACCATGGCTGGGGGCACCACTCGTAAGTTTCACGACGCACCACCTCGTCCTACACAGCCATCTGGGCTGACCGACGCCAGCTCCCGCTAACCGGCTCTGTCACCTGCACTGCAACCAGCCATCATCGCATCGAGCACCGTCTCGCCCTGCACCGTAAGCCTTGGTCTCACCGACGCCGTCTGGACGATTGTCACCGAGCCGCTGCCTGCACCGCATCGAGAGGACACTGCACCCTGCACCGCTTCCATTTTGCAACGCAAAAGCGACGGTTGCCACGACCGGCTCGCACCACTGTGTGAGCTGCAATGAGAAAGGCACTGTTACGAGTCTGTTCACGCTTTTGTTGGCCCGTTCCGATGCGGTCGGCTGGAACTGTTAGACTCTGTTGTTTTCAGCATCGTGGCAGCCCCGGACAGAGCTACCGACTCGTACAAACTGTGTTTTTCAAGTATTCCTTTTTAAGTGCTGTATTGTGGATTTTTATCGTTTTTCGTCCTGTCTTAAGTACATAAAAATATTGGATATTTTTCTAAACTGGTGTGGTGTCCCTTTTGTAGTGCTTACACTGTGTTACTGTTGGTTATGTGCAAATGCTTTACACACTGCCTCTAAGATAAGCCTGACTGCTCGTGCCAAGCTACCAAGGGGGTGAGCAGGGGATATTTTAGGAGGGTAACTCCCTTATCCTGACTAGAAGGAAGGGTCCCTACTTGGACAAGGTGCAAACCATTGCCAACTAGAGACCCCCATTTCTAACATCTATCAAATGCTTTCTCAGCATCAATCGCCAACAGAATCGCATCTTCCCGGGACGACTGCACCTTATCTAAGAGATGAGGTATTCTTTCAATATTGTCCCCACAGTTCCTATTCGAGATAAAGCCCGCTTGGTCTGGGTCTATTAGGCAGGGATATATGAGTTTAACCTTGAGGCCAGGATGCCCGTGAAAGAGTTCTGCATCAATATTGATCAACGAGATCGGTCTATAAAAGCTACAGAGCTTGCCATTTTTCCCAGGCTAGGGAAAGAGTGTAATATAGGCTTCCAGAATAGAATGTGTGAGTGTGCCTCTGTTCACAAAGGAATTAAGGACCCTGATGAAGATGGGAGCCAGAGCCTGGCAGAACGTTTTATAAATGAGGGGAATTATGCCATTGGGGCCAGGAGGTTTAAGAGGTCTCAGATGCGTTGTGGCAGTAATCACCTCAGCGGACTCAATCGGCCTTTCAAGGGAGTCTGCTTGTTCTGATGTGACTTTTTGTCACTTGTGCTTTTCCCAAGTATGTAGGGGATAGTGCTATCATCTAAGTCCTCTAGGGAGTAGAGAATTTGGTAGAAGTCCCGAAAGGCAGAAGCAATGCGGTTGTCGTCGGTGACGTCATGCCCATCCTCATTCAGCGCAAGCTGGACTCTATCATGGTTCATTTTAGAGCGCAGAAGATTTGCAAGCATTCTACCGCTTCTGTTGCTGCTCACATAGAATTTGTGTCTAATGCGTAATTGGGCATATTCCACTCTAAGTCTAGGTGCCGTAGTTGAGCACCTGCCTTGTCCATCACTCTCCATACTCTGGAGGCTCCAGTGCACTTGTGCATAGTCTCTAACTCTCTTACCTCTCTCTCCAGTTGAGTTTGCTTAACTCATCTGTTCCTGTTTTTGTTCGCTGATATAGCTAGCATTTCCCCTCTAACTACCACTTTCAGTGCCTCCAACAGTGTAGGAAGTGCAGTCTCGGTCCCATCATTATTGGCCAGGTATTGCGTTATGATGGTGTTAAGTCTCTGCATGTTATCTGGGGGCTGGAGAAGGCTGTCTCTCAATCGCCACTTGCCAAGAACACTCATGTCCTGTTGTTCTCTAATGGTTATAGTTATCGGTGCATGGTCCGACAGAGACATGGGTGCTATGCCCATGCTGTGAGTAAGGGGGTACCCAGGAAATAATCAATGAACGCATAGGTTTTAGGGCTGCGGAATAGTAAGTTTAGTCTCTAACGTTCGCGTGTGGCCTTCTCCAGAGGTCGCCAGGACCACTGTCTCAAAACCAGGCCACCCCCCTGGGAAGAAGGACTCCATGTTGCTTGAACATGAAATACTTTGAAAAAACAAGAGGCGTTTGGCAAAACAGGAACAGTTTGTTTAATTAAACAATGTGGTCTGGAGCACAGTCACAAGCATAGGGTCTGAGGACTGTCTAAATTTACAATCAGTCTAACATGGGTTTTTATACAGTTCACTGAATGCAATAAAATTGTCCTTGTGATCCTTTTTTGATAAGGAATATGAACCTCTGTTTTTAGAGCCATAAATTCATATATTGGATGAGGATCCTGGGTGGGCCTTGACCTTGCAATGTGTCCAGTGGGTAAATGTGCCCAGATATCCAGCTTAAGGAGCGTGTGATCACTGTGTGTACTGTGCGTGCTGTGTTCTGATTGGCTATGTATTCCTAACTTCATGTGGTATCTGAATTTGTGGTAGTTTCGGGACATGCACACCCCTCCAGTCATGTTTGCTTTATTGGGGCTAATCTCCCTGGACCATTGTGGTGCCACTGCACCTATTTGTAGGATTGATCTGGGGTTTCCTGTTTGTGCATTTGTCTGCCAGCTATGTGCCACCCCACATATGACCTGTAAATCAGTGACTGCTGCTCAGAGTCTGCCTAACTACACTAAGTCGGGGTTGATGTGGAGTTCACAAAGGGAGAATTTGTCAATGAAGATGCAATTTCGTTTTTATACATGAATGTATCATTTTTCATATTGATATTGACTTTTATTAATATTAACATCCACCTGGCCATTGCATTGACCAGACCTGTCTTAGATGTGATTCATAACCAGATTATGCCCCCCCCACCCACCAGTATATGGCTGCATCTTGGGTTCATAGGGCCTCCGCTATAGCACCTGTGAAGACGCACTCCTGTTGATCACTGGGCACATAGATCAAAGCCAACGTTAAGGTGAGACCGCCCACCTGTATATGATATGCTAGAAGGAATCCCATGGATTCTGCTATCTTGTTGAGAACAGTCCCTTTGAAACATTGGGAAAATTAGATGGCCACTACCTCCTTCTTCGCCAATCCAGATGGCCATAGCTGATGTGGAAACCATCGTGATTTTATCTGTGGCTCATCTTTTGCCAGAAGGTGTGTCTCCTGAACAAGGCAAATATCGCTCACACTTCATTAGAGGAGAGAAAAAATAGCAGCTCATTTGGTTGGGTGATTTAAGCCTCTAACATTGAGGCTGAGTATTATTAGGTCAGCAGTTATAAGAGACAAACAGTAGAGTCAACCTTGGCGTGCTTCGGACAAGCTGCAATGACAGGCAGGCCAGGACCGCTCACGTAGTGGTGTGTTGGTGGTGAGAGTGCTGGTGGACACTATTGCCGTGGGAGGATGAAGTGCCATGTGAGAGAGCATACCCCTGAATAAACCAAGAACTTAACATGAACTGTAATTCTAAACAAGGTCAATCATCAGAGATGTCCCAATTCCTTTTCATAAACAAATGTCCAGACTGGGGTGTAGAAGATTCCCATTGTTCAAAACCAGGGTCAGAAGCACCCGGCCCACGCCCACCGGCTGAGACTTTGGCAGAGTTGCTTAAGGGAGTGAGGAGATTGTGCGGTGATCAGTCTCCTCCTATAGCCGGTCCAGCACCGATTGATGCTCTTGTGCTATTGTGTTCGGGTGGCCAGGATCGCTTCAGTGCAAACGGAACCCGCCTTCACTGGTGTGCTCATTGTGATGAGGATCTTGTTGGTGAAGTTTGGGGTCCCCCTTTGGAAAAGCTCAATATCTGGCGGGCCTCTATAAAAATGTTAACTTGATGAAGCTGGCCTTCCTAGTGGAAGATAATCTGGAAAGAGTTGCCCCAGCTATAAGAAACCTCTTTCCTGTGTAGAAAGTCTGTAACAGGTTTGAGGTCTTAGCAGCATTCTAGAGTAATGGCAGATAAATGTTGGAACAATGTCAACTTGTGCCCTTGGAAGCTGAGTTTATTGGAGTCTCTGGCTTTCTTCAGAAGATCCTACTTCAGCTGAAAGTCGTGTACACACACCAGGATGTTGGGTGGATGGCATTTATACCCGAGGACGTCCCAATCTGTGCACTTTATCTAGTTGAACAGGCTGGTCGGCATTGCTTCCCAAAATTTGCCTGAATTAGGTTTGCACTAAATGTTGCGTATTAATGGGCCAGATATCTTAATTTTGATTGAGGCCTATAAAACCACTATTCTAAGTCTCATTTTTGAAAAGTACTTATCAAGTGTACACCACACCAAGAAAAGGTACTTCCTTCAGTAATGTTCTCCTTTATGCCAACTTTAGAATAAGTCCTTTCTGCCATTTTTTTCTGTAAACCTAACAAAAACTTCAAAAAGGAGTTAACATAAGAAATGTGGCACCAAATTTATAATCAATCCAATAAAACGGCATTTCAATAGAAAGTCAGTGGAGTTCGACATAGGATGGGAAAGGAGTAAAGAAATAAATAAAACCACTTACCTTTCGCTCGCAGCATCGTTAACTCGGCGAAGCGGCGAGCGCAAGGTATGTAATATACCACATATCATTACATTCCTGATATTTTGGTAGTTGATATTGCTATTGGGCCGAAGAAGTATTTTTTGCAGATGTTTGTTCGCGACATTCTGCCATATAACCAGCAGCCAACGTTTATACGCACATCCCTGGCTTTATTTTCAATTACATCTGTCAAATAACCCGTGGCTTTCTTAAGAGAATAATTTCTTCATCAATTTGTGGCAAATCGTTCTGACTGTTACAAAATGCAAGCCGTTCCGAAAATAATTCAATTTCGCCTCCACGGGGAAAAAAAGAGCCATGTTCAGGTTTTGTTGAGTCGGAAGAGCTCCAAAGAAACAATCTGTGAAAGAGCAGAAGATCAATAGGAAGCCGCATCTGTGTGAGCCGCAGTAGCACCAGGCACAGGTTGCCATGGCGATTTGAACCTTGAGTCTGGACCACTGCGATTTCCATTAGAAGCCTTGTACTGAGGCGGCGTGAGCATGATGAATCTGTGACCTCCAGAGATGCTGCAGTGTTTTCCTTTTGTGCTCGCTCAGTCTCTGCTCGCTCCTTGCTCTTCTTCGGTGGTTTCAAAAAGCGATGTATTTTTGTTCTTCTAAAAAAATCAAGATCTTTTGAACCCGATTCACAAAAAAGTTCGAAGTGTCGCCTGTGTAGTAACTGCACACCCACTCACAGGAGAATTGTACAAATGTTCACCTACATCACAGAAACGGCACGATACAGAAGGCAGTTCATGATCTACATACACTACGCTTTCCTCCCCCCAATCCATCATTCACAAATCCCACTGGAGGAATGGCCCTAACTTCTGCAGTTACTGACACCCTATACTAAACCTCCACCACGCTCCGTAGAATAGCCTACGCTCAGTGACTACTCACAAAATCAACCTTCAAAGGGTAAGGAGCGAGGACAAATCCGGGTTCAAGGAGCCGAACTGTGGAGTTTCCTGAAGCCAAACCAGTCACATCAAACAAACTACAGTGTGTCCGGAAAGTATAAGAAAAACGAACTCTTCAATCAAACTTACACGTGAAACGTTTGCAGAAACTGGGCTGCGATGGAAGAACATGAGGAAAGGCCCCACCCCTCCGTTCAAACTCTCCACTTGCTCAGAATGGACTGCTTTTGTCTAGACATGCAGCCCTCTGTAATAACCAAGCTCTGTAGTAACCAAGAAGTGACACGCGGCGCTCCACAAACCTCCAAAGTAAATAAATGTGATTTCAAACTCTGCATTGTGGAAAATAAATCCTTGCAGACTTAGTATATTTGTGGAATTTCACAGATGTCTTTTGGTTTTCTGTACAGGTGAAACATATCTACACACGATTAGGAACTGGTCAAGCATATAGTCATAATCCCTGGTAGGGTGAACCACAAATAGTCACCAAGTCATTTTTTCATTTTGAATCTTTATTCGATCCATTAATAAACAGATCATAAAAGTACAATCTCATCACAAATTTTATGATAAAACCATTTGCATAAATACCGATACATTTAAGATAGTTTTTTTTTAGTTTTTTTTTTTATAAACAATTAAAATCAGATTAAAACCATAATTGATCCATCCTTAGAAATTAATTGCGACAAACTTCTTACCCTTCTATTTCTCAAACAAGACCATAAAAAGGATGCTACCACAAAACAAACGTAAGGGTTAGGCAAGGCTTTTAAAAAATACAGTGCAACTTTACATTGAGAGAAATTTTGGCGCCTTAAAATTGGGAGAAGGAACTTTTTCCTTTCAATACAATAAAATGGGCAAAAGAACAACAAGTGTAAATCAGACTGGGGGGAATGATTGTCGCACGGGCCTAGTTCTGAATGCTTGAACCTTTTTTCTGGAAACCCCAGCATTAGTGGGATTAGGTTCAAGCGAAATCGCAACAAGATGAACCTATGCTGAGCCACTGTGACATGGTTAAAATAAAAATATCCTTCCCCCGGTCTGGGCGAGAGTCCATTATAAACTATAAACGACTGTGAACACCTGTTCTTTTCCCAACGTTCAGCAGAGGCCTTTTGTATAAATAGATCAGTTATTTCTCGTTTAGATACCTTGGCACATAATGAGGGGTTCCTAAATAATTCTCCCTGCCCAATTGCTTTTAGTTCAGCCTGAACATAACTAAGCCAACCAATTCTGCTGTAAGCCTCAAGCCTCACACAGTCCCTGATTATACGTTGCGTTAAATCAACGGTATCCCTACGCCAGATTGAGATCCACAAAAGGATAGGTGCTAACCTGATAGAATCACACAGGTAAGGGAGTCCCAGTTCCAGATGTAAAATGTAATTAGAGGTAGAGGGAGGTAACAAGACCCTAGACTTAAAAAAGGCATCTTCCGCTTTCTGAAGCTGATCTATTTTAGCCATTCCCCAAACTCCCGCCCCATAGGTAGCAGCTGCCTTTGGCTTAGATGGTAAATGGTCTTAATCGTTTCCAGTGGACTGGCTCCTAATTTTTTGGCAAAGCCTTTTATAGCTTGAAGACCCCTTTCCATGCCCAGGGCTCTGGTTGCAACCAAGTTATTCCATGACTGTTTACTATCAAACAAAATCCCCAGATAAGGAAAAGAGTCAACCACCTCGATTTTCTTGGAGGCCAGATGGAAATAAGGAGCCTTTGTGCTTCTCGAAGGTCCTGCTATAATAATGAACGATTTTGACTCGTTCACACGAAGATCCAGTGAAGCCATGAATAACGCGTAGGAAGAAAGCAGTTTTTGGAGGGCTACCCCAGTCCTCGCCATCAAAACCGCATCATCGGCGTATGCCAGTATAGGGAGTGAGTTATTTTCAAATTTGGGAACATCTAAAGACAGACCAGACAGGGCCGCCTCCACCCATTAGTATAGATGGAGAAAAGAAACGGGGCAAGGACGCAACCCTGTCTGACGCCCTTTTCTATTTTAAATGAGCGTGTGCATTCCCCGTTTCTGCCATATCTCACCGAAGCAGAGGCATTGGAATACAGCTGACGAATAAAGCGGATGATCAGGGGATCAATTCCCATTCCTTCCATCATGGACCACAGTTTTGAATGGGACACACAGTCAAAAGCGGCTGAAAGGTCCATGAATGCCATATAGATTTTTCCATTTTTCGCCTTTGTATATTTATCTATACAAAGAGAAAGATTCAGACCTTGGTCCACTGTCCCCTTGCCCTTTCGGAAGCCATATTGTGCCAACATTAAAATATTGCGTTCCTGGGCCCACTCCTCCAATCTAGCTAACAACAACCGGCCCATAAGTTTGGCAGCTGAGTCCAAAAGGGAGATTGGTCTATAGTTTTTAGGACTACCCCTATCTCCCTTTTTAAAAATAGGCACTATTACACTATGGTTCCATGATGGCGGGGGGCCCTCTACCACTATACTATTAAAAACATTTGTTAAAAGGGGTGCCCACAGGTCGTAATTGTCCTGGAAAAGGTCTATTGGGACCCCATCAGGCCCCGGGGCCTTCCCTTGAGCACACATTTCCAATGCTTCCCTCACTTCTCCAATAGTAAAAGTCAAGATACCTTGGGGAGACTGCAAAAAATCTATATAAGGGGGCTCATTTGGTTCACGTGCAAAAATACTTTCAAAATGTCCTACCCATACTTCTTCCTCTACATGAGTATCTAGAGACGGGTCAGTCACATTTTTAAAATACGGCGCATTTATGACCTTCCAAAACTCCTTACTACTCTTAGAACTAGCTACATGTTCGAGGTCATCCCACGCCTTTTCCTTTAGCTCCTTTTCGCGAGTATTCCTTGCCTGCTTGTAATCTTTCCGGAGGGTTCTTATCAATGCAGGATCTCTTGGCTGTGATTTTAATGCACAATCAAGTGCTCTCTTTGCTACTGAGCAAACTGAGTTAAACCAACGACCAGATGGTACATCAGTTGTTGGTTTCTGGCGAGTAAGTGCAATTTTTAAATTTGCTATAAGGGTTGTGAAATAGAAAACTAGAAGAGAAGGGGGGCCACCTTCTATCAAACAGTGTATGATATCTCCTGTCACTTGGGATATTGTATCCACAACTAAGTTCTTTTTCACGACCTGGCCCCACCTCATTTGATATCCATTTTTCCTTGCAAGATAATATTATTAATTTTCAAATGGGGTCTCTTCACTTTTTGGGGGCACTTATATGAATAAGTAGGAGGGCATGGTCGCTATAAGGAGTGAATGTATTACTGACATGTTCCACTCTATTCTGTAATGTAGATGAGACTATGATAAAATCAATTATAGACTCAGAATTGTTCCTCCTAAAAGTTGGCTCTATCTGGCCTGTTTTCCCACTATTAATTACAGTCAGGTCCCTTGTAAAAAGCAGCCTATTGAACGTGTCTCCGTAAGTATTATGTACAAAGTGTAGAAGGGGATTACCCTCCAGATCGTTTATTCCACACACAATGTCATTTTCATACTTACACGGGTGGGTATTAAAATCTCCCACCCAAATTAGGCTAGCTTTCCCCTTCTGCTTAGCCAGATAGATTAAATGTAGCTCCTCATTCAGGACCTCCAATACACTTTTCATATTTGCTCCAAATTCATTATTATAAAAATTAATTAATAACCACTCTCCAACAGGTAAAAAGTCTAATTGGAGAATTTGAAAGCAGTTATTCCTGGAGCCCACCTGTTTTACTTGTGCTGCTAGTGTATTGGAGACTAAGGTTAAAAGACCTCCTTTAGCTCTTCCGGACACTGAAGGGACTGCAGGAGTGTGGATGGTACTGTAGCCCGGGAAAAAAACTGGTTCCTTACACCACGTCTCTTGGAAACAAACAATATCATACATTTGCCAATAGTTATGCCATTCTTCATTACCAATTTTTGAGGTAATTCCTGCCACATTCCAGGTTGCTAGCGATACCATATTTGTTTTCCCTTTTTGTGAGGTAGTATCACTAGCGGCCACTATTGGAGGGAGAATAGGGATACAATTTGATAGTCAATCACACGCTTCCAAATCAGAGAGAGGGGCAAATCTGTTATAAAGCCCAACTACTGGTGCTGTAATTAAATGCTCTGAGTGTCGCAGAATGGGGTCACCTGCCCTTGACCAGCCCCTATGATCACTCTCTAGTGTGGGGACCTGTTTATAGAAATAATCTAATGATAATGGTATTATCTGGGTATTCCTTGTCTTAAAACGATCAAAATTGGTCAAAAGTAACCCAGCTGTGTACGAATTGTTAAAATTTATCACTACACAATCCCCTGTAAATGAGTTCAGTGTGTTTCCCACCCGTTTCACCCTCCTGGCCATTATGATTTTATTAGGTAAATAAATCTTTTCCGTGCCCCAGTCCATTGACTGGTTCATTAACCAGTGGAGGCATTTGTCCATTAGCTGGATAGTTAATTCCTGTTGGTTATCCTGCAGGGGCGGAACATTGGCAAGTACCAGCACTAAGGGAGAAGCATCCGGAGGAAGATGAAGTCGGTGATGAAAACTCATTTCCGCCCTAACCGCAGGATTAGATTCCACGCTGACGGATCGCGTAGCCTCTCCCAATTCCCCAGGCCCTCGAGGCATCCGTTGAGGTTTAGGGGCCATATTTCTATTACCATTCAATGCTGGTCTTTGAACCATCAATTGGTTGACAGTTTGGTGTTGAACTAAAACCGCCAAGTCTTCCCTTCCTTGGGATCCCAAAGGGAGGGAAGAAAGGGATGGAATGGACTTGCCCCCATCAACACCAATAACAGTCTGGTTATTGGCCACGGGTGAGTTAGTCAGGGGCAACGATGATACAGATGGTGCAACATTATGACGCTCCAAGCCTGATAATCTCTCTTCAATATTCGACAGTTTAAGAAGAATTGGATCCAGGAGAGCAGTCATTACTTTAGTGACTTGGGCCCAGAAAACATCATCCAAAATTAAGTCTCGAGTCTGGGTGCCTATACATAGTGGCGCAGGTGCAATCAAAATATCAGGGGCAGATGTCTTGGCTCGGGATACCCTCTGTTTATTCCCTCTCGCCGTTTTTGGTTGTTTGGGTTTAACAGGACCACGAGCCCTCCGCAGCTTTGGTGGCGAGTCACTTGCCACACTAGTGCTAAGCACATCTCCCATGTCCCCCAACAAAGAAGTGGTGTGGCAACATATATTAGGTGACTTGGCCCGTTGTCCAGGAGGGATGTCATCACCTGATAAAACAATGAGCCTCGGGGAACTGGAGGCAGGGTCGTTGATAGTTCCAATGGGAGAACTATTGGCAAGGAGGAGTGGCTCCATCGACAAGCGCCTCTCAGTCAGTTCTATCTCATGTGAGAGGGCGCTCGCCGCTCTGACTAAAAAAGCATCGAGAGTTGCAACATTCCCTCCTCCCGATTTCTCCACAAGCAGCCTTCGCTTCCCCATAGGCATATACAGATATCGCAAAATAAAACTTAAAGAGTCACCAAGTCAATTTGTGCTTAACCCTTGTAAGATTTGCACAAAAAGAAGCCTGGCTCAACTTAGAGGCAATGTGTGATGGATTTATGCAGCACACTAATAGTAATAAAGTGAAAACACAACACAAGAAAAATTCCAGACCAATTTATAAAAATAGAGACAATGTTATTGAATTAATTGACACTAAAACAATAGAAATCCAATCAGTAACATCGAAGTTATGAATTTTAAGTTTTTTTTGTCAAAACTACCACCTGAAAGATCAAAGCGTCAACTGCTGACATCTAGCTGTGCGAGACCTGGTCAAAGTAAAAAAAATATGGCTGACCGCGATAGAGATTGGTTGGATAGAAGAAGTGAATTGGTACCGATCATGCTTACATTCGGACTTAGAAGAAACTTTGACAAAAAAGTTCTGGCAAGGTAAAGTTCAGCAAGCAAGGCTGCAGATGGTGTCCGAGGAGGGAGCGTCACCATTGGGGAGCTGCTGGACAAAGTCACAGTGAAAATGTCTATGTTCGGACAAAGTCACTTTTTTGGAAGTTGATAATTTCCAGCAGGAAGAGGCAGGTGGCTATAGCCGATGAGAGTTCTAGGAGGATGGATACCCTTTTGGGAAAGGACCGCTGAATAGGATTTGCTGCTGTGGAGAGGAAAGTAGTGGAGCTGCCGCAAAGTCAGGCCAACTGGTGATGCACCTTGGGTGGATAGAAGAGCAGGCTGGTCACGGTCTTCTCTCGGTTCTCAGGCAGCTATTAGCCAAAAACTTTCAAAGTGCCAAGTTTTGAATTTTGGCTATCTGGGCACCCATAGCATTAACACTAAGGGTGCATGACTGGAGGCGCACCACTTTTGGTGTTACGATTCACTCAGGCTGAGTCCACGTACGGGCTCAAGATGGTGGGAGCCTGTTATGCACCTGTGGCTCTGAACAGGAGGCCAGCAAACTAGCCCTTCGAGTCACTCTGGTAGTCCTGGGTTCAGGTGAAGAAGCAGGGTACAAGCAGCAGGGCAGGCACCTTAGGGTTCAAGTCAGGCTCCAGGCAGCAAAGCAGTCCTTCCAGACACAGCAAAGCAGTCCTGGGGAGTACACAGCAGTCCACAGCAGCATGCAGTCCTCTGAGGGTCCTTCCACTGGTCCAGAAAGTAAACTGAAGAGTGGGTCTGAGGGCCCTATTTTTATACTTTGTGCCTTCTTTGAAGTTAGGATAAGTTTCAAGAGGTTTCTCTTTGAAGTGCTTGGAATCTCCTGACTCCCCTGCTCTGGTACAAGCAGCTTGCAGGAACGATGGACTGGTGACAAGCCCTTTATGTGAAGGCAGAGCACAGCCTATACAGTTGCAAGTGAGGCTATACCGAGCTCCGCCCCCACGCTGCCAGCAAATGGCCCATTTAGGCACACCTAATCTATCTATTGTGTGACTGTCTGGAAGGAATTCACAAAGTCCCAACTGCCAACTACACCCAGTCATGTGACCCATGGGAGGCTGCAGGAAACAAATGGTAGAGGGTAGGAAAATGCCCACTTTCTAAAATTGAAAAAACAAACTAGAGCGTAATGTTCTAGACAGGACGTGCACTACCCGGAAACACTCCTATGTGAGTGTATGTAAACAATACATCAAAATCTTTTCAAAAAACATTTTAACATGAAAGAACTACGTATTCATAAATTCACAATGTCCCCAAACCATGAATCTTCAAAGCATGTAAACTTAAGTCTTCAGTCAAAACAGTCTTGCCGGTTGACTTCTTTTTGTCCACGCATAAACTGTGAATCCAAATCAAAGATACGGATTTTCAAAGGTCCGTTTATTCAAAACATAACAGTGAAATGCTGTTCACTCCTCAATCCCAATGCATTTCGGGTGTAATCAACACCCTTCTTCAGGGGTTATCTATAAATGAATATGTAAAAAAAATTTTTAACATGTATCAAAATAAGCTTGTCATGTTGAGTATATGCATGAGTAACATTTAAATGACTGACCTATACAAACCGGAGGGAATTAAAACAGTGTATATGCGTACATCATTAACTTGGTGATAATGTACGTGACAACCAAATAGCAGTAATGAAGGTGACTCTGAAAAAACGAAAGTACTCCAAAACCGTGAAACTGCCAAAAGTACCTACAACCCTGTGCGTGAATTAAAAAAGGTGTGAGTGATTAAGAATATAGAAGGAGGAAAGGAAGAACCCCAATATTGTGGAAACGATGTCTACCTAATTCCAATCCAATGACGATAAGACGGATACTTATCGTCTTCGGATACTTATCGTCATTGGATTGGAATTAGGTAGACATCGTTTCCACAATATTGGGGTTCTTCCTTTCCTCCTTCTATATTCTTAATCACTCACACCTTTTTTAATTCACGCACAGGGTTGTAGGTACTTTTTGGCAGTTTCACGGTTTTGGAGTACTTTCGTTTTTTCAGAGTCACCTTCATTACTGCTATTTGGTTGTCACGTACATTATCACCAAGTTAATGATGTACGCATATACACTGTTTTAATTCCCTCCCGGTTTGTATAGGTCAGTCATTTAAATGTTACTCATGCATATACTCAACATGACAAGCTTATTTTGATACATGTTAAAAAAATGTTTTACATATTCATTTATAGATAACCCCTGAAGAAGGGTGTTGATTACACCTGAAATGCATTGGGATTGAGGAGTGAACAGCATTTCACTGTTATGTTTTGAATAAACGGACCTTTGAAAATCCGTATCTTTGATTTGGATTCACAGTTTATGCGTGGACAAAAAGAAGTCAACCGGCAAGACTGTTTTGACTGAAGACTTAAGTTTACATGCTTTGAAGATTCATGGTTTGGGGACATTGTGAATTTATGAATACGTAGTTCTTTCATGTTAAAATGTTTTTTGAAAAGATTTTGATGTATTGTTTACACACACTCACATAGGAGTGTTTCCGGGTAGTGCACGTCCTGTCTAGAACATTACGCTCTAGTTTGTTTTTTCTATTTTGAATTGGTGGCAGGGTGGAACCACCTCAGGTTGTGCACATCAAGTTAGAATATCATTGAATATTGGGCAGAATTAGAGAACCGGTTTAATCTGAGTGCGCACCAGCTGTGTTTAGTATTTTGTATGTTTAGCACTTTCTAAAATTGGCATTTTCAAAATTTTAATTTAAAACCAGACTTTACCATTAAAATTGATTTTTAATTACAAAATCATAGACACCAGACATGAAATGCCTATCTGTCTCCAATCAAAAGTTAACACATATTACATGTAATTAGGCAACACAATGTTATCCTATGGGACAGGTAGGCCTCACATAAGTGAAAAATTACATTTTGGAATCTTTCACTACCAGGACATGTAGAACTTAAAAGTACATGTCGAACCTTTTAATTACCATTCACCCTGCCCTTGGGGCCACCTAGGGCCTACCTTAGGGGTGGCTTATATGCAATAAAAGGAGAGTTTAAGGATTGGCAAACGGTTTACATTGCCTAGTCAAATTGGGAGTTTAAAACTGCATTCAGGCTGCAATGGCAGACCTGGGAAATGTTTTAAAGGGTTACATAAGTGGGTGGCACAAAAAGTGCTGCCGGACCACTAGTAGCATTTAATTTACAGACCCAGGGTATACGGTATACCACTCTACTAGGGACTAATGTGTAAATCAAATATGCCAATGAGGTGTAAACCGATTTGACCATGTTTAAAGGAGAGAACACAAGCACTTTAGCAATGGTTAGCAGTCCTAAAGCCAACAAAAACTAATTCAGCAAAAAATGGAGATTAAAGGCAAAAAAGCTTGGGGGTGATCCTGCAGAGACGGCCAGGTCCAACAGGGACTAGGTATCTCTTTCTCTGATGGATTGGATACCAAGTTTAGGGGAGCAAGGCAAGCCCCCACTCACCAAGGACACCACTATTTATGTGACTGAGAGACTAGCTCAAAGTTCCAAAGGTGTCACATCCACCATAGGCATCCCATGTCCTCGAATGCGGTTGCCAATTGTCATCTCCCTCTTGCAACCCTGTTCTTTGACACTCATATCGACCTTGTACTAGACCTTTGTTGAGAGCACTGGTTCACATATAATCCTGCAATGTGAGAAGTTGCTGCAAGCACACATGTAGTTACTTAGAAAAATCTATCAATAAGTAAATGCATCTGCTGATCGTACTCCTTTTGAGTTTCCCAAAAATGTACAGATGACCGGGTTTGCTAACCTTTTATGCAACACAACGCAACACAGCAAGGCAACTTGCTTTGCTGCATTGTGTGAAAAGGAGAGAGCAGAAATGTGCCATATTTACTAAGATATGGCACACTTCAGTCCTCTCTTTGCGGTGGCACACGTCAGTTAGCCTAGTGCCAACTCATGCACCCTAATGCCATGGTGCAAGGGTGCCTGAGTTTTGGGCAGGATTGTTTTTTGTGCAGAAAGGAATACCTTCCAACACGGATGCCTCTTCAGAATAGTGGTAGAGTTTGTGTAGATTAGTTGTTGTATCAACCTGTTCAGTTGTTTACTGAATTGTGCATCCAGATCTACCTGATGCAGTGTAACATAACACAACACAAAATGCTGCATTTCATTCCTTTCTTTTACCAAGCCACACAAGGCAACACAAATCAGCCCTTGATTTGCTTTGCATACCTTGAACAGCATTTTGCTTCATGGCTGTGCCAAAAATGTGCACAACCACAAAGCAAAATGTTAGTTAATCTAGGCCTATTAGTTTGCCTTAAAGCACATTCCATGAGATTTACTTTCTGGATGCCTCTTCAGAATAGTGGTAGAGTTTGTGTAGATTAGTTGTTGTATCAACCTGTTCAGTTGTTTACTGGGTGCACAATTCAGTAAACAACTGAACAGGTTGATACAACAACGAATCTACACAAACTCTACCACTATTCACAGTCTTTGCCCTTATGACCAATTACCATTTGCCCCATTTGAGGTATACACTAGACAAACTATTGCCACAGGACTATACACCCCCTGGGGTCATCATGGTTAATCTTTGCAGCAATGATTTGGTGGAGGTCGGCAGGAGGGACTTGTTTAAACTGGTGATCTCTGAGTTCGGTTGGCTTGCGAGGAAATTTCCACAGGCCATGCTAGCATGGTCCAACATCATTCCCAGGTTGCAGTGGAGGGGCGGTAAGTCGTTGAAGCAAGTGAATAATAAAGTTGGTAAGTTGTTCACGTCATCCAGGCTATCATCCATACCTCATGGATGCTTAAAGGGTGAGCGTTTTTTCTTACAGGACTGGGATCCACTTTTCGAAGGCTGGCAATGAGATGTTTCTTCAGAACATGCTGGCTTAGTTGATTGATCACCCACTTTAGTGTGGGTGGGGGGACAGATAGTAAGTTAACTATGCTGGCCTGTGGTGGGTGAGGTCAGGATTAGTGGGCAGTTCAGATCTATATAGGGCATCCTTTTCCTTTTAGACAAAGATAATAGCAGTGTCACGTGACCCTCCAAGGGTGCTCGCAGCAAGTTGATTTGAGGTTACAGGGGAACGGGGGTTGCTGGCAGGTGGTCAACCACCCGCGCAGGCACAATGGGTGCCAAGCTGGCCCTGGCGCTTGGGGGGGAAGGGTGTAGTGGGTGCCCGAGGTAGGTATCCTAGCAAGCAGGTGGCCCCTTGCACAGGTGTATGCCAGTAGGAGAGGTGATGTAGGTGGGTGAGGTCCTCCCCTACGGAGGGACCCAACAAGGTCCATTTTTTGGCTGAGCAAAACAGGTTCAGACCAAGGGACACTAGGACCAGTCAAGATCTTACTCGAAGCAAATCTTGTGGATGCTCAGGAACACATTTTTTAGATATGGTTAGGAAAATGACTTTATTAGCGTCTCTGTTAAGGTTAGGCTGCCATGAGGTCTGGTGGGCTTGGGCACCAAGCTGCCACAGTTGGTCCGTGTAAGGCACAGGGAACTCCACTGCTCCTGGGTGATGGTACCTGAAAGCCTGGATCTTGAAACGAGATAAGCTGCAATGCTCAGTACACCCAGGACATGCTTGGCTTTAAACAGAACATAAAAACCCAGATTCACAAAGGTTTAGCTTCTGTTTTTTTTTTTTAGTTTTATACAGCACAAACTAGACCCGAATGTATCAGAGCACTTTACATGAGCACCAGTTGCGTTACAGATGTACACATTATTTTTTTTTGTGAGGCACGGGTAGATTAAGTGGTTTGCCCAGAATCACAGGATGTTGAGCGTCCCTGCCGAGACTCGAACCCGGTTCCCTAGCTCCGAGGTCGACTACTCTAGCTGTTAGGCCACATCCTCTCCTCTTACGATTGTAACGCTAACTCAACACTAAACCTATTTGTGGAGTAACAAACCAACATTAATTGGTATTAGCGTTGGTCTGATAGAAAAGTAACGCAAAGCAGCACGAAACGCTGCTTTGCATTACTTTGTCTCAAGGTGGCGTTACATGGGTGGTACATTGCCATTCCCATGCAACCTCCTCCTTTTTGACTCTTAACCCAATGTACTAACATTAGTAGACAGGGTTTAGAGCCAAAAATTAATACCGCTGTAATGCCGGCTTTAAAAGAAGACATGTTCTCATTTCTTGTTTATTATCCGACTGTGCAGCACACATAGAAAGTAGGAAAAGCTTTGAAGTGTGTCTAGGCATAGTATTTTGTACAGGAAGGCTACCCTTCCTGTACAAAACCTATTGCAGACTCATGCATGCACCCTAGAACTAGGAGTGCTAAGGTGTGTGCCTAGTGCACAGCAGCTGAAATCAGCACCAACGCTAGGGGAGGGGAGGAGAGTGCCATATCTCTGTGAATATGGTGTTCTCCTGCTCTCTACCTGTCACGCAATGTAGCACAGGCTCTTTGGGGACTGTGCTTTGTTCTGTGACAGTTTTCAGAATCTGGGCCAAAGTTTCAGACATAGCAAAACAATCTCCTTCAAAAGCCTAAGGATCATTTTACACTTCGCTGCCTGCTGGTTGATGCATTTTACCACTGTCATGCTGTCAGACCAGAATACCACTGACTGGTTGCTGAACTGCTCTGGCCAGATGGAGAGGGCAACTAAAATGGGGAAAAGCTCAAGAAAACCAATGTTAGCAACTGAGCCAAACTGCACCCAATCCCTGGGCCACCACTGAGCACACAATGCTGGACCCAAAATAAAAGCAAACCCTTTGCTGCCCGCCGCATCAGTGAACAAACGTATCTCTTCTTTGGTTCTGAATGGGCTTGGCCCCACCACCGTCCCATTAAAATCTTGCAAGAATGCCTCACAGATCCTCATGTTCTGGCGAACCTCCCTTGACAACCTGGTATGGTGGTGTTTTTCCCTCAAGCCAGACATGGCCTGTGCAATTGATCGTGAAAAGGAGCGACCCATGAGAATGATGCACAAGGCAAAATTTAGCTAACCAACCACCACTTGTAACTGGTGCAATGTAACCTTCCTAGTCCCCAGGCATGCTTTCAAGGCATGGGAAAAAGTGTTAATCTTTTCCAAGGGGAACCATGCGACCCCAGCGACAGAGTCCAACTCAATCCCTAGGAATTCAATGGTAGTTGCAGGCCCAAAAGTCTTATCCTGAGCTCCCAAAAATGTCATTAGTTCCCGGAAAGACTGCAAGGCCTCAGCATACTCCTCCATCCGAGCGGAACCCAGAAAAAAGAGATCACCCAAGTAGTACAACACTCACTGATGGCCCGACTTCTGCCTAAAGACCCACTCAAGAAAAGTGCTGAATTTCTAAAAATAGGAGCATGAGACCGAGCAGCCCATAGACATGCTTTCATCAAAATAGAATGAGCGCTCAAATTGAAAACTCAGAAGATGGAAGTCCTCTGGATGCACAGGGAGCAAGCGGAAAGCCGTCTCTATGTCCGACTTTGCTAAAAGAGTTCATAGCCCCAAATAACCTGGTGCAAAGAAGCATATTAGAACGAGCATACTGACCCCTAGGTGCTGATAAGTTGGGAATCAATCTGTATTCCCCAGGCTCTTATTTGGGAACTACCCCAGGGAAGAGCAGACAAAGTTGTTGAATGGGACTGAGCCAAAGGGGCTTCCATTCTCCCCAGACTCATCTCCTTGAGGATCTTGGCCCTAGCCAATGCATGGTTAGACCTGCGCAACTGCTGATTTCTGCAATAGAGTAAGCCGACACATCCCTCTCCTGGGATTCTAAAGCCCTGTTTGAAACCTTCATACAATTCTTGGACTGCTGTGTGATTATTGTATCATTGAATCACTTTATCACAAATGGCCTCTCAACACAATAATAAACAGCTAAAGTGCATGATCCTCAACTGCAGATCAGCAAATAAACACGCAGAAGATATCTACGACCTCATTCTCACACATAAGTTCGATATAGTTATCCTCACGGAAACATGGTTAAACAACTCATCCCAGCCCATCATAGATCTACTAGTCCCACCTAGTCACAATATCATACGACTAGACAGACCAGTGAAAAAGGGTGGTGGAATAGCATGCATCTACCACAATACTTTATCATTATGCCAATTGGAAACAATAGATGTAACAACATGTGAATATCTTACCATCAATATCTCTTGCAACAACAAAGTTATTTGTAATCTACATGCCTTCTATCACCCTCCGGGTGATAACCCAGAGTTCATCGAACAAATCTTGGAAATCTTAACAATAAATGTTAATCTTCAAGGTCCCCAGATCTTCCTGTGTGATTTTAATCTGCACTGGAATGACCTAAATGACCCCTCAGTGAATAGATTAAAATCCTTCCTATTAAACCATGAGATATCCCAAATCTGTGACAGTCCCACACACAATAAGGGAGAGACTTTGGACCTTATAATCTCTAAGTCGGACACTATCTCCATAGAGTCTATTACCCCATGTGATTGGTCAGACCATTATCGCATCACCTTCCTCATCAACTTAAAGGAGATCCCAAGGAATGGCCAACCGAAGAAAATCAAACAGTGGAAAAGGAATCTTAATAATATAAACCACAATGATCTAACCACTCTATGCATCAACACCTTGATCCCACAGACCAATATGGAGGATGTCAACGACCTCACAGACTATTACAATACTTCGATACGAGAAGTCATGGACTCTATCGCTCCCCTACAACAGAAAAACATCTCCATCAAAAACTCAAAGCCATGGTTTAACGACAATTTGAACACAGAAAGACGCAATCTAAGAACGGCAGAAAGAGCGTGGAAAGGCTCCCCATCAATGGAATCACTAAAACGCTTAAGATCAATGAGGAACACATACAATCGAAGAATAAGACAGGCGAAAGCTAATTTTATCAGAACCCAACTCGACCAGGCCAGAAATAGGCCCAAAAAACTATTTGAAATAGTCAAACAGCAATCACGTAACACATCAAACCCCGTAGACTCCGGACCCAGAACCCTACCAAATTGCAAAGAACTAGCCACATTCTTCAAGGACAAAACAACAAAGATAGAGAACGAACTTCAACTAGCGAAGGTACTACTACTGGCCCTCCCAGTCAACCTATCTCACAACTCCCAATCTACGGAAGGGATGGAACCACCCTGGCTCACCTCCAAAAATAATGCCACTTGGAACGCCTTCTCCACAATCAGCGAACAGGAAATCTACAATATTCTCTCGTCTTTGAACCCATCTAACCACTTCATGGACCCTCTACCTCCCAGCATATTCAAAGAGATCAAAACCTGTATATTCCCACTATGGTCAAAGATTGTAAACGCCTCTCTACGCCAAGGCACTATACCAGACTGCCTAAAAATCGGTCAAGTAACACCCATTCTAAAAAAACCTACGGCAGACTGCTCTGACCCTAATAACTTCCGGCCCATCTCCAACATCCCTACACTGGCAAAGCTCTTAGAAAAATGTGTACAGAAACAACTCTGCAATCACATAGAAAAGTTTCAACTACTCGATCAATTCCAATCAGGCTTCCGTCAAGATCACAGCACAGAATCAGCCCTTACTCATATTGTAGATGACATACTAAAAATGCTGGACAAGAACGAATCATGCCTTCTAATATTGCTTGATTTATCTGCTGCCTTTGACACCGTCAAACACGACACCCTACTAAAACTACTGGAACAAAGAATGGGCTTATCAGGGGCCGTATTACAATGGTTCGCTTCTTTCCTCCAAAACAGATCCTTAAGAGTCAAAATTAATCAATCTCTATCTAAGTCACAAGCGATAACTCTTGGTGTTCCTCAAGGATCCGCTCTCTCCCCCATTCTCTTTAACTTATTCCTGGAACCACTAGCAAACCTCCTAAAATCAGCTAACATCCACTACCATATGTATGCGGATGCCACCCAGCTATATCTCAAAATTGCCTCTCCAGATGACATTATATCCCTCAACTCCATCCTACAAAATACACACCTCTGGCTCACGGTTAATCACCTCAAACTCAACGCTGATAAAACGGAATTTCTTCTCATCTCTCCACCAAATAACAGCATCAAGATTGATCTGTGGCTGAATCATCTTACAGCCCTCAAATGCTCGCCCCACATCATAGACTCTGCCAGATCTTTAGGTATTACATTAGACAAACACCTAAATATGCATGGTCACATTAGTGCTGCCGCCAAAGGAGCAAACTACCAACTGACCATTCTGCAGAAACTGAAACCATACCTGGCTCATGAAGATCTAAAACTAGCGGTCCAAGCCCTAGTATTACCCAGATTGGATTACGGTAGTGCCACACTATGTGGCCTACCAAAATACAAGCTAGCACCACTAAGAGCCTCTCTCAATGCAGCAGCAAGACTTGTCATCGGAACTAAAAGAAATGCACACATCTCACCAGCCCTAAAAACCTTAAATTGGCTACCATATGAAGCAAGAATCCAACTGAAAATTGCCTGCATGACGCACAAAGCGTTACACTTCAACACCCCCAGTTACCTGGCCCAAAAGCTAGAAAAATCAGGGGGCAGCAGATCCTCACGAAGTGCCCTCACCTTGTTGCTGAAACCCCAACGAACCCACAAAAAGAAAACTGGGGCTAGAGCATTCTCGACGGTCGCTCCCAAGATTTGGAACTCTTTACCACCGGACCTTTGCCTAATTTCCTCCACCTACGCCTTCAAAAGAGAAGCCAAATCATATCTACTGACTAAGTTCTTACCCTAAGTCAACATATAGATGACATTGAATAGATTCAGATCGCAAAATTCTTATGTAGACTATCCTGACTAGTACTGGCTTTATTATACTCCAACCACAGATAGCCTATTCTTAATCGTTGATTTGTTTGTCTCTCACGCATATGTTTGCATTTTGATCAGACCAAGTGCTAATCGTGTTATCTCCATGTAAAGCGCTCTGATACCCTCGAGGGTCACGTTCGCGCTATACAAAACTTTCTAAATAAATAAATAAAATAAATAAATTGAGCAATGGGTCCATAGTCAACCAACTGACCGGTGAGGGGGCTTTGTGCAAGAGGGGGGGGGGGGGTCAGTCCTGTTTCTTGACACATCTGTCTTTGGACTTTCTGAAGCACTTGGACTCTGGGTGCTATGGCAGGCCACATAATAAGCAATAATGCTTGAACTTGCAGGTCCCCGGGGGCCGTGCACAGGATAATTTGTTAAAGTCCCACATGAACCTTTCTTCATCCCCACTCCTGAGCTGCCAGTCAACACAAGCTCACTCAAAAGGGCTGATTCAGAGTAGCATCAGTGTGTTGCGGCTTCATGACACACAGCCAAGTGTTTACATCAATCTGATTCCAAGTTAACGTGAGCCTAGTGGCCTTAATCCTCCTGAACTCCTTTTCATAATCCTTCCAAGCAGTGCCACCAAACTCGTCATGTGCACACACTATTCTAATCTGGTAGCACATGATTTGGGTAACTAAATTAGTAAAGCGCTCTGCAATAATAGCCTGGATAATCACAAAGCCTTTCACCCAATTTACCAATGTTTCTTCCACTCTATTTCTGTAAGGCCAATGGCCGCAGTCCTTAAAGTGAAAGCACTCTTTGCACCGTTTGGCCTCTTCCCTTTCGGGCCTATCCAAAATCTGCTCAAATATGATCACGTAACTCCCCTTCCAATTTTTTTCTTTTACTTCCATTGTGACATGCCTGCCCAACTGGTCATGGTCAGACTGCACATCCCCCAAATCAATCGTCAGCAATGGTGTCATACTTGTTACTGCGGATTCCTGATTGGAAGGGGATGCTCTACTGCCGCTTGATCCGCAGCAGGCACGCTGCTATTCAGCAAAGTGACCAGAGCTGAAGTTCCCTGATCCACTGGATTAAGTTGTGGGGCACCACTGACTTCTGCCACAGGCAAGAAACCCACATGCGCTCCTTGACACCATGATAGAGCTGTAGCCCCTGCACTACCAAGTTATTTTGGAGCACCCCACTGACTCCTGCTACAAGTGCCCCACCCACTTGAATATGATGATGATGAATTAATAAAGCTCGATAAATACCCTAGAGTGACTATACTTGCATTCCCTGACAAACTGTACTGTCAATGTGGGCCACCAACCTCCTGGCCTTCTCCACATTATCACTGTCTGCCATGCCGGCAAGCGCCCCCCTCAACAGGGGAGTGTGCAACATTCCCACCTTGGTAAGCCAAGGCAGCACACTGGCTAAGTTAGCTACCAAACCCGGCTGCCCAGGGCCCCCGCCGGAGTAACCCTAATCACCATACAACTGTTACAGTACTGAACAATACTACCACTCACAGCTGGCACCACAACAGTGGAGACACCACCCTTTAATACTCCCTCACCAGAGTTACCTGCCAGCGGGGTCTGTGGGCCACCCACAGCAAATGTTGCCAACCCCTTACAGGTTCCCTGCCCTACTTCTGAACCAGGGGAAATGCCACCCTAGATGCAACCCCTGATCTCTTAGACTTCTTTGCCAGTGCCAAAGGTTAGCTAGGCTGCCCCACAGTCACCTGCTGCCACAACAGGGCCAAGGTCTCCGCCATTGCATCTATTATATGCATTAAAGCCTCAATTGCCTCCTCAGTCCGTGGGCGCTTGGACCCCCTCTTCACACTACTAGGCATACTTTGTCACAGGCTTACCACCAGACACGAAAACTCTTCCTAACACTCATAGAAGGACAGTCAAACAACCTTAGGCTTTGAAGTAGCACTACAACAATGCCAAAATCTGGGGTTCCTCAAGCACTCACTAAGCCTGGGCTACCAATCTAAGGAATGTGAACTAAAAAACAGTGGCCAGGTCTAGACTGATGCCTGCCTAATACATCCAGCTGGTAAATGCCAACAAAACCACCACAAGGTACTAGCACCTTTGATATTAGGGGGACCCCTCCCAAACAATATAAACCAAAAAGGTGGCCCTAAAAAGACAGGAAAAACTCCCACAAATCAATGATTGCGCCAAATACAGTTGCCCCCACTGAGCCCCTCTCACTCACCGATAGGACAGGAGAGAAAACTGCCAGAACAAGACTATGGCAACATAAAGAAAAAGAACCCAAATCAAGTTTGAACCAATTTATACTGCCCCCATTAGGCTCCCTTGAGCTCCCCTCACCTACAGCAAACAGCGCGCCCCCAACAGAGCCCTAGCGGCTCCCAGTAGGCAACCATCTGTTCTGTTAACGCAGATCTGCATGGCGAGAGGAACATGCCAACCATATGTCTACAGACTAACAAAAAGAGAAAAGAAACAATCTGGGGTGGGGTGAGCAGCCCCAGTGGACCGGCATGCATCCTGTAGCGAGGAAAAGAGACCTGATCGCCGCTTCGCTGCCCCTTTTATGGGTGGGGCTTGTCTCTCCCCGAGAGGTAACAGCCCCGGAGGCACTGCAAGTGCCAGCCTGGCCAATCAGGTACCTGCCTTCTCTGGAAGGCTGCGGCACACCACGCTGCGACCCCCAGTTCTGGCTCGGGCGTACCACCATATGGATGGCACCCCTGAAATGGGGGACCTTTTGTCAGAAGCACCTCCCTTGACATATCAACGAAAGATGCTTTTACGAGGCCTAGGCACATAAAGCAATGTAAACTCTTTCATAGGGCAGTCCTTCAACCTAGTAGTCCCTCCCCAGAAGAGAGGGACTGAAGATGATATCTGCAGTAGCCAAGGCAGTTACCAGTTTCCATATTTGTACATCGGTTGGAACAGCAAATTATCAATAAGTAAACTTGTGAACACAAATATTGGGAAGTGGCAGCCAAACAGGCAGAGAAAGCCCCTGCTAAGGAATTCCCTTATGAACATCCACAGTATTAGAGCCTAGCTATTTAAAAAAATAAAATAAACAAGGACTACATCAAAATACAGAATGCAAATATGTCGAAATAAACCAAATAAAACAAGCAAATAGCTCATAGGAATTTAACATAAGAATTGAGAAAACACCAACTATAAATTAGAGATAAAAATCCCTACCATATGTACCATATATATGTAAAACTACATCGTTTGGGACCAGTACCATTGAAGTGATGTTTCAATTTATCCAGGAGTCTTTGCATGCCAATGCTGCATGCACTCACGTAATCTGCAACTGGGTTGAGCTCCGCACTCATTACTATGCTGCACACCACAAAATCCCTTTAAAAGTTCACAAGAGTGCTTCAAGTCTTTCCTCACCTACACCTTCAGTAGTGGTATTATTCTTTCAATAAATATATTTATATCAATTTATATATTTTTGATGAGGATCTCTACATGGGGATAAGATAAACTGTAAAGTTATGGAGTTCTTTCGAGGTTTGTGATTGGTGTAAGTTAAGCCCCAGATTTACAAGAATTTTTTGTTAGGGTTGCGTCACTTTTTGGGTGCAGCCCGACACAAGCCAAAGTTCTGAAAATGCCACTTTTAATAGGTTGCTTTTTCCTGCCCCAACCATCTGTGCCTTCTGCCAGTGTCCTGGATCACATGACTGTGAATGGCTCTGCTATTGGGGTTTGTGTATTGCTTCCAGACAGTGGGTCCTTCTTCATGTTGAAGGTACATCTCCATTCTTCTTTTTACCTTTTCTATTTACCCCGTTTCTTCTCCAGAACCTTTATCACATTCTTTCGCCTCTTTCGAGTCACGGAACTAGAAAGGTTTTTTAAATTGTTTTTAATTGTTATCTGCATAGAGACTTAGTGTACACTTCTTCATTTTTATGTATAGGAATTATTATGGCTTTCTTGAGGAAGGTGTCCTGTACGCCGAAATGCGCGTAGAAGATCCATCAATCAGCAATTTAACGAAACTATGGTTCATCTAAAAGATTTGACTTATTTCTGTTGATTTAATTTTTCAGTATAATAGATTCATAAACTAGCCATTGAATAAAATTATGGTTCATCTGAAAGACTTGACTTACTATATCCTGATTTAATTTTGTGCTATACAAATATTTGTCTCCTGTTATGTTTAGTCAATATGCACACGTTTGTCATGTATTTGTTTATGGTGTCTATTTTTGTGAAGTACGTTGGTATGACATTGTCCAGTACTCCATATGCGTGGAATGATTTATACATTTCCTATGATCGGATCAAATGAATTTATACAAATAAAATGAAGTTTTAATGGATTTTTGTGTACACTGAGTCCCTTACATCATACTTGCGTTAGATTAGGTCTTAATATTGTTTAGACCATTTTTTGCCTAGTGATGTTTATTTCCATTGTTGCTTCCAGACAGTAACACAAAGGGGGCTTAGGTGTTGACAGGATGGGCGATCCTAGCAAGATAACTGGGAGGGGCTTTGACTCCTGCACACACAAATTAACCTGACAACGGGCCTGCCCTGCCTTTTGTCACCCCAGAAAGATTGAAGCCTTGACAGGGATTGGGGAAAAACCTTCCAGAACCAGATGTGGGGATAGGACAGGGGGTTTCCACAACACAAAGACTGGCACCAGGTGTACCTGGGACCTCCAGAACCACTCTTCAGAACACTCCTGGACCTATGGAAGGTACAGAAGAAGGACTTCCCTGTAGCCAGTGGACAGCCCTGCTGCTTGAAAGACTGCCTTGCTATCTTAGAAGGAAGAACCGAACCTGCTTGCCTTCATCTCAGCCCACCCAGAATGACTCCAAGGGTAAGTTGGCTGACGTCCTCTGTGAGCTACAAGGACACAACAAGCTTCAAAGGCCTCCCTGCAGCTGACCTGCTGCAAGTGAACCTGCCAAGACCTGCAACTGGACCTCTCTGAGCCCTGCTGGCCTCTGCTAAAGTGTATCCCTGATCCACAAGAGATGCCTTCTCCAGGCCCGGACCCTTGGTTGGCATCGCAGTGTACTTGATCGCCAACGTGAAGCTCCAGTGAAACCTGCTCTTTACACCAACGACAGTCCAAGTCAACCAGCAACGCGAGACCTGCACATTGCGCTACAGCAATGACAGCCCACGACGACCATTAACATAAATCTGCAGCAACGACCATCTATGATGCTCAACTGGCACTTTGTACTGCAGCAATGACCATCCACAACACCTCACCTGGTCTTCGTGATAAAGCAACGACCATCCGCGATGCTCAAACCGCTCCTCATGACCTCCTCCAATGTGAACAGAACTCTTTGCGCTGGACTTGAGAAGGTAACTTTTGAGCGGGACTAACCAGGTCCCTGTATCTGACCCATGCTCCAGTCCGGTCAACCTAAACTTGTGACTTTCCACTGGTCTAGCGTGACTAGATTACCGTGAGAGTCGCGTTTGTACTTTTAGGTGCTATTTTCATTCGAAACTTTGAAACTGAATATCTCCAGTTCAACTGATTGGATTTGTGTCATTCTGGTACCATTTTATTTAATAAAGTGCACTCTATTTTACTAATTAGGTTTGTGATTTTTCTTGTGTTGTGTTTTTACTTTATAACAGTTTGTGTGCTGCATAAATACTTTACACATTGTCTCTAAGTTAAGCCTGACAGCTTTTGTGACAAGCTACCAGAGGGTTAAGCACAGGTTAATTTAGTGACTTTTTGTGGTTTACCCTGACATGGAATGTGGTTGTTTCCTGAGTGGGGCTTCCACCCCCCTCAACCAATAACTTGATTCCTTACAGCGATCATGTTGAGTTAGCTGTCAATGAGGATCACAAGGTTCTTGCTATGAGTGGGGGGATGGCTATCAGTTCTAGCTCTGTTGCCCACCAGGTGGAGTCCCACGGTGAAGTGCTCTTCCCAAAGTTCACGATTTCAGTATTGTCAGTGTTCAGCTTCAGACAGTTGGTCTTCATCCAGTTGCGTGTTTCCAAGCATCTGGTAAGGTCGAGGAACAGGTGGAGGCATTTAGAATGGAGGTGAGCATGGCGCTCATGGGTTGCAGTCCTACGTAATAGGCAAGATGGGGCAGAAGTACAATGGGGCCCCTGAGTGGATGGACTTCATGGTGGCAGCGGATTCTTCTGGGGTGAACATGGGCCATGTGGTCAACATTGGGTCTGTGAAGGGGGAGGAGGTAATTGGTGAGGTTTATCGGGCCAAGTTGTGGGTTGAATTTGCTGGAAATGGCAGAGATTTTGTTGTTGAAAAATTGTAAGAGATTGTTGCAGAGGTCCTGCAAGGGGTTGATAGAGCTGGAGATGGCTTCAGGGAAGGAGAAATCCTTCACAATAGTGAAGATTTATTTGCTTCTGTTGGGGCGGGCATCAATGCAGTCAGCAGAGTGGCGCATTGGTGGTCCTGATCATTTGGTGGTAGCGTCTCAAGGGAGATTTGAACGTACTGCCATCTGCACTGTCTATATCTATTCATAAGATTATTGCAATTTGGTGGTCTATCGACAAGGGTTTCCTCTGGTGTCTTTGGGTTTGTCCTTGGCTTTGGGGGTGTCTTTGGCTATACATATAGGCAGAGAAGATATTAAACCGATCATGTTAACCAACATTTTAAATCAAGCCTTCCCCTGCATAAGAGGTAACTCCCACATTCATTGTCAAAAGCATTACATTTGATAGTTAAGAATGATCGGGTAAAAGGTACTTTGGCAAAGTGGACATCAAACTGAAAAAACCTCAAAATTCAGTCATTTGTTTTCTCTGAACAAAATTTAAATGACCCAACATGCAAGGAGCTTTTTCCCTGCATGTAGGAGCCAATTAACAGCTTCCCAGGCAATTTCTGCGATGTATTGTATGGTGATACTGGAAGGGAAAATGAGTAATGTTAATCCAGCTTTATCGACCACCACTGTGGTCCAGTGGTCCTATGGCAAATGGACTGCTGAGTAAGCAGTTTCCACCAGCAGAGGCTCTTCCACTGGTAATCCATGGTTTCTTTAGGACTCTCAATAGAGCAGGGGAACCGGCCGTTTGGCGGGACCACCAATTTATGGCATTCGTCCTGCCCCACCAAAACCCTAGATAAGGCCCACTGTTCCTGTTCTGACCTTTCATTTGTGGTGGTCAAAGTTAATGCCATGTTTAAGACTTAGTTACAGAGTACTTTAAGCACAAAAGCCTCTGAAGGCTCTTTGACTCATGCATTCCATAGGCGAAAGACCATTCCCAATTTTGGGACCTTCCTCAATGATGTTGAGTGTGACTCTTTTAGTCAAGGTCCTGCACATCAAATTCACAGTGTCTATTTTACCCTTAATTGAGTTCACATCTAAGTGGGGCTCTTCTACTTGCGAGGACATGTTGTGTTCTAATTTATCAATATGGTTGAAGAGTAGCACACATCTATTACAATGTCCAATGTACACTTTACCAAAGGGAAAGTGAATAGAAGACCTCCTGGACCCGTGGGGCATTAGTTACCCGAATTAGCTTTTTGAAATATGGAAAATGTACATAACTGCCAACTTGTTTTCATTGTGCCACGCTACTTGCTGGCAGCTTGGATAATCAGACCTCATTATATTAATTATAGACTACATTTTGTGTATGAAGGACTGTTTTATTTTATATGATTTTTTAAAATGTTTTTATTTGGTTTTATGTGTTTGTTTTTCTAAGAAAATGTATTGTTTTGCATGATCACCCACAAGTTTGTGCACTGATGCTGCTGGACTCTGAAAGTGCACTGAGACTTGCTAAATGTATCCCAGTGCCAGTGCTCTGACACTTAAAAGGTATATGTCTGACAGGTTCACCCACAATTGACATAAGCCCCTAGTATATGGTATCGGGGTAAACAGGGTCTGTAAATTAAAGTGGCTCTCCTGGACTGCAGCACTTATTGTGCCATCACAAGTGTGACAATGTAAAGTACGACTCCCAGTCCACTATCGCTGGCTGGCAGAGCAGTTTTAAACTGCTACCTCACTTTTCAAATTTAAAGCAATGGCAAAGCCCAGAACCTTGCTTTTCAATATTTATAAGTCACCCATAAAGCAAACGTACTGAGCCGTAAAGGCAGGGTGCACTATGTTAAAAAGTTGGATATGTAGTTTTTGGCTTTACAACTCCTAATAGTAAAGACCCCTCATTATTGTTTGTACTGTAGAAAAGCTAGTAGACCCATTGGAGACTACAGAGTTACATGCTGACAATGCAGCAGTGCTACCTTCTGAATGGGACTACTAAATATGATACTTCAAGGTATCAAAATAATCCTTGCATTAAGCACAACTTGATACTCAAGTTGAATTTAATGTAACTTATGCACAAGTGGCAACTTTACTAAGTAGCCACTTTGTTGCCCAAAGATTTCCAGTGACTGTTTTCAGTTGTGGGCCACAAGACAGCCTTCTGCCCTCCTGGGGGAGGTGTAAACGACTCTCCAGAAGGAGCACAAAGGGCCTTCCATTGGGATAGGTGTGACTTCTGCCTATCAAAAAGGCAAAACAGGATGTGAGCCCAAAAGCTGAGCTTCAAAGAGTACCTGGCAGCCCACTGGCTAGTAGTTACCACATTCCCCTAGGGCATTAACTGGGCATAAACGTGGCACTCCTGGCACCCAAACATTAGATCATGTCTTTACTGAATAGTGCACCAAAAAAGAATTACATGGCTATTCCCTAGACCAAGCAAAGAGAGGATGCACCAAGAATGGACTGCATCTGCTGCTCCTTGGACTAGCACATAGAGGAATGTGCCTTTGTTGGCCTGCTCAAGGACAACTCGTCCCTGAACTTCAGACACAAGAGGCAGTTGGTAGACTTACTATTACAGCTAAAGGGCCACAAAAGCCGAAGTAACCTGCCTTGGTGAGTGGGTAAGAAAGAACGCCTGACTGCCTTTGAGAGCTCAAGTGCAGTCTGGCAGACCGAGTCCTGAACCTCAAAATTTGCACCAGAGTCTGCTCAACCAGAGAGAGTAATCAGAGTGCAGTTTGGTTGCTCAAGTCGGAAGTTAATAACAGTTAAAGGGAAGCACTGGCTTCACTGTAGTTGGAGACCAGTGGCAATTAATTTGTGGCTGGACTTAAACCAGGCTTCGAGAGATATGTGCCCCTGTGGCCAAAGTCACCCCACCATAACCGTGTACCAAAGAGTAGCCCTAGGAAGACCCCCATCACTGAATCAGTAGCCTCAGCATCCTTCAGATTCTTCAGCATCCTATATCTCTTGCATATGGACCACTCCAATAAAGTCTATGACGGTTCACCCACAGAGCCTGGAACTGGACTGGAGAATGCTTTGACTGCCAGGTACTGGCCAAGCAAGCCTATTTGTCCACTGTGATTTGCTTCCTGCCAGAATTCGTCACCCAAAATAGGTCGGAGTGCTAGCTTACAACTTTATAAAAGCTTTCCAGAGTTTGCACATTTTCAATGCAAGTGCAGTCGATTACAATGATGCATTGCTTTGAATGAAAAAGCAGTGTCTTATTGTTTTTTCAAAAATGTATATCTCTGTATTCCTCTAGTGGATTTTTTTTGCTGAGGTGTCATTTTAAAGAGAGAAGTACAACATATTTTTTTATAAATTAGTGTTGGGCTTTTATTGAGTCTTCTTTCATTCTTATTCAAATGTTTTAGTACTTCTTTATGCTGTATACTTGTTCCTGTGATAAAGCCTGCCTACTTAGAGTCACAGTTACCTAGATATGAGACAAGGGTTTTCAAACAAATCTGGCTGGAACCAATACAGGTTGTGGGTTTATTACGCAATGAGGTCTCACAACTGCCCCATATAATAAACAGCTTCCAGCACAGTTTTAGAAATAACCTTACATACTTAATTAATGGAAGTAACACACTTGATTAAAATGATCTGCAACATAAGAGTTCAATGTGGGTGAGTCACGTGAACAACTAGCTAAGCCCCACACTGCGACCCATTTAGCAGACCTCTCGGAGGACCGTTAGCACTTTGGAATACTTTTGCTCAAAAAAGTTCCCCTGAATGTAATCATTTTTGGTACTAAACAGATAGAATCCCAAGATGTATTTAAGCCAGTATTTGTTTGTTTTTGCAGGTTTATGGCCCGCAAGCTCAATAGAGGAGCTTTACATTTTACAAGAGATACATAATTTTTTATTTTTTTTTAGGCACGAGGAAGTTAAGTTACTTGCCCAAAGTCATACAGTGTTCAACTGAGGCTGGATTCAAAACTGGTTCCCCAGTTCTAAAGTCAGCAGCACTAGCTGTTACACCACATTGTTGTTTCCTCAAGTCCTTGGTTCTTTAAAATCAACTCTGCATAACTGCAATGGTGGTTGGTTATTCAAGCAAGGGGGGCGGGCCACACATGCACACATATACCCATTCTTCTACATACATACTCACATCATGCATTCACAAGCATGAACACGTACACCCACAATTCACAAGCATACACAGACCCATTCACAGCATGCACTCACAAATATACATGCATTCATAAATACACAATGCATGCTCCTGCGCACGCACCAAACAGTACTAAACATAACACTTACATTCCGCAGCATCTCCAGCAAGGAAGTTCGGAGGGCTGTGGAAGGACGAGACTGTTGCCTCCTCTCATTGGCTGACCTAGGTCCCTACCTCTTCACAGAGTGGGATAGTGTCAGTGAGAGTTGCTCACCCCCCCCTACTCTGTGAAGAGGTATTAGTGACAGACACTTAGCCCCAGGCACTTCAGGGCTGAAAACTAAAGTGCCCAGATCAGAGGTTATTAGTGACACTCCCCCTCATAATGAGGGTGAGGTCCTCCAAGTGCTTTGCCAGACTGAAAAGGCAATGCTCACAGGAGCTGTGACATATTCAGCCTAACAAAGTTCAGCTCAGGCAGCCAGGTGCCGGCACATTTAGCGCACGTCTAGCTCCTGGGTGCCTGACCTGAAATTAAAGACTGTGGGGCATATTTACGTTCCCTGGCGCATCCCTGCATATCAGCAGGGATGCGCCAGGGAAAATGCGTCACGCAAGTTTTGCGCCACGTCCAATGCGCCGCATTTACAATGCGGCGCATCGTGGCGCAAGGATAAGCAGATGCGTGACGCATCTGCCGGCGGAAGGTTGGCGCAGTGCTGAAGCTGTGTCGCAAGCGCGACGCAACTCCAGCACTGTTCCAACCTTCCTATCCCTAACATGGTGCGTCAATCCTTACGCCTGCTTGAAGCAGGCGTAAGGATTTGACGCACCAGCGTCGGAAAAGTGACTGCGTGAAATCTTGTAGATTTCACTACGTCACTTTTCCGAGGCGTTCCTGCACCGGAACGCCCCCCCCCTGCCCCGGTACGCCCACATGAAACCTGACGCAGGTTTCATGTGGCGCAGGGGTTTACTACGTGACGCATCTCCCTAGATGCGTCACGTTGTAAATATAGCGCAACGCAGCGCATGGTTTGCGTCGCCGCTGCGTCACATGCGTGACTCAACGGCGGCGCAAAAGTGCCGCAAGGGGCTTGTAAATATGCCCCTGTCTGCCTGGCTGACCTTTGCTTAGCCTGACAGATACTCTTTATGTCGCCCAAAAGGTGGAGGGGGGCATGGCCCCTGTGCCATTAAGGATGGGCCGCTGCTCCCTTACCGGTTAATGTCATTTACTGCAATATTTTCGGAAAGTGCTGCCCCGCAATTGAAACAGTGTTATCAGTTCCTGTCTGCTTCGGTGAATATAAAAAACATAAAATCATTTTCCAATATTAAACCTTTCACAGCAGTCTTTGCACAGAGGCGACACATTGAGTTATTTGCCGTAATGGGAGTAACCATACGTTGTTCACTTTGAACAATAAAAAATATAACATTGTAACAATTGAGGTCATGCTTATCTCTGCAAGAAAACATTTTTCATGAGTTAAGCTAGATCAGTGCAGAAAATAATGACACACCTAAACTCCAGCCAGATCTGACTTAGAAGAAAGCTGCAGTATGCAACACAATATTGAAAATATTGGTGGAAAGTGACCCTTTGAAATTTGCATGATATAAGGTAAGTCAATTCTAGGAAGCCGCCTACCGTAGCATCAGGGCAGGATGCCATGTTGATCATGCAGATGGAAAACCTGGCCCTATTGCTGGTGGGGTCATCAAAATGTTTCCTTCCTTAGGAGGGAAGAATTGACCCTCGGAGTTTCCACTAAACCCCCTGATGAAGGTGATAGCCACCCGGCCCCAACACCACTTTACCACAGTAAAGAGCAGACATTGTACCTGCTGCTCCTGCATCTGTATAATGCGCCTCTGCTTCTCTGATTCATGAACACAGCGAGGCACATATTTCTGAGCTCCTGCAAAAAAAAATGTAAAAATTTACCAAGCTATGAAATAATTTGCCTTCAGCCTCTTGCTCCATCTCATTTTTCTCTTCAAGTATTTTATTATTTGGTAAAAGGGTATTGATTGGTTGCCCGGGGAACATAATCATTGATTTTTCCAGACTGCATATGCTTTAAGGCAGTGGTGTCCAACGTAATTCAATGAGGCCCAATTATTCAGATTTTCAGAATATCCACGTATAATAAATGATCAAATATTATATTGACATAGTGAGTGGGTATCCTTAAAATCAGAAATTGATCCAACCCTCCTGGATCTACGTTGGAATTGTCTCTCTTTATCCAATGGGCACTGGCATCGGTGTCTTATTCTGGAAGAGTCATAGCTATGACACTGAAATGTTAGTGTATACACACTTGTTTTTATCCAGTGTGAGTGTGCAGAGCATACAAAGATGTTCAACAGTCGCATCCATGAAAGGGTTACAGGCTGCTCACATAAATAAATCCTCCTAGAAATTTATAATTGAAGAGTTTCCGGATATGCACCTAAGATAAATGTACATCCAAAAAATCTAAAGCGAATTGCTTTACATATTTAGTGGTTATCCTGAAAATCAGGCAGGAATCTGGTCATCCTGGGAGTACCTTGAGATCTCTTCTTCTAAAAGAGGACAAGCTAGAGAAAACAAAGAAATAGCCATGCCAGAGATGTCCAGAAGTCCAACTTGGCTTTAATGGCCAAAGCAGAAGCTGAGCCACTAAGAAAATGAATGGTCTGATTACGATCACTGGTCATGACCTAAAATATCCTCATTCTGATTTTCACTCACACCCTCAACAGATTTATTTCTACTCCCTCACACGTACACTGAGGGCCCAATTCCAAAACTAAACTTCGTAGTGCAGTTCACAAACCTTGGGGCATATTTTCAAGCCCCTATAGCCACCTCAACGTCACTTTTTCTGACGTTGTGGTGGCGTTAGGGGCTTTGCCTTATTCACAAGGCAGCATTAAGCGACATAACATGACTTAACGCTGCCTTGTAAATAAGGCACCCTTTCATGCTATACTTAGCGTGAAAGGGGTGGGCAATGGGTGTTGAAGTGCGCGTTCCACCGCAACACCCATTGATTTTGACACTGCCCCATATTTACAAGGGCAGCATAAATATGGGGCAGCGCCAAAATTAAGACCATCGAAAACCTGGTCTTAAAACGGGCGCAACAAGGAGAAATGTTTCATTTCTCCTCCTTTTTGCTGTTTCTATGTGTGCTGCATTGTGTATTACAATTTGTTTTTATTAATTAAGTTTTTATTATGCTGTAGATATTCTTTTTTTTTTACAAATAAACTTTTTATACATTTTAAAATATAAAAATCCCATATGTACATAATGTAAAGTAAATTATGTTTTTTTTTAATGTAATCAAACAAATGTATTTCTAAAAATAATATTTCTCAGGTACCGCAGTACCTTCACAGATCCGGAAATATAGATGGGCTGCTACTCTATGGCTTTTTCCTCCCGATCACGTGATTGGAACGAATCAGTGGATTCGACAAAAATGTTACAAATTACTGCGCATCTGTACACCTCTCCATTGTCATTATTAACATCAGTGTGAACATATTTACTAGTATATATCAACCACCTTATATATGCTTTTCCCAACATGTGCCTATTTTACCAGTTTCGCGAATCTGCGAATTTGTGGACCAGATTTGCAAATTCACTCGAAAACACACCCAAACCTTGCCTTCTGATTGGATACATTAAGACACCACCCTTCCACGTGGAAAACCACACCCAAAAGCAGTTACTTCTCTGCTGAAATCTCTAGAAGGAGCAGAGCTGTGCTTTTAGACAATGGCGGAAGCTACATCGTCCGTCCAAGATGAGAATACACAGCTTGTTGAGGATGAAGAAGAAGACACACCACCTCGCAGAAGAAAAAGTGATGTGTGGACGCACTTTTCTATACCTTATGGGGAAAAGAAGGTAACAGCAAAATATGTCAAGTGCACTATTTGTGGCAAGCAGTTATCCAGAGGCACTGCAAAGAAGTATTTACATGGGACAAGTTCTATGTGGAAGCACCTAAAACAATTCATGAGAGGGTCTACAACCAGATGATGCGAGTGAAAGCAGGTCGACCTCTCTAGCAGCATTGGGAGAACCATCTTCAGCTGCAGTCATTACAATACCAGCTGACTGTGAGGAATTAAGTGACATGGTTATTCACTGCATGAAATGTCACATGCTTGTCGCTGTAAAATGTCTTCTGTGGGTGCATTCTTGATACAGTGAAGAAGCATAGCTGATGGGTTTTCTTTTTGCTTACAGTGACTACATAATGTTTGCTGAAGAATGAAGCCAGTTCCTTTTTTTCCATTTCCCCATCCTTACCCTTTTAACTACCCTGTTCACTTTTTGTTAAAAGAAAAAGATCCAAAAAATAAAAAACCTGTTAAAAAACGCTTTTTTTGTTAGAACCACCATCTACTCAAACAAAGAGCTAACTCTGTGTTTTTAATGTATAAGTGAGTGTATCGGTGTGACAGTGGGTGTATCAGTGAGTGCATGAGTGTATGCCTGGGTGTGTTAGTGCATAAACTAGCAGTGGCGGCTCACTGAGGGAGTGCCATGGGGCGGTGGGGCGGGGCGGGGGAGGGGCAGGGTGGGGGGTAGTAGACTCGGACATATGACGGACAGAACTCAGAGGGAGTTCTGTCCGTCGTAAGTCTGAATCCACTACCCCCCACCCTGCCCCTCCCCCACCCAACCGCCCCGCGGCACTCCCTCCGCGAGCCGCCACTGTAAACTAGTGAGTGCCTGGGAGTGTTAGCATATGCATCAGTGTGAGGTTGGGTATGTCAGTGTATGCCTGAGTGTGTGCCTGAGTGTGTTATTGGATACATTATTGTTTGCTGGGTGTGTCAGTGTCTACATTGCTCTATACCTTGGTGTGTCAGTGGCTGCATTGGTAAGTCGCTGGGTGTGTCAGTGTCTGTATTGCTAAGTCTCTGAGTGTGTTATTGAATGCATTGGTATTTGGCTGGCTGTGTCAGTTTCTGCATCATTGTATGCCTGAGTGTGTGTGTGTGTGCATTGGTACTTCCCTGGGTGTGTCAGTGTGTGCCTCAGTATGCTATTGGATGCATTACTGTATGGCTGTGTGTGTCAGTGTCTGCATTGGTAAGTCTTTGAGTATCTCAGTGTGTGTGTCATTTTGTGCCTGGGTGTCTTATTTGATGCATTGGTGTTTGGATGGCTGTGTCAGTGTCTGCATCGCTGTATGGCTGGGTGTGTTGGTGTCTGCATTGGTAAATCTCTGGGTGTCTCAATGTGTGTGTCAGTGTGTGCCTGTGAGTCTTATCGGATGCATTGTTTTTTGTTTTGCTGTGTCAGTGTCTGCATTGCTGTATGCCCGGATGTGTTAGTGTCTGCATTCCTGTAGGGCTAGGTGTGTCAGTATGTGCATTGGCAAGTCTTTTGGTGTCTCAGTATATGTGTCTGTGTGTGCCTGGGTGTCTTATTGAATGCATTGGTGTTTGTATGGCTGTGCCAGTGTCTGCTTTGGTTAGTCTTTAGGGTGTATCAGTGAGTGCATCAGTGTGTGCCTCAATGTGTTATTCAATTTAAGTAGTATTTGACTGATTTGTCAGTGTTTGCATTGATAACTCTCTGGGTGTCTCAGACTGTGCGTCACAGTGTGCATTGGTGTGTTATTGGATGCATTAGTGTCTGCCTGGGTGTCTGAGTGTCTCCATTGCTGTATGCCAGGGTGTGTCAGTCCCTGCATTGCTAAGTCTCTGACTCTCTCAGTGTGTGAGTGCCTGGGTGTGTTATTGGCTGCATTAATCTTTGGCTGGCTGTATGAGTGTCTGCATTGATTTATGCCTGGGTATGTTAGTGTCTGCATTAGTAAGTTCCTGGGTGTGTGTCTGTGTACATGGGTGTGTTATTTCATGCATTAATGTTTGGCTGGATGTGTCAGTGGCTGTATCGGTGTGAGCCTGTGTGTGTAAGTACCTCTAGCTGTGTGTAGCTGGGTGTCTGAGTTACTGTGCTGATTGTGCATAGGTGTGTTAGTAACTGTAGCAATCTGTCCTTGGGCGTGCATCCTCATAATCTACAGTTATGCAACAACACTGCAAGAACTAATTAGTAAAATATATTACCTAAATTGATTGTGCCATTAATTTGCATAAAAAGAAAAAAACTGAAATATTGATAAGTTTTACAATTACTACAACTACAAAAATAACTTACAATTTGAGCAAAGCATAAACACATGAGTCTAAGAAATAAGTAGACATTTCTCATACTGTAAAGGTATGTAGTAATATAAATAAGCATTTAATATCCCTTTTTTTTACTGTCTTAGCTTCTTTACTCATACACCGTAAACAATGTACTTTATAAGAAGTCATCATTGAACAGTGAGGAAAAACAGTCAAAGACTGTAGAAAAAAAACTGCATACTATCTCATTGCATTTAAGGAACACTGTGTATTGACTCACTGCAAATAAATATAACAATACTTATTTAAGTATTTACAAAGGCAGTTTTCTGCACAATCTCTTCAAACACATGCAGGTATATTTTTACAGCAGCAAAAAAAAAAGTTATGTCTGGAAACATTTTAGAATGCTTTTAGGGGAAAAAAGTACAGCTAAATATGTGCAGTGTAATATTTGTGGCATACAGTTACCCAGCAGCACTGCGAAGAAGTATTCACAAGGGAGAAGTTCCAATTGGAAGTACTTCAAAGCAATTCATGAAAGGGTATACAACTGAATGATGCACGTGAAACTAGGTGCAGAAGAATATTCCACCACTAGAGCACCCTTGGGAGAACGTTCATCAGCCGTGGTCATCAGAATACCAGCAGCCTGTGAATATTTGAGTGACATGATTGCTCACTGTACGAAATGCCACATGTTTGCCACTGTAAAAATGTGTTATGTGGCTCCATTTTCCCTACTTCTGTAACTGCATGAATGGCTGTATAGGTGTGTGAGTACATGTATGAGTACCTGTATGGGTGTGTTTGTGACCCTTAGCTTAACTTAATAATAAATATATTTATGACCCTACAAGTATATTTTTAACATGTTGCAATACAATTTAAACCAAATAGTAAACAAACAAACATAACATGTAACTATTTACAAATACCAAAACACACTGAAATTTGAACTTTTACAACAAAAAGTAGCACCATTGGAAAAGAAGAGATGATTCCTAGAAATGTAGAAGAAGAAATAGGTGAAGATGTACAAGGGAGGTGTAGAGATGCCCCTGTGTATAAATAGGAGTGTAGTAGTATTTGCATTATTTGCCAGAATAAATTGATACAGTAGGACCCCACCCATGTACTTGCAGTGCTGCTGTCTATTTACTTTACCTCTGAAAATATTGGGACAAATGAGTTCTGTTATCGTCGTTATGTTGAGCTTAAGTACATGTTGTGGAATTTAGGAACATTAGCTTGGTTTCTAACCCTGAGATGTGCAGAATGTCAATGGGATCACTTACATTACTTTCTGAGAGAAGCAAACTCTAACATTAAAGGTATCATCCAATGAGCTTCTGAAAGGGCTTAAAGGTACAGTTGTGTATTTTCCTTTAGATGTGAAACACTATATTGAAACTGTGGATGTACAGACAGATTTGGAAGAACCAGTTGTTATTCTAGTGAACGGTGTGCCCACGAAAACAACAAAATCTGGCTGTAACTAGTGGATGTAAATAAGGTAAAGAAAATTACATTACACCTTATAAACAATAATGTGCACTATAAAGATGTAGATGCTCTCCAACATGGAAGTTGCAGAATGGAAGAAATGTTGCCTTCAACTGGACAGTTTGAAAAAATGGATAGAAGTAGATCTGAAGAAATATATGAGCTTTACTGTATCCATCTACTACATTCAAAAAAGACTATGGGGATGCCATTGAACAGTATCAGATGAAACAAGCTAAACGAACTTCAATCAGTGTCTAGAGAAAAGGTTCCTCAAGTTGCTTCTTCTCAGTCCTCTTTGAAAAAAAAGAAAGAGCATAAAACTGTTAGAAACACCTTCTGAAAATACAACACTGCTTTTAACAAACATTTCAAATCTACCCCACAAACTCCTCCCAGTCGTAGTCACACAGTTTCTCACTAACACTGAATTTCAATTTGCACTCTTCTGGGGTTAATTCATACTTACTGACAAGGACATCCTTTATAGTGGGATACCTCAACCTCTTCCCCTTCTCTAGAGCTAGTATGTTGTCCATCCCATCACCACAAATATGACTTCAGAGGCACCTCTACAAACCTCCTAAAAGATCCTCTGTACCACTACAGCTACTTCTTATGCCAGAAATAACCTGTCTATATTAAACCCCTCCTTAAAGTCAGGCACCAAGTCTCTATATATATGAACTCTTTTTCTTCACTGGACGCAGTAGAGGTACTCCCACCTTTTTTGCTAGTCTCTAACAGCTATTTGGCCTTCAAGTGCACCTCTTTAACACTCCAGCCAGCAAGATCCTACCCTCATCTTTTCTTTCCTCTGCATACAGCTGGCCCAGCTACAGCCTTAGTCCCACTCAGCCTGTCTGTCGATGTTTAAAAATGTATTGCCGCATTCCTATTGGCGGATGACTAGTCCGTGTGCAATGAAGAAGGACTATCTGCTGTCTGAACACTATACTTGTGAAATACGAGCACTCCCAACACAGATGGTGTTGTTCTTTCTTTAAGCCTTGATGTATATTGGCCTTCTAATGAAAGTCTGTCCCACCTGGTTAAAAAAAAAACGTATTGATTGACATCATGGGTATGAACTATATGGCGCTACCTTTCACTTCATTGCAAACACAAGATCACTGTCCAGGTGATGGTTGTGTCCCCCGATTAAAATTCCATAAGCCCCAACTTACCCTACATCCAGCAACCGCTTGGCCCACCAGATGACGTGCTTGCAAGCACTGGTATCCTGACCAAACACTCCTCATGCAGTCATGATCCGACATGTGTTGGCAGGCATGCCATCACTGTTTGGCTTGCGGTGGATCGGCAGTTAATCAATAACTTGAAATCATTGCGGGATAAAATCCTTGCCACTTGACCTTTCAACTGCTAGTAGATTATATATATGTATATATATATATATATATATATATATATATATATAAAACAATGAGGGTGCTCCTTCCGAGACCTTTGAGCCCATGAGAGGTGGGGCGCTCGCCAGCAGAGATTGCCGCCGGCGGAGCGTGTCGGCACTCAAATCCAAATAGCACAGCACATGTTGTAAAGCACACTCAGGACGTGGTGTTGTTTGCTAATCAGTTTCTTTATTCCAGATATCTCATATAAGATATCTGAAATAAAGATACTGATTTGCAAACAGCACTAAAAAACCAAAGGTTACAAGAATGTAATAGTTAGGCTCAGGTTTCACTCTAACAAAACCAGTGAAATTCATATTTGAGCTAACTATAACTTGCGCCCCCGCAAAGCATTGCTTATGACCTCACATATTTCATCACTCATAACATGGTCAGTGACATCACTGATGAGATTACTCATGACATATCAAATGGCCTCACTGATTACATCATTCAGCGACTGTGTCTGTTTTAAAAAAGTTTATGAGTATGAAATATATATACCAATGTGTTTTGGTGAATCAGTGGGAGTATGAGTGCCTGTATGGATGATGCAGTCGGTGCGTGATTGACTGTATAAGTGAGTGATTAGGTGTCTCAGTGAATGTATGGGTGAGTGACTGCTTGTGTGAATGTCTGTATCAGTCTGTCAGTTGGTGTCTAAGTGTCTGTATGGGTGTGTGAGTGGGTATGTGATTGGCTGTATTGGTGAGTAGTTGGTTGTCTGTGTACATCTCTTGGTGGCTGAGTGTCTTTGTGGGTGGGTGAGGGGGCATGTGACTGCCTGTATGGAGGAGTCAGTGAGTGAGTGAGTGCTTGTATGGGTTAGTGAGTGCATGTGTGAGGGGCTGTATGAGTGAGTGTGTGTATGGCTGTGTGGGTGAGTAAATGGATGTGTCAGTGGTATATGGGTGAGTTACTGGGTATGTGAAAGGCAGTATAGGTGAGTGATGGGGGTACATGAGTGAATGTGAGAGTGGATGTATTGGTGAGTGTCTACTTGCGTCAGGGACTAAATAGGTGAGTGAGTATGTGTTAGTATCTGTATGAGTAAATGAGTTGGTGTGGGTAACCTTTGGTTTTTTCAGTGAATTTCAAATATTTTTTAATTGCTAATTCCTAACAATAACATCTCTGTAACTTTATTTTTCAGTGAATTTCTAAGGTTTTTTAAATGCTAATTCTTAACTATAACGTCCCTGTATGGTCTTTTCAGTTAATTTCAATGTTTTTTTTAGTTGTTGCATTTGCAGAGTGGTGGAGAAAGGGGGCGGGCCTCAAACCACTCTCAGGAATCCCATTGTGTAGGGCTTACTAGAGGTAACAGGACTGCTTCGGGCCCCCAAGAACATAAGCATCCAAGAGGACTTAATTCCCAAACCAGTAGTGCATCAGCAGGGGGGTTTGCAAAGAGGTGGAGGAAGGGAGCATGGCCTCCGAAGACCTCTCAGCAATTCCGCTGTGTGAGAATTACTGGAGGTAACAGGAGGCCTTGTTGGCCACCAAGGACTCTCTAGAGCCAAGGTGACTACATCCCCAAACCAGCAGTGCACAAGGAGGCGAGTTTGCGAGTGGTGGAGAAAGGAGCATGGCCTCCAAACACCTCTCAGCAATCCCACTGTGTGGGACTTACTGGAAATAACATGAGGGGTTGTTGGCCTCCGAGGACCCTCAGCAGCCAAGGGACTCCATCCCTCAACCAGTAGTGCACCAGCAGGTGCATTTGCCCAGAGGTGGAGAAAGGGGATGTGGCCTCCGAAGACCTCTCAGTAATCTCTCTGTGTGGGACTTACTGGAGGTAGCAGGAAGGCTTGCTGGCCCCAAGGACCCTCTAGATCCAAGGGGACTTTATCCCCCAAGCAACAGCGTTCCAGGAGTTGTGTTTACAGAGTGGTAGAGAAAGGGGGCATGGCCTCCAAAGAAGACATCTCAGCAATCCCACTTTGTGGGACTTACTTGAGGAGACAGGAGAGCTTGTTGGCCCCCAAGGACCCTCTGGAGCCAAGGGGACTTCATTCCTCAACCAGTAGTACACCAGCAGGTGCGTTTGACCAGTGGTAGAGAAAGGGGGTGCAGCCTCCAAAGACCACTCAGCAACCCCGCTGTGTGATACTTACTGGAGGTAACAGGAGGGCTTGTTGGCCCCCAAGGAACGTCTGGAGCCAAGGGGACTTCATCCCCAAACCAGCAGTGCACCAGGAGGCGCATTTGCAGAGTGGTGGTGGAAGGGGGCATGGCCTCCAAAGACCTCTCAGCAATCCTGCTGTGTGGGATGCACTTAAGGTAACAGGAGGGGTTGTTGACCCCCAAGCACCCTCTGGAGTCAAGGGGACTTCATTCCCAAACTGGCAGCGCACCAGGAGACATGCAGAGTGGTGGAGAAAGAGGGCAGGGCCTCTGGCCAGTTGCCGGTATTTATTTTTGCATTTTCTTTTTTTAGGAAAGGGGCATTGCATAGCCCCCTAATCTGGTCTGATTTTGGGCCCGTGGACCCCATCCCCGGAGCAAAGCATTTTTGCAATGGGGAGGGGGGACATGCAGCCTCCCTCCTGAGCTGATTTTAGCCCCGGTGACCCAAATCCCTGGGGCCTGCCCCCCTTATCTCTTTTTAAAAAAAGGGAGGGGGGCACGCCGCCCCCTTCCTGTGCTGATTGTTGCCCCAGGGACCTCATCCCCCGGGGCCTGGCCTCTAGTTTGGGTGTCCTGGTCCCACTTTGTTGGGGCCCGTGGGAGAGCCTCAAGGACCCTGCGGTATCTGCCGGCTCCCCGCGTTCTGCGGAAGGCAGCATTTCATTTGGGCAGGGGAGCTGCTGAACACCCAGCTCCCTCTGTCCAAAAGCAATTCTGCTCTGCTTTCAGCCAGCAAGAGCATTTTTAATGCTCTCACTTTCTGAAAGCGGAGCAGCATTTGCTATGGCTTGGCGGGAGCAGTAATACCCTCCGCCAAGCCACAGCAAACTGCAATTTCCTGGAGTGTGCACCCCGGGACATTACAGGAGCCGGCCCTGGGGGGTGGCGGTCCCCAGGGCTGTTATTGGCTCTGGGAGGGGGGCAGTGCAGCCCTCCTCCTTTCTTTGATTTTGCCCCAGGGAGGTGTGATCCCCAGGGCTGCGGGGGCTGCGCAGCTCAATCCAATTTAACAAAAGCCCCCTGGGAGGTGGCAGCCCCCAGGGCTTTGGGGGGGTCCATGCGGACCCCTCCATTAATTCTAATTAAAGCCCTGGGGAGGTGGTGGTCCCTGGGGCTGGAAGGGGATCTACGCATCCCCCACCGCATTGTTTAAACAAAAAAGCCCCGGGGAGGTGGCAGTCCCTGGGGCTGTGGGGGTACAAAAGAGGCCCCTCATTTTTAAATTAATAAGCCCCAGAGAGGAGGTTGTCCCCAGGATATTTATAAGCCCCAGGAGGTTGGACCCAGGCACTCCTCATCCCTTTTTTTTCTACTACCCCCAGGACCTGGCCCACCCAGGGGCCAATTACAAACAAAGAGTAGGAGACTGGCTTCCTTTTTTTTTTTGGCAGGTGTCATGGATCCTGCGCAACTCCCACCGAAATGTTTAAAATATGCATTTTTTTCTCCTGCGGGAACCCAGGACAAGGTCTAGGGGGTCAGGCTATTCATACCCTGCCCCCTTTGATTTTTTTGTTTTTTTACATTTGTTTGGGACTCGGCTTCAAGTCAAGTCCCAAGATGGCTGCCAACACTTCCTGGTTGAAGTGTTGGCAGCCAATCACATTTTACAACAGGGACTGCTGGATCCTTGGAGGATCTGCATCCCTATATATCTATAATTGGATTTTTTATAATATTTCAAAAACTACAGAATGGATTTACACCAAATGACAAAAAGGCACATCCCTGAATCAACATCTACTTTTCTGCCAAATTTGATGCAATTCCCGTCAGCTGTATGGGCTGTAGCCATGTTTAAAGGTCCTATGGGGATTAACATAGGGCAAATGCGCTTTTAAGCACCCCCTGGTACTCGGCCCCACTTGACGCATTACCCCAAACTTTCAAGACAACAGTTGAAGTGACCGTCATATGAGTTCTGAAAATTTTGTGAAGATTTGTGAAACGTCACTAAAGTTATTGACAAATGAATAAACACTCTTCCTATGGAAACTAGGTCCTACCTATAACTACCTACTGGTGACTGTATATATATATATATATATATATATATATATATATATATATATATATATATATATATATATATATAACCTAGTGGCAGTCTCTCATCACGCATGACATCTTCTATGACATCATCGATAATATCAGTGCAACATTTGATGGAAATTATTGATGAGAAAACTGTCAGTGGCGGAGGCGCAAGTTATATTTAATGTAGGGCATGAGTTATAGTTTCTTGAGATAACTCTAACTGTAACCGCTGCCCCTGCATGAAGGCAACCAACACTTCACATGGCCCTATGGCCCATGACATTCGGACATGCGCTCCATGGGTTGCATGCATGCAGGGGTTGGACTCAGGGCCTGGCCGAAATTCCTATAACCTTTGTTTTTTTCAGTGAATTTCTATGACTTTTTTTAACTTGGTGGGGGGCTGGCTACAGGGCTTGGCCTGCATCCAATCCCCCCCACAGTGATGGCCTTCGGACGTGCGACGCATGGGTTGGCTGCTTGCAGGGGATTGGCCGCAGGGCCTTACCACAGTCCCTGCAACCTTTGTGTTTTTCAGTGAATTTCTATGTTTTTTTATTTCACGACACTAAGGTGTGTGCATGGCGCACGCCAGCTGAAATCAGCGCCGGCGCAAGGGAAAGGGGAGGAGAGAGCCATATCTCTGAAGATATGGCGCTCTCCTGCTCCCTCCCTGTCGCGCAACGCAGCGCAGCTTCTCAGAGGGCTGCGCTACGTTGAGCAACTTTTTTGAAAATCTCCCCCTAAGAGGTGCAGACCTCTTTGCGACAACTCTGTTATGTAGCCTTATGCTTTACAATATACTTTATGTTTGAGAACTTCTACAGACGTTCTGCTATTCTGACACCTTTCTCTACTTCCCTGAACTAATAGGGTTTTCCTGATTCCGAACTAGTATACGGCTTAATAGTTCTTCTTAGACAACCTCATGTATAGCCAAGAGGATCAAAACTTTCAATCCCCTCAACAGACCTTGTTCCTTATCCTTTGTATAGCAGCTACTGAATTCCTCATTTGTTTTATGTTATTGAGGATCAATTGTATCCGTGACTTCAGATATCCTTTAGTGAGTCTCTATTTTTATATTATGTTTCTGAAACTGATTTATATCAGCTTGGCTTTAAATTTGTATTAAATCCATACTTAATCCCATTAATCGACTCGGGGCTTTACTGTGTGACCAAATGTGTTACACTGTAATTGGTAAATTGTAGTTCATCCTAGCTCCTTTTATTCCTCTGTCACCTAGAACCTTCCATTTTAGGGGGCTAGGAAGAAGGAGTCCACGTTCTATGATTTCTCAGATGGTAGTAGAGGACAGTTTAGGTCCTGGGAAAGGAAGTTAGAAGGTTTTAGATGAGAACAGTTAGGGTCCCAGTTCCAGTCCCAGTCCCAAAGCCCACAGTTCGATTTGGAGGATTGGTGGAATTCCAGTGGTTTGTCGTGGAGTGGTATCAGCGGAGGAATGAGTATTAATAGGGTCACGCATGTGCGGCTTATGCTTAGCTTGCAGTGATATAACAGTTGTGTGATGTTTGGCTGAGATATTTTGAATATTTTGTGAATGTGGTGTATTATGTGAAGACGTTGAAGTTGCTAACGGGTCCAATGTGGCCAAAGACCTTGGAATGATATTAAAAGTGTAGAAGAAAGTGTATTGCAATTGTCTGCTAAGGTTTTGTGGGGTCTGTCATGAGATGTCGTTGACAGCCCAATTGAGATAGGAACATTATCTTTATGTGTGAAAGTGAGGTATGACCCGTGTGGTGAACCTTTTGAGCAGAGGGAAAGTGTTCCGATCAGGGTGATTCTCTGCAGGTCAAAGTTTTATTCGAATTTGTGTAAGAGTAGATCAAATTATTTCTTGTGTGACTGAATTCTGTTGATTACTTTAGTAAAGCAGATAATTGTTATTAGTTGCTATTTTCATTGCATTTGTTCTAATGTGTATTGCTGAAGAGAGTGAGTTTGTGAACATTGTAAAGGAGGGTGAACTGCTGCAAGGAGTGAGACGGACGTCACAGCGTGCCTCACTGGGATTGATTGGTTAGTGTAAAACAGCACTGCTATTGGTTGTTTAAGTCAAGGAGTGCTGCGCTGTTATTGGTTGTTTATTTGGAATGAGAATTGTGAGGACATTATTGGGTCCTGTTTTGAAATACACAATCCTATTGTGATTATTGACATTTTATATGAAAAATGTAATGTTTTAATGTCATACGAGATCTGATTAGGGGAGATGTGATGATACATGTTAGGGAGGGAGAAGAAGCACAACCTGAAGATACCACAGGTCAATATATTGTGATAAATGTAGGTTTACACACTTGTATTTGGCTTAAACAATGACTCAAGATCACTGCAGAAGAAGGTACACTGACATTTAATGTGAGAATTAGTGAAAACCTGAGGAGGAATTTATATGAGATGAAACCACAGCCTAAACCAACACAGTTTGAAGGGCTCAATACCTTGGAGCATGCAGCTCATGCTAGAGAGAATGAAAGATATCAGGGAAGAGCTAGAAAGGCAGTGTGGACATGTGTTGATGCAAGGTGGGATGCAGAACAGAAGAAGTGGAGAGCGAATATGATAGAGGGAGCCAAGTTGTATTCGGTGTTGACTGGTGAGGTGTTTGAGACGGGTAGACAAGAGAAGAAAAAGAGAAAGAGGGAATGAGGTAAAGGAATCAGCTGAGGGAGGTGAAAATGGTGACAGCAATACTAGTGACAGTCTCTTAGATGTGTTGTTGTAGGAGCGTCTGCCCCCATATAATGAGAACCAAACAAGGGGAGGTGGAAGTGCTAATATTAGTGGACATCCTGGAATTGCTACAGCGCCAGTAACTGTGAGTTCTAATATAATGGGAACCACCCCTGTGAATATGAATCAAACCTCAGTGGGAGGGAGTTTGGAGATTTGTGCCCCTGGCCCCTCCACAGTTCTGAATGTTACCGCAGGTTCAAATGTTCCAAATGCTCTCAGTGTTCTGGTTACCATTGGGCCTGTAGTACCTATATATAATCTCAGCTCCACAGGGAGTGTTACACATATTTGGCTGTTGCCAATTGAGTCGAGAGACCCAGAAAAGGCTCCTATATGTTTGAATGTAAAGTTTTGTTCCATTGGTCCCGATGAATGTGAGTTCCCCTTGTGCTATAAATGCAGACCCATCAGCAAATGAGACTGGATTTGGACCTTTTAGGTCATTCCAGGGGTTGTCAGATTTAGGTTTGCTTACTTGGGAGCCACCCCTGGAAGTGCATAATAGCACCCCCAAAGAAAGACCAGAACCACCAAGAACTTCTGAGGGGCCACATAGACTTGATACTCAGGAGATAGATGACTGGTTGTAGGTTCTTAATGCCACCTCAAATGAAAGTAGAAGCACAGAAATAAGTCAAGGAACGATTAAGTCAAAATTGACAGTTAATTTGGTGGATGCAGCTAAATTAAAACTCAAATTAGATGAAATGATAAGTAGAAGTCTTGGGCCAGATGTACGACCCTATTTTGCATGCGCAAACGGGTTTGCGACCCGTTTGCGCATGCAAAATCGAATAGGGCCATGTACAATCCCTATTTAGCGAGTCACAATTTTTTTGCGACTCACTAAATAGGAATTGTGAGTCGCTATTAGGAAGGGGCGTTCCAAGGGCATCCCTTCCTAATAGCGAGTTAGAGCCCTATGTAGGCGTATGTAAGAATGTTTTGCGACCGCAGTTGCGGTCTCAAAACACTTGCAATTTACCACCCTCTTCAAGAGGGTGGTAAAGCACACACAAATGGGAAGGGGTCCTCAGGGGACCCCTTCCCTTCTGTGAATGCATACTTATTAAGTATTTACAAAGGCAGTTTTCTGCACAATCTCTTCAAACACATGCAGGTATATTTTTACACCAGCGAAAAATAAAGTTATGTCTGTAAACATTTTAGAATGCTTTTAGGGGAAAAATGGCAGCTAAATATGTGCAGTGTAATATTTGTGGCATACAGTTACCCATTAGCACTGCGAAGAAGTATTCACATGGGAGATGTTCCAATTGGAAGTACTTCAAAGCAATTCATGAAAGGGTATCCAACTGAATGATGCACGTGAAACTAGGTGCAGCAGAATATTCCACCACTAGAGCACCCTTGGGAGAACATTCATCAGCTGTGGTCATCAGAATACCAGCAGCCTGTGAATATTTGAGTGACATGATTACTCACTGTACAAAATGCCACATGTTTGCCACTGAAAAAATATGTGTTGTGCGGCTCCATTTTCCCTACTATGTAACTGCATGAATGGCTGTATAGGTGTGTGAGTACATGTATGAGTACCTGTATGGGTGTGTTTGTGACCCTTAACTTAAGTTAATCATAAATATATTTATGACCTTACAAGTATATTTTTTAACATGTTGCAATACAATTTAAACCAAATAGTAAACAAACAAACATAACATGTAACTATTTACAAATACCAAAACACACTGAAACTTGAACTTTTACAACAAAAAGTAGCACCATTGGAAAAGAAGAGATGATTCCTAGAAATGTAGAAGAAGAAATAGGTGAAGATGTACAAGGGAGGTGTAGAGATGCCCCTGTGTATAAATAGGAGTGTAGTAGTATTTGCATTATTTGCCAGAATAAATTGATACAGTAGGACCCCACCCATGTACTTTCAGTGCTGCTGTCTATTTACTTTACCTCTGCAAATATTGGGACAAATGAGTACTAGTATCGTCGTTATGTTGAGCTTAAGTACATGTTGTGGAATTTAGGAACATTAGCTTGGTTTCTAACCCTGAGATGTGCAGAATCTCAATGGGATCACTTACATTACTTTCTGAGCGAAGCAAACTCTAACATTAAAGGTATCATCCAATGAGCTTCTGAAAGGGCTTAAAGGTACAGTTGTGTGTTTTCCTTTAAATGTGAAACACTATATTGAAACTGTGGATGTACAGACAGATTTGGAAGAACCAGTTGTTATTCTAGTGAACGGTGTGCCCACGAAAACAACAAAATCTGGCTGTAACTAGTGAATGTAAATAAGGTGAAGAAAGTTACATTACACCTTATAAACAATAATGTGCACTATAAAGATGTAGATGTTCTCCAACATGGAAGTTGCAGAATGGAAGAAATGTTGCCTTCAAGTGGACAGTTTGAAAAAATGGATAGAAGTAGATCTGAAGAAATATATGAGCTTTACTGTATCCATCGCTACATTCAAAAGAGACTATGGGGATGCCATTGAACAGTATCAGATGAAACAAGCTAAATGAACTTCAATCAGTGTCTAGAGAAAAGGTTCCTCAAGTTGCTTCTTCTCAGTCCTCTTTGAAAAAAAAGAAAGAGCATAAAACTGTTAGAAACACCTTCTTAAAATACAACACTGCTTTTAACAAACATTTCAAATCTACCCCCAAACTCCTCCCAGTCGTAGTCACTAAGGGGCATATTTAGCAACGGACATATCGCCACTTTACCGGCGCGTAGCGCCGGAAAAGCGGCGATCAGAATAACGCGATATTAACAATGCGCCGCTAACATGCATTAGCGCATGTTAGCAGCAGTTTTCATAACGCCTCGCCTTGCATCGCTAATGAGATGCAAAGTAGGGGTTCCTGGGGATAACAGCATTACAATACACGCTGACACGGCTTCGCCGAATTACCAAGCCAGCAGCGGAACCGCGAAGTGATGCTTAAACTCGCGCTAAGCCCCTATTATCGCCGGATTTTAACGTCTGCAAAAAAAGCAGACTTAGCAATGATATCCTATGGGAGGTGGATTATGAAGTTAAATCCACACCTCAGTATCAGCGAGCTCTGGCATCATCGCTGAACATTTATCTCCGGAATTCTAGCGTTGAAGGGGTTTTAGGCCACTATCACTGGATTTTATATCGCCAATGCGCAAAGCATTGTTAATACAGCGCTATTGTGGCGAAAAAATCCAGTGATAGCCGGCGATAGAAATAAACGCGCTAAGCGCGTTTAGCGATAATTATCGCTACGCGTTGTTAATATGCCCCAAAGTTTCTCACTAACACTGAATTTCAATTTGCACTCTTCTGGGGTTAATTCATACTTACTGACAAGGACCTCCTTTATAGTGGGATATCTCAACCTCTTCCCCTTCTCTAGAGCTAGTATGTTGTCCATCCCATCACCACAAATATGACTTCAGAGGCACCTCTACAAACCTCCTAAAAGATCCTCTGTCCTACAACAGCTACTTCTTATGCCAGAAATAACATGTCTATATTAAACCCCTCCTTAAAGTCAGGCACCAAGTCTCTATATATATGAACTCTTTTTCTTCACTGGGCGCAGTAGAGGTACTCCCACCTTTTTTGCTAGTCTCTAACAGCTATTTGGCCTTCAAGTGCACCTCTTTAACACTCCAGCCAGCAAGACCCTATCCTCATCTTTTCTTTCCCCTGAATCCAGCTGGCCCAGCTACAGCCTTAGTCCCACTCAGCCTGTCTGTCCTTGAGGTCCTCAAGGGACTGGGTTTGGGAGGAGTCAGTCTGCACCATAGCCAATAGAGAATTCTCTCTCTGGGGGATCCCCTCTCTCCTCTGGAGACTTTACCCACTCATTTCTTCACTCTTCTCCCTCCTTCTCAAACCCACTACCCTTTGGTGCCCTGATTCTGAGGTCATCTACAATCAGGGTTCAGCCTTTTCAGGAGCGCTGAAGTAGTCCTCTTCAAACTCTTCTTGTGGGGCAGATTGCATTCTGTGCATTTCCTCCCAGGCTCTAAGGGTGAACTAGTACTGAAACGTGGACGTATAGATGAACAAATGGGTGGGTGACTGGTTTTATGGTTGTGTGACTGAGTGTTGCAGTCACTGTCTGGCTATATGAGTAATGGGTACATAGGTGCTTTTGTGGGAGTGTAACTGGACATGTAAGTGCCTGCCTGACTGCATTAGCGTGTGCAAATTACATACTATTAAATTACACACTGTAAGCAAACACCCACATTTAATTTCAAACACATTAATTCATACTGGCTTAAATAATACTATACTTTCAGTATACCAATGTCTCTTTCCCCTGCTCTGCTCACTGTATTTTTAATTAATGTTCTCATTGATTCTCCCTTCTATTTTCCCATCAGTCTTTAGAAGGTGCACATTTTCTTTCAGCTTACATAGACTCACAATGTTTTATCTAAATATACTTTTATATACTACATCCTAATTAACATAACTGTAAAAATTCTTTGCTGTTCACCCAGTTTTATTTCTATCTCTAGTAACATCTGTTTTCATTCCAAATCTCCAGTCAGAACTAATGCAAACAACCTACTCTCTCAGTATAAAAGCAGGTAAAATGGATACCCCTCACTATGTGCTCTTAATTATGCTGCTCTAGTTAACAAACACAGAATAACTTTCATCTTTATTTTTTGTTATACAACTTCTAAATGGTCAGTATTTATTTAACCCTTTCCATGCTTCCTGCGAAGAAGCTCAATTTGGTTGTTTGTTCCCTGACTCTGCGAATACTCCGCGACACTCAGCACGGCGTCCCGTGTAAATTCGTGGTAAGGATCGCAGATTTACATGGGGAGGGTCAACTTGAGCCCCTCGACAGCTCTGCGGATCTCGCAAGTGACCAAAAAACAATTTTTGGGCATCTTGCTGCCCATTAAACATGCTCTCCACACATTTCTAACACACCCATAGGGTCAGGGTACCTCTACCTTGACCGCTTCTTCTGTTTTACATGCATCTTTCAGCTCCGGGGACCATTTCACTACACATAAAATGACGGCCACAACTTTTCTCTCAGATTGCGGCCAGCCAATCAGGGCCCTACTGTGGCACGTGGAGCTACGGATTCACACTAGATATACAAATTTGGATTTCAGTTAATATGTCTAAAACTACTGAATGAATTTACACTTAATAACAAAAAGCACACTTTGTGGACCAAGAGCTAGCTTTCTGCCAAATTTGGTGTAATTCCGTTCAGTGATTCGGGCTGCAGTCATGTTCAAAATCACTATAGGAATTAACATGGGGAAAATGTGTTTTGCCCCTCCCCGTTTTTCTCGCCCCCTGCTTGGTGGTTCACCCAGAAACTTCCCAGGCAGCAGTTGAAGTGAGCGTCAAATTTTTGAAGAAAAGTTAGTGAAGCTTCATGTAAACAAGGCAGCTGTGATTGCCGAAACGCGTTATGCCATTCTTGACGAATTAAATAAAACTTCATAAGAAAAAACTGATCCTCAGCAGTGTCAGTACCTGTGCTGACGTCATAGCAGGAATTGGACAACAGTAGAAGGCAATCCGCTGAAACGCGTCGGTCTATTCTTAGAGATGGAATGACGATTGTGTAAATATGCCTTAAAGATAAAAACGATTTAATAAAAGAAGTAAAAAACTGACCAGGATGGTGTTGCTGTTTGTTTATTGTGTGCCGCTGGATCTTGTGTTCGCGAGGAGGACACCCAAAAGGAGACATACATATATATACATATAAAGAGACCGGACCGGCACTCCACGGGTTTTCACTCTGGTATAGTTTAATAGAGTGTTGCTATCATCTATGCGTTTCTGCTGCTGCCTGCAGCCTTGTTCATATATATATTACCTACTGGCGGTCGCCAGTAGGTAGTTATAGTTAGGACCTTGTTTCTATTCAAAAAGCGTTTTTTCTTTTGCCAATATCTTTGGCGCCGTTTGACGAATCTTTACGAAATTTTCAAAACTAATGGTTCACTCAGGTCAGCTCCTGTCTTGAAAGTTTCTGGGTTATTTGTCAAGCAGGGGCCGAGAAAAAAGGGGGTCCCAAAACGCGTTTTCCCCATGTTATTTTCCATAGGAATTTTGAAACAGGCTACAGCCTGAACTGCTGAACGGAATGACACCAAATTTGGCAAAAAAGTAGCTCTTGGTTCAGAAAGCGCCTTTTTTTTAAATGGTGTAAATCCGTTCAGTAGTTCATGAGAAATTAAAAAAATAAAAATTTACATATCTGAGCACTGAGGAGGATTCGCGAACCCTCCCTAGCACGAGCTTCATTTTGATTGGCTGTCAACACTCCAAACCAGGAAGTGTTGGCAGCCATCTTGTGACTCGGTACCGAGTCAAAAGAAGAAAGGAAAAAAATGGATAAAAATCAAGAAAAGGGGGCATGGTAGAAACACCCTGACCCCTTAGGCCTGGTCAGGGGGTCCCACAGGGTCCCCAGGGCCAGAAAAATCTTTTTTTTTTTTGGGCGGAAGGCGCGCTATGTGCGCGAATCCCGCCGAGAAAAAAAACAAAAAACAAAGTGGGGGCTCCCGCGCTTTGTTTTAATAAGCCCCCGGGTGGGCTAGGTCCCGGGGGCAATGTGTGATATATATATGCGGGGGCCTCGCAGGTCCCTGCAACCCGGGGGTCCGCCATGTCCCCGGGGCTTTTGATAAAATGCGTGGGGGGACTCCTGCTCCCCCACGCTGCCCCAGGGACTGCCACCTCCCCAGGGCATCTGTAATTATGTGCGGGGGGACTCGCAGGCCCCCCCAAGCCCTGGGGACCGCCACCTCCCTGGGGCTTAAATTTAAATTATAAAGTGTGGGGGGCTCTTGACCCTCCCCACACTGCCCCGGGTACCACCACTACCCCAGGGCATTGATTGTGAAGTGTGGGGGGCCATGAGGCCCCCGCTGCCCCGGGGACCACCACCTCCCCGGGGTATTAAGTTATTAAATGTGGGGGGGCCTCACGGGCCCCCCCAAGCCCCAGGGACCACCACCTCCCTGGGGCATTGGATATGTAAATACGGGGATCCGTAGCAGACCTCCGACCCCGAAGACCACCACCTCCCCGGGGCTATGCATCCATTGGGAAGGGGCCTGCGTGGCCCCCCTCCTGGAGCCCTTCATGGCCCTGGGGACCACCACCCCCCCAGGGCCAGCTCCGTCAATGTCCAGGGGTGCCCACCCCCGGGACATTGCAGTTTGTAATGGCAGGGCGGGAGGATGGCTCCCGCCCTGCCATTGCAAACTCTGCTTCGGTTCATGGAAGCGAGAGCAGGAAACCTGCTCTCGCTGCCATGAAGTGAAGCAAATTGCTTTTGGACAAGGGAAGTTGCATGTTAGCAGCTTTCCTTGTCCAAAAGCAATGCCGGCTCCCGCAGGAGGCGGGGAGCCGGCTGGAACTGTGGGGGCATTCGGGCTACCCTCACGTCTCCAACATAAGACCAGGCCCCTGGGGGTCCCCGGGGCCAGAAGTGGCCTAGGGAAGGGGGGCCATGTGGCCCCCTTCCTGTACTTTTTAATTTTTTGCTTTTTTAAAAAGAGGCAATGCTCTGGGGGATGGGGTCCCCGGGGCTATTATTGGCATCAGGAGGGGGGCCACGCGGCCCCCTTTCAATATTAAAAAGAAAAAGAAATGCTGGCCAGGCCCCAGGGGATGGGGTCCCCAGGGCCAATAGTGGCCCAAGAAAGGGGGCCACGTGGCCCCGTTCCTTAATTTTACAAAATAAAAGCAGAGGTAATGCCCCGGGGGATGGGATCCCCGGGGCGAATACCGAATAATGGAAGTGGGGCAATTTTTCCCTATTTTGGAGTCGCGACCCAAATGCAGCTCTCAGCACGGCCCCACCCGTGTAACGTCGCGTTGGATTCGCGAATCCACCTCAAATAAATAATTTAGTAGTATATAAATTTAGAAGGTAGTGTTGTATTTGTGAAGTTGTTTTAAAGAGGTAGTCTGATTAAAGTTAATGATAAGATTAAAATTGATAGAGTTAGTAAAAATATATAAAATTAAAAATTAATAGTTAAACCTGAAAAGTGTATTGTGTTGTAGTTCATTGAATTCATGCTTTTGTTTTGTGGATTCGCGACGCGTTCCCGAATCCTGAAAATATAAAAAAGAGTATGTATGTTAAAAAAAAAAGATTCACTGTTGGGTTATAGGGTGGGTCTAAAAAGAGCCCATGTTTTCATTATGACTTTGTTGGAGCTACATGTAAGTGCGGATCCACAGCTTTAGGTTGTTGAGAAAGACTCTGTTTCCTTGATCTGTGAAGTGTACTCCATCACTTCTGTAGATGTCATCCATATCAAAACGCATATTGTTGTTATCGATGGAGCCCATCCTATGGTCTCTGAGGTAAGCAGAAACAGCTTTATTGACATTCTTCCTAGCTTTCTCAATCTGTGGACGGAATTGATTTGACCACTTCCATTTCTGTCTTTGGCATATATTAGAGTATACAAAGACAATTTGAGGCAAAAGCAACATCAATTGTGCAAAGGTGTCCTTCATTAGCATTTCCAGACCTATCCCAGTCAATGTGCCTAGGTCATTGCCACCACAGTGCACAATCATGAGATCAGGGTGTTGGAGATGCAAAAAGGTTTTAACCAAAGGCATCAATTAGTGCCACTTTAATCCTCTCTGTGCAATCCATTTAATATCCACATTTTGTAAAGCTAGGTCTTTGTCAATACCTCTGCATTCAGCATACCTTTTGCACCAGAAAACATAGCTGTGCCCAACAATCCATACTGTAAGCATCTTGAAGGGATGTCTGGAAGTAATGAAAATATGTCTGCAGCTGAGGTAGTCAGTTGGTAGAAAGAGAGGTATCTAAATTGGTGGACAATATGTTGTTTTTAAAAAAGTAGAGAATTGATTGGCTGTTTAAGAACATTGTACATTCAAAAATAGGGTGCATGTTTCTTTCTTTAAAAAGCATGTTTCTTATTGGTTATTAAAAAATGTTTGAAAGGGATGGTAGATAGGATAAGGTCATATTTTGCAAACATCAACCACAACTGCTGTTTGCATTTGTAAGCTTGTGTGCTGAACTTGAAAATATGGTGAAGTTGTGACCTGTCAGTTCAGTTGAATGTTCCATGAACTGTTGCTATGGAAACTGGCATTAAGCAGAATGGAGGAAGGGTTGAATGTTATCTGTGGTTTTAAAATATGGAATTGTAATTTATATATAAGTGATATGTTATTAAAGTAAGATTTCCCAAGTCAGTACTATCTTTAGAAGTGGTGTGTACTTAAAAAATAGTGGTATTTTTATTTGTAATATATTTTTGAACTCCCGTATGGATTCGCGGCTCCATCGTGTTGGTGCACAGTGGAGTCGCAACTCCAAAAAAATTCCAGAACCAGTTTGGGCACTTTTAGAAGTTAGTTGGTAAGGGTTAATATGTCTTACCAATAGAAATGTGTTTTACAATTTGAAATTATGTAGGAAGCAATGTGATTTGTTACTTGCATTTATTTGTGTGGAGTAAGAGAGGGAAAGTTTGCCATTACTGGTTTTACCTTGTTGAGAGTAGTGCATTGCATTGCTTGTGTGCATAAGAAAATCTTTTATGAGTTTCTGATATTTCATATTCTAGAAATCAATTTGGAAGGTGAGTTATAAATTTGTGAGGTGTATTATGTATTAGCTTTATTTTTAAATTTTAAAAATTATTCAAGAACTGTGATGTTTGAAATATATTATTAAATGTAGAGATGTGTATTGTAGTTTGTTATTTATTGTACTTAAATGTTGTTTGAAATAGATTCTGTATAGTAATATGTGTATATTGGAAGATGGATTAGTGATTATGGTAGTTTGATTTATTTTGTTGATATTTACATTTGTAGTATACCGCATAATTTTAGGTGTTGTTTTCAAATCGGATGTGCAGTCTGTCAAGTTTTAAGGTGTGTCTGAAGTATGCCTCTACTTGTATATGTATTTTCATATGTCTTATACATTTGAAGGTGCATGATGTATAACAAAGATGTGTTGTTGCTTTTTATGTGGTAGGCTCAAGATTGTGAGTAGTAGTAGAATGCTGAAGATGCAGCACAAAAGTGTGATTTAAAAGAAGTTGAGATAAGGTATTAGTGATTAGACTACTTTTTATAAGTCTCTAGAGAGGTACAGTTGAAATATGCCACATAATCTTTGGTGTTTGCTTGAAATTGGAAGTTTGTTCTGTGAATTTTTGAGGTGCTCAAAGTGTTGTAGTACAGACATATGCATGCATGTTTTCATGAATATGGTGAGACTTATAGCAGAGACATGTGAAGGGTTCCTGCTTTGTATTCGGCTAGGTGTAACATTATAAGTAGTTGTAGAATGGTAAAGCAGCAGCACAAAAGTGAGGTTTGAGATATGTTTGTAGAGATATTATTTATTAGAGTTATTTGTATGAGTTTGTGGAAAGGTACATTTCAATTATACCACATAATTTTCACTGTCTGAAATTTGAAGTGTAGTCTGTGAAGTTTTAAGCTGTGGATGGTGTTGTGACTGAGGTATGTCTCTACTTGCATATGTATTATGGTACGTGTTATGTGTCTGAAGATGATAGATGTTGAAAACACAGGTATACATTTATCTGTATATTACTTTTATATATGATGCTGCTGGCAAAAGGTACAGACATATGCATGCATGCTTTTAGGAATATGGTGAGACTTACAGCACAGACATGTGAAGGGTTGCTAGTTTATATTTGTCTAGGTCCAATAGCATAAGTAGTACTCCTCCAATCATCTAGGCACTACCCTTTTTCTCATGCAATCACCCAGGCACTACCCCTGCACTCCTTCAATCGCCCAGCCACTACCTATGCACTTATAAAATCACCCAGGCACTACTTTTGCACTCCTTGAATCACTCAGGCACTACAATAGTACTACTCCAATCACCAAGGCAGTATGCATGCACTTATAAAATCACCAAGGCACTTCCTATGTACTCCTGAAATCTCCCAGACATTACCTGTGCACTCATGCAATCACTCAGGCATTACCTATGTACTCCTCTAGTCCACCAGACATAACTTCTGCACTCATGCAATCACCAATTCATTAGCTATACAGTGGTTCAATCACCCAGGTACTATCCTTCCAGTCCTCCAATCATCCTGTCGTGATCTATGCACTCTTCCAATCACTTAGCCAGTACTGATGCACTTATAAAATCACTCAGGCACTACCTATGCACTTATGCAATCACCCAGGCACTACCCTAGTACTCCTCCAATCATCCAGGCACTACCCTTGTTCTCATTCAATCACCCAGGCACTACCCCTGCACTCCTTCAATCACCCTGCCACTACCCCTGAAGTCCTTCGATCACCCAGCCACTACCTATGCACTTATAAAATCACCCAGGCACTAGTTTTGCACTCCTTGAATCACTCAGGCACTACAATAGTACAACTCCAATCACCAAGGCAGTATCCATGCACTTATAAAATCACCTAGGCACTTCCTATGTATTCCTGAAATCCCCCAGATATTACCTGTGCACTCATGCAATCACCAGGCATTACCTATGTATTCCTCGAATCCCCCAGACATTACTTCTGCAATCATGCAATCATCAATACATTAGCTATACACTGGTTTAATCACCTAGGCACTACCCTTGCACTCCTCCAATCACTCTGTGAGGATCTATGCACTCCTCCAATCACTTAGCCAGTGCCCATGCACTTATAAAATCACCCAGGCACTACCTTTACACTTCTCCAATCACTGAGGCACTACCACAGTACTTCTCCAATCACCCAGGCAGTACCAATGCACTTATAAAATCATCCAGGTACTTCGTATGTACTCTTGTAATCCCCTAGATATTACCCCTTAACTCATGCAATCACCCAGGCATTACCTATGTACTCCTTAATCCCCCAGACATTACCCCTGCACTCATGCAATCACCGATGCATTAGCTATACAGTGGTTCAATCACTTAGGCAGTACCCATGGACTTATAAAATCACCCAGGCACTACCTATGCACTCCTCTAATCACCTAGGCAGTACCTCTGCATTCATTCAATCACCCAGGCACTACCTGTGCACTCATGCAATAACCCAGGCACTACCCTTGCAGTCTTCCAATAACCCAGACACTATCACATGTCTCAGCTGTAGGTTTTACCATATTCCTGCAATAATGTATACATATGTTTGCTCTTTTTCCTAGAAAATTCATATATAAAAGTAATATACAAATAGATGTATAGCTGTGTTTTGTATGTCTATCAACTTCATATGCATGATATGTATCAAAATGTCTATGTAAGTAGAGATATACCTCAGTCACAAGAGTATAAAGGTTTTAAAACTTGACAGATTGCACTTTACATATCAAACACAAACCTATATTTATGTGGCATACTTGAAGTGTAAGTCTCACCATGTTTCAAAAACCATATATGCGAATGTTTGTACCTTTTAAATTGAAAGGTATTTCTTTAGTAATAGATGAGTATATTTGTATATAATTATTTTAATAATATTAAATAATTTTTAGAATGTTTTTTTTTCTTTCTAGATATTCTCCATTATTATTAAGAAAGATTCAGTATAACAAGAAAAGTTGAAAAGAAAAGACAACAAAGAAAACAGTACTATTTAAATCAGAGAGAAAAGCAGAAATTAGATGAAGTACATGTGACATTGAAGAAAAAAACTTCTGGTAAGAGAACTAAAGAATTTGTTAAAAGACTTTTAAAGAATGTAATGAATTTTCAAAATGGGGAAAAGACAAAGAAAAGTTGTACAACCAATCAGAAGGAAACGAAAAAAGGACAAATTAATGGAAAATCAGGTTATGGGAAAATAATCTATATTGAAAGAAGGATGAAAGAATACAAAAACATTAGGAAGAGAATGTATAAAAGTAGAGTACTACACAATTTATTGAAAGATTGCAAAAAATATAAAAGAAAATCAGCATTTTACAAGAAAAAAAACAGGTTGAAAGTGTAGTCGAAAAGGCTTTTGAATTGAAAAGAAGATTGCTTATATTAGTATTGAAGAGAATGAAAAGATTGAATAAAACAATGCGCTTTATGAAGGAGAAAAGTAAAAGAAAGAGACTGGTTAATAGAACTAACTTTTGCAAAAACTTTTCGGGTGAATGGAAGCACACTTCTAGTACTGAACCTTTTTTTAATGAAGAGAGCTATTTTCAACAAAATACATTAGTTCATGCAGTTGATACCAGTGGTCGTTGTTATGGGGTTAAAAACGGTTGTCCAATTGAAAAAGAAAAGATGGTTCCTAGAAATGTGGAAGAAGTAATATCTGAAGAAGTTCAAGGGAGACGTACACAAGCCCCAGTGTATAAGTGGGATTGTAGTAGTATTTGTAGTATACGATAGGAATCTATTGATATATTACGAAATTTCTTGCGAGATTATGGTAAAAAAAAGTGTTAAACAGAAGATTAAGATGTTGCAAGGACTAGATCCTTGTAAAGTGAGAAAATATACTAACTTGCAGGGTCATTCTCTGGCTTGTCTTTCTAGAAAAGTGTGTTGAAGTACTTTTTATAATTTAAGAATGTTATCAGTACATCACTCAGAAATGCGGAAGTTAGTAAGAAGATTGTACTATGTAAAAAGTCCTGCATTATCTTTAAGTGAAATAAACACAGCTCTTTTGCATGGTTCAGTATTGGATGTAAAAAAAAGTTTCTGATGATATACAGTTTCGTTTCTTTGGTCCTGAAGAGGAGTGTAGAGAGAGTGAGAGTTTGATAAGTGTAGGTGTTGAAGAAGAGGTAGAAGATTGTACTACTGAGAAGTTTGCAGAAGAAATTACAAAGTTTAAGGTAGTTTCTTGTGAAAAATCAAACTATGTTTGTATTTGTTGTTGACGTACTCACTATAGCAGTCAAACTAGGAATGTTGATGTGTATTTAAAAAGTGAAAAGGAAAACAATGATAAGTGGAAGCAATTTGGTGCCTATTTGTTGGTGGAAGGTCGTTTTGAGTTGGGTAGTGATCAACGTATTTGTAAATATTGTTACAACAAATTAGAAAAGAATAAAATGCCAGCTAGAGCTGTACATAATAACCTAGAGTTGGTAGCTATTCCTCCGGAACTGGTAGTTTTAAATACGTATGAGTCCATTCTTATTCAATCTGTGCACCCGTTTCAGGCTATAATTCGTATGGAGCCTAAAACAGGTAAGCTGCCTCCAACAGAAGGAAGAGTTGTGTATTTACCTTTAGATTTTAAGAAGAATATTGAAACTCTTGGCGAAGCGAGAGAGGAAAGTGAACCTGTAGTTATTCTAGTTCATGGTGTACCAACAAAGAGTCGGAAAATATGGCAAGAATTAGTAGATGTCACCAAACTTCAAAAGGCTACATTATATCCTGTACAGAACAGTATTTATTATAAAACTGTAAATGTGGAAGAACAGGAAATATGTTTAGAATATGATACAGAAATTTCAACTGGCCAAATAGAAAAAGTAGACAAGTCCAGGAGTGAAGACATTTATGAACATTACAGTATACATCCTCTACATTCAAAAGAAGTGATAGGAAACACTATTGAATTATTTCAAATGAAGAAAGCGAAGGGAACTCCCATGAGTGTTTGGGAAAAAAGTTTGGAAGCTCATTGTTTCCCACAGCTCTTCCCCACTGGAAAAGGTGGACGATATGATGAACGACCAGTACAGATTCCAGCTTCTGCATATCGTACAACAAGATTGTATTCAAAAGATCCAAGATTTCGACAGTGTATTCCATATATATTTCATCTTCTGTTTGAAAGTGACTTGTCTGGACTTTCATATGCTATGAACCACATATTAAAAACAAGAGTTCATCTTACATATCTTTCTGTAAAAGAATTTTTGGACAAAGTTCAACAAAGAGACGATCATTTAGAATCTCAGTTAATTAATTTGTTGGCTTGTCAACGTGGTACTAATGAGTATTGGTATCGTCGTCACGGAGAACTTAAATGTATTTTAAGGAACTTAGGAACCCCTATGTGGTTTATTACACTTAGCTGTGCTGAATACGCATGGGACGATTTACTTGAATTTCTCCGAGAAGCAAATTCAAATGTAAAAAGCATTGAATTGAAGACAGCTGGAGAGCTGTGTTCGTTGGATCCTGTAAATGTGTGCAGATATTTCAATCATAGGTTTCAAGCTATGATGTCTTTTATCTGCAATAAAAATAATCCACCTCTTGGAGAAGTTATTGATTTCTTTTGGAGAAAGGAGTACCAAGCCAGAGGTGCTCCTCATATACACATGCTATTATGAATCAAGAATGCACCTACATTTGGAACCGATTCTGATGAAACTGTTTTGTCTTTAATTGAAGACTATGTTACCTGTGCCATTCCAAAAAAAGGAGGAGAAAACAGCTTAAGACAACAAGTTTTACGGTTTCAAAGTCATCGATGTGGAAAATATTGTTGACGGAAATACATCTCAAAGGAAAAATGTTATACAAAAGTCGTTTTGGATTCCCACGTCCAGTAATTTCAAAAGGAAGAGTCAACAGTTTCATGTCAGCAGTAAGACATACTATATCTCCAAAATCTCCGAAGACTACTTACAACATAAAAAGAACTGAAGATTCAAAGTATATTAATGACTACAATCCAGTGATTTTGACAATGTGGAATGCAAACATGGATATCCAGTATGTTGCAGATAATTCGATTGCTGTTGCTCGCTATGTTACGTCATATATAACCAAATCTGAAAAGACGGAGTTGAAAGAAATGTGGGAAGAAATTTCACAAGAGAAGACTCTTAGTAATAAATTGTACAGCTTTAGTTTGAAGATGCTTTCCCATCGAGAGATTGGATTCTACGAATGTTCGGATCGGTTGACCTCTGCAAGTTTATATTCAAAGTCAAGAGGAATCATTTGGGTAAGTCTAGGTCTTGCTGCAACACGAAATTGAGTATTGAAATCTGTACAAGAAATTGAATACTTAGCATTGAATGAGCCAGAAAGTACAGATATTGTTAAAACTAATATGTTGGATACGTACTATCCCAAAAGGAGTCCACATCTGGAAAACATATGTCTCTATGAAGTACTGCAACATTACAGTTTTAAGAGACATGTTACAGAAAATATAAATGAAGAAAAATATGCAGTAATTGGATGTGATGGATGTTTGGTAAAACATGCCAAAGGAAATCTTATTAACCACAGGAAATTCAGTTGTGAAGCTGCAGACAAAAGGGAATTTTTCTATTTAGCACTTCTGCAACTCTTCAAGCCTTGGCGTAGTGAAATAGAATTACTTGGAGTTTTGACTGCTGTGAAGATTATTTTAATGCTTGTAAAGATAGCATTCAATGCACAATTTTTCCAAATTATCTACAAATGTTAAATAAAGAGATTGAACAAGAAACTACTATTGCAGCTGAAATAGCTGTAGACAGTTCTCAAGATAGTCAAAGTTCTGCTCCACTAAGTCAAGATCCACTCGGACAACCAATTCTTGAAAATGAAGCAGCAATAGCAATGAATGAAGTAGAAACGGCAATGCAACAAGCACAACAGGAAATTATTGACTTGGGAAACTTGGAAGAAGAACTAAATATTGAACAACAATAAATACATGAGCAAGTGACACAACAGATACAGCATGGTTTACTGCATGAAAAAAGAGAATGCCAATGCACATCATTTAAGCATATTCGAATGTATATCAGTGGGCAAGCTGGAACAGGAAAAAGTTTCTTAATTAAAGTTTTGACCAGTTATCTACACAAAACCACTGAATCACATTTATCTTGTGTTGTAACTGCTCCAACTGGGTTAACAGCACACAGCATTAAAGGGATTATTTTACATTGATTACTCATGCTACCAGTTGAACATGAAGATAAGTTGGAATATCACAGGCTATCTGGAGAAGCTTGTTATGAAGTTTCAAGAGTACTCAAGAAAATGAAACTTCTAATCATTGATGAGGTGAGCATGGTCTCAAACTTAATGCTTGCCTTTGTACATTTAAGAATGCAACAGATTTTAAAAACAGTTTATGATGTTCTATTTGGAAGAAAACATGTAATTGTATTCGGCGACCTACTACAACTTACTCCTGTAAAAGGGGCAACCTGTTTTTAAAACACTTGTCCATGAAGAAACTAGGAAATCTTTGGGAAGTACTGGAAATGTCAACATTTGGTCTCATTTTGAATATAAAGAACTAATTAGGAATATGCGACAAGCAAGTGATGAACATTATGGAAACATTCTTCAAGATATAAGAATTGGTGTTTTGACAAAACATGGTAAAGAAGCTTTAGAAAGTCGGCTTTTAACGAACTTGTTTGCAAATTAAAACATAGCACATCAAATAATGTACAAAAAAATTGGAGAAAAGAAGTCTATAGTTTGCCTAATGCCTACACTGCAAGAGTGACCTACATTCAATCAAGAACTTTTGAAAATGGAAAAACAACCAATAGTGAAAATGGAAGCTATTGATAAAATGGAACACAAAGGAGTTACTATTCTTCTTTCAGAGAAATTACAGTCAAAATTAGATTCTTTGGAAAAGTTGGTGTCTAAGACTGCAGTTTTAAAAAATACTTTATATGTATGTGTAAATTGTCGGGTAATTTTACGGCATAATTTGAATGTAGAAGAAGGTTTAGTAAATGGAACAATGGGAAACGTTGTTGAATTTATACATTTTCAGAACAGAAATGGAATTGAATTTTTGAAGATTAAATTTGATCAGATTGAAGAGGTAAAACAGATTGGCCCTTGTGCTGTTCGTTTGTTGCTTGTAAAAGACTTGTATGTTCGTAGAAAACAGTTTCCTCTTTCTTTAGCATATGCAGTAACCATTCATTAATCTCAAGATTTAAGTGTAGATAGTGCTTTGGTAAATATTGGAAGTACAGTGTTCAAAGAGGGTATGGCATACGTTGCATTGTCTCGAGTAAGAACATTATCTGGTTTGTATTTGATTAATTTTGATGAGAAAAAGATTAGTGCTGATGCAAATTGTGTAAGGGTGTATAATCGGTTAAGAAGACTTTATGCTCCTAACTTAGGTGAATATCCCATATATGAGAAACGTGTAATGTGTTCAAAACGGAAATATGACAAACATTCTAGTGAGATTCAAAAAAAGAAAACAATTCAAGAGAATGATGAAGCTGCAAAGAAAATGAAAATGGACACTGTTGATGATATTGTAGGATACCAGTTAGAAAAAAGTTCAGGTATCAACTGCTACGCTAATATAATTGTAAATGTTGTCTTTTATCTAGAGGATCTTCATCATGAAATTATGGAAAATTGAGAAAAAAGATTGTGTTCTTTACTGCATTATATTTTTCAAAAGTTGGTAACTGATAGAACTAAAATCCATACTGCTTCTGGAATTCGGAATCTTTAGGATATATGTACTGGTTCATTGAAATTTACATTAAATATACAACAAGATGCACAAGAATTTCTTATGTTTATGCTTGGAGTATTGGAAGATGAAGGAATAGAAATTGAAAATTTATTTGGACTAAGTTACAGATGGGATCATAAATGTGAAGAGTGTTCATTTTCTTCTACTACTGAAATAGACACTGAACGATTCATATACTTGACGATACCAGATTGCAAATCAGTGGGGCATATTCACAAGGACTTATCGCCGAGTTAGCGGCACTTTATCGCAGCCAAAGTGGTGATAAATTCATCGCACTATTCACAAGCAGGTGCTAACAGCCAATATCACCAGTTTTCCCGCGATAGCAGCCGCAAAAAACATCGCCACGGATGACACCGGCAACTAACGCTAATGATATGCAGAGTAGGCGTTCCCGTGCAAAAAGCCGCGGAAACACCACTTCGCAACATTCTCAACGACCAGCCAGATCGGCGATAAGAATCAAAAACATGCGATAAGGCGCGTTAGCAGCAGGGATTTAACACCTGCTCCTACCTGGTGTTAAGTCGGACGACAACCTGCACCATGAAAGGGAGCCCAGCCCAGAGCCACACCTGAAGAACAACAGATGCCATGGAGCTACTGATCATGCAGCTCAGAGCCCCAGGAGGGCCACAACACCCACCGCCACCACACCCAGGCCCCCCACCTCCCCAGGCCCCCCGGGGCCCTACCCCGGGCACCCCCCCGGGCAAAGATATTTCACATCTACCTTACAAAGTCATGAACACAACAATTTGCCTGATGTCGCACAAGTACATCAATTAACATTCATGTGTGGTCAGAAAAAGGAAAAACATTCATACATCTTAGAATATCAAAAATAATAATTGTATTTCAATTTAACTCAACACTAATAATTGGAAGAGTCATGGCGGGTCTTCTCTGGACAATCTGTAAGTCACAGCCTGCAAGACAAAATTGAAGATAAGAAGGTGCGTCATGCGCTCAACAATGGACAGAGAGAGAGAGAAAGAGATAGAGAAAGAAATGGAGAGAGAGAGTGAACGAGAGGGAGAGAGAGAAAGAGAGAGAAAGGGGGAGAGAGGGAGAAGGAGAGAGAGAGCAACAGAGGGAGAGAGAGACAGTGAAAGAAAGAGAGGGAGAGTGGGAGAGAGAAAGAGAGAGAAAGATAGATAGATAGAGAAAGAGAGGGAGAGAGAGAGAGACAGTGAAAGAAAGAGAGGGAGAGTGAGAGAGAGAAAGAGAGAGAAAGATAGAGAAAGAGAGGGAGACAGTGAAAGAAAGAGAGGGAGACTGTGAAAGAAAGAGAGGGAGAGTGAGAGAGAGAGAAAGAGAGAGAAAGATAGAGAAAGAAAGGGAGAGACAGTGAAAGGAAGAGAGGGACAGGGAGAGACAGTGCCGACACTGCGCACCCAGGCCTCACAGCTCACCTGCTGCCACTGGCGTGTCTCCAACCATGTGCCAGTATACACTGCAGTCCACCAGGTCCCTCATCTGAAACAGAGTCCACAGCTAATGATGGCAGAGTACATATCATTGCACACGGCAACATAACTTGGCTGCCCCTGCGCACACAGGCTGCTGCACCCCAGCCCCTCCCGCCGTCCAGCAGGGATTGCCCGCCCCTGCGCCCACAGCCCTCACTGCTCACCTTCCGCCACCGGCGTGTCTCCAAGAGGGCCCACCACGTGCCGATGCAGGCTCCAAGCCCGGGGCCCGCGACCTTGGCAGCCTCCACATCATGCAGCCCCGCACCGCGGTCCACCAGGTCGCACACTTGATTCTGGGTCTTGATTTTGCAATGGCAGAGATCATATCACTGCACACGGCATCATCGCAGGCTGCACACCCGCCCAGCTCTATAGGTGCCACTAACTCTGTGAACCGCGAGGCAACGCCACGTGGCGGTAGGCCCACGCTGCCCGCTGGCTCAGGCCTACACTGCGGTCCACCAGGTCCCACACTTGATTCTGGGTCCTTATATTGCAAAGGCAGAGACCATATCAGTGCACATGGCATCATCGCAGGCTGCACACCCGCTCAGCACTTTAGGTGCCCCTACCTCAGTGCACAGAAAGTCACCGTCCCGTGGCGGTAGGCCCGTGCCGGCCGCAGTGTAACCGGTGCCACGACTCTGTGCAACGTAAGTCATGGACCCTATATGATTGAGTCTCGTCATATGCCAGGCGGATGCAGCCATGTCACCTCTGGCAGTGGGGAAGAACTCGGACATGTAGCATCATCGTCCCCCCTTTATACGTAAGCCGAGTGGGCTGGCGCGGCGTACGCCAGGCCTGCGTAGGGGTGTGAACAATTGTCCCTGGCCTCTGGGCGTGGTTCATATCTGGGCTGCACAGGAAACCAACTGATGCATATGTCTCTGTTGCTGTGTCTGCGCCACACGTCCCGCAATCGACAATGTTGCAATGTTGCATGCAGCCGGAGGGCGTCCGCGCATGAAGGGATTGTACAAGGAGCGCAAGGCCGCTCTGGGTCTTGGCTCATTCATGCCAACTGTTGTGTGTTCCTCGCTTTTGGTGCACCATAAGCCCAAGGCCTAGCCTCAATTGCAGCACGAAAGCCTAATCACATTCCCAGGATACATGCAGTAGTCAGACTAACATTAGGGATGAAAGCCCCTTTGTCTCAATACAGAAGGCGGAAGGAGATCTGCACCTCCGACCTTGGAATTGCATGTGGCAGGCACCCCCTGAGAGAGATACCATGGCAGATGCTGATGAATCCCACACTACACACAGCGCTAATGAAAGATCAACGTATCCACACCCCACACACAGAAGTCCTTGCTCGAGGTACTCCTGCATGGAATGGCCTTGACACTTACGTACAGGACAACCCATACGTCCAAACTTTGCACACTCATACGACTCATTGCTCCGAGCTGTGGCATATCATCCACATAACAGCCGCAGGTCAGAAGAGTGCCGGTTCTATGAGAGCGAACAACGCAATGTCAGAACATCCCGGGCACATGCACAACCCCTGTCACCTGCGTCCAGCCCTGGTTCCACTGTCGATCATGCATATTCGAGTGGCCCTTGGATGTCTGCCTATCCAACACAACGGTAGCTGAACTGGATTATGACATGTGTGTGCGCCCCCTGTTGGACCATGACCAGGAGTGTAACCGTGATACCCGTTCATGGGATTCCTTGGTATTTGGCGTATGTGCTGGCAGTTGGGCATGTGAAATTGCACAATTCATCGTGTGCAGTGACCACATCGAAGCGCTCCCCTATTGGGCTGTGCTGCGGATTTGTGAAACGGCGTGGACGGAGCACATCTGTCCGGACCAGCTAATGGATTGGCTCGCCCCCGTGTTCGTTGAAGTCGACAACGACGTACTCTTGGAACTGATTGCCCATGAAGCTGCACTCGCTTTCATGGACGAGTAACTACGTTCCTGCAGCCACAAAAGATTGTAACCCATAGCACAGGTCCCAACACCCTTTTGCATCTTGGAGAAATGGACACATATCCCACCATAACAGTGGACATGGCTGCATTCGCCTGGACTCAGAATGCATGTGCGTGCAACACTGCGGGTTGACACACACCTGTGCAAGGTGAGTGGATAGCGGCGCCTGGCAACGTTCCTCAACCTGACACACCGCTGGCGGGAGAGTACACACATGGCAATGTAGTACTACATGTGACCTTGTTTGACTCCTTCACCAGCTCACTGTCAGCAGAGAAGACAGTCAGCGCAGTCCGGTGGTACAGGACTATGCAGATCCAATGGACTGTGAGTGGTGTCCCCTGACACGGTGCAATGAGCATTCGCCAAACACCACATGACTCATCCAGCAAGGCAAGGTGGGCTGAGACCGTTGGCATCCGTAATGATTGGTGTTCATTTGTGCCTCCCCATGTCTTGCACCCCTACATGTTCCTTTGCTGGCTGTTAGTGTATGATGCATTGGTCTGCATGTTGTGGCCCATGTCTTGCCCGTACTGACACGCACATGCTAATAAAGTGTACGCAACTTCACTAGTGTTCAACTGTGATGGGTGTTGATTAGCATGCCAAATCGTGTGCCCCAATGAGCATTGTCCGAACACAGGGAGGGACTGACTGACGCATTTCACTTAGGGGTGAGTGCCTATTGCCAGCTCCACCTCTGTGATCCAGACATTGTGGTTGGGAGAGTTGCTGGTAGACCTGTGCGCTTACGTGTCTTCAGCAATGTGAGTATGGTGTCCAACTTCTTGCCATGTGGATCAATGTGTTCCACCAAACCAGGCTATGTCCACACAGTTGAGTGTGTGTAGGTATGCGAAGAGATGTTCTGTTGTCACATGTGATGTGGGACACTACTTTAGGCCTCCTACCGACTTTGACATTTTTGAAAACACAGCCCTATTTAATACATGGACGTGGGGCTACGTTGGGGGTTGTGAGATTGTTGTTCATGATCAATGAGGCCACAGCTAGTTCACACCTTCACAGTCATCTAATTGGCCATGTGTGTCACGGTCAAACATGCGCATTGATGTCATTTCCCAGGGTGTACCTTTTTGTGCAATCAATGTCCCTACAGTCATCCATACTGTTATACTTGATTGAACATAGACATGACACATCTGTGTGACTAGGAATGTTTTATTCACATTCTGTGGAGTGTTGGAGCTGGAGCAGTACATGGCCATGCACACCCCACATTTCATGGTTGCCCAGTGGAGGGCCAAACAGAGTCCTTTAGGGAATGACAAGTTAATCGGTAGAGGAAGGGTTGAGTCCGCAGCCTGTTTGCTGTGTCATTGGTAACCAGAGTAGATATGGCAGTTCATGTCGGGGTCCAGGTGAATGTCGCAGAGTGTGTCCGGGGACAGTGGAAGGTGTTGTACCAGGGCATGATGCAGAGGGCCGTACCAAGCAGAAACAGGCCATATGGCGGGGGATGAATGCTACAACCTCCCTTTTGACACAGAGTCATTACCATCCACATCTTCGTCCTCTGATATGTCTTCTGTGTCAGGTGTGCCAGGTGTGTGTGGTGGTGTTATGGCTGCATCACTGTGTGCCACTGACACATCAGGGGGCGGAGGTGGTATGGCTGCATCACTGTGTGCCACTGACACATCAGGGGGTGGAGATGTGTGTGTCGAAGTTCCTGCAGCAGTCATCTGGGACAGGCTCTCTGGCAGTGTCTTGTGGTTTGTGGCCTCCTGGCCTGCCTGGATACGTTGGCATAGGCCTGGCTGCCATGATGACTTTTGCGCACGTTACTCTTAGCCGTTGTTCTGTCGCCCTCTGCTCCTGCCAAGTTATTTTACAACTGTCTGCATTTTCTGTTTCTCACCTTTTCTCCTGTTCCCTTTGGGCTCAGTCTGAACAACAGTTACAAGGTCGAAAAACACGTCCCTGGTTCTTGCTGATTTGGCCTGTCCCTCGCACCTAGACATAACACCATGTACAGCTGCCATGGAGAAATTGGTGTGCTTTTAATATTGCGGTAAGCCCGCGCTAGAAACAGTTGGAGAAAACCTTTCCAGGGAGAAGAGCTGTGATTGTCTGCTGATGTAGTTTTGCATCTAGAGACTGAGGTATGGGGGTTCGCTAGTCAAAGCCCAGAGGTCTTCTATTTGTATAATAAACTAGCTTCCAGCACGGGGAGGGTGGTAATGTTAGATAGACATATATCCACTGCTTTATGAGATGCTTTCCCCGTTCGTATTCTATGGAGTTGTAACTATGCTGATTATATTATTCATATGTATTATGCTAGTAGTACTGACACGTGTACTGTATCTTAGAGCACGTAAGTTGAAATAAACATTTTGAACTATACAGTGTCTCTTATTACGCATGTTGTGGACAGGTACGAGTGTGACGAAAGAGTGTTCTTGCCTCTGCGAGTCCTGAGTGAGAGAGAGATACCGTGTTCTGGGTTGTCTAATCATTGGTACATTAGTGCTAATGGGACGCTAAGGCTAGTTGGGTTGGGGTTTTGGGTGCTAAGGTCTATGGTTGGCTCACCACTATATTCCGAGGTCCTATTATCCTGTGCATAGCTCTGTATGTGCAGAAACCTTATGACATGGCACGACCAACGAGTGGGGCAGCTTATCTGCGGGACGCTTGAGTAGTACTTGTGCTTGTCCACAATACCCTCACATACGCTTCCGGAGGCGTGTGTGACGGTGATACCTCCTATATTGAAGTTTTTGTAGGTTCTTTCAAGCTTGAAGTTGTTAAAAAAGGTTTCTTAAACATAACCCTTTTTGTGCTGCCTCGTGTAAGGTTGTTGAATAAACCCGTTAGTAATGGCGGGTATAGACATAGCGGCGCATAGCCGCACAGCACTCCGGGATCACTTACGGGTGTATGGAGTGCCGGACGCGGGAGTTGATTTAGTCTTTGTGGTTCAAGCCGATCCGGCTTTCCACTTTGAGGTATTCTACTCTTGGATCACTTTTCCAGCAGTGGACGCGAACGATAATCTGTTCCATGCATATGAACACACTGACGTTCCCGCTGTCTATCGACCGTATACTACTCTTGAAGTACCGCTCACGGCTTGGCAACACTGTGTTTGGTTTAATGGCGCCCTCCCTCAACCGACTACCACGGTTCGTTTTGGCCCCTTATCAATTGAGGGGGCCACTTGGCCTGTTTTGGCCGGGTACACCCCACATCCGCGTTATATGACTATACCAGTCGCGGAACTGCGCACTATGTATGCGGCCTTGGTGCAAGTGCATCGAGCTTTAGTGCGATATGTTACAGGCAGCATCCATGGGGCCGCTCCTGGAGTTGCCGGCCAACCAGCTGCTGCAGGCGGAGTGACCATAAGTCCTGTCATGGTGAATTCGGTGATGGGCAAACGTCCACAAAATAAGGATGATTTTCCTTATTGGCTTGCAGAAAAATTTGATCAGTTGGAGGCAGTTTTTCCACATACAACCCCAGTGGATAAACATCGTATTTTAATGATTAGTTTGCCAAAAGACTTAATTCCCGAGTTGACAGCATGTGACAACTGGGGTAAGGTATTCGCAGCAGTATATTCTAAATGTTTTGGTACTCCTTCCATGATGGTTCTCCCCTCTGTAATTAAAAAAGTACAGGATGAACATGGCCCTGAAGCGGCTGTGGAATTAGGGATGAGACTGGTGGGAGTGTTTGAAGTAGTAGCTGAGCTGATCCTTGCGAATGTCAAGGGCGATGCAGTGAACTTTCAAGTAGCTAACGCTTTGGCTCTGGTCCCAGAATTGGACAGGCCTCGCGAATTACCGAAAATTATTACCCAGGCTTACAAAACTTTTGGTAGAAATAGCCTGGGTAACAAGCCTTTTGCAAAACAGCAAACACAATCGCAACCACAACAGCAACAAACCAAATCTCAATCTGAGAAAGATGAGAAACCAGTCTTCACTAAAAAGAGCTGGAGGCTGAAAAAACAGGGTAAGCAACAAAAGAAGCCGGGGTCGAGAGGTGCATCCCCGGTTTCAGTTTCTTCTGAGCGCACTTATGATTTACGCGATAGAGCGACAATTAAGTCACCGGATAGGTTTCAGATCCCTGATGCGCGTTCTCCTCGTTCTTCACAGGCACAGACTTCGTCACAGGCTGGTGGAGGAGACCGCCAGGATAGAGGAAGGGACCGAGAGGCTCCCCAGGGACGAGACCAACCTCGACAACAAGTCAGAGGAAAAGCGGAAGACTCTCAACGTTTTCGACCACAATTTCAGAAGAAGAAAGTTGCCGCTGTAACAGCGAAATATGCCACAGACGGTGAGAACGAGGCTCCTGTATTGGACGTGGGCAGTAACCCTCCTAGACAGCGCCGCGGAAGTTACCATAGTGCGGGAGGCACTACGTCCTCATATGGAGGCGACAGCAACTGAAACATTCATTACTGTTGAAACAGCAGACACCAGAGTGGCACCCCCTGACAGACTATTTAATATTGTCATCCAAATTGAAGGTGATATACAGCGTGTAATTAAAGGGATTTTTTGGGAAAATCTGACCTCTTAATATGACATTTTGTTAGCAGAGGTGGATTGGCCACCCCCATTCGTTCTTGCTGCGCGTAAAGGGGAGGAGGTAATCCTTCCGAGCTTTTCTTGACATGTCCCAAAGGACAAAGCGGAGGCTCTTGCAGCAGAGTGGGCTGTGTCCCTGGCTCCTGCGTTATTCCGCAATCACGTGGGTTGGGACGAAGATTCTCCCCCCCATGAAATACCTTTGCGGTCACTACCGTAGCCACAACCCCAATATCCCATAAAACGTGAAGCCAAAGGCCCCGTTTCCGAAATTCTGACTCAGTTGGAATATCAGGGAGTAATTGAACCCTGTGTATCACCTATGAACAATACCCTTTTCGCGGTTTCTAAACCCGATGGATCGTACCGCTTAGTTTTGGATTACCGGCATTTGAACTCTCATTGTCGGACCTTTGCGGTGCAAAACACCCATAGTTCTGCGCTTGTAGACAGTCTTATTCGTAAAAAATACAAAACGACCCTTGACCTTTCAAATGGATTCTACACGCACAACTTAGCCCGGAGAGTGGCCAATGGTGCGCTTTTACTTCCGGTGGTAAAATGTTCAAATTCAGGCGTCTTCCTATGGGCTACAAAAATAGTCCAGGCGTATTCGCCGCTTGTGTTGTCTCTTTGTTAGACGGCATCGATCCAGACGCCTGTTCGTACGTAGATGACATTTATCTGACGGACGACGAATTGTTTCCGCATCTAACCCGAGTCGACCGCATTATTCTTGAATTTGCGGTTCAAGGTTACAAAATTAACTTTGCCAAATCTCATATTGCTGAATTTACCGTTTTGTTCTTGGGCTATGAGCTCAACAACGAAGGTAAGGGCTTAGCCCCCATTTTCTGGAGAAATGTGCACTTTTGTGCCCTCCTACTAATCTGAAGAAACTTCAGTCATTGCTGGGCTTTCTGAACTTCGGACGTACATACATTCCCGAATACGCCCAGCGTATCAAGCCACTGTATGCCTTGATACAACCTAACTTTTCGAAGTCTTGTTGGCTTCCGGAGCACACCTCCATACTACAGTCTTTACAGACTGACCTACTTGAGTCTAAATATCTTTTGACACGTGATAACCACACAAACCTGGTGATTAGAATCATTCCAGGAGCAGTGGGTTTCACGTACTTAACCTTTAATGAAGGTGATACAGTTCCCATCGCATACAAGTCACATCTGTACACCTCCGCAGAAATGCGGTTTTCATCTGTGGAGAAAGTTCTGACAGCAGTGCAAATGGCGATTCTGAAGGAGCGCGCACTGGCACAGGGAAAACGCATTCTGGTGGTAACACCATATTTTGCTCTAGAGGCAGTGACCAAAGCAAGTGTACCGAACTCTAAAGCGTTGCACCCCCGTTGGATACAATGGGCAACCTCGTTGACGTCTCCGGATGTCACTTTCATATTCGATTCTTCACTTCAGACTCAGGAGTTCTTACAGTATGAATTTGTTCATCCTCCTCCTCTGTCCTTATTGCCGCTTGAGGATTACGACTGTGTGATCTACACCGATGGTTCGGCACAACCGGCCACGGGTTCCAAGCATGCTTATTCAGCCGCATGTGCTATTGTTGCAGGTACGTTTGTGAACGGAAAATTCAAATCCACTGTGGTGCACACACAGGCACTCGGGGACAGTACCGCACAATTGGCCGAGTTGCGAGCATTGGTGCTTGCGCTTGAGTTCGTCAATCCTGATGTTACCACTTTAATAGTGTGCGATTCTTACTACTGTGTTCAATCATACAATGACAATCTGTTCTTTTGGTCGCAAAATGACTATAGAGACGCTAAAGGCAACACAATCAAGCATAAAACGCTTTGGGTTCGAGTGGCAGAATTACAACGACGTCTGCCGCTCACACAGGTGGTTCACACCCTAGGCCATCAGCGGGTGGGCGCACACGCTGTTGGTAACAGTCTGGCAGATGAAGCTGCCAGATCAGCAGTAGTCACGTGTTCAGTAGCAGCAGTTACTAGATCCATGTCTAAAATAGACACTGATATCTTGGCAGCTATTGCTGCAACAAAGGAAGGAACGAATTACCCTAGGGGTTTCCCTTCCAAATATTCTTACCAATTAGGTCCCGATCAGGCTCCTTATGTAACAATACCTGACGTTGGTGATCGGCTGATCCCCAACGCGGACCGCAGACTTTCCTTGATAACGGCAGCACACGAAGGCATGGCTTCGGCTCATGCTGGTGTGTCTGCGACAATTTCCATTTTGCAGCAGCGTTACTGGTGGCGTTGTTTTATAAAGATACCCGTACTTATGTGCTTTCCTGTGACGTTTGTCAACAGATCAAGCCTTCCACGGTCACACGACCACCTCAGACCTCGCTCGGAATTTCAAACAGACCCTTTGGGTGTGTTTACTTGAATCACTGCGGTCTATTTTCTTCGGACACTGCCTATAAATATATCTTAGTGGCAGTGGACTCGTGCACACGGTTCATCTGGGTCTGGCCACAACGGAGTGCTGACGCTCGAAATGTCATCAGGGATTTGCGTGTCTTTGTGGGAATTTTTGCATGCAGCACCTTCCATTCTGACCAAGGTCCGGCGTTTGCCTCTAAGGCTTACAAGGACGCAATGGGTTCTTTGGGGGTGCGAGTGAAATTTTCGTCTCCGTATAGGCCTGAGGGCAACTCTATCGTTGAACGAATGAACCGTGACTTAAAGCAATCCTTGACAGCTAGAGTTATAGGTACTGGCAGGAACTGGCTGGCCCACTTGTATACCGTTCAGCGTGCACTTAATAATCTCCCTAGAAGACCTCTGGGTGGGCGGACCCCTTACGAAATGCTCTTTGGCATACGAATGTTTGTGCCTTAACTTGATGGTCTAGACATGGCGGCGCAATCCGCCAAGTTTGATGTAGATAACCATTCTACCATGTTACAGGACTTACAAGAAGCCCGAGACAAACTTGCAATTGCACATTTGCCTTCAGCCACAGACCCTGCTCTGCAGATTCCGGTTGCCGGCTGGCTTCCGAAGATTGGCGACCTGGTTCGAGAGAAGGTGGAGAACAAAAAAGAATTTGCCCCTCTTTTCGTGCACCGGTTCCAGTCCTGGGCTTGAAGGGAACACGTACAGTCATCTTACCACCGCTTCCCGGTCGCAAGGAAAACAGATACATCTCAGTGGAAAATGTCAAGCTACAACATCTGGCCGATCCTGAATAGTGTCACACCAGCGGTCTCTTGTCCTGCCATTTATCGGACATGTGTTCGAGGCACACCTGCACGAACGGTCACTGATGTTACCATGGAGATGGTTGATTTGCCTGAAAATATATTCGAACCCCCTGTCTCCCCCTGCATCGACGAGGACGAGTATACCTATCCCGCCACAGAGTCGGTGGCACACCAACCAACAACGCCACTGAGCCCGACAGGTTATTCCTTTGACTCGGATTCCAACTCATCAACGGTCCCGTCCAAGTTTAGTCTTTTTGTATCCTGGTTTAGAGAAAGTTTTTTGATTCCACCTTGGACATACATCTGGATGGTGCTTTTCTTGATTTTCTTGTTTATGTCCATTGGCTTTGTCACAGTGTTTTTTCTACTCATCAATGTTCACTATTTACCTGAACGCTCTGCTGTGAACAGTGTTGCTGGAACTTTGGCTCCACATTCCTCTTCACACATCATGAAGCGTGACCACACATTTGTGAACATTTCAGCGTTTCCAGTTGCTGATGGCATCGTATGGGATGCGGTAAACTTTCAAATCCATGGCCCGACAGAAATTATTAATGTACCAAATGTCCTTCGAGTTTCGATGGGTGATGTAGTAAAAAGTAATATTCATTCTGACGATTGGGATGTGCATGCCGTTGAAGCATTGTTTGCTGATTTAAAATATTATGCTTCCTTTAATGCTGAGGATTTGTATATGAATTCTGCGAATTATGCCGATTTGTATTGCTACCAGCATTGGGGCAACCATTTTCTCCACAAACCGAGTGCACTACGCAGCCCTGTTACCTACACCCAATGAGAACATTGCCCAAACCCCATACCAGGTAGCTCCCAGACTCTTCGAAATAAATTCACCTATTTCACTGATTTTAATCGATCGAACCCTGGGTCCTATTATTTTAAATTGAAAGCCCCATTGACTCAAAAAATAATGTTGACCCACACCAAATTACTTTATTCGGGTTCCTTTTTGAGCGCCTTGGCGGTGGGTGGTTATGAGTATTGGAAAGACACAGTGGATTTAAAATCTATCTGGGGTTCGAAGCCATGGCAGGTGCAAGGCACCGAGGCTTTGCACCGCGCTTGCCTTATTCCGGCCCAAATTGTGTTTCTGAATGCTTCCATTCATCAAACCACGTGTTGGGGGTTGGCTACCACTAAACAATTACATGCGCCAGCCATCCCATCCTTGTCGAGTTCTCCCAATGATAGCTTGCGTTTTAATATGTCCCTTGTGACGTTGCAGGCTCAGTTTCAAAACAACTCTTTTAACGTTTCTGCACTGGTACAGTCACCCTGGTTGGCATGGCCCATATCACCGAATGCATGCCAACTGCGTTTCCATGGCACAGTTCCGGGATATAGACAGGACAAGCCTGATCCGAGATTTGCTGAAACTCGTACTGTCACCACGTATTCCGTTGGTAAATTATGTAAACAATGGCTACACCATTCGTCCCTAGACTCTGTTAAACAACATTTGTCCCTCCTATCAGGCACTATTGATCTGTCCGACTTTATCGTGGGACCTCGTGGTCCCCGACCGAAGAGATTCATTTATGAAGCGTATAATGAACTCTGGAAGCTGTCACAAATGGAAGCTGCTTCCCGTCTTCGGGAAATAGACCAAGCAAATTTGGAAAAAGTGCTTGCAGTTGTTGACAATAGTATAAATACCCTGTCTTCCCGCATTTACACATTAGAGAATATTGTGTCCTCTGTTGTTGATATAGTACAAGATGATGTTTCTATTTTGTATCATGGTCAGAATCAATTGCGTTCAGTAATGCAGTTTGCGTGGACTTTGCAAACCCTTAAGTTAGGTAAAGTTCCTTGGAATTTCTTGAACATCACTGCCCTTTTTCTGCCTTTTAATTTGACTGAAAAACAGCAGTTCATGTCCATGAAAGATGCATCTTACACTTTGTTACATATCGAGAAAGTGGATCCTTTACCATTCTCTGTAGCGGAACTAGATTCTGCGGTGTGGCTAGTTCATGGGGTTATCGCTTTACCTTTTTCCCTGTTTGAATTTAGCTCATGCATGAAACATTATCCTGTGGGCCGTTTCCAGCCTTTGGGTAGTGCTTTCCTGCATGAACTCTGGTCCTTGCCTTTCATGTATAAATGCCTTAGAGACGGCAAGGAAGTGTTTCTCACGGGGAGTCTTGTGATTCAACTGTGGGTCATTCGCTTATTTGTAAACATATTAAATTGCACGGGGCTTGTAGCGTTTCAGTTCCGAATCTTGCATGTGTGCTAAAGGGTATTCCTGCTCCTGCTATTTCTCCTACTTTTACTTTGCTTACTAACGGTAGCTATTTGCTTTTAAATAACGAAGACTGTTGTGGCCTACAGGCCGGCATTCCGTATATTGTTACGGTTTCGCACAGAGTTGTCTGCTGCAAGAATGTGCTTTTTCCTCCCCTCACGACATCGTTGATAACTCTATTTGGCCTTCCATTCCTACCATGGAGGCAGATTTCAATAAGTTGAGCAGAATAAAGGCCCTATTATTGAATGAGGAGGTTACGCTCACGTCCACCCGGGAGACATTCGTTCTCCAGGTGGCGAGTACCCACAGTGAAATACAGGCCCTTTTGAACACCAACCTCCCCCAACATTTCGGGGAGTTAATTCATCGTATTTTTAACGCATCAAACACTGAGGGTCTAGTGCATTTTTTTAAGATTGTGGGGTCTGGCCTGGTGTCCACCTTCCAAACTATTTTCGGTGTGATACCAGCGTTCATACATTCTATTTTTTCTAGCGTCTTTGGTGGTTTCCCATTAATCCTCGCTTTGGCGGCTGGTGTCTTGCTGTTGGTCTGTTTTCTGCGCAATGGCTGCTCACCACTGGGCCCTTCTCGATCCCGAACGCCTCCAGCTGCTCCGTGAGCGACTTCTGGTTGGCTTCGATGTTCTGCCCTTGGCGACTATCAGTGTGTCCTACACCCTTTCTTTTCGCTTTGCGTATTTCACTTGCGTGCAACCTGTGATGTCTTGCATCCGCTGTCCTTTCACATGGACCATGGATTATTGCCTCTCCAATTCGTCATTGTCTGTTCCGGATTTTGTTCAGTTGGTGGGTCCCTTAGAGGCCCATGAATGGGACTGTTTCGTTGCTGGCTTTATGATGCATGCGGCTGCACTGGGGATTTTGGCACAATGGGATATCTGGGCGGCTGCTCAGAATCTCCTACAACAAAGCTATATTGAATATCACGCAAGCTGTCCCGCATTGCTTTTGGATGCTCCGTCCTCTGAGGAGCATTCCTGCAGCTTTGACCTGTTGGACTGGATGGCGTCTACGTTTTTTGACGATTCCAATGATGTCCTCTTGGACGGTATAGCATTTTTCTGCACTTCCACGTTTTTGGATTGATTTGCCGTTCACTGGCCGTGGACTGCCTCGCTGACTGTCTTTTTGCTACCTTACCGCGTTCCACTCCTTCCACTGTGGACGCCTCTGTTCTGCTCAGGTGTTTTGAACTCTGTCTTCGTCCTTAGTCTTGGCCGATGGACTGTCCATGGGAGGGTGTCTTGTGGTTTGTGGCCTCCTGGCCTGCCTGGATACGTTGGCATAGGCCTGGCTGCCATGATGACTTTTGCGCACGTTACTCTTAGCCGTTGTTCTGTCGCCCTCTGCTCCTGCCAAGTTATTTTACAACTGTCTGCATGTTCTGTTTCTCACCTTTTCTCCTGTTCCCTTTGGGCTCAGTCTGAACAACAGTTACAAGGTCGAAAAACACGTCCCTGGTTCTTGCTGATTTGGCCTGTCCCTCGCACCTAGACATAACACCATGTACAGCTGCCATGGAGAAATTGGTGTGCTTTTAATATTGCGGTAAGCCCGCGCTAGAAACAGTTGGAGAAAACCTTTCCAGGGAGAAGAGCTGTGATTGTCTGCTGATGTAGTTTTGCATCTAGAGACTGAGGTATGGGGGTTCGCTAGTCAAAGCCCAGAGGTCTTCTATTTGTATAATAAACTAGCTTCCAGCACGGGGAGGGTGGTAATGTTAGATAGACATATATCCACTGCTTTATGAGATGCTTTCCCCGTTCGTATTCTATGGAGTTGTAACTATGCTGATTATATTATTCATATGTATTATGCTAGTAGTACTGACACGTGTACTGTATCTTAGAGCACATAAGTTGAAATAAACATTTTGAACTATACAGTGTCTCTTATTACGCATGTTGTGGACAGGTACGAGTGTGACGAAAGAGTGTTCTTGCCTCTGCGAGTCCTGAGTGAGAGAGAGATACCGTGTTCTGGGTTGTCTAATCATTGGTACATTAGTGCTAATGGGACGCTAAGGCTAGTTGGGTTGGGGTTTTGGGTGCTAAGGTCTATGGTTGGCTCACCACTATATTCCGAGGTCCTATTATCCTGTGCATAGCTCTGTATGTGCAGAAACCTTATGACAGCAGCAATGGCAAGATGAGGATCTGCAGGGCATGGAAGATCCCAGCTACATCTCGCTGGTGTTCAGCCGTGGCAGCCATCCTTCCTGCCTGCATCCGCTCCATGTTCTCCATTGTCCTCCGCATCTGAGCCAACTCTGTGCTGTCGTCGCATGAGCCTGTCTGACTAGACAGTTCATGTATCCGAGTAATGGCTCCAGCGAGGTCAGCCAAGGATTGTTGTAGGGCATGGAGCGGACTGTGGGTGTCCGTTAGGGACTGTAAGTGGTCCCTGATGGGACTAATACACCCACGTATGGCATCTAGTTTGTCTGCCATGAGGTCAAAACCAACCCGCACATGTTCAGCCAGCCCCCTCTGGCAGTCTGACACACGGCGTTGGAATGCCATGTGTTCTTCGGTGAGGTGCTGGGAGCCAGCCGTGGTGGTGGGTGCTTCCTGCTGTGTGGTCTGTGCAGGGGGTGGGATCAACTCGATGCAGCTGGGCTGCCCTGCTCCTGGAGGTGGGGTGCGGATGTGTCCATGAGCAGTTGGAGGGTGTCGAAGCAGATGGCCAGGGGGTCCTCCTCATCATCACTGAAGAGATGTCTGGTCTGCTCTGCAGGAGGTGTTGATTGTCCCTCTGCAATGTGAAGGGGAGATGCAGGTTAACAGTGTGTTCCATGTATGTGCACGCATTGTACATGTTTACATACAGACTGCATGACAATGTACATTGTGACTGTTTTGGAGGAGCTGGGTATTTGATGGGAGACAGTGGAAATTTCGACTACATGACGGATGTGAGGTTGTACTCATACATTATCATCTGACAGTTTCCTGCTATGCCTGATGTGATTGGCCAGTTTCTACGCACATGCGGCACCAGTTGTGTCCTCTGTTCTGTGGTGTAAGTGTGGCACTTTGTACCACATTGTCGTCAATGTTGATGTGCTGTGATTGCTATGTGTGTGTGCCGCATTGTGGGAGAGTCGCCCCTGCAGCTCTGATTTAGCGGCCCCTTATCCCTTTGAGGCGGTGTGTCTTTCATTTTTGTGCTTTTACGGTTCTGAGATGTTTGCGACTTGGGTCATTTGTGCTCTTGGACGGATTTTGGACTCTTGTGCATTGTTTGTCTGCAGATGTGTTGTTGACGTCAGGGGTTGTATGTGCACGTGGATGTGTCAGAGTGTGACCTGCTCCTTTGAGGATGTTATCCACACTGGGCCACCTCAGTGTCGTGTCATGCATCATGTCATGTATTTTGACTGCAGCCATGTTATTGGTCATGCAGTGTCACTTGCATTGTCAGTGCGGCTCACAGAGCCGCTGCTTTGCTGGGTTCAGCACATGTACATGGGTAGGTTGTGAGATTGGTGATGGGGGGGCCATTTGTGCACATGCTGGACGGGGGCCTACTTGGTGTTTCTATGTGTGCTGCAGTGTGCCAAGGCCATCAGGGACATGTTACACAGTCATTGTGGGTGTGCAGTGTGCTACACATAAATGTGCATGTGTGCCATTGTGCCCTTCTCCCCCCGTACCCCCCGTCCCTGGTCGTTACTCACCCTGTTACTGTTAGGTCAGGTCATGTCGAGCAGTGTCCGGACCCCCGACTCCTTGCACCGTCTCCGCACTAATGTCTGTGGCCTCCATTTCCTCCACCTCATCCAGCTCCTCCTGTGGCGCAGGACTCCCACCTCCAGTCGCCGTTGCTGCCTTCCGGTTGGCAGCGAGTTTCTGCTTGGTTTGGCTTTTCATATCATGCCAGCACCTCTTGACCTCCTCCATTGACCTCCTCAACACTCCGACTGCATTCACGTTGTTCACGATGGACTGCCATATTTCCGTTTGTGTTGCCGATGACACAGTGGAGGTGACGTACAGTTGTTGGTAGTGTTCTGTCACCTCCGTGACGATGATCCGGTTTTCCTGCGGACTGAACCCCGTCTTCCTCTTCCTCTTCTCCTTGCACTTCCCCGGCCCCGGGGTTTCTGGCTGGTCGTCTGTGGGGCTTGTGGGGTTCGCATTGTCCTCTGCACTCGGTCCAGGTGCGTCCATGGTGCTACGCAGTTAAAAAATGTTCTCTCTGCTTTTATAGTGCATTCTCACGCATGACGCGTGGGAATCGCAGGCCTGTCGCTGGTTATCGCTGATTTTTGTATCGCCATTGGGGACATCGCCAATTTTTTCACGTTCGTGTTTCGCATTTTTTCGGCGGCGCGTACATTTTTACCCGGGCATTTGGCACGTTATTGTGAGACTATCGCATGGTGCCGCCGGGTTGAGAATACTGCGTTAACACGGTGTTATTTTCCCACGATAGACTGCAATGTGAGAAGTTGCGTTAAGCGAATTTGGCGATAGTTAACACACGTTCTTGAGAATATCCCCCAGTGTCTTTTAACAAATTAGTAAAATCCGCTAATCAAGATATGAAATGCTCTCATTGTAAATCAGAAATGTTGTCAACGTTATATATAGAAAGATATGGAAAATATGTCATTTTAATGCTACAACGTTGTAGAGCCAATGGAAGAAAATTGGAAACCAAAATTAAAATTTTTGTAGCAAGTCAAGTATCAATTTCAGGAAGAACTTTTAAAGCAGTGGCTTTTATTTTCCATGATGGACCTACTACAAGATCTGGACACTATACTGTGTATTTAAAGTGCAATAAAGGATGGACAAATTGCAATGATGCCCATTTGGAATTCAAATGTAGGTTGCCTTTCGAATTAACAAATTCATATCTTATATTTTAATGCCAAAGTTTTGAAAACATCATTTGGCCTATTGGGAAGATGTGAACACGAATTAATGAGTTTATTTTGGATATTTTCAATGCAAATGGATTTGGAAACATTATTTGGCCTATTGGGAAGATGTGAACAAGTACTGTTTGGATTATTGTTTGTGCTAATTATTATTGCATTTGCAAAATTGTGTTTGAAAGAAGTAGTTTATATATTTGATCTTTATATTATACGCGATGTAAATGAGAGTGTATATTTTAGAAAATGTACTTCAGAGAAATAAATGATTTAATGTAGTTGAAGAATGTAATTTAGAAACTATAGATAGGTAAACAGATAGTTGAACTTGTGGTAAATATTTTAAACGCAGATTTGGTTTTTTTTACAATCTCATTGATTGTATTTTTTTCCCCGCTGTTATATGATGATTTACATTGAAATCACTGTGTATGGTGAAATTCAGTAGAATCTGAGAACAGCAAGAAAGGGAAACTGAATATGTTATGTAATTGTAAAATTATGTTGTGTTCTTAAAAGTATAATATTACATGTAATAACAGTTTTTCTTCTTTTTTTTACAGAAAGTAATACTAAAGTTTGAAAAGATTTTAAATTCAGTTTACAACAAAACTACTGTAAAATAGTTTCACTGTGTTTTGTATTCTTTTTTAATAAAGAAGGTAAGATGAAATAATGTAATAAGCATGATAATATGAACTAATGTTTACAGTTGGTTTTACTGCACTCATCCATGTTTTCAAACACTAACCTAAACTTATCGATACAGTTTGGCAGTATTCCCATACTCCTGCCATCACGCATGCACTATCTATGCACTTCACCAATCACCTAGGCTGTACCCATACAGTTATAATATCACCCAGACACTACCTATGTACTCCTCCAATCACCCAGGCACTATCTGTATACTCATGCAATCAGCTACACATTACCTGCACACTCTTCCGATCACCCAGGTAGTACCTATACACTTCTCCAATCCCCTAAACATTACCCCTGCACTCATGCAATCACCCAGACACTACCCTTGCACTCTTTCAATCATCCAGGCAGTATCTATACAATTCTCTATTCATTCAGGTAGTACACATGCACTTATAAAATTACCCAGGCACTATTTATGCAGTCATCCAATCACCCAGGTACTGCTCCTGTACTCCTCCAATCACCCAGCCAAAACCCTTCAAGTTATAAAATCACTCAGGCACTACCTATGCACTCCTGCAATCACCCAGGCACTACCTGTACACTCATGCAATTAGCTAGACATTACCCCTACACTCATGGAATTACTGAGGAATTAACTATGCACTCCTCTAATCCCGCAGACATTACCTCTGCATTTATGCAATCACTTACGCATTAGCCATGCACTCGTCTAATTATCTACACATTACCCCTGCACTCATGCAATCACTTAGGCATTACCTATGCATTCCGCCAATGACCCAGACATTTACCCTGCACTCATGCAATCACCTAGCTATTACCCACACAGTCCTTCAATCAGTCAGGCAGTACCCATGCACTTATACAATCATCCAGGTACTTCCTATGCACTCATACATTAACCCAGGCACTACTTATGCACTTCTGCAATCACCCAGGAACTACCACTACACTCATGCAACCACCCAGACATTACTCTTGCACTAATGCAATCAACCAGGCAATAGCTATGCACTTATAGAATCACCCAGGCAGTATTTTTGCACTGCTGCAATCACCCAGGCAGTATCCATGTGCTCCTTCTATCATCCAGCCAGTACCCATGCACTTAACAAATCACCCAGATACTACTTGTACACTTTTTCTAACACTCACGCACTACCACTACAGTCATACAACGACCCAGACATTACTCTTGCAATGATGCAATCAGCCAGACATTAGTCATGCACTCCTACACATTATCCGTGCACTCATGCAATCACTTAGGCATTACAGATGCATTCCTCCAATGACCCATACATTACCCCTGCACTCATGCAATCACCTAGCTATTACCCTTGCAGTCATTCAATTACTCAGGTAGTACCCATGCACTTATAAAATCATCCAGACACTATCTATGCACTCATGCAATCACACAGGCACTACTAATGCAGTCCTCAATGCACCTAGGCATTACCCATGCACTCCTCCAATCAGCCATGCACTATCCATGTACTCCTTCAATCACCCAGGCATTACCCATGCACTCCTCCAATCACTCAGGCACTACCCTTGCACTCCTCCAATCACCCAGGCACTATCCATGCACTTCTCCAATCATCAATCCAGTACCCATAAACTTATAATATCACCCAGACACTACCTATGTACTCCTCCAATCACCCAGGCACTATCTGTACACTCATGCAATCAGCTAGACGTTACCCATATACTCTTCCAATCACCCAGGTAGTAACTATACAGTTCTCCAATCCCCTTAACATTACCCTTGCAGTCATGCAATCACCCAGCCACTACCCTTGCACTCTTTCAATCATCCAGGCAGTATCTATACAATGCTCTATTCATTCAGGCAGTACACATGCACTTATAAAATCACCCAGGCACTATTTATGCAGTCGTCCAATCACCCAGGTACTACTCCTGTACTCCTCCAATCACCCAGCCAGAACCCTTCAAGTTATAAAATCACTCAGGCACTACCTATGCACTCCTGCAATCACCCAGGCACTACCTGTATACTCATGCAATTAGCTAGACATTACCCCTACACTCATGGAATTACTGAGGCATTACCTATGCAGTCCTCTAATCCCGCAGACATTAACTCTACACTTATGCAATCACTTAGGCATTAGCCATGCACTCCTCTCATTATCTACACATTACCCCTGCACTCATGCAATCACTTAGGCATTACCTCTGTATTCCTCCAATGACCCCGACATTTACCCTGCACTCATGTAATCACCTAGCTATTACCCATGCACTCCTTCAATCACTCAGGCAGTACCCATGCACTTATAAAATCATGCAGGTACTTCCTATACACTCTTGCAATAACCCAGACACTACTTATGGACTTCTGCAATCACCCAGGAACTACCACTACACTCATGCAACCACCCAGACATTACTCTTGCACTCATGCAATCACCCAGGGACTAGCTATGCACTCATACAATAACCCAGGTACTAGTCTTGCAGTGCTGCAATCACCCAGGCAGTATCCATGCGCTCCTCCAATCATCCAGCCAGTACCCATGCACTTAAAAATCACCCAGACACTACTTGTACACTTTTTCTAACACTCACGCACTACCACTACAGTCATACAACGACCCAGACAATACTCTTGCAGTGATGCAATCAGCCAGACATTAGTCATGCACTGCTCCAATTACCTACACATTATCCGTGCAGTCATGCAATCACTTAGGCATTACAGATGCATTCCTCCAATGACCCATACATTACCCCTGCACTCATGCAATCACCTAGCTATTACCCTTGCAGGCTTTCAATTACTCATGCACTTAAAAAATCATCCAGACACTATCTATGCACTCATGCAATCACACAGGCACTACTAATGCACTCCTCATTGCACCTAGGCATTACCTATGCACTCCTCCAATCAGCCATGCACTATCCATGTACTCCTTGAATCACCCAGGCACTACTCTTGCACTTGTCCAATAACTCAAGCACTATCCCTGTACTCATATAATTACCCATCCAGTACCCATGCACATATAAAATCATCCAGACACTACCTGTGCACTTATGCAATCACACAGGCACTACTGATGCACTCCTTGATGCACATAGACATTACCCATGCACTCTTACAATCACCTAGGCATTACCCATGTACTCATGCAATCACTCAGGTAGTACACTGAACTTCTGCAATCACCCAGGCACTACACATGCAGTCACACAATCACACATGCACTACCCATACACTTCTCCATATATTCCACTTGCCACAATTCATAAAACACTTACAAATTTATCTATTTTTAACCAAATAGGCAGTTCTGAAAGAACCATTTTTTTTCTTTTATATTTTTTTTGTGTTTTTGTAACTCTTTTTTTAAATTTTTGGGTGTTTTAAAAAAAAAGAAAAGAAAAAATAAACAGAACCAACAGTGAAAATGTTCAGAAAATTATGCAATTAGGAAGTCATTAAATAAAAAAAAAGGAAAGAATTAACAGTGGTGGTTCCTTATGGCAACCAGGATGGCATCCAGTGATTGCTCACCAAACGTAAGACCTTTTTACATTTCACACAACACTGCTCCACTCTGGCAAAGTCAAGGATGATGTTTGATGTACCAGTTGTTGTAGAAGCAGATGAGGTGCTTGGTCCAGCAGCGTTGTCGTCAGTTGCCTGCTTCTGTTGTTCCCATTGAAGCTGTTCTCTTGCGAGAAGCCGAGGTTGCATTGTTTGCAAATGCTTTAGCATGGATGACCCCCTGCAAGAATACTTCTTTTCTGAACCTCGTAAGACGACCTTCTCACAAATGGTGCAGGTCACTTTACGGGCATTCACCTTTTTCTCCCCAGGTGGTATGGAGAAAGATGCCCAAACGATACTTTCGTACCTGGTCTTGATGGGTTCCTCCAAGTCTTCTTCCTCTTCCAGTGGAAGCTTCTGAGGTGCATTACCAGCTGCCATTTTTAGATGAATAAAAAAAACACCAAAAAAGGCAAAGAAGAGGAGCAGAAGACAACAGGTGTGTCTACAGAGATGCACTTGAAAGAATGAAAAAAATGGGTGGGGACCTTCAAGTTCTAGAATCAAAAACTTCTTAACCAATGAAATTGTTTCTTTTGAAGTCACATGGGATTCGCGCACCCGGCGCGCAACCAGCGCGCACCCGACGCGATTCCTGAAAAATATATTTAACAATAATATATCTTTGTTACAATTACAAATAAATGATATTTACAATTATGTTAAATAATCTCTTGGTATAATATGCATATTAAAGTTATATACATATACCTTTAAAACAAAAAAAATTACAGTGGATTCGCGCACCTGGCTCGACTCCCGGAAATACGTACGTGACGTTATGCGGGGCCGAGATCCGCGCACACTTCGCATACCGAATGCGCATCGTACACGACTTAACCAATATGGCGGCAAAATTCTTGCATTCTCGCATCCACCGAAGCTGGTACACGATCGGTACGCGAATCCACTTAAAAAAATAAATGTAAATTCATATTTTGGAAAAGAGAAAACATCACATTATTTTTATACAAAATTTAACAATTAAGAAAAAGTATTTTTTTGACATTATACTTAGAAATTAGCATTTAAAAAACCATTGAAATTCACTGAAAATCCATAGGTTTCAGGGACGTTATGGTTAGAAATTAGCATTTAAAAAACCTTTGAAATTCACTGAAAAAATAATAGGTTTCAGGGACGTTATAGTTAGAAATTAGCAGTTAAAAAACCTTTGAAATTCACTGAAAAAACCACAGGTTTCAGGGACGTTATAGTTAGTTGGACATTGCACTCGTACAAAACCAGAGAAATTCGGCCGTTATAGTTAGTTGAGCTAACTATAACTGGCACCCCCGCAATGCACTGCTGATGACGTCACATATTACATAACTCATGACATGTTCAGTGACATCACTGATGACATCACTGATGACATCTCAAATGACATCACTGATGACATCATCCACTTAATATCTGATGCACCTCCTCACACCCTAATATAACTTTTCATATACCTACTCTAAAATATAGACTACCATTCTCGAAACCATAGACACACCAATTCCAGTTTGTACATACCCACTCACTGATTCATAGGTCTACACACACATCCACTCATTCATACAGTCACTCATACACGCAGTCACTCATCAATGCAGCCACTGATATATGCACTCATACACCCATACAGACACTCACACACCACCACTCACCCATAGTTACTCACACACCTAGTGATTCACCCAAAGAATCAATCACACTGCCATTAACTCACCTATACAGTTATACACACACCACCTCACTTATTCATACAGATACTAACACATACTTGCTCTCATCTACAATCACTCTCAGAAGCACACACTCACCCATATAGCCACTCTCACACTCACTCACTCACACAGTCACTTATATACTCCAACACTCACATATACTGCCTTTCACATATGCAGTTACTCACCCATATACTACAGAGACATACATACACTCACCGAAAAAGCCATATGCACACTCACTCAACCATACCGTCCCTCACAGACGCAATCATGAATGCATACACCCAGGGATTCACCCACTCATACATCCATGAGTTCCAGGAGTTCCAGGTTTTGCCGTTGTTTGATGACGGTCTGAATTAGTCAGAGTGCTGTGCGAGCGCGAGCGGAGGACGCTGTGCCGCTCCTCGCAGTCTTACTCGGCCAGGACCCTGCCTTGTAGCTTCGATGAACTTGGACCCTGCTTGGACCCTGCTTTTGCCTTGCCTTGCTGACTCTCTGTTAACCCTGTGTAGCCTCTGTTGTGCTTTGCTGGAGCTTGTTGTGGCTTACTGCGATTTCCCACGTCCCCCACAGCCCGCAGTTTCACTCCGCCTGGACTCTGCCTCACTCTGCTGGGGGATCCTGACTTGCACCTTCGCTATGCTTTGCTGAGGCTTTTCCGCATCTCACGCATCTCCCGCGCCCCCCGGCTCCTGTAGCTGGCAGCTGTGGGCCATTGCCGGCTCCTGGGCTCTTGGGCTCTCATGTGCTCGGGCTCTTGGGCTCCCGGATGGTGTGGAGCGGTGCAGAGCAGAGCGGAGCAGGGCGGAGTGGCAATAGTGGTGAGCAGCGGGGAGAAGGCAGCGAAGCTAGCAACCTGCAGAGAGCGGTGGCAGCGGAGCGGAGTGGTGATAAGTGGTTCAATGTGGCAATAGACATTGGCGAGGGGACATCCGAGCCAATCAGAGCTGGCTCCTCTGGTCCGAGGACAGTGGACAGTGAGTGCCGCGCTTTCCAGTGGCAGTCTGGAGGAGCAGGAATTCAGCAGGTAACAGTAGTAAGTGCGGCTGCCAGTTGGAGTCCACAAAAGAGACGAAGTAAGCCAAGCACCGGTTGTTGTATGGTAGGTTTGCTGATACCAAGCTGAAAACAAGCTGTAAAATTGTTAAATCTGTCAAAATTGCAGAACAGCTAGACTGAAACTCAGAATTACAAGGGTCCGCTCTGTGGTACGGCGGGTTCGTTCTGTGGAATGGATGGTGATCAGGCGGGACTGGTATTTCACTTGGCAATTGACTTGAAAGGAAGTCACGTACATGTGTTGTGAGTAGGCCCTACAGTTGGTGGAGCATTGCGCTTTGCGGGAGAGGCACTAGTATTGTACCGGTTGGTCAGTGGTGTCCCTGGAGTCACGCAGGGAGGACAAAAGTAGCAGTCTGGCTGGGTGAGCTCTAGAAAAACACAGGGAAATACGAACAATCACAGGAGGAACCAACCGCCTCGCAGTGAGCATTAAGAGGCGAGAGGCGAGTGCGGCAAATTAGCCCACCAACCTGGGAAAAGTTTTAAATCTGAAGTGGTGAAAGTGGATAAAGAGCTTACAGAAGTGTTCTAAAAAGTGGCTCGTAGGCTTGCAGGCTTTCTGGCTCAGTAGACTGCCCAGCTCAACTTACACGAACCAAACTTCAGCAATGCGATCAGGTAGGGTGAGGAAGGCTTTGGGAATGAAAGTAGTTACGCAAAAAGGACTCGCCAAAGGGAAAAAAGGCGACAAACCAGCAACGGCAAAAGGAGGAACTTCCACAATGAAGAGTCCGTTAATCTCTCCTATTGCGTCTATGTTTGAAAAATCTGTATTAAATAAAAAAACGATGCAAAATTAAAAATTTCAATATTTAAAGCATCCTGGTTCATCTTTCTGCGCTACACCAGGAGAAACGTCAGGTCTGATGACCCCTTTGGCACCCCAAAAAATAGTGCAATGGATATATCAAAAGGGGGAGGATCCATATCAAGAATCCACCTTAAAGAGATCAATAGAAATCCCAATCCAAAATCTCTTTAAGATACAGGACCCGAGCAAACAGATAGAGGAAATAGAAAATCAAGACAAGAAAAATCTAGTCGGGATACTTCCTTCATGTAATACCATTTTAACAACTGTAACAGTACACGCAAAAGGAAGCGACACTAGCATCAATTTGGAACATCAACATTGCGATCTACTACCAGCCTCAAGTATAATCTACGGTGAAAGCACACCCTATTGCTCAGCTACAAAGCATAAACCCGGCATCCCGATTAGAACAAGCAACTATTTCACGCACACAGCTGAGCAAGGACAAGAAGTTAGCCAACATGACTTACATTCAAACATAGATAAACTAGCACACCTCTGGTCAAATCATGAACTAGCGCTAACTAAATTGGAGGACTCAAGTGCGAGTATATGGGTGGAAACTACACAGGAGACCAAAGTGGAAGTAGACGGAAACGGAAATAAGGGCGAGGAGTTGACCGCCTCACGGGACAGTAAACCTACGGAAGACATATATGTGGAAACCGGGGAAGCCAAGGGATGGGAAGAAGGAAACAAACAGACGCTAAGTCCAAACCACGCGGAAGAAAGAGACAAAACCTCTGACCACGGAACGAAAGCTCAACCAATCCCAGAGGATAAACCTGGAGAAATACCCAAAAAAGGGACAAGTAACACCGAAAACAATAAAAATGGGCAAACAGAATTAATTCCATCAATACTGCAGGCACTGCAAATGTCGACAGCAACGCTGATAATGCAGTCAGACAAATTGGACATACAGATAGACCTAATGAATATCATTGCATCATACATAGCTGGAATAAATACAAAACTTGAAGATTTAACACAGTTAATAAAAAGAGTACAATCAGTTTACTCACCACAGGAATCAAGTTGTACATGTGGACCTATATTAGATAAATTAGGTTTCTTACCAACAATAATGGAACAGATACTTTGTTTAAACAAGCGCTTGGTTTTACCGGCCGAGAACTTAGAGCCTGTGAATATATCAAAAATAGAGGAAAATATCATTCAAAATGATACAGAGGCACTCGCAAGAGCAAACCAAGAGCGAAAGAAAGAACTTCAAATTTCTACTACTGAGATGGAGGAAGTGATACAAACTAATCAGAGCGTCATTACTGAGCAACCTGAAAAATTGAGACCACAATCTAGAAGGCAAAAAAAGAAGGAAAGAAAGGCAAGAAACAGGGCAAATGAACTTAAACCCCATGAAGTTAAAAAAGTATTTCCCATCTTTGTCACAACAACAGCAGATGAACATCAAAAGGAACATCTTCCTGAACCAACACAGGATATTGCTATAAGAAATGTAAACACTCTCTGTAAAGAAACTAAAGACACAATTAAAGAAAAAGCGGAAGCCCCCAGAAATTATACTAATAAGACAATCACAAGGGAAACCGAGGATTGTTCGCAAGAATCACCCAAATGTTCCATCAAAACTAAGTCAGTGGAACAACACGTAGTTGCAAAAGTAAAGCAAGAAGATAGTAGTAGATCACATAAAGAACCAAACATTGCAGCTAATAGCAATAAGCCTGGAAAATTTTATATGTCTTTATCGACATGGCTACATAAAAATGATAATAAAACTAAGGAGGAATCAGGTAAGGAGATGGACGATCAAGAGGATGATTTAAACACATCAAAACGGGGAGTTACAATAAAGCAAGCTACTCCATCAAGCACTCAAGAACAGAGGGCGGATCCAGTGGTAACCAGTAAACCTACTGACAACAATGATTGGAAATCTGTTGTAAGGACAATTACATATGCGGAGAAAGTAAATACAACGTCCTTAACTCCTCATCTAGTAAAAGAAGAGGGCGCCCAATGTACTCTAGCATCACCTCAAAATCCTAAACAAACCAAGCAGCAATGTTTCTGTACCGGTCAACTAAATATCTGCATTCCCAACCAAGTCCAAACTCAAATTAAGAGAACGGAGGACATAGAAATCAGAAAAGGAAAGACACCCAGTGCCCAGGTAGATCACCAGCTAATATGGTCCCCGGAATACGAAACGCAGGGAAATTGTGATATTTTAAATAGAGGCAATATCTTGAAGCTCATGGCTGAAATTCAGGAACTAAAACACATAAAATCATCAGATCTTGCAGCAGTCCAATTTCTGCCAGGAGAAAACAACACAATAAAACAGCGAACATTAACAACATGGCGGATACCTGCGTTAGTACAGCTAATATTAAGCAGCTCTGATCAATTTTCTGCCTGGGGCATTCAATTAAAAGAACCAGTAAGACCGCGTTATCCATTCCCATTGAAAGAAATTGAACAGCAGGACACGAAAAGGATAATAAATCATAAGACACCTCCTGCACAGGTATACTCAATTCTACATAATGCAAAGGGCAGGAGTGATATAGCCCAGACCTCGGACGGATCAGTAAAAGGAACACATGGGGAGAATGACCAAAATCAAGATCAATGGAATTGGCTACCCAGCAAATTGAACAACCAAAGTGTCTGACATAAGGGAGCTATGGTTTTCACCTCTGAAATAAATGCAATACACATGTTATCTTGGAACATAGCAGGAGCCAGGAGACTGCTTGACGAAGGTCTCCCACTGGAGGAGTGGGCAGATTGTGACATTATAGCCCTACAGGAAACTTGGTCGCAGGAAGAAATTCCGATAGCGGGATACACCCACTATACAGTAGCTGCGGAAAAATGCAAGTATTATGGCAGGGCAGTAGGAGGATTAATTGTGTATGTATCGACAGCTTTAAAAATAACAACGGAACAGTTGAAATCTCCAGATCCCAGCATACAAATTGTAAAATTCTCAGATCAAAATTCAAGTACAGGCAAAACAATACTACTAATCAATTACTACACACAACCGAAGGCTCAAATAAAAAAGGAGAAAAATGCCCTGTTAATTAAAACAATATCAAGACTACGATGTAGTGAGCCGACCTGGAATTTAATAGTAACAGGAGATTTTAACTCGAATTTGATATTCACGCCGGATGAAGATGAAATCTTAACAGCAGATAACTCATTTTGGTGTGTACCAGAGCAACATCACACAGGGACTTATCGTGTGGACCGCATTGGTCAGCAACTAGTCACAGATATTGAATTCCAAGGTATGCGGGTCCTTAACGGAAGAAACGACGAAGATCGCCCTCCGGAAAAAACGTATTACGGTCCAAAGACGCACTCAACATTAGATTTCACACTTATAACCCTTCTGTTGTTACCATCATTAGCTCACTTCTACATAGAGTTTACCACCTTGAGTGATCACTCAATACAGCATGTCATCTTTAATTTAAACACACCAAGATACCAACTTACTAACGCCCCAGAGGGTGAAATTACCTCAATTAATTTAAAACGTCTGAAATGGACAAATACAAACACAATAGATTTGTTTTTAACAATAAAGAGTCTCTTGGACGAACAAACAACAGAACCCATTAATAGAATACAAGCTTGGTCGCAATTTTTAGACAAACTAGCAAAAACAAGGAAATTTCAGAATTTAGGGTTAAAAGACACGAACAGACAAAAAATCTACCAAAAGATCTGCAAATGCTAAAGAAAGAACTAAGAAAAGTTCAAAGGAAACTGCGACTGGATAAATCTGAGGGGTTAAGCTAAAAAACATTTCAACAACTGAGAACACAATTAAAAAAAAGAATATGGAAATTTAAAAAAATGAAAGCCGAGAGTTTCTGGTCCAAACTAATCTACAATGTAAGACACTCAAATCTCAACAAATTTTGGCAGACAATAAACAACCTGTCGAGACCTCGAAACGTCTTAACTTCGTACATACAAGAGCAGGAATGGGTTAACTTCCTCAGGGATAAATTTAAAGAAGATCAACTCCATGACATAGACAATTGCCAATTGCCGACTGTGAAGCGGACTATTGAGAATGAATTGAAATCACAGACCAATCAACCGATGTACACAACAGAAGAAATAACAAACATAATAAAAAAAGGCAAAAGTGACGGCGCTCCTGGCCCGAACGGCATTCCTCAGGCTACTTTTAAATATGACTCGGAATACTGGAGTTTGATCCTAGGGAAACTCTATATTGATGTAGAACTCAACAATCAAATCCCAGAAAGTTGGCAGGGATCAATCATTACCTCTATTTATAAAGGAGGTGACAGATCCAGTCCAAGAAATTATAGGCTAATCGCCTTACAGGATGTTGAAGCTAAATATTTTGCCTCATTAATCCTTAAAGACCTAGCTGACTGGTCTAGAGAATGTAACCTAATACCAAAAAATCAAACCGGTTTTAGGAAGGGCATCAGAACTATTACAAATATTCTGTCCATTACGATGATTGCTGAAAGATGTAAAAGCAGAAAACAGGATCTTCATCTGTGTTACATCGACCTAAAAGCCGCCTTTGACAGCGTAGATCAGAAACTCATATGGTCTAAATTAAAATCCTGGGGTATACCAAATATACCAGAATATTGAAGGGTCTACTGCTGCTTTATACAGATACCTGGGTACGCGTGAAGCTTGGAAATGGAGCAAGAATATCCAGAAAAGTGTATACCAACACAGGACTGAAATAGGGGTGCGTACTGGCTCCGCACCTATTTAATTTATTCATCTCAGACCTTTCGAGAAAGCTAGAAAGAATTAATTCACACTCACCGAAGTTGGGAAAATTACATCTGTCGCATCTCGCTTACGCAGATGATATCGTTCTTTTTAGCTTGACTAAGGTAGGCCTGACAAGACTACTAAACGGCCTCTCTGAATTTCTGTCGGTAAATAATTTGGAACTAAGGGGCATATTAGCAAGACCCACGTTAAAATTATCGCCATTTTAGCGGCAGGAAACTGCCGCTAAAACGGCGATAATGGGCTTGCTAATATGCATTATGGAATTCAATAGAAGCCCAGGTTAGATGTGCAGGACATCTAACCTGGGCTTCTATTGAATTCTATAACGCATATTAGCAAGCCCATTATCACCGTTTTAGCGGCAGTTTCCTGCCGCTAAACAGCGATAATTTTAACGTGGGTCTTGCTAATATGCCCCTAAATCTTTCAAAGACCAAATCTATGCTCATTACAAATCGAACAGCCTTGAGTCACAATATTAGACAAAAAGGTAATCTACTGGAGAAAGTATCATGCTACAAATATTTGGGATTTTACATCGATGATAATCATTTCGAGATCAGAAAAAATACATGATGCAGCGAGCAGGGGCACTAACATTTGCCCTTAAAACACTTGCAAAGAAACTGGAGGGACCATCTTTGAAACCATTATTAACGACAATTTCAGCTAAAGCATTGCCAACACTATCATACGCCAGTGCTGCAATGCATGGGAAGGATTAAGAAACCCTAAACAAACTAATAACGAGCATTTACAAAAATGTTCTCCAGCTCCCGAAGACTGCCTCACCAGCACAGATGCGCCTGGAGTTCGGGCTAATGAACGAAACACTGGGCAGACTTTACACATACATAAAAGTATGGTACCAAATAAAACAAAACGTAGAGGAAAATAGTCTTAACGAATCCTTATGGCAGGAAATGGAGCAGGATAAACACTCGCCAGCCTACAAATGTCTGGAACATGCGTTAAAGGTTACCTGCACAAATGAATTGTGGAACAAACAACTGACCTACCAAACATTCAAATTAATACTAAATAAGGCTGCAAAGTTCCACTCGCTGCTGGTTGATAAAGACACTTTTTCTACAAGAAGTCATTCATGGACAGTGATCAACACTTATAAAACACTGAAACAAGCGGCCTATCTGGACTCCACTTTCTCTATTTACGTAAAAAGAAAATGAATAACATTAAGGTTTGGACAGTTCCCTACTCTTGCGGATGCCCCTCATTGGATACACAGGGAAAATGAAAATTGCCGGCACTGTGGCTATAAAAAGGAAGACTTAATTCATCTTGTATGCCACTGTGAGATACTGCAACCAGCACGAACCACAATATTACGGCGAGCATTCCTGGACAGGGGCATAAAGTTGTGTAGAACAGCTATCATAAGAGGACTGGATTCCACCGACCCCCAAATGAACTGTAAACTGATTACATTTTTACGTATTCATGAACAAGAACTGAAAGCTAAACCTGAGCAATGATAAAACAAGAAGTATATTTTTACAATTACATACATTTTAAGATGTTTTTAGCTAAATGTAACTTTTACGCAATATGCTCTTTTTTAAATAGTGTTTGTAATATTGTTATGGTTTTAATTAACTGAACAATAAATAAATAAATTCAATTCACTCAAACATCCATGCAGGGAGTCAAACAGCCTCTCACCCACCCACACAGACACTCAGGCACCCATACAGGTACTAAGAAAACTAATCAATAACCCATATAGACACTCATGTACCTACTCACCAACCCATGCAGCCACTTACACAGCAACTGACAGACTGATACACACATTTACAAAGATTATTCACTCACCCATACATTCACTAAGACATGTTTAATCACTCACTTATACAATCAGTCACGCACCCAACAAATCATCCATACAGACACTTATACACCCACTCATTCTTCAATACACGTTGGCATATATATATATAAAACATATTTAAACTTTACAGAAACACACAGTCACTGGATGATATAATCAGTGATGTCATCAGTGATGTCATTTGAGATGTCATCAGTGATGTCATCAGTGATGTCACTGACCATGTCATGAGTGATGTAATAAGTGACGTCATCAGCAGTGCATTGCGAGGGAGCGAGTTATAGTTTGCTCACCTAACTATAACGGACGAATTTCTCTGGTTTTGTATGAGTGAAATGTCAAACTAACTATAATGTCCCTGAAACCTGTGGTTTTTTCAGTGAATATATATATATATATTTATATATATATATCAAGAACCAATTCTGCTCCCCTAGGAAACGGAAAGGAGCACATCTGCGGGTTGTGGGTTCCAATTTATTTTTTAACCAGTATGACGCGTTTCAGCTTCTTGCCTTTCTCAAATGCTGGTGACACACTTCAGATGGAATTACGATGTTTAAAAATCTATTGCTGCATTCCTATTGGTGGATGACTAGTCCGTGTGCAATGAAGAAGGACTATCCGCTGTCTGAACACTATACTTGCAAAATACGAGCACTCTCAACACAGATGCTGTTGTTCTTTCTTAAGCCTTGATGTATATTGGCCTCCTAATGAAAGCATGTCCCACCTGGTTAAAAAAACCATATTGATTGACATCATGGGTATGAACTATATGGTGCTACCTTTCACTTCATTGCAAACACAAGATCACTGTCAAGGTGATGGTTGTGTCCCCCAATTAAAACTCCATCAGCCCCAACTTAGCCTACATCCAGCAACCGCTTGGCCCACCAGATGACGTGCTTGCAAGCACAGGTATCATGAGCAAACACTCCTCATGCAGTCAGGATGCGACATGTGTCGTCAGGCATGCAATTGCTGTTTGGCTTGCGGTGGATCGGCAGTTAATCAATAACTTGAAATCATTGCAGGATAAAATCCTTGCCACTTGACCTACCAACTGCTAGTAGGTTATATATATGTATATATATTTATATCTATAAATATAACAATGAGGGTGCTCCTTCCGAGACCTTTGAGCCCATGAGAGGTGGGGCACTCGCCAGCAGAGATTGATGCCGGCAGAGCATGCCGGCACTCAAATCCAAATAGCACAGCACATGTTGTAAAGCACACTCAGGACGAGGTGTTGTTTGCTAATCAGTTTCTTTATTCCAGATATCTCATATAAGATATCTGAAATAAACATACTGATCTGCAAACAGCACTAAAAAAACAAAGGTTACAAGGACGTAATAGTTAGGCTCAAGTTTCACTTGAACAAAACCAGTGAAATTCATATTTGAGCTAACTATAACTTGTGCACCCGCAAAGCACTGCTTATGAGCTCACATATTACATCACTCATAACATGGTCAGTGACATCACTGATGAGATTACTCATTACATATCAAATGGCCTCACTGATTACATCATTCAGTGACTGTGAGTGTTTTAAAAAAGTTTATGAGTATGAAATATATATACCAACGTCTTTTGGTGAATCAGTGGGAGTATGAGTGCCAGTATGGATGATTCAGTGGGTGCGTGATTGACTGTATCAGTGAGTGATTAGGTGTCTAAGTGAATGTATGGGTGAGTGACTGCTTGTGTGAATGTTTGTATCAGTCTGTCAGTTGGTGTCTAAGTGTCTGTATGGGTGTGTGAGTGGGTATGTGAGTGGCTGTATTGGTGAGTAATTGGTTGTCTGAGTACATCTCTTGGTGGCTGAATGTCTTTGTGGGTGGGTTAGGGGGCATGTGACTGCCTGTATGGAGGAGTCAGTGGGTGAGTGAGTGGTTGTATGGGTTAGTGAGTGCATGTGTGAGGGGCTGTATGGGTGAATGTGTTTATGGCTGTGTGGGTGAGTAAATGGATGTGTCAGTGGTATATGGGTGAGTCACTGGGTATGTGAAAGGCAGTATAGGTGAGTGATGGGGGTACATGAGTGAATGTGAGAGTGGCTGTTTGGGTGAGTGTCTACTTGTGTCAGTGACTAAATTGGTGAGTGAGTATGTGTTAGTATCTGTATGAGTAAATGAGTTGGTGTGGGTAACCTTTGGTTTTTTCAGTGAATTTCAAAGATTTTTTAAATGCTAATTCCTAACTATAACATCTCTGTCAACTTTGTTTTTTTCAGTGATTTTCTAAGGTTTTTTAAATGTTAATTCCTAACTATAACTTCCCTGTATGGTCTTTTCAGATAATTTCAATGTTTTTTTTAGTTGTTGCATTTACAGAGTGGTGGAGAAAGGGGGCAGGCCTCGACACGCTCTCAGGAATCCCACTGTTTAGGACTAAAGGTAACAGGAGGGCTTCTGGGCCCCCAAGAACATCAGCATCCAAGAGGACTTAATTCCCTAACCAGTAGTGCATCCGCAGGGGGGTTTGCAAAGAGGTAGAGGAAGGGAGCATGGCCTCCGAAGACCTCTCAGCAATTCCTCTGTGTGAGAATTACTGGAGGTAACAGGAGGCCTTGTTGGCCACCAAGTACTCTCTAGAGCAAAGGTGACTTCATCTCCAAACCAGCAGTGCACCAGGAGGCGTGTTTGTGAGTGGTGGAGAAAGGAGCATGGCCTCCAAACACCTCTCAGCAATCCCACTGTGTGGGACTTACTGGTGGCAACATGAGGGGTTGTTGGCCCCCGAGGACCCTCAGCAGCTAAGGGACTCCACCCCTCAACCAGTAGTGCACCAGCAGGTGCATTTGCCCAGTGGTGGAGAAAGGGGATATGGCCTCTGAAGACCTCTCAGTAATCTTTCTGTGTGGGACTTACTAAAGGTAGCAGGAAGGCTTGCTGGCCCCAAGGACCCTCTAGATCCAAGGGGACTTCATCCCCCAACCAACAGCGTTCCAGGAGGTGTGTTTACAGAGTGGTAGAGAAAGGGGGCATGGCCTCCAAAGAAGAGATCTAAGCAGTCCCACTGTGTGGGACTTACTTGAGGTAACAGGAGAGCTTGTTGGCCCCCAAGGACCCTCTGGAGGCAAGGGGACTTAATTCCTCAACCAGTAGTGCACTAGCAGGCGCGTTTGACATGGGGTGGAGAAATGTGGCGTAGCCTCCAAAGACCACTCAACAACCCGCTGTGTGATACTGACTGGAGGTAACAGGAGGGCTTGTTTGCCCCCAAGGGCCATCTGGAGCCAAGGGGACTTCATCCCCAAACCAGCAGTACACCAGGAGGTGCATTTGCAGAGTGGTGGTGGAAGGGGGCGTGGCCTCCAAAGACCTCTCAGCAGTCCCACTGTGTGTGACGTACTTGAGGTAACAGGATGGCTTGATGGCCCACAAGCACCCTCTGGAGTCAAGGGGACTTCATCCCCAAACCGGCAGCACACCAGGAGACATGCAGAGTGGTGGAGAAAAAGGGCAGGGCCTCTGGTCAGTTGCCGAATTTTTTTTTGTATTTTCTTTTTTTAGGAAAGGGGCGTTGCATAGCCCCCCTTCCCTGGTCCGATTTTGGGCCCGTGGACCCCATCCCCTGGAGCCAAGCATTTTTGCAATGGGGAGGGGGGACATGCAGCCTCCCTCCTGAGCTGATTTTAGCCCCGGTGACCCAAATCCCTGGGGCCTGCCCCCTTTTCTCTTTTTAAAAAAAGGGAGGGGGCACACTGCCCCCTTCCTGGGCTGATAATGGCCTCGGGGACCCCATCCTCCGGGGCCTGGCCTCTAGTCTGGGTGTCCTGGTCCCACTTTGTTAGAGACCGTGGGGAAGCCTCAAGGGCCCTGCGGTCTCTGCCGGCTCCCAGCGTTCTGTGGAAGGCAGCATTTTATTTGGGCAGAGGAGCTGCTGAACACCCAGCTCCCTCTGTCTATAAGCAATTCTGCTCTGCTTTCAGCAAGCAAGAGCATTTTTAATGCTCTCACTTTCTGAAAGCAGAGCAGCGTTTGTTATGGCTTGGCGGGAACGGTAATACTCCTGCAAAGCCACAACAAACTGCAATGACCCGGGGTGGGCACCCCGGGACATTACAGGAGCCGGCCCTGGGGGTCCCCAGGGCTGTTATTGGCTCTGGGAGGGGGGCCGCGTGGCCCTCCTCCTTTCTTTGATTTTGCCCCAGGGAGGTGGTGATCCCTGGGCTGCGGGGGCTGCGCAGCCCAATCCAATTTAACAAAAGCCCCCTGGGAGGTGGCAGTCCTCAGGGCTATGGGGGGTCCATGTGGATCCATCCATTAATTCTAATTAAAGCCCTGGGGAGGTGGTGGTCCCTGGGGCTGGAAGGGGATCCACGCATCCCCCACCGCATTGTTTAAACAAAAAAGACCTGGGGAGGCGGCACTCCCAGGGGCTGTGGGGGTCCAAGAAGCCCCTCATTTTTAAATTAATGAGCCCCAGGGAGGAGCTTGTCCCCAAGATATTTATAAGCCCCAGGAGGATGGACCCAGGGGCTCCTCCTCCTTTTTTCCTACTACCCCCAGGACCTGGCCCACCCAGGGGTTAATTACAAACGAAGAGCAGGATACTGGCTTCCTTTTTTTTGGCAGGTGTCATGGATCCTGTGCAACTCCCACCGAAATGTTTTAAATATGCAGTCTTTTTCTCCTGCGGGATCCCAGGGGGAACCCAGGATCAGGTCTGGGGGTCAAAGTATTCATACCCTGTCTTCTTTGATTTTTTTTTTTTTTACATTTGTTTGGGACTTGGCTTCAACTCGAGTCCCAAGATGGCTGCCAACACTTCTTGGTTGAAGTGTTGGCAGCCAATCGCATTTCACCACAGGGATTGCTGGATCCTTGAAGGACCAGCGTCCCTATATATCTATAATTGGATTTTTTATAATATTTCAAAAACTACAGAATGGACTTACACCAAATCACAAAAAGGCACATCTCTGAATCAACATCTACTTTTCTGCCAAATTTGATGTAATCCCGTTCAGCTGTACTGGCTGTAGCCATGTCTAAAAGTCCTATGGAGATTAGCATAGGGAAAATGCGCTTTTAAGCATCCCCTGGTACTCGGCCCCGCTTGACGGATCACCCCGAAACTTTCAAGACAACAGTTGAAGTGACCGTCATATGAGTTCTGAAAATTTTGTGAAGATTTGTGAAACGTCACTAAAGTTATTGACAAATGAAAAAACACTCTTCCTATGGAAACTAGGTCCTAACTATAACTACCTACTGGTGACTGTATATATATATATATATATATATATATATATATATATATATACAGGCAGTCGCTCATCACGCATGACATCTTCTATGACATCATCGATAATATCAGTGCAACATTTGCTGTAAATTATTGATGAGAAAACTGTCAATGGCGGGGGCGCAAGTTATATTTAATGTAGGGACTGAGTTATAGTTTCTTGAGATAACTCTAACTGTAACCACTGCCCCTGCATGCAGGCAACCAACACTGCACACGGCCCTATGGCAAACCTCCCGGCAGCGCATGACATTCGGACATGCGCTGCATGGGTTGCATGCATGCAGGGGTTGGACTAAGGGCCTGGCCGCAATTCCTATAACCTTTGTTTTTTTCAGTCAATTTCTATGGATTTTTGTTAACTTGGTGGGGGGCTGGCCACATGGCTTGGCCTGCAGCCAACCCCCACTACAGTGCATGGCCTTCGGACGTGCACTGCATGGGTTGTCTGTTTGCAGGGGATTGGCCACAGGGCCTTACCACAGTCCCTGCAACCTTTGTGTTTTTCAGTGAATGTCTATGGTTTTTTATTTCGCGATGGGGGGTTGGCCTCATTGCCTGGCCCCTGCATCCAAGAAACCCCATGCCGTACATGACCTTCTGCTGTGTGTGATGGGGGAGGGTCAGCCACAGGCCCTGCGGCCAACACCCAACATGCAGGCCTACATGTCACGCACGGCCTTTGGCTGTGCACCTGGGGAGGTTGGCTGCATGTGGGGGGTTGGTCGTAGGGACTGGCTTGTGGCCAGGCCCTGCAGCCAACCCTCTAAAGGCATCCAACCTGGGTGGGTGCCTGTGTGGTCCCCCTTCTTAGGTAACTTTCTGGCCCCAGAGGCTCCATCACCCGGGGCCCACCACATTTTTTTTAGGTAGGGGTACATGGCCCTCCTCTCTAGGCCATATTTTGGTCCCTGGGACCACATCATCTGGGGGCCTGACCTTATTTTAAATGTAAAGGGGGTCACACAGCCTCCCTCCCAGGGCCAGTTTCTGGCCCCGCAGACCCCATCTCCCTGTGCTCAGCCTTATTTAGTAGGAGGAGGGCACATGGCCACTCTCCCCAGGCCGTATTTCGCCCCCGGGTATCCCATCTCCTGAGGCCTGGCATTCCTGTAATTGAAGAGGGCGGTACGGAGCCCCCCTCCCTGACCCAATGTCTGGTCCTGGGGACCTCATCTTTATAAGTGGGAGGGGGCCATGCAGTCCCCCTTCCTGGGGGAATATTGATCCCAGGGATCCCAATCCCAAGGGCCTAATCTTTTAATTATAGGGGAGTGGGAGCGCATGGCCCTCCTCACTGGGCCAATTTTGGCTCCGTGGACCCAGGCACACAGTTCTTGAGAGGAAGTGTGTAAGACATAAGTACTGTGATGAGTAGAAGGCTAATTATTTTTCACAAAGAATTTGATCATCTCTCGAGAATTTCGCAGGATCACGAAAAATAAGGAGTAGGTGATCTCTGAATACTCTCTGAAATGTACACATGTTACTGTAGGAAGGAGTCTTAGTAGAGATGGTGTTTATCAGAGTCTACTATTTATGTCCATCAGCATGGGAAGAGTTGTGAGTAGAGTTAAGGCTCTTCTCACACCCTACTATGAGCACCCATCATTCAAGAGAGGGGTCTCATCGGAGAAACCAGTCCCTCCCCATACACTACTGTGCATACCCGTCATATGATAGAGAGGTCTGAAAGACCCAGTCCTTCCTTACACCCTACTACACACACCCATCATGTGAGAAAGGGGTTTGAAAGGAGAAAAACAAAGCAGAGAACTCTGGGTAGTTCCCAAGCTTAGGTGAAGAGTAGCTCCTCTATAGAGCACCCTACAACACCAGCGACACTCTAATATCTGCTCACCTCAAATGTTTTTTTCTAGCAAAGTTTTAAGCATTTAAGCATAGGCTAAAAAACAGTGCTAGAAAAACAGACGTTTGAGGTTGCACGTGTCCGGGGTTGCTTTTTCTCATTCCAGGGACGGAGTTTGCATAGTCGCGATACGAGGAATTCCACAAAGTCGCAGAGAGCTACGCGGAGTTCCGCAAGCATGCGGAGTTGCTTGTTCCGCCCATTCGCGATGCGTTTTTCCTGTTCGGGAATGCGTATTGCGTGTTCGGGGACGCATATTGCGTGCTCTGGGGGAAATATCGCGCAAACTTCACCACGTGGTCCCTATATTTTTTCCATCCTTTGTTTCTAGAAACTTTTTTTTGATCTTTTTTATTTATTATCTATCCCTTTCTATTCCTGATTGTATATTTTGCGTTTTTTCCTACTTTTTGTGTGTTTTTAGTGCGTTTTTCACTCTTTTTCTATTACTTGCTTTTTTCATTTCTTTTACTTACTTTCCTACTTCCTACCTTTTCTTTTCCGCCCCCGCCTACCCAGAACCATGGCAAAGAGCCTTAAGAAAACTATGGGCCCGGGGAAGAGCGGCGCCCACAAGGGGTGCAGCCACGGGCCTTATTCACTGAGGCGGAGGTGGCCTTGAACCTGGCAACAGGCGGCAAGCCTGGGTCCGGGTACGGGCTCCGGGAGCATCACCGGTGGTGGGAGAGGGTGTGCCGGACAGTGTTTCCCTGCTCTAGGGTCCGGCGCACCCGTAACCAATTGACGCACCGCTGGTCCGACATCCTGGACCGGGAGCAGGACCTGTTGGACCTGCTATGTTTTGAGGTCCCGTGGCTTGGTGAGTAGCTAATTATATTACTATTGTGTTCTTCTGTTCTGTGTTATTGTGAATATTCTTTTTTTCGCAAATAGCTAACATGCTGCTGCTGCTTACATGCAGGTAACTTATGTTTAAAAATCTTATTATTATGTGACTGTTACTTCCAGACAGGTGCTCATGCTCGGCCCTAATAACTAATCGTACTTGTTTGCAACTTTGCGCTCTCTTGGGCTGTTTATGTAAGAGAGGTAAGAGAATTTAAGATAGGTAATGCATATAGTCCTTTCCTTTGTCCTGTCAGGCTGTCCTGTCTCCTGTCACTAAGATAGTGGTAGTAGTTAGTTAGTATTATTTGGTAATTTAGCGGCCTGCGTGACACGTCCTGTCACATGACTTCAGTCCTAGTAGAACCTTTCTAGTTTGTTCGTATAGTGAGTGAATAGAATAGCAACCAACCAATTTGGTGTATGCAATATGCATGCGTCTATCTGTGCATTAAGAAGAATAAAAATGCAGACTTAGTAATTGGCTCGTCAAAGGGGGTTTGAGTTGGAGACTGAGAGATGATTGGGAATGAGATCGGAACTTAGCAGAAGCAAATATAATGTTTTTGCAATTTATTCCAAAGTCTTGAATAGGCGGGCTAGGTATGTTTAGGGTGCAGGAATCAGAATTGAACAGTGGAATAATAATGATCGAATGGTACTCGACTGCGATACATACTAGTCGACTACTACTAGTCGAATAAGTCGATCTGATTTAGGATAGGTCAATGTTATTGCAATTGCCGTTTCCTCTCTAGAATTTTTTTTAGAACAATTATATTTATTTATTTAACACAAATCATTTTTTGTCTCTTTAATTATGTCTTACATGATCAGAATCCAGGGGCAAGAAGAAGACTGGGTCTGCTGCCAATGCAGCGGGTGCGGGAGCTGGAGGGGCCTCCCAGGAGCAGCAGGAAGTGGCCTCAGGCGCAGATAGCTCTGCTGCTGGCCCCAGTAAGTCCTCCTGGTGTTGTTATATATTAATATTTCCCTAACTTTTACCGCTCTATTATTTCCATTTCCTAATTTAAATTTTTCCAAAATCCTCTTCAATCTATCTGTTTCTAAATTCTTGTTTTTTCTCCATTAACTACTACTAAGTACTAGTGCTAACATTGTTTCTAGTGTTTTTTTTTTTTTTTTACATCAAATCAAACTGCATCTGACTAACCTCTGCTCTGACTCTGTATTAGTCTGTATGTAGCTTGCTTTCTTCTGGGTTTCACTCAGCTTTCCCTCTCCCCTTATGTGTGGATTGCCTAGTAGTGGTACTGTAAGACTCAGAGAACCCATTGGTCCTAGGCTACTACTAGTACTAGTAAGGACTCCTTACTACTACTAGTACCACTAATCTGCTGTGCAGATTGCATGCCCAACTAAGGTATTCTCCACAGGTTTGTGAGATGAGAAGGCTTTAGTTTCTTTTACTGTCTCATCATGCTCAATCAGTAATGGTGGTCACTCACGTTGGACACCCCAAAGTGGTGTAACTGTATTTTACTTTTTCTAATCCAGGCCTAGTACTTTTTTTAGTAGCAGCAGTTGATGGTGAACACTGAACAACTGATTACCGTGCACCATGGCTGGAAGGAAGTATGAGGAGTAGGAGGACGGCACCATTATTTTCCAACTAAGAGAGACCTCATGTCCGCCCAGTTGGCCTCTCTTTCTTCTTTTCAAAAAATGAGATGCAGCAATAGCTCTAGTCACTGAGTCCAGTCCTTTGGGTTGTCCTCTTCTTGAGAGGCTTTTAAAAAATTGCCACCAACAAAATGCCCAACCGGATATTATTTTGTTATTTTTGATAGGACAATACTGTCTACTCTACTCTACCGAATTGTCGATAGTGATGTGTGTGGTGTATGTATTATTAATTATGTATTATTTTCAATCTTGCTAATGAAAAAAATAAATAGGGGAGGCGTATATGGCATCTAAAAAAATGTAAAATGTTTTTTCCAGGAGTACCGACCACCAGTGCCAGGGCCAGCGGTGAGGGCCATGTCACTCCGGAGGGAGCGGATGTGGCAGCTGTAGGGGGTGAGCCAGCAGCAGTGGTGGGCGGTGGTAAGTCATATTCCTTACTTATTGAGAATGATGAATACACTCGCTGCAAGAGTGTACAATCAGTAGTACACTGTACTTCTGCTGAGACTTAGGGGCCGATTCCGATTCGGGCCGGAAAAAATACCGACCAACTCGGTACGGGAATTTAGTCCGACCGACTCGGACCGGCGCCGTACGACCCGGGCAGTACGATGAAATGCATGTGAAATCCTATCGACTCGGACGGAATACAAAACGACCGACCGAGCCGGACGTAAACAAGCCATCCGGCCGGGAAATCACGCGAAACGAACCGACCGACACGCACCCGGATTGAACCCGAACGAAACGTACCCGCGAACACCGACCCGCGTAGTACGATGCTGTGCGTGCAAAACACGACCGAATCGCCCGGAGCACAAGCCGTACGACCGACACGTATACAAAACCCAGCCGAAGCAACCCAATACTCCGCGACCGACTCGTACGCCGCATATGAAACCTAGCTGACACACAGCGGGAACGAGTCGGACAAGATCGCACCAGACAACTACAGCGTCCTACTCGGACACAAGAACGACTCCTACATGCACCAAAAACACCAAGGAATTTTTTTTTTTAAAAAGGGCCAAACAAGCAACCACAAAGCCAATAAATACAGGGAGGGAAAAAAATGGAACAAGGACACACCTCCAACTCCACCTACATAAAGGCCACAAATCCCTACCATGATCCTTTGCAAATTCCACTGACCTGCCAGCACAGAACACCATCACACAGCAACCACAGACACACTCACAGCTCAAACATCACACAAGCCACACACCATTACCACACCTACAAATAGCACCCTCACACACACCCAGCTAAACCTACACTCACACCCCCCACTTGCACCCACAAATCAATCACCACCACCACCCATCACCATGCCCCCAAAGAAGAATCACAAGTTCCTAGACAGTGAATTGGAAGTCATGATAGATGAGATCCTCAGGGTAGAGCCACAGTTGTTTGGTACATTGGTACAACAGACCCCCATGTCGCAGAAAACCAAGATGTGGATGAGGATTGTCGACAGGGTGAACGCACAATCACCATGTTTGCGCACAAAGGAAGACATCCAGAACAGGTGGTATGATGTGCGCAGGAGGGTCCGGGACCTACTCAAAAAGGACTACCTCCTCAGCCAGCACACCGGCAGTGGCCCTCCTGCAAAACCAGTATACCTCAGGCCCTGGGAGGAGAAGGTGCGGGCCATCCTACCACCAGTGAGCGTATACGGACTAACAGACATCCCAGAGCCTGGTGAGTACACAACTAATATACACAATATGGTGTGACAACACACACACATCACAGTCAAGGGGATAGGCAAACCATGCACTCTTAGCAAATACACAGCAACCAAAAGATATTCATCCCAAGATGTGAATGCTAGTCAGACAAACACAATACCTGCCATCTCATAGTGATATGTAACTGTGTCATGACATGTACAAACCTAACAACAAATACAGCAAGGCAGTGGCACAAATAGAACCAACAAACACTCCCAGATATTTACCCACCACTAGAACACCACCTCACAGGGAAGTTCACTGAAAGGAAGGAATTCTGTGTATGCTGGTGAAGTCAGTGTAGCCAATAGCATGATGGGAGTGGTAGTCACAGATATTGGTCACACCCACAATTGGCCCATCAACACCACTCTGAACCATGCTCACATCACAGGGAGTGGAAAACAACTGACAAGATGGCTGACACTGGGTACTGCTGTGGGGAGCACAAGGCCCTGATGGGAACTGGGCACCAACAAACAACAGGACCACACTGTCAGCCATCTTGCCATTGCTGTCACACTCACACACAGTGAAGTCCACTCAAAAGGAAGGAAGTATGGGCATGCTGGGAAGGGGGGTGGAGGCAATAGCATGATGGGAGTTGTAGGTACAGATATTGGTCAGCCTCACAATTGGCCCATCAACACCACTCTGAACCATGCTCACATCACAGGGAGTGGAAAACAACTGACAAGATGGCTGACACTGGGTACTGCTGGGGGAGCACAAGGCCCTGATGGGAACTGGGCACCAACAAACAACAGGACCACACTGTCAGCCATCTTGCCATTGCTGTCACACTCACACACAGTGAAGTCCACTCAAAAGGAAGGAAGTACGGGCATGCTGGGATGGGGGTGTAGGCAATAGCATGATGGGAGTTGTAGGCACAGACATTGGTCAGCCTCACAATTGGCCCATCAACACCACTCTGAACCATGCTCACATCACAGGGAGTGGAAAACAACTGACAAGATGGCTGACACTGGGTACTGCTGGGGGAGCACAAGGCCCTGCTGGGAACTGTGCAACAACCAACAGCAGGACACCACTGACTGACATCCTGAAAGACAACTTGCACTCCCTGCAATGGAAGCACGTTCCATGGTGGGATATCTGGCTGGGTGGGAAGGAGGACTCACAGCACTGACCATAGTTACAAGCACCTCCCCTCACACACCCCCTCAACACTAACGCCACATAACCCACCTGGGAGAATGCAATGCCTCACATCCTAACTGAAGATCCCACAAAGAACCACCACCCTGGGTTATGCTGTATGAAGCACAGGGATACTCTTGGGACTTGTAGCCAAACAACTGCCAGGACAACACTCCCAGCCATCCTGTCAGCACAGGCACCCCACCCCACAGGGAAGCAGAGACAAAAGGAAGGAAGGATGGGCATGCTGGGAAGGGGGGTGGAGGCAATAGCATGATGGGAGTGGTAGTCACAGATATTGGTCAGCCTCACAATTGGCCCATCAACACCACCCTGAACCATGCCCACATCACAGGGAGTGGAAAAGGACTCACAAGATGGCTGACACTGGGTACTGCTGGGGGGCGCACAAGGCCCTGCTGGGAACTGTGCAACAACCAACAGCAGGACACCACTGACTGACATCCTGAAAGACAACTTGCACTCCCTGCAATGGAAGCACGTTCCATGGTGGGATATCTGGCTGGGTGGGAAGGAGGACTCACAGCACTGACCATAGTTACAAGCACCTCCCCTCACACACCCCCTCAACACTAACTCCACATAACCCACCTGGGAGAATGCAATGCCACACATCCTAACTGAAGATCCCACAAAGAACCACCACCATGGGTTATGCTGTGTGAAGCACAGGGACACTCTTGGGACTTGTAGCCAAACAACTGCCAGGACAACACTCCCAGCCATCCTGTCAGCACAGGCACCCCACCCCACAGGGAAGCAGAGTCAAAAGGAAGGAAGGATGGGCATGCTGGGAAGGGGGTGGAGGCAATAGCATGATGGGAGTGGTAGTCACAGATATTGGTCAGCCTCACAATTGGCCCATCAACACCACTCTGAACCATGCTCACATCACAGGGAGTGGAAAAGGACTCACAAGATGGCTGACACTGGGTACTGCTGGGGGAGCACAAGGCCCTGATGGGAACTGGGCACCAACAAACAACAGGACCACACTGTCAGCCATCTTGCCATTGCTGTCACACTCACACACAGTGAAGTCCACTCAAAAGGAAGGAAGTATGGGCATGCTGGGAAGGGGGTGGAGGCAATAGCATGATGGGAGTTGTAGGCACAGATATTGGTCAGCCTCACAATTGGCACATCAACACCACTCTGAACCATGCTCACATCACAGGGAGTGGAAAACAACTGACAAGATGGCTGACACTGGGTACTGCTGGGGGGAGCACAAGGCCCTGCTGGGAACTGTGCAACAACCAACAGCAGGACACCACTGACTGACATCCTGAAAGACAACTTGCACTCCCTGCAATGGAAGCACGCTTCATGGTGGGATAACTGGGCAGGGGGAGAAGGAGGCCCGGATGGCAAGCAAATACCACCAATGCTGGTCATGCACACACCTCAACATTCACATTGACATGCCACAGGTTGGCAGGACAATGTGCTACACCAATATCACTCTCTGACTGTCACAATTTAGGAGAATGCAATGTCCAGGCCCACATCCAGAGGTACAGTCACAACTGTCAGGTGTTTGAACAATTGATGCCAGTAGAAACATAACATACAATCTGTGTCTCTCCCCAAAACAGGTGATGATGGGGACACAGCAGCAGACTAGGAGGAGTCCCTGTCCCAGGCTCCGGTGAACACTGAGCTCACTGGTGTGGATCAGCCTCTGCACTCCTCGGATGGCGAAGAACCAGCTGGACCCTCCGGTGTGAGTCATCATGCAGCACCAGCAGGACCAACATCTGCACCCCCTGCACCCACCCCTCCAACAACTTCCAACACACAGGCCACCCCTGCCAACATGGACAGACCAAGGAACACAGATGACAACAGAGCAGGGACCCAGACCCAAACTGGAGCTGGTGACAACGAGCCCAGGAACAACACCCAAGTGGGCCCACGGTCACCTGTGCGTGTCACCGCAAGTCCTGCATTGTGTCGCCAGGGGTGGTGGGAGGGGTGATAGACATAGGTCGCTCTTTGCAGAGGGGTCTGGACTGCATGATGACTCACAACTGGCACGCATCGCGGATGCGTACCAGACTAGCACCAGAGAGGTCAGCCAGGTAGTGGGGATCCTCAAGGACATACAACAGCAGCAGGCTGCCCATCATGCCCGCTTGGACTCCCACATGTCCCGTGTCGAGACACACATGTCTGGCATGGAGTCCAAGTGGGACACATTGGAACAACTGACAGCGGTGCATAGGGACATAGGGACATACTGGCATGCCTCCGCCAGATCAGCACCAACATGGCCTCACCTCCCTGTGTGCCCACAACATCTGCTGCTGAAACAACTGCAAATGCCACAGGGAGGGAGGAGGACTCTGACAGAGAGTCCCCTGCACCGCTGCAGCCTGCACCTGAGGGCCCCCCCCCAAGAAGAGGGGCCGTCCGAGGAGGCCAAACTGAGAGGCCGATGGCCATCTACATCCCCCAGGAAGCCAACACCTGTTCTGGAACTTTTCCTCTGTGTGCAAACTGCACGCCCTGTTGAAGCCAACCCAACTCTCCCACATGACATGGGGAGCTATAGTAGGCCAAATTTATCAGATGACTGTGGACTTTACTCTGGACATTTCAGCTACCAAGACTTCCGAATCACATGGGAACTTTGGATTCCAATTTCTATGTACAGCACCCACCATCCTGTGCACCATCCTCACACCTGTTTGTAAATAAACTCACAAATACACCATATCTGCCTCTGTTGTGATTCCAACGTGCTCTCTGTCATGGAGATGGTGATCAGAAAAATGACACTGTGCATGCTAACTGCTACAGCAAGTCCAACACCGTCATGTCAGTCATGGCGACGTGACACATATGAGGGAGACACACCACTAGGGCCACACAACACATACACACCAGGGCCATCAGACTCATCACCTAAACTGATGTTGCAACTAAATACAGTGGAATGCACAGGCACGCCACCTATTCACAGTCTGTGTCAACTAGACTACAGGTGCAGTAAGCAAATGTCAGTCAGATGTGTGACTACAGACAACACACATCCCAAAGTGAAGCACAGGTTTATTACACATTTGCAACATGTTGTTTCCACTACAAATGCTAGCTAATCCAATCTGGCTGTGGCCACAAAGTCAAAAAGTGCAGAAGATAGAAAGTCCAGGGGTGTGTGGTACATCACCTGTAGGGAAACGACTGGTTCCACCTTGGAAGTTGAATCATGGATTTGTGGGATCCAAGTTGATCAAACAACTCCGGCAGCACCCTGTGAAGGACAGACATGACACACAGTCAAAACCACTGAAGAACAGCACAGAATGGCAATACTCATGTCTAATACATGTCACGAGATAACTACACAAAACCAAGTTAGCATGTCAACACTGTTGGGCAGTACAGACCACCTGCAAGGACACATCGCTGCACGCATCCAGTCAAGTAGCACATGGCCACACTCAAACAGCACCAGAGCACCACACACACATATCATGCAAACTCAAATTATTGACATTACAACCCTCTGGAGACTCACATTCAGCTGACGAAGTTGGTGATGAGCTGTGTGCAGACATCACCATCATTATCATCATTATCTTCACTGGCATCGTGACCCAGGCCAGGATCTTCCACAGGTGGCGGACGTTGGTCATCGTCATCCAGGATGAGAGGCAACTCCTTCCGCACTGCCAGGTTATGTAGCATGCAGCAGACGATGACAATCTTGCACACCTTTGCTGGGGCATATGGGAGGGCCCCTCCTGGCTTGTCCAGGCAGCGGAAGCGGCTCTTTAGGAGACCACAGGTCCGCTCAATCACCCTCCTCGTCCGACCATGTGCCTCATTGTAGCGCATCTGGGCTGGTGTCACAGGGTTCCTGAGGGGTGTCAGCAACCACGGCATGTTGGGGTATCCCGAGTCACCTACCGACAGACAATTGTACATTAGCCGATTTGAAAATGTGTGCGGAAAGCAACATAGCAGAACACACACAATGGTACAAAGTCAGTACACACCAACAAGCCAGGCACGCTGGTTTGGCATCTGTGACATCATCCTCGGGATGTGACTACTCCTCATCACGTAGGCATCGTGTGCCGAACCGGGGAAACGGGCACACACATGTGTGATGGTCATATCTGCAAGACATACCACCAGAGCATTGATCGAATGGTAATGTTTACGGTTCCGGTATGCCTGCTCATGTGCCTGTGGTGGTATCAAAGCCACATGTGTCCCATCAATGGAGCCAATTACATGTGGCATCCTCCCCAGGGCATAGAAGTCACTGTTGACGTCAGTGAGTCGTTGACGTGTTGGGAAATAGATGTACTGGTTCAGGTATCTCAACATTGCCCCCAAAACATCGCGTAGCACACGGCTGAACATAGTCTGTGACATCCCACCGGCAGTCGCCACAGTGTGTTGAAAGGTACCGGTGGCAAAGAAGTGTAGGGCTGCCATCACCTTCACCTTGGGGGTCAGCGCTGTAGGATACGGACGGCCAGGCTGCAAATGTGGGTCCAACCGCACTGCCAAATCCTCAATCAGCTGCCTGGTGAAGCGGTACCGTCGGATGCTGTCACGTTCCACCATCGTTGCCAGGTCTGGGAATGGTCGATGGACAGCAGGAGCCCTGCAGTGCATAGGTGAAGAAAGCAAGATTGTCAGTCACCCCACCTATGTGCCGTTCACCATACTCAATTTCACATGATACACCATTAACAAACACAAGTACTTGATGTGTGTGTCGTTCTGTTTGGACATATATGGCACCTACATGGACATCATCTAACATCTCTGTTCAACAAGTGTTGACAACAGGTTCCAGGGTGTGCTATGGGAAACCATTAGGCTGTGTCACAGTACCCATTTACTGCTCTCACGTTCCACACACATACCACAGTGACATGTCTGGACAGATGCTCCACAGGCATCACAGCTCATTGACAGGTAGATTCCCAGGGACCCTGTCTTGCCACATGGACACTGGCATGACATGGCGTATCATGTACACGTCAGAAAAACAAACATGACACCCACAGGTAGTGGCCCCTGTAGCCTCTGCAGGACAGACATGGACGTCTGTGACACACACACACAACATCAAAGTTCATGCACAAACCACGTGGATGTGGAGACTGTCTCCCATTGTGCACATGGAGTCAGAGACATGTGAAACACAACATGCTCACAGACTGCGGAGGGACATCACTATTGTGGCAATGGGCCACCCTGTGACGTACATGACTTCCCACATGTGAGCCTGGGGGTATGTGACATGTCATACACATACACAACCTGGAAATGTGACCATGACACATGCTCCAAAATGAAAAGTTGCACACCACAGTGGTCAGGTGCACAACACACAAAGGACCCTGTCCCCATGAACACGTGCACAGCCTGGGTGTGTCTGCCCCCAAGTGCCACCCCAAAAACCACATGTTCACCCACATACACAGATAAGGTTATGCTGCCACACATGCCTTAGATACAGTGTGGACTGGGTGTGGTGTTGTAGGTGTGCCCCTGAGTCCCTGGAAAGTATATGTGGCTGGCATAGGTTCACCAGTGACCAGCATGGTGACATATGCGTGTGACCTGTCCAGGGATGCGTTGTAGAGCAATGGACCGATCGGTGTGCCCGGCCGGCCCATTGCATATGATGTGAGCGGGTACGCGTTGTATCCCGGTTACGCGTTGTAGAGCAATGGACCGATTGGTGTGCCCGGCCGGCTCATTGCATATGATGTGTGTGGGTACGCGTTGAACAGCAATGGACCGATTGATGTGCCCGGCCGGCCCATTGCATATGATGTGAGCGGGTACGCATTGTATCCCGGGTACGCGTTGAACAGCAATGGACCGATCGGTGTGCCCGGCCGGCCCATTGCATATGATGTGTGCGGGTACGCGTTGAACAGCAATGGACCAATCCGTGTGCCCGGCCGGCCCATTGCATATGATGTGAGCGGGTACGCGTTGTATCCCGGGTACGCGTTGAACAGCAATGGACCGATCGGTGTGCCCGGCCGGCCCATTGCATATGATGTGTGCAGGTACGCGTTGAACAGCAATGGACCGATCGGTGTGCCCGGCCGGCCCATTGCATATGATGTGAGCGGGTACGCATTGTATCCCCGGTACGCGTTGTAGAGCAATGGACCGATCGGTGTGCCCGGCCGGCCCATTGCATATGATGTGTGCGGGTACGCGTTGAACAGCAATGGACCGATCGGTGTGCCCGGCCGGCCCATTGCATATGATGTGAGCGGGTACGCGTTGTATCCCGGGTACGCGTTGTACAGCAGTGGACCGATCTGTGTGCCCGGCCGGCCCATTGCATATGATGTGAGCGGGTACGCGTTGTATCCCGGGTACGCGTTGTAGAGCAATGGACCGATCGGTGTGCCCGGCCGGCCCATTGCATATGATGTGAGCGGGTACGCGTTGTATCCCGGGTACGCGTTGTACAGCAGTGGACCGAACGGTGTGCACACATTGGCTGGGGCCTGGCATGGCAACGGACGCGTTTTCGATGCTCCAACGAGTCTGATGCAGTGAATTCAGTTGGCCAGCCACAACAATGTTGCAAAATCATGGGTGTCATGAAGTTGAAGATTTGAAGGATGCTGTGGGCGTGTATTAGTGCTGCTATTCCATGGATTGGTCAGATTCAGAAGATGCAAACGACTTGGACCTATCACTTTGGACACATGGGACAGTATCTGCCTCTGCAACACACATATAATGCTGGCTGTTCCTCTGAGAGCTCACTTGCCTGCACTACATGCTCCAGGACGACATCTGCCACCAACACTGCTGCTGTTTATGCATCCTCTGGCTCCTGCAATGGCACGTACTGTGGATAGAGCCCCAGCCTTCAGCCTTGAGGAGAACCAGGCCCTGCTGGACAGCCTCCTTCCACAGTACAGCAAGCTGTATGGGAAACCAGGGGAGCAGGTGAGTGTGCTGTCCACTGCCTCACTAATTGTGCATGTTGTCTGACTAGCAGGACTTTCAGTGTGCACACCACTGGCTAGCATGCCCACTGAGTAGTTGTCACACCCCAAAGTGTGTAGTTACATGCACTGAACTGGTACAGTGCAGTAACAGTGCATTCCAACTAGGTTTACTTCCCATGCAATGATACCATGTAGTGACTGCTGGCAAACTGTTCATAGCCATTGTTGCACTGCCTGTGTACATCATATGCCCCTGTGATTGAGACATGTATATACAACTGTGTGATGCACGTATATGTTGCATGTGTAGTAATGGCCTTTTCACTTTGTCATCCTCACAGGTTGATGCCCACCAGAAGCAGGATATCTGGCTGACCATCGCCCGGAAAGTAAGATCCATGGGGGTCTACAGGCGCAGGATCCGCAACTGCCAGAAGAGGTGGCAGGACCTTCGTGGCTGGACCCGGAGGATCGCAAGGGTCCAGCTGAAGCTGTCGCCTCCTCGCAGGAGGGGCGGACACCGGACCATGACCCCCCACATGCTCCGGATCCTGACGGTGGTCTTCCCTGACCTGGATGGGCAGCTGAAGGACAGACAGCAGCAAGGAGGGGGTGAGTCCATGACTGCACTGTGAACTTTGTCTGACATGCTATGTGCCCTCCTCTGGCCTGGTTAAACTTCCACAGTACATCAGTCATGTGGTCCAGGACCCATGTCCCTCATTTCTGACATGCCCACTTCTCCTCTGATACGCATATGTGTGGCCCTTATAGTCAGGAAATTGTGTCATTTGGGGACTGTGTCATTGCATTTTGCTTTGCTCAAGGTGGGGGACAGCATTTGTTCCCGTGACTATGTTGTGCGATTCATGGGTGGGTCAATTGCTTACACAATGCCTAAGTTCTGACATGTAATCTGGGTGTAACTTTGATATGTGGTCCGCTTGCTGCTCTGACTCACCACATGTCCCTGGGGAATTTGGCACACACCCATGCTGCTGGTGGGAACAATGTTTGGGCCTCAGGAGTATGTGTATACAGTGTGTCACACATGCTTAGCCACCTGCCTACTGTCCAGGACTCATCCCTCTTACAGGTGGAGCTGGACAGTCATGCCTACTCCAGGGCATGCAATACACTCTGTACTCCCACTCCCGTGTATCATCTGGCATGTTGTGATCAGTGAAATGTACCCTCAGGTGTCTGCCTCTGTCTCATTGTGCTGTGTCTTCGTTGTCAGGACTACTGGTATGTTTATCGGTTAGGGCTCAGCATGCCATCTGAGATGTGACCATGATAGACGATACTTCTGTGACTTATAGGTGTCTGATCACTTGACTGTGCACTAAGCCTGGGCGTAGTTCGCGAAGTAGCGCTACGCGAAGCTACGCAAAGTGCAGTTCGCACTACGCGAGCTACGCGTAGCACTACGCGAACTGTGTAGTGCACTGTTCGCAATGATTGCACAGTGCCTGATGCTTGTCCGCACTGTGCAATCATTGAAAACGGCATCTTGCACAGTGCGAGCTGTCTTTTACTGCCGCTCGAGTAGATTTTTACTCGAGCGGCAGCTTTCTCAAGGCGGACTGGTAGTTTCTCATCGCGAGCGGTCGTGAGCATACGCGACCACTCGCAATGAGAAACCTGACCTCCCGCGTTGAGAATCTCGCCGGGAGGTTTATATTCCACGCTCGCGATCGGCAACTTGATGTTGCTGATCGCGAACGAGGAAAAAGTCTCGCCGGGATGTCATTTTGCTTGCTCGCGGTCGCCAACTTGACGTTGAGGACGTGTGTTTGCACTGTGCTACGTGCAATTCGCGTTGTGCGAAGTAGCGCAAACTTCGCAAACTACGCGAGCGTAGAGTAGTGCTTTGCCCAGGGTTACTGTGCACACAGGTGTTTGCGACCCATGCTGCTGGTGGGAACAATATTTGGGCCTCAGGAGTATGTGTATCCAGTGTGTCACACATGCTTAGCCAACTGCCTACTGTCCAGGACTCATCCCTCTTACAGGTGGAGCTGGACAGTCATGCCTACTCCAGTGCATACAATACACTCTGTACTCCCACTCCCGTGTATCATCTGGCATGTTGTGATCAGTGTAATGTACCCTCAGGTGTCTGCCTCTGTCTCATTGTGCTGTGTCTTCGTTGTCAGGACTACTGGTATGTTCATCGTTTGGGGCTCAGCATGCCATCTGAGATGTGACCATGATAGACGATACTTCTGTGACTTATAGGTGTCTGATCACTTGACTGTGCACACAGGTGTTTGCGACTGTGACTTTCAGGCAGCTGTATTTTCATTCACAGCACACTGTGAGGTGCTCATGTTCAGAGAGTTGTGTTTCAAGTCCCCCATATGTCCAGTTGGTATGACGTGGACAAATAGTAGTACAGATGATGTGGTATTTGGGGGATGGACATGTGCACTTGTCAGTCACATAACTTGCATTCCCCATGCCCTCGGATTGTGACACAGTGCAGACTGTTGTTGGCTGGCTGCCATGGCCATGTGACTTGAGACAGTAATGTATGACTTTACACGCATTCCTGTGTCATTGCATTAAACTTCCTGAGACTGATCCTGCAGGGGAGTGACATGTGCAACATGCACCCCATTGTGGCATTGACTATCCGGACCTGGGTGCATCATGGTGTCTGGTGCTGGTATGCATCACATGCATTTCTATTTAGACTCTGGCCATCCCTTTATCCGGACACCTGCACTGACTCAGTGGCAAGAGATGTGATGTGTGCATGTTCACATACTTCACCGTGTTCCCTGCAATGTCCAACAACTGTGTAGGTGGTGCATGTGTCCACACTGGGGTCTTACCATCAGACAGGCACCAGACAGATGGGTGCAAGGGCAGGAGGGGTGTGAGTCCCATGGTTGACCATCAGACTGACAATTGGCTTCCCCGAATCTGTGTGAGGACTTTAGGCAATGTTCAACAAAGGATGCCAGGGCTTGCTCTGTAATGTGCTGTACTTACTGTGGTGTGTGCGGTCAGTGCAGGTGACTGATGTTTGTCTGTTTCCCTAATTGTTTGCAGATACATCCACGGCCATAGGAGGGGACAGCTCCACGGACCAGGAGGAGCAGCGGAGCCAGACTGGGTCAGCATCGGACGAGTGGTCAGAGGGACCCAGTGGCACGGAGGGCGAGGGGAGCCACACCGAGGAGTCCTCAGCACCATCCACCTCAGCTGAGGACCACAGCAGCTCGGAGGATGACTCCCTTGTGGAGGTGGGTCTCAGCAGCCACCAAAGGTCAGCTAGTCTGTCTGGCCCCGCCACCACCACCACCACCGCCCTCCCATTGGCTCCCATTCCTGAGATCCGTGGAGGCTCCCGTACTCGGGAGCGTGTCTCCTTCGTGCCAGGCACCGCACCCCCTGCCCCTGTGTCCCCTGCTGCCCTGAGTGAGGAGTCTGTGTACCTCCTTCGGCAGCTCCATGTAGGGCAGACAGCAATGCTGAGTGTCCTCCATGCACACACCACTCTGTTGACACAGCTGGTGTCGTTCATGGAGGGCATCTCGACGGGTATGTCTGCCCTACAGAGGAGCAATAAGTCCATGGACTCCTCCCTGACGGCAGCAGTGTCCCTCCTCCAACAGTCCCTCACCCCTCCCACCTCTGCCCCATCCACACTTCCTGCCCCCTACCTGTCCAAAGCACATGCACACCTGCACAGTCACCCAAACACACAGACAAGAGCAGCACAGACACACCCAAGAGAAAGGCAAGACGTGCACACAAGCATCCTCAGGGGACTGATACCACAGACACAGGGGATGGGGAACACACACACACACAGGCAACCACAGTCACTCCGCAATCCTCAAGATCCTCTCCATCCAAGACCCCTTCCCTTGCCTCACCTGCAACCCCACCTGATCAGCAGCTCTTCCTCTGTGACCTCGGCCTCTTCCCTCCCATCCCGCTGATCCAGCATACCGGGGGAAGAGGAAGTCCACCCACACAGAGGGGAGTGCCCCTCACCCCCGGACACCCTCCCCCAGGCGCAGGCAGAGTGAGCACCCCACCCGCAAGTCCCCCGGTCCCGGAAGAGCAAGACCCCGCCACCGCCCTGCAAGTCAACCACCCAGTCTCTCACCTCCATCCCCCAGGCTACCACTCCACAGGTTCCACCGCCACACCCTGCCCCAGGTTCCCCACACACCGATACCGCATCCCCAAACTGCTTAGGCCCTCCCCCCTGCCACTTGCTCTTCCACCCCAAAACCAGACGCTCTGCCTGTTTGTGCCACTGGTCTGGAGACCGTGTCCCCCCTCTGTCCTGCCCAGCTCTTCTGCCCCCCTTCCACTACCTTAGAGTCATGCACTGCGGTGGAGTCCACAACCACCCCGTCTGACTCGGGCACTGCATTGGGGACCCAGTCCACTCCATCTGACCAGCCCACTGCAGTGGTTGCAGCACCAACACCATCTGACTTGAGCTCTGCGGTGGTGCCAGCCCCCCCTGAGTCAGACACCTCCACTGCAGTTGCCGGTGACACTCCTGCACCCACCTCCCCTTCACTGCCTCCTTCTGGCATCCCCTGATCCTGTCCCTGCGGTGCCTGGCCTGCCCCTCGTATGCCCCTCCAAGGGGGATGTCCCCTGTCCGTACCTGTGCAGGCAAGCAATTGTTGACAAGTTGTCACACATCACCCTGTTGGGACTGTATATTTGGACTGGCCATTGGCCTTAGTTTATTTTGGACTTTTGATTTGTGTTGCACACTTGCAGAATAAAGCCTCTTTTTGTTTACTTGTGGTTAATCTTTGGAGGTACATGATGTAGATGTGTAGAATCATGCATTTGCTGTTGTAATAGTGTTCAGATCAGGTAAATGAAGTTTTGCTGTGATGGGCTCCATGTGGTCCATGGGATATGTGTCCTAATCTAGTCTGGATCTATAGCATCCTTTGCTGCAGTCTGAGGGTGTAATGTTCAGCATTTGACACAGGGATGTACGTTTAGCCTTTGTAGATTACCATCTTTGTCCTACACTGATGCACATCTGGTGGGCTTACCACTGTCCAATGTTCCTAGTACCCTGACTGTGTGCCCGTCTCCAATGGACATGCAGTTTAGCACATCAAATTTGGAGGACTCATCTGTGTACACAGTGCAAGTTGCTTGACACGTGTCTTGGGTGTATGCAGATGACTGACGTGACACTCCCGTGCCCAGGCTGATATGAGCAGAGCCTTCAGTGTGTTGTAGTTGTTGACTCACTGACCGAGTGTTCTGCTGACATGTTTGAGTCGTGCACAGACAAGGTTTGGCACAGCTGACCTTCCACAGGAGTGGAGTGCCCTCATGGCAGTGCGTGATTCTGTGATATAGGCTGTGCCCGTGTTGTGTGTTGTGTAGGCATGTCTGTGCGTGTTCCCTTCTCCTTTTCCTACACAGGCTGTGTCCCTACGGATGTTCCTGTTTGTGATGCTTGCTGAGTTGTTCTGTGTTCATCCAGCATCTTGGACCTGGTTTCTCCGGGATGTGGGTGCATGGCAAACTAATGTTCATGAGGTTGTCATCCCTATTTGTCTTTGTTGTCAGGGCTGGGGATGTGGGCAAACGCAGATGGGACACAGTCAGGATTCCTCTTGGCACTTGTTGGTTACACGAGTAATGTGATTTTCTGTTTGTGTATGCTTTCAGTGATTATGACACGTTGTGTGTGTGACTGCTGCCACTCCTCAGGGTCAGAGCTGCAATGTTGGAAGTTGTCTATGTGTGTCCTTTGTGGGACAGCTTGGCTTCTTCATTGGTGTGTGACTATGGCCAGGATCCCATTGTTTGGGGTGGATTTCACGTCATGCCCATGTACGGCATACTGTGCAGTGTGTCAGACATTCACAAGTATTGTTGACTGGCCATGTGTGATGTGTTTCTGCACCTTATTTCCCCCACCACCCCTGGGATTGTCATGGGTGCATGTGCAATGTCAGCAGTCCATGTGAGCTTCACTGCTGCACATTGGTGGAGTTCAAGGTGTGTGGCGTTGAGTGTGTGCAAATGTGAGTTGTTGCACGGCTGGGGCACTACCTCCATATTTTCCTTGGCTGGCAGGCCATGCTGAGTGCTTTGTGCTTGCATAGGTGTGATGGTAGTTTGTTGCTCAGGACACATGGCTGTGGTTCACAGTGTGGATGACATCTACCTTTGTCATCACAGTGTGATTGTCATGCAGGCTAGTGTCACCACAATGTGGGGTCCCTGGGGGAGTGCTGTGGTGGTTCTGTCTCTTGCTGTGTTTGTTGCTGTTCCTACAAGCTTGTGTGACATGTATAATTTGGGCTCCCTCTCATCTCACAATGCCTGTTTGCCCACATAGGGGAATCCAATCCATGAGTTACTTTTGTATGTGACTGTGTTGACATCTGTGTATTAGTGAATCTGGCCTCCTCATGTGTTGTATGTTTGCCTGGGGACACTGGCACACAACCCCCCTCACCTGTTGTGTATGATATGCAGTGTGAGTCTGCCTGTTTGTGTTTGTGCATTTGCACCACTGCATTGGCATATCTTTAGTTTGCCATTGGCTGTATGTTGTTTGTTGGCTTTCCCCTGCTGGCCCTGGGACTGCTAGGTCATCAGTCAGCACATTGATCATGGTTAGTATGTCCCATTGCTGCCATGGTATGGTATTTGTTCACCTGACATCTACAGTGTCCACAGGATATCTACATTTGTGTGTCCATTGGTGCAGATATGTGGGTCTGCATTATGATGCTCACTTCTGTCATTGTGTTATTTGTGAATGTAGACAATGTGGGTCCCCATGGCTGATGTTTGTGTGCACATGGCCAGAACGATGTGTCATTGGCACTGCACTGCTTGCCTCACAAAATCTATGTTGCTATGGGACACAAGCACTACAATGCCACTGTAGTGTTTGGTGTTGTGTGGCCAGGAATAATCCCTGCAGTTTTGTTTTTGCAGCTTTTACCAGGACTACACTTACCTTTTGGGCACTGTGTGTGCTTCAGCTATGGAGCACACACTTACCTTTTGGGCACTGTGGTGATGGGGCTTTGGGCCCCATTGCCACACTGTTCAAAATGTGCTTCAGCTATGGAGCACACACTTACCTTTTGGGCACTGTGGTGATGGGCCTTTGGGCCACATTGCCACACTGTTCAAAATGTGCTTCAGCTATGGAGCACACACTTACCTTTTGGGCACTGTGGTGATGGGGCTTTGGGCCCCATTGCCACACTGTTCAAAATGTGCTTCAGCTATGGAGCACACACTTACCTTTGGGCACTGTGGTGATGGGGCTTTGGGCCACATTGCCACACTGTTCAAAATGTGCTTCAGCTATGGAGCACACACTTACCTTTTGGGCACTGTGGTGATGGGGCTTTGGGCCACATTGCCACACTGTTCAAAATGTGCTTCAGCACACTTACCTTTTGGGCACTGTGGTGATGGGGCTTTGGGCCACATTGCCACAGTGGTCATGGTCTGCTTGCATTGTGTAGGCCACACACACAATTATGTGTGACACATGTGTTAGGGGGTCACATTGTATGTTCAATGTCATGTTCAGTGTTGTATGCATTTGACACAGACCACACACGCTTGTCATGGTGTTGGAGGTGGGATGTAATTTACAGACAGTCCTTATGTGGGAGTATGCTAGTTGTGTCATGCATTACCCGTCCTATGAATAGGGGTGGGTGTAGTGACAGGCATCCAGCCCCCCATGAGTGGGGATGGTAGTAGTGGTAGGCATCCAGACCCCCATGAGTGGGGATGGTATTAGTGGGTAGGCATCCAGACCCCCATGAGTGGGGATGGTAGTAGTGGTAGGCATCCAGACCCCCATGAGTGGGGATGGTAGTAGTGGTAGGCATCCAGCCCCCCATGAGTGGGGATGGTAGTAGTGGTACGCATCCAGCCCCCATGAGTGGGGATGGTAGTAGTGGTAGGCATCCAGACCCCCATGAGGGGGGATGGTAGTAGTGACAGCCATCCAGCCCCCTATGGGTGGGGATGGCAGTAGTGACAGGCATCCAGCCCACCCTGAGTAGGGGTGGTGTTAGTGGTAGGCATCCATTCCCCTATGGGTGGGGATGGCAGTAGTGGCAGGCATCCAGCCCCCCATGAGTGGGGATGGTAGTAGTGGTAGGCATCCAGCCCCCCGTGAGTAGGGATGGTAGTAGTGGTAGGCATCCAGCCCACCCTGAGTGGGGGTGGTGTTAGTGGTAGGCATCCATCCCCCTATGGGTGGGGATGGCAGTAGTGGCAGGCATCCAGCCCCCCATGAGTGGGGATGGTAATAGTGGTAGGCATCCAGCCCCCCATGAGTGGGGATGGTAGTAGTGGTAGGCATCCAGCCCACCCTGAGTGGGGATGGTAGTAGTGGTAGGCATCCAGACCCCCATGAGTGGGGATGGTAGTAGTGGTACGCATCCAGCCCCCCATGAGTGGGGATGGTAGTAGTGGTAGGCATCCAGCCCCCCATGAGTGGGGATGGTAGTAGTGGTATGCATCCAGACCCCCATGAGTGGGGATGGTAGTACTGACAGCCATCCAGCCCCCTATGGGTGGGGATGGCAGTAGTGACAGGCATCCAGCCCACCCTGAGTAGGGGTGGTGTTAGTGGTAGGCATCCATTCCCCTATGGGTGGGGATGGCAGTAGTGGCAGGCATCCAGCCCCCATGAGTGGGGATGGTAGTAGTGGTAGGCATCCAGACCCCCATGAGTGGGGATGGTAGTAGTGGTACGCATCCAGCCCCCATGAGTGGGGATGGTAGTAGTGACAGCCATCCAGCCCCCTATGGGTGGGGATGGCAGTAGTGACAGGCATCCAGCCCCCTATGGGTGGGGATGGCAGTAGTGACAGGCATCCAGCCCACCCTGAGTAGGGGTGGTGTTAGTGGTAGGCATCCAGCCCCCCATGAGTGGGGATGGTAATAGTGGTAGGCATCCAGCCCCCCATGAGTGGGAATGGTAGTAGTGGTAGGCATCCAGCCCACCCTGAGTGGGGATGGTAGTAGTGGTAGGCATCCAGACCCTCATGAGTGGGGATGGTAGTAGTGGTAGGCATCCAGCCCCCCATGAGTGGGGATGGTAGTAGTGGTACGCATCCAGCCCCCCATGAGTGGGGATGGTAGTAGTGGTAGTCATCCAGCCCCCATGAGTGGGGATGGTAGTAGTGGTAGGCATCCAGACCCCCATGAGTGGGGATGGTAGTAGTGACAGCCATCCAGCCCCTATGGGTGGGGATGGCAGTAGTGACAGGCATCCAGCCCACCCTGAGTAGGGGTGGTGTTAGTGGTAGGCATCCATCCCCCTATGGGTGGGGATGGCAGTAGTGGCAGGCATCCAGCCCCCCATGAGTGGGGATGGTAATAGTGGTAGGCATCCAGCCCCCCATGAGTGGGGATGGTAGTAGTGGTAGGCATCCAGCCCACCCTGAGTGGGGATGGTAGTAGTGGTAGGCATCCAGACCCCCATGAGTGGGGATGGTAGTAGTGGTACGCATCCAGCCCCCCATGAGTGGGGATGGTAGTAGTGGTAGGCATCCAGCCCCCCATGAGTGGGGATGGTAGTAGTGGTATGCATCCAGACCCCCATGAGTGGGGATGGTAGTACTGACAGCCATCCAGCCCCCTATGGGTGGGGATGGCAGTAGTGACAGGCATCCAGCCCACCCTGAGTAGGGGTGGTGTTATTGGTAGGCATCCATTCCCCTATGGGTGGAGATGGCAGTAGTGGCAGGCATCCAGCCCCCCATGAGTGGGGATGGTAGTAGTGGTAGGCATCCAGACCCCCATGAGTGGGGATGGTAGTAGTGGTACGCATCCAGCCCCCCATGAGTGGGGATGGTAGTAGTGACAGCCATCCAGCCCCCTATGGGTGGGGATGGCAGTAGTGACAGGCATCCAGCCCCCTATGGGTGGGGATGGCAGTAGTGACAGGCATCCAGCCCACCCTGAGTAGGGGTGGTGTTAGTGGTAGGCATCCAGCCCCCATGAGTGGGGATGGTAATAGTGGTAGGCATCCAGCCCCCCATGAGTGGGAATGGTAGTAGTGGTAGGCATCCAGCCCACCCTGAGTGGGGATGGTAGTAGTGGTAGGCATCCAGACCCTCATGAGTGGGGATGGTAGTAGTGGTAGGCATCCAGCCCCCATGAGTGGGGATGGTAGTAGTGGTACGCATCCAGCCCCCCATGAGTGGGGATGGTAGTAGTGGTAGTCATCCAGCCCCCCATGAGTGGGGATGGTAGTAGTGGTAGGCATCCAGACCCCCATGAGTGGGGATGGTAGTAGTGACAGCCATCCAGCCCCCTATGGGTGGGGATGGCAGTAGTGACAGGCATCCAGCCCACCCTGAGTAGGGGTGGTGTTAGTGGTAGGCATTCATCCCCCTATGGGTGGGGATGGCAGTAGTGGCAGGCATCCAGCCCCCCATGAGTGGGGATGGTAGTAGTGGTAGGCATCCAGCCCCCCATGAGTGGGGATGGTAGTAGTGGTAGGCATCCAGCCCCCCATGAGTGGGGATGGTAGTAGTGGTAGGCATCCAGACCCCCATGAGTGGGGATGGTAGTAGTGACAGCCATCCAACCCCCTATGGGTGGGGATGGTAGTAGTGGTAGGCATCCAGCCCACCCTGAGTGGGGATGGTAGTAGTGGTAGGCATCCAGCCCACCCTGAGTGGGGGTGGTGTTAGTGGTAGGCATCCATCCCCCTATGGGTGGGGATGGCAGTAGTGGCAGGCATCCAGCCCCCATGAGTGGGGATGGTAATAGTGGTAGGCATCCAGCCCCCCATGAGTGGGGATGGTAGTAGTGGTAGGCATCCAGCCCACCCTGAGTGGGGATGGTAGTAGTGGTAGGCATCCAGACCCCCATGAGTGGGGATGGTAGTAGTGGTAGGCATCCAGCCCCCCATGAGTGGGGATGGTAGTAGTGGTTCGCATCCAGCCCCCCATGAGTGGGGATGGTAGTAGTGGTAGGCATCCAGCCCCCCATGAGTGGGGATGGTAGTAGTGGTAGGCATCCAGACCCCCATGAGTGGGGATGGTAGTAGTGACAGCCATCCAGCTCCCTATGGGTGGGGATGGCAGTAGTGACCGGCATCCAGCCCACCCTGAGTAGGGGTGATGTTAGTGGTAGGCATCCATCCCCCTATGGGTGGGGATGGCAGTAGTGGCAGGCATCCAGCCCCCCATGAGTGGGGATGGTAGTAGTGGTAGGCATCCAGCCCCCCATGAGTGGGGATGGTAGTAGTGGTAGGCATCCAGCCCACCCTGAGTGGGGATGGTAGTAGTGGTAGGCATCCAGACCCCCATGAGTGGGGATGGTAGTAGTGGTAGGCATCCAGCCCCCCATCAGTGGGGATGGTAGTAGTGGTACGCATCCAGCCCCCCATGAGTGGGGATGGTAGTAGTGGTAGGCATCCAGCCCCCCATGAGTGGGGATGGTAGTAGTGGTAGGCATCCAGACCCCCATGAGTGGGGATGGTAGTAGTGACAGCCATCCAGCCCCCTATGGGTGGGGATGGTAGTAGTGGTGGGCATCCAGCCCACCCTGAGTAGGGGTAGTGTTAGTGGTAGGCATCCATCCCCCTATGGGTGGGGATGGCAGTAGTGGCAAGCATCCAGCCCCCCATGAGTGGGGATGGTAGTAGTGGTAGGCATCCAGCCCCCCATGAGTGGGGATGGTAGTAGTGGTAGGCATCCAGCACCCCATGAGTGGGGATGGTAGTAGTGGTGGGCATCCAGCCCCCCATGAGTGGGGATGGTAGTAGTGGTAGGCATCCAGCCCACCCTGAGTGGGGATGGTAGTAGTGGTAGGCATCCAGCCCACCCTGAGTGGGGGTGGTGTTAGTGGTAGGCATCCATTCCCCTATGGGTGGGGATGGTAGTAGTGGCAGGCATCCATCCCCCTATGGGTTTGTATGGCATTGGTGATGGCCATCCCGCCCCTATGGTTCTGCAGTTGCTAGTGTACGTCATTTGTGCATCCCTATGTGTGTGTGACATATTTCGGGTACGTGTCATTTGTTTGTGTTGTGGGTGTTTGACTTACCGTCTGCGCCGTACGCGTCCGTACCGGTCCCGGTAATAGATGTAGAGTATTGGTAGGACCTGCGCGATGGGATTCATGGTTGTGTCGTCTCATTCGGGTTTCTCGTGGCTTCGACTCGTGCTCGTCGCTGGCTTGTTCGTCTCGTTGCCGTGGATCGTCTTGTGGCGCGAATCGGAGCTTATGTGCAGCTCTCCCGGATGCTCAAACGTGCCGGACGTAGCGACGAGTTCGGCGCGTACGGAAGACGCATCGTACTAGTCCGGCCGGAAGCTGCTGTGTATTTGGTTCCGTGCGACTCGATTCGGCGTTTACGGATCCGGCTCGGGCGGGGAACAGGAGCTGGAATGGGTAAGTACGGCTCGCTCGGAATCTGGGCTGTTATGCGCATCGTACTTGTTCGTTCGGTAGAGTGTTCGAGTCAGTCGGAAAACACGCGTTCGACTGGTATTTTTTCCAGACGAATACTGTTAGGTGCACTTCCGGCCGACATCGGAATCGACCCCTTAGTTGTTGTGAACACTGAACAGTTGAATAAGACACCCTTTACTTAACATTAGCATTAGGGGCGGGGGTTGAGTAACTAATGGCCTATTCTATTCTATCTTCAACTCAGCAGAGACAGTTTTATGACGAAGACAAAGAGTCAGACGACATGTATGACTGGCAGAGAAGGATGCATGGGTGAAGGAAGGGGCCCGAGATGCATATAGGTGGCGGATGAAGATGATAGGATGCATGGGTAGTTGAAGGATGGGTGAAAGGTGAAAGAGAAAGCAGAAAGGTTGCCTGCCTGGGTGGGTGAAACTGTATGGGTGAAAGGAATCCTCTGGGGGGTTTGAGGGGTCAAACTCTAAGGCAAGCAAGGATGCATGGGTGGCGGTTGGTTATATCTATGACAAATGTATGTTGTCGGTGAAAGCCAGTTTATGATAGCCATGTTTGGATGGATGGATGCCTGGATTGTATCACATAGAAAGTAGATGAGAACAGAGTCAGACTGGATTAAGAGAATGTAAAAGAAAATTAAACCGTGCCAGAGTACCAAAGCCAAGGGTGAAGAATAAAATAATAATGCTAGAAGAGCAATGCACTGATAAATGAAAAAAGCCCTGGGAAGAACAAGGACTGTTTTTTTGCAAGGTTTTTGATTTAAAGGTTTGAGGTTGTACTTGTATTTCATAATAGAATACTCCCATGACTCATAGTAGTTTGCAAGCACCAGATATATATTGTGCATGGCTATTATGTACCGTACCCACCCATGATTAATCGCCTCCCTCCGACTCTGAGGCCCACTTCCGCTCCAGTCCCTACCCATGTCATTTTTGACTGTGTCAGCCATGGGTGGCCTATTGGCTGCATGGTAACTACTAGTACTTACAAGTCACTCAGTATGTCATCATCATTATCGTCAGTGAGTGACATAATGTAGTGCCGCCATATATAATCATTCATAAGCATGTCATCATCATTATGTGCCTTATTGCAGTAGACAGGGTGAAGGTGAAATTGTCTGAGCATTTGCCATTGATTTAACAGAGTATGGCCGTTATGGAAAAATATATAATTGCGTAGTACAGCTGCCCCACATGCAGACAGTAGTAAAGTAACATGAGTCTGCGCGACACGAGTATGTCTGTCTAGAGCACAAGCTGACTGAGCTGGCATGCCTACAAGATTACTTGTGCTAAACAATTGAGAGAAGAAGAATACTTCTACTCTACTCCATAGTGCCTGAAAGTCTAATCATCACATCCAAATCTTAGGGGGCAGAGGAAGTGAGGAGGATAGTACCACAACTGCTAGTGCTACTGTGCCACTATAATTTTTATGTGTGTAATTTTGTGTTACTGTTTTGCTAAGAGTAATGGTTACAATTGTCTTTTTTTCTTTCTTGATATAGCTACTCTTTCCCAACCCACCAGGCAGGAGTTAGCAGCCAGGGCACGGCAAAGGAAGCTGGAGGCCATCCGGGATGAATATTGCTGACTGGCTGTCCTGGAAGAGGAGGCGTAGGAGGCGGCAGCTGCAGCTTCCTCCAATGCCCCGGGCCCCAGCAAGGCTCCCCACGTGCCTCTGGTAGTACGGCGCCATGCTCTGGCAGCCGCCCGCCACCCATCATCATCACATTCATCATCATCCACTGCTGCCCACCCCTGTTGTTCCTGCAGGAACTTTCTGTGCCACATGCTCCTCTGGATGGCGCACCTAGAGGCCAAGCTGGAGGAGGTCCTGGAGCGAACTAGCCGGCACCCCCGCCGCTAGATCTCAGTCTTTGACCCTTGCCCCTTTTCTAATCTTTTTTTTGGTGGGTGGGATGTTGGGAGTTGGGGAAACTTGGGGTTTACTCTTCTTGAACTTTGGTGTGGACATTGACAATCATGGATGGACATTTATTTAGTTTACTGGACATTGGTTGGGGTTAGGGAGAGGGGTGGGTCAGCTGTTGTGGGTTTTTCTTCTTCTAGTTTATATTTGTTAGGGTAATAAATTATTTATAGTTTTACAATACATATGATGCAAATCTTTTCTGGGGGTTTACTCTTTTACGTCACCTTGTTTGTTTCCTCCTTTTGCTGCAGGGCCGCAGCCAGTTTTTGAAATCTGCCAATAGTGTAACACACCAACAGATAGATGCAGTACCCTCACTTGTCCTACTACTGTCAGTCTCTCCTCCTAGTGTATGCATGCTGCAACTAAAACCCCTTTGTAGTATGTACTCGGAAGGATGTGGGTGTGTGAATTAATTTCCATAGCATATACATTTTTGACTCCCCCACACTTCTTCTCAAACCTGTGATTGATGTTTAGGCGAAGCGATGGCTGAATGGTGATGGTTTGGTTTCCTAAGGTGCCATGGTGGGTGGTGGTAGCAGTAGTAGACAGTTGCATCTGAAAAAAAAGAAAATGAGACTGTCAGTCACCTGAGGGAGACTAGGGAACGAGTAGTAGAAGTACAGTAAGTAGTAAGTACACAAGAAGAAGACTGCCAAACAAGAAACCAGATGATGAATTATAAGCAATGCTAAAGTAAAATAAAACATAATGGTGGCAGGGATAGCCTAATACAAGTTACAACAAACTGAAGTTGACTCGACCTATGAAGTGGACAAGCGTAACCTTTAGTGATGGAAGGATGATAAATCGATGCCGGCAATTAATAATTCATAATGGGTTAATAATTATGTTCCTCTGGAAAAAAAAGAGAATAGCGAATACTACTGAGCATGGGTGGGCAACTGGGCACTGGGCAATCTAATCTGTTGTCGATATATATATATATATATACATATACTTAGAGCAGAAGAAGATCCTCGCCCTGCCTTGAGTTAGTGTTGCTTTCACCACATCCGCCCCAGCAAGTGTGTGATCAATTATTGGTGCAAATTTAATTTCTTCACACCTCAATATAAATCACACAGCCTGGGGGAAGAGGGTTAGGGTTTGATGAATAGTTGGGAAGGGGTATTTGAGGGAAAGGTTTGACAAAGACAAACACTACACATGGACAACACACAATCTTGGCAGACGACCATCATAAATCTGTTAAGGGAGAAAAAGGAAATGCATGCATGATGATGACTTGATGGTTAATGATGAGTAGTACTAGACTAGTAGTACAGGCAAGGGCAGCAGTATATTATTAATTATTATTATTATGCCATTGCCTTGCCTGTCTGCCCCCAGAGAGACCCAAATTACATACATGTTATGTTCTGTTGTACCGGGCTTCCTTTAAAAGCCAGCAAAGAAAATTAAAAAATAGCTGTAGGGGTCAAATATATAAGCAAACATAATAAACAACAACACACACAGTCGTAAAATGATTGAAGAGAAAAAATGAAATGAAATAAAAGAAGACGATACTATAAGTTACTATGTTATGATCAAATTGGGAGTTGCATCTCGGCATTCCTCTTGGTCCTTCCTTCCATGGACGCTCCGTCCATCAATCTAGGGTGCCACTGCCTGCCTGGCGGATGCAGATTGGTAAGGTAAGTGTGAGTTGTTTTTCCCAGTATAGCACAGGGTAAATGCCGGCCTGTAAGTGTAGATGGAAAAACAAAAGGGATATTGAAAAATCAAGGAGAAAAGTAAAGTTAAAATGCATAAATTACGGAGGAGTGCAACAAGATCACTTTCAGAGGCGGCATGGCTAAATCATGTCTACTCTGTTTCCAGCATTATCCTACAACAACAACAGGACAGAGCAGGCCCGCAGCGCCCACCCAACCTCCACTTAGCTTAGATTTTGAGCCAGACAGAGCACACATATACAACAACATAGCATTTTCCAAATTAAGTAACTAAATCAATGCACCGCTGTCAGCCATACCACTACACTCGACTCCACCACTACACAGACATGTAGGTCTGCTGTGGTTGTTGTTGACTTGTTTACCTTCTAGGCCACTTCATGAAATGCCCGAGTTATTCCATCAATCATCTCCGATCGTACTGACTGACAGCGATGAGTATAGTCTGGTCATCATGGTGTCCAACTCTGTAGTGTACCGAGTGAGTCCAGATTCCATATTCAAAAATGCAATGGATCTGCCTGCAGTAGATGTACAATTTTGTAATGAAAACAACAATAAGGGAAACATTGACTTGAGTCACTTTTTGTGTGTAAATTAAATACTAGTATACTTCATGCACAACAACAACAACACAAACACCAATCACTCAGAGTCAGCATCCAATGCATGCCATCATCATTACCTGTTCTTAAGGGGCAGTCCCTGTTCTTTGGAGGGACTCGAAGAGGCAGCACAGGCACACATTTCTTGTACTATTTTCCATCCAATGTCTGGCTTGAGGGAAATTGATTTAGGGCGAGTCAGGAGGAGTGGACTGGAACAAGACTCGGAGGAGTGGACTTACTTCTTTAATGACTGCACACAGTTGCAACTCCAATCCGGCAATAAAAGAGTAAGACGGTGGTGATGGATTTGTTGTGATTCGAACCAGAAAGACAGAGACACACACAAATAATATAAGTAGATAAAGAAGAAAGAAATTAACAAGTTGAAAGCCTAGATGTCAGGGAAGTAGAGCTCGTCCTCAAACTCTGGTGGTTCATCCAGAAGTAGGTAATCTAACACACTACTTCCATGACCTAAGTCGCTGTCATCATCTTCCTGCTGTGCTACTTCAGGTATGGTGTAATCCGGTGGTATAAAGTGCTGATTCATTTTGATCATGGTTAACCTCTTCATGTTTTGGTGCAAGAGACTGGTCCTTTTCACTGATACAATGGCACCAACAGCACTGAAAACACGCTCAGAAGAGACACTTGCGACAGAGCAAGCCAGATAGTTTATCGCCAGCCTGCTGAGCACTGGCCATTGGCCCCTTTTCCCAAACCAATACAACAATGGGTTTTGATCAATGTAGACCTCTGTTGGGTCATCCAGAAAGGCCTGGACCATCCGCTCAATGCTCAGACATGAACCGCTTTGCTCTGCCTCTTTTGCCTTTGCCTCAGCAATGGACCTAACAAACCCTTGTTGTACATACCATTCCTGTGCCGATTTTACTGGGGCTGATGATCCTGTTCTTGCTGTTGTTGATGTTGTTCTTGGTGTTGTTGGTGGTTTTGACTGCTGTGAGCCAACCGCACTGCCCTCAGGCTCTGAAGTTGAACTTGACGCCGGCTGCCCTGCAGTACTTGTTGTGGGCTGGAGTAGCGGGCCTCTAATTCCCAGCCGTTCTTTTTCTAAGCGACTGGCTTCCGTAGCTATCCAAGTTTTGTACTTGGCAACATCCACTTCTGAAAAAGTGATCAATGTGTTAGTGTTCAGTACTGCTTTATACAGTGGATCCAGAATTGTGGCAGCAACGTAATGGTTGGATGACACAATGCCTCTTTGCACCCTTGTATTTTCAGATAAGCGAAGTGTTGAGCTCACCACCAACTCATCTGCTTCTTTTTTTCCCTCCACACCTGCGTACATTGCCGACACCGCCTTCAGCTGTTCCAGTAGCATGTGCAACAATGGGATAGCTTGGCCCATAGTACAGTCCGCCTTGCTGACTTCACGTGTGAAGAGCTCGAAGGGAAGTAGCATCTCTGTCAGGCCTTTAACTAGGACCCATTAGTCCATCTCAACTGTCATGCCTTTCACAGTAGCATCCCCTCTTTGCATGACATATTCATTGGTTGGTCTGTACTGCTCAAACAGACGTTCAAGCATGTAATAAGTTGAGTTCCAACGTGTTGGCACCTCCTGGATGAGTGATTTAACTGGCACTCTATGCTCAAGTTGAATGATCCTCAGCTGCTTCCGGGCTTTAAAAGAATGCCTGAAATGTGTGCAGATTCTTCTGCAGGTGGTCAGTAAGTTGCTGACTCGGTCTTCCTTTTTCAGAAAGTCTTGAACAATAATGTTAATGCAGTGCGCCAAACACAGGACACTGAAATAGGCACCATCGTACATGGCCCTAACTATATTACTGCCATTGTCCGTGGCAACAAAACCAATGTTAAGCCCTCTTGGGTGCAGCCATTCAAAGACCTTACTCGTAAACACTGCCAAAATGTTTGCAGCAGTATGAGATTTCTCCATGGCGAACATGGCTACAGTTGTACGTTTCTGAGTGGCATTAAAAATTTCAGCAGTGTCAACACCTCCAGATATCTTTTCTCTAACCCCCACAAAAGAGATCCAGTGTGCAGTGATGCACATGTAATCATTGGTTTGGCAACTGGTCCACATATCTGTTGCCAGGTGGATAGTGTGAACAGCACTCTGCTGCAAAGCTTGTCCAAGCAATTCCAGCACGTCTTAATGTAGTGCTGGAACAGCAACTCTGGCAAAATAGGACCGGCTGAGAACCTTCCATTTTGGGCAGATGGCTGTCACAAATTCAAGAAAACCCACCCCTTCCACAAAAGAAAAAGGGAGAAGGTCCAGCGCTAACATTTTTGCCAGCTTCGCATTGTACAAACATGCCGTTGGGTGGTTGCGTTCGTACTGCCCCTCCGACCTAAACATGCTGAGAATGGTAGCCTGGATTTTTTTCTTTTCTGGTGCCACTAATGCAGGTGACATCTTCTTGATGCCAGATGTTGCTAGGCTCAACACATGTTTCGTTGCGGTACTCTCTTGCCTGGGACCCCTTGGTGTCTCAGCCTGACTCTTACTCTTGTGCCACTGCGATGTTGCTGATGTGGATCTGGCCGGTACTACTGCACTGCTGGGGACTGGGCTACTTTGTGTACCAGAGAAAATGTCTCCCTCTTGTTCACCTTCCACCGTGATCGGATCTTCTACTCCTTCATCCCCACCAACAACAATGGGTGCAGTTTTTTGGCCGCTAAGGTGCGCCTTCCACTGGATCATGTGTTTTTTTTTTCAGATGGGTTGTTTGGCCTCCGGTACCATAGTTTGTACCAAGATTACCCCGACTAACACCTTGTCCACAAATGGAGCATATCGCAATGTTCACATCCTTCCTGCTAACCGAAAAGAAGTCCCAAACTGGGGAGGTCAATTTTCTGGAGCTGCTGGTGCCACTTTCAATGCCGGATGAACTGGTAGGTGGGCATGGAGTTTGACTCTCTGCAGTACCTACTTCTACTGCGGTGGTTGTGCTGGATGTAGGGCACTGGCGGGCCTTTGCAAATGCAAATATGGAAGCTGGAGGTGGTGTTGATGCAATCTGCGTTGGTGGTATCCATGCCACATCCCTCACAGCAATTTGAGATGAGGTAATGCCGGTCTCCACTGGGGCGGGACTAATGTCCATAATGACTGGCTCATCATCATCATCCTCCTCTTCCTCTACATCTACCTCCATAACTCTAAGGTTTTCTGGAACCTTCCTTTTCCCTAGCCTTATCTCGTGGCGTATCTCACCCTCAGAGTGAGGTGGTGGCTTCCAAGTGGCGTCTAAATCATCAGAAGGGGGACTTGCAGAAGACTCATTGGACTAACCCTCCTTTTCCTTGCTGGGGATCTGGAAGACAATGGATCTTCTGAAAGAGAGGCTTGCTCTTTTTCTTCCTCTGCAGGAAGCACGATTTCCTGAACTGCCCCTACTTTGGGAGGAACAACTACTATTGTGGGCGGTGGTTGTGGCTGTTGTTGTCCACTTATCTGAGTTTCCTGCGTTGATTGGGTACTACTTTGCGATAACGATAAGTCAATTTCAACATCACTGCTCGTTGTCATGATTAGACTGGCTGCCTCTGCGACAGACATGGGCTTGGGCCTAGGTTGGTGGGGTGGGTCCACTGATGCGGGAGTGCTGCTCCCAGCTTGCTCCCTGGACACCGCTGCTGCAATTTTTTGTTTCCCATAAAAGATCTTGGGCGGCACACCAGGCTGGTAAGTGCCAGTTCCTTCTTCTCACTGGCAACTTTCTTGGTACTTGAGGACCTGGTACCTTTCTTTGGGGCCATCTTCTTCAGATGTCAGCAGCACGCAGTGGCACAAGTTGAAGAGATGTCTGTGGTCACACGTCATGTGATGTCGTGCGCAGCAGGACTTCTGTCTGGCAGTACAATGGGTGATGACGCCTCCTCCTCTTTTGGGCACCTAAAAGCAAAGAAGCAAGAAGAACATCAGTGAAACGTGGCATTTGTTGTTGGGGTTCAATTACTACTAGTACAAACAAACAAATATAATATATAACTTAGTGTGTGGTCACACTTGTTAGTGCTATTATTAATATTAATACATTTTATTAACTCAGTTATTAAAAAAACATAACAACAGTGTAGCCATTTGTGAGACTTTGGCAACAAGGGCTTTCATGGTGTACTGTGTACACTCAGGAAGGATAGGAAAGAAGAAGAACAAAACAAAAATACAAATGTAATGGAACCTGTTTGGCATTGTGCAAGACGTGGGATGCAGCATTCAGGGAGCTGCAGCTGGCAATGGGGATGGAAGCAGTAAGCCAAGAGGAACAAAGGAAAGACATGCAGGCCTATGGCAGAAGCAGCACACTAACTACCACCACAAAATGGCCACCAGCCACATGGTCACTCATAACAAGCAGGAGCCCTGGAAAACAATGAACTCAAGCAGGCCTAAATGGCCAGACAAAGGAGGCATGCTAATAAACAACACAGCTTTAATGCAACAATGCATAAACGAAAATCCACAGGGCTAAAAAAGGTTTGCAAGTTACACAACAACCACACCACACACATCCAACAAAGGCATTTATTATTTAACACACACGAAAAAAGTGAAATACCCCAAAAAAACACATTTTGCAATTCAATCCAATGCCATCCATGTCCTAAATGATGTTTAAATTCAACAGACACCACAGAAACAGTTGTTTCATACACCCATGAGTAGCTCTGGGCCTATTGGTTGGAAAACCCATTGGCAGACTAGGCCACATAGTGAATCAATTCAAATCAATAATATTGCAAATGTATTAGAAAATGCAGTGAACTGTGCTGCATTTGTTGCTGGGTAAAAAAAGAAAAAATTGCATGCAAATCAACAACAAGGCATGGGCACCACAAAGAAGGCTTGCAGGCCTAATGCAGAAGCACACTGGCTGCCTTAACAAAATGGCCGCCAGCCACATGGCCAGACCACCACAACAACAAGAAAGGGAAGACAGACAATGCAGGCGTATGGCAAAAGCACACTGACTGCCTTCACAAAATGGCCGCCAGCCACATGGCCAGGCCACAACAACAAGAAAGGGAAAACAGACAATGCAGGCCTATGGCAAAAGCACACTGGCTGCCTTCACAAAATGGCCGCCAGCCACATGGCCAGGCCACCACAACAACAAGAAAGGGAAGACAGACAATGCAGGCCTATGGCAAAAGCACACTGGCTGCCTTCCAAAATGGCCACCAGCCACATGGCCAGGCCACAACAAGAAGAAGCAGTAAGCCAAGAGGAGCAAAGGAAACACATGCAGGTCTATGGCAAAAGCAGCACACTAACTACCACCACAAAATGGCCACCAGCCACATGGTCACTCACAACAAGCAGCCTGGAAAACAATGAACTCAAGCAGGCCTATATGGCCAGACAAAGGAGGCATGCTAAACAACAGCAACACAGCTTTAATGCAACAATGCAAAAACGAAAATCCACAGGGCTAAAAAAGGTTTGCAAGTTACACAACAACCACACCACACACATCCAACAAAGGCATTTATTTAACACACACGATAAAAGTGAAATACCCCCCAAAAAACACATTTTGCAATTCAATCCAATGCCATCCATGCCCTAAATGATATTTAAATTCAACAGACACCACAGAAACAGTTGCTTCATGCACCCATGAGTAGCTCTGGGCCTTCTGGCTGAATGGCCTATTGGCAGACTACTGGGCTAGTGAATTAAATAAATATTGCAAATTAATTTCAAAAGTTGGAGAAAATGCAGTGAACTGTGCAACATTTTTCCTTTATAAAAGATGAAAAATTACTTACAAAGAAACAACTAGGCTCCTACTGAACTACAGGCCACCAACCACAATACATTTTAAAAAAACGATGAAAAGTACAAAAAAATGTAGGTGCAATGCCCCAATCAAACAAACAACACCTATTTTCCAACTTAGGACCCGATTCCGATGTCGTTCGGAAGGCCTCCGAATCGGATTTGGCTGTGCCGGATCCGATTCGTAGCCCTTGTTTATAACCGAATCGTACACAAGTCCAAACGACCAAGTACGATGCGAAGATTGCGTGAGCGCCGACCAAATCGTTTCTGGACCCGAACCGCTCTGTATGTCTCGTTTGTAGACGAATCGTGCCGCGCAATGGAGCTGATTTCCGACCGAGCGAGTACGATGCACGATTCGGACAGCTGCTTCGCCTCGGTCTCAGCGGCTGTCGGAAGCATACTTCAGGGGGCCGTACCAGGCCCCCCTTCACCTGGGGCCCCCTGAATCTATCACGGGGGTGCCCATGGGTCCCCCCGATCCAAGCATGCACAGTGTGGCGGGCACCATGGGGTGCCCGCCACAGGGTGTACGATTTTCCCCACCCACCCCATTTCTGCTATGGGAGCCTGTGTACGCGTCTGTACACAGGCTCCCATAGAGTTCAATCGGAGACTGAGCGAACCGAGTCTGTAGACATACAGCACCATCGTACTCGCTCGTTCGGACTTCCGGAGCACGTCTCGCTCGGAAAGCCCTCCGGATCCGAATCGTACGGAGGACTTTCCTAGCGAGATCGAAATCGGGCCCTTACTTGTGAAATCTCAGATTCAAAAGTCCTCAAATCCAATGATATATGATGCAGCAGCCACAAAGAGTGATCCTTCCAGCTCCAAATCCAAATGAAAAGTGAAGAGGAGATGGACAAAGCACTGGGAGGAGCCAGCTGGATAGGAACAAGAAGTTGGAGACTCTGGGGCACTTACTTCCTCTTGAAAAAAAAAGTAAAAAAAGAAAAAGGACTCCTTGCACAAAAAAGTACAGCCAAATGTCAATCTGAGGAGTTTTTTTAATCCAAATCATCATTTCAAGAAGGTTTTGATGCTGCTCGAGAGAGATTCTTCTCCAGATTGCAAATTCTGCGTGTTCGGGATTGTGATCTTCGCAAAACTTCCGCCGGAAGTCCGATGGCGCACCTGAATGACGTGTTCGCGATCGCACACTCTCGCAGGACCGTGCGGCCGGCTACCAAATCTCGTGGCGCTCGCGAACAGATGGGAAATCTCATCGGCGATCGCAGGCATCCCGGTAAGTCGCTCCCGCACGCTGCGGGCACAGAGTTTTCGGTAACTCCGCGTTCTACGCGGAACGTAGAGTTGCCAAAAATCTGCAAACTCCGCGAGCGGAGCGGATTTTATGCCCAGGGTTACTTGAATCGCAGTTTACCAATCCAAAGCTGTAATGCTATTCCTGGAGTGGCAAATTAATTTTGTCATTTTACAGCTCGGCATGGTTAGCACTAGCTAATCTTATGCTTAAAGACTTTGCTGTACAAATGGCAAAATACTTTTCCCTTTCTAGCTCTGCATGGATGGCACAGTGCTAATCCAATGCTTAACAACTTCGCTAGAAAAACAGAGATTTGAGGTGAGCAGATTTTAGAGTGTCCTGGTGTTATAAGGTGTGCTATATAGGAAGTGTTCCCCTCCTAAACTTGGGAACTACCCAGAGTTCTCTGCTTCATACATATTGGAGCAACGTAATTTTGGCTCCAACCTTTCATGTTTAATCAGGCCACATATATGTGTGTACATATGGCCTTATGTACTTGTGTGATGTAACCTTATTAAGGTAATAAAGTGCATTTGAACAGTCACAGCAATTGCATCTACTGTATATTCTTGACATTTGTATTAGTGTGCATTTTAATGTTTTCTTTATAGTAACAACAACTTGCAGTTGTTACTTCTATATACATTTGTGTGGATAGAATAACAGTGTAGTTCTTATATGTTCACATATTTCTTTAAATAATGCTCTCTGATTATTTTATAATGAAAATGTATCCATTTGGATAGTGCTCTCTATCTGTATTGTAACTCTATATATATCTGTAATCTTGCATTTAAAATGTGTACTGAAATGCTTGTCATACTAAAGCTGGCCAAATGCCTTAAGCTTATAGATTTTGCAATGTTTTATTTTAACATGAATGCTTTGCTTTGGATGCAATGTTTTTCTTTCCTCTGTAGGTCCATTAGCTCATTGATAAAGAAAAGCACATTGTGTGAAAGGGATAGTGAGGCTCGAATGGAGTATCTCTTGGCAAGGATAAAAAGATTTAACGAAGGAAGGGAGGACTACTGTCCGAGCGGAATAAGGAGACAGGAGGAATTTAAGGAAGTTTTAACGTGTAGACCAAAAGAATGAAACCTCAAAGTCGTTGCCATGTTTTTCGTTTGAAGATGGGAATTAATTGGACATGTGACCCGGAATTCTCAAAGGTTCTTTTGGTGGGTATAATTGGGGATTGAACTTTAGCTTTGTTCAGATTTCCTTTAGACACTAAGAGGTACAGACCCCTTTGCGACAACTCTGGTATGTAGCCTTATGCTTTACAATATACTTTGCCTTTGAGAACTTACACAGACGTTCTGCTATTCTGACACCTTTCTCTGCTTCCCTGAATTAATAGGGTTTTCCTGATTCCCAACTATAATAGGGCTTAGTAGATCTTCTTAGACAACCTCATGTATAGCCAAGAGGATCTAAACTTTCTATCCCCTCACCAGACCTTGTTCCTTATCCTTTGCATAGCAGCTACTGAATTCCTCATTTGTTTTATGTTATTGAGGATCAATTGTATCCATCTCTTCAGATATCCTTTAGTGAGTCTCTATTATTATATTATGTTTCTGAAACTGATTTATATCAGCTTGGCTTTAAATTTGTATTAAATCCATACTTAATCCCATCAATCTACTGGGGGCTTTACTGTGTATACAAATGGGTTACACTGTTTTTGATAAATTGTAGTTCATCCTAGCTCCTTTTATTCCTCTGTCACCTAGAACCTTCCATTTTAGGGGGCTAGGAAGAAGGAGTCCACGTTCTATGGTTTCTCAGATGGTGGTAGAGGACAGTTTAGGTCCTGGGAAAGGAAGTTAGGAGGTTTTAAATGAGAACAGTTAGGGTCCCAGTTCAAGTCCCAGTCCCAAAGCCCACAGTTCGATTTGGAGGATCGGTGGAATTCCAGTGCTTTGCCGTGGAGTGGTATCAGTGGAGGAATGAGTATTAATAGGGTCACGCATGTGCGGCTTATGCTTAGCTTGCGGTGTTATAACAGTTGTGTGATGTTTGGCTGAGGTATTTTGAATTTTTGTGAATGTGGTGTTTTATGTGAAGACGTTGAAGTTGCTAACGGGTCCAACATGGCCAAAGACCCGGAATGATATTAATAGTGTAGAAGAAAGTGTATTGCAATTGTCTGCTAAGATTTGGTGGGGTCTCTCATGAGATGTCATCAACAGCCCAAAAGAGATAGGAACATTATCTTTATGTGTGAAAGTGAGGTATGACCCGTGTGGTGAACATAGGGAAATTATTCTGATCAGGGTGATTCTCTGCAGGTCAAGGTTTTATGTAAATTTGTGTGAGTAGATCAAATTATTTCTTGTGTTACTGAATTCTGTTGATTTCTTTAGTAAAGCAGATAACTGTTATTTGTTGCTATTTTCATTGCATTTGTTCAAATGCGTATTTCTGAAGAGAGTGTGTTTGTGAACATTGTAAAGTAGGGTGAACTGCTGCAAGGAGTGAGACGGACGTCACAGCGTGCCTCACTGGGATTGATTGGTTAGTGTAAAACAGCACTGCTATTGGTTGTTTAAGTCAAGGAGTGCTGCACTGTTATTGGTTGTTTATTTGGAATGAGAATTGTGAGGACATTATTGGGTCCTGTTTTGAAATAAACAATCCTAATTGTGATTATTGACATTTTATATGAAAAATTAAATGTTTTAATGTCATACGAGATCTGATTAGGGGAGATGTGACGATACATGTTAGGGGGGGAGAAGAAGCACAACCTGAAGATACCACAGGTCATTATATTGTGATAAATGTAGGTCTACACACTTGTATTTGGCTTAAACAATGACTCAAGATCACTGCGGAAGAAGGTGCACTGACATTTAATGTGAGAATTAGCAAAAACTTGAGGAGGGATTTATATGAGATAAAACCACAGCCTAAACCAACACAGTTTGAAGGGCTCAATACCTGGGAGCGTGCAGCTCATGCAAGAGAGAATGAAAGATATCAGGGAAGAGCTAGAAAGGTAGTGTGCACATGTGTTGATGCAAGGTGGGATGCAAAACAGAAGAAGTGGAGAGCGGATATGATAGAGGGAGCCAAGTTGTATTCGGTGTTGACTGGTGAGGAGTTTGAGACGGGTAGACAAGAGAAGAAAAAGAGAAAGAGGGAATGAGGTAAACAGCTGAGGGAGGTGAAAATGGTGACAGCAATACTAGTGACAGTCTCTTAGATGTGTTGTTGTAGGCCATATAATGAGAACCAAACAAGGGGAGGTGGAAGTGCTAATATTAGTGGACATCCTGGAATTGCTTCGGCGCCAGTAACTGTGAGTTCTAATATAATGGGAACCACCCCTGTGAATATAAATCAAACTTCAGTGGGAGGGAGTTTGGAGATTTGTGCCCCTGGCCCCTCCACAGTTCTGAATGTTACGGCAGGTTCAAATGTTCCAAATGCTCTCAGTGTTCTGGTTACCATTGGGCCTGTTGTACCTATATATAATCTCAGCTCCACAGAGAGTGTTACACATATTTGGCTGTTGCCAATTGAGTCGAGAGACCCAGAAAAGGCTCCTATATATTTGAATGTAAAGGTTTGTTCCCTTGGTCACAATGAATGTGAGTTCCCCTTGTGCTATAAATGCAGACCCATCAGCGAATGAGACTGGATTTGGACCTTTGAGGTCATTCCAGGGGTTGTCAGATTTAGGTTTGCTTACTTGGGAGCCACCCCTGTAAGTGCATAATAGCACCCCCAAAGAAAGACCAAAACCAAGAACTTCTGAGAGGCCATATAGACTTCAGGAGCTAGATGACTGGTTGAAGGTTCTTAATGCCACCTCAAATGAAAGTAGAAGCACAGAAATGAGTCAAGGAACGATTAAGTCAAAATTGACAGTTAATTTGGTGGATGCAGCTAAATTAAAACTCAAATTAAATAAAATGATAAGTAGAAGTCTTGGGCCAGATGTACAACCCTATTTTGAATGCGCAAACGGGTTTGCGACCCGTTTGCGCATGCAAAATCTAATAGGGCCATGTACTATACCTATTTAGCGAGTCACAATTTTTTTTGCGACTCGCTAAATAGGAATTGCGAGTCGCTATTAGGAACGGGCGTTCCAAGGGCGTCCCTTCCTAATAGCGAGTCAGAGGCCTATGTAAGAATGTTTTGGGACCGCAATTGCGGTCGCAAAACACTCACAATTTACCGCCCTCTTCAAGAGGGTGGTAAAGCACTCGGAAATGGCAACGGGTCCCCAGGGGACCCCTTCCCCTCTGTAAATGCAGGGGAAAATATTTTTTAGGAGTAGGCAGAGGTCCCAGGGACCACTACCTGCCCTTAAAAAATGAAACAAAAACGTTTAATTTTTCTTTTTTTAGATGCATTCCGTTTTCCTTAAAGGAAAACGGGCTGCAAAAAAAAAAAAAACCTGCTTCATTTAAAAGCAGTCCCAGACCTGGAGGTCTGCTGAGCCTAGCAGGCCACCATACCTGGGAGGGCCGGCCATTCCTAATGGGGTCGCAAATTGCGAGGGCCTCATTAATATGCATGAGGCATGCAATTGGCGACCCCATTAGGAATCGCTAACAGTGTCTCAGGCACTGTTGTACATGGCATTTAACCACTCGCAAATTGCGAGTCGCAATTGAGCACAATTTGCGGGTCCGCTAAATGACATGGTCGTACATCTGGCCCCTTGAATTTGTTCGAATAGACACCTATCAACAAAATTAACTTCTGTTTATGAGTAAGTATGTTACTAGGAGAGTGAGGCAAGCTCATGATGAATTATCTGAAATGGCTCAGAAATGTGAAGTAGATTTGAAACAGACAAAAGCTTTGCAGAAAAACGGCAGGCTCTCCTTTTTTGATCAGGACTTGGAAAATATGAGAATACTAGGGTTGAAAATGCAAATTCTGGAATTCCTTAAAATCATCAAGATTTGGATAAGTGGAAAGTTGAATTAGCGAAAAGTAAAATTCCCAAAAGGTCACTAGGGGAACCGCCTCCTTCCGGAGAGGGGGGAGCAGGAGCTCTACCTTTATGAGAAATCCCTAATGGAGGGTATGTTCATGTACCTTGGAGTAGGAGTGATCTTGCATCATTGAATAATGATTTCCCTAGGTTAAGAGAGAAACCTGTGGAATGGTACAAACAAGTTGAGCGGTTTGTGAAAAGTTTGAAGGTTTTGTGGACTGGTTTAAATTCTCCATTTGACATTGTGGTTCCAAGTGATTCGTAGACAGTATGTTAAATAGCTATCAACGGCCCGAGAGAGAACCAGTGAGGGTTCTTTTAACAAATGGTCCGTCACCCATAGTAATGAGGAAGTGTATCCAGGTGATGACATGGTTGAAATCTAAAGTGTCACCCCAAAATATTGACTGGGTCAAGATTGATTATACGACTCAGGAACCTGAAGAGACAATTCTATTATGAGAGGTTGTTACAAGCATTTAAACAGTACAGTGGAATGGAAACCTTGGAGCCTAAGGATATGGGACATTTTGGGGACGATTTGGAAGTCGGTCGGAGGCTTTCCGACCGACATTCAAGGTTTCAAATCCAACAGCCTTATTACAAATGAAGACTGTCGGATTTAAAACCAGCCAGTCAAACCGACTGACTTCCGACGGGCTCAAGGAGCCTGTCGGCCAGTTGGAGGCCGCACATAATCCCCTATGTACGGTGTTTCCTCCGTGGGGATTATGATGTCGGTTTCCGGCAGGCTTTTCATGTCAGGCTTTCCCCGACTGCAGCACAAGCTCCCATAGAGAAATGGGAGTCTGCGGCGGTTGTATCCAAATAATGCGATCGGGACCGCCAACCAACGGCGGTCGGTCCCGATTCCGCAACGGTGTCAAACAGACGTGAGTCCCCCCGACATCGAATCAGCCTGATAGTGTCTAGGTTTGTGACAGAATTGAGACCTGAGATTAGCATGATGATTCAGCAGCATTTGATTTGTTAGCAGAATAATTCGGTTGATGAGATCTTGCGATATGCTAAGTATTGCAATGATGAGATTGACGGTTCACTGACAAAATATCTACCCTCAAAATATCCCCATACCAAGAAATCATGCCCAAAATATCGATGTCAAACACATTGTCATCCTACACTTATAATGGTAAAAAATATTGGGGGAAAAAAATCGATGTAATAAATATTGTAATAAATATAATTATTTAAATATATATACATTAAAATAATTAATATTTAATATATTAAATAGTAACAATTAAAAAAATAAAATAGATTTAATATATATTTTACCAAATATAACAAATGAACGTAATTAAAAAAACACACATGTATGATAATATATATATTTACATATATCTACTTAAAAAACAATTATTAAACTCATAATTTTAATTTAGATCATAATTTCAAAATTTGTAACTAATATAAATATATATATATGTATATATATATATATATATATATATAGATATATCTTCTATACTATACTAATCCAATAACATAACATAAAATCTTTAAAAAGCAAACAATTCTAAAAAAGTAAACAACTTAAAATTTTGTAAAATTATTTTACATATTAAAAACATTAATAATTATACATATTATATAAATATTATATAAATTATAACAATATAAAATGTAATACATATACTATTCCCACTACAATTTATACAAAACTACACAAACTATTATAGTAAATGTATAACAAATGTACTCCCACTTCACACAACGCAAAAATAATAAAACTGGGTAAAATTTACAAATCTCCCACCACTAAATGCAACAGTAGTGAAAGTGTTGGATAGCGGAGGGGTAAAATGTACTATTCCCACTCCATTCAGTACTACAATAGGGAAAGTGTTGGATAGTGGAGGGGTACAATTTACTATTCCCACTGCAGTCATAGCAACATTAAAAACAAACAAAATTTCTTGAACAAAATAAAAATCTTTCAAAAACAAAGTAAATAAAGAAAAATATAATTATGTACAAAAAAACCCTACAAATATCTTCAATATTAAAAATTAAAACAAATAAAAACATATATTACAATGATAAATACATATAACAAATAACTACAAATATTATTATAAATAAATTACAGCGATACTTTTCATACAAATAAATATTTTAGAAATTATTTATTAACAAAAAATATTTATGACGTACATTTGTTTTAGTTACTTCCCACCCTCTAACCCCACAAAACTCACAACCTCCACCTAAAACTTAACTTTGAAAACCAAAACATTTACCCCATTTATATAAATAGTTATGAACAAACTATCATTAATTAAATAGTAATTATTAATTAATTATTATTAATTAAATTCCCCCAATATACCCAAATTAAACACACAACACATTCATAAAATGTAACAAAGAATGTTCACAATTACCATAATTAATTATCAATTTAAATATCAATATTAATTTAAAAAATAATTATTCATTACTTAGAATTAATTTACTCCCCACTCCATACCCCTACAAAATGCACAATTAACATAATTAATTATTAATTAAACAAATACTATTAATTGAAAACTAAATATTAATTCAATAAAATTAATTAACGTCCAACACTTTACCCCATAAACCCCACAACCTGCACCTACAAACAAAAATGAACTACACAATTAACATAATTATCAATTAATTAATAATAATTAACAACTTCTTATTAAATAATAAAAATGAATTACTTCCCACCCTTTACCCCTTTAAACCCCACAACTCACACCTAAAAAAATAAATGAATTACACAATTAACATAATTAATTAATATTAATTAACAACTAATTATTAATTAATTACTTTAACAATAACCTACCACCCTTTACCCCTATAAACTCCACAACAATTAATAGCACTAGTAACATAATTAAATTTCAATTAAATAATATTAAATAAAAACGAATCATTAATGTATTATAAATAAATTACTTCCCACCTTATACCCCTATAAACCTGCAACCCGGTACGGCATTAAAAATCACAAAAATGTATTACATACATTTTAATAACTACTAAAAGTTTAACAAATATATTGAAAAACATAAACAATAATTATACAAAAAAATTACATTATATACATTTACAATATATTCTAAAATACAGAACAATAATTAAAAAACTATATTTTAAACAATTATATTTTTGCAAACAACATTAATGACTTTGATATTTTAAAAATCAATATTACTTACTTTAAAATCAATATTCTTGACAAAGATATTCTTGCTGGGGGATAATTTGTCTGTATACTGAGATGGACAATAGGCAGAAGAAATTAAAGGAGAAGCTCCTGGTAGTCCAGATGAAAGCTGCACAGAGAGGAAGCAAGGTCCTCCATTTGAAGAGAATGCACCCCCTATGCGGGGAGTGTACCCACAGGGAGCTCATGCTTTACAAGTTGGGGTGATTTTCAGTCCCAAGGTAGAGATAGGGTTATTCCTATTGATCCAAGTACTGGAATTGATGTAGCCACATGGAAAAAGTCTATCTCATGCCACTATTGTATTAGGTTGGGGCACTGGTAGTGGGAATGTTGTCTTAATCCTACAAATCAAGGTCAGAATCCATGGTTTTTGCAGTCACAGAACAATAATCCTATGTAGCCACAGCATGTACCTAAACGAGGGTCTCAAAATATTTATGTGCCCAAGCCCCAGTGATGCAAGTTCCACAACCCCCAATGCCACAGCAAGCTGCTACTGGTCCCAGATTTGTTTTGAATCAAGTTCCAAATGTGAATCACAATTCTTTCTAGGGTAACATTCCTTACCAGCATTATCCCATGTTTGAGACCATTAAGAATTTTGGTTCCGATCAGTCTGCCTGACAGTGCCTGAGGGGGAGGAAGATTAAGCACTTCGCACAGTCTTGGAGGTAGACCAGAGTGGCCCATATGTAGATCGCACGGTAAATGGACACACTGTATCATTCTTGGTTGATACTGGTGCTACCCATTCTACTGTGCGAACAGTTGAAGTTCCAGACCTACCCCTCTCTGGAAGAAGTATCCAAGTTCTTGGAGTTGCTAATCAACAAATGTGGAAACTCCATTACTCCGGATGTCCCTGCAAAAATCTGACCTTTTGAGGATAATCACCAATTTGTGGTCTGCGACTCAATTCCTGTGAGTTTGCTTGGGCATGACTTGTTGTGCAAGCAAAATTGCACCATTTACTTGAAGGAAGTGACCCGAAAAGGGTCACCCGGGTTTCCTACAACCACCTTATAGCCTTCCCCAAAATGAAGAGTCGGTCAGACAGTAGAGAATACAAAACAATCGTTTATTACCAATACTCTGCAGAGGAGTCCAATCTGACCTGCACCCTAAGATGTCTGTCGAGGGACTGGCCCCCCAACAGTCGGCAACGCATAATCATTCCTCACAAGGGTCTCCTAACCACGCCCACAATGGAAAGTTACCGGCTTAGGCCGAACATGAACAAAGGAGGCACAGAGGGATGGACTACCACCTGCCAGATGGGTACATGTTATCACTATCTCAAGGTTGCCGTGCTGGGTTTCGGCGGCTCCTAAAGTGGGAGCCGAGCTACACACAAAGATAGGTTTGCAAGGGCAAAATGGCCTATTCATTAGTAAGTCAGAAGGCAACCTTGAGCAAAAGAGAAAATAATAACTGAATACAGCGTTCTGCTGAGGCAAGCATTACAAACAGTGAGGCCTGTTACAGACACAGCCTAATTGGGATTACGAAATACAAAATGGAATCACACTTGCTAACTGAAGCCCGCACATTGCATGGATAACTCAGTGGGTTACATGACATGAATACAAATGGGGAGACTTTACTCTGCATTTTTTGCTGCCAATCCTGTTTACCTGACCAACGGGACGTTATCTAAAGCCCGGGAGGAACTCCTGGAGGGGTGAGGGTCCCAGGGGCACGCCGCATAGCCCACATCACCAGCCACATTCTGGGGAGGACTGCATCACTCGTCACACAGCTGCCGTGAGTGCCGCGAGCGAGGGGGAGGCGGGGTCATCGCGCTTATAGCGCAGCCTCTCCCACAGCGGCCGGGACGCGCGCGAGACGACGTCCGGACGAAGCCCAGACCAAGGGCGGGCCCGTCTGAGCCCGTCAGAGACTGGAGAAGTCTGGGCTGGGCTACGGTATTGACATTTATATTGTGACATCTGGACCCCTTACCGTTTATATTACATATATTGTGATTTTCCACCTAGCTGTTAGTTTTTTTTTTTTTTTATACTGTACACTTATAAGCAGTCCCCCCCACAGGGACCTGGTTAATGTAAAAATCAGAGAACACATTGATCTGCCACAGGGATATAATATAGTAAGGGGGAGAGGATGAGTAAGCAAAAATCCCTTACCGGTCAGGGGATGGTTGGGACCCTTGATGCCTTCCTGCAGAGGGCCGAGTCGGTCCTAAGCCATGAAATCTCACTAACGGAACGTAGGCTATCACTTGAGCCGCAAGGTGGTACTCTGACTCACCATTCAGAAGCATTAACTACTACTTTAATGGGGCCCCCAAAATCTGACCCACTTAAAGAGGCCCCATTGCCCATATCACCCCTGGTGGAGTCTACACCGCTGATACTATCAGTTCCATCTTCGACTGTACGGAAAGTACCTAACCAGGTCTTAACAACTAAACCCAATGTTCAAACGAGAGGTCAAAAAATGAAGATCAGTCAGGGCAAAGGATTAGCGCCTCCATCAAAAAAAAGACGAGGGCAGGGACCTAATACTCATAAAACATCGTGCCATAGGCAAAATAACCCAGGGATAGAGCCAGAAAACGTAAGTTTAGCCACTTCAGCAGCGGACCATGAGAGCATAGGGGCCACCCTTGCAATGGGGGGGACATCCGATACGATTCAGCTAGATTTCTTGGAAAAACTAGAGGGCATTTTTTCAACCCTAATTAGACCCGTGTTAACTAAGTTATCTGCCATAGAAGAAAGGCTACAGGGACTGGAAGGGGCTGTCAAACGTTCACTGGAATTCCCACATCCACCTGTACAGTTATGCCGCGAGATAGAGCTCACTGCCAATAACTCTCTGGGTCTCGCTGGCCCGAGCACTCGGCACGACACACATGTAGCTAATACCGCGCCCGTAGTTAGGCCCATAGTTAATTCTGAACGTGAATTAGCTCCAATGGCCCCCTGCACGCGGTCCTCCCAACAGTCCCATCAACCTCTCTTAGAGATTGGTGGTGTGAGCTGTAGTGAAGTGACCGGCCCTGTGCGCACAACAACTCAGGTGAATCAGGTAAACTCTATCAGGCCACAGACCATGGAGCAAACAAGGGAGTTTAATGGGAGACAGAAAGACAGCTATCTATTAGAGCCGACGTTTTTACATCTTCCACCAGAGGCTACACCTTATACTGTTGTTCTAACTAACGTACCTCCTTTACAACAGGGAGTTTCTGAGCATTGGTCTACCCTGAAAAACAAAGTACCACACGCAATCTCCATCAAGACGGGCCACACTGATGTTTTATTTTTAGAGTTTAAGATGGCCCGTCGAATCCCTTGGGTATGCTGCGCACCCAAAATGCTGGCAGGGGATTGTGTAGTAATCACTTTTAGATCTCCGGATTTGGTCAGAAGTATCCTTGAACTGTCCAGGCACCACATGGTCAGAAAAGGGGGAATGGGCGTGGTTCCTCTAGGTTTTTTCTACCAACCTCCTCTGCTGTCTAAGCAGGCCCCTGTATCTGATAACAATAGCGGTTTTCCATATTACAGATATGGCATCCCAACATTTAACTCCTTTGACCCCCTCTATAATTTGGTCGGGGTAGATTGACTGGCGCCACCTTCAGGTAACATCGAAGGCAAGAGGGAGCTACAAGATATTACTACCTCGGATATCACCCAGTATTTGGACCCTTCACGGAATGAGGAATTAACTAGGGCCCCAATCCTCAAGTACTTAGAGGGATGTACAAGTGGGAAGGGAATCGCCGGGGGTTTAGTGTATTTTTGTGGGCAGTATGTGGATACCTTGGGGACACCAACAACATTTAATCTGGATCTCCCTAACGTAGCAGGGTCGATTAGCAATATATCCTCGCCAATACCAGACCCTACAACTCGTACCGTGGTGTCTTGGAATATTTCTGGTCTACGTTCAAAGGTTCAGAACCCAGTGTGGGAAGCTTTTGTGGGGAACATAGATATTTTATGCCTACAGGAGACATGGGCAATTGATCCTTTACATATAAATGGATATAAGACATTTAATACCCCGGCAGTGAAAAGCCTGGGAGGGAGGCCAAAAGGTGGGATCTCGACATATATCTCAAATAAGCTGCCCTTAAGTAAGATCACATTTCATCCGGGATGGAATTTATTTTCATGTGGTTGAGATAGCCCCCACTGCAACTCATCGTATACTCTTGATCAATTTGTATAATAACACCATTCAAAATGATCTTGAATCAGTAGTAAAAGGTATTCTGGCTACAGTCACAAAAATTTCTAACGGGGAAAGCAAAGACACTGACCTTGCTGATGGGTGATTTCAATTGTGGGCTATGTAATCATTCTGATAACAGATTGTGTGGTATCCTTAATGATGCAGATAGTTGTACACATTTCAATCACTCTAAGACGGGGGATATATTTAATGACCTCATCTCCAAACTAGATCTTGAGGGGCAGATTTACGTTCCCTTGCGCATCCCTGCAAATCAGCAGGGATGCGCCAGGGAAGATGCGTGACTCAAGTTTACCCTTGTGCCACCACAGATGCGCCGCATTTACAATGCGGCGCATCATGGCACAAGGATAAACAGATGCGTGACGCATCTGTCGGCGGAAGGGTGGCGCAGTACTGGAGTCGTGTCGCAAGTGCGACGTAACTCCAGTACTGCTCAGGGGTGCCCTATACCTAACATGCTGCGTCACTCCTTACGCCTGCTTGAAGCAGGCGTAAGGATTTGACGCAGCAGGAGCGTAAAAGTGACTCCGTGAAATCTTGTAGATTTCACTGCGTCACTTTTACGGGGCTTCCTGCGCAGGAACGCCCCCTGCGCCGGCACGCCCACATGAAACCTGACGCAGGTTTCATGTGGCGCAGGGCTTTACAACGTGACGCATCTCCCTAGATGCGTCACGTTGTAAATCCCCCGCAGCATGGTGCATGATTTGCGCCGCCGCTGCGTCACAAAAGTGACGCAACGGCGGCGCAAAAGTGGCGTAAGGGGCTTGTAAATCTGCCCCTGAGTTTGCAAATGAGATCTCAACCACCCCAGTTGGTTTTTTGCCTACCTTTAATGGGAGAGGCTACGCCACTACCATTGATTTCATACTGATCTCACCTTTATACGCGCACCTGGTCCCTTCCTTTGAGGTTTGTGATATCGCCTTAAGCGACCACTTCCCCCTCCTTTTAAAACTCAAGACACATACGTACTTCCCGAACAAGCCGGAATTACATACCCGTATGCAGGGAACTGTAGAACTGAACAAAGTAAATGGATTCTCATTAAAGTGGTCTAAGGTTGATGCAGATCTGTTAATTAAAAATGTTCTAGTGAAATGTAGTCTGAGATAGAAACCTGTCTAAGCGAGGATGCCTTGGATGCAACGATAGTGAACTGCTCTGTAGACATTACCAGGGTGGTCAGAAATTTATTAACTGTACAATTCAGTAATAAACCGAAACCTTACGGTTGGTTTAATAAAAAATGCTCTAGGGCATATTCCAAATTAAAAAAGTTATTGCACACTAAGCCAAGATTACCATCCAATGTCCGCCAAGCTAGATTAGACTATAGAAGGGCATTAAAAGAAAGAAAACAAACCCTTCGTAATGATGCTTGGGATTCTTTACATAACGCCGCTGAGCAGAAAGATAGTACTGCTTTCTGGAAGGTCTTGAGAACCCCTTTTTTAGCCCCAAGCAAAGGTCCGTCAGTGGAGATAGCTATCACAGAAGAAGCTTGGATTACCCACTTCTCCAAATTATATAATGAACGAGGGAATCCAGGGAGTCACTCGGAGGATTGTAACATAAATAATTGTGAACATATTGATCTAGAAATTACCCTGGAGGAGGTTACTAGGGCCCTGGCACAAAGTGCGGGCGGTAAAGCACCTGGGCCTGATGGGGCACCAGTTGACCTTTATAAACACAATGTCCCCCTGTGGGGGCCTATATTGACAGGTTTTTAATGCTAGCATAAGGTCAACCCTCCCTCCAACATGGGTACGATCAATAATAATTCCAATTTTTAAAAAGGGCAATCGCGAAGATCCAGGATGCTATAGACCGATTTCTCTCCTAGATTCTATGGTTAAGGTGCTAGGGAGGGTCATACTGGAACGCTTAGCAGACTGGGCTGAGGAAAATAAGATTTTATCCAACCTGCAGTATGGGTTCCGCGACGGTCTTGGTACCATTGAGCAGTCTTTAAATCTCACAATATTGATAGGCAAGTATACAAGAGCGAAAAAAGGCAGCCTCTACTTGGCCTTCGTTGACCTCACCGCGGCCTTTGATTCAGTCAAGCACAATAGGCTGTGGGAGGTCCTTGAAGGGGTGGGGGTTGATCTACAAATTATCACGCTCCTACGCCGATTGTATAGTGCCGCGTCAGCAAGTGTCCGTTTTGGCCGGAAGGGAGAATGCACTGAAGCTTTCCCAATCAGGAGAGGGGTCAGACAAGGTTGTGTGCTGGCCCCCTTCCTTTTTAACCTCTATATAAACGGACTTGAAGATGCATTGCTTCTCCAGGGTAAAGATTTTCCCCAAGCTGGTGGGCGATTTATTCCCGCACTTCTTTATGCGGATGATGCCGTTTTGATGGCCCGCACCCAAAACGGCCTCTAGAGAGCCCTGGATATTTTTAGCATATTTATGAGCGATCTTGGTCTTGAAACCAATATAACCAAGACGTATGTTATGAGGTGTAAGCAAGGGACGCAGAAGACCCGTGAAATGTTTATAGACGGGAAAAAGTTAGCATCTACAAAAAAAAATTCTTACCTAGGTGTACTTTTTAATCACAAAGATTCTTGGGCCCCCGCCATATCCGCCAAAAAAACAGCCTTTGCTAGATCTACTGCTGCACTATCAAACTTTGCTAACAAGTTACGTAGGAAACCGCCTACAGAATTGCTGCATATATATAAAGCAAAGTGCGTCACCATGGCAATCTATGGAGCCAGGGTGTGGGGCTTTGTGGACATTAATCCCTTACAAACGATTGAAAATACGTTCACAAGGTACATCCTCTCTGCTCCTCCTAGTACATCCACCTTTATTTGCCACGAGGAGTTAGCTCTCCACCACATAGCAGATCTGGTCAAATTAGAGCCTATTCTTCTGTGGCATAGAGTCTGGTGTAAGGACCAGACAGAGTTGAACAGAGAGATTCTAAAAGATACTCTAAGACTAGAAGGGGCCCTTACAATCCCTTGGATTAAATTTGCACGTGACTTTATGAATGAACTGGGTCACCCTGAATATTTTTTAACCCCATCCTCAATGATGGAGATCTCAAGAAAGTCATTAAAGAAAGAGGGCATCCAGTTTCTAGAAGCTAAAAGATTGCACGGAGAATCTGTAGCAAAAATAACCGTGAGATGCCATCAACTGTTACGTACTACCATAGGGATGGAGCCCTACTTATCTTTTGTGCCAGGATCCTTTGACAGATTTCTTCTTACTAGGTTAAGACTGGGTATTATTCACAGGCTGATGACATTCCCGAAAATGAATGATTAGTCTCGTACTCTAATACTGTGCCCTTGCGATAACATCTCTGCCCAATCTACTATGCATCTAGTCCTGTTTTGTAAATTTTATCAAGAGCAAAGGAAAGCTTGGATTATTCCTTTTTTAAGAAAACTTGGGCTCAGGCAGTGCTGTGAAGCAATGCTTTTACTCCAATTACTAGATAATGAACATATAGCATGGAGGGTAGCTCAGTTCTTAAAAGCTGCACTTTATATAAGGAAAAGTATTTTATTGATATAGTAATGTATGTATTATGTTTTTTTTTCTTCTCTCTTTTAATTGTAAAATCATTTTGTACTATTTATTAGATGTAAATAATATGTTGTGTTTTTAATTTCTGTGCTTTTATGACTGTTTTATATAGCAGCCGAATAAAGCTTTCCTTGACTTGACTTGAATACGAATGGTGTCTCATTTAGCTTCACACTGCTAACCTAATATAGTGTAAAACGAGTATATAACGAGAATGGGATTTTCAAATCTAACAGACCCTCCTTCTAGCAGGGCAGGCTAAATGCTTTATTGGCTAGCAGGTAGGGTCTTTACAATTCTAAGCAAGGAAAATAAGAAATGCATAATGAATGTAATATCCAAAAGGAATATGCAACATACGTATTGCAATATATATTTCTAATATTCAAAAATACCCTCGTCTATCTACATCATATCCTGCAGTTCCTGCATCATCATCATATTAGAGACTTTATCATTACAGCCTGGCGATTTAGGGGCAGGGGTGAGTTTACTCACACAATAGGTACCGCATGCTGGAAGACAGTTGACACATAGGCAACACATGAAGATGACACCTGCGATAGCTACTAGGAAAAGAAGTATCTTCCAACCCCAGGATGACATCAGACCCCAAAACCACCCTGTCAAGGACCATGAGCCATTCTCCTGATGAATATCGGATGCAAGCCTGTGTAACTTCTGGATAGCGGAGTATACGTTAGGGGCGTGGTCTGGGATGTAAACGCAGCAACTGCTGCCTATGACACGACAAGCTCCACCCCTATCTGCAAGGATGACATCTAAAACCATACGATTCTGAAGAGCACAAGTCTTGTAGCCTGAAGCTCAGCTGTGATGTTGGTGAGTATACCTGCTGTAGTGTTGATTACCCCTTCAAAAACCCTGGTGAGGCGACGAATGCTGACACTATTATACATAGGTCCCCAGAAAGGCACGATACCTTTCATGGCATCCATGAATTGCTGTAGAGTAGTATCTGTTTGATCAATATCTGCTGTGTCAATAATTCTCCTGACTTGGGACAAGTATACACTTCTCCGCTGCAGCCTGTGGTCCTTGTGATAGTTAGACGGTGCAATGTAGACAGGAGGTAGAAGGAAAGAGACATAACACCGGCCAGACCTTCCCATAGGGAGCCAGGTGTAAGCCTGCTCTCCACACACAAAATATACATTAGGGGGGGTGAACAAAGGTGGGCTACTAGTAGTGTTTAGTCGATAGGTATAGTTGCAACTGCTCGGACCCACTGGAATATTCCCAGATCCTTCGACACAGAAACTAGCTGCTGTATGAACCACAGGTACGGGCAGGGCTTTATCTTCGGTGATATTTCGTGCAGGGAAACATTTGAAATATTCGGTAACATTGAACCCCTGAAAATCCAACATTTCATTTTGCAGCCATGTGGCATTCTTGTTTCCCTCATAAACATTCATGCAAGCATGTGGATGTAAGGTACCCTCCTTTCCTCCTGTCCCAGGTGTATAACCTTGGTGTACTACTATGTATTCCAACACTGCCTCATAATCAGACTCCGTCATATTCATGGCGTCAGTATGATAATGTATATACACCATGGAAAGCAACAGGAACCATGCCTCACAACTATTTAGATAGGACAGTGGTAAAGACTCCAGCAAATCATTCTTGTGCATGACTGAGGGGAGTAACCCACACACCCAACAATTTGTGGCATTCGTCGTATTGTGTACCTGGTGAAGCATTTGCAGGAAGGCATTTTCGACATATGTCTGTCTATGTCTCTGTTTATGTGGGGGTAACGTAACAAACAGATGCTCAGTTGAAGCCAGGGTAGTACCTATCAAGGTGTGCACAGGATGCTGTTCTTCTAAATACCATACTACTCCAAACAGTGTTATCATTACTATGAGGATGAACACTACCACTACTATCTTACTCTTAATAGACCAGCTAGACCACACAGGACCACCCTGCCCTGGTGGCGGTGCCGCTAGGGGCTGTTTTTCCTCCATGACAGTACGGCCAAATAGGAACATGAGAAAAGCCTTAAGAACTGGAGCCACAAAAATACAACCGACCAGAGGGGCACAAGTTACCCAGCGTCCTTTTTAGAGCCTCGCTGGCAAGCTCCTATCGTTCATCAACAATTATTCTTTCAAGCACTCCCTCGTGGGGGTCGCGTGATCGCGGCCCTTGCTAGAAACAAACCCTTCTTCTCGCAGGATAGGGCACCCTCCCTCCTGGGCAACTACCCTCAACGATCCTGTCCAGTGTCTCATGCAGTGCACCAGTGTTGTTCACCCTAAGCTGATGCAGGCACCGCAGACGTAGTACCTATACCCTAATCTCAAGTCCTTCCCTCACTCCTGAACTATCCCTCTGGCGCACTGGCCTTCATTCGTGGGCGCAAATTGTACCTGTCAACTCCAGGCACTGTTTCATCGACAAAAAGGGGTTGAAACTCAGGCTCAGAAAGGCAGGAGGACTCAGGTGCCTGTGAATCAGATGGGGGAGAAACTGGGGCTGCCCTTGTCTCCGGAGGTATCGCTTCAAGCAAGGCGGCGTCACTCTCTGCTTCCGTCTGCACCCCCCTTAGCTGGGCATCAGAGAAAGGAACAAAACGGGGCACCCTTTCCCCTTCTTGATCAGCAATACCGTCTCGCACCCACTCGTCGTAGGGGAGTGGGAGAGGTATCTTTTTGCAATTGGTGGCGTGCACCCAATGTTTCCGTCCGTCGAGTTTCACCGCTGTTCGGGTGGCAAGCAGGACCCGCAGGTGGCCCTTCCGACGGGGCTCTATGCAGTTCTTCCTCTGGAAGATCTTGACTAGTACATAATCTTCGGGCTGTAGCTAATGCCCGGGCCCCTATGGTACCGGCTGCAGTGTCTCCTGAATCTGTTGGTGAAGAGAACGAAGATCTTTAGTTAACTCATACAGATAGTCTATAAGTAAAGGGTGCTCAATTTCAGAGAAGCGCTTTGGCCTTGGAATGCCCCAGATATTGGCAGGGCGACCAAACACTACCTCATACGGTGACAACCCTGTTCTAGAGTGTGCCGTCGCCCTGGTGGATAACAAGACCAGGGGCAACGCATCTGGTCATCGCAATCCTGTGCTTTCCTGTATCTTTGCTAACTTCAGTTTGAGAGTACCATTGTACTTCTCAACCAGACGTGCTGACTGGGGGTGGTTGGCTGCATAAAACTTCTGCTTGATGTGCAAACCTTCTCACACCAGTTGGATGACATTGGAATTGAAGTGACTTCCATTGTCACTCCAAATCACACGTGGAAATCCAACACGCAGGAAGAACTCTTTTAGGAGTGCCTTCGCCATCGCCATAGCCGTATTCTCTTTAGTGGGGTAGGCTTCAATCCATTTACTGAATGCACAAATCACTACCAGCACATACTTCAAATTGTTGACTCGTTCCATTTCAATGAAATCCATCTGGAGGACCTCGAAAGGGAAGGAAGGCGGTGCAAAATTACCAGAGGGTGTAGGAGTACCTTTCCCAGGATTATGTGTCATACAAATCATACAGTGTTTCACTAAATGAGTGGCTACCTTGGAAATATTGTCGTTCTACCACACTGGGTCCAACACCTTACATATTCCCTTGGCGCTAATGTGGGCTGGAAGTACATAGGCATTAGGTAACATCCATCGCTGTTTCTCGGACTTATCAGTCCAGCACCCATCCTCATCCAGTCGCCCTGTACTCTCCTGACATATTGCCAATTTGTCTAGGGTTGCCTCACTTTGTATCTCTTTGACACTCTCTACTGTATCCTCGAACATTCCATTGTCTTGGACCCACCTAGCCGGACCTGCCACTAACATCTTTTTCATCTTCGATCTTGCTGTCTCCTTAGCTATTTCATCTGAAAACGCATTTCCTCTACCAACATCATCTGTTATTGCTTTGTGGGCACTACATTTTATTATCGCTAACCTTTTGGGAAGTGTTAGGGCTGACAAGAGTCTATGTATCAATGGGCCATTCTGTATTCGTAATCCATGTGTTGTTAAAAATCCTCTCTCCGCCCAGAGGCGTCCAAAACTATGGGCGACCCCAAAAGCGTACTGGCTGTCAGTATAAATATTGACAGCCAGTCCCTCACTCAACTCACAAGCCCTAAGAAGAGCAACCAGCTCCGCAGCTTGGGCTGATTGGTATGGAACACGGATGTCTCAACTATAGTGTGTAATGTTGTAATTGCATATGCTGCAGTGGTGGTGCCATCTGGTAGTTTGAAGCAAGAGCCATCGACATATCGTTCCCCTTGGGGTTCAGATAGGGGAACATCAGTCAGGTCTACCCGTCCTTTCGTTTCCTCTTCTGTTCTGTATACACAATCATGTGCATCTGTGTCATTGCCCGTCGAAGGGAGGGGTAGTAACGTGGCTGGGTTCAGAGTGGCACATCTTTTGATGGTAATGTGCGGAGCAAACAAGGTTAGTTCATATCCAGTCAGACGTGCACTAGTAAGGTGCTGTGTCTTTGTCTTATTCAAAAGCGTATCCACAGCATGGGGTACTATTACCGTGAGAGCAGTATCAAGAATGAGCCCCGCCGATTGTCTGATAGAAACTGCCACCGCCGCGGCAGCTCTCAGGCAGCTCGGGAGCGCTCTGGCTACGTTATCCAGCATTGCAGAAAAATAAGCGCAGGGTCTTTGCTTACCACCAAAGCCCTGTGTTAGAACAGAAAGCGCACAGCCGTCTGCCTCATTTACGTAAAGCACAGAAGGCTTCTGGTAATCAGGAGTACCAAGCACAGGAGCAGAGCAAAGCGCAGCCTTTAATTGCTCAAAAGCTTGCTGGCATGCAGATGTCCTAGGCAGGGGTTCATGCACTTCTTTGGTGGTTAGGTAAAGGAGGGGTTTTGTTAGTAAGGAATAATTGGGGATCCTGTGTCGACAATACGAGGTAATGCCAATAAATGCACGCACTTCACGTTGAGTCTTAGGAACAGGCATATTAGTAATAGCAGCTATGTGCTCAGGTGTTATCTTGCGACCCTCCTTCGACAGTAGGTGACCTCCTGTCGACAATATTGAAATTTAGAAAGGGACACCGTATGGCCATGATGTGCCAAATGCAACAGCAATTTAACGGTGGCGTCTCTGCAGCCATCCTCAGTGTCAGAGGCCACAAGGAGATCGTCCACGTACTGCAATAGCACATTACCAGTGGGAAGCACCAAAGAATCCAATGGACTTTTTAGAGCTTGACTATAGATACTAGGACTTTCTGTATAGCCTTGAGGAGCACGACAGAATCTAAAACTCCTGCCGGCTAATGCGAATCCAAACAGATATCTGCTATCTGTATGAATTGGAATGCTAAAGAAAGCATTCTTCAAATCAATGACAGAAAAGAACTTTGCTGACGGGGGAATCATTGTCAATATCGTGGTAATGTCTGGGACTACAGGATATTGGGGCAAAACTATTTTATTGAGCTCTCCGAGGTTAATTACAAAGCGATAAACATCCGGGTGAGCATCAGAAGAGTCCAAGGGGGCCATCTGAAGAATCGGAAGGATAGGGCTGTTACACACATTCGCTACTGTCTCCTCAACCACACCAGACTTAATCAAATCCTGTATTATTTGCAACAAAGCCCTTTCTCCTGCTTGTGAAATCTTATACTGGGGAGTACGTGGCAATACAGCATTATCCTGTACCGTAATAGAGACTGGCTGGATCTGGAGTAACCCTACATCCGTGTCTCCTGCTGCCCATAGACTACGGGGCACGTCCTTGAACTCTGCAGGGAGGGTGCATCTTTTGCAAAGCATTGATTTGCGCAAGCCACTTGTGGCCCAACAGTCATGTAAACACCATCCGGAGAACAAAAGATGGTGGCATGTAATCTCTTCAACAAATCCAATCCCATCAAATTCTCCCCACAATTTGTTGTTAGCAGAAATAGCGAGTCCACCGTAAAGAGACCTATAGTCAAAGCAAGAGTTTTGGAAATGGGGCTAACAACCGGCATGCCTGAAAAACCTACTGAAACATTGTTTTGGCCAGACAGAGCTGCCCCTGGGACCAGTGAACGAGAAACAGAGCTATTCATAGCACCTGTGTCAAGTAAGAACGTCTTGGGCGTGCCTTGCAAATCCGCAGTGACATAAGGTCCCCGCTGATCTACAGGCACCGGAACCGGTCCCTTACCCTGTCCCTGGCTGTCCTAGCTGTGGGACATCCCCGTCACTTCGTCCATGTCATAGTCGTCATGATAGTACTGCCTTCCCCAATGGTCGTCAAAATAGTTCTTACTCTGCTGATCATACAATGCATCCTCAAACTGACCCTCTCTGCGGCCACCTCCTCCTCTACCATGTCCTCTAGAACCCCTACTTCTTGGGGCCTCAACTTTCTGCAGCAACTCCGGACCCTCACTTCGCCAATGCCCCTCCTTTTTACAGTACGCACATTGGTTGTACCCTACGGGTGCACCCGATGTACTGTTTCGATCAGACCGGGATCCCCGTGGAGCGGGACCCAAACCCCTACCTCTACCGTTCCCCCTTGCCACCTGCTGCATCAACACCCTCGTCTTCAACTCCTTTGACTTTTTCTCCACCTTCTCCCTGTCCTCATTCTCCCTTTGTTCGTAGTACTGTGCCATACTCAATATTACTGATGGGGAGGAGGTGGTCCAAGTACTTTCCGCTGCCTGCAATCTAGTCACAATCTCAGGAAGCAAATTAGTGACAAACCTGTTGACGAACAGATGAACACCACCCTCCAGCGATAGATCCTGACCACTAAAATCAAGAAACACCCCTTCAAACCTAGTGAAGAAATCGGACACACTTTCATCCTTCTCCTGACGACATGCAGTCAACTTGTCCCAATCCCCTCGTCTTGGCGGGATAAGGGAGTGCATGTAAGTGAGAATACGTCCCGGCAAGACCAATAGCTCTGCTTTCAGCTTCTCGCCAGGCTTGCGCTCCTTATCCCATGCCCTAATCTCATCCCATGTTCCACCCAATTCCACCACATGATCCTGCATATGCACCTGTCTCCATATATCCACCGGTACCAATAGACTGAAAAACAACTCTATATCAGCTAATGTCATCACTGTGGAGGAGGACGCCTCCGTCAATTCTTTATAGTACGCTGTTGGATTTTTCCGAGGGTCCGGTAACTGCCCTTTTAGGGATATTACCTCACTCCTCTTCCAAGAAGTGTAGATCCACTGTTCCTGGAAATGGGCCGCCACTTGTGGGCGAGTAACAATATTATTACCATCTCGCAACTCTGGTATTTCGGGGTGGTAAATGGGATGAACTTCCCTCATGGGGAACTGTGACACTGTTGTCGGGACCTTCTGAAGCAATCTACCCCGATAACCCACCAAGGTCATCACATTACTGAAAACCTCATTTGGGGCCATATCTGTAGTATATACCCTGTCCCGAATGTCATAAATTATCTGCGGTGCAATACCCTTGAAACACAGTTCCCACAATCCTATCAGCGTGGCCGACAAATGCTTAACAGCATGTTGCTGTATAAACGGCTCGTAATCTTTAATCACACTCCACACATCTTCCACACTATAAATCGGATTCCGGGCCCACTGTGCAGCCTGGTCAGCCACCATTCTCTTTTCCTCATCACCCACAGCAGAACGCACCAACACTTTATCCATGCGTTCACGTGCCGCAGCCCAATTCACTTCATGCACTCCACGCACAGGCGTCTCGGCATTCCGCGATGTCTGAGGTAACACACCCAAAGGGGAAAGAGCAAATGAAGAAACAGGTACCATCGCGCTCAAAGACTGTGCCGCAGGAGTAAGAGGAGCCGTGACCATGGGCACAGGGTCGGGAGACAGAGTAGAGGAACGGACGGCACCCGCCCTTGTAACTGGCGAGAGTGGGGAAGAAGCGGGCGGGGCTGAGGCTGAAGCAGTAGAGCTAGAAACAGAAAGAATAGGAATAACAGAACCAGAGGCCAAAGACTGAGGTGTCGGAATTATGGGATATAGTCGTTTGGGGGCATAGGGAGGTGGGGGTCGGGAATCCAACAACTCCTCAATGAAGACATCACCTTCCTCCCTAGCCACATAACACTTATCACTCTGCAAGCGAAACTTCCTGTCCGCACACTCTATGCCTTTCTCGATCTTTTCTCTATCATAAGCTATTGCCTTCTGCGTTATCATTTGCGTCAGCCCCCTCCAGGCTTGCTTCTCTGCTCTCATACATCGTTGCTTCGCTTCCTTCTGACATGTTCTCAGAGAATCAAACATCGACTGTCTGCTCTTTTTGGCGAACAATTTGTCCTGCAAGTAATTCAACTTTTGCTCATCAAATGTGCCAGTAAGCGGCCACTGTAGATTGACATTGTCCCTCGTATATTTATTCCACAATGTGCTAAACATAATAGGCCCAATGCCATGCTTGACGTATACATCAAAATTTGGGGTACCCTCTGGAGGCACCGGCTGCCTCTCTTCCAATCGAGCTTCAGTGGAACAACACCGACATCCAAAACACCCTAACTTACTTAGACAAGGCATCTTAATATAAGACACATACACTGTCCCAAACGGACAAACAGAACACCAACCAACAAATGATCCAAGAACCAAATCTAAGCGGTCAAAAACCGCACAAGACAGTCCGCAGACTGTACCAAGACAAGAACACAGGCTCTAGCCCCAGACCTATTCAAGAATAAGCCGAATTTCCAGTTGGCCTGGCAGATTGTTCGCAAACAGCCCCAAACCTTTTCAAGAATGGGCCGAATTTCCAGTTGGCCTGGTAGACCGTTCACAAACACTCTGTGTCTTTCAAGGGTCCGCAAACCCACCAAGTTCAAGACAAGACAGTCCGGAGACTGTACCAGACACAGCCCGTAGGCTTGTGCCGTTCAACCATGGCGCCACATTTTCCAAGAATTCAAGTCACTCACCTGGTGCACTCAGGTCAAGCAATATTATTCTCCACTGCCGACTCTTCGGACCAAACGGTCAAATCCAAGGTTCCGCCTTCTCAGGACTCCGGCCGGTGACCACTAGACGAGGAGTCACCCGATCAGCCGGGCGGGGCAGCCAAGAGAACCGGGCTCTTATCGTGTGGGGATCCCCGATCCGCCCGACCGACCGGACACCACCCCGACCCTACAACCTGATTACAGGCGAGTCGGGTCACCTTGCGGAGTCCCTGTTCGGGCGCCAACTGAAGGAAGTGACCCAAAAAGGGTCACCCGGGTTTCCTACAACCACCTTATAGCCTTCCCCAAAATGAAGTGTCTGTCAGACAGTAGAGAATACAAAACAATTGTTTATTACCAATACTCTGCAGAGGAGCCCAATCTGAACTGCACCCTAAGATGTCTGTCGAGGGACTGGCCCCCCAACAGTTGGCAACGCATAATCATTCCTCCCAAGGGTCTCCTAACCACGCCCACAATGGAAAGTTACCAGCTTAGGCCGAACATGAACAAAGGAGGCACAGAGGGATGGACTACCACCTGCCAGATGGGTACATGTTATCACTATCTCAAGGTTGCCGTGTTGGATTTCGGCGGCTCCTAACATGGGAGCCGAGCTACACACAAAGATAGGTATGCGAGGGCAAAATGGCCTATTCATTAGTAATTCAGAAGGCAACCTTGAGCAAAAGAGAAAATAATAACTGAATACAGCGTTCTGCTGAGGCAAGCAATACGAACAGTGAGGCCTAGTACAGACACAGACTAATTGGGATTACGAAATGCAAAATGGAGTCACACTTGCTAACTGAAGCCCGCACATTGCATGGATAACTCAGTGGGTTACATGACATGAATACGAATGGTGTCTCATTTAGCCGCACACTGCTAACTTAATATAGTGTAAAACGAGTATATAATGATAATGGGAATTTCAAATCTAACATACTGCACACCGGGAGGCATAGAGTTCCAGGCTCACAATGAGGATGTTGCCTTTAAAATGGTTAATCAAATTTCTGTTGTTGCACTGTACCCTAAGTGAAGAATTACCCCTGGATCTTAGAAACATTGTAAGGTCCAAGGTTTGGGATCTTTCAGGAAAGGACATTGGACTCATTAAAGGAGTTGAGCCTTTCCATTGACAGAAAAATCCAAATTCAGAATATCCCAGAACATCACAGTATAATCTGGCCCTTGAAACGATTGCCGGAATAAACAAGACAATGATTCAACAAGGCATTTGGAAAGAGAGTTTGGAGAGTCCATGTAACACACCTATTATGGGCTTGCAGAAGCCCAGCAATAAGCACTGCATAGTGCAGGACCTTTCCAAGATTAACAATATAGGGGCTTATTATGATGGGGACGCTCTGTTTTTCTTGTGGGGCAGAGTTATGTCGTGCCTTCTGCACTGGGGTTGGACTCGGTCCCCCAGCAACCACCACTGCCGACCGGAGGGAAGGAGGAGAAGCCTCCCAGATGCCAGAAGAGCACCAGCAGTCTCCTGCAGTGTGGGACACGCTGTTTTTCCTGAGGGGTAGAGTTGTTGTTGTGCCTTCTGTGCTGGGGTGGGACTCGGTCCCCCAGCAACCACCACTGCTGACCAGAGGGAGGGAGGAGGAGCCTACCAGACGATAGAAGAGTGGCAGCAGTCTCCTGCAGCACGGGACGCACACGGCCGAGCCCGGCTGCCTGCGCCCATCCGCGGCGATTCGAGGCTGGGCTGAACCACCCCCTTAACATCCACGCCGACTCATGAAAGCAGGTACTCTTATTCCGCACGTTGTAATATTTGACTTATCTTAGTATCTGTGAAAGTTTTTATGACAGTGACCGGCCGGGCCCAGACTGCACCCAAAGACTGACGAGTTTAGCAGGAGACTCGCCGGACTCAAGGTTAAAGAGCCGGCAATGGTCTAAAGAAAAACTACAGCCGTGGCACAACATCCCCATTTAATTTCGGATGCTGTAGGACCAGGGAAAACAGACCACCGTGCTGACTGCACTGATCAAAGGGGGCTTAAGTAATTGCTAACGGTATTATCAGGGGCTGTGCAGTGGTTTTAACAGGGGAGGTTGAGTATCAATCCTTCCATTGATCAGCATCTGTATTCTTATTTTTACTTTGGTTATTCTGTTCTATTCCCTCTATGCCCTGTCATCATAATTATCCATCATGGGAGAAAGAAAACTTGCTGTAGACTTTGGAAAATCTCTGACACCCAAAAAAACTCAGACATCACTTTTAGAATACATTTCAGGAGCTATGGGGGCCATCAAGAAGCAAATCACTTCGGTAGAGGAGTCATTGTCAGTTTCCAGAGAAAGCATTTTGGCTCCTCCAACATTAATACACTCTCCCATTAATGACCTCAAAATCCCCAAAATTAGCGGTAAAGTTAGATCTCCAACAAGTATCAAGGGGGACAATGGGTGCAGTCAGTACATAACTGAAATGGTCAATACTTCTAAAACTGATTCCCCCCACCATCTAAATGTATAAAAAAACCTTGACAACGCCTTACAACTGTTGATCCAAACAATGAGGAATCCCAGAACAAATGGAAAAAGCCTCAAAATAATCCCACAACAGGCCAGCAGTGACAAATGTCGAAATTAACCAGGTCCTTAGCGAATTAAATAACCAAAAACTCAATTTATTATGCAAGACTGTGAAATCTTTAGAACTGCTTGTCAAAGGTACACTAGAGTCAATAAATACCCGTCTAGAACAAGTAGAAACTAAGGGGCATATTCACAAGGAGTTATTGCCGCATTAGCGGCACTTTTCTGCCCCTAATGCGACGATAATTTTATCGCCCTATTACCAAGCTGGCGCTAACTGCCGTTAGCGACAGTTTTTAGGCGAAAACGTCCGTTGTAAAGATCGCTACTTCTGTTAGCGATAATTATATGCAGGAGAGGCGTTCCCATGCAAAAACGGCTGCAAACACCACTACTCCATATTCACAAGGGGATCCTTGAACTTCTGAAGACCAAAAAAACTGGCTCTAACTGCAGTTAGAGCCAGTTACTTAAGACCAGAAAATAGCTGGTCTTAAAAATGGGGATAACACTTGGGGCCACATCTCAGCAGGTTTTGGTGCTGGACAGCGCTGCAAGCAATGTTGCAGCGCTGCCCTGCGACAAAACTACAGTGCAGGAATGCACACCATCAATAAGATAGTGCGCCTTCCTGGGCCCCAGTCATGAAAAGTGTTGCAGCGCTGCGACAAGACAGGGTTGCAACACTTCTCACTACGCCCTTCTTGCGACAGCATGGATGCGCTGTATTCACTGGACAGCGCTCCATGATGCAAGTAATGACAGATACGTCAGGAATCCTGACGTATCTGCCTGTGCTAAAGTCACGCATTGCTGCAGTCGTGTTACAACCATGACGCACCTCCAGCAATGTATGGGGCCAGCCTATCCCTGTGGCACTGCGTCACCCTCACGCCTGCCATCAGGCAGGCGGAAGGTACTGATGCAGTGCCGTTCATGAGGGGTGCCCGAATGTCGGTGCTGTTGGAGACCCATCCTTGGTGGTCGCGCGCTGGGGTGTCATCGTTTGGAAGCATTGGTGGAGTGTTGGTGCGAAGGGAGTTGACAAGATGTTCTTCGGTGGCCTTGATCCAGCTGCGAGGGGGTGCGATGATGGCGGTGGCGTCCGGTGGGCAAGGTGAAGACGTGATGTTACCAATGATGATCGGTCCAGGAGAGTCCGGTGTTGTGGCTGTAGTTGAAGTTCCCGCTGGCGGAGGTGACGTGCTTGACCCTGTGTCCTGCTATGTGGCCTGTTGAGGTGACTTGCTGCTTGCGTCTGATGTAGGGGACCTTCCCCAGGAGGGGGTGGTGTCCTGGTCACTGGGGTTGTCCAGGTGGAACATGAGTTCACCGTGTAGGATGTCGTCGGTGGATGGGAGACCCTGGGGTGCAATGAGGTCTACAATGGTGTTGGAGAATGGGGGGCCATGGCCCGGGGGGCCTGCACATGAGGGTGCTGCAGAGGATGTGCTTGGGCTTGGTCCGGATCTGGGAGTTGAGCTGGCCCATGGTCACCCTTGGGTCATTAGAGTGCGTGGTCAGTCGGAGAGTGCTTCTGCAGGTGATGGCAATGCCTCCTCCTTGATGCTCGGGGTGCTCCTTGCGGGTGATACTGCAGCCATCAGTGATGGCGATGGCGATGTCTGGTCCGGAGCAGAGGTTGGTCCTGGCAGGCGAGGTGGCGTCCAGGGTTGATGGCGAGGAGGGTGCTGGCGTCGTAGCAGTGGAGTGTCCAAGAGGAATGTTCCTTGGTGCAGAGCGCGGTCCAGGGGTAGACTAATGAAAACGGCGTAGCCTGTGGGTTGCCTTTGGCACGGGAGACGACCATTACAACGCAGGCAGTACATCGTTAACAACGCAACTCCGACAACGCAGGTGCCTTTACATCTCATTTGATTACAACGCATTGTGAGGTCAGTAATGGGGTAATTTAAAGTTTTTCGGGTGGGTATGGGTTTCGGATGTAAAATTTGGAAATTGGGGTGTGTTTTGGGATACAATATGGAAATTGGGGTGTGTTTTGGGGTAAAATATGGAAATTGGGGTGTGCATATGGGGTAAAATATGGAAGTTGGGGTGTGTTTTGGGGTAAAATATGGAAATTGGGGTGTGTTTTGGGGTAAAATATGGAAATTGGGGTGTGCATTTGGGGTAAAATATGGAAATTGGGGTGTGCATTTGGGGTAAAATTAGATTTTTGGGTGTGTCATGGGGGCTCAAAAATGAATTCCAGGGTTCACGGTTGGGTTTGGGGTGCAAAGGTTAGTTTTGGGTTGCACTCACTGAAGTGGGAATAGTGATATTAATGTCTCCGCTTTGCAACCCCTACTCTACTGTTGCAATGTGCCTAGTATTAGTATGCATTGGAATGGAATGCGATGTTATGGCATGCGTCGCAACTACGTATGTGCCTTTGGCACACGAGTGGTACACTTGCTGTGCATGGGCGCACAGTGGCCGCCATTGAGAAGTGCTGGGGGGGTGGACAGCTGTGAGGTGGTAAACGCTGGAAAGAACACTGGATGGGGCGTGGACACGGGAATGTGTGTGTGAGCGGGTGTTGTAAGAATTTTAATGAGGGAAGTCTTACCTCGAAGCCGGGTCCCGTGTCTTCGTAGCTCCTGCTCTCCTGCTCTCCTGCGTCTGCTTCCAGGAAAAGGAAGAAGGCAGCCAGGCTCCCTCCCCTGAGTCAATCACGATGCTGCGATGCGGCAGTGGGATTGGTAATTGGCAACGGGACAAGTCATGGAGCCAGGGGCCGGAGGGGTGGGCATGTTTTCCATGCAGGCTGTAATGCAGCCTGCATTGTGAACAGGGAGGTGCGCATGACTGCTTTGGGCGAACTGAGTGGGCCAGCCAAACAGTCATTGCGCACCTGAGTGGGCATGCCAAGCCGCCCATGCCCTGCTCCGTGTTTGGAGCAGTCCTACCCACCCTCCCACCCCCTGAGGATACATAGCATGATTACATCAGTCAGTTATCCCTTGTTTTTCCCTTTTGAATCTGTTTTTTTGGCTTCTCTGAGCCCGTTCTTCCTACTTCCCGCCACTGCTGCCCCTGCGGCCCCGCCCCCCTGTCCTCACCCGTTGCCGCCTCCCAGCTGATCGTTCCTCCCCCCTCCCCTACTAAATGGTGGCCGCTGCGCGGTTGCGCGCAGCGGGCGCGCCTAAGGCAAGCCAGTCTACGCCCGTCCGCGACCCAACCGCGACCAGCACCAGGAACCCTGGATCTCGAGCCCCCACTGCTACAGCACAGCCACCCTCCACGCACTCATCCCCGGAAAACTCATAGACTGCCAACAGGCCTCGCCAAACACGACCCACGGCCAGTTCTCCTGCCTCCACTGCCACCAGACCTTAACCACCACCCCGGCCTCCAACACAGCTGACGCCAGCACCGGCGACACCCTAAGATGCATCCTCATCAACGTGCGCTCCGTGCACAAACATCCCGTGGCCCTACTCGCCGCCACAGATGACATCCGCACCCTCCTGGACCAAGGCCACTCTGCAGATATCATCAAACTCGACCTATCAGTGGCCTTCGACACCGTCTCCCACCGCACACTAGTTGCCAGACTACACGACACCGGCATACAAGGAACAGCCCTAGACTGGATCCGTTCAGTCCTCACCGGAAGAAGCCAAAGGATCAGACTGCCACCCTTCCTCTCCGATCCCACGTAAATCACCTGCGGAGACCCACAGGGGTCATCTCTGAGCCCGACCCTCTTCAACATCTACATGGCCCCCCTCCCCGCCATCGTCCGACAACACGGCCTCAACATCGTATCCTAAGCTGATGACACCCAGCTCATCCTCTCCCTCACGAAAGACCCCACCACCGCCAGACTCAACTTCCAGAAGGGTATGCAAGATGTCGCAGTCTGGATGACCGACAGCTGCCTGGAGCTCAACGCCGAGAAGACAGAAGTCCTCGTCCTTGGAACCACCCCTTCAGGATGGGACAACACCTGGTGGCCGACCGCCCTCGGAGGCCCACCTACCCCCTCGGACCATGCCAAAAACCTCAGCATCGTACTCGACTCATCCCTCACCATGAACCGACAGGTAAACACCGTCACCTACAGCTGCTTCAACACCCTCTGCATCCTCCGCAAGACCTTCAAATGGATGCCCCCCAGAGTCAAGGAAGACAGTCACCCATGCCCTCATCACCAGCAGACTGGACTATGGAAACGCACTCTACTCCAGCATTAACAAGTCCCTACTCCGCAAACTCCAGACATTACAGAACACCGCCGCCAGACTCATCCTCGGCATCCCCCGGCACGAACACATCAGCCAACACCTACGAAGACTCCACTGGCTGGCCGTGAAGAAAAGAGTCACCTTCTAAGTCCTCACTCACGCCGACAAATGCCTACACAACAACGGATCCAAATACCTCAATGACAGAATCAACTTCCACGTACCCAAAAGAAACCTCAGATCTTCCAACCTCGCACTGGCCAAAAGCCTGCGCATCCACAGAGCCAGAGCAGGTGGAAGATCCATCACCCACATTGCAGCCAAGACCTGGAACGAGCTACCGGCAGACATCAGACGTGCACCCTCCCTGAACACCTTCCGGAAGACCCTCAAGACATGGCTCTTCGGCTAACAGATCTGCGGACCCCCTACTCCCCTCTGTGCCTTGAGACCCTCATGGGTGAGTAGCGCGCTTACAATTCCCCTGATTGATTGATTGATTGAGTTATCTTCATGTGATGATTGTTCCTCTTCTGCACTGCTCGAGGCAGTCGGGCAACGCTCTTAAGCCATTGCGGAAGTGCCGCCACTGGGGGTGCGTCATCAATGCGACTCGCCCCCCGGCCCTCCTGCGCTTCACGTCCCACCTTCTCCTTACCTGGACATTGACACCGTGGCGCAATCCACTGCACTCTCACCAAATCTGTGACTCTGCCAGCAGGAGCCTCAGCCAGGTGTGCTTTCACTAGGCTGGGTACAGCAGTTGCCGCCTAGTCCGCTGGTGGACCTCCCGATGCAGTTGATGCAGCAGGGCCCCCTTAGGCGTAAAGTTGCAGCGCTCATGCCACACAAGTTCGGCATAGCACAGGGGCCTCACCCTCCACAGCATATGGCCAGTCCAACATCATGGGGCCTGTGATGCAGGGAGACGGCACACAGCATTGGTAATCCCCTTCGTGCACCCCGGTGTAGGGGTGGATCATAGTATGCGATGCGGACCTCACTACGTTGGTGCGCAGGAGCGCCTCTACCATTAACAGCTCCAAGGGTCACAAGGCGGTCTTCTCACACAGGTCAGCAACGTGTCTCCATGCAACCTGCCAGACTTCACCACCAGGAACGGGCGATCGTCATGCCTCAATGTCTACCACCACGGCTCATCGACTCCACAGCTCCTCCACATCCCACTCCAGGCTCCAGATGCTGGTCCAGCAAGGCATCCAGGCTCCAGATGCAGGTCCAGCGAGGCATCCAGGCTCCAGACGCAGGTCCAGCGAGGCATCCAGGATCCAGGCGCAGGTCCAGCGAGGCATCCAGGCTCCAGGCGCAGGTCCAGCGAGGCATAAAGGCTCCGGGCGCAGGTCCAGCGAGGCATCCAGGCTCCAGGCGCAGGTCTAGCGAGGCATCCAGGCTCCAGGCGCAGGTCCAGCGAGGCATCCAGGCTCCAGACGCAGGTCCAGCGAGGCATCCAGGCTCCAGGCGAAGGTCCAGCGAGGCATCCAGGCTCCAGGCGCAGGTCCAGCGAGGCATCAAGGCTCTCATCCTGGTCATCCTGGATGTTGGCTGGCTTGCAGGGGTTGTTGATGTGTGCTGCACTTGGCCCTGGCTGCTCCATTCTGCATTTTATTGGTTTTTATGCCTATTTTATATTGGAGGTTGACTGATAGGCTATTTTTTGCATTAGAGACAATAAAATCTCACGTTGGGCTGACTAACGTGAGTTTTTTGCCACTAATGGGCCTATCGGTAGTTATCACCCGCTAACGCCGGATTTCCTATCGCCATCACGCTGATGTTAGCGGCAGTTTTCACCGCCATTCCCTGATACTATCGCCATGTAGCGACGGCTTGGTAATACACCGCTAACATGACGATAGTTTTCAGGGTTAGGCGGCGATAAAAATACTGCCGCTAACTGGCGTTTGCGATAGGTATTGCCGGTCCTTGAGAACATCCCCCTAAATTTTCCACATGCCTGGACTTGATGAACTCCTTGAGGACACGTAACAATCCAAATAACGCAGCACCTTGTTACAATACAATCACAAGTAGTACCCAGGGTCAGCCAAAGCATGTGTGCATACACGTGAGATAATGCACCTGTTCACTTTGAAAAAGGAATAGCTGAAGGGGGGAAATTATGCAACACTATTCCATTGCTAGTCGCCAACAAACCCCCAGAACCCCCTCTGGTTCAGACATCTGACATTTTAGATCTCCCCCCAGCTGCTCCCCCGTATGGAATAATCCTGGCAAATGTTCCTACTCTACCCTTGCAGACCGAGGAAACCTGGATCTCTCTTAGAAATAAATCCTTAAATTGGCTTGGGTTGAGATCAGGTTTAACTGAACATTTATTAGAGGATATAAAGATGGTTAGGTGAGTTAAATGGGTGGGTAGGGGGTAAAAACCTTGCCAGGCGACTGTGTTCTTCTGTCTTTTAAAACTCCAAGGTTGGTAGAGAACGTTTTGTGCAGAACCAGGGTTACAAATGTCTGCACAAGCACTGTATCCTCCCTCCCTTTGGGTTACTTTTATCAACCTAGCACAATACCAGACAATTATCATTCACAAAAAACATTCAATATCAGAAGACAGATTGATCATACTTACAATATACCAATATTTAATCGGTTTCAGAACCTATCAAACCTCGACTGGCTAGATTGACTCAATGAGGGGCATTCTAGGGGCTTAGGAGGAGAACTAAAGATTGTAACACTTGTACAAAACAGCAAAGAAGAGATATTTATTGGGGCCCAGAGCATGTTGAGTAACTTGCAACACAAAAATATTATACAGCTAACAAATGACACTGCTATAGGCACCCAGAGCATTAATCAACCTGAGTGTCTCTTAGAAGCTCCCCCCCAATCTATTGGCTATATGTTCTGGAATGTGGCAGGTCTCCGGAACAAAATAAACAATCCAGAATGGCTGGAGTTTATTGAGGGTTCTAACTTTATTTGCCTACAAGAAACTTGGCTCAGGGAGCCTTTACATGTAAATGGGTACAGCACATATTTTATATCCACCTCCCCCACAACACACAGTAGATTAAAAGGCGGGTTCAGTAACTTTGACTCCAATAAATTACAATACATTAGAATTACCAAGGTGGGAGATAGTCCTCATTATCAAATAATTGTTTGTGAAGGTACCGGCGCTGTATGGTTAGCAGGAATTAATTTGTATAATAATGCTACAACATGTGGTATAATAGCAACCATATGAAAATTGGATGAAGACTTGGACCGCCTCAAAAAAAGAAGTAGTAAGAACTTGCTAACTCTCTGGGAGGGGCGACTTTAATACTCGACTGTGCCACAAGCCTCCTGTAAAAATATGTGGAATGTCCAATTTAGATGAAATTGGCCAAACACATTTTACTCATGATCGGTATGGGGATAAGTTAAACAAATTAATATTTAAATTTGATCTTGCATTCTCCAATTAAATTGCATCTCCCTATGCCCCATTTAGGTGCACTTTTAATGGGAGAAATGACTGCAGTACTATTGATTACATCTTAACATCTAACAAATGTGCCACCCATGTCCTTAATTTTAATACCCATTCCATCTCATTAAGCAACCATTTACCCCAGTCTGTACAAATTTCATTCGCTCTACTTTCCAATCAGTTGCGTAGTGAAATCACCTATCAGACAGGAGAGCTTGAGTTAGCGTCCCTCACTGGCTATTCTTTGCGGTGGTCACAGGTTATCCATCAAGGGTTTTTAAAACCCTTAATCAACAGCAAAGGACATGCCTTTGAGACCTGTTTAGACAAATACTCACAACCAAAAAGAATAATTAATGCTTTCCTGGAAACCACGCAGGGGGTAAAGGAGTGCCTTTTTGTACCAAGAGGAAATAATAGACAAGCGAGAAAAGGATCGTTCGACTCATCTTGTACTAAGGCACATAAGAGGTTAAAGGAAGCACTACACAAAACTCCAAGAAATAGATCCAAGGTCCAGGCTTGCAGATCAGATTATAGACAAGCAGTTAAACAGAGGAAAATACGGCTAAGAGAGAAAGTGTGGGAAGCTCACCACGAAGCAAGTATCAATAAAGATAATGAATTCTGGAGGTTAGTTAATCATGAAACACTGAGAAGAGATAATGGCCATGGAATTGAGATTGCAATACCGGAAGACAGGTGGATAAAACATTTTTCTGGTATTTACTCCCTCCCTATATCTGAAGGAGACCAGGTGCATACACACAATGAAACAGAAGCCCCAACCCAAACCTCCTCAATCGCTCCTTTCAGTCCGGAGGAGGTTAACACAGCAGTAGCTGCAAACAAAGGTGGAAAAGCACCCGGTCCTGATCTAGTGTACCTGTACAAGGCCAATACCACTTTGAGGGGACCTTTATTAACCATGGTTTTAAGGGCTTGTTGTACTACAGGCTTTCTTCCTACATGGGCGGAATCAATTATTGTTCCGATTTTTAAAAAAAAGGAGAATGGCACAACCCTGTTTGTTATAGGCTGATCTTCCTGCTCGATTCTCTAGTGAAGATAGTGGGTAGAATTATATTGAACAGGCTACAAGAGTGGGCAGAAACAAATGACACCCTGACAGGCCTACAGTATGGATTTCGCACTGGGATCGGGACTACAGAGCAGGGCGTTCATTTAAGTATGTTATTTGGTAAATACACTAAGATTAAGGGAGCGGGCATATTTCTGGCATTTGTTGACCTGTCATTGGCCTTTGAATGCGTCAACCACTCTAAGCTATGGACAATCATGTCCGACATGGGGGTGGAGACCTCTATTATTAGCTTCCTGAGAGAACTCTACTCAGGTTCCAAAGCCAAGGTTAGATATGGCATCCGGGGAGAATGCACAAAGCCATTCAGTGTGGAGAGAGGGATAAGGCAGGGCTGTGCCCTGGCACCATTCCTCTTTTCATTATATATAAACAATGTAGGGGTGGTGCTGACCTCACATTCTAAAGACCTCCCACAGGTGGGATGCTGCCCTGTTCTGGCCCTCCTCTACGCTAATGACGCCGTACTTCTGGCCCGCACTCCCCTAGGTCTACAGTCTCTACTCAAAAAGTTTTTTGAGTTCATGCAAGGTCTTGACCTGCAATGTTTATCAATCAAAAACATTTGTAATGAAGTGCGGCAGGAGAACAGCCACTTTTAGAGACTTAACAATCAAGGATACCAACATTGATTTTACAAACAGTTTTTCTTACCTAGACATCATTTTTGACAGAGAAGGTAAATGGAATTGTGCTATCTCTACCAGGGCTCTGTTAATTAAAAAAGCATGCATGGCCCTACGAATCTTTGCTAGACGGTTGGGCACGAATTACCCCTCAGAGATGATCATGATTTACAAGGCCAAATGTATTAGTGTGGCACTATATGGGGTGGGGATCTGGGGCTATACCATATGCACGGCTTTACTAATGGTAGAAAACTAGTTTCTGAGGTATGTGCTCGCTGTCCCCAAGAGTGCGTCCATGTATGTCTGGCACGCCGAGTTGGGGTTCTCATTTTTAACAGACCAAATAACGATGCAACCCATATTACTGTGACACTTTTGGTCTAAGTTTTCCTTTCTGAATACCAAAAAGTAGTAAACTTACACAAAAGTGTAAGTTTACCTTTGTGAATTGGACCCTAAGTGTCCCTCAGGAAGTTGCAGTAGTGTTTGAAAGAAGGTTTGCATCTTGATCATCACAGTCAGAATGGAGCCAGAAAGGTGTCGCAGGAGAGAATCTTGACGATTTTGCAAATGAAGCTGACAACCTCCCAGAAAGAGGCCAGGATGTTTTGGGGAATTGAGGGATACTGTTGCCAGTACATACCCAATTTTTCCCTAGTGGCCAAGCCTTTAAGTGGCTGACACACAAGGATGTGTTGGATCCAATGCCTTGGGACACTGATTGCTTGGTTGCCTTTCTAGAGTAGAGAGAATGTCTCTGCTGCACCTGGCACTAGGAATGCCTTATTATAACAAAATGTTTTTTACTTTTATTGCAGTGAGAAGGAGGGCTGTGCTCTTTCAGTGCTTACCCAAACATGTGGAAGTGCCCATAGACCTATAGACTGCTACTTTAGATCCATTAGCGATGGCTTTGCCTGGATGTCTTTAATCTGTGGCAGCCGCAGATGTCACCTAGAGGTGTGAAGGCATTGTCATAGGTCATCCTTTAACAGTGTACATGTCTCACTCTTTGGAAATACGGTTGATGGTGTGTAATGAATGTGCTTTTCACAAAAAGGACACACCCAAACCCTGCCCTCCCACCTGGGAGGCAAATTTACCACTGCACCTTTAAATAATACACTTTCAGCAGCACCCCCTAAGGCGGGGATAGTCGCAGCACCCCCTTAGGCGAGGCAAGATTAGAAAACAAATTCAGGTGCACTTAGAACATATACTTTGAGCAGCACCCCCTAAGGCGGGGAAAAGACGCAGCACTCCCTTAGGCGAGGCAAGAAACCAAATTCAAGTGTATTTAAAAGTAACACACACAAGTTTATTAATGAAACAATTTGAAACGGTAGGCCAAATGTATCAGTAAATGCGGATTCTCAAATACCAACTAAGTAAAATAAACAATTAGAATAAAATGCAGTATATACAAAAAGCAAAGAGTAGAAAATATATACAAAATGGTTAGGAACACCTCACCGACTGATTCTGCAACATCCTTGACAGCTCTAGCTGTGGGAAGTCCTTTTCAACAGCCTAGGAAGGAGTTCGGTCGGGACCCAAATTCCAGCACCAATCCACAGCAATACGTCTATTCTGTGGTGAACTTCCACCTGGCCCACGAAAGCTTCCAGCTTAAATATCATTATTCAACGTGAGGCGAAGCTTCTAGAAAACCTCGCCCCCTTCTCATGAGAAAGAACCGAGCTGGCTATAGCAGTCTGCGTCAAGGCCAAGACGGGGGCTGGCCAAGCTCCCGTATTTTGACTTCTAGCAGAGTTGCACATTCTACAGATAATATCCAGTTCACTCTGGTCAGTGAGGAGCAAAAAACAAGTGAAGAGCAGAAAGACCTTGAATATGAATCGCAAGCACTGCTGTGCACGCAGAAATAAGGCAAAGTCAGACATGAGGCCATGTCAAAGTCAATAGTAAGCACCTATAATTCTCATAACCCCAAACAACTTGCAAGCACTGCTGTGCGTGCAGAAGCAAGACAAAGTCAGAAAACAAGATGACATGAGGCCATGTCAAAGCCAATAGTAAGAACTCATAATTAAGCAAGGCAAATTCAGAAAACAAGATGACATGAGGCCATGTCAAAGCCAATAGTCAAAGTCAGAAAACAAGATGACATGAGGCCATGTCAAAGCCAATAGTAAGAACTCATCAATGTACAACACTGAGCACATGTGTGCATCACTGCCCACAACACTGCACTTCGAAACCAAAGAGTACATTCCACACCTCTCTCTCTCTCTCACGCTTTCAAATGCACATCCCACACACTCTGCTCTTGGCAAGACTATTCTACTCCGTGACAGCTCCCACTGAAAGACAGCAAGATTACAAGAAAGAAGAGAAGCAGGCATGTGCAGGACCGTCCTACATTAAGGCTAGGGTAAAATAACACACTAAAGTCAGTTAAAATGGGGGTAGTCGAAGGTCATCATAGGGTGCCAAACCACAAGAGTGGCTCATTCACTACATGGTGATGCGTACTTGTGAACAGCATTTGACAAACAGCTGTCTGACCCAGTATGAGCAGATCATACTGGCGGCAGAAACTTTTACTCTGAAGAAGTGTTCTGTTTTGAATCCTGCCACCCTACTGCCTCTTCCTGAGACTTATAAACACTGAAACTGAAGTAGAACATGACTGTCTCAATGTTACTGAACTATGCACCAACCCAAGACCAGATATTCAAGAAGAGCCACTGGCTGAATTTGATTTTGCATTGTTTGTGGATGAGTCATATATGCAAGACCATGAAGGAAATTTACGAACTGCTTATGCAGCCTGTACAGTTTCAGGAGTAGTAGAAGCTTTGTGGCTCCAGGGAGTGTTCTCAGCACAACTGTCTGAGCTGACTGCTCTTACTAGAGCATGCTGTGTCTCAGACTAGCAGACAGTGACCATTTACACTGATAGTCAGTACGGCTTTGGCGTTGTTCATGATTTCAAGCAGTTATGGTCCCAGAGGGGGTTCACGACCTCCCCAGGCTTTCCCATTCAGAATGGGGAACAAGTTTGAAAACTCCCTGAAGCATTGCAGATGCCTTCACATATTGCCATTGTTAAGTGTGCGATACATTGTAAGGGGGATGATTATGCAACCGTTGGCAATATATATGCCATTGAAGTCGTCAGACACTGTGCTTACAATGCTAGTACCTTTAATGGTGATTATACAAATGAGGGGACAAACAAGACCCACTACATCTTTTTGTTAACTACAGCTGATACTTGGGAGGAGGTCAAGAGGTTGCAGGAAGAAGTATCATAAGCAGAGCAGAACGGCAGAGTTGGGTCAAAGCAGGTTATGTCAAAAGAGATGAGGACGAGATTTGAGTTTCAGGAGATGGGAGACCAGTGTTGCCTAACAGCCTTTTACCCCCGATGGTTAAACATTATGATGGTCCTACTCATGTGAGAAGGGATGCGATGGTCTACTTGTTCAGGCAGGCCTGGTTCAATCCAAGGTTTAGGTTGATGGCTGAAGCATTGTGCCACAGATGTATTGTGTGTCAACAGTATAATGTGGGAAAAAGAACTGCAATAACATCAAGTCACATAGGGAGGTCAGAGGTCCTTTCAGTCTTATGCAGCTGGACTTCATTGAGATGCCTTTGAGTAATGGATTGAGGTATGTGTTGGTTGTTGTGTGTATCTTTTCACGATGGCAGGAAGCATATCCTACACAAAGGAATGATAGTCTCACAGTAGCAAAGCATTTGTTAAGGGAGTTAATACCTAAATTTGGCTTCCTAATTTCTTTCGAATCTTACCAAGGCACGCACTTTAATAACAAAATCCTTAGGATGCGTGAGCTGCTTTACAAGTTGAACAGAGACCACATTGTAGCTACAGACCTGAGGCTTTGGGTCTGGTGGAGCAGGTCAATGGGACTTTGAAATCCAGGCTTTGAAAAGTGTGTGCTTCTACATCTTTGAAATGGCCTGACGTGTTGCTGCTTGTGTTGGTGAGTCTCTGCGGCATACCTGATCAAAGGACAGGATTGTCTCATAGGTAGGAAAATGAGGTTGCCAGTTGTGCCTGCAAATACGCACGTGAACATTATGGATGATCTGATACTTGATTACTGAAATAGATTGGCTGATTTGGTGTGTTCTGTGTCTCATCAGGTTGAAGCCACTACAGCCCCATCTCCCCAGGAGCAGTGCCATGATCTCAGACCCGGCGACTGGGTCCTGCTGAAGGAACACATACAAAAGAGTTGCCTGGAGCCTAGTCGGCGTGGGCCATACCAGGTGATCCTAGTCACCACAACTGCTGTGAGGTCTCGCCAACTGGGTGCATGCTGCTCACACTCGCCAAATTCTGTGCCCCTATCATTATATCTGTCCCCGTAGGAGCGTAATGGAGGTGAATCCTCAAATATATCCTCCCATATATAGAGAAGCACAAAAAACGACCTGAAGATGGTGAAGTCACAACTGTACTATTGCAGTTCAGACTTGTTAGAGAAGAGGGTCATCAAAAGATTTTTGAGAGGTCGTCTCACCCTTAACATATCAAGGATTGCTTCATCATTTTACCCTGGGACTTCTCATAAATCTATTTTCAGGACTGTTTTTTGGGTCAGGTTTTTGACAAGATAACATATAAAATATACCTAGAGGTATACTCAAAGATTTCCTTTATTGGCGAGTACCTCTGATATGATTAAAAACATTAAAAGTTGGTCATAAGATGAAATACAATAAATCACTAGACCTGGAAAAATTCTATAATAACCTGTTAATTAACAATCTTTTGATGACTTCAACAAGTCCGAACTGTAATAGTACAGTTGTGACTTCATCATCTTCAAATAGTTTTATATGCTTTTCCCCTTGATGATATAACAGCACCTCTGCCAGAAGCACCAGTGGTGGTAGAGAGGCCACAGGAGAAGGTTAGTCAAGCTGTTGGTGACCAGCAAGAATCAGAAACAGCACTTGTTCAGCCTGAGGGGGGTCATAGAGAGTTGTTTGTCGAAGCTGAAAATGAAGGGGCTAGTCCTGTGGCTGTGACTGAACAAGACTCAGACCCTGATGATGGGCCAAATAGCTGCAGGAGAATTTTGCCTGAGAAGGTAGGAGAGAGATAGACTGGTCCCGCAGGGAGAAGGTGACCTCCCATACATACCGGAGGATACTGAATATTCTGACTCAGAAGGTCAAAGCAAGCAAGAGTGCCTTGCCGAAGGTACTTTTCCCCTGAATGGACTCACTCCCTTGCAAATAACAGAGAGAACGAGTTCTGGGAATTTTGGAATCATTGTGAAAATACAGCTGAAACTTCGGGAACTTGATCTTCAGTTTGATCTTACATTTGAACTTTCTCTGTTAGTGAGATTGAGTGCCTTGAAACATCTTATCTTGGATGTGGTAGAGCTGCCTTTCTTGGATGCAAATGAGTTTCCAGTGCTGGTAGATGAACTGAAACACTTCAGTCTGGAAATGATTGTCAGTGAACTTGGACCATTTACCATTAGAGAAATTTAAATAGACTTTGTAGGGAAGAAAGAAGATTCAAGGAGACTTTGCATATAATTTGGCTGCATATCATTTGAACTTGGTTTTGCTGCTTGCACAGGTGGAAACAGACAGAAAAGACTCTGTATCTGCTACGTTCTACCCAACGGTTTAGATTTGAATGAAGAATGGAAGCCAACTCTAATATTAATAAGCGTACATACATTATAGCAGGCCCACTGAGCGTTGTAGTTATCATATTAATCATTGTGCTTATAGGATTGTATCCAGCTGCATATGTCAGTAGAAGTTAAGCCTACTGTTGCTTATATTGCACCAAATCCTGCCTATAATAGTTTATAGTTGTGGGAGGATTAAGAAACTGCATACCGACCTATCAAGTGGAGATTATGCTTCAAACACTTATTTTAGATTGCTGTATGAATATATTGACACTATGAATATGAGAGATTGTTACATATGCATCCAGTTGCCTGCATCTCTTGCGGAGGGTATAATGTACTATGATATCCCTTTGAAGTGTGGAATTTCCAGTAGCCTTCTATTGAGCTTATTCTATAGACAGGGTAGTTTTCAATATTATTTTTTGAACTATGATTAAGTTCTTTCAGAAGTCCCTATGTTCAAACATTTGAATAATAATTCTTATTTCAAAGGTGCTGCGATTGAAGGCAAGTATTTTGCATCGCTTGAGTCACTTGACACTGCATACACACATAGACATAATTTGACCTGTTCCATGTCAGATGTGGAGAAGAAATTCTAGAATTTGATGGAGGACAGAAGGAGAGATCTAGAGTCCAAATCTGAAACTGATAAAGACCTTAAGAAACACCGTAGGTGGAATACTGAAGAAACTGAACATCAGGTGAAGGCAAATTTACCTTCTCTGACCTTAGATTGGCAACATAAGAGAAAGCTGTGTATACATATTGATCAAAGTTATATAGACCCGATATTTTTAGGACAGGGCGACTGAACATGCTTTTGAGGTGAGAGGGTAGAATTACTTTTTCCTGGAGGGCCAGGATCCTGTGATTCCTGAAGTGTTTTTTTTTTGTGGTGGACAGTATGCATATTTTAAATTGCCTAATGGATGGCATGGTCCATTTTATATTTGTGTAGTTTCCCGAATATTTACCATGTGGAACATTTCAATTATCCTGTATGGGAAATGAAACCTAGAACCAGGCGAGGTGTTAGTTCAGCACAAGTGTTAGGAGATATTTTTGGTGCTATAGTCCCAACTGTAGGTGTGATTCTGAATGATCTGAAAATTAGAAAGTTGTCTACAATAGTGGTTAAACTGGCTACTACTGCTGCAAATTGTTCATTGCTTGTAAATACTGAGATGGTTGCGATAAGGCCTATGGTCTTACAAAACTGATTTGCGTTACATCTTTTACTCAAAAAGGAGGGTGGAGTCTGCAGGATGCTCAAACTTCAGCAATGCTGTACTTATATCGTAGATTGTAGTGTAGCTCCTATTTCCCTAATAGGCTCTGTGCATTGGAATAATATACCCTATAGGCTTGACATAGGACTAAGGTCGGTATGTCCCTATCAAGTATATTAAACTTAATTACTTGTGCCAGCTAGCTCAGAGGCCACTAGAAACTCCTTGGATAACAAAAAGGGAGTAGTTTCTGGCAGCCGCAAAACATGACAACTTTGTTTCCCTTTAGAATCAGAACGTGTCCCAGAGTCGTGGAAACAATAGATAACCATTTCACTCAGCTCAATCGTGCATGCTTAGTTTTCCTCAAAGTTATACAGAAAGAATAGACGGGCATTTCAATAAAAGGATTTATTGAACAGTCTTGTTTCTCGTGTAGGTGATATGTGCTGTTACGATCACAAGACAGTATGCAAGATAAATAATGCACAGCGTAAGCAGTAGAAAAAATAATACTGCGTTAGCATTATCTTTTAGCGTATATTCGCATACATAAATAACATGAGCTAAAAATGCAAGTACTCATACGATGCGTCTGTGAAAATAGTGGAGCGGTGCACTACCAAAGAGTTTTCTTCAATAAATCCAAATGTTCATTTTGTATAGTGGTTTATCAATCCTTTATTTTCAATATCAAAATGTGAAGAAGACGCAGGAACACAGAGGCAATGAAGAGCCCTTGATCTGAGATATTTCAAATTCCTGCTGTCGACGCACAAGTCACTGACTGCCGACCGGACGATAATAACAGGACTGTGTCCCCAGAGATACAACCATCAGGCACTTATCATGGTAGCCTTTAAAATTTAAATACTTGATGCGTCGACAGCAGGAATTTGAAATATCTCAGATCAAGGGCTCTTCATTGCCTCTGTGTTCCTGCGTCTTCTTCACATCACCATTTGCCCTGAAGAAGTTCATTTTATGTATGAACGAAACGCGTTGGCTGGAATTTGCACATTTTGATATTGAAAATAAAGGATTGATAAACCACTATACAAAATGAACATTTGGATTTATTGAAGAAAACTCTTTGGTAGTGCACCGCTCCACTATTTTCACAGTTTTCTCTCTGTTTGGCAGCTGGCATCCAACAACGGCAGGTGCAGGAGCTGTATGTGCACACCCAATCATACTATCCATTACAATTTCTTAAACAAGAAAAGGAATAAAGCAGGGAGGTGCGGTTACTCAGATCCGCCGTTGCTCATTCATTCTCTATTCTCATACGATGCGTCTCTAAGCTAGTTCTACCCCAGTGTACCTAACCTAACCTAGGTGTAGGGAGAGGTATGAAGTAGGTGAAGTATTCTCTATTATGGTATACTAAGAGTATGTATGCCTAGTATGCCAAGTATCTAGTATGCCAAGTATCTAGTATGCCAAGAGTCCCTCTAGGTTCTAGTCAGCTCCATACCTTAAGAATGAGAGAGGTGGGAATCTCTTGCCAGACTCGGACTCCAACACCCCGCGAGGGAAGTTAGATCACTGGAAGCTGGACTCTCTGCGTGCAGGGATGACAGCGTCTTCTCAGTGCGTCAGGCCGGGATACGGGCTCCTCTGAAGTCGAGGTCTCCTCTGATTTACAAGGGCGAGGGAAGGTATATTTATACCTGAGGGGTACCTCAGAATGTTAGCATTGACGTGAATCGGACAGCGGAAGACGTCATGAATGAACCCTCAAGGTGTACTGGTTCATGCATAATAGATGAGTCCTTGAAGAAATCAATAGTCCTGTGCTAGGGAAACTCCCGAAGCCTAAGGGCCTGTTCTGCAAGGACTCGCTGTAGACGTTAGGGTGGACGGATGTCGGAGACCATGCCTGTATTTGGAGCGCATGGTTTAATGCCTAAATAAGGACTGGGATTCTATGCCTATATAAGGGCATGATGAATTGTGCCTATATAAGGACATGATTCAGGAAAACCTATATACGGACACCCAAAGAGGAATACAACACCCACTCCACTTTCGTGTGTACGATAATAATAAAATGCTAAACATTTAAAATACTAAACATAAAATGGAGTACCGCATATTGCTAAAAATATTTCTTAAAAGCATTGAAAGCATTAAAAAACTTATTAGAATGCCCGAAGTACTGTACATTTTATGCATTGCTTCTTATTTCAGGCGTATATTAGAAAATAAAATGCAATGTAAATGAAATAAGCAGGAATAATTTACATGTGACAAAAAATGTTCGATAAGTTGTTCAAGAATCAAAAGTCATTTCATGTCATGGAAATCAATGACATTTGTAGACAAATAAGATGACAAAATATCTGTGGAAGTACCGCGAAGTCCGTACTATAAGAATAGTTCTACTATAAGCAGATTGATTTGCCATGTAGTTTGAAATTAAATGTAAAAAAGGGAAAAAAGTTCAATTTTGGAAGAGTTCCAATTTTTTGAAATTTTGAAGGCCAAATTCATTGCGTCCCTGGTACACTGTGAGCTGAATCAGAGTTAGTGTATGGGTCTGGTGTAAACATGAAATCATCTATTTCTGTAGACAAAATATCGTCCACTGAAGTTGGTGACATTTGGAACACCTCGTGTAGTAGATTAATTGCACAGAGATGTGAAGCATCACCTTCAGCATAGGATGCCACAGCAATGTTCGCGTCCGTTGTTACCTGTGTGCCTGTAGATCCATCTCGTACCTCAGCAGCAGCCGGAAGCATCTGTGAGATCTCAATGAATGCTGTCATCAGGATTGGTAGCCTCTGGGGACAACACAGAGCATGGGCCGTTATCGGGTCCAGCAGAGCATCGATATCCGTTGGCGTAGCTGATGGAAATATTAGACAGGTGTCCAACACGCATTCTTTACCGCATAGCAGGCATCGTAGAACAGGTAAGATGCAATCTTGCCAGATTGGTCTGAATGACAGGAACCACGTGGTATTAAGTTCCCGTAGATGAGTCATGACCAAAAACTGTACTATTCGCTCACGGCACTTTCGTTAAAGGAGAGCTTTCTCCACTTCGCTCAGAGTGATGTCTGCGAATAGGCTGCCCATAGCGTAATAGCAGGAAGAGAAATAGAATTCCGGCAACAAGTGCTAGAATTAATGGTATGCCACCAAACACCGAATGTGCAAAGTTTGGGATGATTCCGAGGACTGCCTGGAAAGGTGCTAACAGTCCGGAACAGATGGTCTTAAATACATGTACAATTCCACTTGTATCTGACATGTTAAAGATACGTCCTATCATTTCTACGAAATGTATAGGGCAGTTTGTACGTATTAAAGTTTGTATCTCAGCCGAAGTCCTTGCAATTTGTAGATCATAGGTTTCTTTGGCCGAGGTCAAAGGCACTGTTTGTTGTAAAAGCATGGCTTTCATTCTGCTTAAAGTATCAAATCTTATAAAAGAGACGTTCAGCGAAGGCCACAAAGGCGACTCCCTGACTGTGTCTATTGGGGCAAACAATACTTGCATACAGCAAGTGACCCTGGAGTTCACCGTTACTAGATATGGGATGCCTGGCAACATGCTGCAGCAACTCTGATCATTCAACATGAGGTAACTCTCATTAGAAAGTTGTCCAAACGTTGGATTAATCACAGCAGCTGGTGTACCCTGCTGATGGCAAGACAAATTTGCCACAGAACCATTACAAGCCCCGTGTAAAGAAATGTCCTGACATATTAGTGAACCGCTCAGTGTACTTTTACAGTGTGTACCGCTCAGAAACACTTCACGATCCCCACTCCAACATCTATGTGTGTAAGGTAAATTCCAAGATGTCTTAATGTATTCCTTAACCAACCTTTCATATTTGCCTGCTTGCATCTGTTTGAGGCAATACTGAAACTGAAAGTAGTCACAGGTAGCGTGATTTTGCCATGAATAAGCCATTCTGTAGCTGTTTTTTCTGCCACTGTGAATGGTAATTTTTCCAGTTTTTCAATGCTCAGCACTGTATACTTTGCTCCTCTTTGTGCCAGTTCGATCTGTTTATCAGTGAGATTGTATTCTGCAAACAGAGCCGTCGTGTTGAGAAAAACGCCAAGTCACATAGCCCGCTCGCAAAGATTGCAGCGTCCAGCTTAATAACACAATAGAACGTAATTGAGATTGGCCTTGTTGTAACATCGCCAAATCTTGTTCTAGTATGTCGATAGCAGAGGATACAATACTGTCCAATGAATAAATTCTGGAGGACAAAGTTGTTAACCCATTGTCGACCACAGTGAGTGTTTTCTCTAAATTAATACGATCAAGTTCACGTATTCGTTCTGCGGCCTCTATCTGTGACACCTTCCATGCTTCAGTATAAGCAGCATAGATGCCGGCATATATGAAACGTTGTTGACGCGGTTTTCTTGGTCCAAGCAAGAATTCCCTAAAGTCTGCGTCTTCTTTAAGTAAGGATAAGTGTTGTTTCACATCCTTAAGTGTAGATTTTTGTAGCCAATTGATGCATAATTTTCCTACACTGTATGTTGTTACTACCCCCGGATGTTGTCTTTGGACGTATCTTGGGTCTGGCCTGTGAATAGTAAAGCCCTGAGTTTTATTCAGGAATCTTTCCTGACAGTTGTTTGTGTCTGTGGGCCAGATCAACCATTTTTTCCAATCAGGATTAGTTCTGTTGAGTTGTAGTATTGTGTCAACTGTAACCGCTGCCTGTGTATTGTTATCACTTGCAGGTGTTGGTACAGAAGGATTTTTCATCTCTTTGATCTTGGATAGTCCAAGACAAGACGTTTGTTGGACAGTTTCATTCAAAAACATTGGGGCATATTAGCAAGACCTACGTTAATATCGCCGTTTTAGCGGCAGGAAACTGCCGCTAAAACAGGCGATAATGGGCTTGCTAATATGCGCTATAGAATTCCAATAGAAGCCCATGTTAGATGTGCAGGACATCTAACCTGGGCTTCTATTGGAATTTCATAACGCATATTAGCAAGCCCATTATCGCCGTTTTAGCGGCAGTTTCCTGCCGCTAAACGGCGATAATTTTAACGTGGGTCTTGCTAATATGCCCCCTTATTTGCTGAGGGATGATGCATGCTCTAAATAAAGCTTCTATCCCCTGCACTTGCCAACTTTTACTACCCCAGACCGATTTTGGGTCTATTGTGTCTTTCCAAAGGTTGAAACCATGTATAGACAGTTGGGTAATAAATGCTGCAGAGTAAATCTGTTTTGTATTTGTTAACATAATTTTCATGCCTGTTTTGTTTATATTTTTATAGTAAAACGTTCCTGGATCAGATGTATTGTATACTGAAAAATATGGAAACTTGTTAGCAAATGTTTTTGAACTGCCTTTTGGTGGTGTAGGACAATGCTCCCATTGGTTAAACATAAACACATTTCTAGGGTTTGCCGATTTATGCAAAAAATGATGACCATAGTGGTTATAGCAATACAGCTGTTCATAGTCTGATGAACCCTCTAAATATTCATTTTTAGAAAATGCAGCAGATTTTTCTAGGTCAAACATTATGTCATTAACAGTCTCAAAGTCCCAATCATCAGAATAGGTATTGGACAAAATAAGATCACTTAGTGAAATTTTAAACAAATGTGGAATGTTCAATTGTTCCGTTGGGCCGAAGATATCGAAATCAGTTTTGTCCCACACTATACCATCCTGTATAGGAACGGCTGTGATGTTCACTGTTGACAAGTCTCTTGCTTCACGATGGGAAGATTTATGTGGTTTCAAAAGTAAGTTCACATCTTTTCTTTCAGTGTTCACACGGATGTATCTGCCATTTATAAGCATGCTCATAGTCATAACCAAAGCTAGCCAAAGCAGGAAAACAAATATTCCAGAAATAATCCAGAGTTCAATCCATGGTGAAACCAGATAAGTCTTTTTCAGAAAGTGAAGAAAGTCTTGTACTTGCTGTTTGAAAGTTAATGATGCTGGCGTCGTTTCAGGTTCACTGGGATCTTCTGAGAACGTATCAAAGTTAATGAAATAGCCAGAAGCTGTTCTGTCAATTGTTGAAATTGCATCAGGATTCGTAGAAATCGCTGGAACCAGTTGATCACTTGCTACGTTGGTGTAGACAGGTGTATTTGGACGAACTGTTACTTGAGTTTCAAGAGGGATGAGTTCCATAGCATTGTTGCTCAGTCCTTCATCTGTTACTGCTGAATTCTCGATGGTTATCAGTCTTTCAGTCTGAACCTCTTGGATAGTAGCGAGAGGAGTGCGTCTGCTACTAGGTCGGAGTCCACTAGGCCTACTATTTAGTATTGGACACATACTGTGGTTTGATGAGGTCGATGGACACAAATCTTTTCTCCTTTTTTCCAGCAAGGGGCGGCAGTAGTACTGTTCTTGTTCCTTGAACAGCTAGGACAGGTACTGGTTGTCTGTAAGAAGGTCCAAATTCCTTCTTGACCGCAATCTTTTCTCTGACCAGATCCCCAACTTTTGGAATCCAGACAGGCCTTGCTGGGACAGCCGGTTGATCCCCAGTGGTGGTTGGCTGCAGGAACACGTTGCTTTGTTTCGTTCTTAATTTGTTTAAGTCCTGTAAAACAGCCAAACGATCTTTGATATCAAAGGGTTTATTTTCCACCACTGTGCCTACGTGTTCGAGGTCTGGTACCCACATTCTTGTCCCAAATAGGACCTCATATGGAGTGACCCCCCCAGAGAACTTCTTGGCAAATTGTTTAATGAGCGTTGGACCCCATATAGATGTTTGACCCACCCATCACCCGAACCTAATATCCTAGCTGTTATAGACTGCTTTATGTCCCGGTTTTTCCTTTCCACAACCAAATTTCCCTCAGGATGGAATGGAGAGGAGTACCGCAATGCAACGCCCAGACTGGCCATGGCTTCTTTGTAAGCCCGAGAGCTAAATGCAGGGCCCTGGTCAGAATGTAGTGTGCCTATTGCGTATGTGCCGATAAAGACTCGCAAATCTTTTATAACAGTTTGAGCGTCAGCCGAGCGCTGAGGCCATATCCATAGGAACCTTGAGCACGAATCCACTGCGACCATTATATATTTATAGTTACCGTCCCTTTGCAAGGGACCGCAGTGGTCCAGGTAAACACAAGCTAATGGTTTGTCTGAAATTAACAGGGGTGTCTGCGCAGGACGTTTCACTGTGGAGACTTTCATCTGTTGGCATATATCACATTCTAAAACATAGTTCTTTGTTTGTTTCCGAATGCCAGGCCACCAATATCTTTGCTTGAGTAAAGATACTGTTGCAGAAACACCTGCATGGGCAGAAGCTATCCCTTCATGTGCTGCTAGTATTAGTCCTAATCTACGTTCCTTGTTTGGAATTACCCTATCCCCCACTCCAGGGATTCGAGCAAAAGGAACGTTGTTCGCATCAATTACATAAGAGTACTTGAGTGGAAACTTTTTTGGTAACGCTGCACCACTGCCTTTGCTTGTAGCATTGACAGCCAACATTATCTCACTGTCTATTCTCGTTTTTGAACGAGTGATCGCAGCTACGGAAGCCGTTTGAACAGCCCCCTTTGCGGCTTCGTCAGCCAATGAATTCCCTGCAACGTGAACGCCATCACGTTGATGACTCAGTGTTTGGATCACGTGAGCCTTTGGTAGTTTGTTTTTCAACTGAACTACTTGTTCCCAAACCTTTTGTGCTTTATTGTGCCACCTTTTGCATCTTTGAACCCGTTTTCAAGCCAATTTTGCATATATTCATTATACGACTGAACACAGTAAAAAGAATCGCACACTATTAGTGTGGGGAATTCGCGATCTGTATTTTCAAGTGCCAGTTTGAAAGCTTGTAGTTCAGCTCGCTGAGCTGTGCAATCTCCTAGAGATTGTGTCTTAGTTACCATAGGTCTGAAGATGCCATCTCGCATGCAACCTTTAACGATTGCACACGCTGCACTGTAAGCTTGCTTACCCCCTGTTGCGGGTTGTGCGGATCCGTCAGTGTAAATTATGAATTCGTACTGATCGAGAGTCAGAATTTCAGTGGGCAAAGGACATTCATGTTCATATTGCAGGAACGCTTGTGTTTTTAGATCAGGATCAAAAACATATTCAACATCTGTTGCAGCAAGAGAATTAACCCATTGTATCCATCTGGATGTAATGCTTTAGCATTTGGAATGCTCGCTTTTGTGACCGCTTCTAATGCAGGTACTGGGGTAACGACAATAATGCATTTCCCTTGTGCTAGGGCTCTTTCTTTTGCTACAGCGGGTTGAACTGCTGTCAGAATTTTTTCAGTTGAAGTGAAGCGCATTTCTGCTTGTGTATACAAATGGGATGTGTATGCAATTGGTATTTTTTCACCCTCATTAAATGTTAAGTAGGTGAATCCGCATTGACCCAAAATTATTCGGATCACTAAATTGCGTTGATTTACGCGTGTTTGTAAGTGATTTGTTGCTAACATGTTAGCCTGGAGTGAACGCAAGATTTCTGTGTGTTCTTGTGTCCAATTTTTGATTGAAAAATCAGGTTTGATTAGTGCGTAGACAGGTTTAACCCTTTCCGCATAATTTAGAATGTATGTTCTTCCAAAATTTAGGAAACCCAGGATGGATTGTAAGTTTTTCAGTGTTTTTGGAGGTTGGAGCAGCGCACACTTTTCTAAAAAGTTAGCTGCCAAGCTTTTGCCTTCACTTGAAAGCTCATATCCTAAAAAGAGGACATTGAGATGGGCAATTCTGGATTTTTAAAGTTGAATTTGTAGCCCTCAGAGGCGAAGCCCAATATAATGGTATTTACCCTGTTCAAGTGTTTTTCCAGGTCATCGTCTGTCAGATAGATGTCATCGACATATGACAATGCCTCATTATCATAAATTTGTAGTAACTCTGTTACTCTTGCTGAGAATAACCCCGGGCTGTTCTTGAATCCTTGTGGGAGTCGACAAAATTGACGCTGGGTCCCCATTATGGAGAAAGCTGTTAAGTACCTGCTTTCAGGTGCTATGTTTTGACAAAAGAAACCATTTGAGATATCTAATGTAGTTTTATATTTTTTACGCACAATGTTATTCATTAATGCTGTACCATGTGCATTTTGAACTGCAAATGTTTTAGAACAAGTGTTTAAATGTCTGTAATCCAAAACTAGACGATAGGTGTTGTCTGGTTTGGAGACAGGAAAAAAAGGATTGTTCATTGAGGAGGTGCATGTTTCAATCACTCCTTGGTATTCAAGTTGATCTAAGATCTCCCTGACCTGTTTATTAGCTTCTTGCTTTATTGGGTACTGCCTTTGTGCAGTTGGTTCATGTTTCAGATGTATTTTAAGGTGAGGTGAGTCCTCATCCCATCCTACATGATTTTTATATAATGCTGGGGCCTGGGCTACTGCCCATTTCCTGGCATATGTGTATTTTTGGTGAATTGGAATATGGTTGGAGAAGGCAGGCATAATAATGTCCTCGCCATGTGGGCACTCTCTGACAAATTGTGGTGGCCAGTCTTTTTCTGCTAGAAGTATGTCATAGCCCTTTGAAAGTTTTTCCCAAAAGAGTGTTTTCACCTGTCTTGGTATGTCTCCCTCCATTCGGAGTGTTATTTCATGTAACCTTTGTGGAGTACTAACCCTGGTGTCTACAGTCTCTACTGTGATGTACTCATTCAAGTCCACTATCTCCAGAAGTTCCTTCAGGTTCTGGCAAGCTATTGTGACTTCTGCTGCACTGTCCAGCATTGTCTGAGCCCATTCTCCGTTCTTGAGTTGTGTTCTCAGTATCCTCGGCATGTCTGATCTTCAGACCTGCTACTTTCTTTTTGGAGAATTGAGGTTTTGTTTTATTTTTTGGAGCGTGTTTATCTTCCTTGGATTTCACGCGTTCTTCTCTATGTTCTGATCGTCCTCTTCTTCCCGATGTCTGTGATGAGATCTGAAAGGTACGAGAGGAACGTGTATCAGTATCTTGATACCTGTCAGGTTTTCTCAAATTATCCCTATTCCTGAGGTTATACCTCCTTTCAGAGGGCTCCTTTTGAGGAGACCTACCTCGGGATTGAGAACGTTTCTCGTTTGAATTTTGTTTATTAGTTTCCCACTTCTTTTTAGAAGATGTAGGAGTTTGTTTACTAGAGTCCTTTTCAGGATTCTCAGATTGTTTTGGTTTTAATGGTCTTCCACCCAAACTATCTCTGCCTAATTCTGCATAGGATTGTTCAATTATTCTGGGTAGTTCAGTTTGATGTTCTGTAACATCGAATTCTCTTAATCGTTGGCGGATCGCCACTGCTGCTGCCTCCCTTTAATATTAGATAATATTATTGTTGAGACCTGGTCGAAATTTTTCAGTAATTTCATACCTAAATTCAGAGCAGGCTCTGCCCCGTATTCGTTTTGAATTTGTTTCAGGACATCAGGTATTACCGCAATTGATGGAATACCATGTGTTTTAGTATAGATGGCAGCAAAGACTGTGCCCCAAGTGGTGCAGTCTTCCAGTTGTGGTGTGATCCCCATTGGTAAACTCATTGTTAGGATTCTGTGTTTCTCATAAGGGCTAGTATTTGGAAATACTGCTTCTATTTGAGTCATTTTTTGAGCTATCCAGAATGGAATTTGCTCACATTTTGTGGGCATGTTACCCATGACTGCGTAGAGAGTCTGTGGTGTAATTTTTAGTGTAGGCCCCGGATGAGGGGTCTGATTTGGAATTGTTAAGGGTGGTTGGACTGTGAAAGTCCGCATGACATATTGGACCAATTGTCTGTAGATTTTTATTAACTCTTGTAGTTGAGTAAGTAGTTCCTCATCTGACATTATAGCCAGTTCAGGATGAGGTGTGTAGCCGGCTAGAATCGGCCATGTTGCTCCTGGTCTCCCTAGGGGACCGAGCCTGGTAATGTTTCTGTGATGTTTTAGGGCGCCTTTAAACCAGAGCTGATGCTCCTGGTATGTTAATGGAATTTCAATATCCTCGAAAGTAATATATTCCTCTGGTGGATAATCTTCCTTGTAGAAGTGAAACAGTTTTGTTACTGGATTTGATTCTGGGAATACAATCCATGAATAGAATACCTCTGTCTGAAAGGATTCGTGTGCCTCTATCACGAAAACTGCTCTACCGCCTCTCGGTGGTAGGCCGTGTTTTATAAGTTTTAGAGTGATGGCTCTTCTTAAGTTTGGATGGATGTCTATAACACCCTCCTCGGTTTCATTTAAACCTGTAAAGTTAAAAGCTGTTACGACTGGGTCAGCCGCAGCTCCACCGTTCTCGGTGTCATTGTCCCCGCGTGTGGACATTTTTGTTTTTTGAAAAATGTAGAACAAGTTTCAAGGAAACAAAAAGATAAGGTGCACAATATTTTGGAACACTGTATCCTTCAACGTTGAGCAAACCAAACAGCTAATATATAGGGTGCTTCCCTATTTTGCTGTGGCGGATACTTAACCCTGCCCACTCCAGACGTCTTTTGGAGTATATGGGTAAGGGTCTCTGAGAGAAAAAGCACAGCTGAGTTACTCAGTATCTAGCGTTAAATTACCGCCTTACCAAACCGTTGGGCGCCATGTAGTGTAGCTCCTATTTCCCTAATAGGCTCTGCGCATTGGAATAATATACCCTATAGGCTTGACATAGGACTAAGGTCGGTATGTCCCTATCGAGTATATTAAAGTTAATTACTAGTGCCAGCTAGCTCAGAGGCCACTAGAAACTCCTTGGATAACAAGAAGGGAGTAGTTTCTGGCAGCCGCAAAACATGACAACTTTGTTTCCCTTTAGAATCAGAACGTGTCCCAGAGTCGTGGAAACAATAGATAACCGTTTCACTCAGCTCAATCGTGCATGCTTAGTTTTCCTCAAAGTTACACAGAAAGAATAGACGGGCGTTTCAATAAAAGGATTTATTGAACAGTCTTGTTTCTCGTGTAGGTGATATGTGCTGTTACGATCACAAGACAGTATGCAAGATAAATAATGTACAGCGTAAGCAGTAGAAATAAATAATACTGCGTTAGCATTATCTTTTAGCGTATATTCACATACATAAATAACATGAGCTAAAAATGCGAGTACTCATACGATGCGTCTCTAAGCTAGTTCTACCCCAGTGTACCTAACCTAACCTAGGTGTAGGGAGAGGTATGAAGTAGGTGAAGTATTCTCTAGTATGGTATACTAAGAGTATGTATGCCTAGTATGCCAAGTATCTAGTATGCCAAGAGTCCCTCTAGGTTCTAGTCAGCTCCATACCTTAAGAATGAGAGAGGTGGGAATCTCTTGCCAGACTCGGACTCCAACACCCCACGAGGGAAGTTAGATCACTGGAAGCTGGACTCTCTGCGTGCAGGGATGACAGCGTCATCTCAGTGCGTCAGGCCGGGATACGGGCTCCTCTGAAGTCGAGGTCTCCTCTGATTTACAAGGGCGAGGGAAGGTATATTTATACCTGAGGGGTACCTCAGAATAAGTAAGTAAGTAAGTCCGTTTTTATATAGCGCAGCTACTCACCCTTACGGGTCTCAAGGTGCTGGGGGCCGTCGTGGAAATTAAGTGAGCTATTGCCCAGAGTCACATGGTGCTGAGCTGAGCTGCCGCCGGAGCCGGGGATCGAACCGATGAACCCTGTGCTCCGAAGTCAGCTGCCCTGGCCGCTGCACCACACCTCTCCAGAATGTTAGCATTGACGTGAATCGGACAGCAGAAGACGTCATGAATGAACCCTCAAGGTGTACTGGTTCATGCATAATAGATGAGTCCTTGAAGAAATCAATAGTCCTGTGCTAGGGAAACTCCCGAAGCCTAAGGGCCCGTTCTGCAAGGACTCGTGACGTTAGGGTGGACGGATGTCGGAGACCATGCCTGTATTTGGAGCGCATGGTTTAATGCCTAAATAAGGACTGGGATTCTATGCCTATATAAGGGCATGATGAATTGTGCCTATATAAGGACATGATTCAGGAAAACCTATATACGGACACCCAAAGAGGAATACAACAAGATGAAAGTCAAGATCTGACGAAGTATATTCGGAATATATCTGGGTTGACAAAAGATTTGAAAGAGTTAGATGCAACAGGAGCTTGGGATGCCATTGGGAATGGATTGTCTGTTGTAGGTAAATGGTTTTGAAACCTGGGAAGTGGAATATTGGGTGCCATCTTGAAAAACCTTTTGATTATTGCTCTTTATGTAATATTCCTATTCCTAATCTTTAAGGGATATAAGTATGCACAGGTTAGAAGGGGAGTGAAGAGGAAGGGAGCAGCTGTGGATTTAGAGGAGAAAGAGCAAATACTACAGTGACATGAAATGTCTGGAGGATTCTAAGCGTAAAGATGTAAAGACTACAGGGTTTTAGATGGTCTGTCTGATAACATTAGATGGTAATCTGTGATTGCTTGAATCGCCATCTGAGGGGACACTGGAGCAGCATAATTTTGGAACTACCATTTCATGTTTAATTAGGCAACATATATGTATATGTATAGCCTTATATATTCGTGTGATGTAACCTTATTAACGTAATGAAGTGCACTTGAACAGTTGCAGAAAGGGCATTTACTGTGTAATCTTGACAATTATATGAGTGCGCATATTAACATTTTGTTTACATTAACAACAAGTTGCAGCTCTTACTTATTTCTACATTTGTGTGGTTTGAATAACATTGTATTTCTTATATTTTTACGTATTTATTTAAATAATACTCTCCATTTATTTTATAACTGCAAATGTAACCATTTGAATAGTGCCCTACAGCTATATTGTAACTGCATATGTATCTGTAATCATGCATTTAAAACGTGTACTGAAATGCTTGTCATGCTGAAGTTGACCGAAGAAGGGCTTAAGCTTTTTGATTTCGCAATGTTTAATTTTAACGTGAATGCTTGTTTTAAATGCAATGTTTTTCTTTCCTCTGCAGGTGCAGTTGCATTCGCTCATGTATAAGGAAAACCTCATTGTGTGGAAGAGATAATAAGGCTCGAAAGAAGTATCACTTGGCAAGGATAAAAAGATTTAATGAAGGAAGGGAGGACTACTGTTCGAGCGGAATAAGAAGACAGGAGGAATTTAGAAACGTTTACATGTGTAGACAAAAGGAAAGACATCTCAAATGTAGTTGCTGGAAGATGGGAATTAATTGAACATGTGACCTGGGATTCTACAAGGTTCTTTCGGTGGGTATAATTGACCATTGCACTGTAGCTTTGTTCAGATTCCCTTTAGACTCTAAGAGGTACAGACCTCTTTGCAACATCTCTGTTGTGTCGCTTTATGCTATACAATATACTTTACTTTTGAGAACTTATACAGATGTTCTGCTATGTCGACACCTTTCTCTGCTTCCCTGAATTTGATTTCCAGTTAGAATGGGGCTTAGTAGATCTTCTCAGACAACCCGATGTATAGGCAAGAGAATCAGAAATTTCAATCTACTCACCAGACCATGTTCCTCTTCCATTGTATAGCGGCTATTGAATTCCTCATTTGTTTTCTGTTATTGAGGATCAATTTTATCCATTGCTTTGGCTATCCTTTAGTGATTCTGTATTTTTATACTGTTTCTGTGGCTGAATTATGTAAGTTTGGCTTTGAATTTATAATAAATCCATTCTTAATCCCATCAATCGGCTGAGCTTTACTGTGTGACCAAATGGGTTACACTGTAATTGGTAAATTGTAGTTCATCCTAACTCCTTTTATTCATCAGGAACCTAGAACCTTCCATTGCAGGGTGACAGGAAGAAGAAGTCTATGCTCTATGTGTTCTCAATATATATAGTGGCAAATTACATATGTCACAAATGCCTCCTTTACACTTTTTCAGAAACAGACGGCACTCCAGAATTCAGGTAACACCGTTCCTTTAATTCGTGATAACGCATTTTTTGCATGCTACGCTTTCCTCAGATAAGTGTATCTTACCACCATTCTAAATGTACTTACATGCCTTCCTGGAGTCTGAAAACAGACTACATGGTATACTCTGCAAATTCGAACAGTTTTTTCATTGTAGTACAATTCATGAAATTTCATAAATCGGAATGCTTCATTATACATTACTTTTCATTCAATTCAAATGTCATTGAAAATAAAACTAAATATCTATTTAATAATATAGATGGAAATGATACTCCTGATATTCAACTCTGATAACCTGTGCATAATAGTGTGCTTATATACCTACACATCCTGCTGCGCTAATGCCAAGTTGCTGTTTTACCAGTTTGGTGGCTGGATAAGCCATTCTCCAAAGGATATGTAGAGAAGTCCCCACAATATGTTGATTTGCTTTATCAACCCAAGTGGGCAGTTTTGCAGACCACAAAGGAGGTTCAAAAGAGGGGCAGTCTCAAAGGGAAAAACCTGTGATCTACTCTCACATCCTTACAGTCTTCAGAGTTATCGGCTGTGGTGTTTGAAGGCATCCCCATTAATCTCTATACATGGTCTCAGCTAATAAATAAGGAAGGTCCACTTCATGTACACAATTGAAACAAGTTACTGTAAAAACAGGGAGAGCGGAAGCGGAGGGTAAAACAACTAACCAAGAACAGCAAAGCAACAGGGGAAGCTGGGGAAACATTGCTTAAGAAAATAGACAGCACCCAGCAGGATGGAGGCAGCGGTGTATGCACCAGATGCCTGGAATAAACGTGCCCAGGAGGAACAAACCCTATTCGAGGATGACGATGACAGCAAGGGGATAAACAAACAAACCAAAACAAGAGTACAGGGAACACAAGACCCAAAATGAATGTGATGGAAAAACTAATGAAATAGGAGATTAGCAAATAGAGGGAAATCGTGAATTTGGAGAAATATATTAAGACCCGAGATGCAGAATGGACCGGAAGGGCATAACACACCCTCTCAGAGGGAGCAGCAGATAGAAGAAAGTCTAGCTAGTACTTCAAGTGGAGCAGCAGGTCAACCGCAGCACAGAATTACAAACAACCTCTCTCCAAATTTCGTCCCTCATACCCTCATACAGGTGGAGGATAGGCGCTCAAGGGACGCATCCATGCCAAAAGACACGCCTCAAAAGCACGAGGTGGTGTTCACCCCCAGGTATCACATCAAATGGCCTCATGACATCTTGAGCAGGTCTAACATCCTCTGGCTATTTAGCCACACTGCTACCCTGACACAAATTGAGTCGGAAAAACTGGAGTGGGTAAAATTTAGAAAGTTACTAGGTGACTCCACCTTAGTAGGTTTCAGACAACAGCGTCTTCAACTGGCTGTCCTAGGGGAAGCACAACAGCTTGCCAGCTGGGTATAGATGTACAACTACCTAGCCCGACGAAATACCCATATGTTCTCATCCCCTACCATGAGGGGAGGGGCCCCATTAATTCTGTAAGGAACAAACAGCCACAGAAAAGGAGGCAAAAATATCCAAGAACGACTAAGCACCCCTATAAACATTTGCATTACATATAGAGACAACCAGTGTGGAGCGCAAATGTGCCAGACTGAGCAGGCAATAACAGAGGAATCCTGACAGCACCATCCCTAACAATAGACAAAGTAGACAAAGATCCATCTTCGAAGGGAGGAAAGCTGGGGAATTTTCTGATTACCAACAACACCATTAATCACTTGGAACATCACAGGGCTAAGTAAAATTCCCAGGGACAAGGAAACACAGGACTATCTCGCAAAGGGAGACATAGTGTGCTTCCAGGAAACCTGGGCAATGTCAACAACACCTTTAGTCTGCTTTTACGAACATCATGTAGCCGCCACAAAAAAGAACATCTTTGGCCATCCGTCAGGAGGCCTCTCAGTCTTCCTAAGCCATGCCCGTAAATTTGAAACCACAGAAATAAGTGTTAAATCTCCCGAGCTGCAAGTCTCGATAATTAATGGGCTATGGGTGAATCGTCACCCTTTTCACCTGCTGTTAATAAACAGCAATATTAATCCAGTGCAAAGTCAAATGCAATCTTTTATGGAAACCTTCACCAGCACACTGGAAGAAGTATTAATCAAATTTGAAGACCATCATGTGATCATCGTCGGAGATTTTCAGTCCGTCATAAAACTTTATTTTCGGCACACATGGCCATAAAAGCATCATTAAAACACCAAGTAAAATACATAAAATTTCCACAATTTAAAATTTGACATAAAAATAGTCAATATTCCTGTAGTTCATTGCCACAATTCAATCAAAATGGCATAAAAGGAATTAAAATAATCATACAGATTCCACAGTGCCATTCTGGTTGGCCATCTTTTTTAGGATAGCTACGCGGTGCACCACATGGTGAATAGGAAACGTGAAATGGAGAAGACAATGTGCATGTGTGTGTCGGATTTTAGCAGCCTGTACACTTCGCTACAGTGTCTAGACCCCAAGTTCCTACAGAGTTGGAGGAACCAGCGAGACCTGGCCCTCCTGTAACCCTGGCAAACAAATATCACGTGAAGTTCCGTCTCGTCTGAGTTGTTACATGCTGGACACTCCCCATTGGTGGAGCCCTCCCATTTTTTAGTGAATGAGCGCAGCGGAAGGACTCCATATCTAAATTGTAAATAGAGTTTTTTGGCGAGGAGTGGCTGGATGTCATCCAGCAACAGTTCTAGGCTGTACCTATTTTTTGTTTCAAAGAACTCGGCAGTCAAGCGGCCCACAGTGGGACTCCTTTCAAGCTCGTTGAGTTTGTGCTCTCTAAAGCTCTCTACCAAAGTCCTTCTAGAGGTTGTTTGGGAGGTTTCTGCTGCTTTACTCCATAGACTACCCCTACCCAATCCCTCGCATATACTCTTAATGTATACCAACCATGGTAGCTTCCCTGGACCCCGCAGGCCCATAACATCAATCAATTCATCCCTATATGCAGCTAATTCTGGGGTGCTCCAAAGACGGCGCCAATAGAGAAGAGGTCTGAGAGCAACTTCATCCGCAATGGGTCTAACCCCAAGATCCATACAGAGAGGTGTTAGGGGTGTGCTAGTGGGGAGGCCCTTAAGATGTCTTATGAATGAGTTCTCTGTACGGACTAACAAGCCAGATGCACAATGTCCCCATAATTCAGCTCCATACATAGCAGCGCTCCTAGCCTGGGCTTTGTAGATTTCCACCACTGGACTGACCAACTTTTCAGTGCATCTCCTGTATAATTTTAAAATACCCCCCGTAGTTTGAGCTAGTTTCAGCCCTGCTTTGTTAATTTGGGCACCCCAGTCCATTCTCTCTGTCAGCGTGATTCCCAAGTACTCAAAGATGGTTACCCTCTCCAGGGGTCTACCATCCAGGCAAGGATTGGGACGGGTAGAATTACCTATGTTGAAGACCATGGGGCATATTAGCAAGGGCACTATCGCCGCTTTAGCGGCACTTTTTGCCGCTAAAGCGGCGATATTTTTATCGCCCTATCAGCAAACTGTCTCTAACAGCAGTTAGCGACAGTTTCGGCATTAGCGCCCGTTTTTACCGCTTTGCATGTCAGCTGATATTTATCGCTAATGACATGCAAAGTGGGCGTTCCTCACTAAAAATACACGCAGACAGTCGCAAACACAACTTCACACTATTAGCAAGGCCCGCGAAGCGATAAAAAAATGTGCGTTAACCCCGATTAGCGCTGGATTTTAACACCTGCTAGAAACCTGACTTAGCCATTATAGTCTATGGGAGGTGGATTCTACGGTTAAGTCCCCACCTGCCTATTAGCGAGTTTTTCCTTAGCGATGGGAATTTATCGCAAGAAATTCTCGCGCTAATGCTGGGAATCGCCGCTATCGCTGGATTTGTTTCGCATTGGAGATAAAACGTTGCTAATAACGCGTTATCTCCGCAAACGAATCCAGCGATACAAAAAACGACTCTAACTGTGGTTTGCGTTAATTAACGCACGCTGTTGGTAATAGGCCCCCATATACTTTGTTTTTTGGAGATTAATCTCTAGTCCCCGCTGTTTGCAAAAGGCACTGAAATTATCGAGGGTCCTCTGGATTCCCATGGGGGATTTGGCAAGCAGGAGCGTGTCATCTGCAAACATCAGGGCTGGGATTTTGCGCTTCGCCAACCTAGGGGCATCGATGTTCTTCCCAGCAATCAATGCATCTATTAGGCCATTAATGAAAAGGCAAAAGAGGGTCGGTGCAAGGACACAACCTTGACGGACACCTCTCTCTACGGGCAAAGGAGCTGATAGTTCACCATTTTTGCCATATCTAATTTAAGCAAAATTACCCTCATGTAGACGTTTAAGCTGCTGACACAGGTACTCTGGGACTCCAATGTCTGATAAAATTGCCCACAGTTTGTCCCTCGGTACCAGGTCAAAAGCAGATTTTAGGTCTACAAATATGAGGTAGAGGCTGACCCCCTCGATACAGACAGATTTCCAATGTATCAACTGTAGCCTAAAGATTTGATCAATTGTTGATGTTCTAGCTCTAAACCCGGCTTGTAGGGGGGTAAGAATATTATGTTCCTCCATCCAGGCCTGGAGTCGCCCCAACAAGACACGGGCAAATATTTTCTGGCCAACATATATGAGGCTAATAGGGTGATAATTGACAGGCAAAAGCGGGGAGCCCTTTTTATAGATTGGTATTATTTCAGCCCATGCCCAGGTGGTGGGAATTGCCATGCCTTGTAATATAGCATTGAACAGAATGGCCAAGTAGGGGGCCCAAATCGTGGGTTCAGAGCGAAAGAGGTCGCCAGGGATCTTGTCCAGTCCTGCGGCTTTGGCAGGTGTTATCTTTCCTAGGGCATCGGTGACTTCACTCACCGAGATTGGGGGGACATTGTCGGGTGTTGGACCCGAATGCAATGACCTTCCAACCGCATTCCCTTCCCCATCCTCAGCCTTTGAGTAGAGGGCTTCAAAATGTGCCTTCCATACTCCTTCGTCTATGTTAGGTTCTATGGCCGATCTGCCAGCCTGGGAACCAGTGTTTATGAGGTTCCAGAAGGACCTCAGGTCGTGTGAGTTTAATGCGCTTCTGATATCCTCCCATTTTTGGGTTTCCCAACTTTTTTTAGCTTTGGCCGTAGCACTCTTATATATAGCTCTTGCTTCTTTAATCACTACCTTGTCACTACTACTAATGGCAGAGATGAGGTCAGATTTGGCAGCTCGGCAACTAGCGTTAAACCATTGGTGCTTGGGATTGTTAACCACCCTAGGCTTTTTATTTTGATAAAAGAAAACAGCCAAAGAGGTGACCATTTCTTGGTGATTTTTAAGAATTCTCGAGAGGGGGTTGGGGGATCCTTTGTTCTCTACTACTCGGTTTGCAACCAAGAGGTATGGAATAACTTTATGGTAAAGCTTAGCCAAATTTTCTTGTGATTGGGAGATTGCACCCCAACAAACTCTCCTCCCTCCATTAGACTGAATCAAACATTGGTCTAGTGCTGGCGACTTATCCGGCTCCTTCCTGGCACATGGCAGTGCTATTTCTAGAGTGAGAGCATTGTGGTCACTATCATAGCCGGGACTGATTTTAAAGTCTATCACTCTATGCCATGATTTGGTGTCAATCATGATGTGATCAATGATTGAAGTATGCCCCGGTCTATTAAAAGTATGTTTCCCCGGGCTATCCGATGTGGTGCATCCATTACATGCTCTCAGTGAGAAGTTTAATGTTAGGGTGCATATCTGGAGTACTAACGGTGTCCAGGCCCTCACAGGGGGTAGATTGGCCTCTGGAATGGACCAATAACGGTCCTCCTCCTCCAATGTGCCTGTAACCAAACCGTTCAGGGGCTCGAATTGGCAATTGAAGTCTCCGCTAATGATTACCCCACAGTTTGGAGGAATGGTTGGGAGAAGGGTGCTTAGTTGGTCAAGGGTAGTGGACTCTTGACCGCGGGGTGTTGGTCGTGAATACAGGTTTATTAGCAAGATGCTTAGTTTTGTTTGGAAAGATAAAAGGACACAGAGGATGTCACGTGAGGAGCTCTCGATTTGTTTTACCTCACAACCCAGATGTACTCCTACCCAAGTGCACAGCCCCCCTGAGGGTCTACCCTTCCCCGCATGGGTGGCTGAAATACTAAATGACGCATAACTCGGTCTGTTTAGTTCATCCCTAGCCCATGTTTCTTGGAACATACAGATCTCATGATGCTCAATAAAGAGTCCCCAGTCTGGACTATCCAATTTAGATGCTAGTCCCGTTAAGTTCCAAGAAAGAATTTTTAAATTTGGGGGGTGCACTAGGTTTTCGTGACAGGGGGGTTTGAAGCTATTGCTAACTAAAGTGCAGTCCTTTGGCTGGGCTGGGCTTAAACTGATGTTCATGGCATGTGAGCCCTTAGCTGCAGATGGAGTTACTACATCCCACAAAGTTGGCTTAGTTATTTGCATGTCATTTTGAGATGGGTCAGTGTTCAATGTGCCCGTGGTGTCTAATTTCTGTTTGCCCCTGAATAATCTATTTTTTCCTCCTTTGTTTACCTGGACCAGAGCCATAGTCTGTATCGAGGGATCTCTCCTTGGTTCAGTCTCCTTTGACTGGGGGGTGGGCACTCTACGGTGAACTTGGCCTTCTATTGGGGGCTCTGCCTTCAGGAGTCAATCCACTGCCTCAAGAGGGCTAAATCTGTTGTTTACAGGAATATTAAAATATAAGGGGGATGGTTGAGCCTGCATGAGTGGGGAGAATTGATTATTCTGTCGCCATTCCCTCCTCACATGATTGTTACTTCTAAAATCCTGCGGAATCTGGCCTGGGGGGTAGAAATAGGCTAATGATAGTGAGCTAATGCACCCCCTAATCCTGTGGTAGTGACGATCTAAAAGGGAATCTGCAATTGCCGTGTTCCTGAAATTGATCAGAACACAATCGCCAGTAATATCTTTTGGTCTCCATCCCACCCAGCCCACCCTGTGAATCATGAGAATTTCATTTATATCTCTATGGGAAAACTGTTTGTGGTTAGCTAACCAGTGTAGGCATTTATTTCTTAGGTCAAAATAGGTTTCTCTGGCCCCTGTTTTAATTCCGGGACTCCTGCTAAAATGACTACATAGGGGGTTGAAGCCGGGGGAGGTTAATACACGGGAGGGCTAGCCCTGCATCATGAGTGGAACACTCTTCTGTCTAGACCTCTCTCCAGAAGGATTACTCGCTTGGGGCTTTGCTACACCTGGATTGTTGACTTTTCCCATCTGTACCCCCTGTTTGGGCCCCTGGTCATGAATATTGTTTCCTTTCCCCAACCCCTTTGGGCTTCTGGGTCGCTTTCCCTCATCCTCCTGATTGGGGTGGGTTACCCTACTGGGGGGGAGCGTGTTATCATTTGTTAGGGGCTCAAGGCTAGGTCTTGTGGGGATCACCAGGTTGGAAGATTCCTTTTCCCTCAGAATCACCTCAGTCCTATCCACCCAACGTTCAACCAGTTTGGCGAGCTTATCAACCCGATCCCATAAGTTTTTTAGTTCATCCCTCACGATTGTCCTTACTTGGTCCTGCATGTCCACCACCACGTCCATAACCCAGGCTGGCTGTTCTAGACCTGCTTTTGGTGATGGCCTTAGTCCGTCCACCCTCGCAGCGCCAGGTGTCTCGTGGGCCGTAGCTTGGTTGTTGCGTTTGGGCCCTGTTGATGCAGTAGTTTTGGACTTCCCTTTTTTAGGTTGTGCACCTTCTGGGTATGGTTCATCCACCCTACTCACTGCGCGGCTTCTTGTGAGGGTGTTTGGGGGTTCCTGATCGATGGACAGTGGAGATCCTGTTACATCGTGAAGACTAAGGGGTGGGGCTAGGTCAGGTGTAAGAGACAATCGTCTTTCTGTTAGTTCGATCTCTGTTGCCAATACACCAATAGCTCTCTGTAACATCTGATCTATTGATGTTTGTTGAACAGAGGAGGCCGGTTGCACTGATGCCGCATTAAGTTTCCCCGCACCTGCTCGTCTACCTATATTTGCAAAGGGGTCAGAATGGTGCCCTGTAATGTTATGTGCCTGTGGCCTGGATTCACTGACCTTAATAATGTCTTTTGTAGAGTCCACACTCCGAGGATCCGTCTATCTCCACTTGAATAGCAGAGGCTGCTGGGGGATGTAGTTTTGCCGTTCCCCTCACGGCGTGGAATGAGAGAGGTTGGCCGTTCCCCTCACGGCGTGTGTCTGTGTGAAGCTGGCCGTTCCGCTCACGGTAGGAAGGAGAAAACAACCGGACCCTTGAGCATCCCGCGCTGCGGGAGGTCGGCTGTGCTTTTATCGCGCCTCCGGGCGCGAGTGCAGCGTCGCGGGTGCAGAGGCTGCTGGGGGATGTAGTTTTGCCGTTCCCCTCACGGCGTGGAATGAGAGAGGTTGGCCTTCCCCTCACGGCGTGTGTCTGTGTGAAGCTGGCCGTTCCCCTCACGGCAGGAAGGAGAAAACAACCGGACCCTCGGAGATTTTAACACGAGAGGCTTGGACAAGGCACCAGACTTGGGGACAAGATGGGCCCCTACTCTCTCTTCTCCAAAACTTTAAGCTACGATCAACTCACTTTATAAAAAAAACATGCTCCCCTTCATGGCACCCCCATTGACCTTCAGGAATGTATCTACAATCAATTACATCTTACTCAAAGAGAGGCTGGCTGACAAGCTGGGTGACTTTGCAGTCGACGAGAGAGGAGAAAGCGATCACAGGCCACTGCGCGCCTCCCTTCAACCAGCAGCTCTTCAGCAAGCAATAGGTGAACCCACGGGAGAAGAGTGGCTCAGAGTCCTCCAAAGAGTAAAAGGGTCTGCCAATATTGGAACCAAACTGTCGGAGTGGGTAGCAACGAGGGAAGCATGCCCAGAGACAGGATCACCATCAAAGATAATAGGTCAATGGGGAGCCCTCACGGCAGAACTACAGCAGAACCTGTAGAGTCCATAGCCTCCCTTAGGACAGCATATAGGAAGAAAGCATTGGGGAAAAAAAGACATTTTGTAACTTCAGTGTGTGCTGTAATAAGCATCACACATAGAAGTGACAAAACGGCATTTAAAGATTGTGTATGTGCAGTTAGGGACACCTTCCTCCACATAAACAATCTTCCCCTGCATGCAGACACCCTTGCACTATGGTGCAAGGGTGCCTGCGTTAGTGCTAAGCTTCTAAACGTAGCACCAGCACAGGGGGAAACACAAGGCTGCACCATATTCTTGTAAATATGGTGCAGCCTTGCGTTTCTAAACTGGCGGAGTGAGGCATTAAGCCATGACGGCTATCGCCTCACTCCACCACTTCTTTGTACATATGGCCCTTAGTTTAAACCGAAAAGAGTGTTTCACCGCCAATTTACCTTGATTGCGGTTACTTGTCTGACAATCAGTGTTGATAATAATAGCAACCGTCCAAAATATTTAACTGTTCTCCATGATACCGGACTCTGTGATAAATAGAGAACATGACCAATTATAATAGATAGTGTAAACCTTGACAAAAGATAAGTGCATATATTCTACACTTGCATGTAGATAAGTTACCTCCAATGACGCATGGTGAACACAAGATGTCACAGATCCATTCAGCAAAAGGAATAAGCTTGCTCTGACCTGATATATAAACTAACTAACTAATTGATCAATTGCACCTGTGAGGGGGAATATGGCCACATATAAAGAGCGAGGAAAGACCTCTGAGGCAAAGTTCCAAGATTTGTTTGAAGAGTTTAGTAAAAAGGTATCATCCGTACCAAGGCACAATTTCAGTAAAAATACTCTTATTGAAAATTAAAACCAAAAATACAACAGCATACTAGTTGACTGTCAAAATCACCACTAGTCACCAAAAAGAGAAAAAAACTGAAAAAGGAAAATATTGTCTATTGACGAAGAGGGTCTTGAACCCTGAAAACAGAAAAAAACCTGTCATAAACTATGCTTTATATGCGTGCAGTCGTCAGACAAAGCAAATAAACACTGTGCAGCCTTAACCTGTAGTGTAGTTCCTATAGTACCCCTGCAGGACCTGCTCTTTTGGATAACATACCCTGTGGGTCTGGTGGCAGACTGATTCTGAGCACCCACACCGCGTATGTTAGCCTGTTTGCATTAGCTAGCTCACAGTGCCACTAGAATCTCCATTTTATCAGAGAGATTAGTTTTTGGCAACCTCAGAACACGACAACCCTGATCCCTCAGACTCGTGGAAACAATGTACTACTTTTCGCTCAGTCACTCGTGCTTGCTCATTTGGTCTCAGAGAGTTACACAGAAGAAACAGTCGAGCGTGTTTACAATAAGAATTTATTGCACAGTTGTTCTTCTAGTATAAAATATATGTGCTGCGACAACTGTTAAACAGTAGCAGAGATATATGATCAGCAGTACAGTGAATAGAAAAGGATAGTACAGTTCTACCATTTTGCAATAGTGATGAACATATACATAAATATAAAATGCATTTATAAAATAAAGCGCATACTCCTACGATGCCTGTCTAGATGTACCTAAGTGTACCTAGCATGTGAGTAGGTGTGAAAGAAGCCAAGAATCCCGCTAGGATTTAGTCAAACCCCATTACCTGAATAATGAGAGTGTGGGACCTCGTCCTGGTCTCGAGCTGGACACCCCGCAAGGGATGATTAGACCACTGTCAGCTGGAGCGACTGCATGCAGGAGCCTCAGCGTCACTGGTCAGTGTGTCGGCCTGGAAGTCTTGGTTCCCTCTAACTACTGATAGCAAGAGGTGCTGTATTTATACAGAAAAGTATAGAGTCCCTTCGTCCCGTGTGTCTTGTGTTAGCCATTGTTGGGTATGAAGATGACGTATGGGATGAACCGGTTACGTAAATGTTTATGCAGGTGGATCCTAGCCCCTGCCTGGTTTCCTAGAACTCTTATGAATATTTAATCATACTGGATGAGCACATCGAAGATGGTATAGGAGGCCATTGTTCAGGAAAAACCCTCCTTCTGTACCCAAACCACAGTCTAGATAAGGTTCAGCCCTCAGCGTCCGTTATTGTGGAGAATAGAGAACTAATGTAGGTGAAAGATTATGCCTATATTAGGGCATCTCAAACTATGCCTATATTAGGGCATCTATATGAAACATAACACCCACTCCTCCTAATAGTCAACAATAATAAACAATGACAGCAAGATACTAAGTCATACTAGGTGATAGCGCATATAATTGTCAGTGAGCCATATAAAAACATTTTTAAAACTCTAAAAGCATATTTAAAAACATTTCTAAAAGGGAAAAACGTGTAGAGTCAGTTTTTGAGTTTGTACTGAAGCTAAAGTTCTAGCTGAGTTCATTTATAGAATTTAAAACTTCCACAAGCGTTTTAGAAGGTCATGCTTTCTCTAGCGATAGTGTCAATTTAGTAGGAAATGTTCCAAATTTAATTAGAGTCAAAATGAAAAAGGAAACTCCGAATTCTTTCCCAGCACATTATGAGCCAATTGAAGATTAAATGTCCTGGCTGGGAGACGCAACATCACAGTCACTTGCTGTAGGGGACGGGAATTGTAATATTTCACACAGTACGTCGATGGAGCACAGATGAAATTCAGTACTGCCCATAGTTGGCATATCGGCAGCCGGTGCTGTAGTCGATACCTCAGTGCCCGTAGTGCTAGATGTAGCGCTTGTGCTGGTGTCAGCGCTAGTGGTGGCTGAGCTGATGCTCAACCCAGTTGTAAAAGGCACCTGCGGGTTTCCAAGGAATGAACTCGTCAGGATAGGAATACACTGGGGTCACAGCCGAGCGTGGGACCTCAGCGGTTCCAGCCTCGTTTTCAAGTCCGCAGGCGTCTCTGACTCGAGTGTCAGACAAATGTCCAACACGCACTCTTCACCGCAAAATAGGCATCGAAGAACAGGTAAGATGCAGTCCATCCAGACTAGTCTAAACGATAAGAACCAAGAAGCACTCAGTTCTCGTAGGCGAGGCACGCCCAGATGTTGTACCATGCGCTCACGGTATCTACGTTCCAGAAGAGCTTTCGCCCTTTCGTTCATGATTGGGCCGTCCATTGCGTACCAGGAAAATGACGATCAGGATTCCAGCTATTAAAAGCAGTATCAGAGGTAAACCTCCAAAGATGCTTCCAAATACGGAGTGTATAAAGTTTGGGATAACTCCGAGGACTGTTTGGAAGGTGCTTAGAAGACCTGACCCTATGGTCTTAAATAAGTGTACAATACCACTCGTATCAGACATGTTAAAGATATGACATACCATTTCTACGAAATGAAAGGGGGAGTTTGTACGAATAAGTGCTTGTATCTCGGTCGAGGTCCTTGCCACTTGAAGATCAAAGGTCTCTCGAGCGGAAGTTAAGGGTACAGTTTGCTGTAAAAGCATGGCTTTCATTCTGCTCAAAGTGTCAAATTTTATAAAAGATATCTCTAGCGAAGGCCACAAAGGCGCCTCCCTGACTGTACTTGTTGGGGGAAACAATACTTCCATACAGCAAGTAACCCTGGCTTTCACGGTGACCAGATAGGCGATGCCCGGAAGCATGCCACAGCAACCCTGATCATTCAGCATCAAGTAGCTCCCATTCGAGAGTAACTCGAAAACTGGTGTGATCACGGCAGCTGGAGTTCCTTTCATGTGGCAAGACAGATTCGCTACCGAACCATTACAAGCTCCGTGCAAAATAATATCCTGACACATAAGGGAGCCGCTTAAAGCGTTCCTGCAGTTTGTACCACTCAGGAATACTTCACGATCCCCACTCCGGCACCGAAATCTATATGGTAATTCCCAGGATTCCTTAATGTATTCTTTACCCAATTTTTCATATCTGCCTGCCTGCCTTTGCTCAAGGCAATACTGAAACTGAAAGGTCGTGACCGGGAGAGTGATATGGCCGTGGATTAGCCATTCTGTTGATGGTGATTCCGCCACTGTGAATGGTAGCCTGTCCAGTTTTTCAATACGCAGCATTGTATATTTAGCTCCACTTTGTGACATTTCTATCTGTGTATCTGTTAGATTGTATTCAGAAAACAGAGACGTACTGTTTATAAAACGCCAAGGCACAAAACCTGCACGCAAAGATTGCAGCGTCCAGCTTAATAACATAATAGAACGTAACTGAGATTGGCCGTGTTGTAATATGGCTAAATCCTGTTCCAGTATGTCGATAGCAGAAGATACAATGTTGCCCAATGAATATATCCTGGAGGTCAAAGTTGTTAACCCATTATCTACCACAGCTAAAGCTTTTTCTAAGTTTATACGGTCTATTTCCCGTATTCTCTCTGCGGCCTCTTGTTGGCAAATATTCCAATTTTCATAATAGGCAGTATATATGCCTGCATATATGAAACGTTTTTGACGTGTTTTCCTGGGTCCTAGTAAAATGTCCCTAAGATCCATGTCAAGTGAGAGTAAAGATAAGTGTTGTTTCACTTCTGCAAGTGTTGAGGGTTCTAGCCAACCGAGGCACAACTTCCCAACACTGTAGGATGTCACTACCCCTGGATGTTCTCTCTGTACATAACGTGGGTCTGGCCTATGGATACTGAGTCCCTCGGTAATGTTCAGGAATCGCTTATGACAGCTATTCGTGTCTAAGGGCCAAACCACCCACTGTTTCCAATTTGGGTCTGTTCTATTGTACTCTAAGATGTCATTCACTTTTGCCCCTTCTTTTGTAGTTGAATTCTGCCACCCTCCATATGTCGGTGTTGGAAACCTAGGGGTGTTCAGGTCCTTGCCCTTGGCTAATCCAAGACAGGATGTCTGTTGCACAGTATCGTTTAAAAAGATCATCTGCTGTGGAATGAGGCATGCTCTAAATAGTGCCTCGGTACCCTGGACTTGCCAGTCCCTTGAACCCCAAACTGATTTTAAGTCAATTTCGTCTTTCCATAGGTCGAAACCCTGTTCAGACAATTGGGCCAAAAAGGAAGCAGAGTAAATCTGTTTAGTGTTTGTCAACATAATTTTCAGTGCTGATGTTGGTGCAACCTTGTAGTAATATGAGGCAGGATCTGTGGTTTTAAACCCTGAAAAGTATGAACATTTCTGTGCAAACGTTTGTGAACTACTTTTTGGTGGTGTTGGGCAATGTTCTCACTGATGGTATTCAAAAACATTCCTAGGTGAAATGGATTTGTGCAAGAAATGATGACCATAATGTTGGTAACAGTACAATGTGTCATAATCTGAAGAACCCTCTAACATTTCATTATTAGAAAATGCAGCAGTTTTCTCTAAATCAGACAACATATTATTAACTGTTTCAGAGTTCCAATCATCAGACAATGTACTTGAGGTAATGATATCACTTAATGAAATTTTAAATATATGATTAATTTTTAAAAGTTCTGTCGGACCGAATATGTTAAAATCAACCTTGTCCCATACTATACCATCCGGTATAGGAACTGCTGTAATGTTCACTGATGACAAGTCTCTTTGCTCACGATGTGATGATGGGTGTGGCTTCAGTAGTATGTTGACCTTTTGGGCTGTGGAGCTTTGTTGAAGATAGCGTCCATTAATCAGCATACTAAAAGTTAGTACTAGGCCAAGCCAGAAAAGAAAAAACAATATCCCAGAAATTACCCAGAGCTCAATCCAAGGCGATACCAGGTATGTCTTTTTTAGAAAGTGAAGAAAGTTCTTTATTTGTTGCTTAAATGGTGTTTTGGCTGACGTTGTTTCCGGCTCGCTTGGATCCAGAGAAAACGTATCAAAGTTCATGAAATAGCCAGAAGCAGTTTGATCAATTGTAGGAATTGCATCGGGATTAGTTGAAATGTTATTTTGCTCTTGACGAGGCATGTTGACGTAGACTTCTGTATTAGGTCTAATTGCAACTTGTGAATTATTCTGATGTTCATTTTGAATTTGAATGTTTGGTTCAAGTGGAACAAGTTCCATAGCGTTGTTGCTTAGTCCTTCATTCCTTACAGGTGGCTCTTCAAACGTGATGAGTCTTTCTGTTTGAACTTCTTGGATTGTAGCTAGAGGAGGGCGTCTGCTACTGTGGAGACCACGAGGCCTACTGCTTATTATTGGCCACATAGTGTGGTTTGATTAAGTCGATTGAGACAAATCTTTTCTCCTTTTTCCCGGCAAGAGGCGGCAAAAGTACAGTTCTTGTTCTTTGTACTGCACGGACTGGTACAGGTGTTCTGTATGAAGGTCCAAATTCCTGTTTGTCTGCAATTTTCTCTCTGACCAGATCCCCGACTTTTGGGATCCAGACAGGTCTTGCCATGTCTGCCTTGACTTCCCCAGTGGCGGTCTGCTTTAGTGGACATTGCTTTGTTTTGTCCTGGATTCATTTAGATCCTGTAAAACAGCCAAACGGTCATGGATATCAAATTGTTTTTCATCCGCCACTGCGCCTTCACAATCAAGATCAGGTACCCACATTCGTGTCCCAAAGAGGACTTCATATGGAGTGACACCACCTAGAGAGTTTCTTGGCTGGTTGTTTAACGCCCGCTGTACCCCATAAAGGTGTTTGACCCAACTACCGCCCTTGCCTAATACCCTAGCTGTTAAAGATTGCTTTAAGTCCCGGTTTTTCATCTCCACAACCGAATTTCCCTCGGGATGGTACAGAGAGGAGTACCGCAATGCTATGCCCATTCCTTCCATGGCCTCTTTGCAAGCCCGAGAGCTAAACGCAGGGCCGCGGTCAGAATGTAACGTGCTAACTGCGTATGTGCCGATAAAGACTCGCAAATCTTTTATAACAGTTCGAGCGTCAGCCGAGCGCTGAGGCCAGACCTTGAGGTAACTTGAGCTGGACGCACACGAACGGACAACCTAATGCTGTCTAATAATGGTATCTGTACTGGACGTGTTGTGGTGGACCCTTTCATCTGCTTGCAGATGTCGCAGTTCCAGACATAGTCTCTAATCTGCCTTCTCATCGCAGGCCACCAGTAGCGTTGTTTCAACAAAGAAACAGTCTCCCTAAGTCCTGTATGTACAGAACCTATCCCTTCGTGTGCTGCCACAATTAAACCTTGCCTACGATCCATATTTGGTATTACCCTATCCCCCACTCCAGGAATCTGAGCATATGGAATGTTACTTGCATCTAACTTGTAGGAGTATTTGAGTGGAAATTTTTTAGGTACTGCTGTGCTGCCTTTGAGTGAAGTAATGACAGCTACCATAATCTCACCGTCTATTCTCGTTTTGGAACGAGTGAGTGCAGCTACGGAAGCCGTGCGAACAGCCCCCTTTGCGGCTTCATCAGCCAATGAATTCCCTTCAATGTGAACGCCATCACGTTGATGACTCAGGGCCTGATTCACAGAACTAACTTACGTCAAAAACGTAAAGTTAGTACTTTTCGGTATTCACAGAATACACTTACCACAACTAACTTTATGTCCACTTTCGGGCCGGAGATTCGGGCCCGGTGGCGGAGATTCCGGCCCTGTGGCGGAATTTCCGCCTCCGGGCCGGAATCTCCGCCTCCTGGCCGGAATACGCGTATTTAGGCCGTTTCATGGCACTTGTAATGCTCAAACGGCCTAAATGCGGGTATTCCAGCCCGGAGGCGGAGATTCCGGCCCAATAACGGAGATTCCGGCCCGGAGGCGGAAATTCCGGACATAAAGTTAGTTGTGGTAAGTGTATTCTGTGAATACCGAAAAGTACTAACTTTACGTTTTTGACGTAAGTTAGTTCTGTGAATCAGGCCCTCAGTGTATGGATCACGTGAGTCCTTGGTAGCTCGTTTTTCAACTCTGCTACCTGTTCCCATAGCATTTTATGCTTAATTGTGCCACCTTTCACACTTTTAAACCCGTTTTTCTCCCAATGGTCTAGGTATTCATTATATGACTGAACACAGTAAAACGAATCACACACGATTAGTGTGGGGAATTCATGATCCGTATTTACCAGTGCCAGTATCAGTGCTTTTAACTCTGCCAACTGTGCCGTGCAGTCTCCTAGCGATTGCGTTTTTGTGCAACTCGGGTAGAACTTTCCATCCTGCATGTGCCCTTTAACGATAGCAACCGCTGCGCTGTATTGCTGCTTACTTCCTATGGCCGGTTGCGCAGAACCGTCAGTATAAATAATATATTCATACTGATCGAGAGGCAAGATTTCATTTGGTAGAGGATATTCGTGTTCATATTGCAGGAATGCCTGTGTTTTTAAACTTGGATCAAATCTGTATTCAACGTCCGTTGCAGTAAGAGAATTAGCTCATTGAATCCATCTTGGATGTAAGGCTTTCGTATTTGGAATGCTAGCCTTTGTAACAGCTTCTAAAGCCGGTACCGGGGTTATGACAATAATGCGTTTCCCCTGAGCCAGTGCTCTTTCTCTTGCTACAGCGGTCTGAACAGCTGTCAGGATTTTCTCTGTTGAAGTGAAACGCATTTCTGCATTTGTGTACAGGTGTGATTTGTATGCGATTGGTACTGTTTCTCCTTCAATGAAGGTTAAGTAAGTGTACCCGCATTGACCCGCAATTATACGGATCACCAAGTGGCATACGTTTACGCGTGTTTGCAAGTGTTTGGAAGCTATCATGTCTTAGTGGAGTGAACGAAGAATATTCGTATGTTCTTGTGTCCAATTTCTGGCTGAAAAGTCAGGTTTTATTAGGTCGTAGAAAGGTTTTACCCTTTGTGCGTAATCTAAAATGTATGTTCTGCCAAAATTTAGGAATCTAAGTATTGATTGTAAATTTTTGAATGATTTTGGAGGCTGGAGCAGCGCACATTTTTCTAAAAAGTTTGCTGCTAGACTTTTCCCTTCACTTGACAGCTCATATCCCAAAAATAGGACATTGAGGTGGGCTATTTTTGATTGTTTAAAGTTAAATTTGTAGACCTCAGTGGCAAATCCCATAATAATGGTGCTTACCCTGGTCAAGTGCCTCTCTAAGTCATCGTCCATTAGATAAATATCATCCACATACGACAATGCTTCTTCATCAAATTTTTGAAGTAACTCTGTTGCTCTTCCTGAAAATACCCCGGGGCTATTCTTATACCCTTGGGGGAGTCAACAAAATTGTGGCTGGGACCCTAGCACTGAAAATGCGGTCAAATACCTGCTTTCAGGCGCTATATTTTGGCAGCAAAATCCATTTGAGATATCAAGTGCTGTTTTGTATCTTTTCCGCACAATGTTATTCATTAATGCGGCACTATGTGCATTTTGGACAGCAAATGTCTTTGTGCATGAGTTTAAATGTCTGTAATCTAAAACTAGACGATATGTATTGTCGGGTTTAGAGACGGGGAACAAAGGATTGTTCATTGGAGAGGTACATTTTTCAATGACCCCCTGGTATTCAAGTTGATCTAAGATCTCCCTGACCTGTTTTTTAGCTTCTTGCTTTATTGGGTATTGCCTCTGAGCATTAGGTGAAACTTTTAACGGGATCACGTGGTAGGTTGAATCCTCATCCAACCCAGCGTGATTTTTGTATAATGCTGGAGCTTGGGCTACTGCCCACTCCCGTGCATATGTATGTTTAAGGTGAACGCGAACATGGTCGGAAAATGCAGGAAAAATTATACTTTCTCCCCTACGAATGCTGGCGGCCAATCTTGTTCTGCTAACAGGATGTCATAACCAGATGATAAGTTCTTCCAAAAGAGACCTTTTATTTTCCTGGGCTTGTCCCCCTCCATCCGGAGTGTTATTTCATGTAACTTATGTGGGACGCTCACCCTTCTGTCTGGTGTTTCCACCGTGATGTAATAACTCAAGTCCGCTGTCACCAGAAATTCCTTCAGGTTCTGGCGAGCTATTGTTACTTCTGCCGAACTGTCTAGCATCGTCAGAGCCCATTCCCCGTTCAGAAGTTGTGTCCTCAGAATTCTGGGCATGTCTGATTTTCAGACCAGCAACTTTCTTTTTCTTAAATTGAGGTTTTGATTTTTGCTTATCTTCTTTTTTGGAAGTAAAGTCTGATGCGCGCTGCTTGTCTCTGGACTGTGTGTGCTCCTCTCTGTGTTCTGACCGTCCTTCTCTCTCTGAGTTTTTCTTCGAGCCCTGAAAGGAACAAGAGGAACGTGTATCAGTATCCTGATACCTGTCAGGTTTCCTAATATTATCCCTATTCCTAAGGTTGTACCTCTTTTCAGAGGGCTCCCGTGGAGGAGACCTACCTCGGGACTGAGATCTGTTGTCTTTAAACTTTTGTTGTTTTTTATTATCCCACTTCTTTTTAGAAGAAGTCAGTGTCTGCTTAGAAGTGTCCTTTTGGGACTGCCCATTAGTTGAGGCTTTACAGCTTTTCCCCCAAACTATCCCTGCCTAACTCTGCATACGCAGTTTCAATTATTTTGGGTAGTTCATTCTCCTGTTCTAATGGAGAGAACTCCCGTAGGCGTTGGCGTATTGCCACTGATGCTGCTTCCCCTTTAATGTTAGCTAGTATTATGGCTGATACCTGGTCGTAGTTATTTAATAACTTCATCCCTAAGTTCAGGGCAGGGTCTGCTCCGTACTCATTTTGTATTTGTCTTAATACATCTGGTATCACTACTAATGAAGGAATACCATGAGTTCTGGTATATATGGCAGCAAAGACTGTACCCCAAGAGGTACAATCCTCTAACTGTGGTGTAATCCCCATGGGCAAGCAGATTGTTAACATTCTGTGTTTTTCAAATGGTGTGGTATTTGGGAATACTGCTTCTAACTGGGTTATTTTCTGAGCGACCCAGAAAGGAATTTGTTCACATTTTGTGGGCAATTTACCCATTACCGCATGTAATGTTTGTGGAGTAATTTTAGTAGCTGTGCTCTGTGTAGGAGCTGTATTTGGTGTAATTACTGTTGGTTGCACCGCAAGTGTCCGCATGACGAATTGTGTCACTCATGTTTCTGTAAAGTTTTATCAACTCTTTGTGTTGAAAAAGCAATTAATCATTTGGCATTGTGTCAATGTCAGGATGTGGTGCATAGGTCGCTAATATCGGCCATGTTGCTCCTTGTCTTCCTAATGAACCAAGTCTTGCTCTTCTTCTTGAGTGGGGTAGGGCGCCATTAAACCAGAAATTATGTTCCTGGTAGGTAAGCGGAATTTGTATCTCCTCAAATGGAGTGTAGACCGCTGGGACTTCTTCATGTATATAATAATGAAAAGTTTTTGTTATAGCATTTGCTGCTGGGAATGTAACCCATGAATAGAACATCTCTGTTTGGAAATCTTCGTGTGCCTCTATCACGAATATTACTACACCTCCTCTGGCTGGTACACCATTTTTGAGGAGTTTAACTGTGAGTGTGTGTCTTACATTCGGTGCAATATGTATTGCATTGGCATCTTCCTCCTCATCTGACTGACCTACTTGTGCCAGCGGGTCTAATTCTCCATTTTTTCGGTAGTCATTGTGTTAAGAACACAGAATAACTGTCCAAGGAAATTAAGATAAGGTGTTTTGCACAATTTTGGGAACTAAATGTCCCTCAAACTTGATTAACCAACAGCCAATAAATAGGATTTCTCGCCTACTCAGCTGTGGCGGAGTTTGTGCCCACCCACTCCAGACGTCTCTGGATTTTGTGAGTAGGGGTCTCTGAGAATAAGCATGACTGAACTACTCATATTGTACTGTTAAATAAGTACCAAACCAACATTGGTGGCACCATGTAGTGGAGTTCCTATAGTACCCCTGCAGGACCTGCGCTTTTGGATAACATACACTGTGGGTCTGGTGGCAGACTGATTCTGAGCACCCACACCGCGTATGTTAGCCTGTTTGCATTTGCTAGCTCACAGTGCCACTAGAATCTCCTTTTTATCAGAGAGATTAGTTTTTGGCAACCTCAGAACATGACAACCCTGATCCCTCAGACTCGTGGAAACAATGTACTACTTTTCGCTCAGTCACTCGTGCTTGCTCATTTGGTCTCAGAGAGTTACACAGAAGAAACAGTCGAGTGTGTTTACAATAAGAATTTATTGCACAGTTGTTCTTCTAGTATAAAATATATGTGCTGCAACAACTGTTAAACAGTAGCAGAGATATATGAACAGCAGTACAGTGAATAGAAAAGGATAGTACAGTTCTACCATTTTGCAATAGTCATGAACATATACATAAATATAAAATGCATTTATAAAATAAAGCGCATACTCCTACGATGCCTGTCTAGATGTGCCTAAGTGTACCTAGTATGTGAGTAGGTGTGAAAGAAGCCAAGAATCCTGCTAGGATTTAGTCAAACCCCATTACCTGAATAATGAGAGTGTGGGACCTCGTCCTGGTCTCGAGCTGGACACCCCGCAAGGGGTGATTAGACCACTGTCAGCTGGAGCGACTGCATGCAGGAGCCTCAGCGTCTCTGGTCAGTGTGTTGGCCTGGAAGTCTCGGTTCACTCTAACTACTGGTAGCAAGAGGTGCTGTATTTATACAGAAAAGTATAGAGTCCCTTTGTCCCTTGTGTCTTGTGTTAGCCATTGTTGGGTATGAAGATGACGTATGGGATGAACCGGTTACGTAAATGTTTATGCAGGTGGATCCAAGCCCCTGCCTGGTTTCCTAGAACTCTTATGAATATTTAATCATACTGGATGAGCACATCGAAGATGGTATAGGAGGCCATTGTTCGGGAAAAACCCTCCTTCTGTACCCAAACCACAGTCTTGTTAAGGTTCAGCCCTCAGCGCCCGTTATTGTGGAGAATAGAGAACTAATGTAGGTGAAAGATTATGCCTATATTAGGGCATCTCAAACTATGTCTATATTAGGGCATCTATATGAAACATAACAAACCCCTTCGCTGCTAGGCCTTTTCCCCCCCCTGTGCTAAGCCTTTTTTTGGCTATTTGGGGTAGTTCGTGCTTAGGCCCCTTTTAACTTTTTGACCACATATGGTATCCACGCCAAATTTGCGTCCTTTTCTTCCAATATCATGGGGATTCTAAAGATACCCAGGGTTTGCGGATTTCCCTGGAGGGGACCCAGAAATTAGTCAAAATACAGCAAAATTTTGGTTTTTTCTTTTTACAAATTGGAAAAAAGTGCTGCAAATGAAAGAGTCTGTTTTTTTCCCTGCAAATGGTATCAACAAAGGGTTTATGGGGCTGAAATCACCATTTTCCCAGCTTTCAGGGACTGACAGACTTTTGTCAGAAAGCCAACATTTTTTACACAGTTTTGGCATTTTACTGGGACATAGCCTGTTTTTGCTATTGTTTGTGCTTTCAACCTTCTTCCAGTTAATGGTAGAAATGAGTATGAAAGCAATAATGGATCCTGAAAAGCTATACATTTTAGAGAAGTAGAGAAAATTCTAAATTCATCAAGGGGTCATTTGTGTAGATCCTTCAAGGTTTCTTTATAGAAACTAACAGTTGAAAATAGGAAAAATTGAAAATGAGTTGAAAAAAACAGCCATTTGTGCCAACGTTTTCACCTGTAACTTCTTCTAATAAAGACACATGTTTGAAAGCAATATACCATTACATCTGCTGGACTTTTCTGGTTGTGGGGATATATAGGACTTGTAGGTTCACCAAGAACCCGATGAACCCAGAGCCAATAACTGAGCAGCGTCTTGCAATGGTTTTTGTTATGTACCGGGTATATAGCAATTAATTTGGGAAAATATATACAGGGAAAAATCGGGATGAAAGACACCTATGTATTTCTGAAATTGGGACAAAATATAGAGTTTAGAAACAGTAGCTATTTGCATATTTCCAAAATTGTGAGTACCCATACTAGCATGAGAATTTTAGGACATTTTTCAAAGTGACTTCTTTTTTACACATTGTCTTTTAATTTGGAAAGCAGAAATGCATCGAAAGTCAATAGGTAATAACAGTTGCTCTACACTTCTGTGTTACGCTAAGTCTCCCGATAAAAATGGTACCTCACTTGTGTGGGTAGGCCTAGTGCCCATGACAGGAAACGGCCCCAAACGCAACTTGGGCACACAACATTTTCAATGTGAAAATTGACCTTTTTTTGCAAAGTGCCTAGCTGTAGATTTTGAACCCTAGCTCTGCCGGCACCTAAGGAAACCTAGCAAACCTATACATTTTTGAAAACTAGACACCCAGGGAAATCCAGGATGGGGTGACTGGACTGGCTCTCACCAGGTTCTGTTACCCAGAATCCCTTGCAAACCTCAAACTTTGTAAAAAAAAAACACATTTTCCTCATATTTCTGTGGTGGAAAGTTCTGGAATGTGTGTGGATCCACAAAATTCCACCCACCCCACATTCCCCAAAGCCTTCCAAGAAAAATGGTACCTCACTTGTGTGGGTAGGCCTAGTGGCCGCGACAGGAAACGGCCCAAAACGCAACGTGGACACACCACATTTTCACAGTGAAACTGACCCTTTTTTTGCAAAGTGCCTAGCTGTAGATTTTGAACCCTAGCTCTGCCGGCACCTAGGGAAAACTAGCAAACCTATACATTTTTGAAAACTAGACACCCAGGCGAATACAGGATGGGGTGACTTGTGTGGCTCCCACCAGGTTCTGTTACCCAGAATCACTTGCAAACCTCAAACTTTGTAAAAAAAACACATTTTCCTCACATTTCTGTGGTGGAAAGTTCTGGAATCTGCGTGGATCCACAAAAGTCCACCCACTCCGCATTCCCCAAAGTCTTCTGAGAAAAATGGTACCTCACTTGTGTGGGTAGGCCTAGTGCCCGCGACAGGAAACGGCCCAAAACGCAACGTGGACACACCACATTTTCACAGTGAAAACTGACCCTTTTTTTGCAAAGTGCCTTGCTGTAGATTTTGAACCCTAGCTCTGCTGGCACCTAGGAAAACCTAGCAAACCTATACATTTTTGAAAGCTAGACACCCAGGGAAATCCAGCATGGGGTGACTTGACTGGCTCTCACCAGGTTCTGTTACCCAGAATCCCTTGTAAACCTCAAACTTTGTAAAAAAAAACAAATTTTCCTTACATCTGTGGTGGAAAGTTCTGGAATCTGTGTGGATCCACAAAAGTCCACCCACCCCGCATTCCCCAAAGTCTTCCGAGAAAAATGGTACCTCACTTGTATGTGTAGGCCTAGTGGCCGCAACAGGAAACGGACCAAAACGCAACGTGGACACACCACATTTTCACAGTGAAAACTGACCCTTTTTTTGCAAAGTGCCTTGCTGTAGATTTTGAACCCTAGCTCTGCTGGCACCTAGGAAAATCTAGCAAACCTATACATTTTTGAAAACTAGACACCCAGGGAAATCCAGGATGGGGTGACTTGACTGGCTCTCACCAGGTTCTGTTACCCAGAATCCCTTGCAAACCTCAAACTTTGTAAAAAAAAAACACATTTTCCTTACATCTGTGGTGGAAAGTTCTGGAATCTGCGTGGATCCACAAAAGTCCACCCACCCCGCATTCCCCAAAGTCTTCCGAGACAAATGGTACTTCACTTGTATGGGTAGGCCTAGTGGCCGCAACAGGAAACGGACCAAAACGCAACGTGGACACACCACATTTTCACAGTGAAAACGGACCTTTTTTTTCAAGTGCCTAGCTGTAGATTTTGAGCCCTAGCTCTGCCGGCACCTAAGGAAACCTATCAAACCTATACATTTTTGAAAACTAGACACTCAGGGGAATACAGGATGGGGTGACTTGTCTGGCTCTCACCAGGTTCTGTAATCCAGAATCACTTGCAAACCTCAAACTTTTTTTAAAAAAAACACATTTTTCTCACATTTCAGTGGTGGAAAGGTCTGGAATCTGCATGGATCCACAAAATTCCATCCACCCCTCATTCCCCAAAGACTTCTGAGAAAAATGGTATCTCACTTGTGTGGGTAGACCTAGTGCCCGCAACAGGAAACGGCCCAAAACGCAACATGGACACACCCCATTTTCACAGTGAAAACTGACCCTTTTTTTGCAAAGTGCCTAGTTGTAGATTTTGAACCCTAGCTCTGCCGGCACCTAGGGAAACCTAGCAAACCTAGTAAACCTATACATTTTTGAAAACTAGACACACAGGGGAATCCAGGATGGGGTGACTTGTCTGGCTCTCACCAGGTTCTGTTACCCAGAATCCCTTGCAAACCTCACACTTTGTCAAAAAAAAACAGATTTTCCTCACATTTCTGTGGTGGAAAGTTCTGGAATCTGCGTGGATCCACAAAATTCCACCTACTCTACATTCCCCAAAGTCTTCCAAGAAAAATGGTACCTCACTCTTGTGGGTGGGTCAAGTACCCACGACAGGCAAGGGCCCAAAACGTATTGTGGAGACATCAAAATTACCTATCACAAAACAACCTGGTTTTGCAAGGGGTCACCTGGGTTTTGGCCCTGTGCTAGGCGGCCATCTTGGGAAACCTACCAAACCCACACATTTCTGAAAACTAGACACCCGGGGGAGTCCAGCGAGGTATGGCTTGCCTGGACCCCCCAACGTTTTCCTACCCAGAATCCCCTGCAAACCTCAAATTTAGCTGAAAAGTCAAATATTTCTCACATTTCTATGTGGGAAAGTTCTGGAATCTGCATGGATCCACAAATTTCCTACCACCCAGACTTCCCCCAGGTCTCACGATAAAATGGTACCTCACTCGCGTGGGTGGGTCAAGTACCCGCGACAGGCAAGGGCCCAAAACATATTTAGGAGACATCAAAATTACCTATCACAAAACAACCTGGTTTTGCAATGGGGGTCACCTGGGTTTTTGGCCCCGGGCTCAGCGGCCACCTTGGGAAACTACCAAACTTACACATTTCTGAAAACTAGACACCCGGGGAAGTCCAGCGAGGTATGGCTTGCGTGGATCCCCCAACATTTTCCTACCCAGAATCCCCTGCACACCTCAAATGTAGTTGGAAAAAACACATTTTCCACATATTTTAGTGTGGAATCACCGTGCCGGCACAAATGTCCTACCCCACAGCGTTCCCCTCAGTCTCCCAATTAAAACGATTTCTCACTTGTGTGTTTGTCCAATGCAGAATTGGCTAAAAACGTATTTGTAAAAAAATGTAGCGCTTAGAATTCTCAGTGCTATACCCTTAATCCCTATGTTTTTGGCTCTTCCCAGTTACAGGCCCTTGCCCCACCCACACAAGTGAGGTATCATTTTACTTGGGAGACTGTGGGCAATGCTGTGGGGTAGGACATTTGTGCCGGCAGGGTGATTCCACACCTAAATATGTGGAAAATGTGTTTTTTTCAGCTAAATTTGAGGTTTGCAGGGGATTCTGGGTAGGAAAACATTGGGGGATCTACGCAAGCCATACCTCGCTGGACTCCCCCGCGTGTCTAGTTTTCAGAAATGTGTGGGTTTGGTAGTTTCCCAAGATGGCTGCCGAGCCCGGGGCCAAAAACCTAGGTAACGCCCCTTGCAAATCCAGATTGTTTTATGATAGGTAATTTTGATGTCTCCTCAATACGTTTTGGGCCCTTGCCTGTCGCGGCTACTTGACCCACCCACGCAAGTGAGGTACCATTTTTATCGGGAGACCTGGAGGAACGCTGGGTGGTAGGAAATTTGTGGATCCATGCAGATTCCAGAACTTTCGCACACAGAAATTTGAGAAAAATTAGATTTTTTCAGTTAGATTTGAGGTTTGCAGGGGATTCTGGGTAGGAAAACGTTGAGGGGTCCATGCAACCCATACCTCTCTGGACACCCCTGGGTGTCTAGATTTCAGAAATGTGTGGGTTTGGTAGGTTTCCCAAGATGGCCGCCAAGCCCGGGGCCAAATTCCCAGGTGACCCCCTTGCAAAACCAGGTTGTTTTGTGAAAGGTAATTTCGATGTCTCCTCAATACGTTTTGGGCCCTTACGGTAGGAAATTTGTGTCAGCCCAGTGATCCCACAACTTTCCCACACAGAAATTTGAGAAAATTTGATTTTTTCAGCAAAATTTGAGGTTTGCAGGGGATTCTGGGTAGGAAAACATTGGGGAGCCCATGCAAGCCATACCTCGCTGGACTCCCCCAGGTGTCTAGTTTTCATAAATGTGTAGGTTTGGTAGGTTTCCCAAGATGGCTGCCTAGCACGGGGCCAAAAACCCAGGTTAACCCCCTTGCAAAACCAGGTTGTTTTGTGATAGGTAATTTTGATGTCTCCACAATACGTTTTGGGCCCTTGCCTGTCGCAGTTACTTGACTCACCCACAAGAGTGAGGTACCATTTTTATTGGGAGACCTGGGTGAACACTGGGTGGTAGGAAATTTGTGTCAGCCCGGTGATCCTACAACTTTACCACACAGAAATTTGAGAAAAAGTTAATTTTTTCATCAAGATTTGAGGTTTGCAGGGGATTCTGGGTAGGGAAACGTTGCGGGATCCATGCAAGCCATACCTCCCTGGACTCCCCCTGGTCTCTAGTTTTCAGAAATGTGTGGGTTTGGTAGGTTTCCCTAGATGGCCGCCAAGCTCGGGACCAAAAACTCACGTGACCCCCCTTGCAAAAGCAGATCGTTTTGTGATAGGTAATTTTGATGTCTCCACTATACGTTTTGGGCCCTTGCCTGTCGCGGGTACTTGACCCACCCACAAAAGTGAGGTACCATTTTTATCGAAAGACCTGGGGGAGCGCTGGGTGGTAGGACATGTGTGTCAGCCCGGTGATCCAAGCAGGGATCCACTAGGGATGGGTACCATTTCCAATGATACCTCTCCCGTCTTTCTACGTGCTCGGGGGGCTGAGATAGCCCCCTGAGCACATAGAAAGTTTCGGTTTCTATGAAATGACGACAGCGCGACATGCGCGCTGATCATCATTTCAGGGAAACCAGGGGGGGTGACTCGGGAGCTGGGGAAGCTCTTCCCCAGCTCCCGAGGCCTTTGGGGAGAAAAGGAAATCCCTCTGGTGCCTGCACCAGAGGGATTTCTGGTGCAATGTGCGAGGACGGCCGGGAGCCGTCCTGCGCACACGAGCACTGATGCGCACAACGGCTCCCGGCCGTCGTGCGCATGGAAGGGGTTAAGCAAATAAACGAAGTTCCCATCAAAGCGGACGGATGAGAACTAGTTCTTTGGCTATGGGAGACTGATAAGAGAAACCTACAACCAATAGTTATGAGGAAATGTAGAGTGACAAGAACAGGACTAATAAGAAGTGAAGGCTTGATGTAAACCCATTTTAAGATGTATTAAATACAATAGATTTTGCAAGTGCTGTGCCAGTGAAACCTAAAAAGGGTTACTTGGTCCCCAGCTTTAGGGTCCACAGTATGGGGGTCCCTGGACAACAGAAGTGAAAGACCCCATTTGTCACAATTGAAAATGTAGAGTGTGCTTTATATGCAAAAGGTGAATTGCAGAGATGTGCCTGTTAGCAGTTTTGAGTGTTGGAATTAGGCCTACTTTTTGGGTATTTTGTAACTGAGTGTGTGCTTGATGGTATGCTTGCAGCATGCAGATTTTCTGTGCATTGTGTAAGTACTTTTATTTGTGATGTTTTGATTTCATTTCAGTGTTGTGTCATACATATCACTGACTGCAAGATTATGCCCTTGATTTGCTGCATGTTTGTGCTCTTGGTGAAAATGTTTTGTGAATATGTGTCTGGCTGCAAGGTGGTGCAATTGGACATTTAATGCAATGCTGAGTCTGTGGTGAGTATATAAGTGTTGTGTGAGAACGATTAATTTCTTTAAGGTGTGACTTTGGTTACATGTTTAAGATGTTTTCTTGGCCTTTTTCTTTGTTCTTGTGTTGTACTGCTAAGTTCTGCCTGCTTTATGGAGGCTATAAGTTGCACATGGCTGCAATGTGTTGCCCTTTTCAAATGTTTTGCTACCTGTACTTTCAGGCATTTCTGATGGAGTGCTTGACCATATTGTCAAGTGGTTGGTGATAAACTGCTTGACAAGGACACAACTTAATTGCTCATAAACACGCAATAAGGTGGCTGAGAGCACACCTTAGATATTGTTTCTGGGTACAAGTTGGAGCTGGAAACACATTTTAGCTGCACACCACATGGACATTTATGGCCATGTGTCTTATGATCATGATTAATCCATTGGTGGACTTCTAAGGTCAGAAGCTGCAAGATGTCATTGTTTATTACTTATGATGTATGATGATTTTTATGTTTAAGTCATGGGCAGGCTCTGTAGTAGCATGCTACTTACCACTGTTCATTTTTTGCTGGTGTAATTATTTCATGGATTGTTATGTGTTCTGTATTTTTATGTCATGAATTGTTATGTGCAGTTGCTGGTCCTGTGTCAGTCATGTCTATATATATCGCAGGCAGACTTTTGAGGTTCCATGCGTCTTGGTACTATTAAGTCCTTGACATGGTGATAGACATTTACCCCTGCCCTGAGTGCCACAGCTGCGGAGATATCTGGATCCTTGCCAACATTGTTTGATCATGAGCGAACATGGATCATGTGTGTGCACCATGACCTAAGCCTGTCTCATGGATTGAGGTCTGGTTAGAACAGGCGGGGTTCACAAAGTGCTACCCTCATAATGGTGAAGAGCTCCTGCCCTTTCCAAGAGATAAGTAGCACAAGCACAGTGGTGGCAGCATATAGTTTAGTAAAGAGTAATCAGTAGGATGACCAGGCTGTTTCACCTGCATATTGGGACTGAAGACTGAAGTATGTCCTATGGCTTGTATTTGGTGCTATCAAGATTGGAGAACAGTCCTGCTTTGATAGAATGCTCTCTAGAGGAAGAGCTTGACAAAGAAGTGGGCACTTAAAACTTGGCAACCCCCAGAATACGAAATTATAGTTCTATTGATGTGTGCTTACCTCACACCTGGCCTCCAGCAGGATGGATGGAGTGCCAGGAAGTGTGTGTTTCTACACAGTGCTGTTATGTGTGTGTGTGCCCATGGTAGCAGTTTACGGAGTTCTGTGTGTGTGTTTCTACACAACACCATTATGTGTCTGTCAGTGGTAGCAGTACATAGTGGTCTGTGTAAGTGTTTTTGCACAATATCGTTATGTGCGTGGGCCCATGGTAGGTGCATTGAAGACTGTGTGCGTTTCCACACAGAACCGGTTATGTACATGTGGCTGTGTTAACAGGAAATGGAGACATGCACGCATGTTTACACACGGTGAGCTGGAATGTATGAGTGGCCATAGGTGCAGCAGATGGGACACTGCACACAAACATGCATGTACATGGAGATCTGTGCGTGTCTCTACACAGGGTGCGCACCTGCGTGTGTGCCTACACTGATGTGTTGGAATGTCTAAGTGGCACTAGGCGCTGCAGTTGGTACGCTACATGCGTGTTTGCGTGCAGCACCAAAGATGCATGAGTGCCTGGGAGGGTACAGTGTCAGGGTCTGTGAGTCGTATATTGGGAACCACAGGACTGGCTGGAGGAGCATGTGGAAGTAGAGGATCGCCTAGGCAGCTTTGTGGATTGCCCAGTTCCTGAGAGCTCGGTAGGACACACTAGAGGAAGGAAGAGCCAGGCTCTTCAGCATTTCAAAAGGGGATCTTTTGATTATGGCAAAAGTGACTGGTCAAAGGTGCCTGGATACGTGGTCAAAGGTGCCTGGATACGTCTGAGGTATAAAATGGGGCTGATAAGGGAATTGTAAAGAGTAGGGCTTGGACACTTTGGTAATCTTTTGATGCACATATCATAGAGAATGACATTCAGCTGTAATCCTTTAGTATGTCCTATGGCCTGTATTTGGTGCTATCAAGATTTGAGAACAGTCCTGCTTTGAGAGAATGCTCTCTGGAGGAAGAGCATGAAAAAGAAGTGGACACTTCTAAGTTGGCAACCCCAAGAATACGAAATTCAAAGACAGAGATGATGCCAGGAGGGGGCCATCGCTGAGAGAATGGGTCATTGCTCTGGTGCTGTACTACCATGAAGGAAGGGCTGTTGCCCTTGGTAGTGCTGGGATCTGAAGAGTGCTGTAGCTTTATTGATGCTGCTTAGCGATTACTGAATGCCAGAAAGTCTAAGAGATGTTGCCGTGTTTGCACTGTGAAGACCCGCTGCATGCCTGGAGGAAGCAGTAATATACGAAGAGGGCCATTGTCTTTGGCCAGCATGCAGTTGTAATCACCTTATGGGTTTTAACAGGTGGAGTTGGAAACTAGTTTCACCTCCCTGGAGCACTCATGACCCGCCATCCAGGAAAGAAGAAGATTTACCGCTGGATTGGATTGCTGACGCAGCTGCACATTCCAGCATTCTGCTCACCATCAGGCTGGGAATGCGCACACATAGGGGCATATCAACAAGGGCCAGCGATAATTATCGCTGGCCCCACATAGCGCTAGAAATATTATCGCCGGCTATCGCTGAAAATTATCGCCATGATAACGCTATATTTACAATGCATAGCGCTATGGCGATAATATTTCAGCGATAGCGGTGTTTGCCATGGAACATCGCTGGTTTTCCAGCGATGTTCCATGGAAAACAAGCGATAACATTGCTGATACGACCCTGTGGTCGTATCAGCATAATCCACCTACCATTATTAGTATGCCTTAGTCTGGAATTTAACAGACGTTAAATTCCAGCGTTAAGGCCGAGGTAGCGCGATTTTTTTTATCGCTGCACCTCCTTGTTAATATCGCGAAGCTGCCTTCGCGATATTGTCATGTGCTGTTTTCACAGCCACGCCTTCTTTGCATCTCATTAGCGATGCGAGGCTGTGAAAAAACGGGCTCTACATCAAGGAAACACACGCTAGCGTGTCCTTGATGATATTGCGATATAATTATCGCCGCTTATCGCCCGAAAATGGACGCTAAAGCGGCGATAATTATATCGCCAGCCCTTGCTAATAAGCCCCATAGACTCCAGACCACCATGCCAATGAGTGGGGGTAAGACTGATTACCAGGCCATTGGAAACTGGGGGAACCTGCTCTGACTGAGGAGCTAAGGCGTGGGGACACATGGACTTTTGATAAAACCTCTTGTAAAACTTGTAAGACTTGAATTCACTAGGGGGCCTAGCTAGGATGTCGCCACATCTGAATGGGGAATAACCATGATCCCAAAATAGGAAAGTGGGACTGGAAAGTTGACCAGAGTAGCACAAGTGGGCCTGCCTTAAGAAGACTTTATATTACTTAAAATGTGCTGTATTGTACCTTGTGTTAGTAGATAAATACTCCTTTTAAATAAATGCAAGTGTTTGACTGAAAAAACATTTATTGAGGTTGCTAGGTGTATTTTGAGTTGTGAGTCTGTGCTCAACTAACACCTACCTCCTCCCTGAGAAGCCTTTAAATGCTCAACTCACACTACCACTAAGAGTCAGGTGCTGAAGGGGTACTTGGCCCAGTTGCTCAGGGCCCATAATAGGCTGGGCTCTAATACATCAGGAGCAAAAGGCCTCAATCAAACCACCATGGTTGGGCCCGGTAACTCCTGCTTTTCCCATGGCCATCTGAAAAGGGTTCCAACAATGCTGCCTTCATCTTTTGAGGAATCTTATTTTAAGATAGGTAGGAAGCACCACAAATCATGTGATGTTCAAACATTTTCCTATGTGCTTTTTTATTTATTGTTGGTTGCAAAATTATTTTGGGGAATACGCCTATTTTCTTTCATGGATACTTTATTTTGACAGCGCATATTTCATTGTAAATTGGAGATATATTAGCCAACACACATTTCAGCCTATGTGGTGCATTTTGCTTAAGAGTTCCCTAGGCTGTAAAATTTATCATGATAAGAGTTTTCTTAATTGTTTTCTGGAGATTCATTCATCGAGTGACATTTCAAAATACATTGTGTATGTCCATGTTGTCAACATCTCCACAACAATTCGATGCCAATTGCTGAATGTTAAATCACTGATATTGTATTTCTGAATTATTTTATTATTTATTTTGAACTCTTTATATAAGCCTTTCCTTCATGTCAGTGTTGATGATTGATCCCCAAATGGTAGAAAGTCTCATATAAAATATATGGCTTTATACACCATCATTAACTTCTCTCACAAGAAACAGAGCCAGAGGAATATCAAGTGATTTGCCCAGGATCAAACAATGTGTTCAAATGCTAAAAGTTATCAATAAAAATCTGGTCTAGATCTGCAAATGACACCTTAAAAATCAGACGACAATTCTTACCTAGAACCCAGCCAAGTCAATCATTTAGAATTGTTTTTCTCAAAGTGTGCATTATTGTTTCGGCAGCTCTAGATCCTTCCTAATGCTTAGTACTTGGAAATACTTCCAAGACCAAGGTCCGTGTTTAGTCCTCCAAACACACTTGACCCAGGAGTAGCAATCATTCCTTCTCTGCCAGGTTTTGGATCATGCTCATGTCATGGAGAGTCATTCAAGAGATGATAATTCTCTGATGATTTTTGCATACTTATTTTACACTTAATTTACAACACTCAGATATGGCAATGTTTTGTCTGTTTGCAATGGTGACTGATGAAACAGGTATGATCTCCTCCTCCTCCCACAGGTCTTCCCTACTCAGCGCCTGGATACCCTCAAGGGTGATTAGACGCGCTCTCCAAATTCACATAACATAACCTGAGTTTAGAGGCAGTCATATTGGGCTGACCTCCCAATCGCTGTCCCGATCATCTAATACAGAGGTCTTTAAACTTTTTTGCTCTGAGCCACCCAGAGCAAAATGTTTTAAAGTCTGCCCCCCCCTTCAAAACACAAAATATTATGGCAAGGATTGTGGGAATTGGAGTATTAGGGCTAAGCACAGAAATCAGAATTTATGAGAACATTTCAGGGGAACTTTTTCTATATCCCATAATCCACACTAAATATGAGACCTTTAGATGAGCAAATGCATCAAACAGAAATTGTTCAACAAACTCAGCTACCCATAATTGGGCCTCACACTCGTGGGCCTCATTGCAACTGCACCTGCTATGCTAAAGATAGCTGCAGCTCTGAGTAGCAGGCTGTCTTCTCTGCCTCTTTCATCCCACCTCACCATGCCTGACTCTAATGCTTACTAGGAATATGAGCCCTGTGCCCATTTTGTAAAGTAAAACAGTTATAATTGTGATACAGATACAGGGGAGCTGTCACACTCCTGGGCTCCAGTGCCCTCACACCTCCTTCACTTTTGATAGCTACTAGCAACTTACTTGCAAGCGGACTATATCCTCTGCCCCTTGTTAAAAACATGGGCCTCCTCTTGATCTTGCCGATTCCTCTCCACGCTGTTTCTCTGAGCCCCAAGCTAAGGTTTCTCCTCTGCTCCAGTTTTCTCTGACCTTGGTCCGTTGGTCTGAGACCCAAGCAACACTGGTGCTGCAAGGGTGCACTGGAACCTGATGAAAGCAAAGAAGGACACTAAAACAACCATAACTGGGTTTTATTTGTCCCCTTAAGCCCCTGTTCTCCAGTGCCACTGCACCTGCAGCACAAATGATACACACAGACTGTGTCCACTTATCCTTTCACTGGGCCATCACTCCTAGGCCCAAAGCAGACTTTCTGCCCCTTTGTATTAAAAACAGAAAAGGGAAAAAAGCCCCACAGCGCGCCATCTTTTGCTTGGTGGTAAGGCAGACATGGACCTTAACTCTTGCAAGAAAAATCTGCATGTAAGCAGAGGTTGAAATGAGAAGGATCTGCGGGTATTGACACACAAATGCTTCTTTAATTTCACAAATACATTTCCCATGCATTTTGTAAAAAAACAACCACCCATCCCAGAACAATTATTATGGATATTGAGGTGCCTCTTGCTGAAAGTTAAGATGGTGGGGGGCAGGTGTTCTGTGTCGTGAAGCCTAGGGAGGGACAGAGAGCTAAAGAAGAAACAGGACTTCTCACCAGGGTGCTTGCAACCTGGAAGAAATGTAAATGTGTGTAAAGGGTTAATAATCAAATTTAAAGGCAGCTTGAGAGCCAGCATGGGCTTTAATTGATGAAGCCACTTGAAGCTCCCTGGTGCCAAAGATTTACTCTTTCTGAGAGGTAATAATAAAGTGCTATCAGCTGAGCTCTGCAATGCGTCCCTTTAATGGACACTTAGAACAATGTTGGTACTAGGTATAGTCTGATAACATATTACTGAATTATATACTTTGAAAGTACATCTTTTATCTTAAACACTAAAGCATTTTACTGCAGCATGTCTACACTGTGTGAAATACATTTTTTAAATGATGGCACATATTCACAGTGTTTTCTGTCACAGACTGGGACCTTGTAGCACGAATACACACGACCATTGCCCACTGCGCCGACCAGGATTCAATTCTGTGACTTTCTAGTAACACACACAGATATTTACAGTGATCACTTTAACCAACTGAGGTTTCATCGCGTAAAAGAGTGCGTTTCCCACTAAGTACTTTTATTTTCATTTTTTTTTCATCTTTGCTGTTACGTGTGGTTATCCAAATGTGAACAAAACAAGAAAATAGCTAGAGAATATTTTGTTCTTGTTAGCAAAGTCTCTGGCCCCAGCAGCAAACTCACTGACTCTCGTCGTCAGGACACTAAGGATCACAGGGCCCGATTCACAGAACTAATCTGAGACAAAATCCTAAACTTACTACTTTTGATATTCACAGAAGGCAATTAGTAGTAGTAAAGTTAGGATTTTGTCTTAAGTTTGTCTTAAGTCTGTCTTAAGTCTGTTTTAAGTTTGTCTTAAGTCAAACTTAAGACAAAATCCTAACTTTACTACTACTAAATGCCTTCTGTGAATACCGAAAGTAGTAAGTTTAGGATTTTGTCTCAGATTAGTTCTGTGAATCAGGCCCATAGTTCCCATGCTTTTTTAATGCACTTTAATGTGCCATGTAAATGAAGAAAGCATCAAATAAACCAGGTTGTACTTCCAGGCCATCTTCATTTACAAGTACTTTCTGATGCATTTTTCCGGTCTTAGAATACTCCCATGGACCCCCAGGGGAGCGCGCCCCACAATTTGGAGATCTCAAGTCTAATATCTAATATCTACTCAGCTTCTATGAAAGAATCTCCAATAGAAAAATATGAAAAAGGTGCGAACTGTGCAGGGAATGCCACAGGAAAAATCTTGTCAGCCTTATTAGTTTTTCTACAACGGGAGAGAGCGTGATCTCCTGAATGACACAGAACATAAATCAGATGTTGTGTGTCAGAGAGCGCATTGTGCGGGGAAGTGCAGGCATTGCCAATGAAGCTTATCTGAAGATAGTCAGGACTCCAAGCGGAGCTGCACCTAGCTCTCGTTTGTTTCAGATAAGGCGATGACGTCCACAGCGTGATTACTACTGTAAATATTTTTCTTGATAAGGTACGGATGCTGATGTACACAAAACAATTTCCATAAACATTTGTTGATTCCTATATATTTATTTAAACAGCATTTCAAGGTCTGGCGTTTTGCTTTTACTAAAATTATAAGTATAATATAGTTCCTTAAAAGGGCTTTCCATCAGCTTTCTGCATCCATTGGTCTGTTATTGTGTCATTCACATTTTGCTTCCACCCTTACAACAAACAGCATTGGGCAATGGGTCAGCCTACTTCAGCCACTGATTAAGTTCACTTTGAGGTTCTGTATTTTGCTCTTTCACAAGGAGGACATCTGCACACAAGGCAGATCCCTTCAGTGACAATGTTTTTGTTTTGACTTTATAATTACTTGATTGTTGCCTTTGTGTTTAGAGCCTGATCTTCTAGATGTGAGCACAGGACACGTTCCAGCTTTATCCATTCCTGTCTCCTGTGAATGCTGTTGTAAATTGTTTTTGGAGTGTCCATTGTTGTTTTGACTGCTGGTTTTTCACAGTTTAACAGATTGCAGTCCGTTTGAACTTATTCAATATTAATGTATACTCTTTTTACTATGCACAAACCAAAAGCTGAAATATTACACCTGTGAATTCGTACGGGACAATTCTTCAGAACACACTTATTCTGGACTCACCAATGGTTCTTTAATAAAATTTGCCCTAAAAGAAAACTGGCTTTTATGGTATTTAATTTGCAACACTTATGAAAATTGTTTTCTTCCTTTCTTTCTTCATTTCTTTGTTTGTTTGTTTGTTTGTTTGTTTGTTTCTTCCTTTCTTTCTTTCTCTGCATCTAAATTCTTTCTTTCTTGCCTTCTTGGCTTCGTTCTTGTCTTCTTTCTTTCATTATTTCTTTCTTCCCATCCTCTTTCTTTATTCCAACCCTTCGTTCTTTCGATCTTCTTTCTTTCTTTCTTCTTTCCTTTCTTTCCTAGCCAAATGCAAATGGCTGCCAACCAATGGCAGAATGATTGGCTTTTTTTAGACCTGTGTTAGCCAAGCCCTTTTTGATTTCACTAAAATTATATGTATGACATAGTTACTTATAGGGGTCTTAAATCACACTTCATCCATTCATCTGTGGTTGTGTCATTCCCATTTTTCATCTACCCACTGGAGCATGCATCAAGGGCTATGCAGCTGTTGGCTGACTTCACTGTGACCTACAGCATGCTGCTCTTTCACAAGGAGCACATCCACACACAAAGCAGTTCCCTTTAGTGCCAGGGAGTACTATAGTAATGTGGGCTTTTTTGAGACAAAAAACATTTTTGCAATTTTTCAATGTTTTTAGAGGGCCGACAGCTTCTCAAACAATAACGTTTTGCAAAAACCATGATGAAACAAACCAAGAACTGTCAAACGGCTTGCGGTCAATGCCAGACCTATTAACTGTGCCAATGATTGCTTAATTTACACGTTAGAAGCATCAGAATTATCCCCAACAACCATAGATTTGAGAACATCTTTCATATACCTAGAGCTTATTCTGGGTATTTGTGACCAATTACTCCGTTTGACACTCTAATTGAGTAATTGGCTACATATACCCAGAATACGAACGTTATATATGAAAGATTCAAATCCATGGTTTTTGGGGATATATCTCTAATGCTTTTTATATTTATAGGATCCTTGCCCCCTATACCTGAACCGAATCAAACCCTGTATTGAAACTATGCTTAATTTTTGTGTGCATGAACCTTGGGCACCAAACTCTCTGAACTACAGCGAGGCACTTATAAAACAACTTCTGCCAGGGTGGCACAAATTAAAACTAAATACAACCATGCCAACAATCACCAGAAACATGCATTCGAATGTAATTAGCAGCAGTGAAATTAAGAGTACAACTCCCTTCTGACCAGCAAAGACTTACCAGAATTTGTTGCAGGACGATAATTTGATTGGATGAAAGATTTCATATTGAATATGTTTTTTGTGAAATTAGAATTGGCATTTTAATGTATGTGCATTCAGAAATGTGGGAAAATTATGAAAAAAATTCATTGTAAATGAATGGGAAACAATACAATCATTACTATCATACAGCACAGCATTGAACATAAAAAAACATGCCCCCTAGCAAAGACGCTAAAAGATCACTAATGCCAGGACTGCTCACTATTGATAAAACATGTTAAAAACAATAAAAAGATGGAATTTCTTGCAAACGTTTTACTGCGAATTCCAAGATTTTCACGATTATATTTAAAAGATTTTGGGTCATTATTATTTGGGCTTAATAACCCAACTTTACAGCAAGTACGTGTTCCGTTTTTTAAAAAGGGGGCGCAACCATTATTACCTTATTTTACCAAGGCCCACAAAACAGCTGCTACTATCTTCACATAAGAAGAGCTAAAGTAGCCGATCTTACACCTAAAGGTCTTGATTGTTCAGCAGGCAAGAATTCTCGAGATACTTCCATCTTGTAGGAATTTATGATACATTCTGCAGATTTATAAGTGGAGGATTTCGATACATACATCGATGGTCCATTACAGACACCACCGTTCTGTACCCAGTTCTTCCTTAAAGGGTGAAAAAAGTGCAACCCTCCCAAACAGAGCTCTATTCCAAAATTCTTAGAAGATTTTTAAGATGGGGAGATCATGGATTGTGGCCCTTTCCAGTTTTTCATGAAAGGCAGGTCAATCAAGGAATATTCAAAGACTATTTCCTAGCCACATTTGCTTTATGCGCATACTTTACAAAAACGTGCTTTAGTATCGTGAATTCCAGCTTGATTTGTGCATCCGGTAGTGGATGAGGCGAACCCTAAAATGTCCCTAAAGGATGTATATTGGAATAGATCTATTTACTCATTTTTCCTAGGAAAGGCTTCTCTCACATTAGTCATAGACAGTAATATTTATGGATGAATAACATGTATAATTGGAGTGAGAGGAGTAGTGGTGCTGGGGAGTTTCCTAATGCAATCCTACTCTCTTGTGTGCTGCAATGGATGTACACTTGCGGTCTGTGGCTTAGACCTCTAAGGTTCTCCAGGGCAATGTCTGTATTAGCTCATTCAGTGCAGGATTTTTGTCAACATTCTGGAGTTTGTAGCCATGTTTTTATAAAGGGATCAAAAGAATTACAAATCCCAGAATATCGTGAACATCTTTTACATTTATTATCGACATACTTTCGAATATTTAGTTTGACTGAAAAAAAATATTCTTGAATTTTTTTCAGCCATTGTTTCGAGGCGGACAGTCAGTCATAGTGAACATTACGTTTTGGAAACCACAATGAAATAGGTGCCAATGGGCATGTAGTCATGGCGTTTCCTGGCTTTACTGTTCCTAGGTTTACTGTTCATGTTTGAAATATATAGGGGCATATTAGCAAGAACCTCGTTAAAATTATCGCCGTTTTAGCGGCAGGAAACTGCCGCTAAAACGGCGATAATGGGCTTGCTAATATGCGTTATGGAATTCCAATAGAAGCCCAGGTTAGATGTGCAGGACATCTAACCTGGGCTTCTATTGGAATTCCATAACGCATATTAGCAAGGCCATTATCGCCGTTTTAGTGGCAGTTTCCAGCCGCTAAAACGGCGATCATTTTAACGAGGTTCTTGCTAATATGCCCCATAGTGAATTTAGCAATATGGTCGTGTAAAAAGCTGCTTCGCACGTTCTTGGGCGATGGTGGCACTGTGCATGCCTCTTGGCACACAGGCCTGTGAAGAATAATAGGTGTTTGAGAGGGGATTTGAAGCGAGGGAGAAACATTCAACATCTTAAAACAAGAAACTAATATATTTGAACGTTAACTATTTTTTAAGTTAGCAATTAGCAAAAGATAGAGGGGGATATTCTCAAGAACGTGCGATAATCATCGCCAAAATAGGTTAACGCAATTTTTCATATCGCCGGCTATCGCGGGAAAATAACTCTGTGTCAACGTCTCTTTCTCAACACGGTGGTAACATGCGATAGTTTCCCGAGAACGCCACAAATGTCAGCAATACAACTACTGCGACGGCGATAAAAAAGGAAACCCGAATGCGAAAAAAGCTGCAATGGGCCCAACTGCGATCAAAATCCAGCGAAAAGCAGCACCAGGCCCGCAAGTCCCACAAGCAAGGCGGGAACAAACACTACAAAAGATGCAAAAAAAACCACCTACAGAACACAAACAACTGCGAAGCACCTTGGAGGGAGCCGGAGCAAGTACAGAGGACAACCAGAACCCCACAAGCCACACGGAGGACCAGCCTGGGACCTCGGGGACAGGGAAGGGCAAGGAGAAGAAGAAGAGGAAGATGCGTCTCAGTCCGCAGGGAACCAGGATCCTCATTACGGAGGTAACAGAACACCACCACCAACTGTTCATCACCTCCACTGTGACATTGGCAACTAAAAATACAATGTGGCAGTCCATCTTGGCCAAGGTGAATGCAGTCGGAGTGAAGAGAAGGGAAGTGGACGACTGCAAAAAGCGCTGGACTGATGTGAAGCGCAAAACCAAGCTGAAAACTGCTGCCAACCTGAGAGCAGCAATGCAGACTGGAGGTGGGAGTCCAGCGACACACCAGGAGCTAGATGAGATGGAGGAAATGGTGACCCGAGTCATCATTGGGGAGACGGTGGCAGGAGTTGGTGGACCGGACACTGCACAACATGACCTGAGCCAACAGCAAAAGGGTGAGTAACGACCATCCACTCGGGGGCCCCCACCGACCCCTGCCACCCTCACATCTACCACAGAGTCGCGGCCGCCATCGCACCCGAACTACAACGCACCATCAACACCACCTTCAAAACAGGCACCTTCCCAGATGACTGGAAGCGCGCAGAAGTTAGACCCCTGCTCAAGAAGCCCACAGCTGACCCCACCAACCTCAAGAACTATCGGCCCATCTCGCTCCTCCCCTTCGCAGCCAAAGTTGCAGAGAAAACAGTCAACAGGAAACTGACACGATTCATTGAAGAGAATGCCGTCCTCGACCCATCCCAATCCGGATTCCGAAGCAACCACAGCACAGAGACCGCCCTACTCGCTGCCACAGACGTCATCCGCACCCTCCTGGACCAAGGCCACTCCGCAGCCCTCATCCTACTCGACCTATCAGCGGCCTTCGACACCGTCTCCCACCGTACACTAGTCGCCAGACTACACGACGCAGGCATACAAGGAACAGCCCTGGACTGGATCTGATCATTCCTCACCAGAAGAAGCCAAAGGATCAGAATCCCACCCTTCCTCTCCGACCCCACGAAAATCACCTGCGGAGTCCCACAGGGTTCATCACTGAGCCTGACCCTCTTCAACATCTACATGGCCCCCCTCGCAGCCATCGTCCGACAACACGGCCTCAACATCGTATCCTACGCCGACGACACCCAGCTCATCCTCTCCCTCACCAAAGACCCCACCACTGCCAAACTCAACTTCCAGAAAGGAATGCAAGACGTCGCAGCCTGGATGACAAACAGCTGCCTGAAGCTCAACGCCGAGAAGACAGAAGTCCTCGTCCTTGGTACCACCCCTTCTGCATGGGACAGCACCTGGTGGCCGCCGACTGCCCTCGGAAGCCCACCTACCCCCTCAGACCATGCCAAGAACCTCGGCATCGTACTCGGGTCATCACTCACCATGTACCAACAGGTCAACGCCGTCACCTCCAGCTGCTTCAACACCCTCTGCATCCTCCGCAAGACCTTCAAGTGGATCCCCCCTGAGTCAAGGAAGACAGTTACCCACGCACTCATCACCAGCAGACTGGACTATGGAAACGCACTCTACGCCGGCATCAACAAGTCCCTTCTCCGCAAACTCCAGACAATACAGAACACCGCCGCCAGACTCGTCCTCGGCATCCCCCGACACGAACACATCAGCCAACACCTGCGAAGTCTCCACTGGCTCCCCGTGGAGAAAAGAGTCACTTTCAAAATCCTCACGCACGCCTACAAATGCCTACACAACAACGGACCCAAATACCTCAACAACAGAATCAACTTCCACGTACCCAAAAGAAACCTCCGATCTTCCAACCTCGCACTGGCCGAAACCCCGCGCATCCACAGCAGGCAGAAGATCCTTCTCTCACATTGCAGCCAAGATCTGGAACGAGCTACCGGCAGACATCAGACGCACCCCCTCCCTGAACACCTTCAGGAAGACCCTCAAGACCTGGCTCTTCAGCTAAAGAGATCTGCGGACCCCCCCCCTCAGCGCCTTGAGACCCTCACGGGTGAGTAGCGTGCTTACAATTCCCTGATTGATTGATTGATTGACCAGGGACTGGGGGGACGGGGGAGATGGGCACAATGGCACACATGCACAAGTAAGCAGAGCACATCTGCGGACAAACCATGCCCAAGAGTCACAACACCAACCAAGAGCCCAATTTACCCAAGTCTGCAACATCTCAGCACTGTATAAGCACAGAAGTGAAAGGCACACCGCCTGAAAGGGAGAAGGGCCAGCCAAATCAGAGCTGAAGGGGCAACACACCCACAATGCAGCACACACACATAAGAATCAGAGCACCACAACATTGACAACAATGTGGCACAAACTGCAACACTCTCACAACAGAACAGAGGACACAACTGCTGCCGCTTGTGTGTAGTAAATGGCCATTCGCATTTGGCATAGCAGGAAACTGTGAGATGACAATGGACAAGTACAACCACACATCCCTGATGGTGTAGAAATGTCAACTGTCCTGCATCAAATAGGCATCTCATCACAAACATTCACCATGTAGCCATGTAGCATGCAGTCCGTTAGTAAACTTGTACAATGCGCGGACATACATGTGAACACAGTGTCAATCTGCATCTCCCCTTCACATTGCAGAGGGAGAATCAACACCTCCTGCAGAGCAGACACAACAACTCAGCACTGATGACGAAGACGACCCCCCCAACATCGACACCGACGCCCTCCAGCAGCACATGGACAGCTTCGGCACCCCACCTCCAGGAGCAGGGCAGCCCAGCTGCATCGGGGAGACCCTACCCCCTGCACAGACCACTCAGCAGGAAGCACCCACCACCACGGCTGGCTCCCAGGACCCCCACAGCCAACACATGGCATTCCAACGCTGTGTGTTAGGGTGCCAGGAGAAGATGGCTGACCAGCTGCGGGTGGGGTTCGACCTCATGGCAGCCAAACTAGATGCCATACGTGGGTGTCTAAGTCCCATCAGGGTCCACTTACAGTCCCTAATGGACACCCACTGTCCGCTCCATGCTCTCCAACAATACATGGCTGACATCGCTGGAGTCATGACTCAGAGTCAAGAACAACTGTCTAGTCAGAGTGGCTCCAGCGATTTCAGCCGGGAGTTGGGGCACATGGGGAGGATCATGGAGAACATGGAGCGGATGCATGCGGAACGATTGGCTGTCACGGCTGCACACCAGCGAGATGTAGCTGGGAACTTCCATGCCCTGCAGATCCTCGTCATGGCATTGCCGCCACACGGCCTGGCGCGGATCACTGCTGCTGCTACTACTCCATCCACATCTCCGCCCCTGAAGTGTCCGTGTCACACAGTGCGGCGGACCAAACACCACCCCCCACATGTGAGGCACCTGACACATCAGAGGACGAAGATGACGATGAAATTGGCTTGGTGGCAAGATTGAAGTGGTAGCATACATCACTGCCATATGGCCTGTTTCAGCTTGTTACTGCCCTCTGCATCATGCCCTGGAATAACATCTTCCACTGTCCCCCGTTACATTCAGCGACACTCACCTTGGACCTCGACATGGACTGCCATATTTGGATTGGGTACCAATGACACAGCAATCACACTGCGGACTGAAGTCTACCTCTCCCGATGAAACTGTCCATCCCTAAAGGACTCTGGCTGGCCCTCCACGGGGCGACAATGGAAAGTGGGGTTTGCATGGCCCTGTACTGGTCCAGCTGAAACACCCCACTGAATGCGAATAAAACATTCAAATTCACACTGATGTGTCATGGCCCTGATCAATTAAGCATGAAAGTATTGATGAATGTAGGGACAGTGATTCCACATAAATGGTACTCCCTGGGTAATGCTATCAATGTGCATGTATGGCCGTGACCCAGATAGCCAGTGAGACACACATCGTCATTCAAAACAACTCACATCACAGTTGAAAATAAGTGAATGTGTGTAGACTTTATTAGCATATGCGTGCCAGTACGGGCAAGAGAAGTGCCACAACATGCGGACCAATGCAGCAGTATGTCAGAATGAGGAACATTGCCAAGCGCCGCTGTCCACTCCGGGGGAGTGCCTCACCTTTCACAGGTGTGTGTTACCCCGCGTGGTTGTCCGCCCATGTATTCGGGGTCCAGGCGAATGCAGCCATGTCCACTGTTGTCGTGGGATATGTGACCAGAACCCCAAGATGCAACAAGGTGTCGGGACATGTGCAACGGGTTCCAAACTGTTGTGGCTGCAGGTACGTAGTTACACATCCATGAAAGCGAGTGCAGCTTCGTAGGCAATCATTTCCAACATGAGGTCGTTGTCGACTCCATCGAACAGGATGGCGAGGCTAGCCATTAGCAGGTCCGGACAGATGTGCTGCGTCCACCCCTGTCACCAATTAGCACTACAGCCCAATAGGGGAGCGGCTCAATGTGGTCTCTGCACACGAGGAGTTCTGCAATTTCCCAGGTCCTTCTGCCAGCATGTATGCCAAGTATCCAGGCATCCCAAAGACGGGAATCACGGTGACACTCCTGGTCGTGGGCCAACAGGGGGCGCACACCCATGTCAAAATCCAGTTCGGCTACCGTCCTGTTGGATAGGCAGACATCCATGGACCACTCGAATATGCACGATCGACAATGCAACACAGGCTGAACGCAGGTGACGTTGGCAAGGCGGAAGCTCAGCCGGTAACTGACCCGCAGCACTACCAATGGCAGTGCCCCCAGTAAATGCAGCATACGTGCACGGTACAGTTCCACGTGAAAGGGGATGTGCATGTGTCTGGGATGTTCTGCCATTGCGTTAGTGGCCCTGATTGAAGCGGCACTGTTCTGACCTGCGCCAGTTCTGTGGATGAAATGCCACAGCTCGGATCAATGAGTTGTTTAAGTGTGCGACGGTTGTACGCCTGGGATGGAGTGGGAGTAAGTGTGAAGGCCATTCCATGCAAGTTAACTCCGAGAAAGGACTTCTGTGTGTGGGGTGTGTATGCGTTGGTCTTTCGTCTGGCTGTGCGTAGTGTGGTAGTCGTCCTCAACTGCTATCGTATCTGTCAGGGGGTGCCAGGCACATGCAATTCCGAGGTCGGAGGTGCAGATGTGCTTCCGCCTGATAGTTCAGACTAAGGAGCTTTCATCCCTAATGTCAGTTTGTCATCTGCTTGCATTCAGGAATTGTGATGTGGCTTGTTGGGTGTGGGGTGGGATGTGTGCGACTTTGGGATTCATGTTTGACATGACTTGCATGTGGCAAATGAGCGGCATCACTGTGTGTTACGTTGCCTCACAGCTGCTCCTCCCTCCCCCCGAGCCTGTTCACTTGTGTACGCTGCGCGGTTGCATCACTTGCACTCCAAAGGCAAACCATTGTCATGCCTGTCTGCGCATGTCCACAAGCCTGACAACGACACTGTGATGTTGGCCGTTGAAGGTGGGCGGCCACGTGAGTGTAGGCCTATGGTAAGGATAGTGCGGACACAGATGTAGAGTTCATGCCTGGCTGAACTCGCGCTGCGATTAAGGCTAGGCATTTGGCTCATGCTGCGGCAATACAGATACACACAACACTTGGCATGTATGAGCCAAGACCCCAAGCGGTCTTGCGCTCCTTCATTTCTCCGTTCGTGCGAGACCGCCCTCCCGGTGCATGCTACATTGCAACATTGTCAATTGCGGGCCGGGTGGCGCCAACACTACAACAGAGACACACGCATTAGTTACTTCTTTGTCCAGGCCAGAACTGAACCACGCCCTGAGCCCCGGGCTAATTCTACACACCCCTGCGCTGGACTGACATACGCCGGCCCAGCCCACTCTCCTTACGCTTACAGGGGGGAGCAGAAAGCTACATGTCCAAGGTCTTACCCACTGCCTGAGGTGACATGCTTGCGTCCGCTGTCCACAGCACGATGTGATGCGGTAGGGACAGGGGCCATCACGCATACATAATGTCCACACGGACACACTTTGATGTATGGTGGAACTGGCTATGGGCACGTGCGCCCGGCCCCTTTTTATTACCAGGGTCACATGTCCAGTGACGCCTGTGCTGGATGGGTGTGGGGTGAGTGTAAGCCAGCCCTCAGGGAGTGGTTGGTGCTGGCAACAACTAGAACAGTGATCATCGGATCACACACACAGATTCAATCATAAAGGGTCCATGACTTCTGGTGCACTGAGGCAGGGGCACCAGCTCTGACAACACACAGAAGATTCAATCATGAAGGGTCCATGACTTGCAGTGCACTGAGGTAGGGGCACCAGTTCTGACATCACACACGGAAGATTCAATCATGAAGGGTCCATGACTTGCAGTGCACTGAGGTAGGGGCAGCAGAACTGGTCTCACACACAGAAGATTACATCATGAATGGTCCATAACTTGAGCTGCACTGAGTTCGTGGCACCGGAAGCGCTCGGCGGGTGAGCGGCCTGCGATGATGCGTCGTCCGGGTGGGCCGCCCTGGAAGCAATCTCTGTTGCCTACTGGACTGCGCCATAAATATATTTAGACTCAATTTGAATTGTGAGCCCTGCTGACCGCAGTGTAGCCCGGAGGCAGCGGTCAGAAAGGGCCCACAGCCACGTGACGATGACTTGTGGTGCACTGAGTTAGTGGCACCTGGAGCGCTCAGCGGGTGAGCGTCCTGCGATGATGTGTTGTTTGACTTGGGGGACCTGCTGATCGCAGTGTAGGCCGGAGCCAGCGGTCAGAAAGGGCCCACAGCCACGTGATGATGACTTGTGGTGCACTGAGTTAGTGGCACCTGGAGCGCTCAGCGGGTGTGCAGCCAGCGATGATGGCATGTCCTTGCAGGTCAGGAGTGGATTTGATTTGAGCGCCCTGCTGACCGCAGTGTAGGCTGGAGGCAGCGGTCAGCAAGGGCCCACAGCCACGTGACGATGACTTGTGGTGCACTGAGTTAGTGGGACCTGGAGCGCTCAGCGGGTGTGCAGCCAGCAATGATGGCGTGTCCTCGCAGGCCAGGATTGGATTGGATTTTAGCGCCCTGCTGACAGCAGTGTAGGCCGGAGGCAGCGGTCAGCAAGGGCCCACAGCCACGTTGCGATGACTTGAGCTGCACAGACTTAGTGGCACCTGGAGCGCTCGGTGGGTGCGCAACCTGGGATGATGCATCGTCCGGGCGGGCCGCCCTGGAAGCAATGTCTGTTGCCTTCTGGACTCTGCCATAAATAAATCAAGACTCAATTTGAATTGTGAGCCCTGCTGACCGCAGTGTAGGCAGAAGGCAGTAGTCAGCGCACACATTACTCCGCAGTGCTGTGCCGCTGGGTGCGCTGGGGGCCTGTGTCGCGGAAGCCAGCGTTCGGCTGAGGAGGCTGGCGGTCACGGCGGCGGACTTGTGGCAGGGTGAGGGGCGCCGCCCTGGTAGACGCATTGGCCATCCCAGAAGTGAACCACGCCCAGTACCCCGGTCTATTTATTCACACTCCTACGCTGGTGTGGCGTACGCCGAACCAGCCCACTGCACTTCCGCGTATGGGGGGGACGATGCAGCTACATGAGCGAGGTCTTCCCCACTGCCTGAGGTAAGATGGTTGCGTCCACTGTCCACAACACTGCACACACCAGCAGTATGTGTCCACAGGGACATGTCTGTGCTCTGCATACTGGAGTCTATCCAGCACATCACCGCCACACTTGGCATTGTGTACATTCTTTATCATGGGTGACTTGCCTCCTTCACATATACTTGGTTCCCAGCTCTCCCCACATTCTGCAATTGTGTGGCTGAGGGGCCATGCCGTTTTCGGGAGGTCAGCTATCTTGTTCTGCACTGCCTCGGTGGTAGTCCGGGGGGGAGAGGGGGGACCTGGGGGTGGTGGCGGTGGGTGTGGTGGTCCTCTTGGGTCTCCGAGCGGCATGATCATTTGATCCATGACATGTGTTGGTCTTCAGATGTGGCTCTGGCCTGGGCTGCCTCTGTACTGCAGGTTTTCGTCCTACTTAAGACCAGTAATTAGCAGGTGTTAAGTCCCTGCTGCTAACACGCCTTATCGCCAGTTTTTGGCCGGCATCACAGATCTGGCTGGTCGTTGAGAATATCGCGAAGTGGTGTTTTCGTGTGTTTTTGCACGGGAACGCCTACTCTGCATGTCATTAGCGTTGTCTGTCGCTCTCAACCTTGGCGATGTGTTTTGCGGCAGCTATCGCAGGAAAATTGGCAATGTCGACAGTTTGCACCAGCTTGTGAATGGGGCGATAAGTCTATCGCTACTTTTGCGGCGCTAAAGTGCCAATAAATCGGCGATGGCTCCTTGAGAATATGCCCCTTAGTCTTTTTAAAGTGTTAATTACAAAAACAAATGGATACAAAATGAAACTATCCAGCAGCTGTATACTTCTACTGTTGTAAAACTTTGTTGTAGCTTTAAGGCAAATTACTAACTTGAGTTTACAACATTCTAATTTACTTTTATTTTCATTTATATTATGGGTAGTTTTCTTTCATGCTGTGTTTTACAATGTCTGAATGTCCCTCTTCAAGAGCGTGATTGGCCAGATCGAAGAGAACCTCTCATGTATTTTGCTTAACTCTGCTGTTGGTTGCCGATGGTTGGCCTTGGGACTTATTGGTCATCATCAGACTTTGAGCAAGAGAAAGACAGAGAAAGGTAGAAAAGTTATAAAGAAAGAGGAAGAGAAAAAAGGAAAACAGTGACAAATGGAGAAAGCAGGGATGAAAAAGGACACACAGAAGTGAGATAGAGACACAGAAGTGCAGAGTGGTGAAAGAAAGAGGTAAGAGTTGGAATCAAAACGTGATAGTTCTGCTCTTGTGCGACCACAATGTTCAGCAACGATGGTGGTGGCAGCGCGTCCTAGAGGGTTTTCAGCCAAAGACGTCTGATGACTTCGGTGACCTTGTGGATTCTGTGAGAATTTAAATTCAATACATTTGTGACTTTTAAAAGCCAGGAGGAACAGCTATCCACTGTAGTTGCTGAATGTTATTGTCGCACAAGACCAGGCTATCTAGTTTTGATTCTAACTCTTACCTCTTTCTTTAGCACCTTCAAGATGGTGCAAAAATCGTGAAGTGGTACTTAAAAACGGCTACAAATACTTGATTATGCTTAAGGAATTGACGGCCTGTTCTTATTTTTAAATATATTAATCAGAAATGTTTCAATTATTTTCTTGTGTGATATTCTTCAAAACTCCTTAAATCACCAGAATGTTTTTAAAAATACTTGTTTAAAATATAGTAAGTACATTTAGGCCAACTATGTGATGGGTATCAGTCAAATGGCTTCCACAGTGATTAGTAACCAGCCGGACACTTTACCTAGTAACTGAATAGCTGATGTGGTCTTTTCACAATGGAGAGTTTGCTTGGAATGTTATGTCAATGCCTAGTGTAATATATTAAGTTAGAGGCTTACAAAGCGATTCGGGAGGGCAAGATGTATGGCAGATTTTCAGGATAACCACTGTTAATGAAAAAAAGTGCCATTTAGCAGAAACTCCCTATTGCACCTATATTGGACAACCCAATAATAAATTCAGTAGCAAACAGAAGCAAAGAGGATTAGCCTATATGCATCAAAAGGGCAGGCACCTGGTATATTCCTGCTCAGTCAGTGTATTCCAGAGCATTTCTATAGCCTTAGAGCCTCCTGTAGCGGGCTCTACTGGCTATTAAGGACTATTTCCAGCATTCGGCTCGGACCTTTAACAAGGGAGCGGGCGTTTAATGGCAAGTAGAGCCCGCTATGAAGGGCTCTAAGGTTATTAGAACATTCTGCCCCTAGAGGGCACCATCAACACCACCTTCAAGACAGGCACCTACCCAGACGACTGAAAGCGTGCAGAAGTCTGGCCCCTTCTCAAGAAGACCACAGCTGACCCCACCAACCTCAAGAACTACCGGCCCATCTCGCTCCTCCCCTTCACAGCCAAACTTGCAAAGTTGCAGAGTAGACAGTCAACAGGGAAGTGACATGATTCATTGATGACAACGCCATCCTCGACCCGTCCCAATCCGGATTGCAAACCAACCACAGCAACAAGGCCGTCCTACTGGCCGCCACAGATGACATCCGCATACTCCTGGACCAAGGCCACTCCACAGAACTTATCATACTCGTCCTTTCAGTGGCCTTCAACACCGTCTCCCACCACACACTAGTCGCCAGACTACACGACGCCAGCATACACGGAACAGGCCTCGACTGGATCCGATAATTCCTCCCCGGAAGAAGCCAAAGGATCGGACTGCCAACCTCCTCTCCAATCCCACATAAATCACCTGCGGAGTCCCAGAGGGTTCATCTCTGAGCCCGGCCGTCTTCAACATCTACATGGCACCCTCGACTCCAACGTCCAACAACACGGCCTCAACATCGTATCCTATGCTGATGACACCCAGCTCATCCTCTCCCTCACCAAAAAGACCACCACCGCCAGACTCAACTTCCAGGACGTCGCAGTCTGGATGACCAACAGCTGCCTGGAGCTCAACGCCGGGAAGACAGGATTCCTTGTTCTTGGTACCACACCTTCAGCATGGGACAACACCTGTGGGCCTTCGCCCTCGGAAGCCCACGTACCCCCTTGGACCATGCCAGAAACCTCAGCATCGTACTCGACCCATCCCTCACCATGAACAGACAGGTCTATGCCGTCACCTCCAGCTGCTTCAACACCCTCCGCATCCTCCGCAAGACCTTCAAATGGATACCCCCAGAGTCAAGGAAGACAGTCACCCATGCACTCATCACCAGCAGACTGGACATTGGAAACGCACTCTACACTGCCATTTACAAGTCCCTACTCCGCAAACTACCGACATTACAGTACACCGCCGCCAGACTCGTCCTCGGCATCCCCCGGCACTAACACATCAGCCAACACCTACGTAGACTCCAGTGTCTCCCCGTGGTGATAAGAGTCACCTTCAAAATCATCACTCACGGCTACGAATGCCTACACAACAACGTAACCAAATACCTCAACAACAGAATCAACTTCCACGTACACAAATGAGACATCCGATCTTCCAACCTAGCACTGTCCGAAACGCAGCGCATCCACAGAACCAGAGCAGGCCGGAGATCCTTCTCCCACATTGCATCCAATACCTGGAACGAGCTACCGGCAGACATCAGAGGTGCCCCCTCCCTGAACACCTTCAGGAAGACCCTCAAGACCTGGCTCTTCAGCTTACAGATCTGCGGACCCCCACCCCTCAGTGCCTTGCGACCCTCACAGGTGTGTGGCGCGCTTACAATTCCCCTGAGTGATTGATTGATTGAGTTATCATCATGTGATGATTGTTCCTCTTCTGCACTGCTTGAGGTGGTGGGGCAACGCCCTTCCAACATAGCGGTAGACCTGCCACTGGGGGTGCGTCATCTAGGTGTGATAGGTATGAGCGACTCCCCCCCGGCCCTCCTGCGCCCCACCTTCTCCTTACCTGGACATTGACCCCGTGGCGCAATCCACTGCACTCTCTCCACATCTGTGACTCAGCCAGCAGGAGCCTGAGCCAGGTGTGCTTTCACTGGGCTGGGTACAGCAGTCACCACGTAGTCGGCTGCTGGACCGCCCGATGCAGCTGATGCAGCAAGGCTCCCTTAGGCGTGTAGTTGCAGCGCTCAGTCCACACAAGTTCGGTGTCGCATAGGGGCCTCACCCTCCAGGGCGTCCGGCCAGCCCAACATTATCCGTCCTGTGATGTTGGGAGACGGCACCCACCGTTGGTAATCCCCTCCGTGCACCCCGGTGTAGTGGTGGATCATAGTAAGCAAAGCGGACATCACTACGTTGGTGCGCAGGATCACCTCTACCATTGACTGCACCAAGGTGCGCAAGGCGGGCTTCTCACACAGGTCAGCAACGTGTCTCCATGCGACCTGCCAGACTTCATCACCAGGTACGGGTGATCATCGCACATCAATTTCTCCTGCCACGGCTCATCGACTCCACATCTACTCCACATCCCACTCCAGGCCACAGACGCAGGTCCAGCGAGGGATCCAGACACCAGATGCAGGTCCAGCGAGGGATCCAGGAACCAGATGCAGGTCCAGCGAGGGATCCAGGATCCAGACGCAGGTCCAGCGAGGGATCCAGGAACCAGACGCAGCTCCAGCGAGGGTTCCAGGAACCAGACGCAGGTCCAGCGAGGGTTCCAGGAACCAGACGCAGGTCCAGCGAGGGATCCAGGAACCAGACGCAGCTCCAGCGAGGGATCCAGGAACCACATGCAGGTCCAGCGAGGGATCCAGGAACCAGACGCAGGTCCTGCGTGGGGACCAGGATCTCATCCTGGTCAACCAGGATGTTGGGTGGCTTGTGGGGTTTGTTGATGTCTGCTGCACTATGCCCTGGCTGCTCAAATCTGCATTATTCCTTTTTTTTGGTGCATCTTTTAAGTTGGAGGTGGACAGATAGGCTAAGTCATAAGTTGCGGGTTAGCGTGCCTTTTGCTATCGCTAAGGGCTTATCGCTGGATTCCACCCGCTATCGCCGGTTTCATTAACGCTGTCGCGTTTATGTTAGCGACGGTTTTTGCCGCTGATCCCTGCAGCTTTCGCCTGTTAGCAAAATGTTGCTTATACGTTGCTAACAGGGCGATAACTTGCAGGGATTGACGGCGATAGAAAAACTAGCGCTAACCTAGGTTAGCGATAGTTATCCCCATTTCTTGCTAATATGCCCCATTGCTTGGTAAATAGAGACATGCACACTGTCCACCATGTGGTATGCCAAGGGTGGAGATGAAGGATTTGATATGCTGCTGCCATACAGGAATGCCACAGAGCAGCTTCACTTTGTACTCCATGTTAGCAGTTTGATGAAAGCTTGAACAAGCATTAATAATAGCATTTCCTTTTGTGCTTGAGTCTCGATGTTTCTTTGTCTTCCAACAAGTAAGGGTGACTTGGTGGATGTTTAGCGCATCATTTTGAAAATGTGCCATATGTACATAACACTTAACTGCCAGATATTCATAACAGTAAATCAACCCACCTTCACAACTAACTGTCTTCCTATAACTGAATAAATCAATAAAAATACAGCGGAGAGATTTTTGACCATTCCATCGGGTATAATGTGGCCATTTATTCCTTATTTCTCTAACCCTGCCTTGTTCCTCTTCTCCTATTTCCAAGTGCACACCTCTATGGCTAGACAGTGACCTCTGACTCCAGGCTCCCTTAAGCGTGTAGTTGCAGCGCTCAGTCCACACAAGTTCATTGTCGCATAGGGGCCTCACCCTCCAGGGCGTCCGGCCAGCCCAACATTATCCGTCCTGTGATGCTGGGAGACGGCACCCACCGTTGGTAATCCCCTCCGTGCACCCCGGTGTAGTGGTGGATCATAGTATGCAAAGCGGACATCACCACGTTGGTGCGCAGGATCACCTCTACCATTGACTGCACCAAGGTGCGCAAGGCGGGCTTCTCACACAGGTCAGCAACGTGTCTCCATGCGACCTGCCAGACTTCATCACCAGGTACGGGTGATCGTCGCACATCAATATCTCCTGCCACGGCTCATCGACTCCACATCTACTCCACATCCCACTCCAGGCCACAGACGCAGGTCCAGCGAGGGATCCAGGTACCAGATGCAGGTCCAGCGAGGGATCCAGGAACCAGACGCAGGTCCAGCGAGGGATCCAGGATCCAGACGCAGGTCCAGCGAGGGATCCAGGAACCAGATGCAGCTCCAGCGAGGGTTCCAGGAACGAGACGCAGGTCCAGCGAGGGATCCAGGAACCAGACGCAGCTCCAGCGAGGGATCCAGGAACCAGATGCAGGTCCAGCGAGGGATCCAGGAACCAGACGCAGGTCCTGTGTGGGGACCAGGATCTCATCCTGGTCAACCAGGATGTTGGGTGGCTTGAGGGGTTTGTTGATGTCTGCTGCACTATGCCCTGGCTGCTCAAATCTGCATTATTCCTTTTTTTGGTGCATCTTTTAAGTTGGAGGTGGACAGATAGGCTAAGTCATAAGTTGCGGGTTAGCGTGCCTTTTGCTATCGCTAAGGGCTTATCGCTGGATTCCACCCGCTATCGCCAGTTTCATTAACGCTGTCGCGTTAATGTTAGCGACGGTTTTCGCCGCTGATCCCTGCAGCTATCGCCTGTTAGCAAAACGTTGCTTATACGTTGCTAACAGGGCGATAACTTGCAGGGATCGACGGCGATAGAAAAACTAGCGCTAACCTAGGTTAGCGATAGTTATCCCCATTTCTTGCTAATATGCCCCATTGCTTGGTAAATAGAGACATGCACACTGTCCACCATGTGGTATGCCAAGGGTGGAGGTGAAGGATTTGATATGCTGCTGCCATACAGGAATGCCACAGAGCAGCTTCACTTTGTACTCCATGTTAGCAGTTTGATGAAAGCTTGAACAAGCATTAATAATACCATTTCCTTTTATGCTTGAGTCTCGATGTTTCTTTGTCTTCCAACAAGTAAGGGTGACTTGGTGGATGTTTAGCGCATCATTTTGAAAATGTGCCATATGTACATAACACTTAACCGCCAGATATTCATAACAGTAAATCAACCCACCTTCACAACTAACTGTCTTCCTATAACTGAATAAATCAATAAAAATACAGCGGAGAGATTTTTGACCATTCCATCGGGTATAATGTGGCCATTTATTCCTTATTTCTCTAACCCTGCCATGTTCCTCTTCTCCTATTTCCAAGTGCACACCTCTATGGCTAGACAGTGACCTCTGACTCACCTGAGTGAGAGAAATGTTGATGGGCATAAGGTAGGAGAAGAACAGAAAGGTAAACAGAACAGTATATGGAGAGAGACGAAAGTTAAAGATGAGGTAGAGAGACAGGCAAGTAAGTTGAGGTATCCAGAAAGAAAGTACAACGAGATGTTGAGAGGAAGAGGTACAAAGAGAAAGAAAGGTAGAGCGATGGGTAAGGTTTTAGAGACAGGCAGAGTGTGCTAGCAAGATGGAAATGTAGAGAGTGAAATTGGTGGGATTAAACTAGGGATAAGGCACGGCCAAGGTGAAAAGAGGGGAGAGTTTGAAAGAGATAGAGGCAGCGGGACGTAGAGGTGAGATCGTGAGAGAAGGATGAAAAGAGTAGTGAGGTAGAAAGAGGGGCAACATGAGATGAGGCAGAGAAAGACAAGTCATGCTAAGACAATAGTAAGACAGTGAGGGCCTGATTCACAGAACTAACTTACGTCAAAAACGTAAACATAAACGTAAACGTAAACGTAAACGTAAAGTTAGTACTTTTTAGGTATTCACAGAATACACTTACTCATTTTGGTATTCACAGAATTAACTTACTCATTTCGGTATTCACAGAAGTTAGTAGTCCTAACTTTAGGACTCCTAAATGCCTTCTGTGAATACCGAAAGTCTTAAAGTTAGGATTTTTCTCAGTTAACTTTACTACTCCTAAACTGAGAAAAATCCTAACTTTAAGACTTTCGGTATTCACAGAAGGCATTTAGGAGTCCTAAAGTTAGGACTACTAACTTCTATGAATACCGAAATGAGTAAGTTCATTCTGTGAATACCAAAATGAGTAAGTGTATTCTGTGAATACCTAAAAGTACTAACTTTACGTTTACGTTCACGTTTTGACGTAAGTTAGTTCTGTGAATCAGGCCCTGAGAAAGAAAGAGAGAGTGAGGGGTGAACGATAGAAAGACAGATGATGTGCTGAGAGAAAAACAGGTTCAGGAATTCACTGCAGCTGGGTCCAGGAGCTGGGTTGGGAACTTTGTAACTCCCTGAAGCTCATATCAGGAGGCCAGAAGACTAGCCCTTTGAGTCACTCTGGGGTCCTGGGTTCAAGATGAAGATGAAGGCACATTTCTTCTTCCCCAGGTGTTTGAATAATAGTACATGTAAAACTTAAAATTACATGACCTACGTTTTAAATACACTGCACCCTGCCCTCTTGGCTGTCCAGGGCCTACCCTAGGGGTGAATTATATGTATTAAAAAAGGAAGGTTTGGGCCTGCCAAAAGGTTTAATTTGCCAGGTCGAAATCGCAGTTTAGACTGCCTACATAGGCTCTGCAATGGCAGGCCTGAGACTTTTCTTAAAGGGCTACTTAATTTGGGGTACAATCAGTGCCGCAGGCACACTAAAAACAATTAATTCACTGGCCCTGGGCACATGTAGTGCCACTTTTCTAGTGACTTATGAGTAAATGAAATATGCCAAATGGGTATAAGACAATTCCACCTTGTTTAGAGTAGAGAGCACACAAGCAGGTTAGCACTGGTTAGCAGTGGTAAACTCCTCAGAGTCCTAAAGCCAATAAAAACTAATAAAAAAGAAAAGGAGGAGTGAAGGCAAAAAGTCTGGGGTTGACCCGGCAGAAAGGGCCAAATTCAACAGGCATTGTTGTGAGAGAAGTAGAGAGAGGTGGGACCGAAAGAGGTGAAATGAGAAAGAAAGATGAGGTAAACATAGTGGAGGTAAAGAGTTGTCATAAAGATATGTATATATATATATATATATATATATATATATATATATATATATATATATATATATGTATATATATATATATATATATATTGTTAGAACTGGGGGTCTCTAGTTGGCTGAGGTATGTACCTTAGTCCAAATAGGGACCCTTGCTTCTAGTCAGGGTAAGGAGGGACACACCCTTAGATAATCCCTGCTCACCCCCTGGTAGCTTGGCACGAGCAGCCAGGCTTATCTCCAAGGCAATGTGTAAAGTATTTACAACCACACTCCCAGTAACACAGTGATAACACCACAAATGGACACCACACTGCTTTCATAAAAAGAGCAGTATCTTTATAAAAAGGAATACGATGAGACCAAACGATAGAAAACCAACATATGCGTATTCATAATAATTCACTTGGCCGGTTATTAGGCCAGCAATCACTTGTAGGTTCTTGCGGTATTAATGAGCAATTTACGATCTCTAATGCAGTCCTAATGCAATGCTATGCAGTTCGTAATGCAGCTCGTAATGTAATACTAGGACAGTCCTTAATGCAAGAATCAGGCAGTTCGTAATGCAATAATAATGCGATTCGTAATGCAAGAATCAGGCAGTTCGTAATGCAATAATAATGCGGTTCGTGATGCAAGAATCAGGCAGTTCGTAATGCAACAATAATGCGGTTCGTAATGCAAGAATCAGGCAGTTCGTAATGCAATAATAATGCGGTTCGTGATGCAAGAATCAGGCAGTTCGTAATGCAATAATAATACGGTTCGTAATGCAAGAATCAGGCAGTTCGTAATGCAATAATAATGCGGTTCGTAATGCAATCTGCGCGGTCAACTCGGGCACCACTAGGCCCCAACAGCAGAGACAACGGTCATAGGCTTACAGGGGCGGCCCCGGTCCTGCTGGGCAGGCCGGGTCGCTCGGGGACTCAGCGGGTCTAACGCGGTGCAGCGGGAGAGAGCTCGGAGCACTCCTGTACTCCTCCTGCACGCCTCCCCAGGCCACACACGCTTGCCGCTCCCGACCGGAGTCCAAGCCATACCTGGGGGGGGTGCGCTGCCTCGCTCTCTCTCTCTCCCCGCTTGTCGGACGTCCCGCTGGGCGATCCCGATCATGTTGCGGCTCTGTTGCTAGGCGACGCTGTAGCCGGACAGGTTACGGCGCTGCCTTCTCCGTCGTTGATGATCTTGGGCAGATTCCTTTCGACGAACAACGATTACGATCCCTTTCACCTTGTAGCTTCCTTAGCTTCAAGAAATCCTTTAGCACGTTGCGGCTCGGGCCGGCAGCGATGATCCTTACTCACAGCCTCAGTTACGATGACGGCTCGGGCCACAAACAGCAATACATCAGCGTGGACGATGTTTCACGCTGCGGGGGCAATGCGATCCCGGGGCACCTCGTAAACAGTACCACGGACCACACGGCAGTCTCAGGCGTGCAAGAGCACCACGCACACAGCGTTGCTGAGACACAGTCCTCAGTTTCAAGTGCCCCGTTAGCACGTTGCGGCTCGGGCCGGCGGCGGCGATCTTTACTCACAGCCTCAGTTACGATGATGGCTCAGGCCACAAACAGCAATACAGCAGCGTGGACGATGTTTCACGCTGCGGGGGCAATGCGATCCCGGGGCACCTCGTAAACAGTACCACGGACCACACGGCAGTCTCAGGCGTGCAAGAGCACCACGCACACAGCGTCGCTGAGACACAGTCCTCAGTTTCAAGTGCCCCGTTAGCACGTTGCGGCTCGGGCCGGCGGAGGCGATCTTTACTCACAGCCTCAGTTACGATGATGGCTCAGGCCACAAACAGCAATACAGCAGCGTGGACGATGTTTCACGCTGCGGGGGCAATGCGATCATGGGGCACCTCGTAAACAGTAACACGGACCACACGGCAGTCTCAGGCGTGCAAGAGCACCACGCACACAGCGTCGCTGAGACACGGTTGGAAACTTTTGTGTTCCTGAGTTTCCATAACAGGGGACCAGCTCTCCTCGGGCCCTTGGAGACACGCTACTTCAGGACACAGCACACAGCAAAGTCCTCACAAGCAGGGGACACAGCACACAGCAAAGTCCCTTGTCCTCTCCTTAGTCAAACCAGCAAACTGCAGGCCAGCCCCAGAACACACAGCAAGGGCAGTCCTTCTCTTCAGCCTCTTCAGCTGATCTTCTTTGGCAGAGGTTCCTCTTGAGCACCAAGTAGCTTCAATCCTTTTTCAATATGGATTTCAGTCTTGAGTTCAGGGGTTTCAGCTCTTACATTTATACCCCTAAATGCCTTTGAAGTCTTTGTGTTCAGGGGGCTCTGACCTCGGTCCAAAACCAGACCTGGGTGTCTTCCTGCCAGTGCACATCCTCCTCCTTTGATAGTCAGGGTCTGGGGCCCAGACGCTCAGCAGGAGGTGGAGCCATCCTTTTGTAGCAGCAACACAGCCCTCTTCACATCCCGGGGGCTACTCCTCCCCCTCACATCAAATGCAGGCCAGCCTGTTGCTGTCTCACCTTCTCCTCCCTGGGGTCAGGACACTTCCCAGACCCTGTCACGTCTAAACCCCAGCAGGCAATATACAACCAGGCAGATGCACACAGGATGGTTTAAGACAAGAAACCAGCCACATCTGAAAGCGTGGTTTCTAAACACACAATTCAAAAACCATCTTCACAAAAAGATGTGTTATTAAATTCTGAGTTCAGGCACACTAAACTCCATCTCTCCATCTTATGCCTATGGGAAGACATGCTGGAAACATGGGACACAGCATTCCCCATTCTGTCCTATGTGCAAGATGGCCTTGCAACAGTGAAAAACGAATTTGGCAGTTCTTCACTGTCAGGACATGGTACACACCTCAGTACATGTCCTACCTTTCACATACACTGTACCCTGCCCAGGGGGTTACCTTGGCCTACTATAGGGGTGTCTGATGTGCATAAAAAGGGAAGGTAAGGCCTGGCAAGTGGGTGCACTTGTCAGGACAACAAGGCAGTTAACAAACTGTGCGCAGGCACTGCAGTGGAAAGCCTGAGATCTATCTTTAGGGCTACTTGTGTGGGTGGCACAATTAGTGCTGCAGGCCCACTAGTAGCATTTGCATTACCAGCACTGGCACACATAGTGCACTTTACTAGGGACTTCACTAGTAAGGCAAACATACCAATTATGGACAACCAATTACCATAACACTTTATACAGGGAGCACTTGCACTTTGACACTGATCAGCAGTGGCAAAGTGCCCAAAGCATCTAAGTCGGCAACATTATGTCAGAAAAAGTTCTAGGAGGAAGGCAAAAAGTTTAAGGAACTTTAGCCAAAAAGGGCCAAGTCCAACACAACTCCCTCCCAGCCTAAAGCAAGGGTAGGCCAATCACTACCTTGATGGACTTCCCTGCTTGGGGCGATAGAACCCGGACGCGGGCCCGCTACCGCACGGACACCCTCCTGTTCTATGCCTCCCTGACCTCAGGGGGTTCCCTTGATTACAACTCCCTGGGGCAACTAAGCTACTCTACTGATACTTCCTGGCAGTCGGGCCCCCTAGGGGGTGCTTGTCCCCTGCCAACTCCAGGCGGGGTTACCCTGGTGACTTCTAGGGGACCCAGCCCTTCTGGCTGGGCCTTGACCCACGGGTTCTCCTACTGGGGAACACCTCCTCTCAACCTTTCGTCTAGACTTCTGGGCCTTCAGGTCCACGGGAGCCCTGGTTACAGACGCCCCATGACCTCCTGACGCTAGGTGTTCTTCCTCGCACAGCTGGCAAGTAGGTTCTAGACCTCCAACCGGGTGTTCTCCTAAAGAGCCCTCCAGTCTCTGGGGTGGGGCTGCGGACCCCCGGGGATGCCGCTTACACTCTCTCCCTCTCCTTTGAGACAGGGTGCTAGCCTGCATGCCCCCCACTTCTCTGGGACCCGACTGCACCACTCTGTCCTTCTTCCCTCCCACGGGACCGGAAGATCTCTGAGTTGCTGCTGGGATTCCCCCTTAGTGCCTCTTCAGACCCTCTGTCCCTTAACCAGGGGTCTGTTTCTGGTGCCAGCTCCTGGGAATCAAAGAGCTCACACTCTAACAGGTGTTGGCGCAACTCTGAAAAATGATTACTGAGCCGACGCTCCCTGGGGCCCAAATTGAGCAATCCCTTCAAATCATTCGCCATGCTAACCATCACCCAATCATCCAGTGCACGCGTGTACTCATCCCCCCCCATTCCAAGGACTGGATTTCAGTTCCTTGAAGTTCCCGAATTTCTGCTTGTACTGTTCAGGAGTGAGCCCATACCTGAGGCATAAAGCCTCCTTCATATTGGCGTAGGTCAGGGTTCCCGCCCTCTCTAAGCGTGGTAAAACATCCCTCCCAGAAGCCTCAAAGTGTTTCCATAGGCCCGCCCCCAATGCTTCTCAGGCACCTCATTCATCCTCAGTGCGATCTCATATGCCGTGAACTACGCATAAATATCATCACCCCTCTGGTAATCTCGCGCTAAGTCTTTGGGAACGTACACCTTACCCGCTGGAACTGGCTGTGCGCTGCCACCATTCGAACTGGACTCCACCTGTTTAGCCTTAATGTCCAGTTCCCTCATGCTTAACTCATGAGCTAAGAGAATCTTTTTCTCTTCCAAGGCGAGAGCGTTCTTTCTCTCCTCTGCTCGCTTTTCGCTTTCAATGAGCAGCTTTTTCTCCTCTGCTTGAGCCTTCAGTTTTAAAACCTCCAACTCATGCTCTCTGACCCTTTGATTTTCCTCCAGCTCCTCTGGGGAAAAGCTCCTCCCTGAATGGTTACTACCAGCCCCTGTGGCTGGTCCTTCCACCGGCAAATCCTGTGGACCAAATCCATTCCCTGGGTCATCCTCATCCACCTCATCATCACCTGTCTCCTGAGCCTCTTTCGTATCCCACCAGGCCCTCAAGGCCGTTTGCAGCTCCTCCTTCTTGGCGCTACTTTTCATGGGACATCCCAAAGCTTTGCAGAATTGCCTCAATTGATCAACTTTGTAGGTAAGCAATGCCTCAATGTCGAATTCCAATTCTGCAGCCTCACTGGCTACTTGACTCCTTTGAGACATGATGTGTGGCTTAAAGGTCGCTCAAAAATAGAACCAAAAATCAAAACACAATATGTGGTTGCATCGTGGTCTGGGCTAAACTAGTGATGTACACCAATCATTGAGTCAGTTGCAAATACACGTTCAAATCCCACCGCTGCCACCAATGTTAGAACTGGAGGACTCTAGTTGGCTGAGGTATGTACCTTAGTCCAAATAGGGACCCTTGCTTCTAATCAGGGTAAGGAGGGACACACCCTTAGATAACCCCTGCTCACCCCCTGGTAGCTTGGCACGAGCAGCCAGGCTTATCTCCAAGGCAATGTGTAAAGTATTTGCAACCACACTCCCAGTAACACAGTGATAACACCACAAATGGACAACACACTGGTTTCATAAAAATAGCAGTATCTTTATAAAAAGGAATACGATGAGACCAAACGATAGAAAAGCAACATATGCATATTTGTAATTATTCACTTGGCCGGTTATTAGGCAAGCAATCACTTGTAGGTTCTTGCGGTATTAATGAGCAATTTACGATCTCTAATGTAGTCCTAATGCAATGCTATGCAGTTCGTAATGCAGCTCGTAATGTAATACTAGGACAGTCCTTAATGCAAGATTCAGGCAGATCGTAATGCAATAATAATGCGATTCGTAATGCAAGAATCAGGCAGTTCGTAATGCAATAATAATGCGGTTCGTGATGCAAGAATCAGGCAGTTTGTAATGCAATAATAATGCGGTTCATAATGCAAGAATCAGGCACTTCGTAATGCAATAATAATGCGGTTCGTGATGCAAGAATCAAGCAGTTTGTAATGCAATAATAATGCGGTTCGTAATGCAAGAATCAGGCAGTTCGTAATGCAATAATAATGCGGTTTGTAATGCAATCTGCGCGGTCAACTCGGGCACCACTAGGCCCCAACAGCAGAGACAACGGTCATAGGCTTACAGGGGTGGCCCCGGTCCGCTGGGCAGGTTCGGGCTGCTCGGGGACTCAGCGCGTCTAACGCGGTGCAGCGGGAGAGAGCTCGGAGCACTCCTGTACTCCTCCTGCACGCCTCCCCAGACCGCACACGCTTGCGGCTCCCGACCGGAGTCCAAGCCTTACCTGGGGGGGGTGCGCTGCCTCGCTCTCTCTATCTCCCCGCTCGTCGGACGTCCCGCTGGGCGATCCCGATCACGTTGCGGCTCTGTTGCTAGGCGACGCTGTAGCCAGACAGGTTACGGCGCGGCCTTCTCCGTCATTGATGATCTTGGGCAGATTCCTTTCGACTAACAACGATCACAATCCCTTTCACCTTGTAGCTTCCTTAGCTTCAAGAAATCCTTTAGCACGTTGCGGCTCGGGCCGGCAGCGGTGATCCTTACTTACAGCCTCAGTTACGATGACGGCTCGGGCCACAAACAGCAATACAGCAGCGTGGACGATGTTTCACGCTGCGGGGGCAATGTGATCCCGGGGCACCTCGTAAACAGTACCACGGACCACACGGCAGTCTCAGGAGTGCAAGAGCACCACTCACACAGCATCGCTGAGACACAGTCCTCAGTTTCAAGTGCCCCGTTAGCACGTTGCGGCTCGGGCCGGCGGCGGTGATCTTTACTCACAGCCTCAGTTACGATGACGGCTCGGGCAACAAACAGCAATACAGCAGCGTGGACGATGTTTCACACTGCGGGGGCAATGCGATCATGGGGCACCTCGTAAACAGTACCATGGACCACACAGCAGTCTCAGGCGTGCAAGAGCACCACGCACACAGCGTCGCTGAGACACGGTTGGAAACTTTTGTGTTCCTGAGTTTCCACAACAGGGGACCAGCTCTCCTTGGGCCCTTGGAGACACGCTACTTCAGGACACAGCACACAGCAAAGTCCTCACAAGCAGGGGGACACAGCACACAGCAAAGTCCCTTATCCTCTCCTTAGTCAAACCAGCAAACTGCAGAACGCACAGCAAGGGCAGTCCTTCTCTTCAGTCTCTTCAGCTGTTCTTCTTTGGCAGAGGTTCCTCTTGAGCACCAAGTAGGTTCAATCCTTTTTCAATCTGGATTTCAGTCTTGAGTTCAGGGGTTTCAGCTCTTACATTTATACCCCTAAATGCCTTTGAAGTCTTTGTGTTCAGGGGGCTCTGACCTCGGTCCAAAACCAGACCTGGGTGTCTTCCTGCCAGTGATCACCCTCCTCCTTTGATAGTCAGGGTCTGGGGCCCAGACGCTCAGCAGGAGGTGGAGCCATCCTTTTGTGGCAGCAACACAACCCTCTTCACATCCAGGGGGCTACTCCTCCCCCTCACATCAAATGCAGGCCAGCCTGTTGCTGTCGTACCTTCTCCTCCCTGGGGTCAGGACACTTCCCAGACCCTGTCACGTCTAAACCCAGGCAGGCAATATACAACCAGGCAGAGGCACACAGGATGGTTTAATGCAAGAAACCAGCCACTTCTGAAAGCGTGGTTTCTAAACACACAATTCAAAAACCATCTTCACAAATAAATGTGTTATTAAATTCTGAGTTCAGGCACACTAAGCTCCATCTCTCCATCTTATGCCTATGGGAAGACATGCTGGAAACATGGGACACAGCATTCCCCATTCTGTCCTATGGGCAAGATGGCCTTGCAACAGTGAAAAACGAATTTGGCAGTACTTCACTGTCAGGACATGGTACACACCTCAGTACATGTCTTACCTTTCACATATATATATATATAAGATGCTGATTATAAACTAATAAAAGAACCAGGGAAGATTGTTTAAATCTGAATAAAAAAGAAAAAACCAACGAAATAACAGTCGCAGAACCCATCAGGCTAATTACGGATTTTTCAAATGAAAAGGATGAGTTAAGGAAAATTCTCAGGAAAAATTGGAAAATCCTACAAATGGATGAAACAGTGGGCGAACTGGTGGGCAAACATCCTATAATAACTTATCATCGCGCAAAGAACTTGAAAGACCAATTGATACACAGTCATTTTAAAGGGAAACAGAAGGATACATCTTGGCTAAACACCAAAGGTTTCATAAAATGCCATTCTTGTAAGGTGTGCCAGATCGCGAAACCTGTCAAGAAAATAAAATTTGCTAATAACAGAATCTGGGAGATAAGGGAATTAATAACATGTAAGACACACTTCACTGTATACGTAGTAGAATGTCCCTGTCCACTCAAGTACGTCGGAAGTACAATTTGTGCTTTGAAAAAACGTATAATGGAACATGTAAGAGCAACGTCCAACAAAGATAGATCAAACGCAATCGCAAAACATATGGAACAACACCATCAAAGCGATTGGAAGATGTTAAAATTCTATGGAATCGAGACAGTCCCCCAAAAGAACGGGGGGAAACCGAGAACGACTTCTACGCCAGAAAGAATCACGCCATATTCTCAATTTACGAACAATGAACCCGCATGGCCTCAACCAATCAGAAGAACTTTATATTCATTTATAAAACAAATTTGACTAACCCTCAAATATTAAATTGTGACACATTTTAACAGTTTATCACGAATTTTAAGACACATGCACATAGAACCGGATGTCAAATAAACTCCCAAAATAAAGTAAAAATGTTAAGAAAACAAAAAATTACGAGCAAACAAAATATAAAAAATATTAACAATACCCACTCGAGGGTTAAGAAAGTTGAAAACATCAATGAACAAAAGGAAACGGGTGAGTCCCCAAATCCGAAATAAATAGGGAGATAGGGGTTTTGCCATCCGGATGTAGGAAAAAAGAAAAAGGATCAAAAAAGAATATAAAAGAGGACTTTGAGTGAATTAAATAATGTATAGTTTTCATTTGGTTTTATTCACACATAGTTTTGTGTTTTCTTTCCTTTTTTCTCTTTTTTCCTTCTCTTTTTTTATTTTTATATTCACTTAAGTTTGGTTTATAAATTTCACGTATAACAGAGAAAAAATCACATAACATTTAAGAAAAACTACAACTCCCAGAAATCTATGGGGCCCTTGTAATCCGGTGCAGGAAATGATGTAATAGTAACAACTCTCACAAGGGCGCCCATGTGATCGTGAACAAGGTATTGTGTAATACCGAAACGCGTTGATCTTAACTGATGCCTTGTCCCCATTGATGCAAGGGAGGAAATAAATCCAAGTGCGTTTAAACTCGACAGGAGTGCGGCTCGTTTTTTCTTTCTCAACCAGAGGAGGAGTGTGGATGATTGAAAGCGGTGTGGTTCAGCCGCGGGGCGACGCACCCAAAGGAGCGCTGTATTTAACCGGCAACAGGGAACCAATGTGAGGAATATATATATATATATATATATATATATATATATATATATATATATATATATTCACTGAAAAAACCATAGGTTTTAGGGACATTTATAGTTAGTTGGACATTGCACTCGTACAAAACCCGTGAAATTCCCCCGTTATAGTTAGTTCAGGTAACTATAACTCGCGCCCCCGCAATGCACTGCTGATGACGTCACATATTACATCACTCATGACATGGTCAGTGACATCACTGATGACATCACTGATGACATCTCAAATGACATCACAGATGACATCATCCAGTGACTGTGTGTTTCTGTAAAGTTTAAATAAGTTTAATATATATAGGGAAAGGCGTATTGAAGAATGAGTGGGTGTATAAGTGTCTGAATGTATGATTTAGTAGGTGCGTGACTAACTCTATAAGTGAGTGATTAAACGTATCTTACTGAATGCATGGGTTAGTGACTAAACTGGGTGAATGTCTGTATCCGTCTGTCTGTTGCTGTGTAAGTGGCTGCATGGGTTTGTGAATAGCTACATGAGTGTCTATATGAGTTATTGATTGGTTGTCTGAGTATCTGTATGTGTGCCTGAGTGTTTGTGTGGGTGGGGTGTGTGCGACTCTGTGCATAGATGTGTGAGTGGGTGATTCACTGGGTGGATGGTTTCAAGAGTGCATCTGTGATAGACTGTATGGGTGGGTAAGTGTGTGTAAGAGTGTGTTAGTGAGTGAATGCATGTCCCAGTGGTACATGTGTGAGTAACTACATATGTGAAAGGCAGTATATATGTGTGTTGGAGTATATAAATAGCTATAAGCGAGAGTGTGTGATTGTGAGAGTGACTGTATGGATGAGTGTGTGCTTGTATCAGAGATTGTATAAGAGCATAAGAATGTGCTAGTATTTGTATGAGTAAGTGAGCTGGTGTGTGTATAACTGTATAGGTGAGTAAATGGGTGTGTGCTTAATTTTTGCATGACTGACTAGGTGTGTGAGTACCTCTATGGATGAGTGGTGGTGTGTGAGTGTTTATATAGGTGTATGAGTGCATATAATAGTCCTGTACTGAGTGACTATAAGTATGAGTAATTGTACGGGTTAGTGAGTAGATGTGTGTGTGTAGACCTAAGAATCAGTGAATGTGTATATAGTAATTGGTGTTGGAGTGTCTATGGTTTTGACAATGGCAGTCTGTAATTTACAGTGGGTGTATCAAAAGTTATATTAGGGTGTGAGAAGATGCATCAAATTATCTTATGGATGATGTCATCAGTGATGTCATCAGTGATGTCATTTGAGATGTCATCAGTGATGTCATCAGTGATGTCACTGACCATGTCTTGAGTGATGTAATATGTGACGTCATCAGCAGTGCATTGCGGGCGCGAGTTATAGTTACCTGAACTAACTATAACGGGGGAATTTCACGGGTTTTGTACGAGTGCAATGTCCAACTAACTATAACTGTCCCTAAAACCTATGGTTTTTTCAGTGAATTTCTAAGGTTTTTTAAATGCTAATTTCTAACTATAACGTGCCTGAAACCTATGGTTTTTTCAGTGAATTTCAAAGGTTTTTTAAATGCTAATTCCTAACTATAACGTGTCTGAAACCTATGGTTTTTTCAGTGAATTTCAAAGGTTTTGTAAATGACAATTTTTAAATGTATTAATTGTTATATTTATTTTTTTGATACTGATTTACAACATTTTTTTAAACTATTTATTTTTAGATATTTTATTTTTTAAATTACATTGTAATTACATTATACATTACATTACAAAATATACTTTCTCAGAATGAATAACTTTAGTTTAAATACTTTGCAAATAGGCAATAGACTTTTAAGTACAGTAGTTACAGTTGTTGCAATGGGCAACACAATTTCAAACACAATGCAACATTGAGCTCAATGTGAATTTCTAGTTAAATGCAATTAGTTACTTTATGGATTACTTTTCTAACCACAGGACTGGATCCTAGATTCAGTCCTGGGACATCTCCTGTAAACAGTTGAGTAAAAGCGTTTTGGTTACAGTAGTGATTTTTAAGGAATAGTATTGTATTTTAAAGGTTGACACTTCGAAACTTTTTCACATAGAATCACCAATGTTATCCTATGGGAGGAAATTCACTTAGCAGGTAAGTAGTGTTATCGTTACTTTTTCTTACTTAGTGGTGGATCCTGGATCCAGCACTGGTGCATCTCCTGTAAACAGTTGAAAGAATGCGTTTAAGTCACACAGGCGATTTTTAAGGAATATTTGTAGTTTGTGAAAATCGACACTTTGAAACTTTTCTGCTGAAAACCAGACAATGGATTCCTATGGAAGGAAATTCAAGTTACTGGTAAGTATGGTTAGAATTACTTTTCAGGGTCAGTGCTGGGCTAAAAGATGCAGCACTGGGTTCTCTCCTGATAACAGGTGAGTAAATCGGAATTCGTAGTTCGGCTGATTTTAGAGGAATATTATAAAGTTCCAAAACTCCACACTTAGAAGAATTTCCAAGTGAAACCAGTCAATGTTAGCCTATGGAAGGAAATTCAAGTTACTGGTAAGTACGGTTAGAATTACTTTTCTGGTTCAGTACTGGGTTCAAAGATGCAGCACTGAGGTCTCTCCTGATAACAGGTGAGTAAATCGGAATTCGTAGTTCGGCTGATTTTAGAGGAATATTTGCACAATGGTGAATAAAGGGGGTGGGGCCTGAGGATACATGTCTGCAAACACGCCCTGTGGCGCGTTTTAAGTTGGAGAATTAATTCCTCCTCAATCCCGAGGGTCCCTAGGGGCCAACTAGCCCACCAGGTACCTCCAGTATGCGCCAGAGAGCTGCATTGCAGAGAGGTGTTCAGAGGCCACACCCCTTTTTACAACACTCTGCAACGCAGCTCCGTGGCACTTACTGGAGGTACCTGGTGGGCTAGTTGGCCCCCAGGGACCCTCAGGATTGAAGAAGATTTAATTCCCCATCTTAAAACACGCCACGGGGCCTGTTTGCACACATGTCACCTGAAGCCCCGCCCCCTCCCTTCACCACTGTGCAAACGCGCCCCGTGGTGCATTTTAAGTTGGGGGATTAAGTCCCCTTGAATCCTGAGGGTCCCTGGAGTCCAAGTAGCCCACCATGTACCTCCAAAAGCGCCACAGAGCTGCGTTGCAGAGAGGTGTAAAAAGGGCGTGGCCTCTGTACACCTCTCTGCAACGCAGCCCCCTGGCGCATACTGGAGGTTCCTGGTGGGCTAGTTGGCACCCAGTGACCCCCAGTATTTAAGGGGAATTCGTTCCCCATCTGCAAACGCGCCAGGGGGCGCGTTTGCCAAGTGGTAAAGGAAGGGGGCGGGGCCTGCGGCCCGATCTTTTTTTTTTTCTGAAGGGGGTCTGTGTGGCCCACCTTCCTTTTTCCTATTTTTGGGCCCTGGGGACCCCATCCCCAGGGCCTTACCCCTTTTCTTTTTTTTTTTTTTTAAATTAAACGGGAAGGGGGCCGCATGGCCCCCCTCCTGAGGCCGAATCCGGCCCCGGGGACCCCATCCCCCGGGGCATGGCCACACTTTTAAATACATTTTTATGGAGGGGGCTGCGTGGCCCCCCCTCCTCAGGCCTCCTTTTGCCCCGGAAACCCCATCCCCCGGGGCAGGCCTTTATTTTTAATTTTTTATAATTTTTTAAAATTATTTTTGGGGCGGGGGGCCGCGTGGTCCCCCTCCCGGGCCACTACTTTCCCCGGGGACCCCATCCCCCGGGGCTGGCCCTATCCTTTGGGGTCCGTGGGGGGACCCCAACTCCCCCACGGACCCTGCCGGCTCCCCGCCTCCTGCGGGAGCCGGCATTGCTTTTCCACATGGGGAGCTGCTAACATGCAGCTCCCCATGTGGAAAGCTACTTGCTTTGGATATTGGAAGCGAGAGCAGGTTTCCTGCTCTCGCTTCCAATATCCAAAGCAGTTTGCTATGACAGGACGGGAGCCGCGAGGCTCCCGCCCTGCCATAGCAAACTACAGTGTCCCGGGGTAGGCACCCCGGCACACTGCAGGATCCAGCCCTGGGGGGGTGGCGGTCCCCAGGGCCATTACAGGCTCCAGGAGGGGGGCCGCGCGGCACCCTCCCTCCATCAACAAAGCCCCGGGAAGGTGGTGGTCCCCGGGCTCTGGGGGTCCGTAATGGACCCCCATATTGAAATTTTTAGTGCCCCGGGAGGTGGCGGTCCCGGGGCGTGTGGGGGCTCGAGCCCCCACACAGGTAATTTTTTAAAAATAAAAAGAAGCCCCGGGGGTGGCGGTCCCGGGGCTGCGGGAGGGCCAAGAGCCCTCCCGCACCATTATTTTTTAAAGCCCCAGGGGGTGGCGGTCCCCGGGGCTTGGGGGGCCTTCGAGGCCCCCCAAAATTAAATATAAACCCACCCCCCGCATGCCCCCGGGACTTGGCCCACCCAGGGGCAAAATAGCATCGAAGCGCGGGAGACCGTGCTTCCATTTTTTTTTTTTCAGCGGGATTCGCGCACCCTAAGCGCATCCCGCTGATTTTTTTTCTTAAAAATGCTTTTTCTGCCCAGGGGTCCTTGTGGGACCCCTGAGCAGACCTAGGGGGTCAGGGTGTTTCTACCCTGCCCCCTTTGTGCGTTTTGCGCACTTGTTTCTTTTTTTTCTCGGGGGGATCCGCGCACCCTAAGCGCATCCCGCCGATTTAAAAAAAAAAAATGCTTTTTTCTGCCCAGGGGGTCCTTGTGGGACCCCTGAGCAGACCTAGGGGGTCAGGGTGTTTCTACCCTGCCCCTTTTGCGCTTTGCGCACTTGTTTCTGTCCCTCGGTTCTACCGAGGGACAAAATGACTGCCAACACTTCCTGATTTGGAGTGTTGACAGCCAATTAGCATGCAGCTCGTGATCGGGAGGGTACGCGGACCCTACTCGGCCATAGATATATATGTGACTTTACTTTTGATTTTCTCAGGAACTACTGAACGGATTTACACCATTTAAGCAAAAGGCACAACACTGAACCAATGGCTACCTCTTTGCCAAATTTGGTGTAATTCCGTTCAGCAGTTCGGGCTGTAGCTGCGACTAAAGGTTCCTATGGAAAAATGAATGGGGAGAACGTGTTTTGGGGCCCCCCTTTTTTCTCGGCCCCCGCTGGACGAATCACCCCGAGACTTTCAGGATAGGAGCGGACCGGAGCGCCCCAACAAGTTGCAAGCTTTCACAAAGATTCGTCAACCGGCGCCAACGTTATTTCAAATAGAATGTTGCGGATTTCCTATGGAAAATAGGTCCTAACTATAACTATCTACTGGCGACCGCCAGTAGATAATATATATATATATATATATATATATATATATATTACCTACTGGCGGTCGCCAGTAGGTAGGTATAGTTAGGACCTCGTTTCTATTCAAAAGTGTTTTTTGTTTTGCCAATAACTTTGACGTTGTTTGACGAATCTTTGCGAAATTTACAAAACTAATGGCCCGCTCCGGTCAGCTCCTGTCTTGAAAGTTTCGGGGTGATTCGTCAAGCGGGGGCCGAGAAAAAAGGTGGCTCCCAAAACGCATTTTCCCCATGTTAATTTCCATAGGAATTTTAGACAAAGCTACAGCCTGAACTGCTGAACGGAATTACACCAAATTTGGCAAAAAGGTAGGTCTTGGTCCAGAAGCGACCTTTTTTTTAAATGGTGTAATTCGGTTCAGTAGGTCCTGAGAAATTAAAAAAAGAAAAATATCGATATCTGAGCACTGAGGAGGATTCGCGACTCCTCCTGGGCACGAGCTTCAGTCTGATTGGCTGCAAACACTCCAAACCAGGAAGTGTTGGCATCCATCTTGTGACTCAGTAACCGAGTCACAAGAAAAGAGTAAAAAAAAGGTGAAAAACAAGAAATGGGGGCAGGGTACAAACACCCTGACCCCCTAGGCCTGCTCAGGGGGTCCCACAAGGACCCCCAGGTCCAAAGTAAGCATTTTTTTTTTAAACGGCCTAATTCACGCTGGGGTGGCGAATTCGGCAGAGAAAATTTTTAAAAAACGAAGCGCGGGCTCCCGCGCTTCGTTGAATTTAAGCCCCTGGGTGGGCCAGGCTCGGGGGCATGCTAAATTATGTTGCGGGGCCCCCGCAGCCCCGGGGACCGCCACCTACTTGGGCCATTATGCAAAAAGGGTGGGGGGGCCTTGCGGCCCCCCACCAAGCCCCGGGAACCACCACCTCCCCAGGGCTTTTTTATAATTAGGGTGGGGGGCCTCATGGGCCCCCCAAGCCACGGGGACCGCCACCTCCCTGGGGCTTTCTTATAATTAGGGTGGGGGGGCTCCGGGGACCACCACCTCCCCGGGGCACTAAATATTGAAATTGGGGGGTCCGTTACAGACCCCTAAGCCCCGGGGACCAGGGGGCGTGTTTGCAGAGTGGTGGAGAAAGGGGGCATGGTTTAGTGCGTAAACTTTGTAAATGTCTGTATCAGTGTGTCAGTTGGTGTGTAAGCGGCTGCATGGGTTAGTGAGTAGCTACATGAGTGTCTATTTGGGTTATTGATTGGTTGTCTGAGTATCTGTATGGGTGCCTGAGTGTCTATGTGGGTGGGTGGGGGGTGTGTGACTCTGTGCATGGATGTGTGAGTGGGCAATTCACTGGGTGTATGGGTTCAAGAGTGCATCTGTGAAGGGCTGTGTGGGTGGGTGAGTGTGTGTATGGATATGTTGGTGAGTGAATGGGTGTCTCAGTGGTACATATGTGAGTAACTACATCTGTAAAAGGCGGTATATGTGAGTGTTGGAGTATATAAATCACTATATGTGAGAGTGAGTGATTGTGAGAGTGGCTGTATGGATGAGTGAGTGCTTGTATCAGTGATTGTATAAGAGAGTAAGTATGTGTTAGTATCTGTATGAATAAGTGAGGTGGTGTGTGTATAACTGTATAGGTGAGTAAATGGGAGTGTGAATGATTCTTTGCATGATTGACTAGGTGTGTGAGTAACTCTATGGATGAATGGCGATGTGTGAGTGTCTGTATAGGTATATGAGTGCAAATGATAGTGCTGTATTGATCAGTGACTGCATGTATGAGTGACTGTATGGGTGAATGAGTGGACGCGTGTGTAGACCTAGGAGTCAGTGAGTGGGTATGTAGTAACCGGTATTGGTGTGTCTATGGTTTTGAAAATGGTAGTCTGTATTTTACAGTGGGTGTATCAAAGGTTATATTAGGGTATGAGGAGGTGCATCAGATTATCACGTGGATGATGTCATCAGTGATGCCATTTGAGATGCCATCAGTGATGTCATCAGTGATGTCACTGACCATGTCATGAATGATGTAATATGTGACTTCATCAGCAGTGCACTGCGAGGGCGCGAGTTATAGTTAGCTCAACTAACTATAACAGCCGAATTTCTCTAGTTTTGTATGAGTGAAATGTCCAACTAACTATAACGTCCCTGAAACCTATGGTTTTTCAGTGAATATATATATATATACATATATATTTATATCTTCATAAGGAAAGATAGAAAGAAAAAGGTTGACGTAAAATAAGTGACGTAAAGTAAGGAAATAAACATGATAGAAAAATTATTTTAAAAAATATATGCCAACTGCCTGTTAGTTAAGTTTAAAGAACAAGTAATGGACAGAATGCTGACCGAATCAAACATTCACCCCCAGTCACATATCTGAGTTTAATCCATCGTTTGTTTGATCACCACGCCCCCTCAGTTTGGACCAAGCCACATGCAAATCAGTCTTGACCCTGCTCCCTATGGGAACAGTCCAGGCCGGACTGCCAGGTCAGGTCCTCCCTGGACCGGAAACAAGCATCCTGGGACCAGTTTCATGGTATCACCCCCTCATCAGCCAGGCTAGTGAAGACTGATTTGCATATGGCTGGGTCTAAACTACGGTGGCATGGTGAGCAAAAAAACGATGGATCAAACCTAGATCTGTAACTTGGGGTGAATGTTTGTTATGTTGTGTTGTTTTCATAAAGCGCTTGAATGCTCAAAGCTAGCTGAGTGTAGATAGTTCATGGGTCAGATTTTAGGTGAAGACAAAAAGCCAGGTTTTAAGGGCTTTGCTAAAAGACAGGAGACAGGGTTGGGATGTAATATGCCAAGGGAGAATGTTCCGCACCTTTGCGGCTCCTAGCAGGAAGCCTCTATCCCCCCAACTAGTGTGTTTAAAAATCGGAACAGGGATGAGCTTGGATGAAGTGGATCTGGGGGAACGGGAGGGTACGTACCAAGTGAAGCATTTTTTCAAAAAGTCTAGGCCCATTCCATGTAGTGCCTTGTAAACGATACCCAGAGCTTTAAAATGTATTCTTTGTGTGACCAGGAGCCAGTGGAGCTTGGTTATGTTTGATTTCTTCTGCATTCCATCCATCATTTGTTCTTTAAACTTAACTCACAGGCAGTTGCCATTTAATTTTTAAAAGACTCTTTCTGTCATGTCTATTCACTGGGGGTGAATGCTTGATTTGTTCAGCATTCCGTCCATCATCTGTTCTTTTTGCTTGCAAGTTCAGTTTATCAGGCAGTTCAGTGAAGAGTGAGCGACAATTAAAAAAATTGGGGCAGATTTACAAGAAACTGACGCATCTGTAGAGATGCGTCAGTTTCACTGCGCCAGCCTGCGATACCCTTGCGCCACCATGGATGCCCCGTATTTACAATACGGTGCACCATGGCGCAAGGACTGACAGATGCGTCAGAAATTCTGACGCATCTCTTGGCCAAAAGGTCACGCATTGCTGGAGTCGTGTCACAAGCACGACGCAACTCCAGCAATGCTTGGGTGAAGCCTATACTAAATACACTGCGTCACTCCTTACGCCTGCTTCAAGCAGGTGTAAGGTTTGAACGCAGTGGCATCCTAGAAGTGGCGCAGTGAAATCTTGTAGATTTCACTGTGTCACTTCTACGAGGCTTTCCTGCGTGGGAACGCCCACCCTGCATACATTATACCTGACGCAGGTATAATGTGACGCAGGGCTTTACAACGTGACGCATCTCCCTAGATGCATCACGTTGTAAATTGGCCGCATTGTTTACGCTGCCGCTGCGTCACAAAAGTGACGCAACGGCGGCGCAAAAGTGTTGCAAAGGGCTTGTAAATCTGCCCCATTGTTTTTACAGACCACTATTTCTTTCATTTCAGGACTTTCGACTGATCTGATTACTTTGCCAAAGGGACTCTTAGCAGGTGGGGAGGCCATGACTTAAAAGGTCTTTGAGTTGCAACAAAAAATATTTGCAGCACAAATAATCCACCATTTAAACTCTGTGAGGTGACCATGTAGGCAGATGGGATGAAAAACTCTGATGCCGCCACTAGATTTTTTTGTATGTGTGTGTGTATGTATTTTCCCAGCTAGAAGGTGAGGATGTGCCCTGATTTCACCTGGAGCATGTACTACCCCTTGTGTTTACTTCTGTGTGGTTCCATGGGTGAGATGCGAGTGTGCTGCCCTAGCTCTCCCCTGAGTATCAATATGTAGGTGTCTGGTTGGGAGTTGAGTATATTCCTGCACCATTTGTGTATATTGTTTTTAATATAAGAGAGAGGTGTGTGAGAATTTGGCTTTTTCCTGGTGTGTGTTTATGTCAGAGAGAGAATGAGAGGGAGGGTTGTGTGATGATGAAGAAAGTGTGAAGTTAGAGTATGTTGGTTTACAAGATATCCATAGCAAAACCATAAGCAGTTGCATAGCAGGGGTGTCATGGGCAAAATGCAAATAATAAATGAGGCCCGGTGCCTAACATGAAATAAAGAACTTCCTCCCTCCTACCGAAATGGTTCTGGACAGGGGCGTGAAGACCCTGTCCTCTAACTACAACATTTTGGTGATAATTTGTTAAATTAACTTGCGTGGACATGCAACAGGTCTCTAGCAGCAGTTGGAAGCTGGTCCAGACAGAAGAGGAGGCCTGCCTATAGATGGAGTGAACAGAGAGAGTAATGTTATGCAACAGACAACGGCGGACCGCAGTGGTTGCACCTCACTGCTCAGTTCCTCTAGTAATTAGCTTCACGTGGTAAGTGTCGGTGTGCAAAAACAACTCCTGCACCTGCCGTTGTTCGGTGCAAACTGCAAGGCAGATTCAAAACTGTACCAAAGTGGAGAGTTGCACTCCCAAAGTGTCCTTGTCAATAAGTTTGACTGACCAGTGTTTAAGTATAAAGTAATCCTTTATTTGCAAGTCAATAGATTACATTAGCTCCAGCCAACGCGTTTCGTTCATTGAGTATGAACTTCTTCAGGGCAAAGTGGCTTGGAAATGGGCGAGGAATCGTGGTCCTGAGTACCCCCAATCGGGTCGCACTGGTTATCACGGATGATGTAGGTATCGCAGGTGCATCCGGTGCGTCCTGCCGCGGCCTCCTTGATAAGGGCCAAATACGCAAGCCTTGTGCTTCGCTTGGCACAGGCGTTCCTGTTCTGATGGAGGACCTCCGTCAGCACAGGAACGCCTGTGCTTAATACTGCCTTATACATAAGGCGCAGCCCCTATCGCCACCACAAAGTCAGTAAAAGTGATGTTGTGGTGGCGATAGGGGCTTGTACATATGCCCCCAAGAGCAAACTAAGTGCTCTATTCTTTTCACCACAGTGTTTTCATCACCCTTCACAGAGGTAACAGCAGCAAGAAAATAAGCACTCAACTTATTTTCACAAGCAGCATTGACGCAGCAGGGTGGTGTTGCTGACCTGTTTTTCAGTGAGTTTACAATTACAACAGAGTGGTGACGTAATGAAGGTACAGACATATCAGTGTGTTAGCTTTCTTTCATCCTTTCTCCCACGCCTGCTGAACATACAACTTGTACAACCTCTAGAAGCACACAGAGGCAAGCCCTGGCAAGAGCGCATTAAGGGTCAGTGCTCTATTATCATCTTGCTATTGAGAAACCTTAATACCTCTACTTATCCTTCAAGCTGTGAAAAAACAGAGGCCCATTTCTCTGCACAAGTCAAATGATTTTGATACTGGTGGAATTCTCATCGGACCCAAAATATCCTGCAAATGACATTCTTTGCACTGCAGCTAGAGTGTAAAGCATGTGATATAAGAGATGGCCGCTCAAGAATCCGCCCAACAGCCACACCAGCAAGAAAGCCACCTGGTTCACCGAAGACCTCCAGGCCTCCAAACGAACATGCCGAAAACTGGAGAAGATCTGGCTCCACGAACGGACAGCGGACAGCTACGCCGCCCACAAGAGCGCCACCCGCAGTCACCATCACCTCATCAGATCCGCCAAAAGGGCCTCACTCAAAGACCGCCTACACAACAACGCACACAACAGCAAAGAGCTCTTCAACATCGTGAAGGAACTCTCCAACCCCAGCTCCAACACCAACAACATCCAGCCGTCGCGAGACCTGTGCGACTCACTGGCCACCTTCTTCCACCGCAAAATCGCCGACATCCACGACAGCTTCAACACCACGACCGCCCCGGCAACCACCGAGACCATTGCCCCCACAACCACCAACCGCCTGCTCTCCTGGACCAACATCAACGACGAGGACACCAGCGAGATCATGAACACCATCCACTCCGGTTCACCGCTAGACCCGTGCCCTCACCACATCTTCAACAAAGCCAGAACAGCCATCGCGCCCCATCTCCGGAAAATAATCAACATCTCCTTCGAGACAGCAACCTTCCCGGAAAGCTGGAAGCACGCCGAGATCACCGCCTTACTCAAGAAACCCAAGGCAGACCCCAAGGACCTCAAGAACTTCCGACCCATCTCTCTGCTCCCGTTCCCCGCGAAGGTCACAGAGAAAATCGTCAACAAACAACTGACCCGCTACCTCGAGGAGAACAACATCCTGGACCCTTCCCAGTCCGGCTTCCGCAGCAACCACAGCACCGAAACCGCCCTCATCGCCGCCACCGATGACATCAGGACCCTGCTAGACAACGGAGAAACAGCAGCCCTCATCCTCCTGGACCTATCAGCCGCCTTCGACACGGTCTGCCACCACACACTACGAACACGCCTTCACGACGCCGGGATCCAAGAGAAGGCCCTGGACTGGACCACATCCTTCCTTTCCGGCAGAACACAAAGCGTCCGCCTCGCCCCCTTCCGATCCAAGGCCACCAAGATCATCTGCGGCGTACCCCAAGGCTCCTCCCTCAGCCCAACGCTGTTCAACATCTACATGGCACCCCTCGCCCACGTCGCCCGACAGCACAACCTCAACATCATCTCCTACGCCGACGACACCCAGCTGATCCTCTCCCTCACCAAAGACCCTCACACCGCCAAAGCCCACCTCCACGAAGGAATGAAGGCCGTCGCCGAATGGATGACGACCAGCCGCCTGAAGCTGAACTCGGACAAGATGGAGGTCCTCATCCTTGGTTCCAACCCTTCAGCCTGGGATGACTCCTGGTGGCCAACATCACTGGGAACAGCCCCGCCACCCACCGACCACGTACGCAACCTAGGGGTCATCCTCGACCCCACCCTCTCCATGACTAAGCAGGTCAACGCCGTTTCCTCATCCTGCTTCAACATCCTCCGAATGCTCCGCAGGATCTTCAAGTGGATCCCCACCGAAACAAGAAAAACAGTCACCCAGGCCCTCGTCACCAGCAGGCTGGACTACGGAAACGCCCTCTACGCAGGAACGACGGCTAAGCTCCTGAGACGGCTGCAACGCATCCAGAACGCCTCTGCACGTCTTATCCTCGACATCCCCGACGCAGCCACATCACACCCCACCTGAGAGACCTGCACTGGCTCCCTGTCAACAAGAGGATAACCTTCAAGCTCCTCACCCACGCACACAAAGCACTCCACAACTCTGGACCAGCCTACCTCAACAGACGACTCAGCTTCTACACCCCCACCCGCCAGCTCCGCTCGACCAGCCTCGCCCTCGCCACAGTCCCCCGCATCCGGAAAACGACCGCCGGCGGCAGATCCTTCTCCCACCTCGCCGCCAAGACCTGGAACACCCTCCCCACCAACCTCCGACAGACCCAAGACCTACTGGCCTTCAGAAGACTCCTCAAGACCTGGCTCTTCGATCAATAGCAGCACCACCCCCCTCTTCCCCCAGCGCCTTGAGACCCTCGCGGGTATGTAGTGCGCTTTATAAGTGACATGATTGATTGATTGATTATATCTGGCACTCATGATCGGAACAGTAGCCAGGAAAAAACTGGAATTCTCGACACAGAATGACTTGGAATTCTTCCTTGATCACTTGGACTCTAATGTAATGGGGCTGGAGCCCCCATGTGGATGAAGTGACCACTACACCAGATCCACAAAATAATCAAGATCTGGCACAATCTTTGGACCCACTGTTAAACAGGACAATCTGGTGGAGATCAGACAAAGAAAGTCTCAACAAAATCATAAACGTTTTGAATAAAGACAATGACAAATCCAGGTACCCCTTGAAAAACCCTAGCCACTCTGACATCTGAGAATAATGATTGCAAATTCTGTCTGAATTGGTAAAGCTGTTGTGTTGGATTTGGGTTGGAATAGGTATACTTTTCTGCCACACTGTTATTTATCCCACCACTCTTGATCACATACTGGTTTTACATGTTAATTACTAGGTCGAGCTATTGGCCGATTATTAGATTGGATTACTGATGCACATTGCTCTAATTTTGATAGCTTTCTGACTCACACACTCTTGCTTTTTTCTAGCACATTGTCATTACACCAAGTATACTACTGGACCGAACACCTAGGTGATGGAGCCCGTAGATAGAAAACAGTCACCCCTAGCTCGGGCTTTAGCCCTTTCATCACAAGATAGTACTAGAGACTTATTTATTAACTGTTGGACTTGGCCTTCTCTGCAGGGTAACCCCCAAACCTTTTGCATCTACCCCTCTTATTTTTGATGAATTTGTTTTTGCTGACTTTAGGACTCTGTGCACTTTACCACTGTTAACCAGTGCTAAAGTGCTGGTGCTCACCCCTAAAACATGGCAAACGTGGCTTACACCTGATCGGCACATCTAATTTATGTATAGGTTCCTAATAAAGTGGTATTCCATATACCCAGGGCCTCTAAATTAAATGCTACTGGTGAGCTTGCAGCACTTACTATGCCACCCACTTAAGTAGCCCCTTAGAACATGCCCCAAATCTGCAATTGCAGTCTGAATGCAGGTTTATACTGCCAATTCAACTTGGCAAAAGAAACCACTTGCCAAGCCTTAAACTCCCCTTTTATTAGCTATAGGCCACCCCTAAGGTAGGCCCTAGGTAACCCAAAAGCCCAAAGGGCAAGGTACATTGGGCCAGATGTACGACCCTAAATTGCATGCGCAAATGGGTTTGTGACCCGTTTGCGCATGCAAAAGTACACAGGGCCATGTGCAATTCCTAAATAGCGAGTCACAATTTATTTGCGACTCGCTATTTAGGAATTGCGAGTCGCTATTAGGAAGGGGCGTTCCCTTCCTAATAGCGACCGCAAAGCCACTTGCAAATTACCACCTTTGGTAATGGAGGCGTAAATGGGAAGGGGTCCCCAGGGAACCCCTTCCCCTTTGTGACTGGCCCCAAAAATATTTTTTAAGGGCAGGCAGTGGTCCCAGGGACCACTACCTGCCCTTAAAAAATGAAACGAAAACGTTTCATTTTTTTTTTTTAAATGCATCCCGTTTTCCTTTAAGGAAAACGGGCTGCATTTGAAAGAAAAAAACTGCTTTATTTAAAAGCAGTCCCAGACATGGAGGTCAGCTGAGCCCAGCAGGCTACCATCCCTGGGAGTGCCCTCCATTCCCAATGGGGTCGCAATTTGCGAGTGGCTCATGAATATTCATGAGCCTTGCAATTTGCGACCCCATTGGGAATCGCAAACAGTGTCTCAGACACTGTTGTGCACACCAATTTGCGAGTCGCAAATGCGACGCAATTTGCGAGTCGCAAATTGGCGGGTCGTACATCTGGCCCATTGTAATTAAAAGGTTGGACATGTACTTTTAAGTTTTACATGTCCTAGAAGTGAAAAACTCACAAATTTGCCTTTCACTGCTGTGAGGCCTACCTCACTCAAAGGGCAACATTGGGGTGCCTTATTATTTTTAATAAGTGCTAACGTTTGTTTGGTAACTGGTAAACATTGCAAGTTTGGTGTATGGGAAATTGTAATTTAAAATTCTCCTTAATAGTAAATCGGATTTTAAGTTACAGTTTGAAAATGCCACTTTTATAAAGTTGACATTTTTCTGCCTTAACTGTTTGGTTCCTGCAGCCTGTGCCTAGGTGATATGACTGGGTGTAGTTGGCAGTTGGACTTTGTCTATTTGTCCCAGACAGCCACATAATAGAGGGCGTTGGTGTGTCTGGATGGGCCATCACTGGAGAAGGATGGGAGGGACAGACCTGGGTACAGCCCCTCTTCCAACTGAATAGGCTGTGCCCTGCTTGTCCACAAAGGACTTGTCACCATTACATTGTCCATGCAGTCAACTTGGAGGGAGGGCAGGGGAAGCAGGAAACTTCAAGAACTTCAAAGGAAATTATCTAGAAACTTCTACTTCAAAGAAGGAACCTGGTATAAAAATAGGCCCCTCAAACCCATTCTTCAGTTCACTTTCTGGACTTGTGGAAGGACTCTCAGAAAACTTCCTGCTGCTGTGGCCTACTGTGTACTTCAGAAGATTGATTTGTTGCCTGGAGCCAGCTGCTTGAGACCTTTTCCACTTCTTGAACCCAAGACTACCAGAGTGACTTCAAAAACTAGTTGGCTGGCCTCCTGATCAGATCCTCAGGGACAAAAAAGGCTCCAACCATTTACAACCCCTTACCTGGACCCAGCCTGAGTGAGCACTAACCCTCCAACTGGTGCCCCTCCAGTTCTTGACTCTTAAAGACGGTGGTGGTGTTAAAGGTACAAATAGCCAAAATCCAAAACTTGGGACTTTGAAATGTTTGGGCTAAAAACTGCTTGAGAGCTTAGAGGAGACCCGCACCAATGTGCTCGTCTATCTGCACAAGTTGCATCGCTTGTCAGCTTGACTTCGCAGCAGCTCTCACTACGTTCTTCTATGCAGCAACAAATCGTGTTTCGCTGCTCCTTCTCAAAAGGGATATCCGGCCTTGTGGAACTTTCATCGGCTACAGCCTCATTCTGCTGGAGATTTTCAACTTCCAAAATAGAGACTATGTCTGAACGTGGAAACCTTCACCCCGATTTTGTCCAGGGGCTCCCTCATAACAACGCCTCCTCTTCGGACACCACCTGCAGCTTTGCCCCACTGAACCTCTATCTTCTTAGAGACTTTTCTTCAGATGTATTCTAAGTACGAAGGTAAGTGCCTACCGAGCTGAATTTACTTTTTGTACCTGACTTGCACATCTTTGCGGTCAACCATATTTCTTTACTTTGTCCCAATTTTATGTGACTAGATGTCTGCGGTTGGCGCTTTGATCTTTTGGGCGCGAGTTTTTACTTTAAACTTTAATAATGTATGGAATTTTGTCGTTTTGGTGTCAAATACTTTATTAAAATGTGCTCCGTTTTTCTAAGTTGTAGTTGGATATTTCTTGTATTGTGTTTTCACTTTATTGCTGTTTGTTTGCTGCATAAATAATTTACACATTGCCTCAACTGCTTTGTGCCAATCTGCAAATGGGTTAAGCACCGGTTAATTTAGTGACTAGTCAATCAATCAATCAATTAATAAATTCTTTATTCGATCCATTAAAATACAGATCATTAAAGCACAGAAAAAGATTGATAATAAACATAATAATCCAGTTCATAACTTGAAGAATCCATTAATTTTTATTATTGTTAAACTTGCCCATGTAGTAGATAAAATTGCCTATACAATTCATAACTAGACATTGCTGTAAAATTAGGAAGTGAAATAAAAACCTTTTTTGGGGGTATCTTATGAGCCACATACAAAACATATATAATTACCCTTTATCTGCAGCTTAGTTTTAGAGTAGTTGCTCCAGACAATCTAAGGGCCCTGCAGTTTTCTCCTCCTTATTCAGGCCCACACAAATGTGGCTATCGAGAAACATACAAAGGGTCTGGCAAAGACTTTAAAAAATATAAGGCTACTCGGCATTGTCTAAAATTGTAACGCCTTAGAATCGGAAAGATAAAATCTTCTCTTTCTTTCTTGTAAAACCCGAAAAACAGAACTAAGTGTAAGTCAGACTGAGGCGAGTGATTATGACAAGGGCACAAAGTCAATTCAGAATGCTTACATTTTCTCTCCGAGTAGCCTAGCATCAGAGGGATCAGGTTCGTATGGAACCTCAATAACAATGTATCTGTGCTGTGCTATAGTGGTACTTACTAAATAAGAATACCCTCCCTTTATTATGGGCGGGATCAGCTGATATGCAAGGACTGATTGTTTGATATGATTCCTTTCCATTTGATCAAAATGTGCCCTGGACATAAAGGTGTCAATCAATTTCTGTTTCGAGATCGTCCTACACGCAGTTGGGTACTTAAATAACTCTGCTAGCCCAATAGCAGTCAGAGTTGACTCCACATATCTCAGCTATCTACTCTTATTGTTATTTTCCAGTTTTAAGCAATTTTTTATTATAATTTGCGTTAGATTTACCGTATCCCTACGCCAAATAGAAAACCACAATAAGATCGGGGCTAGTCTGATCATATCTGACATATAAGCCAGTCCCAGTTCTATGTGTAAAATATAATTTGAGTAGGAAGAGGGAAGGGAGAGTATGCTCTTAAAAGATCTGTCTTCAAGGATTTGGAGGGAGTCTATGGGCACCATACCCCATACTCCTGCCCCATACGTAGCTGCTGATTTAGTCTTAGCCTGATAGATCTTTTTTATTGAGTCTAGAGCTCTTGCGCCCAACTTCTTAGCAAAAGACATAATGGCTGTCAAACCCCTTTCCATACCTAGTGCCCTACCCGGTACCAAAGTTGAACAGGTTTGATTTTTGTCGCACAGGACCCCCAAGTAGGGAAAGGTATCTAGCACTTCTATTTTGCGTGATTCCATGTGAAAGTACGGAGCTCTATGGCGACTACCTGCCCCTGCTATAATGTCAAAGGATTTGGTTTTGTTAACTTTCAAATCCAGTGATGCCATAAAAGATGCATATGTATAAGTTGTTGGAGGGCTACCCCCGTTCTGGCAATCAGCACCGCGTCGTCAGCATAGGTCAATATTGGTAGGGAGCAGGTGTCGAACACGGGAACATCCGGGGATGAGCTCAAAAGGGCTCCCTCAACCCCATTTGTATAGATGGAAAAAAGAAATGGGGTAAGGACGCACCCTGCCTAACTCCCCTGGCAATCTTGAAAAAGCGGTGCACTCCCCGTTTTTGCCAAAGCGAACACATGCAGTGGCCTGGGAATATAATTGGCGAATGAAAGTGATTATAGCAGGGTCAATCCCCATCGACTCCATTATATATCATAGTTTAGAGTGGCTCATGCAGTCAAATGCAGCTGATAGATCCAGGAAGGCCATATAGATCTTGCCACTCTTCACTCTGGTATATTTATCTATGATTAAGGATAGATTCAAGCACTGGTCTATCGTGGCCTTGCCTCTTTGAAAACCCATACTATATATAATATTCTTCTCTTGCACCCACCCTTCCAGCCTATATAGAAGCAGTCGACCCATAAGCTTTGCAGTTGTGTCTAACAGAGAAATTGGCCTATAGTTCTGCTGGTTTTCCCTGTCTCCCTTTTTATACATAGGGACGCTTACACTGGTCTTCCAAGAGGGCGGAGGGCCAACTTTAGCTATGCTGTTGAAGACATTAGTTATTAAAGGGGCCCACAGATCTTGGTTTTCCTGAAAAAAATCTATCGGTACCCATCAGGGCCGGGAGCCTTCCCAGCACTACAGGCAGCCAGCCCTCTTCTTACTTCTAGCAGTGAGAAAGATAAGTTGTCCAGCGTTTTGGAATCTGTATTGGTTGGTGGTATCACAGAGGATATACTGGAGGCAAAGATATGTTCAAAGTGTGCCACCCATGCTTCTTCACCTACATGAGTGTCCAGTGTGGGATCCTTGGGATTTTTGAAAAAGGGGGTAAAATTACTTTCCAAAAGTCTCTGCTATTTCCCGTAGCGGCTGCATGATCAAGTTCAGACCAGGCCTCCTCCCTCATATCCCTTTCTCTTCCTTACTGTCTTGTATTCCCTGTGTAATGACCTTATTTGGGCTACATTCCTAGGCTGATTTTTCAGGGCTTTGTGAAGAGCTTTTCGAGATTTTGTGCCGGGGGAGTCAAACCAGAGGTTAGGTGTAGGTTTGTCTGCTGGTTTATAATGGGTGAGTGCTAGTTTTACTTTCCCTAGCAGTTCTACAAACTGCGTTAGTAGTGATGCTGGGCTGGACTCCAATTCTAGGCAGTTGAAGATATTCTCCAGTATATTCGGTCTAATTTGGGATCAGTTTCAACTTATCAATTTGGGCCTACTTAAGTTGGTAACCGTTCATTTTGGCCAGGGTTAGGTTTTCTGTTTTCCGAGGCTGCACCACTTTCCTGATGACCAAACTCAGCTGTGTAAATAAAATTGTGTGATCACTAAAACTCGTAAATAGATTATCTACATGGGTAACCTTATCACAAAAAAAGTTAGACACTAATATAAAATTGATAGTGGATTCATGACCATTCTGTCTAAAAGTTTCTCCTAAGTTGCCTGTTAATGAATTCAGCTTGTTGGCTATTGCCATATTCCTAATATATAGCATCCTATTTCCGTATTCATTATGAGCAAAGTGGTAGATAGGGTTTCCCAGTATGTCTCCTAAACCACAAACACGGTCTTGTTTATGCTAGCAGAGGTGTGCATTAAAGTCACCCACCCATATAGTACTAAGTGCTCCATTGTTGGCATGCCTAGCGAGTTATCTATCTCCCTGTTCAGCTCGGCTACCACTAAGTGCATGTTCGCCAGAAAACTATTATTATAGTACTTTATTAGGAGCCATGCACCCTCACTGTCATCCTTTACCAGGAGCAGATGAAATTGGGCACTGGGGGATTCAAACTTCTTTATTTTTATTGATAAGGTGTTTGGGATTAGAGTTAGGAGGCCCCCCTTTGCTCTACCTGACGATGATGATGTTGCCTCTGTCTGGAATGAGCAGTAACCATTTATAAAAACACAATCCGTGGCCCATGTTTCCTGTAGGCATATAATATCCTGAGTTTGCCATTGTGTTTGCCAGTATACATTGCCTACCTTTTGGCCAATACCGGCCACATTCCATGAGGCTAATCCAGTAGATTTGTTATGTGTCATATTCTGAATATGAGTAGTTTTTACACTCCCTTGAGTATCAACATCCGAGCTTTCCAATCCCTCTGCAAGATCATTACCACCCAAGGGTAGTCAATCGCATGCTTCTAGGTCTGTCAAGGGGGCATATCTGTTTTCCAATCTCAACCCCAAAGCACCCATGTTTCTATCTATGCAGCCTCCTATTGGACCTTCCACCAGAGGTCTTCTATGTTCATTTCCCAAGGGTGAGATGTGGCTATAGACATACTCCAGAGAAAGGGCAGAAATCTGTGTACCCTGGAGGGCTACTTTGTGTAGCTGATCTAAGATGGATCTAACTACAGATTTATTATTGAAATGTATTATAGATTTTCTCGAAGGGTCCAACCACCCTACTCACCTGGCCATGATAATCTGATTTGACAGGTGACATCCCCCCCCTCCAGAGTGATTCAAATGTCTCGACAGCCAGTGTAAACTTTTAGCCATTAGTTGGGTTGATAATTTTCGCTGACCCTTCCGCAGGATCGGTACGTTTGCCAAGACCAATACAAGCGGGGAAGCTGCTGGAGGGAGATCCAGTATCTGGTAAGAGTAAGAGTCCTTCCCCTCCTTGTTTTCCTCTGGCCTCCGGAGCTCATCCCTCCCTGAGCCCCCCAACGCTGGGACTGTTGGTCTCTTTGGGCGAATGATAGTGTGTGAAGTCAGCTTTATATCTACCGTTGTCTTCTCAAGGTGTACTATATCTTATGAGGGGATCATGTGTGGGGGAAGCTGAGGTCCTGAATGAGTGAGGTGGATAGAATGTGAGACCGGTGCCGAATTTGTATGTATATGATGTGGATCAGCTTCCCCTATCTGGTTCCTCTCCTGCGGTCGATGAGTAGTAAGTTGTAAGTTATTTACACCCTGATCCTCGAGGTGAGATGAACTCCCTTCAATCTCTGTTAGTTTGAGGAGAGGGTTCAATAAGAGAGTTACCATATTTTCTAGTTTTTTTCCACCTGTCCTCATCGTTCATCAAAGGAAGTGGGTCCAGGGGTGAAAGATGGATCTTACTATTTTCCAAAACTGTAGTCGCCCTCGCTTTTGTCACTCGGGTAGTTCTTACCGGCTTTTGTTTCTGTGCCCGACCACCCCTTCTTCTCTTAACTGGTGGTTCGTTGTTATGTTCAGACTGGGGGGGAGATGAGGGGCAGGACATAGGTTTTACGGGGCTAGTGACTATTACAGCAGGAATTTCACGGTCCCTACTTGCTGGGTGATCTAATGGGACTGATAATAAGGCCTGCGTAGGGACACTATCTGAGCTAACTCCACATAGAGAACATCGCTTCTGAGAGGGCATAGGTTCCAGTGATAAGCGTCGCTCTGTGAGTTCAATCTCATGTGAAAGGACACTCGCTGCCCTTGTTCGGAATGCATCGAGAGTGTTTATTACCACTCCTCCTGTTTGGTCATTTGTCACCTTCCGCTTAACCATTCCTCAATCAAATGCAGTCAATATTAATAAAAAGTACCTTATGCAGATCCCAGTTGTTAGAGGGGGGGCCAGCCCAACTTCCTCCGGGCTTTGATGGGCATGGACGGGCCCGCCCTTGGCCTGGCTACGTCCGCACTGCGGGACTGCTGGTGTTTTTTCAGTGCATGTGGTGGTGCAGGGGCTCACGGGACTCCGAGTCCACAGCGGTGCGCGGAAGATTGGCTGCAGCACGGCTTGTTCCCATGTGATCGTTGGTGGCTACACGGGCCGCGGGACTGCTGGCGCTTTTTCAGCCGGTGTGGTGGCGCAGGGGCTCATGGGACTCCGAGTCCCCAGCGGTGCCTGGAAGACAGGCTGCGGCATGGCTTATTCCCCTGTGATTATAGGCGGCTACATAGGCCGCGGGACTGCTGGTGCTTTTTCAGCACGTGTGGTGGTGCAGGGGCTCACGGGACTCCGAGTCCCCAGCAGTGCATGGAAGACAGGCTGCTGCATGGCTTGTTTTCCTGTGATCGCTAGCGGCTACACGGGCCGCAGAACTGCTGGCGCTTTTTCAGCGCGTGTGGTGATGCAGGGGCTCACCGGACTCCGAAGTCCCCGGCGGTGTGCGCAAGACAGTCTGCGGCACGGCTTGTTCCCCTGTGATCGTTGGCGACTACACGGGCCATGGGACTGCTGGTGCTTTTTCAGCACATGTCATGGCGCAGGGGCTCACGGGACTCCAAGTCCCCAGCGGTGCGCGGAAGACTGGCTGCAGCACGGCTTGTTCCCCTGTGATCGTTGGTGGCTACACGGGCCGCGGGACTGCTGGCGCTTTTTCAGCCGGTGTGGTGGCGCAGGGGCTCATGGGACTCCGAGTCCCCAGCGGTGCCTGGAAGACAGGCTGCGGCATGGCTTATTCCCCTGTGATTATAGGCGGCTACATAGGCCGCGGGACTGCTGGTGCTTTTTCAGCACGTGTGGTGGTGCAGGGGCTCACGGGACTCCGAGTCCCCAGCAGTGCATGGAAGACAGGCTGCTGCATGGCTTGTTTTCCTGTGATCGCTGACGGCTACACGGGCCGCAGAACTGCTGGTGCTTTTTCAGCGCGTGTGGTGGTGCAGGGGCTCACCGGACTCCGAGTCCCCGGCGGTGTGCGGAAGACAGTCTGCGGCACGGCTTGTTCCCCTGTGATCGTTGGCGACTACACGGGCCATGGGACTGCTGGTGCTTTTTCAGCACGTGTCATGGCGCAGGGGCTCACGGGACTCCAAGTCCCCAGCGGTGCGCGGAAGACAGGCTGCGGCACGGCTTGTTCCCCTGTGATTGTTGATGGCTACACAGGCCGCGGGACTGCTGGCACCTTTTTAGCACGTGTGGTGGCGCAGGGGCTCACGGGACTCCAAGTCCCCAGCAGTGCGCGGAAGACAGGCTGCAGCACAGCTTGTTCCCATGTGATCGTTGGCGGCTCCTTTATTGCATAATTAATTAAAATTATTACAATATGTGTACAAAAACTTAAATGTTCAATAGTTCTTGGTAATCTTAGTTAGATCAGACTTGTTAGTGTCTTTAAGTAATACTTGTAACAGTCTGATGTATTTGCCAAATCTTGCCAAGTCACATGGCTCCACTATGTTATAAACAACATTTCTGGCCTCTTTGCAGGTTTGTGTCCCATGTGTGAGGAACAAGGGTTTTAACAAGTTGCGATGGGCATTTCAAGAGTTTGGGCCAGCAGCACAAAAGGTGGTTAAACTTTTCCTTTTGGTATCCACTAAGTCTGCACTTAACTATCATGGAAAGGGAGTGCCATTTTGGGTTCAACTCTTTAGTCTATAAGCACATCAAGCCTGCAGCCATTATTTGTTTTAAACATGACTTTCCAATCCAGTGCCGAAGGCATGGCTGTGGTCTCAGATACCGCGGTTCGTGGGTGTCATATGAGGTGGCCACTGCTGCAAATGCCGGAGTACTCTTTGATTTTAATTTTGCCAAATCAGATAGCGTTGACAGCGTTTTATCTGCCTTTTAAGGATTTTTTTAAAGACCAAATGTGATAGCAGTTTATTGTTTAGCACTGACAGATCTATTTAGAGTGTGCCCACTGAATTGTTTAAATAATTCGACCAAGGGTTCATCTTTAGGGTGAAGATCTGTTTGAGAATTACTTTCAAGGTGTTCAGTGGTGCCTTAGTGATCCTAAAGTAGTATTTTAAAAATGCACCCATGTTGAAGCACCTTTGCTCCTCCAAACCCAGTTCTAATCTGATCATGTACCCTCTTTTGTGGTTTGGGAGTCTAAAAATTCTCTTGTATGATTGGCGTTGAAATTTGTCAAGTGTTTTGGTGAGATTATCTGGAAAGGCTATGTGGTAGTATTTAAGTGCTGTTAAATGGGAGGCCGGAGAACCCGTATGTTAGAAATGGGGGTTTCTAGTTGGCAGAGGTAGGTACCTTTGTTCAAATAGGGACCCTTGCTTCTAGTCAGGGTAAGGGGGATACACACTTTAGATAACCCCTGCTCACCCCCTCGGTAGCTTGGCACGAGGAGACAGGCCTACCTAAAAGGCAATGTGTAAAGTATTTGTTCTCAAAACACACAGTAATACAATGATAACACCACAAATGGCCACCACACCAGTTTAGAAAAATAAAGTAACTTTATCTAAACTCAACAAGACTAAAACGACAAAAGTCCAACATACAACTATTACTAAATGACTTTAAAAAGGTTATAAGCCACTGGGCCCATAGAAAACTGGATGCGTGATTTCTCTCAAAGTACCTGTAGTTGGGACAAAATTCACAAGGCTAAACAGCTGCAGAGATGGAAGGTGTCGAAAAACAAAAGAGATGCGTCGTTCCTGAGACCTTGCGGATGCGATGCGACAGTTCTGCTGCACGCAGGGGAGCGGTGCGTCGGGTCCGGTCTGTAGAGGGAAAGCAATGCGTCGATTCTGAGGCAACTCCGATCCGCAGGTGATGCGTTGGAAAAACTTGCCGCACAGGTATGATGCGTGGAAATCCGGGATGCGTCGGCGATTGATGCAGTGGCGACAAATGTCTTTTGCGTCAGTTTCTTCAGCTGCAACCCCTCGATGCATCGGTTCTTGCAGCGGCGACAGGCGCTGTGTCAGTTTTGGCAGCGGTACGGCGATGCGTGGAGATTCTTCTCGCACCGCGGTGCTGTGTCGGAAAGACTGCCGCAAGAAGAGCAATGCGTCGATTTTTTTGTAGTTGTGTTGCTTTTCCAGCTCCCAATAGCAGGAACAACCTCCAGAGGCCCCACACAGTCACAGGCACTTCTTGGCAGGTCAGAACTCCCAGCAAGGAAGTTCAGGGGAGCTGGGGGTGAAGTCTTTGTGTCCCTGAGACTTCAAAACAGGAGGCAAGCTCTACTCAAGCAGTTGAAGATCTTCTTCAAGCATGGGACACAGCACACAGCAAAGTCCTTCTCCTTTCCTTGGCAGAAACAGCTAATGCAGGCCACCCCAGACTCACAGCAAAGTGGCAGTACTTCTCCTCAGTTGGTCCAGCTCTTCTCCTTGGCAAAGGTTCCTCTTGATTCCAGAAGTAGTCTGAAGTTCAGGAGTTTTAGGTCTAATACTTATACCCCAAAATGTCTTTGTTCTCTTTGTGCAAGAGTCTCTGAGCCCAATTCAAACCAGTTCTGTCCTTTCTTGTGCCGCTGCCTGGCAGGAGGTGGAGACAGCATTGTGTAAGGCAGACAGGCCCATTTCAGGTGCAAGGGAAATCTCCTCCCACCACTCTAAATGCAGACCGGGCATATTCAGGTGCTAGTGAGAACTCATCCCCCTACTCTGAATGCAGCCCAGGTCTATTCAGCCCAGCCCTGACTCATTCAGGAAAGGCAGGATACACATCAACCCCCGGTGGATGTGTCTGAGAGAATGCACCTCCCCAGCCCCTGTCACTCCAAAACCAGACAATCAATACACAAACAGGCAGAGGCACACAGAATGGTTAAACCAGAAAATGCCTACTTTCTAAAAGTGGCGTTTTCAAACACACAATTTAAAAACCATCTTTACTAAAATATGTGTTATTAAATTCTGAGTTCAGAGAGCCTAAACTTTATTTCTCTATCTTGCCCCAATGGGAAGTTAAATTTATAAGATGTCATAAATAAAGTCCCATTCTATCCTATAGGGCAAGATAGCCTTTCAATAGTGAAAAACGAAATTGGCAGTATTTCACTATCAGGACATGTCACACACACCAGTACATGTCCTACCTTTCACATACGCTGCACCCTGCCCAAGGGGGTACCTTAGGCCTACCATAGGGGTGCCTTACATGTAGGAAAAGGGAAGGATAGGGCCTGGCAAGTGGGTGCACTTGCCAAGTCGACATGGCAGTTAACAACTGTGCACAGACACTGGAGTGGCAGGTCTGAGTTACCTTTTCAGAGCTACTCATGTGGGTGGCACAATCAGTGCTGCAGGCCCACTAGTAGCATTTGATTTACAGACCCTGGCACACTTCAGTGCAGTTTACTAGGGACTTACCCGTAAATCAAATATGCCAATATGCCAATCAGGGAGAACCAATTGTAACAACAATTTACACAGAGAGCATATGCACTTTAGCACTGATTAGCAGTCAGTGGCGGCTGGTGGATTTTGAAAGTGGTGCTGCGAAAAATGCTGTACCCGAATGTAATAAGCGAGCGAGCGCAGCGAGCGAGCCCGAACTGCAAAAGGAGGGTGCAGGGGAAAAAATGGATTCAAATGGTGGTTTTTACACCACATATTTACTGCAATTTGTTGAAACACAGGGGGATCCAAATATAGCAATTATGAAGAAAGGAAGCAATAGTAAGAGGATGGGGAGAAAGGGAAGGGGAGCAAAGTGAATGAAGAAGGAAGAAGGGAGGGAGGGAGGGCTGGAGGTGGCAAGAAAAGGGAGGAGGAAGGTTGTGTGAATGATGCAAATTGATAAATATATGAAAAATATCAAGCCAGGCTTATTGACTAAATGTTTTATTACATAAACTTGCATCAACACCTAACTAAAAGCTGAGGACAGTACTGAATAGTGAGTTCTCAGAAAATGTACTTAAAGCTCGACAGACCCGTAAAACTTCAGTGTTTTTTAAGTCTCTTGATGAAGGCAGCGAACATGATGTATCTTGTGCTCACAGCGCTTAAAATTTAGTGGTGTGCAAATTCACGTATTTTGCTTTCGGGTTAATTACGTGGAACTTCAGCAAAAATATACTGAATCATGTACCTCTATAATTTTACCTATAATCCGTCCTCGAGTCAATTTTGATACAAGGGCACTTTCCAGACTATAAAATACAGCGAAAAACATAATTGCTGTGAACAACAGCTGCTTGTCCTCAATGTCACATCAGAATTCCGTGAGCCACAAGCCAAAAAGATCAGCCAGGCTGACCGACAGATATCCAGAAACCAAAGTATGATCAATCACACAGCAAGGCCTGCAATCAGACAGCGGAGCTTAGACGTGCTGCTGAACTAATGTTCACGTCAAGTTGGCGATGGATTACAAAGCAGGTCCACAGAGGTATAAACTGAATCCCTCTGACGTGTGGAGGCTGTGGTCATTCAGATTGATATGACCATGTTTGTGGGAGGTGTCTGTGCATGAGCTGGTTTGGTGCACGCTGTATGTGTGGTGTATGATGTATGGGTTTTTTTCGGGTGTGAGATTTGTGAGGGGTGTGTATGTATGACGCTTTGTTGTCTGGTCTGTCTCTGAAGTAGGTTAGGTTGTGTGCTGGAACGTGTGTGGGTTATGCGTGGATTTCAGGTGTCTGTGCGTGTGTGTGGTGCAGGTGGTGTACATGGTATTTCTATGGAGCTGTGGCGGCCCGGGACTTCGTTTGAAGTGTGCATGTTGATGGAGTGCATTTGTCGAGTACAGGTGTTGCGTGTGGTATGTGAGGTGCATGAGGTGTGTACAGAGGTTGTCTGTGGGGTGGTGAAAGTGGTGTGTGTTGGCTTTGTGATTGCCTTGGGTGATGCATGTGGTGTGGTTGTCAGAGGCATTTCATTTCCTTGATTGATGAACATACACAAGAGTCTAGTAATCAACACGCAACTTCCCTATAGCATGACTGGCAGGGATGTGCCTTCAGTACCTCCATCCCACAAAACCACCACCCCAAGAAACGTAGCATGTGAAGCCCAGGTGGAAACCAAAACTGCTCCAGCAGCAGAAATATGGAAGTGTGAGGGAGCCTGTCAGTTTATTTTGCTTGTCGCTATGGTGATTGGGAGGTGGGGGAGAAAGGGGAGGAGTATTCCTGAGCAGAATGACAGCAAGGCGCGTGCAGAGAGCTGATGTGGCTTTTGGGAAATGCTCTGATGGAATTCACAGTCTCCAAAGCATGCAGAGGGTGGAGCTATTCTGTGTAAAGCGGGAGCATGAGGGCAGCAGGCATGCACTTACTGCAGAAGGCGAAGAGCAGGCTCGCCAGAATCATAATTGCCCAGAAAGTTGAAGACATGCTCGGCAGGGTGAATGCATCTTTTCTGCAGATGATCCTGGGAGATGAAGCCATTGAAGCGGGTTTGCTTACAGTAAAATGTCAGTTAGTTTGGGCAGCCGACGCCCCCTTCGAATGATCGCCGTTCTCCACGTGAAATCCGAAAAAACAACATCTCCAAATGGCACGTGTGTCCGCTAGCATCCCTGTCATGCCTCCACCATCATCGTCAAGTAAAATACAAATATCCCTCCAAGTAGGCAGCACGTTTCCTCGTGCAGCAAACTCAGCAGACGGTGTGGATTAGTTCAGGTGATTGCTGTGTTTGTCAGTAATTTTAGTTAAGTCAGACAGCGAAGTTGTTACATACACAGAGCCCCGTGCCCTCACTGTGGGAGTCTGACCTGCATTAAGGACACAGCTGGGTTCTGTTCCAAGGGAAGGATTCACTGCCGATTCTGGGTGCTAGCGGGATCTACTGCAGTCACCAGTCGGCACAGAATCCAGCACGCCTGGGATCCGCAGACGGCACGCCAGGGCTCACAGATCCGAGAGATACCTTGGCTTTCTGAGCTGTCAAGTTCTGCCTCCGAACAGGGTCCCCAAGCGCAGAGCTGTTAGCAGCATATGCAGGGGCAGGAATGGACATTACAAATTTAAAAAACGTACCTTACCGGGGGTCCTGAGTCCCGCGCCGCCTCAGCTCCCGGCAGCCGCAGTGCTGGCCAGTCCGGACTCCGGCGTTAACATTTTCCCGCTACAGGAAGCAGCCGCAGGCAGCCTCCCTCCTTGGGCCTGACTGCTTTGGTCGGCCCCAGGCCGACCCAAGCAGTCAGGGCCCACAACATTGGGCAAGCCACTCCCCCCCTGCCCTCCAGCAGGACCGCCCACCCGCCCTCCCACAACCAGGCACTCCAGGCACATCTGCTTTCTCGCAGTGCGAGAAGCAGAAACATAAAATGGTAGTTTTACCAGTGGTAAAGTGCCCAGACTCAGTCCTATAGCCAACAACCACAGGTCAGGAAAAAGTAGGAGGAAGAAGCTAAATGTTTGGAGATAACCCTGCATAAAGGGCCAAGTCCAACACCGTTGAATTGGTATTGTAGATGGCTCTCTAAAATTGAGTTGAGTTGGCTTAATCTTGTGGTGATCAGTGCTGACTTGGTTTTAAGGTGGCCCAAATGAGTTTTGGGTCCTCCCTTTGCTGTCAGCCACACACATAGATAATTATAAACATTTGTCCTTTGGACTTATAAGGGGCCCAGACTCCAGTGTTTACTGTCTTGTTTGTACGTCCGAAGACAATGACTTTTGTCTTTGCCTCATTGACAGTCATTTTGTTTACTTCATTGTATTTATGAAGAGCATTCAGGGCTTTTGAATCCTCATTTGCGAGTGGTCCAATAACACTATATCATCTGCATATTGTAGTAATGGAATCTTAGATGCCCCGATTTTTGGTGGAATCAGATTCGTATGTTTTAGGGCCAAAAACATGTCAGTTGTGTACAGATTAATTAAAAGAGGGGCCAGGATGCACCCCTGCTTTAATCCACTATCTGTCTGTATTTTCTCTTTTGTGACTGTTTCAGAAAGCTTAATTTTCACCCAAGTCGAGGTGTATAACAACATTATTGCCCGCAGCAGGTTATTTGGAATGCCCTAGTTCTGTAATTTCTCCCACAATATGTTCCTGTCCACTGAATCAAAGGTGGAGGAATGATCAATAAAACATGCGTATAAAGGATGAAAGTTGCGGCTTAGGGTTTGTTGAATTAAAAATGATATGGCAATGATATTGTCTGTTGTTGACGAGGTTGTCCTAAAGCCGGTTTGACAAAACAAGATCAGTTCGTTTTCTTCCACCCAGGACTCAAGGTCTTTCAGGAGGAATGAGGCATAACCATTGGTTTCCATATCAAGCAGCGCAATACGGCACTAATTGCCTGGATCAATTTGTCACCCTTCTTAAATATTGGATGAAGTATCGAGCCTCTCCAACTTTCGGAGGTGTACCCTGTAGTTGAACATGTGTAGTATAGTGGGAGATGTATGGAAGTCCATAGATCTATGTAATTCTTAAAAGGTTGGGTTGGAATGCCATTTGGTCCAGGGGCTCCCGTAGATCTGATTCTTGACAAGGTGTTGGAGATTAGTTTTGCTGTAAAATTTAGGGCTTTGTTGGACGCCTCAAGTGTTGTGCTAAGGTTGTGGTAAAGCGGAGCACTGGATGTTTTGGCTATGTACGGTTTGTTTATGTGCTATGTCCACTTTGCCTCTTCTACTGCGTTAGTGCATGGACTAACATGGGACATTTTATTTTTGATGTAGTTCCACAACTCAGCATGGCTGCGTTTGCCTAGAAGAGAATATACATGTAGCCATTCTTTCTCCATTTTTCTCGCTTGATGGACCAGACCAGCCGCTTGCGTGATTTTAGTTGTTCCTTCAATTTTTGATGCAAGTCAATTTTAAGATGGTGATTGTGCGTCTTATTGAGTAATTTCCGTTTCCTGGCAATCTTCTGCTTTCTTGCTGTTGCAGGACACTTTTGGTGAAGATGACTTGCCTTGGGCATGCAGGGGAGAATTTTAGGGCCTATTTTAATGTGGATGTCATTAATGATGGTGTCCCAATGTTCGAGTACACTTTTTCCATTTTGTGCCTGTAGCATAGAGTACTAGTGGATTTCCAGGTTTTTAATTTTTCCTGGGGAACTGGGCCCCATTTTATTCAACAAATTAATTGTATTGTTTCGTCCCCCTTTGAGGTGCTAATTGTCTTTAGATGGTCACGCTTCACTGATTGTAATTGTAGCTCAATGCAGAGTGGGAGGTGGTCACTTGCATAAGTGACAGAATTTCGAAACTCACCAGCTGCTCCATGATATTGGCCGTAGTGAACATGTGATCTAGTGTGCTTACTCCTCTAAAGGCTTTAGGAAATTGAAAATTTGCAGTACTGTGATCTAGTGTATGTTGGATCAATTTAAGAGTGTATCTATTGAGCAGGCTCCCTACTGATTGAGCGGCGTTCTCACTAGAGTGTGTTTGGGCATTGGGGCCCCCAGATGATGGAAGGTAAAGTCACCACAGATTATTATCTCATGGTTGGAGTGTTCACAGAGAACACCATCTAGTGAGTCGCATAGCTGTGTCATCTTTTTTCCCGTTCTGAGTCAAAGCTGTTAAAGTATAGGTTGATCAGTAGGATTCTTGTCTTACGATCCGTAATTTTTGTGCCTTCCCTTATGATGGCTTGTATCATGCTGTTTTCGGCTGGGAGTTTTTTTATATTTAACTCTAGGCCAATATTGAAGTTTATTGAGAGGCCACCGGAGGACCTTTTAAATATGTTGTTTTAGTTTGCAGATTGATGGATTTCGTGGAAGCCTGGTATGATTGTTGGACCTAATGACCAGGTTTACTGTAAACAGAGTAAGTCGTGGGTTGCAATCAGAGATCTTGCGGGCGGCAATTTGAGTATTCTAGACAATCCGGCTATGTTCCATGAGAGTATCTTTAGTTCTGTATTACAGCTAGCAGGTTGTTTACTGATGCTAGGAGCGATTTTGTGGGTTTCTCGATAGGGTAGGAGCTCACCAGCTCCATTCCAATTTGCTCTTGCCATCCGCATGTCACATGGCGACTTTTCTAATTGGGCCCCCTGTTTTTGTGTGCTGTTGTTATATACTCAGTTTGCACTGAGTCGGGGTGGTTTGTGAGTGCCCTGCACCCCTTGAAACATTGTAAGTAGTTCTATGTGAGCTCTGTAGCTCTTTTTGGGGCTTCAGAGGAAACAGATATTTGGGTATCGTGAGTCTCGAGAGTGCTACACCCCAATCTTCAAAGGTGGCTTTATTGCTCATGACTATTTCCGCAAGTGATTTCAATGTGATTATTGTGGACTCTCTTCTCTTAGTGCGCTCCGGTAGCATTTTGAATGCTATACTCAAAGGGCCAGATGTACGACGTTGGAAATAGCGCCTCGCAAATTGCGAGTTTTTTGCGACTCGCAATTTGCGAGGTGCTCTTTCCAATGTACAACAGTGTTTTTCACACTGTTAGCGATTCCCAATGGGGTCGCAAATAGAGAGGCTCATGAATATTAATGAGCCTCTCGCAATTTGCGACTCCATTGGGAATGGCAGTCCCTCCCAGGTATGGTGGCCTTCTGGGCTCAGCAGATCACAATGTCTGGGACTGCTTTTAAACAAAGCAGTTTTTTTTTTAAATGCAGCCCATTTTCCTTAAAGGAAAACGGGATGCATTTAAAAAATTAAAAAATGAAACTTTTTCGTTTCATTTTTTAAGGGCAGGTAGTGGTCCCTGGGACCACTGCCTGCCCTTAAAAATATTTCCCCTGCCTTTGCAAAGGAGAAGGGGTCCCCTGGGGACCCTTCCCTTTTGCGACCCCATTACCACCCTCTTGAAGAGGGTGGTAATTTGCGAGTATTTTGCGCCCGCAATTGCAGACGCAGAACATTCTTACATAGGGTTGTGCTCGCTATTAGGAAGGGAACACCCCTTCCTAATAGCGAATCGCAAAACCCTATTTTGCGAGTCGCAAAAAATTGCGACTCACAAAATACGGTTTGTACATTCCCCATGTTGCTTTTGCATACGCAAACAGGTTCGTAAACCCGTTTGCGCATGCAAAAATTGTCGTACATCTGGCCCAAAATGTCCTCTGTGGGTATTTTAGCCAGGTTTGGGATAACTTTGAAGAGACTTAGATTGGAGCGGTTAAGGCTGTTGTGGTTGCCCTCTGAACAGTATTGCGTTGTTAATACCAGTTTGGTAGAACGGGGTTCACTACCGGTTCCACTGTGTTGCATGTTGGTGCATGTTCAGATTGCTGTTGCTTCTTCATTTAAGGAGGATCCTGGGAGTCGGAGCACAGCACAGTTGACTGTCATTATCCAGTTTTATTGAAGGGCCATTATGGCTGCCCTTGACTGGTGCAGTGTTTGCTGGTTCTTCATTTTGTTTGCACCCTTGTGTTGCTATCTGGCTGTAATCCTGAACATTTGCTTCATTTGGAGAATTCAGTAGTGGCTGGTCGTGTAGGTGTAGAATAAACAGACTGTAAAAAGGGGGCTGTTGATAGACTTTGGTCATTGGGGGGTCCTGCTCCATGATCGACTGAAGGAAGACCAAGAGCCCAGGTGTCGGGAAGTTGGATTGTTTCCTGGGTGTCCAGAGTTTTTGTTCCTATTCCTCTTGTCTTGAAAAGGGAATACACTTTATTGGCCTCACTCATTTTAAGACCTTGTTTATTTGAGTGGTGATTGTTCATATGCTCTTTGGCCACTTTATCTTTGACCTTTTTTTGACGTTTTTTAGATCTTTTGGAGAGTACCCTTGTCCAATGGTCTTCCTTCTTTTTCGCAGTGTCCTCGTTGGTATTTCGAGAGATTTTGTTCTGCTGTCCCTGTCGCAGTGGCTGCAATAGCTGTTTTCTCTAAGGGTTTAATTGCTGGGACCACTGGAGCCTCTGTCACTGTGTCTTGATTAATTATTTATTGTTCTGATGATAGGCTTACTGAGACTAATGTTGTGGGATGTGTCCTTGAGCCCTGGTGGTTGTTTTGGTGACGAAATACCTGTTTCCACTCTGAGATCATAGATGTTAGTACCTCCGGTAAGGTGCATAATTTTTCCACTATGTTGTGACAGTCACATGAGGATTTTTCTTTTCCTGTTTGGCACGCATGTTGCTCGTTTTGCTCCATGCTAGTGAATTTTGCCTCCATTTTGGCAATAGACGTGGCTAGAGCTTGGATCAGCTCTAGTTGTAATCTAGTTTCTCTGATTGTCATGTAAGAGCATTTATAGTGGCCACCAGAGACATGTTGATTGTGGCCAATAACTCACGTTGCTCCTTGGGGGATTGATACCTTGGTGAGACTGTCCTATTGTAAATGCTCTTGTCCCATGTGAGTCTGTGATCCTGAGGCAGGATTGGCTGAGTTTCGCATTGTTGCAATACGGTGGCAGTGTTTTTAATCTGGTTGTGGTCCTCGGGGTAGGGTGCCACATGCTTAGGTTCGTGGGAGGTTTTTGGGTCCCTCACGGTGCTTGTTGGCTCTATTGGGGTGGCGATGGCCCTGCTCTTGCCCTCCACTGGCCTATGAGTGCCTACTTCCTGCAGTATGCCATTATGGATTTGAGCAGTTGTTGTGAGTGACGGCATCAAATGCTTTGAGGAGTTATGTAGGTCTTGATGCTGTAAGACTTTAAACTAAAATGCTTCAATGCTGGCACCAGAGATGTTACTTCTGAGTTTGATGTAAAATTAAATTGGGTGAGGATACTGTCTGATGGGCTTGCAGAGGAAATTTTGATTATGGAAGTAGCCGCTTTTTGATCCTTCGGGTTGGATGTCGTCACATTGTTTTTTTGATTGGACTTGAGTGGAATGTTTGCCTCTTCTTTCTTGGTTATTGCGTCACCTGTAGCAACAGGGATTTGTGCTGGGTATACATTAGGAGGAGGGGTTGGTGGTATTCTTGTACTGAAGACGTCATCGATCAGTGCTTTCTTGCCAGTTATGGCTTTCCTGCAGCTCTGCTTGTGACTTGGGCCATGGGCAGAAATTGCATTTGAGCCGCCAGGGGGCTTGATGTAGTGTTTCCAAGTTGCCTATGGTCCCTGCTGCCGTTTTGGCTTGATGCATTTGCGGTGCTTGCGAGGAGGGGGACCCAGTGCTTAATTTGTAAATTATTAAGTGCCAGGGCTCTGACCAGGAGTCCACTGCAGCTTGCACCACCCATTGCCCCTGTCATCGCTGCCAAAACAACTACTAACCATCTCTCTTGCATGTAAATGCGACAGTTCAGATTATTCCAGGTCCCCAAAGCTAAAGGAATGGCTGGGGAGACAGGTATTAGAATTTTTTTAATGTATATTGTTTTCCCAAACAACTGTTATACTGCTCATCTCTAAATTAGATGAGCAGCGCCACCTTGTGGCAGACTGCCCTAAGTGTGGTGTTGAGAATTAGGTGCCGGTGCTGAGCACCGGAAAGCAATTAAGTGCCGGCGCTCAGCACCGAAAAGCGCTGGCTCAAATTAAGCACTGGGGGGACCTCATGAGCTAGGCTTGACGTTGGTCCTGCGATGTGGTTGAGCAAGCTGTGTGAGCCCAGAAATCAGTTTTGCAGGAATAGTTCCTGGTTAATTGTTCACGTGGGGCCGAGTCCGCTTCCTGTAGATAAATGCTAACACACGATGCTGATGAAAAACTCTCTAGTAAAATTTCCACCCCAAAAGCACTGGAGTTTGTGGTCTATTTGAGCTTTTAGTTGGGCTACTTCTGGTCCACTGCACACACCGGCACTCTAAATTGGGACTGGGTACTGTTGGCGGCATCTGTTAAGGTCGCGCTGGTTAAGAAGGGCCGAAGCATTTTTATATTGCTTTTTTTATTTTTGGCCACCTGTGGCCTCAACTATTCTTTTTTTTGTGTGTAGAGAGACCGTTAATGATTATGCCTTTGATTAGTTGATGGTAAGTCTTGCTGTGCTGGCTGGACCAAAACTTTCTTCTTTGCTTCTCTTTTGGAATATGGTATGGCATTGGCAGGTTATTTTAGTGGCCCTTAAGCTGCCCTAGGCTGCTAAATATGTAAATTTGTGCCAAGGCTTTCGGGTTGCTGGAGCTATGGCGGGGTGATGGCAGGTGATTTTAATGGCCCTTAGAGTGCTCAGGTTTGTGCTGGGTGTCTGGTTGCTGGATTGAGAGGTTACAGGGGCGAGCGGGGCATACCGCTTCCTGCAAGCCATACCTAGCACTAGCCGGGTCACTTTTGTGGGGAGGGGCGGGGCACGCGCTTTGGGGCATCTGACTACGGCTGCCGCACTCGCACCCTGTTTGTGAGTGCAGGCTTGGCGGGGAGAGCAAGGGGCACATGGAGGCTGATGACGCTGCGTGGATGTGGATGTTTTCGGGTTGGTTGAAGAGGTCGGACAGCGCCGATTGAGCTGAGACGGGAGGGGAAGTTGAGTGTGTGTAGTGATCGTCTGATCACTGGTCTAGTGTTTCTGCATTGTCATGCAACCACACTTTACACCCACCCCTCACAGGCATCACCAGTCAGGTGACCCTGACAATAAAAGGGGCCGAGCGCACGTGCTCCTGGCCAGTTCTACCCTGTAACCAACTGTGTCTGTGACCGTCATTCTAGTGCGCATGCGGGCCTAGGGCCCAACACCAAACTATCACATTGGCGACGAGCGGGCTAGTCCCACGTGTGCAGCTGCCTCGTTGAAGGTGGTGGAAGAGGGAGAGCGTTGCCCGTGTCGAGGGCACCCCCTGGAGCAGGCGAGGGAAGCGCCTGATCACCTGCGGGGCATGTGAAGAGCCCCAGGCGTGAAGACGGTGATTGGGAGCCCCCCCGCACTGGACGAGCCCATGAATACTTGGCGGCACCCCACCGCAGTGAGACCTGCGTGGGGAAAGTGAGAGCCCCGTGCGGAGAGAAAAGGAGCCGGTGGCATGCCCCTGCCAACAGCCTGATCGCCTGCGAGGCGTGTGAGGAGCCTGCGGCGTGACCCCTGCCACCGACCTGCGGTTGGCTCCGAATGAAGAGCGAGCCGAGCAGAGCCCACCCGCATCAGTCGCGACGACTCGACGGGCAGGAGATGAGCCCGTGGAGAGTGAGAAGGTGTCGTGGGGCCGTGGCAAGCAAAGAGTGACCCCGAACAACAGGAGGCCCACGGGAGCCTAACCCGCATCCGAGGTCGCAGGTGAGCCTACGGCAAAGAGGAGGGTGAGTGGAGTAGCTACCCACTTCCTCGCCCCAGCGAGAGGAATGAACTCTGCCTAATGCCCGGAATGAACTAAGCAGCCCCCGGGAGTAGCGCGAACCTCCCCCACCCCGCGCAGCGTGTGATGAGTGAGGCTGCGGCGGTGGGGTGGAGGAGAGAAGAAGACTACCCCGGAGTGAAACTGCCTCGGAGCGAAGTAAGTCCGCAGTCTCCAGCAGCAGCTCCTGTCCCCCCGCGCAGCGTGTGAACTGTGAGAGGCTGCTGCGTGGGGGGTGAAGCAGGGAAAGGAGACAGCATCTGGTCAGCGGCCGTCTGAGGCGGCAAAAGTGAAAGTGCCCAGAAAAGCGGGACGAGATACCGGTCCCAAAGCGCGTGTGGCAGTGAGGGCCAGGACCCCAAGGGAAACAAACAGTGAAAAGACAGGACACTTACTGTGCTGAAGGCGGAGCCTTCCGGTGGGGTCCGGGACACCTGGGTGAGTCTGGGAAGCTGCCGTGAATGAGGCTGCGGCTGACTGATAATAGAGCCTCCGGCGGCATGTATGCAGAGGAACAGCCTCGGGGTAAGTGCCTCGCCCGCCGGAAAATGCGCGCCTGGCAGGCAGGTCCACAGAGACATGGCCGTGCCGGCGTGCTGAGATGTCCCAGTGCAGTCTGATGACACAAGACCATGAGACTGCGGGACACCAGCAGGAGCAGCCGTGGGGGTGAAGAAGCAATAAAGTTAGGCCTGCAGCGCGGTTGCTGAAGCCAATCGGAGCACTGAAGATGCGAACCGCAGTCCAGGCGGCCTACAGGTAAAAGGGCCAAAGCGCACGACTGCTGCAGGGCATGTGAGCATCTGCAGCTGAGGGGCGAGCAGTGAATGTGCAGAGAGAGAAACAAAAACAAAAAAAAAAACAAAGTATATCCCACAGAACACCAAAAGAAGGGAAAATAAATAAGGGATGCACCTTCCTTGCGGCGAGTGCCAGTGCCGTGTGAGGGAAGTGACTATGAGCTGCACAGGTCACGAGAAAAGGCACTCCGATAGAAGCGAGCGTGAGGCATCGGTGGCGAGAAAACAGCCTGGGCCCACGTTTTCAAATGAGGCAACACTGCCAACTAGTGATTTTTTGCGGTACCGCACATGGGGGAAAGACCAGTCTCTGGCATAGACAGGCCTGCAGGGAATGGACAACAGATTGCTGTAACCTGCCTGAGACCAGTGCAAGGGGAGAAGCAACCAATTCCTCTCCAGGAGAAGAAACGAGGAAGAGAGTGGTATCACGAGAGAAAAGTACCACACAGATGTACAATGAGGCAAGGGCAGTGTGCAAGAGTAATGTGGCTAGGACGTGGAGCACCCAGAGCCAGCTAGTGGGGTCAAGCAAGTACCCTTCAGCGAGTGAAACAGGAGAGACCTGGGGGAATCAAGTGACGCTATAAGGGAACCCCAAGAAGAAAGGCAGTGACACCCCATGGCTATAGGTGGTCACTGCAGCAGTGAGGATAGCCCTGGGACACTGGGAGGCTGAACGGCCGTGTGCAGAGGGGAAGTAGAGATTCAAATATGTTGCCTGGAAGGAGAAGCTCCAACAAGCCACGTTAGTTGTAAGTGCGCAGTGTGCGCGCCAAGTGGCGAGACGAAGCCACCGCAAGTGACCAGCGAAGACGAGCAAGGAGCGCACGGAGTGACGTTGCGCAGAAGAAGTACCCCAGATGCGGACGGTACAGGAAGAAGAGGTCAGAGAGCAGTGACCGAAGAAGCGGTCAGAGAGCCGTGACCGAAGAAGAGGTCATAGAGCAGGGACCGAAGAAGAGGTCAGAGAGCTGTGACCGAAGAAGAGGTCAGAGAGCCGTGACCGAAGAAGAGGTCAGAGAGCCGTGACCGAAGAAGAGGTCAGAGAGCCGTGACCGAAGATGAGGTCAGAGAGCCATGACCGAAGATGAGGTCAGAGAGCCGTGACCGAAGAAGAGGTCAGAGAGCAGTGACCGAAGATGAGGTCAGAGAGAAATGACCAGTGAAGAAGTCAGAGAGAAGAGACCTGACAAGAAGTCTGACAAGGAGAATGACGGAGTGGTCCGTGAAGAGAATGACCGAGTAAGTATCCACGAAGAGGACCAAGGAGAGGTCCGAGATGAGGACCAGGAAGAGGTCAGAAGAGAAGTCTGACAATATTGACCGGAAGTCAGAAGTAATCGAACGAAAGAAGGTTGCGACGACAGGTCCAGTCACCGATCGAAGTGAAGGCAGTGTCCTAGGGGTAGGACAAGACCTGGGAGACACGTGTGGAGTGCACGATACACAGGGAGGCCTGGTTAGGACAGACAAGCATGAGAGAGGACCAGACCGCGTCGCGAAGGAAGGAAAGAGAAGATAGAAGTTGAGTGGCAAGACGCTGTGGTGAAGAAGAAAAGCAGAGGAGAAGAGTAAAGAGGTGTGTGTGACAGGTCAATTCACACACCAGAAGGGAAACACCTGAAGGGAAAAGTGAAAAGTGCACAAACATCGGAGCACAGGGCCTGGAGAACATCAGTAGCACTGGGAGTAAACCATCGACCTAAGAATACTCAGATCACCTGGTGACGGCAGAGGTGAGCAGGCTGGTCCATTGGTAACAACTACCTTTGGGATGGAACGGACACCAGACCGTGGACATCCAAGGGGCAAAGGCCTCAGGGACCCGGTGGCAGCGGGTCCCAACACGAGAGATGGACTATGGTGGCTCGCTCTGCAAATCCTGCGATGACGGAGGTAGCATGCAAAAGGGCAGGAGCCAACAACACCCTTTCAGGCGGAGCGTGGGACACGAGAGGTGGCCCGTAGTGATTCCTCCAACGTGGTTGGAGTGACACGGCGGAAGTCCACCCGGTCCAGTGGAAGCCTGGCAGAAGAGGGCCTCCGGGTCATCCTGTGAGAGGGGACAACCCCGAGAGAGGGACATCCGTGAGAGGGACGTCCTGCAACTGCAAACCTATCTGCAGAAAGAGTCACTACTGCCAATAAGGAGAGAATACAGTAACCAGGACTGTGTGGTGGAAGACAGCACATAACTCGTCCACCATCACTCCACACGTACCTTCACTGCACGTGGAACCGGAAGAGAGAGACTGTGGAGTATCATTCCACATTGGTGAGTCCAAGAAAAACTAGATCCACCGGGCACTCCGACATCGTGCCAAAGAGAACTAGTGGTCCCGGCTGCAAGTATACCATCGTCGGCTGTTGGCAAGCAGTTAAAGAGACTCCGTGGAAGTTTTTGTTAGTGCGTTGTATTATTTTAATTATATTCTCTCCCACAGGTTTGGACTTGATTGTTTTGACTTTTCATAAAGCTTGGGAGGGATGTAGTGATCGTCTGATCACTGGTCTAGTGTTTCTGCATTGTCATGCAACCACACTTTACACCCACCCCTCACAGGCGTCACCAGTCAGGTGACCCTGACAATAAAAGGGGCCGAGCGCACGTGCTCCTGGCCAGTTCTACCCTGTAACCAACTGTGTCTGTGTCCGTCATTCTAGTGTGCATGCGGGCCTAGGGCCCAACACCAAACTATCACAGTGTGGAGAGCGGATCACCTAAAAGAGGCACGAACAAGAGCTGTGGGGTGAGTGTGCAACTCTGCCTCAGCCTCGACAGCTGCCCTCGTATCACTGCACTCCACGGCACGGCTATGGTCTCGTGTTGGCCTCTCCTCCTCCTCGCTGCCGCTCTGTGCCACCTAGCCCCCGCCTTACCTTGCCTCGCTCCGCTCAGCAACAAGGCGGCTGGAGCAACACGCCGCCAATGAGCCGGAACACCTCAGTAGTCTTGTCACTTCTGCTTCCTGTGTAACTGAGTTGCACGCCACAATTTTGCCACAATTTCGTGACTATAGCTGCTCACCCGGACAGGGATTGTGGCTCTATCTTGAGCAGGGTTAATACCCCACTCAACCATCAACCCAATTAGTCACACTAACCCTTTTCACAGACCACAAGAAAGATAGTGGAGACTAAAGTATTATGAGATGCATACTTCATGATTTTTTGGGCGTTCAATATAAAAACAATTAAGAAATGCAAAAAAACAGTCTTGCAGTTTTTGGAACAACATTTTACCTAGTAATAAATTAGAAGGTGTGCATCTGCCCATGATGATAATTTTGAAAGTAAATTTGATATGAGGCCTACAAATGGTTACTCGTTTTGAACAGATTGACATTTCAAAGCACTGAGCTCCGGTTGACAAGTAACATAGCAGTAAAAAATATTGTAGAGATGCTGTAGCTGCTATGCTCAAGTTTAATATTTTCTGCGACATGTGAAGGAAGTGCGTAAGTGCAGTTATCAACCTAAAAGAAGAGGTGATGTTTATTTCTATTTTGTTATCCATGAAAACATAGGTTTGAGTACATAATTTATTTTGATTGAATTTTAAAGAAACTCTTTTGGGAGTGGTGATATGGTGCTTATGATTTTATTTCCCGAACTGCAAAATAGTTTGGCTTCAGCTGGAATTGTTAGGAGTCTCTTTTGTTGTTCAGTATTGTTCCTGAGCTGTGTGGCAAGGTGTGCAGATAAATTAATGCTGTAATTCTACGTGGTGTGAGATTACTTTATATATTACATCTGGTGCACAGTAGAACGTATTATTTAGCCCTTGTTGTTATGGGATGAGTGAGGTGGTATCCTGTCACAAAAGATAGAAGAGCATTTCCCCAATTCTGGTGTTGTGACCTTGAGGAAGAGGAGTAAGAGACAAAAGTGTATTACACTTGTGTACGGTGATGTGGCAGTTGGGAAGAGTAGTACATTGTTGCACAAGATTTCATGACAAAATACAATGTGGTGAGCGAAAGTGGGGAATAGCAGTACCCTGTTGGATTAGGATGCGTGAAGGAGTACCTTGCAGTATGTGAAAGTGGGGAAAAGGAGTACCCTGGCAAGAAAGGAAACATGTGGAAGTGTAGTACCCCGTGTTCTGTGGCCTGAAGCTATGAATACTGCTTGAGTGTTCTTTGGGATGAGTCGTCTCTGTGTACAACTAAGAGGATTTGACAGGTGCTTGATAGATGAGGTAGAGTACATCAGTGTGAAGCATTGTTTGTCTTTGTTTTCTGTTGTGTTTTTATTTCACTTGTATGTGCTCTGGGATCAGTTGTTACTTTGTACAAATGCGAGAATTTGACAGGTGCTTGGTACTTGAGGCAGAGTACATTGTTAATTGTCTTGCTGGTGCAGGTGATTGCATGTATTAGAGTCAGTCATTAGTGTGTACGGATGAAAGGATCTAACTTGGATTGATAAGGCAGAGATGCAGGGTGTGGTATGTGGGTGCTGCCCTATCTTGACACCTTAAGGCTTTGATCCAGTGTACTGACATGGACTGCCATGGGTGGGGTAGTACTGGACTACATCATAGTTTGAATATTGTGTTTTCTTGAAGTTTCAGTCTACACATACTGTAGGCTGTCGTGTGTGTGTGTGTGTGATGTTCCATCAGATGTTTGTGCAGCTTTCAGAGGGCATGGTGCTGGTTGCAGATTTTGCTGTTTTCTTCTATCTGGCACGCGATGATGTTGTTTTGACCAGCTAGTGTGACTGGCTGATGGGTGTGTTGGAGTGCTAGCTGCAATTTTGTGCGTGAACAAGAGAGTGTGATGGAGTGTACTGTCCTTGTGGGAATGTGTACTTTGCTTGTGGAAGATGGAGGAAGTGTTTGAGTTTTCCTTGCTGTATCTGGATCATTGATGCATTGGTACTATATGTGTCCTGTCTATAAGGAAAGAAATTGATAATGTGAAGTGGTATGTCTTGTTTGCCCTGTGGAAAAGGAAAGAGAATGACGTAGTGACGTGGTGCGTCTCTGTATGGATGGGCTGAGTAGGCATGCTGTAGAGTGTTGAGTGTGGATGTTGTGAGAATGTGACGATGTATGGAAGTTTGGTGTACCTGTGCTGGGTGAAGCCTGCGAGTTGATGACAGTTGTAGGGAGAAATGAGCCCTAACAGAACCTATTTCTTTATGATTGAAACCTAGGGCTTAACATGAAACATGTAACTTAACTATTACCAGAATGGCTCAAGACTCTTTTGTGAAGATTCTGCCTGGCAACAGTGTCACTAAGTCATCCTTTTATATGTAAAAGTAGTCAGAGTAAGTCGAATCAGTATGGATTTCAAATGACAGCCTGCAAGAAAGAGTTAAAATTCACCTCCTCACACATGGAGAGCAGAAAAATTAAGTAGCAAGCGTCAATGAAAAGTGGCATTCTTCGCCAAGAATTTTTACATAGTGAGCATACGGTTAAAGGTCAGACTCTGGAGCTGGAAAAACGTTTGTGAATCTGCTCACTTGATATGAGGGTAAAGTGGTCTCTTCCCCATAAGCAGTTGGCAGTACTTGGTGCAGGAATGCTGCAGAAATATTTCTGCATGTGAAGCTGCTTATCAAGTTTTTAAAGGTGACTGACTTCCTGAAGGATGGACCACTTGGCAGCAATGTTGATCTATAAGCTGAAGCATGCCTGGTGTATCATGTTCAGTTTCAGTGGTTTTACCAAGGATGGGTTTTGATCAGTGGTTATGAGCTGAGAGTGGGGTTGAGGTGTGAAATTGTGTGCAGCACAGAAGCATCAGTTATGGAGGCATCTGTGAGTGACAATGATAACCAGATGTACATGTCTCTGTGGCATGAACAGAATAGGTGAAAAATGTGCAGGCGATGGCCTGGTGAGGCTGGCTACTTCTTCTGATTCAGTGTTTCTCTCAGTGAGGTTTAGCTCATGCTTTTAAGTAAAACAGTCATGAGTGAGGGTGCATCCACATTCTCCCGCCTTGATACTTCTGATTTAGAAATTGACGATTTGAAACATGTAATGTGGCAGTGAGGATGTGTGCCAAACCTCTCCTCTCTTCATCTGCATTCAAGACCTGGTGCTGGTGCGGATGATGATTGCATCTATCTTGAGTCATGTGTGCATTACAGGTAAGGGCAATGCAGAGGCGAGGAGGAGGTGAGACTAATACTTTGTTAATGATTGTATCCAATCTGTACACTCACACTACTGCTCATGAACAGTGGTTGCCTAAGTGAGGAAGCTTCGGGTTACATGCAGGGCATTTACTTCACCTATGTTCAGCATGAACAAATGGAAGATATGAGTTAAAGCATTTATGGTGATGTTGAGGTGTTATCTGAGTACTTACTATGTGATTAGCGGTGGCCTGATGACCTTTAGGTTTGAATGTGCCTTTTAGATAAGGATCTTCTAGTTCTAGAACCATGTCATGCCAAACCCAATTGGGACTTTCATAAAGTGATTCATTGGGCATCATTACCGGTGTCAGTAAAGAGAGTTCTGTGGTATCTTATGTGTAGTTTTTCATATGCAGTGGTGTCATGAGGTCAGCCAGTGGTCCCTGCACTAAAGGCATGTGTTACTGTCAGGTACAAGTTAGTGTATCCTTCTCTATGTGTGTGAGGGGGCAGTGGGTCAGTGGGCTAGGTGCTGCAAAGAGTATGCAATATTTGCATGGTGGATCCTTGGCGGTATGGAATATTTGGCATCGGGGCAATGTGGTATGAACAGTATACAGTACATGTAACTGGGTAGATGGATCCTGGTCTTTGATGCCACAAAATTCGGAAATAACACACACAAAATTGTTGAGGCCCTGATTGTGCATGTACTTTATAATTTGTTTGTCCCCCCCCCTTCTAAATCAAGAGGAAAAACTTAAAGTCTCTGGCTGAACATGTCTGTCCGGTGAGGAATATTCTCCAGTACTAAATTTTAGCTAGAGGTTGGCAGTGGTCACCACCAACATTTATTTCTAGAGACAAGGGCTCTTTTCCACCAGGTTGCGGTTTGCAGCTGCTCCATTTTCTGAGCTAGCATACCGAGCCCTTCCTTTCATTTCCATAAAGGTGACTAGAAATAGAAAAAGTACAACCACACCACTAAGGATATTGACAAGAATTAAATTATTTCAATAAACCATGTTGAAAGTAAAAGAAATACTGTTGCTCTCATCCTAAACGTTTGAATGCTTTTTGTCTGGCTGCCCAGGCTGTACAGCTAAAGGGCAAACGACTATTAAAGAGGTCGAACGCTCTGGGCTGGAGTGGTCTTGTAGCAGCTGTTGGGACCTCTTCTGGAAGCCCAGAAGAAAAGGCCTACATTTCTAGTCCACATCTCCTTCTTACTCAGGCACAGGCTGCTGTTCCTGGAGTTTCGAGCCTTCAAGGGTATCAGAGAAGTGGAGGAGTAGCACGCTGGGTAGGCTGCGGGTCTCGAAACAAAACATTGGGGACCGGAAATTATATTTCTTGCAAAGTAATCACTAGTATTGTCATTATGCTTACATGCCTATCGACTTGATTCAGACGGGAGACTCCCAAATTGTTGAAGCCACAAATGTCTTTATTTCGGTTGTCTCCCACCTGACATTACCTCTGCTTCAATAGAAGCCAATGAAGAATATGCATTCCCTTGATTTTTCTTTCAAAATCTCCCACTTTCCTAATCCTTTCTCCCACTTTCCTGATCATGTATGCATCAGAGCTGGGCAAAGATGCAAAGTATGCCAGCTTGCACCTTCAAAAAAAACTTCAAAAAGAGAGACTTCGTTTCACTAAGAATGTTTACACTGCCGTGCACAACTGCAAAAACTGCTCTGCAACAGTGACCTTAACATGGCCCTATATCTATCCTCTTTCCTGGAATTACCTGGCTGGGACTTCCAGCAGCATGGAAGTGAAATGATGCAGCTGTCTAGCGGTTACTCGGCTGTTACTCCGCTATAGCAGTTCTGATTGACAGTCGAGAAAATTATTCACTGAAGTTGAATGTCTCTCAAGGAATCATGCAGCAGAACATACACACTGAGAATTGTAAACATTTGTCTTAAGCAAAAGTTGATAGTAACTTGATTGTTTGCAAAGGCGACAATTGTCATTCTTTGGTGGGTAAATAAAAAGATTGTGCACCGACTCATTGATGCATTAAACGTTTTCTGCATGCATTCACTACTGTCTTGATTAAGAACCCACTTGTGTGACAGCATTTCCCATGAAACCTGAGGATTTTATTGGCAATGTGAAAGACCTCAGTGACTACAACTGAAAATGAAGTATACAGTGTAAAAAATATGTCGTACAAAATGTGAAAAAAATGTGACAAACTATACATCAACATACATACATACATAATTCTTAAGGTATTTGTAACTTGGGTAAGTGCAACAATCATAAAAACATATTTCTTGACGTAAATGACAATAATTGATATGTCAGTAACAGAACCTTAGAGCTTGATCGCTCTACTTTAAAGTGATGATGCGAAAGGATTCTAGGAAGTACCACCACTTTGATTTTCTATTCCTTTCTGTATCCAGTGCCTAATAACAAACAGAAGATGCCAACCGGCTATCATGAGGTTGTTGTGCTTTCATGCAGTCCATCAAAATCCTGATTTGCTGAACAAGAAAGAGATGACTCTTTTTTTATTGGTGGCACTAGAAGTTCAGTACATAAATATTACGTGCAGTGCTTCACCAGAGAACAGTTTTTATGAGATAAGAAAAGGCAGAGAACAACTTGTAGCCTTGGCTTTTCTAAGGAATTTAGCAAACTAATTCGAATGTTCCCGGACTGCCCAAGAAAAAGGACAATTCGAAAGAATTTTTGTTCTAGAATAAGATTTAATAGAGGTAACAAATCTACAGACAGTTCAAATGTCTGCACAGAGGATATCTGAGATTCTAAAACTAGTCAAGAGGAAAGATTAACTGCTGATCACATCGTCTCATTAAGAGGTTGCGTGGATATCTTCAGCACTACAAGTACAACAATACATCAAAGTGTTTTTTTCCCAACTGAAATCGGTACTGCCTAATTCTGAGGAAAAATCAGTATGGGAAACCAGCCTGTTTACCCCAGACTTGTGAATCTCCATTTTGGAAAACTACGGGTCATATTTACAAGCCCCTATCGCCACCAGAGGGTCACTTTTTTTGACACTCCAGTGCAATAGAGTCATTTTCAATATTCACAAGGTGGGCTAAGCCACTTAGCGTGGCTTAACTCCACCTTGCAAATATGCCCCTTTCCGCCTCAGTTTTCTGTGGCAATGGGAGTTGCTGTGGGTGTTCCACCTTGTAGGAAAGTAGGATCTGCTTCTTATGGTTACCCCCACTTTTTGCTTGATGTGATGCTGTTTTTGACTAGTCTGACTGGGATCCTGCTAATCAGGACCCCAGTCTATCTGCTTTCTCCTTAAAACTGTTATGCATGTACTTAGGTACACCCCAGATTGGATACTGGGGTACCCTTGTCAGTCCCTAGTATATGGTACACATGTACCCAGGGCATAGGTACCCCAGATGTCCCCCATGGGCATGTATTATGCCACCCATGGGAGACCATTCAAAATGGAACTACAGGCCTGCCATTGCAGCCAGTGTAAGTTGGTGTATGCACCACTTACTTAAGATATAGATTTTCTATATCTAAGGGTCACTGCACTTAAAACCTATAAGTCACCCCGATAGCAGGCCTTCACAATCCTGAGGGCAGGGTGCTTGGTTCTAAGTGAGAGGGTGACCCTGCATGAGCAGGACACCCCTGCAGCCTACAGAGACCATTCTCCCGGGTTGTCAGTGAAGCAGCCATATCCTATATATAGAGTGGCATTACGCGACCACGTGATGACCAACTCTAAAACTGTTGAAACAAACTCTATCGTGTTTGGTGTCAAATATGTTGGAATCATACCCCCACACTGGTAACCGGTGTGGGAGGGATGATTCCACCCCTCAGAAGCATCCTTCGTAGGGCTCCTGGAGATCCCGGTACCAGCCTTCTAGTCCCGGGCAGCACAAAATAGTTGCTGCCGACCAGAGACACATTTCTGCCCTCCTGATACTGAGCCAAGCTCGAGCAGGGGAAGGCAGGACAATAGGCATCCTGTCACAGGCAGGATTGACCACCTCCCAGACAGGATTTAGTGTATTAGGGCTGGGTGGGTGTGCTTGCCAGCAACTGAAAGTCTGCATGAGGGGCACATTTGATGTCCATGTGCCTAGTCCAGTTCAAATCAGTCTTGGGAGCCGTTGGCTCCCACTCTGGCGTGAAACTGGACAAAGGACATGGGAGTAACCTCCCCCTTGTCCAGACCCTCCCCTAGGAGGGTCTCCTGAATCTTTCCAACCCTCTCCCGTGGGTATTTAAGGGCTTACCTGGCTGTAGGACCTTAGATTCGACATGGACAAGATTCAGCACTGAAACCACTGCACTTTGACCATCTGGGCCCTCTGGACTTCGCTGGACTTCGTTTGGGCCTGACTTCATCTCCCTCTCAGTCTGCTGCATTGTACAGGATCCATGTAGGACCTGTGGAGCATCCAAGACATCCAAAGATAATCTCCCTTGGAGTGAAGGAGTCACTCCCCTGCATTCGCAGGCACCGCAACACTACTGACCGTTCTGATGATCCCAAGCTTCTCTGGACTCCGAAGGGTCCAGCAACACAGGAGGTGGATTCCTAAGTCCCTCGAGGCCTGAGCTGCCCTCTTACTCAGTTTGAGGCCAGAATCCCTTGTGGGGGCTGCAATACCTGAACCCCTGTGCACTGCATACTTTTGCAAGTGCATGTGCTTGTTGGCAATTCTGTGACAAGTGCATTGGGCACCAAGTAGCCCCAACCTCTGGCAAACTCTCCTACAAAAATCTTCAACCACCTTGAACTGAGTGCTCCGTGGCCTGCTGTTTTGCGAAGCTACTTGAGGTCCTCTTGCGACTCCTGTGCCTCTGGCCTGTGGGTCCAATTGAGGGTTAACTTTGCTTTCCTTGGGCTCCCTGATTGCTCGAGGCCTGCCCTGACTCCCCTGTGTGTGGTGAGACTCCTGGACCTTGCTGATCCGAACCGTACACTCCCTTGACTTCCTCCATTGCCAAGGCTTGTGGGACAGCTCGTATCCGGCTCCTGGTCATTCTCGACATCGCCTGGTCCACACAGCTGCAGAGTCAAGGTCCTCGTCAATCATCCTGAAGCACCCGACATTGGTGGGCATTTGTCTACCGAGCCCATGGTCACTCTCAAGTGACCCAGACTCTGTCCCCTCTGCTTTCAGGTACTCTTCAACCAGAATCCATGTTTGGATTGCAACGGACACTTTTCTCCCTTCCAGCAGCGGCTCTTCTAGGAATCCCTCCATTGGGTTCGACGGCGGTTACCGACACCACTTTACACCTATGCACCCGGCTTCCCTGGGTTAAGTAACTTGGGTACCTCAGTATCCACGGGTGGAGTGGCTCTCCAACCTTCTGTCTTCCACGGGGTTTCTTCGTAGTCCACTGGGAAGGGTCCCTAAACTTTAAAATTCCAACCACGACTTCCACATAGACTTGTACGGAGCACGCAGTGGTGTTCTCACACTGCACATGCTCTCCGTGGGGACCCTAGCTACTCACCTTGGGGTCCCAGCAATTCTACGTCCTCTTGACATTGTCCTGACTCGAGTCGTGGTTCTTATACCACTTTTTTAGTATATGGTTTGGTCCCTCCCACGGCCCACTGTGTATTACTGGTATTTACTGTGATTTCTTTGCTATAACATTGTGTGCTTTGTGTATATCTCCATGTAGTAGATACTGGAACGCATTAGAGAGTATTACATAATAAACACACATTTTTATAAAAACCTTGTGTGGTTACCTTTCCTTTAATCTATACTATAAGATTGCATTCTGGTAAAACAAGCTGCTTTACACTCCTTCAAGACTAAGCCTGAAGGCTGCACTTCACAGCTACCACTTGGATAGCTTTCTAAGGTTGTCTGAGACCTCTTAAGTCACTATAAGGGTTGTCTGGACTGGTGCAAGGTGCCCACTTACATTAGTGGACAGCATATACCAGGTTAGCCTTTCACACACCTCAACACCCATTGCTTTTTGACGTTGTCCCAGATTTACAAGGAGGTGTAAATCAGTGGCAGTGCCAAAAACTAACACCAAGCCAGAGCAGGTGTTAGAATGGCGCATAAAGAGAAATGCTTTTATTTCACCTCGTTTTCGCTTTTTCTATGTGTGCTGTATTCTGCAGCACACATAGAAAGAGCAAAAAGTGATTCCCTGCAACGCCGGCACCCGTGCACTATAGTGCAAGGGTGCCTGCGCTGGCGCTAGGCTGCCAATTTTAGTGCCAGCACTAGGGAAAACACAGGGGTGCGCCGTATTGCAGTAAATATGGTGCATCCCTGCCTTTTGAAAATGTCGGAGCGCGGCGCTGCCAGATTTGTTGCAGGTCCACGCTCCGACATTTTCTAGTAAATATGATAGAGCGAAATGTTCTTGTGAATTGTAGGGGTGCATCATAATCACTGATAGGCCGCACCCACATGTATTCAGACATATATTCATTAATATTCAGTTGTATACTCATGTACGTTTAGTAAAGAATAAATAGTTCACTGAGATAAAGTGAACTCAGCAGTATAATTGTGTTATGATAATCATGTAATGTAATGCTTATTGAATTGTGTGAACATAATGCATAGAGGAATTAGTTCGTGTGTAATGTAATTGCAGTAGTTTAAACGTGCACCATATTAAAGTTGCACATGTAATTCATTGTTTGCATATGAATCGTAATGAAAATGCTTATAGGGAAAAGTAAGATGTGTGTTTAAAAAGTCATATGTAAAGGCCTGACTACATATATGCTTAGGAAAGGCCTGGTTTAGTCTTATGTTAGCTTATTTTTGTAGGTCGAGAAAAGATTCTCTTGGTAAGGGTCTCTGGGCACAAACGGTAGATTTAATTTGCACAGTAGAAGGTTTCTGTTGAACGTATCTTTTGTTGCAGGTGCAAGGACACATGTCTCGTTAGTAAGACTAACTCTTTGTTTTCAAAAGCTAGAGAGATGGGAGGCATGGTACGGGGAGTGAAATGGAATTTAGGGATGATACTTTCAGCGGAGAAGGTGCCTGGGACTCAAGGTCATCGCAACCGTCCAGGATGAAGTAACCGTTTCGATGGAAAAGCACAAGAAAGAAGACCTGGCCAAGGAGGCGTGACAAAGGCGTGTACAATTGTATTGTGGTTTTGTATTAGGGATAGTGCCCTGAGGGAGGAGGCCAGAGAAGAGGTAGGGGAGACCAGAGAGAAGGACAGAGCTGAGCTTAGGTATTATGTGATTGCACTTCTTAGGAAGTCTTCACAGCTGACACCTTTTATTCACTTTGCCTGGGAAAATCGTTATGCAGGGATGTCACTTAGCATTAGTGTAGGGACAGCAATTGATTTTAAGCTTGTTTAGTCCAATGAAGAGCAACTTAGAAATTGGAGCAATCATAGTCTGGTTGATCCTTCTAGAACTTTCTATTCTCCTTATCTTGAGTCGGATGAGATTCCTGCGTAGGTTATTATTTGTATTAGTGCCCATCTATTTCTTTAACCTCGTGTTGAGGTGCTTGCATGTCCAGTTATTTTTGGCGATAATAAATTCTTAAACTTGAATTCGGAGTCAGTGGTCCTTTCAGACAAAATGAATGCTGTTATGTAACCAGATGAGATTCTCTCCTTTACACTATTCAACAGGTAAAAAGATCTTGGCGACCAGAAGGTTCTTATAGATAATTAGATAAGAATCTGCGTTATCAGTTGGTAGCAGAGTAGGATGGTTACCTTTGATGGTAAGGGGAGATCTAGAGCAAGATAGGAGATTAAGTTGCCCCATAGAGCCCGAGTGACGCAGATCCAGAGGACCGCGGGAGAAGGATGTCGGAGGTCGTGGAAAACTGACGGAGAGTGCCGGTGCGGCGGAAGTAGCAGTTTGTAGTAGAGTGAGTATGAAAAGAGTGATGTTTGGTAGATTGCGGTGTTTTATTGTTGTGTGATGTCTTGCGGAGTTGGAAAGAGAGTTGTGTGATTGAGAACCGGACTGTGAGCGCGCGCGGGACCGGGAGATTTATTGTGGTGTACAATACACCCAGAGTTGAGAAAGTTGACCAGAGGTTGTGGGGGTCACGAGACGTCATTGACAGACCCACTGAAGATAGGGAACACATGGGTGAGTGTGTGAATAACCAACGCAGGTCGTAGGTTATTGTGTGCAGAACATCGAGTGATTGAATCCTATCGAGTGTGTTAGAGGCGATTGTCCGGTCGTTTCGCGGACAGACGGTTGCCAGATAGAGGTCAACGAGCTCAAGAGGCTGATCGGTCATTGGTAAGACTGACGGTCAGAGAGGTAATTATTCGGTAGGACGGACATTATTTCAGAGTATGATTGGGACAGGTGCGAGTGAGAACGAGTGAATTAGAAAGGAGGGGAACTGCTGCGAGCGGAGGAAAGGTGACATCAGACAAGTGCCGCGCTGCGATAGGCCGGTTGGTGTGAGCCGCGCTGGTATTGGTGGAGTGAAATCGAGAAGCAAGAGCTGACATTTTGAGTGCAAATACGAAGTTGATTCATCGTGAAATGTTTTAAAGTTTTACGGGAACTTTGTAGAGGCGATAGACATGTGGTGGTTCGGGAAGGAGAGGAAGCTCCTCCCGAGGATACACCAGCACATTATATGGCAAAGAATGTAGGATTGCATACTATAATTTGGCTTGAGAATTGGCATAAAATGACAGAAGCAGAGGGAGAATTGTCGTTCCCACGCTATGGTACTTTCAGGTTAGAAGTGTTGTACCAGCTAAAAAGTATAATGGCTTCTTTACGACCACTACCTAGACCAACACAGTTTGAGGCACTACATGCGTGGATAAGAGCAGCGTATGATAGGAAGAAGGACAGATGCCAAGAAAGGGTGAAGAAATCGGTCAGGGCATTTCAAGATGCAAGGTGGGATGCATTGGAGAAAAGGTGGAGAGTGGAAACGATCGAAGGAGATAAGTTGTACCCATTGTTAGTACAAAATGGGAAAATAATAAGAATCGATGAGGACGACAGTGATCTAGATGACAGCTTGTTGGATAGGATGTTGGCAGAGAGGCCACCACCATTTAATCCAGACTCAGAAGAGGGAAAGGCGACCCCAGCAGTAACAATTGATGGGAGCCAGAATCAGACTAGCATGAGAGTAGTGGGAAGGATTTCCACAGGAACAGAGGGGCAACGGCGTCTATGATAACACAGCCTCCTGTAGGGAACACAAGATTACCGGACTCCTTGACAGTACCGGTTACCATTGGCCCTATAGTACCGGTATATGACCCAGACCGAGTGAGAGAAGGGGGCTCCGTACAGATGGGAAGGGAGGAAGGAACCAGTGAGAGTGGGAATGGGTTCGGGGTAAGAGTGGTTCATTTCCCAAGACCAATAGACACAAGTACGCCGTTACTGGCTACTGCGGACTCTTCCTCTAGACAAGAAGAGGAGAGACCAGAAAGACCAAGGTCTTTGCGGGAATCTAACTCAGCTTTGAGGATGTGGACACCAACAGTAACGAACCAAGAGGATAGGATGCAAGGAGATAGGGCACAAAACGTCTCGCAAGACAGACCAAGTTCCAGGAATATGATGGAAGGGAATAGGTCACAAGGACAGAATAGTGACTGTGATGAGAGGGATGGCTCGGGTTGTCGAGATGTACTGAGGGGTGCGGTACAGGCAAGGTTACTAGACGTAGTAAGATTGAAAGCAGAGGTAGACGAGATGATTAATGGAGGTCTGCCCTTGGAAAGGATAGAAATTTATGGATCAGATGAGCTGCTGTTTGTAGCAAAAGATGTGACTCGAAAAGCTAGGATGGCACATGATAGATTGAAGGAATTGGCCAAAAGATATGAGGTAGACCTGAACAAAACAAAAGCGTTGCAGGGGCCACATAGATTACAGTACAGTGATCAGGAGCTGGAGGAGAAAAGACTAATAGGATTAAGGACACATACCAGAGATTTGATCGTAGGGATGAGGATATGGATTTTGTTGGACAAATGGGAAGAAAGGTGGTCCAAGAAGAAACCAGCAAAGAGAGCTGAAGGGGAAACGCCGCCTCCAGGAGGGGGGGCGACGGGTGTTGGAAATTTTCCTTTACGGGAAGTACAGAATGGAGGGTACGTGCATGTGCCGTGGAATAGAGGTGATTTGGCTGCATTTACAAATGATTTTCCTCGGCTGATGGAAAAACCAGTAGAGTGGTACAAACAGGTTGAGCGGTTTGTGAAAATTTCAAAAGTATTGTGGATTGATTTGAACACTTTGTTTGACATAGTGGTACCGGGAGATTTGTGGACAGCTTGTAAAGTCGCTATTGAGTGGCCGACTTCGGAACCGGATAGAGAGGCGGTTACAAATGGTCCATCACCCCTAGTTATGAAAAAGTATGAGCAGGTGATTACATGGTTGAAACTGAAGATTTCACCTCAGGATATAGATTGGGTTAAGATAGATCGGACTGTACAGGAACCCAAGGAAACGGTGCATGAATATTATGAAATACTTCTGCAAGATTTTAAACAATATAGTGGGTTAGATATCTTGGACCCCAAGGATATGGGACAGTTTGTCTCAAAGTTTGTACTGGGTCTGAGAATGGAAATCAGCCTCATGATACAGCACCATTTGATCTGCTGGCAGAACAAGCCACTAGATGAAATTTTGCGGTATGCGAGATACTGTAGTGATGAGGTGGAATCGAAACATCGAAAGCTAAAAGACAAATTGATGCTTGTCCAGATGCAGACAGCACAGAGTCAGCCTAGTGGAGGGACCTTAGGAAGAAAGCAAGGAAATTTCCAGGGAAACCAGAATGGGCAAGCCATGGGAAAGGGAAAACCAGTAGACCCCAAGACAGGAGTGGACGTGGCCACATTGAAGAAGACCACTGCGTGTCATCTTTGTCGCCAGGTCGGACATTGGAAATGCGAGTGTCCTTTGAACCCAGCTAATCAGTTGCAGGAAGAGGAAGGGGGGGCTCAGGCACCCGCGCAAGAGGTAGTTAACACAGTGACGAGGCCTAGGACGATGAAAGGGGGGGTTTACAGCTCTCACGCCCAGGTTCCCCAAGCTCCAAGGATTTCACAAGGAACACGAACGTACCAACAGATGCCCCTGTTCGAAGATTATGACGAGAGTAGCTCAGACCCTTTATCCTGACGGTGCCTGAGGGGGGAGGAAGACTGCACACTTGGAGCGGTCTTGGAGGTAGACCAAAGAGGACCTTTTGTGGAGGCAGATATTGAGGGATATCCTGCCACACTTTTGGTTGATACTGGTGCTACCCGGTCTACTGTAAGATCAGCAGTAGTCCCTAACCTACCCTTCTCGGGACAATCAATCCAGGTTGTTGGAGTAGCGAACAAGAGAATAAGCAGCCCATTGACAGAACCGATCCTAGTAAAGATAGGTTCCTTCCAAACTAGACATCAGTTTGTAGTATGTGATACGAGTCCAGTTTGCCTTTTGGGGAGAGATCTGTTGTGCAAGTTGAACTGCACGATTTACTGTACGCCACGAGGAGTGGAGGTCCAGATGAGAGATGATGATGCTGACTTTAAAATTACAAATCAGCATCTGTGTATAGATCTGTACCCAATGGTGACTGTGGAAGAACTTCCACCTGATCTGAGAGACGCAGTGTCGTCTGTGGTGTGGGATTTCGCAGGCGACGAAATAGGTCTAATCAGAGGGGTTGAACCAGTGCGGATTGAGGTGAAACAGAATGTTGATTTCCCCAGGACACCTCAATACAACCTGTCGCCAGAAACGATTGCAGGGATAAGACCTGTGATCGAGACTTTCATTGAGAAAGGCATTTTGAAAGAGATCAGAGGTAGCCCCTGTAATTCACCCATTATGGGACTACAGAAACCGAGCGGGAAATACAGGATCGTGCAAGACCTGCGAAAGGTTAACACGATAGTTGTCCCTTGCTGTCCAGTGGTACCGAATCCTTCAGTAATACTGTTCCAGATCCCATGTGAAGCCGAGTGGTTTACGGTTATCGATTTATGTCAAGCTTTCTTTTCGATACCGCTCCACGAGGAAAGCCAATTTCTTTTTGCGTTCAGGCTAGAAAATCGCGTGTTAACATGGTGTCGTATCCCTCAAGGGTATACGGAAAGTCCATCGATCTTTAACCAGATCCTGAAGAAGAACCTTGAGAGTCTTGTGTTGCCACAGAACTCAGTTTTCGTGCAATACATAGATGACTTGCTCATTGCCTCAGAAACAGAAGATGCTTGCAGAATTGACACTGTAGCTTTGTTGAACCACTTAGCAGAGAACGGACATAAGGTGTCCCCGAACAAGCTGCAGTACTGTTTGAATGAGGTACAGTATTTGGGACACAGATTGGAAAAAGGCAAGAGGAAGGTGTCACCAGATCGAATTGAGGCAATAATGAGCATGGCAGTACCCACCACACAGAGAGAAGTTAGGATGTTCCTAGGAATGGTTGGCTACTGTCGACAGTGGATTCCTAGTTTCTCCTTGAGAGCAAAGCCTTTGCAGAGGCTTACGCACAAGGATGTGAGTGATCCGGTACCATGGGACGAGGAGTGCTTGAGGTCATTCCTGAAACTGAGAGAGGATTTGTGCAGGGCTCCGGCATTGGGAATGCCTGATTACAACAAGGCCTTTTCATTGTTTTGTTACGAGAGGGAAGGATGTGCATTAGCAGTGTTAGCTCAGAACCATGGAGGTGTCCGTAGACCAGTTGCATATTTTTCAGCTACTTTAGATCCAGTAGCTTCTGCGTTGCCCGGATGTCTAAGATCCGTTGCTGCAACAGGTGTCAGCATTGAAAGATGTGAAAGCATTGTAATGGGACATCCATTGACTGTACATGTGCCACATTCGGTTGAGTTATTGATGACCAGGACCAAGACACAGCACTTAACGAACAATAGGTTAACAAGGTACGAGCAAGTCATACTTGCCGCAGAGAATGTGACTCTGAAAAGGTGCTCTGTCTTGAACCCTGCGACATTGATGCCTACACCGAACACGGATGATGAAGATTGTGCGGACCATGATTGTCTCGATGTGACCGAGCTTTGCACCAAACCGAGACCTGACATTGTCGATGAACCATTGGCTGACCCAGATGAAATTTTCTTTGTCGATGGTTCATGCTTAAGAGACAGTGTGGGGCAATTGAGAGCAGCGTTTGCTGTATGTACCATTTCAGGAGTGGTCGAGGCTGCTTGCCTAGAAGGAGTACGCTCCGCGCAGGTAGCTGAGATCATTGCCTTGACCCGTGCCTGTTTGGCCGCTGATCGAATTCGAATCACGATTTACACAGACAGCCAATATGGGTTTGGCGTGGTGCACGACTTCGGGCAGTTATGGTCTCAGAGGGGATTTTTGACATCATCTGGCTCACCCATTCGTAATGGAGAATATGTAAGACAATTGTTAGATGCATTACAGCATCCGAAAGAAATTGCTGTGGTAAAGTGTTCAGTCCATGGGAAGGGGGAGGACTTTGTATCATTGGGTAACAATTATGCGGATGAAGTCGCCCGCTTCTGTGCAGAACAAGGATGCATATTCACAGATAGATACGCAGGGGAGAGCCAAGAAAGAACCGAGCTCAGCATAATGTTGGCCATGGCAGACACTTGGGAAGAGCTTAAGCGATTACAGGACGAAGTTTCAGTCCAGGAGAGAGAGGGATGGATCAAAGCTGGTTGTGAGAAAGGAGATGTGGATGTGTGGGTATCCAACGATGGGAGAGCCGTGTTACCTGAAGAATTGCTGAGTCCGATGGCAAGACTGATACATGGACAGGCACACCTTGGCAGAGACGCAATGATGAGAGTGTTTAGACAGACGTGGTATAACCCACGGTTCCGAGCAATGGCTGAGACGGTATGTCAGAGGTCTGTTACGTGTCAGCAGATGAATGCTGGAAAGAAAACTGTAGTTACGTTGAGTCACATTGGAAGGTCAGGAGGGCCCTTCAATAGAATACAGCTGGACTTTGTGGAGATGCCTAAGTGCAATGGATTGAGGTACATTTTAGTGCTAGTATGTGTATTCTCACGGTGGGTGGAGGCTTACCCCACACGCAGGTGTGACACTCTCACAGTGGCTAAATTACTGTTGAGGGAGCTCATCCCTAGATTCGGGATCCCGACCTCTTTGGAATCAGATAGAGGAGGGCACTTCCATAGTGAAATCATGAAGTTGCTTTGTGCTGCATTGAACATTGGTCAGAGACTCCACTGTAGTTACAGACCAGAGGCTTCTGGGATGGTGGAACAAGTTAATGGAACTTTGAAGGCCCGGATGGCAAAAATGTGTTCTTCGACATCCCTGAAATGGCCCGACGCCTTGCCACTCGTGCTGATGAGCATGCGAAGTGTCCCAGACAGAAAGACCGGGTTGTCCCCCCATGAGATATTAATGGGAAGGGCAATGAGATTGCCAGCAGTACCAGCTACAGCCTTGATAAGCATCACTGATGATTTGATTGTCGATTATTGTAAAGGACTCTCTGATGTGGTCCGTTCTGTATCCCAGCAGGTGCAAGCAGCAGTGGTCCCAGCCTCGAGTGATCTGTGCCACGACTTGTGTCCCGGAGACTGGGTGCTCGTCCGGAAGCACGTGAGGAAGAGTTGCTTGGATGCCCGCTGGCGTGGCCCGTATCAGGTGATACTTATCACGAACACAGCAGTGAAGTGTGGAGGATTGCCGAACTGGGTGCATGCCTCCCATACCCGCAGAGTTCCAGCACCCTTGGAAGAAACAGCTCCTCTCGTAAATGAAAATCCAGCTGATGTGGCAGGGCCACATGGGAGGACAAGTCAAGCTGTAAGGGTCGCTGACACAGCTGGTGGTGCACTAGAGCAAGCTGAAGGGGGTTTCCACAGTTCGAACCCTGACTCAGACACCGAAGACAGAAACGGTGCAGTGGGCGGAGAAGAGTCAGATTCAGCAGAAAGAGGAAGTAGTGCACTGGGTATAGAAGGGGAAGGCAGACGAACGAACAGAAGTGCAGAAAGTTGGCCTGAAAGACAGAGGCGACTGAACCTGAGGTTAGCACCTGAAAGAGACCTTGCTCCAGTGTCCGAAGTATCTGAAACGGAGGCAAGTGACGAAGACCAAGCACAAGACAGTCGGCGAAGGTCAAAGAGGACCAGAGTGCCTTGTCGCAGATACTCTACCCCTGAGTGGACTTACACTGTGTTTGATGCAGGGGGTGGTGAGCACGGGAAGGCTGAGGTCAGTGCAAGTGGTCCGTCGGAGCCCGAATGTGGTGGTGAAGGTGGTACTGCAGTTGCCAGGGCTCGAGATAGAAGGAACACTGACCCTCACGGTTCCGAATCCCCCGCTTCTGAGTGAAGTTCGAAACTTGGTTCTGCATCGACTCGAATTCCCGCCTTTTGGAGTTGAGCCGTTTTCACATGAAGTGCTGATTTTGCGTCTTGAACTTTTGTATCACGTTCTGGTATTGCTCAATGAGGATCTTATTGTGGATCAACTATAACCTGTAAATAAAAGTCCAAAAGAAGAAGATAACCTAGGTCCGAGTGGAAGAAGAATAAACTTAGGGACTTTCCACAGAAGAGGAACGAAAACTAGGGAAGTCTTTTTCTGGACTGTGTAAATAAGATTGTGATCGGAAAGGGAAAGTCCGGAGATTTCATGGTTGCTCGAGCTGGTTAAGCAAGTCACAATTAAAGGACAGAGACTTTTTCAGAGTTCTTTGCAATAACCAAGACTTTTGAGAACTTTCGAAACCATGGAGCCGGGAGATCCCAATCGTAGATCAAAGTGGATTGTAGGCATCCTTATAAGTAGTGTAATAATCTCTATAATCATAGTAGTTATAGTCTCATACACTGGTTCGCACGAGCAAGAAGTAGAGGAGGTGACAGGGACACCGACACCTATCACACCTAGTCAGAAGGGGGTAGACAGGGCAGCTGACAGAGCTTTGCTATTAGAAGAAAGTCGTAGATTACATGTAGATTTATCTAAAGGTGATTTTAAGTTGAATGCATATGCTAAGTTGTTGTATGAGTATGTTGATGTGATGGATGCAAAAGATTGTTATGTGTGTATGCAGTTGCCTACTTCAGTGGACGAGGGTATTAGGTATCACCATCTTCCACTGACTTATGGTATTTCATGTAGTCTTTTGCTTAGTTTGTTTTATGAGAGAGATCAGTTCGAGTATTTCTTTTCCAATTTCGACGCAGTGCTTCCTGAAGTCCCAGCTTACAAGCATTTGAATAAATATGACTATTATAAAACGGAAGACAGACTGAGGAAGTACTTCATACCGAGTTTGGAATTGGATACAGCATTCGCACACAGACACAATCTGACTTGTTTGATGTCGGATGTAGAGAGAAAGTTTGTAGATCAGGTCGAGGATAGGTATAGAAAGCTGACTCACTCCCGAGATTTGGGGCATCACAGGACTGATTGGACAGAGGAAGAACAGTTGCATAAGACCAAGGGAAGCTATGGTCCTATAGCGTTAGATAAGGAGCAGAGGGGTAAGTTGTGTATAAGGCGTTATCAGACTTACTACGAAAAGGTAGCAGTGGGACAAAGTACTTGTGATCACGTTTTCACCATGGCAGATGTGGCAAAAGATTTTCTCCAAGGTCCTGTACAAGTGATACCAACGGTGTATTACGTATGTGGGAAGAATGCTTATGTGAGGTTGCCTGCAAATTGGTATGGAACATGTTATTTGTCAATAATATTTCCAAAGATTTACCATACAGAAGATTTAGATCTTCTAGAAGGTGGAGAGCATTCAAGAACGAAAAGAGCTGCAAGTGCAGGAATCGTTGTGGGGGATATCTTTGGAGCTATGATACCTAGTCTGGGAGTAGTCTTGAATGATGTGAAGATCCGGAGGTTAGCGACTGTGGTGGATGAATTTTCGATGAATACAGCAAAGTCGTTGGTGTTGGTGGAAGGAGAGATGTTGTCGATAAGGGGAATGGTTTTACAGAATCGCCTTGCTTTGGATGTCCTATTGGCAAAAGAGGGCGGAGTCTGTAAAATGTTGAAGGTTCAAGAGTGCTGCACTTATATACCAGACCATAGCAAGGATCTGGAGAAATATATAAGTAACATCACTACAATCCACACCAAAATAGCGGATTTGACCGAAGAAGGGGCCTGGGAAAAGGTCGGCAAGGGTTTTGGTCAAGTGGGAGGTTGGTTTGCGAATCTAGGAAAGGGATTCCTTGGGTACTTTCTGAGACCCCTCCTTATTTTGGTGGTTTGTGTGGTTGGCTTGTGGATTTTGATCAAGGCCTACAAGTGGTATCGAGCAGGCCGAGTCAAGAGAGCTTTGAGGGAAAATGACATGAGATTGGCAAGACTGCAGGACAGTCAGTATCAAAGGCTTAAGAGCATGGAGAAATTTATATCAGGGAAGATGGCAACAAGTTCTGTTTAGGTCGGTTCTTTCTCCAAGGGAGTAGAATGAAATATGATGACAGGAGTCATCAAAGGGGGGAACTGATAGAGCAAAATGTTCTTGTGAATTGTAGGGGTGCATCATAATCACTGATAGGCCGCACCCACATGTATTCAGACATATATTCATTAATATTCAGTTGTATACTCATGTACGTTTAGTAAAGAATAAATAGTTCACTGAGATAAAGTGAACTCAGCAGTATAATTGTGTTATGATAATCATGTAATGTAATGCTTATTGAATTGTGTGAACATAATGCATAGAGGAATTAGTTTGTGTGTAATGTAATTGCAGTAGTTTAAACGTGCACCATATTAAAGTTGCACATGTAATTCATTGTTTGCATATGAATCGTAATGAAAATGCTTATAGGGAAAAGTAAGATGTGTGTTTAAAAAGTCATATGTAAAGGCCTGACTACATATATGCTTAGGAAAGGCCTGGTTTAGTCTTATGTTAGCTTATTTTTGTAGGTCGAGAAAAGATTCTCTTGGTAAGGGTCTCTGGGCACAAACGGTAGATTTAATTTGCACAGTAGAAGGTTTCTGTTGAAAGTATCTTTTGTTGCAGGTGCAAGGACACATGTCTCGTTAGTAAGACTAACTCTTTGTTTTCAAAAGCTAGAGAGATGGGAGGCATGGTACGGGGAGTGAAATGGAATTTAGGGATGATACTTTCAGCGGAGAAGGTGCCTGGGACTCAAGGTCATCGCAACCGTCCAGGATGAAGTAACCGTTTCGATGGAAAAGCACAAGAAAGAAGACCTGGCCAAGGAGGCGTGACAAAGGCGTGTACAATTGTATTGTGGTTTTGTATTAGGGATAGTGCCCTGAGGGAGGAGGCCAGAGAAGAGGTAGGGGAGACCAGAGAGAAGGACAGAGCTGAGCTTAGGTATTATGTGATTGCACTTCTTAGGAAGTCTTCACAGCTGACACCTTTTATTCACTTTGCCTGGGAAAATCGTTATGCAGGGATGTCACTTAGCGTTAGTGTAGGGACAGCAATTGATTTTAAGCTTGTTTAGTCCAATGAAGAGCAACTTAGAAATTGGAGCAATCATAGTCTGGTTGATCCTTCTAGAACTTTCTATTCTCCTTATCTTGAGTCGGATGAGATTCCTGCGTAGGTTATTATTTGTATTAGTGCCCATCTATTTCTTTAACCTCGTGTTGAGGTGCTTGCATGTCCAGTTATTTTTGGCCATAATAAATTCTTAAACTTGAATTCGGAGTCAGTGGTCCTTTCAGACAAAATGAATGCTGTTATGTAACCAGATGAGATTCTCTCCTTTACACTATTCAACAGGTAAAAAGATCTTGGCGACCAGAAGTTCTTATAGATAATTAGATAAGAATCGGCGTTATCAAATACGCCCCCATGCTTTTCATGAAATTACAAGCAAGTTTTGTGTGAACATATATTAGAACCTAGTACACATGATATCTCCGATGGAATTCAGGGTACATTATGTACTGCATAAGAATCTAAAATGCTTCTAATTCCTCAAATAAAAGGAATTGTCACAACAGTTGTTTACATGTATGAAATACATAACAATAGGTTTTAGGGGGTAAAGTAAACACAGGCTGTGGTAAACAGTTTTCTTTTTTCTACTGTGCCAGGACAAGAAGAAGCTCAGAGACTGGCCAGAAAAAGCCAAGACTTGAAAGTAAGTAATGCTGTGTAGCCATGCTCAAATCCCAGCATTGGCTCGACATCGTGTGATTCTGGGCAAATCATGTAATCAGCTCTTGTGTAGGAAAAGGTGTAACATTGTGTGCTTCTCTCATAAAATTCTCCAATGCACTTGGGCCAGGTTCGTGCTTTGCAAAAAATATAAATAAGAACAAAAGGATGATGGGCCACAGAGCGCACAAAAATTCTATGGTAGTACGATGCAACCAGAAATTGTGGGGAGGAGGACACGTGAAGTGGGAGATATGGTGAGGAAGCCAGTGGGTTGTTAGGTTTCACTTTCGGGACTTGTCTTACAGACTCTGGTATGGAGGGATGTTTCCTGGTTCGCTTCTTGAAAGTTCTGGTCTGTCCCAGGTTGGGGCGACCCTTTCCGGTAGCCACCATGCTGCTATCAATTTAACGCCAGGGCAGACAGTGCCTTCCAGAAGGAGTCCTCAAGAGGAGAAACCCTGAAGGGTGAAAACCTCTGGCTAAAGTGGAGACTCCAGGAATAAAAAAAAGACAACAGAAGAAAACCAGGGAGCGGAGCCAGGCACTAAAAATAAACCAGCAAGGAGGGATCAGACCAGGAAACAGAAGAAGTCTGGCAAGAACAGAAGGTCCATAAGGAAATCCAAATAGGAACAGAAAGCGCCAACTGGAACGAAGATACACCAACAGGAGCGAAGATACACCAACAGGTGAGAAGACACCCCAGCAGGAGCGAGGAGTGTTGCAGCGCAAGGAAATGAAAGATTCAGCCCCTTATATACCCATAGAGAGGAAGTGATGCTACAGGAAGTGAGCAATCACCATTTTGGCTAGGGAAGTAGTAGTGAAAAAGATAAGAAAGGTCACCATCTTAGAATGGTGCACAAAAACCCTTCTCAAGGCATTCTGGGAACAAGGTCTACAGAATTATGGAAAGAAGACCTGCAAGAAAATGGCCCCCAGGCATGAGGTAAAAAGTTTGTCATGTTTGCCCCCCAGGCGTAAGGTAAGAATGTCATGGCCCCAGCAGAGCATTGTACATGTAGCTGTTGCTCTAAAACTAGAACAGTGGTGTAACCGAGACACCAGATAAATGACAACGGGACGCCGCATGGATCCGTGGCATGCCCGACAGGAGGAGAGAGGAGTAATGGGTTCAACTGCAGCCCACGGCTGAACAGATGCAGGCATCGGTGGACACACTGCGACAGCAAGACAGCAACAGCGGGCCACCGCGTGGAACCACGGTGTGCCTGAGAGGAAGAGCGGGCTGACCCGCAGCCAGCGGAGGTGAAGATGGAGGTGTCGCGGGCCAGACCACAGCCCGCGGCATAACAGTTAGGGGAGGCTTCCCTTAGACAAATTAAAGAGAATCAAACAATAGAATTTGGAGAATTTGCCCCCTCCCATTAAAAAATGATCGATAGAAGAATGATTTCCATCAAAACACAACAGGAAATGCAAATATTTGCTAGAAAGGTCATTCACCACACCAGACGTGTTAGCTTAGTGACTGTTATTTTTGGTGAAGTTAATAAGTGGGAGGAACCTAATCTAATATAAAGAACAAAACAAAAAGAATTTTACATGTTAGATTTTGACCGATTTTACATATGACTATTATATTATCAGAATTAGTTGGTTTGGGGCCAGATGTACCATCCTAAATTGCGGCGCAAATGGGCAATCAGCCCGTTTGCGACTGCAATTTAGGGCATGGCCATGTACAAACCTCATTATTTGCGAATCTGTAAATTTTACCGATTTGCAAAATGAGGTTTGCGACTCGCTCTTAGGAAGGGGCGTGCCAAGGGCGTCCCTTCCTAATAGCAGCTCGCATTTGTATGTATGAATGTTTTGCAACCACAATTGCGGTCGCAAAACACTTGCAATTTGCCACCTACTTCAAGTCGGTGGTAAACCATTCGCAAACGGGAAGGGGTCTCCAGGGGACCCCTTCCCCTTTGTGCATGGGTCAAAAATATTTTTTAAGGGCAGGCAGTGGTCCCAGGGACCACTGCCTGCCCTTAAAAAATGAAACTGAAAAGTTTCATTTTTCTTTTTTTTAAATGCATCCTGTTTTGCTTTAAGGAAAACGGGCTGCATTTAAAAAAAACTGCTTTATTTAAAATCAGTCACAGACATGGTGGTCTGCTGACCCCAGCAGGCCACTATCCCTGCGAGTGCTAGCCATTCCTAGTGGAGTTGCAAATTGCGCCTGCCTCATTAATATCAATGATACATGCAATTTGTGACCCCATTAGGAATCGCAAACAGTGTCTGAGACACTGTTGTACACCCCAATTTGCGAGTCGCAAATTGCAAGTCGCAAATGCGATGAAATTTGCGAGTCGCAAATTGGTGGGTCATACATCTGGCCCTTGGTTTTTTAAATATCTGATTTAGATTTGATTCTCTTGGATTTAAGCTAGTCATTTTTGGTAATTGATGCTGTCGAGAAAATCCTGGACTGAACAGTAGGCGTAGCTTAGCATGTGACACTCTGTATATTGAGTGAAGCTAGAAAGGGTGTTTCCAGGAAGTAGCCTGAAGCAGGGTCTTAAAGAGGCTGAAGACCCAACATCAACATATTACAGAGCAGGCTTTGCGCAGCCGAGATATTGTTCCTTAACTCAGCATTAGTAATCTACCATGCTGACTTTTCCGAAAAAAGCTGTCACATGTTCTGCACTTCTCTTAATCAGCCATGTTAAGAGAAGCATTTCAGTTTGGTGCAGAAAAATGGACACACTATCATGTCCAATAGTAGAAACTCATGGTTTGCCCAAAGTATGACAGTAAAATAATGTAGTGACACTCAGGAACACTTTCACACTAATAGCCAAGGGTGGGAAATCTTTATATATTGCCGGTAGAGTTTTATGAATTTTACAAACTTCTTTTTTCCGCAAGGTAGCAGATTTTTGTAACTGCATAAAATGTTTTATGCACTGAAAAGTAAGTTTAGGCTTAGGTCTGGTATTAGTTTGTGCAATGTTCACCGACTAGAGTTTATCATGGTGGTGAGAGTAGCCCAATTTAGATTAGCCTTGGATTGACACTTTAAAGAAAGAGAGACACTAACAACGGAAAGCCTCATTTTAACAACAAGGTGGAGCCAACCAGCTCTTTAATAACTTCCTAAATGTTCATAACTTAAGCTCTTGGGGCAGATGTACAGGTAGAGAATTCCATCTGATGGTGGTGGCTTTGGAAAATGCTCTACCACCCACAGACCTAAAATAGTACTGAGAAAAGTTCAAGAGGAGTTTGTTTTTGGATCTAAGTAGACTGCTTGGGGTGTACCATTCATATCTATGGGAAACAGGAGATTGATTAGGTGAGAGGACAGCTTAATGAATCAGGCACATTGATTCTGAACGAGATCTGTTCTTTTAATGACAGCTAGTACATCTGGCATGGGCTGGATAGATAAGACCAAGAACTAATCTTCCAGCATAGTATTGGATTAGCTGCAACCTTTGAATCTGATAAGATGAAAGGCCACGATAGACAGAGTTGCCATCCTGCCAAGCAGACAGGAACACATTAATCATTAAGGCATTTTGAGTGAAAGAGACAAGATCCAGAGCTGTCTGATTCAATAAATGCAGTTGAAGTAAACAGATTTTGACAGTGAAAAAAATGTGATAAGATATTGTCGCTGCAGAATAATTTTTAACACCTTGGGCAATATTTAGAAGCCTCCAGAGCCACCGGAGCGTCATTTTTGACACTCCAGTGGTGCTGTGTGCTGGCCCATATTTACAAGGACACACAAAGCCACTTTGCATTGCTTTACACAGCCTTGTAAATATGGCCCTTTTTCATGCAGTATTCTGCGTTCAAGGGGTGTGTCATGGGTGTTGCTGTGGGTGTTCCCACGCAGCACCCATGGTTTTTTGACACTGCCCCAGATTTACAAGGATTGGTAAATCTGAGGCAGCATCAAAAACTAGAAGGGGCAAAATGCCATTAATGATTGTTTTTGTGCAGGAAGGTGTCTCTTCCTGCACAAACACAATCATCCCTGCAACGCAGGCACCCATGCTTGCGTTGGCGCATGGCTGCTGTTTTAGTGCCGGCATAGGGGAGAGCACAAGGGTGTACCATATTCCTGTAAATACGGCACATACCTGTGTTTTTGAAATGACACAGCTCGGCGCAGCAAAATTACTTCAGATAGATTCTGAGAAGTCATCTGTCTCAAAGATCACAGACAAAATAGAGGCTCTGAAAAAAGGAGATGGTTTCAATAGACAGAGGATTTCAGATTTGTCATCATTAAGTTATTGGAAGCAAATAGCAATTTTCGCTACTTTGCATTACTTTGTGTCAAAGGCCATCCCGTTGGTGGTTGATAGGCATTCTTATGCTACCACCCATGGTTTTTAACATGAAGCCCTATCTACTGACAATAGTAGGTAAGGTTTTCCACCTAAAATTAAAACCCCCTCGAGGTAGGAGCTTGCAAGGAGAAAATGTTTTACTTATCTTAACATTTACACATTGCATGTGTGGTGTACTGTACAGCACACATACAGTGTGGGAAAAATTTAAAAATATTTCTAGGCATAATATTTTTTATTTGAAATTTACCATTCCAGTACAAAACCTATGCTACACATCAAGGACATACATTTGCACTATGGTGCAAAGGTGTGTGCTTGACTCTAGGCACTATGAAAGAGAACTATCACTTGGGAAGATAGCAGCAGCAGATAGTAGATATGGTACTGCCCTGCTCTGTCCTAGTTGATATGCTGTATTGCAAAATAAATTAGCAAACCTCCCTATTTTAGTTTTTTGCAGAATACTTTTTACACCAGTCTTTTAGCACATTTCCGATAAATCTTCGTAATCTTCTTGAAATATGCAACATTTGCAAAGCTTTGAAAAAGTCTTAGCAAAGTGTGTGCAGGGCAATTTTTACAACTTTGTGCCTTTTGCTTGCAATCTGTATACAAGACTCCTTTTGAGCCTGGAGATAGGCTGGCCCGCGGGCCCACCAGGTTAACTGAAGCTGTGGCTTCCAATTCCCAGGAAAGTGGGGATCTCTATGCATCTGTGGCAGCTAAATTGAAGGAAGTGATCATTTGCCAAGCAGCCACTATTTTGAATGAATATAACCCAAAAAGTGGGAGTTGTCTTCAGAAAAAAACAAATACCTTACACACAGGGGGGCCGATTCACAGAACTAATCTGAGATAAAGTCCTAAACTTACTACTGTTGGTATTCACAGAAGGTATTTAGTAGTAGTAAAGTTAGTAGTCCTAACTTTACTACTACTAAATGCCTTCTGTGAATACAAAAAGTAGTAAGTTTAGGATTTTGTCTCAGATTAGTTCTGTGAATCGGCCCCAGGGAGTTTTTCTCTGCATATATGGGGACCATTGTGCATTTTCCTTACTGGGGACCTCAAGGGCTCGGATGGTGTCACAGGTATGAAAAATAAAGTGACAGCCACCCTGCCCTAATTAGGGAGGGGCAAGTTCCTTTGCGACTTGGCAACCCTGTGGCAGACAAGTAGGAGATCCCAGGCTCCTGTTACTCAAGAAAGAATTGAACATCCACCCAATCTGCTTGTATTTGAAGAAAAAAGTCCTGCTGTTCTAACTGTGTTAATGTTATTAAAGCTGCAATATTGTACTTTTCAGTTTATTGTAAAGTGCTCCAATATCTTATAGTACCAGAGCTCCACATAAAATAATAAAATAAAATGAAGAAGCGCTCCCTTTATGAGAGAAAGAGACACCAGGTGACATTATGAGCGCTATTAGTGCAACTTTACATTTGGAAAATTGGCCTACCTTCTCTTCCCATTAAGCTTTTACACAAATGCATTGCTGCTCTGTGTTGCAGCCCAGCCGCATTCCTTTTATTTTCAAATGGTCCTTAAGTATTGGTATTACTGGCATGTAAGCTACTGCATTCTGAGAAAACGTCAGCGAGCTCTGTTATAGCCGAAATACGCATCTCTCATATATTTTTCTTTGTCTAAAATGTTTTCAGATATTTCAGTTTCTAAGTAGATGAGAAAAGAGGAATCAGAACCATGCTTGTGGTTTATGGCGCTATGTGACCTGCTACGTTTAAGCGGGATCCCTTCTTGACTAACCAGTAGGGTGAAATGAGAGGTCAGAGTTCTTCATGGTCATTCTGAAATGCTAGGCAGAGGGCTTAGGCCTGTGCTTCGTTTAGGTGTATAGAGTCAACTGTCTTACAGTATCGCTACAAGAGAAAGACATGCTCCAGCAAATGGTCAAAAAATGGCGCTTCTGCCAGGATTTATGGGAGCGCTCAAATAGAAATATGGGGGCAGATTTACAAGAAAGTGCCACAGCGCAGCACCGCAAGCCCTTTGGCTGCGCCACGCTGCAGCACTTTCAGAGCACAGGAATGCGACATATTTACAATGATATGTCGCATTCCTGTCCTCTCCCCTGTGCTGGCGCACAAACAGATGCCATGCGCCGGTGCAGGCACCCTTGCACCATGGTGCAAGGATGCCTGCATCATGGGGAGAGTGTTTTTGTGCAGGAAAGGGCACCTTCCTGCACAAAAACAATCACTACAGGCATTTTCCTCTTAGAATGAGTCCTGTAGAATGCAGCACTCATTGAAAGAGAAAAAAAACGAGGAGAAATTAAAACATTTCTCCTTGTTGCGCCTCGCTACGCCATACTGACGCATTTCCAGGTTTACGATTCCTCGTAAATCTGGAAATGCGTCTGGTTCCATGGGTGTTGCGTGGGAACACCCACAGAAACATCCATGCCCCTTTCACGCAAAGTGCTGCGTGTAAAGGGGCCATATTTACAAGGACAGGAAAAGCCACGCAGGGTGGCTTTTCCTGTCCTTGTAAATATGGGGCAGAGAAATGCGCTGCCAGTGCGTCACAAAAAGTGACGCACTGGCAGCGCAAGGGGCTTGTAAATCTGCCCCATGATATTTTGCTTCAGTCAGCAAACACATCATTATGGCGTGTTGAAACGCAGCAGGTCAAGATTCCTCACAAAAGCCACTTTGTATTTTCTGCTACCTTTTGTACCTGAAAGCTTAGAAGTTGGTGCTGCGTCAGATGTGACACCATTTTAGTCAAGAGTGTATTAAGGAAGATATGTCCAGATTAATCGGAGATAGACAAAGCGATTGAACATCTTGGTGTACCATTTCTTAAAGCAAGAATCGCCCCATCACTATCTCTGTAATGTTATAGTGAGCTCCACTAACATTAGTAACAAGCTGTGGGCAAATTTATGTGTGTGCGCTATTTCACAAATTGCGTTTGTGCATGTGTGGAACATGCTGAGTGTGAGCAACTTAAATTGCGCCAGTATATAAAGTCCAGGTACAAAATGTGGGATCTTGTCGAAGGCTAAAGGCTTGGCAGATGCAGACTATAGATACACAGTTATTTGTGCTCATCCTCCTCTCTCTTCTCTCACTTCACTCCTGGCCTAGTGCAGGACTGAGACAGATTACAAAGCAATGAAGTCAAAGTACATATATGTGCTCTCCCCACAGTGAAGAGCCTATAGCAAGGCTCGTGCACATCATTGAAACTGATGTGCAGCATTTAATTAATGCCTCTGAGTTGCAGGTAGAAATGATATTCATCCCCATTGTTGAATATTTTGAACACAACTTGCAGTCTGTCTCCTCCCCGTCCATATTTTGGAAGGCTTTGAAGGTGGTAATCAAGGGTGTCTGCATTGCTACGCAGGGGCACTGTGGGGGGAGATGGTGCGACTAGAAGCAGAGATGTGCGCCTTGGAACTCCTATACTTTGATTCCTGTGATGCGGTCACTTTAGCGTCAATTCGTAGTAAACCTACAGCTACAGAGTATGAGGAAGCAGCACTCAGGGAAACACATTATTTGAGGAGGGAAGCTTGTGCCCGGTGATATGGCGAGGGCGACAGGGCAGGCAAGACTCTTGCTGGGTTACTGCATAAGCCCATGGCAAGTGACTATATTGCTGAACTCCTAGACTACCAACAGATCGCACATACTGACATACAGCCCATTATGGTCTCCTTTTACACCGACCTGCACTCCACCTCCCAGCCGCTGCCCCCTCAATCTTTCCCCTTATCTGGACTCGGTGCAGTTGCTTTCGATAGAAGAGGGCCACCATATATTCCTAAACGAAAGGCTTACAGTCGAGGAAATTGCCCACGTTTTTGGGAGTTTACCTGGGAATAAGCCCTTGACGATCTCACTGCTGCCTTTTATAAGCGGTATGCCCACCTACTTGCCCTCCCTCTCCTGAATATGTATGAGGAGTCCCTTTGAATCCACTCTGCTCTTCAAGAAACCCTCATAGTCACCATTTTGAAACCAGATAAAGATCCCTAGTGCTGTGACTCTTATAGGCCTCTCTCTATGATAAACACTGATAATAAAATAGTGGCCAAATTGATTGCTGCTTATCTCCTCCCCCTGCTGCTGAGCATTGTCCACCCTGATTCCGGACATTTGACAGCCCACAACCTGCACACTTTCTTTGATTTTTTACACACAATTGAACCAGGCCTCAGGGCAGCTGCAGTGTTCTTAGATGCCACTAAGGCATTTGATTCACTCAAATGGCCATATCTTTTCCAGCTATTGCCTCGTCCTGGGATTGGCGATACGTTTTTATGACTGATCCGACTTCTTTATGCTCGGTCCGTAGCCCACCTGAAGTCTCCCTTTACGGTGTCTCGGGGCACTCTGCAGGGATGCCCCCTGTCGTATTATTTGCGATCCCCATGGAGCCCCTTGCAGCTCGACTGCAACAACACCATTCCCACAGCTTGCTTGCGTCCCTCCCCAGGAAGATCCTAGTTTCAATGTATGCAGCTGATTTTACCCTATAAATTAGGGACCCTCAGATTAATCTAGATCTGCATCACCATCAATTGGGCTGAATCTATCTTGTTTCCCCTAATGGCAGCAACGTAGTACTTTGCCTCTGAGTTCCTGCCTGAAGTGGGCACGTGATCCAGTCTGGTATCGGGGGATTTGACTTAGTTGGGACCTCAACTACCTTTGGATGGAGAATTATGGCAAATTAATAAAATGGCTGGAGGACCGGGTTGCAGCATGGACAAAACGTCTGCTGTCTCTCACCTGGAGACTGGCTGTGGCCAAGATGGTGGTACTTCCCAAATTCTTGTACTTGTTTATCAACTTGCCAATCCCCCTGCCCGTGTATTTCCATAAGAGACTCTGGTGACACCTTATTACACTTGCATGGACAGGCATACAACAACGAGTGGCATGGGAGATATTGACTCTTCCCTTCGAGCAGGGATTTATCTAATGCAGCTCACATCCTTTGGCACTGTATACCCGGAGGGGATTTTCGTTACTCCACAGCACATATTGCAAGACTCAGCTACTTCGCTCCTAGAAACCCTGGCCTATTGTCAGCTCCGAGTGGCCCTGCGAGCCCTTCATGATACTTTCCCAGTGGCACCTCCAACATTCATTGTCTTAGAAGTGATACTCACTAACCCATCCCCGTGCAGGCTGATCACATGCCTCAATGCTGGTGTGCAGGTGGCTGCACCACTCCGGATGCCTTCAGCCTATCAAACATGCTCCAGTGAGCTGAATATCACTATTAGTGATGAGTAATGGAGATACTGCTGCTCCCAGTCCAGGCAATGCAGATGCATAGGATGGGCTTGGCGGCTGACGCATGCTGTGCACACTGTACTGTGGCATGTGCAGACTTTTGGCACCTGGCATGGGGCTGCCCTGACGTTCAGTGCTTCTGGACTGCAGTTTTTGCTGATACTGTACAGATCACAGGTCACTCCTCCGAGTGCTCACCACATGTTGCGCTGCTGGTTTACGTCAAGGAGATTCCCCAGAGGTGTGCAGGTTGACGGAGATTTTGCTGCTGTTGGCCAAGCGTAGGGTGGCGATCCATTGGGGTAGACGGCTGACACCTAGTAAGGCAAAGATGCTCCAAATTGCTGCTTACTGCCAGGAGCACTGGAACATACGGATGATACAGCCGACAAACACCGGAGCCTTAAACAAGCTGAGACTGGCCTTGAGTAGCCTTCTTTACGCTGAGCCCTAACAACATGTCCTTCCAATAGATTGGAGTATCAATCAAGATGGCTATCCTTTCAGCCGCTGCGACAATGGACACCATTGCATATGTTAGGCAATAACTCTGCTGAGTCATCCTATATGCTATGAAATTGTAGGGGATATTTCCAATGAAATGGCACCGTATTTACAGATATATGGCGCACCCCTGTTCTCTCCCTGCACCAGCGCTAAAACAGCAGCCATGCTCCAATGCAGGCACCAGTGCACCATAGCGCACAGGTAACTGCATTGCAGGGATGATTGTGTTTGTGCAGGATGGGACACCTTCCTTCTCAAAAAAATCATTAATGGCGTTTTGCCGCTTCTATGTGTGCCTCAGAATGCAGCACACATAGAAAAAGCAAACAGCGAGGAGAAATACAATTATTTCTCCTCATTGCACCACATTAATGCCTCCCCTGGAAAGGCGTTAGTTTTTGGCGCTGCCTCAGATTTACCAATCCGTGTAAATATGGGGCAGTGTCAAAAAGCCATGGGTGTTGCATTGGAACACCCACAACAATATCCAGGACACGTCCCTTTAACGCAGAATACTGCATGAAAGAGGGCAATATTACAAGGCCTTGTAAAGCCACACAAAGTTGCTTTGCGTGGACTTGTAAATATGGGCCAGCACACAGCGCCAATGGAGCATCAAAAAAATGACACTTAGATGGCACTCGGGGCTTGTAAATATGCCCCCGTGTGTCCTCCGATCTCTTTGTACCTTGGTTACATGCAATCATGTTGTTAGTGTTTGGATGAACAAAGCAAACAGAAGGAGATGATGGACGGAGTGCTGAAACATTTCAGACACTCACCCCCAGTCACAGATCTGGGTTGAATCCATAATCATTCTTTAGCTCACTTCACCACCTCAGTTCATACCAAACTATATGCAAATCAGTCTTCACCCTGTGCCTCATGGGAACAGTCCAGCCCGAACTGCCAAGCCAGGTCTTCCCTGAACTGGAAACAAGCATCCTGGGACCGGTTTCTGGGTAACACCCTTCATCAGCCAGGCTAGCTTGAATCCAGTGGCAAAGTGAGAAAGGGACCCAAGTCTGGGCATACTCTGCCAACTTAGGGCAAACAAAGCAAACACAAGGAGATGATGGACGGAGTGCTGAAACTTTTCAGACACTCACCCACAGTCACAGATCTGGGTTGAATCCATCATCATTCTTTAGCTCACTTCGCCACCTCAGTTCAGACCCAGCTATATGCAAATCAGTCTTGGCCCTGTGCCTCATGGGAACAGTCTAGCCCGAACTGCCAAGCCAGAGCTTCCCTGAACCGGAAACAAGCACCCTGGGACCGGTTTCTGGGTAACACCCTTCATCAGCCAGGCTAGCTTGAACCCAGTGGCAAAGTGAGCAAGGGACCCACGTCTGGGCATACTCTGCCAACTTAGGGCAAACAAAGCAAACACAAGGAGATGATGGACGGAGTGCTGAAATTTTTCAGACACTCACCACCAGTGACAGATCGGAGTTGAATCCATCATCATTGTTTAGCTCACTTCGCCACCTCAGTTCAGACCCAGCTATATGCAAATCAGTCTTGGCCCTGTGCCTCATGGGAACAGTCTAGCCCGAACTGCCAAGCAAGGTCTTCCCTGAACTGGAAACAAGCATCCTGGGAGCGGTTTCTGGGTAACACCCTTCATCAGCCAGGCTAGCTTGAATCCAGTGGCAAAGTGAGCAAGTAACCCACTACTAGACATACGCTGCCAACTTAGGGCGAACAAAGCAAACACAAGGAGATGATGGACGGAGCGCTGAAACATTTCAGACACTCACCCCCAGTCACAGATCTGGGTTGATTCCATCATCATTCTTTAGCTCACTTCGCCACCTCAGTTCAGACCCAGCTATATGCAAATCAGTCTTGACCCTGTGCCTCATGGGAACATTCCAGCCCGAACTGCCAAGCCAGGTCTTCCCTGGACCGGAAACAAGCATCCTGGGACCGGTTTTTGGGTAACACCCTTCATCAGCCAGGCTAGCTTGAATCCAGTGGCAAAGTGAGCAAGGGACCCACGTCTGGGCATACCCTGCCAACTTAGGGTGAACACAGCAAACACAAGGAGATGATGGACGGAGTGCAGGCCCTTTTCAGACGCTCACCCCCAGTCACAGATCTGGGTTGAATCCATCATCATTCTTTAGCTCACTTCGCCACCTCAGTTCAGACCCAGCTATATGCAAATCAGTCTTGACCATGTGCCTCATGGGAACAGTCCAGGACTGCCAAGCCAGGTCATCCCTGAACCGGAAACAAGCATCCTGGGACCAGTTTCTGGGTAACACCCTTCATCAGCCAGGCTAGCTTGAATCCAGTGGCAAAGTGAGCAAGGGACCCACGTCTGGGCATACCCTGCCAATTTAGGGCAAACAAAGCAAACACAAGGGGATGATGGACAGAGTGCTGAAACTTTTCAGGCACTCACCCCCAGTGATAGATCTGGGTTGAATTCATCATCATTCTTTAGCTCACTTCGCCACCTCAGTTCAGACCCAACTATATGCAAATCAGTCTTGACCCTGTGCATCATGGTAATAGTCCAGCCTGAACTGCCAAGCTGGGTCTTCCCTGAACCGTCAAAACTCCAATAAATAACAATTTTTAAAAAATAAATAATTTGTTAAAAAAAATGATATTCATCCTTCGTCTATTCACTGTCTCTTTAAGACTATCTGGCGAAATGTGTGAGGACATGCACAGCAGCACTTGTTCTGCCAGTATGGCTATACTCCTGCGTACAGGTGCCCATTCCAACTCATGGCCTTTGAGAGGAACAGAATGTTCCACAACTGGTTCTAAATCTTTTCACTTTAAGTCAAATAAATATAGAATTTGAAATGAAGGTTACAGTACTGGTGAAATTGCACAATTCAATCCCTCTTGCATCATTTTGGGGAGTTACATCAGTGTGCAATTCGGAAACTTGTGACTCTCAAGGTGAACCTGGAAAATTGGAAAATTTGTAGCGAGTTACTATGCTGTGAACCTTGGAAATGTAATTGCAAGTTGCACTTGCTACAACTGACAAGACATTATTGCACTTAGACAGAGAGAAACACGCTACTCTTGAACCCAAGGTTAGAGGTAAATAAGTAGTAGATTACTGATATGTGATTTCTTTACTTGTAGGATTAGTTGTGTTAAGTTGGTGCTCACATGATCTCGTGCATTTACTCTTGTTTTTTTAAATTGGTATATATTAACTGAACTGGATTAGTTATGTGAAGATGTGAGATTGGGAGTGGGGAACATGAGCACCTAGTAGCTGGGTGAGTAGGTAGATAGAGAGGAGTTCATAAAGCATGTACGGAAGTCCATTGTACTCAGAAAGGTTTAGGATGAGTGAGAGAGTTGAGGAAAGGGAGATGTGGAGTGTTTTTCACATAAATTTTCATTTTTATAGATCCACACATATATATATATATATATATATATATATATTATCTACTGGCGGTCGCCAGTAGATAGTTATAGTTAGGACCTATTATCCATAGTAAATCCGCAACATTCTATTTGAAATAACGTTGGCGCCGGTTGACGAATCTTCGCGAAAGTTTCCAACTTGTTGGGGCGCTCTGCTCCGCTCCTACCCTGAAAGTCTCGGGTTGATTCGTCAAGCGGGGGCCGAGAAAAAAGGGGGGTCCCAAAACGCGTTTTCCCCATTCATTTTTCCAAAGGAACCTTTAGTCGCAGCTACAGCCCGAACTGCTGAACGGAATTACACCAAATTTGGCAAAGAGGTAGCCCTTGGTTCAGACTGGTGCCTTTTGCTTAAATGGTGTAAATCCGTTCAGTAGTTCCTGAGAAATTCACAAGTAAAGTCACATATATATCTATGGCCGAGTAGGGTCCGCGTACCCTCCCGATCACGAGCTGCATGCTAATTGGCTGTCAGCTGGCTGTCAACACTCCAAACCAGGAAGTGTTGGCAGCCATTTTGTCCCTCGGTAGAACCGAGGCACAAAAACAAGTGCGCAAACGCACAAAGGGGGCAGGGTAGAAACACCCTGACCCCCTAGGCCTGCTCAGGGGTCCCACAAGGACCCCCTGGGAAGAAAAAGCATTTTTTTTTTTAAATCGGCAGGATGCGCTCAGGGTGCGCGGATCCCGCCGAGAAAAAAAAAGAAACAAGTGCGCAAAACGCACAAAGGGGGCAGGGTAGAAACAGTCTGACCCCTAGGTCTGCTCAGGGGTCTCACAAGGACCCCTGGGCAGAAAAAAGCATTTAAAAAAAAAAAAACGGCGGGATGCGCGAATCCCGCCAAAAATAAAAAATCGAGTGCGGTCTCCGCGCTTCGATGTTAATTTGCCCCGGGTGGGCCAAGTCCCGGGGGTATGGTGGGGGGGTTAAATTTATGTATGGGGGGCCTCTAAGGGTCTCCAAGCCCCGAGGACCACCAACCCCGGGGCTTTAACAAAAATGGTGCGGGAGGGCTCTATGCCCTCCCGCTGCCCCGGGACCGCCACCTCCCCGGGGCTTCTGTTTAAAACATGTTTTAACCTGTGTGGGGGGGCTCCAGCCCCCCCACACGCCCCGGGGACCGCCACCTCCCCGGGGCACTAAAAATTAAAAATGGGGGTCCGTTTGGACCCTCGAAGCCCCGGGGACCACCACCTCCCGGGGCTTTGAAATGTGGGGAGGGGGCCGCGCGGCCCCCTCCTGGAGCCAGTGATGGCCCTGGGGACCGCCACCCCCAGGGCCGGCTCCTGCAGTGTCCCGGGTGCCTACCCCGGGACACTGCTGTTTGCAATGACAGGACGGGAGCCTCGCGGCTCCCGTCCTGTCATTGCAAACTGCTTTGGATATTGGAAGCGAGAGCAGGAAACCTGCTCTCGCTTCCAATATCCAAAGCTGATTGCTTTTCCACATGGGGAGCAGCATGTTAGCTGCTCCCCATGTGGAAAAGCAATGCCGGCTCCCAAGGGACGCGGGGAGCCGGCGGGACTGTGGGGGGATTGGGGACCCCCCCACAGTCCCCAACCAGAGGCCAGGCCCCGGGGGATGGGGTCCCCGGGGCCATAAGTGGCCAGGGAGGGGGGCCACGAAGCCCCCCCTCCCCAAATATTAAAAAAAGAAAAAAAAGTGCAAGGCCGGCCCCGGGGGATGGGGTCCCCGGGGCCTTAAATGGCCTGAGGAGGGGGGCCACGCAGCCCCCTCCAAAAAAAAAATAAAAAAATAAAAACATCGAGGCCATGCCCCGGGGGATGGGGTCCCCGGGGCCAATACAGGCCCAGGGAAGGGGGGCCACGCAGCCCCCTTCCCGTTTTTTTTTTTTTTAAATTTAAAAAAATAATAAAATGCTCAGACCCCGGGGATGGGGTCCCCGGGGCCAAAAGTGGGCAAGGGAAGGGGGCCACGCAGCCCCCTCCCATTAAAAAAATAGAAAAAAAAAAACTACCGGCATCGTGCCGGAGGCCCCGCCCCCTCCCTGCAGTACTCTGCTAACGCGCCCTGGCGCGTTTGCAGAGGGGAACGAATTCCCCTTGAATACTGGGGGTCCCTGGGGCCAACTAGCCCACCAGGAACCTCCAGTATGCGCCAGAGGGCTGCGTTGCAGAGACGTGTACAGAGGCCACGCCCCTTTTACACCTCTCTGCAACGCAGCTCTGTGGCGCTTTTTGGAGGTATATGGTGGGCTAGTTGGACTCCAGGGACCCTCAGGATTCAAGGGGACTTAATCCCCCAACTTAAAACGTGCCACGGGGCGCGTTTGCACAGTGGTGAAGGGAGGGGGCGGGGCTTCAGGTGACATGTGTGCAAACAGGCCCGTGGCGCGTTTTAAGATGGGGAATAAATTCCTTTTCAATCCTGAGGGCCCCTAGGGCTAACTAGCCCACCAGGTACCTCCAGTAAGCGCCACGGAGCTGCGTTGCAGAGTGTTGTAAAAGGGGCGTGGCCTCTGAACACCTCTCTGCAATGCAGCCCCCTGGCGCATACTGGAGGTACCTGGTGGGCTAGTTGGCCCCTAGGGACCCTCGGTATTGAGGAGGAATTAATTGTCCAACTTAAAACGTGCCACAGGGCGTGTTTGCAGACATGTCACCTTAGGCCCCACCCCCTTCCTTCACCATTGTGCAAATATTCCTCTAAAATCAGCCGAACTACGAATTCCGATTTACTCACCTGTTATCAGGAGAGACCTCAGTGCTGCATCTTTGAGCCCAGTACTGATCCTGAAAAGTAATTCTAACCGTACTTACCAGTAACTTGAATTTCCTTCCATAGGATATCATTGCCTGCTTTTTGCTGAAAAAGTTTCTAAGTGTCGATTTTTGAAACATACAAATATTCCTCTAAAATCAGCCGAAATACGAATTTCGATTTACTCACCTGTTATCAGGAGAGACCTCATTGCTGCATCTTTCAGCCCAGTACTGGTCCTGAAAAGTAATTTTAACCGTACTTACCAGTAACTTGAATTTCCTTCCATAGGCTAACATTGACTGGTTTCACTTGGAAATTCTTCTAAGTGTGGAGTTTTGGAACTTTATAATATTCCTCTAAAATCAGCTGAAATACGAATTCCGATTTACTCACCTGTTATCAGGAGAGACCTCAGTGCTGCATCTTTCAGCCCAGTACAGATCCTGAAAATTAATTTTAACCGTACTTACCAGTAACTTGAATTTCCTTCCATAGGATATCATTGCCTGCTTTTTGCTGAAAAAGTTTCTGTGTCGATTTTTGAAACATACAAATATTCCTCTAAAATCAGACGAAATACGAATTCCGATTTACTCACCTGTTATCAGGAGAGAACCCAGTGCTGCATCTTTTAGCCCAGCACTGACCCTGAAAAGTAATTCTAACCGTACTTACCAGTAACTTGAATTTCCTTCCATAGGAATCCATTGTCTGGTTTTCAGCAGAAAAGTTTCAAAGTGTCGATTTTCACAAACTACAAATATTCCTTAAAATCGCCTGTGTGACTTAAACGCATTCTTTCAACTGTTTACAGGAGATGCACCAGTGCTGGTTCCAGGATCCACCACTGAGTAAGAAAAAGTAACGATAACACTACTTACCTGCTAAGTGAATTTCCTCCCATAGGATAACATTGGTGATTCTATATGAAAAAGTTTCTGTCAACTTTTAAAATACAATAATATTCCTTAAAAATCACTACTGTAACCAAACCGCTTTTACTCAACTGTTTACAGGAGATGTCCCAGGACTGAATCTAGGATCCAGTCCTGTGGTTAGAAAAGTAATCCATAAAGTAACTAATTGCATTTAACTAGAAATTCACATTGAGCTCAATGTTGCTTTGTTTTTGAAATTGTGTTGCCCATTGCAACAACTGTAACTACTGTACTTAAAAGTCTATTGCCTATTTGCAAAGTATTTAAACTAAAGTAATTAATTCTGAGAAAGTATATTTTGTAATGTAATGTATAATGTAATTACAATGTAATTTAAAAAATAAAATATCTAAAAATAAATAGTTTGAAAAAATGTTGTAAATCAGTATCAAAAAAATAAATATAACAATTAATACATTTAAAAATTGTCATTTACAAAACCTTTGAAATTCACTGAAAAAACCATAGGTTTCAGACACGTTATAGTTAGGAATTAGCATTTAAAAACCTTTGAAATTCACTGAAAAAACCATAGGTTTCAGACACGTTATAGTTAGGAATTAGCATTTAAAAAACCTTTGAAATTCACTGAAAAAACCATAGGTTTCAGGCACGTTATAGTTAGAAATTAGCATTTAAAAACCTTAGAAATTCACTGAAAAAACCATAAGGTTTTAGGGACAGTTATAGTTAGTTGGACATTGCACTCGTACAAAACCCGTGAAATTCCCCGTTATAGTTAGTTCAGGTAACTATAACTCGCGCCCCGCAATGCACTGCTGATGATGTCACATATTACATCACTCATGACATGGTCAGTGACATCACTGATGACATCACTGATGACATCTCAAATGACATCACTGATGACATCATCCATGTGAGAATTTAATGCACCTCCTCACACCCTAATATAACCTTTGATACACCCACTCTAAATTACAGACTGCCATTCTCAAAACCATAGACACTCCAACACCAATAACTACATACCCACTCACTGATTCTTAGGTCTACACACACACATCCACTCACTCACCCGTACAGTCACTCATACTTATGGTCACTCAGTACAGGACTATCATATGCACTCATACTCCTATATAGACACTCAAACACCTCCACTCATCCATAGAGGTACTCACACACCTAGTCAGTCATGCAAATAATTAAACACACTGCCATTTACTCACCTATACAGTTATACACACACCAGCTCACTTACTCATACAAATACTAGCACATTCTTACGCTCTTATACAATCACTGATACAAGCACACACTCATCCATACAGTCACTCTCACAATCACACACTCTGCTTATAGCTATTTATATACTCCAACACACATATATACTGCCTTTCACATATGTAGTTACTCACACATGTACCACTGGGACATACATTCACTCACTAACACACTCTTACACACACTTACCCACCCTTACAGTCTATCACAGATGCACTCTTGAAACCATCCACCCAGTGAATCACCCACTCACACATCTATGCACAGAGTCGCACACACCCCACCCACACAAACACTCAGGCACCCATACAGATACTCAGACAACCAATCAATAACTCATATAGACACTCATGTAGCTATTCACAAACCCATGCACCACTTACACAGCAACAGACAGACGGATACAGACATTCACCCAGTTTAGTCACTAGCCCATGCATTCAGTAAGATACGTTTAATCACTCACTTATCGAGTTAGTCACGCACCTACTAAATCATCCATACAGACACTTATACACCCACTCATTCTTCAATACGCCTTTCCCTATATATATTAAAAATATTTAAACTTTACAGAAACACACAGTCACTGGATGATGTCATCAGTGATGTCATTTGAGATGTCATCAGTGATGTCATCAGTGATGTCACTGACCATGTCATGAGTGATGTAATATGTGACGTCATCAGCAGTGCATTGCGGGGCGCGAGTTATAGTTACCTGAACTAACTATAACGGGGGAATTTCACGGGTTTTGTACGAGTGCAATGTCCAACTAACTATAACTGTCCCTAAAACCTTATGGTTTTTTCAGTGAATATATATATATATATATATATATATTATCTACTGGCGGTCGCCAGTAGATAGTTATAGTTAGGACCTATTATCCATAGGAAATCCGCGACATTCTATTTGAAATAACGTTGGCGCCGGTTGACGAATCTTCGCGAAAGTTTCCAACTTGTTGGGGCGTTCCGGTCCGCTCCTATCCTGAAAGTCTCGGGGTGATACGTCAAGTGGGGGCCGAGAAAAAAGGGGGGTCCCAAAACGCGTTTTCCCCATACATTTTTCCATAGGAACCTTTAGTCGCAGCTACAGCCCGAACTGCTGAACGGAATTACACCAAATTTGGCAAAGAGGTAGCCCTTGGTTCAGTGTCATGCCTTTTGCTTAAATGGTGTAAATCCGTTCAGTAGTTCCTGAGAAAATCAAAAGTAAAGTCACACATATATCTATGGCCGAGTAGGGTCCGCGTACCCTCCCGATCACGAGCTGTATGCTAATTGGCTGTCAAGTGGCTGTCAACACTCCAAATCAGGAAGTGTTGGCAGCCATTTTGTCCCTCGGTAGAACCGAGGGACAGAAACAAGTGCGCAAAGCGCAAAAGGGGGCAGGGTAGAAACACCCTGACCCCCTAGGCCTGCTCAGGGGTCCCACAAGGACCCCCTGGGCAGAAAAAGCATTTTTTCTTTTAAATCGGCGGGATGCGCTTAGGGTGCCCGAATCCCGCCGAGAAAAAAAAAAAAAAAAAGCACATGAAACACGTCGCCAAACGCACAAAGGGGGCAGGGTAGAAACACCCTGACCCCTAGGCCTGCTCAGGGGTCCCACAAGGAGCCCCTGGGCAGAAAAAAGCATTTAAAAAAAAAAATTGGCAGGATGCGCTCAGGGTGCGCGGATCCTGCCGAAAAAAATCGAGCGCGTCTCCCGCGCTTCTATACACTTGCCCCCGGGTGGGCCAAGTCCCGGGGGCATGGTGAGGGGTTTAAATTTAATGTGGGGGCCTCTAAGGTGCCCCAAGCCCCGGGGACCGCCACCCCCCGGGGCTTTCAAAAAATAATGGTGCGGGAGGGCTCTTGGCCCTCCCGCAGCCCCGGGGACCGCCACCCCCCAGGGCTTCTTTTTTTAAAAATTATTTTCAGCTGTGTGGGGGCTCCAGCCCCCCACATGCCCTGGGGACCGCCACCTCCCGGGGCACTAAAGATTTGAATATGGGGGTCCGTTACGGACCCCAAAGCCCCGGGGACCACCACCTCCCGGGGCTGTGAAATGGTTGGGAGGGGGCCGTGCGGCCCCCTCCTGGAGCCCTTGATGGCCCTGGGGACCGCCACCCCCAGGGCCGGCTCCTGCAGTGTCCCGGGTGCCTACCCCCGGGACACTGTAGTTTGCTATGACAGGACGGGAGCCTCGCGGCTCCCGTCCTGTCATAGCAAACTTGGTTTGCATTTAGAAAGAGAGAGCAGGAAACCTGCTCTCTCTTTCAAAATGCAAACCCAATTGCTTTTCCACATGGGGAGCAGCATGTTAGCTGCTCCCCATGTGGAAAAGCAATGCCGGCTCCCATAGGACACGGGAGCCGGCGGGACTGTGGGAGGATTGGGGACCCCCCCACAGTCCCCAACCAGAGGCCAGGCCCTGGGGGATGGGGTCCCCGGGGCCATAAGTGGCCACGGAGGGGGGCCACGCAGCCCCCCTCCCCAAATTTAAAAAAAAAAAAAGGGCAAGGCCGTTCCGGGGGATGGGGTCCCCGGGGCCTTAAATGGCCTGAGGAGGGGGGCCTCGCAGCCCCCCTCCAAATTAAAAAAATAAAAATCGAGGGCATGCCCCGGGGGATGGGGTCCCCGGGGCCAATACAGGCCCAGGGAAGGGGGGCCACGCGGCCCCCTTCCCGTTTTTTTTTTTCATAAAAAAAAAAAAAAAAAATGCTCAGGCCCGGGCGATGGGGTCCCCGGGGCAAAAAGTGCCAAAGGGAAGGGGGGCCACGCAGCCCCCTCCCATTAAAAAAACATTTGAAAAAACGACCGGCATCGTGCCGGAGGCCCCGCCGCCCTCCCTGCAGTACTCTGCAAACGCGCCCCCTGGCGCGTTTTAAGTAGGGAAGTAATTCCCCTTGAATACTGGGGGTCCCTGGGGCCAACTAGCCCACCAGGAACCTCCAGTATGCGCCAGGGGCTGCGTTGCAGAGAGGTGTACAGAGGCCACGCCCCTTTACACCTTTCTGCAACGCAGCTCTGTGGCGCTTTTAGAAGTACATGGTGGGCTAGTTGGACTCCAGGGACCCTCAGGATTCAAGGGGACTTAATCCCCCACTTAAAACGCGCCACGGGGCGCGTTTGCACAGTGGTGAAGGGAGGGGCGGGGCTTCAGGTGACATGTGTGCAAACAGGCCCCGTAGCGCGTTTTAAGATGGGGAATTAAATCCCCTTCAATCCTGAGGGTCCCTGGGGGCCAACTAGCCCAACAGGTACGTCCAGAAAGCGCCACAGAGCTGCATTGCAGAGAGGTGCAAACAGGGGCGTGGCCTCTGAACACCTCTCTGCAACGCAGCTCCCTGGCGCATACTGGAGGTACAGGGTGGGCTAGTTGGACCCCAGGGACCCTTATGATTCAAGGGGACTTAATCCCCCAACTTAAAACGCGCCACGGGGCACGTTTGCACAGATGTCACCTCAGGCCCCGCCCCTCCCTTCACCATTGTGCAAATATTCCTCTAAAATCAGCCGAACTACGAATTCCTATTTACTCACCTGTTATCAGGAGAGACCTCAGTGCTGCATCTTTCAGCCCAGTACTGATCCTGAAAAGTAATTTTAACCGTACTTACCAGTAACTTGAATTTCCTTCCATAGGCTAACATTGACTGGTTTCACTTGGAAATTCTTCTAAGTGTGGAGTTTTAGAACTTTATAATATTCCTCTAAAATCAGCCGAAATACAAATTCCGATTTACTCACCTGTTATCAGGAGAGACCTCAGTGCTGCATCTTTCAGCCCAGTACTGATCCTGAAAAGTAATTTTAACCATACTTACCAGTAACTTGAATTTCCTTCCTTAGGATATCATTGCCTGCTTTTTGCTGAAAAAGTTTCTAAGTGTCGATTTTTGAAACATACAAATATTCCTCTAAAATCAGCCAAAATACGAATTCCGATTTACTCACCTGTTATCAGGAGAGACCTCAGTGCTGCATCTTTCAGCCCAGTACTGATCCTGAAAAGTAATTTTAACCGTACTTACCAGTAACTTATATTTCCTTCCGTAGGAATCCATTGTCTGGTTTTCAGCAGAAAAGTTTCAAAGTGTTGATTTTCACAAACTACAAATATTCCTTAAAAATCGCCTGTATGACTTTAACGCATTCTTTCAACTGTTTACAGGAGATGCACCAGTGCTGGATCCAGGATCCACCACTGAGTAAGAAAAAGTAACGATAACACTACTTACCTGCTAAGTGAATTTCCTCCCATAGGATAACATTGGTGATTCTATGTGAAAAAGTTTCTGTCAACTTTTAAAATACAATAATATTCCTTAAAAATCACTACTGTAAGCAAAACACTTTTACTCAACTGTTTACAGGAGATGTCCCAGGACTGAATCTAGGATCCAGTCCTGTGGTTAGAAAAGTAATCCATAAAGTAACTAATTGCATTTAGCTAGAAATTCACATTGAGCTCAATGTTGCATTGTGTTTGAAATTGTGTTGCCCATTGCAACAACTGTAACTACTGTACTTACAAGTCTATTGCCTATTTGCAAAGTATTTAAACTAAAGTAATTCATTCTGAGAAAGTATATTTTGTAATGTAATGTATAATGTAATTACAATGTAATTTAAAAAATAAAATATCTAAAAATAAATAGTTTTAAAAAATGTAGTAAATCAGAATCAAAAAAATAAATATAACAATTAATACATTTAAAAATTGTCATTTACAAAACCTTTGAAATTCACTGAAAAAAACCATAGGTTTCAGACATGTTATAGTTAGGAATTAGCATTTAAAAAACCTTTGAAATTCACTGAAAAAACCATAGGTTTCAGGCTTGTTATAGTTAGGAATTAGCATTTTAAAAACCTTTGAAATTCACTGAAAAAACCATAGGTTTCAGGCCTGTTATAGTTAGGGTTTAGCATTTAAAAAACCTTTGAAATTCACTGAAAAAACCATAGGTTTTAGGGAAAGTTATAGTTAGTTGGACATTGCACTCTTACAAAACCCGTGAAATTCCCCGTTATAGTTAGTTCAGCTAACTATAACTCGCGCCCCGCAATGCACTGCTGATGATGTCACATATTACATCACTCATGACATGGTCAGTGACATCACTGATGACATCTCAAATGACATCACTGATGACATCATCCATGTGAGAATTTAATGCATCTTCTCACACCCTAATATAACTTTTGATACACCCACTCTAAATTACAGACTGCCATTCTCAAAACCATACACACTCCAATACCAATAAGTACATACCCACTCACTGATTCTTAGGTCTACACACACACATCTACTCACTCACCCATACAGTCACTCATACTTACAGTCACCCAGTACAGGACTATCATATGCACTCATACACCTATATAAACACTCACACAACGCAACTCATCCATAGAGGTACTCACACACCTAGTCAGTCATGCAAATAATTAATCACACTCCAATTTACTCACCTATACAGTTATACACACCAGCTCACTTACTCATAAAAATACTAGCACATTCTTACGCTCCTATGCAATCACTGATGCAAGCACACACTCATCCATATAGCCACTCTCACAATCACACACTCTCACTTATAGCCATTTATATACTCCAACACACATATATACTGCCTTTCACATATGTAGTTACTCACACATGTACCACTGAGATATACATTCAATCACTAACACACCCATACACACACTCACCCACCCATACAGTCCATCACAGACGCACTCTTGAAACCATGCACCCAGTGAATCACCCACTCACACATCTATGCACAGAGTCACACACACCCCACCCACACAAACACTGAGGCACCCATACAGATACTCAGAGAACCAATCCATAACCCATATAGACACTCATTTAGCTAGTCAGAAACCCATGCAGCTGCTTACACAACAACAGACAGACGGATACAGACATTCACACAGTTTAGTCACTCACCCATGCATCCAGTAAGATACGTTTAATCACTCACTTATAGACTCAGTCACGCACCTACTAAATCATGAATTCAGACGCTTATACACCCACTCATTCTTCAATACGCCTTTCCCTATATATATTAAACATATTTAAACTTTACAGAAACACACAGTCACTGGATGATGTCAGTGATGTCATCAGTGATGTCATTTGAGATGTCATCAGTGATGTCATGAGTGATGTCACTGACCATGTCATGAGTGATGTAATATGTGACGTCATCAGCAGTGCATTGCGGGGGCGCGAGTTATAGTTAGCTGAACTAACTATAACGGGGGAATTTCACTGGTTTTGTACGAGTGCAATGTCCAACTAACTATAACTTTCCCTAAAACCTATGGTTTTTTCAGTGAATATATATATATATATATATATATATATATATATATATATATATATATATTCATTGAAAAAACCATAGGTTTCAGACACGTTATAGTTAGAAATTAGCATTTAAAAAACCTTTGAAATTCAATGAAAAAACCATAGGTTTTAGGGACAGTTATAGTTAGTTGGACATTTCACTCGTACAAAACCATAGAAATTCCCCCGTTATAGTTAGTTCAGCTAACTATAACTCGCGCCCCGCAATGCACTGCTGATGACGTCACATATTACATCACTCATGACATGGTCAGTGACATCACTGATGACATCACTGATGACATCTCAAATGACATCACTGATGACATCACTGATGACATCATCCAGTGACTGTGTGTTTCTGTAAAGTTTAAATATGTTTAATATATATAGGGAAAGGCGTATTGAAGAATGAGTGGGTGTATAAGTGTCTGAATGGATGATTTAGTACGTGAGTGACTGACTCTACAAGTGAGTGATTAAATGTATCTTACTGAATGCATGGGTTAGTGACTAAACTGTGTGAATGTCTGTATCCGTCTGTCTGTTGGTTTGTAAGCGGCTGCATGGCTTTCTGAATAGCTACATGAGTGTCTACATGGGTTATTGATTGATTGTCTGAGTATCTGTATGGGTGCCTGAGTGTTTGTGTGGGTGGGGTGTGTGTGTGACTCTGTGCATAGATGTGTGAGTTGGTGATTCACTGGGTGCATGGTTTCAAGAGTGCATCTGTGATGGACTGTATGGGTGGGTGAGTGTGTGTATGGGTGTGTTAGTGATTGAATGTATATCTCAGTGGTACATGTGTGAGTAACTACATATGTGAAAGGCAGTATATATGTGTGTTGGAGTATATAAATGGCTATAAGTGAGAGTGTGTGATTGTGAGAGTGGCTGTATGGATGAGTGTGTACTTGTATCAGTGATTGTATAAGAGCGTAAGAATGTGCTAGTATTTGTATGAGTAAGTGAGCTGGTGTGTGTATAACTGTATAGGTGAGTAAATGGGTGTGTGATTAAGTTTTTTGCATGACTGACTAGGTGTGTGAGTACCTCTATGGATGAGTGGCAGTGTGTGAGTGTTTATATAGGTGTATGAGTGCATATGATAGTCCTGTACTGAGTGACTAAGTATGAGTGACTGTACGGGTGAGTGAGTGGATGTGTGTGTAGACCTAAGAATCAGTGAGTGGGTATGTAGTTTTTGGTGTTGGAGTGTCTATGGTTTTGAGAATGGCAGTCTGTAATTTAGAGTGGGTGTATCAAAAGTTATATTAGGGTGTGAGAAGATGCATGAAATTATCACATGGATGATGTCATCAGTGATGTCATTTGAGATGTCATCAGTGATGTCATCAGTGATGTCACTGACCATGTCATGAGTGATGTAATATGTGACGTCATCAGCAGTGCATTGCGGGCGCGAGTTATAGTTAGCTGAACTAACTATAACGGGGAATTTCTATGGTTTTGTAAGAGTGAAATGTCCAACTAACTATAACTGTCCCTAAAACCTATGGTTTTTTCAGTGAATTTCAAAGGTTTTTAAATGCTAATTTCTAACTATAACGTGTCTGAAACCTATGGTTTTTTCAGTGAATTTCAAAGGTTTTTTAAATGCTAATTTCTAACTATAACGTGCCTGAAACCTATGATTTTTAAGTGAATTTCAAAGGTTTTTTAAATGCTAGTTTCTAACTATGCCTACAGAGGTAGGACATGTGAAGAAAGAAGAAAAAACGCACAGAAAGAAGCAAAAGATGTGCAGAAAGAACCAACAGAGGAGCAGAAAGAGGCCTTGTTGCAAAATCATCCTGTGCCCACAACTTTTTCAGACGGGTACTGGTGGTAACTGACTCTGACTAACCAGAGCCAGTGCTATGCTAAAAGACACTTAGAATACAGTGAAAACACCTACATACACTAGGGAACACTATGCGTTGGGGTACCCCTGTGATTAGCATGACCTCCTCTGCAAGTCCCTAGTACATAATAGGGCAGGGGGATTAAAACTACCTCTTAAAACGCGCTACAGGGCGCGTTTGCACAGTGATGAAGGGAGGGGGGCCTGAGGTGACATGTGTGCAAACGCACCCCGTGGCGCGTTTTAAGTTGCGGGATTAAGTCCCCTTGAATTCTGAGGGTCCCTGGGGCCCAACTAGCCCCCAGGTACCTACAGTTAGGACCACAGAGCTGAGTTGCAGAGAGGCGTTCCGAGGCCACGCACCTTTTTTCACCTCTCTGCAACGCAACTCTGTTGTGCTTACTGAAGGTACCTGGTGGGCTAGTTGGCCCCAGGGTCCCTCAGGATTCAAAGGGAATTAATTCCCCAACTTAAAACGCACCACAGGGCGTGTTTGCGCACATGTCACCTGAGGCCCCGCCCCTCCCTTCACCACTGTGCAAACGCGCCCCGTGGTGCGTTTTAAGTTGGGGGATTAGGTCACTTTGAATCCTAAGGGTCCCTGGGGCCCAACTAGCCCACTAGGTACTTCCAGTAAGCACCACAGGCCTGCGTTGCAACGCCTGTAACAAATTGTGCAGTTGTGTTTAGGTAGTGAAGAGGGTCGTGCTGGGGGTAGTGTTTTAGGGTTTAGGGTAGTGCAGTGGTGTTTGTGTAGTGTAGGGGGTCATGCTGGGGGTTGTGTTTTAGGGTTTAGGGTAGTGCAGTGGTGTTTGGGTAGTGTAGGGGGTCGTGCTGGGGGTAGTGATTTAGGGTAGTGCAGTGGTGTTTCGGTAGTGTAGGGGGTACTGCTGGGGGTAGTGTTTTAGGGTTTAGGTTAGTGCAGTGGTGTTTGGGTAGTGTAGGGGTACTGCTGGGGGTAGTGTTTTAGGGTTTAGGGTAGTGCAGTGGTGTTTGTGTAGTGTAGGGGGTAGTGGTTTAGGGTAGTGCAGTGGTGTTTTTGTAGTGTAGGAGGTCATGTTATAGGGTTTAGGGTAGTGCAGTGGTGTTTGGGTAGTGTAGGGGGTCATGCTGGGGGTAGTGTTTTAGGGTTTAGGGTAGTGTAGGGGTCATGCGGGGGTAGTGTTTTAGGGATTAGGGTAGTGCATTGGTGTTTGGGTAGTGTAGGGGGTCATGCGGGGGGTAGTATTTTAGGGTTTAGGGCAGTGCAGTGGTGTTTGGGTAGTGTAGGGGGTCGTGCTGGGGGAGTGTTTTAGGGTTTAGGGCAGTACAGTGGTGTTCGGGTAGTGTAGGGGGTCGTGCTGGGGGAGTGTTTTAGGGTTTAGGGCAGTGCAGTCGTGTTCGGGTAGTGTAGAGGGTTGTGCTGGGGGTAGTATTTTAGGGTTTAGGGTAGTGCAGTGGTGTTCAGGTAGTGTAGGGGGTCGTGCTGGGGGTAGTGTTCTAGGGTTTAGGGCAGTGCAGTGGTGTTTGGGCAGTGTAGGGGGTAATGCGGGGGTTGTGTTTTAGGGTTTAGGGCAGTGCAGTGGTGTTCGGGCAGTGTAGGGGGTCGTGCTGGGGGTGGTGTTTCAGGGTTTAGGGCAGTGCAGTGGTGTTTGGGCAGTGTAGGGGGTGGTGTTTCAGGGTTTAGGGCAGTGCAGTGGTGTTCAGGCAGTGTAGGGGGTCGTGCAGGGGGTGGTGTTTCAGGGTCTAGGGCAGTGGTGTTCGGGCTGTGTAGGGGGTCGTGCTGGGGGTGGTGTTTCAGGGTTTGGGGCAGTGCAGTGGTGTTCGAGCAGTAAAGGGGGTCGTGCTGGGGGTGGTGTTTCAGGGTTTAGGGCAGCGCAGTGGTGTTCGGGCAGTGTAGGGGGCGGTGCAGGGGTGGTGTTTCAGGGTTTAGGGCAGTGCAGTGGTGTTCGGGCAGTGTAGGGGGTCATGCAGGGGGTGGTGTTTCAGGGTTTAGGGCAGTGCAGTGGTGTTCGGGCAGTGTAGGGGGTCGTGCTGGGGCTGGTGTTTCAGGATTTAGGGCAGTACAGTGGTGTTCGGGCAGTGTAGGGGGTCGTGCTGGGGCTGGTGTTTCAGGGTTTAGGGCAGTGCAGTGGTGTTCGGGCAGTGTAGGGGGTTGTGCTGGGGCTGGTGTTTCAGGGTTTAGGGCAGTGCAGTGGTGTTCGGGCAGTGTAGGTGGTCGTGCTGGGGCTGGTGTTTCAGAGTTTAGGGCAGTGCAGTGGTGTTCGGGCAGTGTAGGGGGTCATGCTGGGGCTGGTGTTTCAGGGTTTAGGGCAGTGCAGTGGTGTTCGGGCAGTGTAGGGGGTCTTGCTGGGGCTGGTGTTTCAGAGTCTAGGGCAGTGCAGTGGTGTTCGGGCAGTGTAGGGGGTCTTGCTGGGGCTGGTGTTTCAGGGTTTAGGGCAGTGCAGTGGTGTTCGGGCAGTGTAGGGGGTCGTGCTGGGGGTGGTGTTTCAGGGTTTAGGGCAGTGCAGTGGTGTTTGGGCAGTGTAGGGGGTCATGCTGGGGCTAGTGTTTCAGGATTTAGGGCAGAATAATGGTGTTCAGGCAGTGTAGGGGGTTTTGCTGGAGGTGGTGTTTCAGGGTTTAGGGCAGTGCAGTGGTGTTCGTGCAGTGTAGGGGGTGGTGTTTCAGGGTTTAGGGCAGTGGTGTTCAGGCAGTGTAGGGGGTCTTGCTGGGGTTGATGTTTCAGGGTTTAGGGCAGTGTAGTGGTGTTCGGGCAGTGTAGGGGGTCGTGCTGGGGGTGGTGTTTCAGGGTTTAGGGCAGTGCAGTGGTGTTCGGGCAGTGTAGGGGTCGTGCAGGGGGTGGTGTTTCAGGGTTTAGGGCAGTGCAGTGGTGTTTGGGCAGTGTAGGGGGTCGTGCAGGGGGTGGTGTTTCAGGGTTTAGGGCAGTGCAGTGGTGTTCGGCCAGTGTAGGTGGTCTTGCTGGGGGTGGTGTTTCAGGCTTTAGTGCAGTGGTGTTCGGGCAGTGTAGGGGGTCTTGCTGGGGGTGGTGTTTCAGGGTTTAGGGCAGTGCAGTGGTGTTCGGGCAGTGTAGGGGGTCTTGCTCGGGCTGGTGTTTCAGGGTTTAGGGCAGTGCAGTGGTGTTCGGGCAGTGTAGGGGGTCGTGCTGGGGCTGGTGTTTCAGGGTTTAGGGCAGTGCAGTGGTTTTCGGGCAGTGTAGGGGGTCGTGCTGGGGCTGGTGTTTCATGGTTTAGGGCAGTGCAGTGGTGTTTGGGCAGTGTAGTGGGTCTTGCTGGGGGTGATGTTTCAGGGTTTAGGGCAGTGCAGTGGTGTTCGGGCAGTATAGGGGGTCGTGCTGGGGGTGGTGTTTCAGGGTTTAGGGCAGTGGTGTTCGGGCAGTGTAGGGGGTCTTGCTGGGGGTGATGTTTCAGGGTTTAGGGCAGTGCAGTGGTGTTCGGGCAGTGTAGGAGGTCTTGCTGGGGGTAGTGTTTCAGGGTTTAGGGCAGTGCAGTGGTGTTCGGGCAGTGTAGGGGTCATGCTGGGGGTGGCGTTTCAGGATTTAGGGCAGTGCAGTGGTGTTCGGGCAGTGTAGGGGGTCGTGCTGGGGCTGGTGTTTCAGGGTTTAGGGCAGTGCAGTGGTGTTCGGGCAGTGTAGGGGGTCGTGCTGGGGGTAGTGTTTTAGGATTTAGGTTAGTGCAGTGGTGTTGGGGTAGTGTTTTAGGGTTTAGGGTAGTGCAGTGGTGTTTGTGTAGTGTAGGGGGTCATGCTGGGGGTAGTGTTTTAGGGTTTAGGATAGTGCAGTGGTGCTTGTGTAGTGTAGGGGGTCGTGCTGGGGTAGTGTTTTAGGGTTTAGGGTAGTGCAGTGGTGTTTTTGTAGTGTAGAGGGGTCATGTTTTAAGATGCAATGCTCCAATACCTGACCAGTCTGCACTACATAAAACTGCAAAAAACTAAAAATAAAAAGTGTTTTGCACACTTTTGTCATTGGGCTATATGTGGGCTACATCTGGGTAATATTTGTGCTACATTTGGGCTCTTTTTTCACTGGTGACCATCTTGGAAGACTTCTTTGTTATGAAGTTTCCTAATTTCCTCATTTACTGCAGTCTCCTCAGTAGGAAATGCTTTCAGTTTTTTACTTTGATTCCATCAAGAAGGCATTCAGATGTGTCACACATTTGCCATAAATTCAGAATGTTATTACTCTAGTTGTTCATTAGATCACTGTAGTAAAGCTACTGCTCACCAAGGAGTTAACTGGAAGTCTACTGCTGGTATTGAAAGTGATTGTTTCAGTCTGCATGTCAGAATTTTCTAATGAAATAGAAGAGGATTTGAGATCTCACTTAAAACATGCACTAAATTTTCTTTTTGCAGCACTAACCATAATTTCTTTGGCAAAATGAACCCCCTCATTTTGTTCCTTTTTAAATTAAATGTTTTAGGGGGCGTGGCTTGGACGCGACAGCAAGATGGCGGACGTTATGTGAGCTCCGCTAGGACGCGGAGACTTCCTGCATATTTCTGCCTCAAGGTGCCCGAATTCGCGGGCAGAAACGGCGGCCCCGGTCTCCTGAACCCGTGGCGCACCTAATAGCCGGTATTTCCTGCCCTCGGATGTATCGTGGAGCCTGAACCTGCAACGGCAGTATTTTCCTCACAGAATCGCGGGCGTCCGCCATTTTGAATCGCGGCACCCGCGTTTTAACTCTGTGCTTCGCTCCAAATGCTGTTTTTCCTCATGGACTGCTGGTATGTCTTTTAAGGTGGAATTACTTCCTCTAAAATGAATAATGCCCATATTTTCATTTCCTACTACTATAAGAGGTGTCCAAATGGGAAAACAGAGTTCTTTTTTTTCTGATAAAGGCTATTCCTTCTCTTTCTCGCTATGAGCATCACTAAAAAAGATGTAAACTAGGATAACAGAGAAGATTTTTTCATTTCTTCTTTCATGTTGTTCCTCACCACGGTGGCAGCCTTTTAAAAAGAGTGGGAAGGATTATATAATAAATTCAGCTTACTTCTACCAAGGCTGAGGCAATCGCCCGGGAGTAGGCGTGAAGAATGAGCTCCTTGTTGATGCTGTTGTGCAATGAATGTGCTATTTCCACTTTTTTGATGTCTAAATAGGCGCATTTTTCGCAGCTTCACACAGTATTTGCACAGTACCTATCGTATTGCTGTATTGTGACGGCGACTCTTTTTTTTTTTTTTTTTTTTATCTCAGCGATATATTACAGTGCTTCCTCTCATTCCATCAATTGTGCTCACCCGTGGCTGGTCACGATTCCTGTTTTCTTTCCTGCGGTGAATGGGTCGCATGCGTATACTCTTAAGCACTACTCGTCGGTCTCTTTCACAGTCCAAGATGGCGAATGATCCTCACACTTCCTCTAGATCATCCTCCTCAGGCGCTAAACCTAAGAGACATAAGAATGACCCTCCTTCCCCCATTCATACTTCACAAAATCCTGTACTGGACTCAATTTTGGAGGAGGTACGTGGCCTTCAACCCTTCATGGTCACCACTAATGAAAAATTGAAACAAATTGAAGACCGTTGGATTATCATGGAGGGCAAGGTTTTGGAACTTGAGCAACGTGTTGGGGACCTCCAAGATATTTCTACTAAAATCCCTCTTTTGGAGCAAGAAATCCACAATCTTAAAATACACACCGAAGACTTGGAAAATCGTAATCGAAGGAATAACCTTTGCCTTTATGGCCTACCAGAAAATATTGAAGGTCCAGACATGTTACCCTTTCTGAAAAAGTTCCTGACGGACCTTTTAGACCTTCAACCTTCATCACCCCTTAACATACAACGGGCGCATCGTTTAGGTCGTCTTCAACCTAACTCTAACAAACCTAGAGGTATCATCATGCTTTTCTTAGAGTTCACTGAATTGATGCATGTCTTGAAAGCGGTTAAATCCAAACGAAACCTCACATGGTCAGGTCATAATATATTCATTTCTCAAGATGTTTCAAATGCAACAAATGCACGCCGTAAGGAATTCCTGGCTCTCCGTCCCCAGATGAGACACTTAAACATTCAATATGGTATTCTTCACCCATGTCTCTGCAAAGTTACTCACGAAGGAAGGTCACGTTCTTTTGATGACCCTGCCAAACTGAGACTCTTTCTCAATAATATCTCTCCTCGAAATATGGAAAATTAATGTTTTATATTCTCTCTGTTCTAATAGTTAATGGTTGATGTTGCGCCTATTTTTTATCCTATTTTCTTCCTCATGCTTGTTCCTCCTTGAAGATATTGTTCTTTTTCTCTTTTTCTTTCTCTCTGCCGTTACTCTTAATTTCCTATTACTACTGCTCATTCTCTTACTTCTGAGGCTTATTATTATTCTTTATCTACTCGTATCGCTGTCTCTGCTTTCGTCGTCACCATGTCCCAATTTTCTTGTTGCTTGTTTATCTTCAGATCTGGATTCTTTTCCTTGATCTGCCTACTTTCTTCTTTCTTCTGTTCTTTCTCTTCTCTCTCTTTTCTCTTCCTCTAGCATCTTATTGTTTTTTTACTTTTTTGTTTTGGTGCAATCTTATTATCGATTTTTGTATATATAAGTGTTTTTCATTATATTTTTTTAGTGCTTATTTTCTTTAATCTACTGCTTAATGCTTATGCCTATTATCGTTAAATGTTGTTGTACATTTTGTTTTCTGTATTCTTCTACTAAATGGTGTTTCTTTACTTCCAGTTGTTCTCCTGAAGTGTATCATCTCCATTCATGTCTTGCCCTCCCTTCCCTCCATTATGTGTAATGTTGTCACGTGGAATGTTCGTGGTCTGGGAAACCCTGTCAACAGGCAAAAGGTACTCTCACATTTGTCTAAGTTGAATTCTCATGTCTCTTTTATTCAAGAAACGCATTGCAATGATGTTGAATCACTTAAATTGAAAAGACAATGGGTGGGTCAAGTTGTTTACTCTCCAGCTTCTAATCTGAAAGGTGTTGTAGCTATTCTATTTCATAAATCGATTCATGTGCAAATTTTATCTACGCAATGTGATACTGATGGACGTTGGGTAATGGCGAAGGTTGTTATACAAAATAAAGAACTTGTCTTACTGAATATCTACGGCCCTGTTAAGCCAGACCCAGACTTTTGGAATAACATTAAGATATTACTATCCTCTATTGATGGTCCAAATATTATTGTTGCTGGGGACTTTAATCAATGGTTAGATCCATTTTCGGATAGACAATCCAAATGCAAATTTAATCCTGATAAAACTCATAAATCATTTCAATCTGCCATTGCCTCTCGTTCATTATATGATGTTTGGAGGACTTGTAACCCTGATACTCTTGAGTTTACTTTTTTCTAACGTTCACCACACTCGTTCTAGAATTGATTATATTTTGGTTAGTAAGCCCCTACTTCCATCCATTCAATCCTCTGAGATTGGATCTATTTTTATTTCTGATCATGCCCCCGTTTTTCCTCCCTTGACCTCTCCATGACTCCTCCAAAATTTGGACGTTGGAAATTTAACAATTTTTTGCTGACTGACAATACTTTTGTTATTAAAGCTACTACCTTTATTAATGAATTTTTTATTATCAACAACCCTTTGCACACCTCCATTACTAATAACTGGGATGCCTTTAAGGCTTCCTTCCGTGCCTTTGCTATTTCATACTCAGCAAAAAGAAGAAAACTGCTAAAGCCAAGTATGCCAATTTATTACAGCAACTTAAACTGTTGGAACATAATTACTTTACTTCTAAATCTCCCTCTGCTCTTCATGAACTGATTAAAGCCAAATCTGCTCTTAACAAACTTGCCACGATTGATGCATGCAATGTTCTCCTTAAAATTAAGTCTAAATACCACGGTGGTCAAAATAAAGCTGGTAAGATGTTGGCCAACTACTTAAAAATTAAATCTGAACGTAAAAATATAGGTCCTATTCTAAATGAATCAACTAATAATTTGGCATCCTCTGATGAAGATATTGCATCTGTATTTCATGATTATTATCAATCATTATATTCTGACGATACGAATCCCTCTGCTCAAAATGTGCACACCTTTTTTCTGGCCTCCCTAAACCTCCTTCGCTTCCTGATATCTTTGATTTATTAGAAAATGAGGTTACTATTCAAGAGATACTGGAAGCCATTAAATCCTTAAAAAGATCAAAAGCCCCTGGTCCTGATGGTCTTTCTGTTGAATTTTTCTACTTTTTCCTCTATCTTTGCGCCCAAACTTTTGGCCCTTTTAACTCATTCATTGTTGACTCCAAAGCATCTGGCTCGTTTATGGAGGCTTTGATTGTCCTCATTCTCAAACCTGATAAGGACCATTCCCTGTGTAAAAACTATCGCCCCATTTCATTAATCAATTATGATTGTAAGATATTCGCTAAAATCCTCGCCACTCGCCTTGAGAGTATCATCCCACTATTGGTTAAAACAGATCAAACTGGTTTTATTAAGGGCAGATTGGCCTCTGACAATGCTCGCATGTTTGCTAATGTTATCTCCCTCGGAAAAAAGTACAAATTCCCTCTTGCAGCATTGTCTCTGGATGCTGAAAAGGCCTTCGACCGTATAAACTGGCAATTTATGATCAGTACACTCAAATGGTTTGGTTTTGGTCCAAAATGTATTTCTTATGTTAAATTGTTATATTCTTTCCCCCGTGCTAGTATTTTTGTGAATAACCATTTTTCTAAGTCTTTTCCATTATATAGAGGCACACGCCAAGGTTGTCCCTTATCACCCCTGTTATTTGTATTATGTCTGGAACCTTTCCTTGAGCGTATTCGAATTAATTCAGGCAACTCTGGTTTTTCACATAATTCTATGGAAACAAAATTATCAGCCTACGCTGATGATATCCTGGTTTATATGTCTGATCCTAATTCCTCCCTCCCCCTTTTTGGATGAAGTTCGGTTATATTCTAGTATCTCTGGATATAAGTTGAACTTTTCTAAAACAGAAGTCTTACCCTTAAACTCTCTTTGCTATCAATATATGTTTAATAATACTAATTTTACTTGGTGTCCCACAAAAATTAAATACCTTGGTATCTGGTTTTCCTCCACAATTTCTAACACCATTAGTTATACGTTTAATGTCCTAATTACCAAAATACAATCACTCCTTCTTTCTTGGTCCCCCCTTTATTTGACATGGTGGGGTAGATTAGATACTATCAAAATGATGATTGTGCCACATGTCCTATATACTCTTTCCATGTTACCTTTTCGAATACCTGCTTCGTATTTCTCACAGATGAATTCTATTTGTACAAAGTTTTTATGGAATAATAAACACCCCCGCATTGCCCTCAGTAAACTCAAACGTCCCAAAATAGAAGGAGGTGTTCGTTTCCCAGATTTTAAATCTTATCATTCTGCATTTTTAATTCGTCAATTTTTTGCCTTAACTTATGATTTTGCGGATATCCCTATCCCCCGCTGGATTGTTTTTGAGCGTTCCCTATTAAAAGACTTTTCTTTTCGAGATATAATATATATGTCTAATTGCTCCTTCCTATCAGATAATCCTATTTTAAAATACTCCCGACAATTATTATATAATATTTTTTCTGATGGTTTAGACTCATATCAATGTTTTTTGTCCTCCACTATTTGGTACAATAAATGTATCAAATATAAACGTAAATCATTTTACTACAAGCATTGGAAGGAGAAGGGAATTATTTTTATTCATCAATTAATTCAACATAATTCTGTTATTCCCTTCCAGGATTTACAGTTACAATATAATTTACCTGATTCATTTTTTAATGAATATCTCTTAATATCAACGGCGTTGCAGTCTTCCTTATCTTCCAACAATTACCCTTTAGCCTCTTCATTAATTACTTCACCATCACCGTTATATAGTGTTTCTCGAAAGCATAGGCCTAAAGCTGCTTTTATTTATAAGTTGTTGTTATCTCATGTTTCTGAACGTCCTAAATCCCCTGTCGAATTACTCTGGGAAACAGACTTATCTATGTCACTCCCTATATCTTCTTGGGATAAATTATGGCTCAAGCTTTTTAAAACTTATGTTGCTGCACGTATCATTCAATCCCTTTACTTCATTTATAGTAGAGCTATTATTACCCCTGTTCATATCTCCAAGTTTTCCCCTACCTCCTTGTCCCTATGTTGGTCTTGTTCTGAATCTACTGGGACTTTACTTCATCAACTTTATGAATGTTCGAATGTTTTAAAGTTCTGGCAGTCTATTTGGTCCAAATGTATGATAATATTCAAATGTAATATTCCATTATCAATGCAAAATGTTTTTCTGGGTTCCTCCTCACCTGATTTTGATGTTTCTAATCATATTACTTTGTTGTTTGACTTATTTGTTGCTATAGCTTTTAAAGTGATTATGTCTTGTTGGAAAGATAACTCTAAACTATCATTATTAACTTGGTGGAACTTTGTTTGCGATGAACACAGAATTACTACTGTTTCCTCTCTTACGCTTTCTCAGAAAATTAAATCCGACCTACTTTGGCTACCCTTTACTTCCTATCTTGCTACTCATGCACCTGCATCTTAATTTCTTATTTCTTCCTATCTCTAACTCTCTCTCTTCTGTTCTTCTCCTTTTCCCCTCCATATTTCTTCCTTTCCTCCTCTGTCTTTTTCCTCTACTGTTCACATTTCTCTCTTTAAATTAATCATTGTACCTTATTCATAATGTGTTCAATTGATTATTATATGTTCTCTTTTTCTGAAAATGTAATAAAAAAATTACTAAACAAAAAAAAATTAAATGTTTTAAGTGTTACCAGTTTATTCCAATCAAGATGGCTTCAGGTGTGCCGTACTTTTGTCATAAGTAAGGCTGTTAGCACTCTAGTTGTTCTTTAGAACACTCTGGGAAGCTGCAGTAGAACACAAAGGCATCAACTGACAGTCTCATACCCATTCACCGACCCATACCAGTACTCACATACCCACAGAATCCTCCATAGAGGCACTATAACACCCACTCACTCACTCATACAGCCACTCACACAACCATTCATTCACTCATACAACCAGTCACTCACCCGTACAGCCACTCACATAGCCACACACTCATCCATGCAGCTACTCACACACCTACTTATTTAACTACAAGTCAGTTACACGCCCACTCACTCACCCATTCAGCCTCTCAACACTGCCACTCAATTGCCCATACACACACACACTCACTCACACACCCACACAACCACTTACATACCCATTCGCACATCTATACAAGCTCTCACACATCCACTCACCTACCGATACAGCCATTCACACAGACACTTACTCTCCAATACAGCCACTAACACACCGAGTCACTCAGTCATACAATCATTCAGACACTCACCCATGCAATCACTACACACCCACTTACCCATAGAGCCACTCACACCACCACTCACTCACCTATACAGCCACTGACACACCCACTCACTCAAAAATACAGTCACTCACACAGCATCTCACTCACCTACACAGCTAGTCACACACCCAATTATACACCCATACAGCCAGTTACACACTCATGCACACAAGGATACAGTCACACAGCCACTCACATAATATATGTTAGAAGTAGTATCACTCAGTAGTAGTGCACCTAGTATACTAATTTAACATTTGTAGTAGGTTAGTATTTATGTTTAAGACCCATAAACTCTTAAAAGCACACTCACGTGATGATGACATCAGTGATGTCATTTGAGATGTCATCAGTGATGTCCTCAGTGATGTCACTGACCATGTCATGATTTATGTAATATGTGAGGTCATAATCAGTGCATTGCGGGGGCGTAAGTTATAGTTAGCCCAGGTAACTATAACTGCTGAATTTCACTGGTTTTGTACGAGTGAAATCTGAGGCTAACTATAGCGTCCCTGTAACCTTTGTTTTATTCAAAGGTGTGTGTGTGTGTGTGTGTGTGTGTGTGTGTGTGTGTATTTATTTATTTATTTATTAAGGGCTGATCAAGATCAATGGACGCTTGCCAGCCCGCCAGACTGGCAGATGCCTTCACCCCCAACCTCCAGTAGTTGAGTACCTGCTATAATTGATCCCTATGTGCCTTGCAGGTATCTCTGCGTTCACAATGCATGTGCTGGTGTGATGGATGCACTGTGAGTGCAGCTGAATGAAGATTAGGTTTCCTATCTTTGTGGCTCACTTAGCATTTTTTGTTGTTGAACTCAAACAGACTCCCAAAGTAAGAGTTTGTTTGGTGTAAACAACAAATATATGGGTATGAGTTTTCAGCATGCTTGTTATGGCATTTGTTTTCTATGCCCAAGTCCTGTCGTACATCCAGTACCAGATCCAGGCAGGGAAAATTAGCCTAGGCCCTAGAAGTACAGGTGCGGGGGGGCCTGCTGCAGCACCCAGAAAATAAAAATGCTAGCGTTCAGAAGGTGAATGACCAATTAAGATGACTTTACATTTTGTTTTTATCTTGTCCATTTTGCTGTACTCCAAAGACAGATGTCTAATGTCAGGCTATGTCTTCTGACAAAATGCTGCCTATTCTTTTAAAATAAAGATTGTTGTTTTACTTTTTTCTCTGACTACAAAGAGAGAGGATTTTGTAAAGAGAACTATTTGAACTATGTAACATTCTTACTAGCATATAGTGAGTGTGAAAGGAAAGGCTGTAAGATGTCTATTTTTTTCTAACACACAACAAAATATAAATACCTGTAAATGAACTGTGCTAATAGTTCAAAACATATCAGCAGTTAGCACAAGTGAGGCGACTTTTTATAATTCTGAAGTGTGACAGAAACAAAGATTTTATTAGGATAAAAAAAAATCAAAACACTTTACTTGGTGATGCACAAATGATAAATACACAATGAAATCCTGCATATAATGCATTATTTGTGCTCTATATAGTTCTATTGGTAAAATTGCATGTCTCTGAAAATTTTGAAGCAGATTCAATGGAAAATGTGCTGTTTGTGAATGACAGTGCAGTTCTACACCATGCTTTTGTAATATATTTGCGACAGTGTGCTCTAAAAAGTGCCATGGGCTACATACCACATGCTTACCACTTTCCTACTGAGCGGGCATGGCTCATTTTTCTACGCTTGTTTTTTGTGCTACATTAGTATTTTGCACAGTGTCCATGACTTTAGTGTTTTAACATTGATGGCAGCACCCCCACACTGAAAATTGTTCCAGCACCACTGAATATTAGTGGCAATAATGTGGGTCTACCACCACTTTGACATGCTGCGCTGTGGAGGATGGGGCACTGACTCAATAGTTTTTAAATGCGAAGCTGACGGAGTCCTCACCTTTGGAAACCCAGCAGTCTTCACAGCTCTATATGAGGCAGGAAACCAAGATTTAGGAGGGGCTGAAACACTGGCAATTGACGGTGGGGCTAAATTCTCGCCAAACCCTAAACAAATCCTCTCTGTATCCCTGTCTTTGTTTCTCCTTGTCTCTCTCACTCCCTTTAATCTTCCCCCTCTATCTGTCTGTCACCCTCTAGCACTTGAACCATCTACTCTTCCAGTAGTCCAAGGTTAATGAGAAATGATAGCCAGGAAAAAATAATCTTGAGTGTAATTGCGCCTTTAATAAAAGCGGGTGAGCTGCTCCTTTTTGCTAATTGGATTATGAAAGATTGTGACTCATATTCTAAACCTCGGGAACGATTGTGGTGCATTTCCAAATCATCGTTATGTTCCAACGAATCCCCCAAATAATAATCCATCATTCTCGCAGCATCTTTTGACTTTATACCACGTGATTCCCAAATGAAAAAGGTCGGTCAAAACTGATAAAAGAGAAAGATCAAGCTCTGAGACTTGAAGTACTTTCCAATTTTGTGCTAAGATGCAGCCGGTCAACCGTAGCAGCAATCTGTTCACCTGCAAATCTGTTTTTCCTTGTAGTGTTCATTGCAGGAGTGAAGCTCAGCTCCCACCTGACCTGCCAACTGCGATTTAAAATCCAAGTCACGAGTCAGCAAAGCAGAGTTTTTTACTTGTACAGTAGATCAATGGAAAAACGTTCCTAGTTCGTCATTTCCTAGCTCTTTCTCAACACAGGCCCAATAGTATGACAGGCCGTCGGGTATTGCAAAAATCAGTCCATGTTCTCACTTCACGTTTCATAAAACATATTGGCCCTCACTAAACTCGAAGGAAGTAGATACCGGACCTTAGATTACTGACATACACCGGAAAGCCAAGGTTGTATGTGGGCAAATTAGACACTGCGCTGCACACAAGAGACATTTCTTCCCATTTCCCTTTCGCTCTCTTTGTCTGTATTTTTCTCTTCCATTTACTCTGCCTTCCCTTCTCCATTTCTCTTCGATTGCCCCTTTGTTTTCTCTCTCTTTCTCTCTCTCTCTATTTCGCTCTCCCTCACTCTTTCTCTTACTTATCACTAATCGTCACTCTCTCTCCCTGTCTCTGTCTCTCTCTCTCTCTTTCCCTTTCCATTTTGTACTGACTTTCTGACTTTTTCTCCAGCGCAGTCTCTCTTTCTGGCACCCCCTTCTCTAACGCCCCTCTATATTCTCCACTCCATTTAAATAAATAAATAATAAATAACCCAGGATTTGTAAAGCGCAACAAATCACCCATGAGGGTCTCAAAGCGCTGAATTGTAGGCACAGAGGGATTAAGGGCCCAATAATGACTTTTGATGGTGTGTGGGAAGGCGGCCGCCACCACCATGCCCCGGCCAAGAGTCGCTACCAACCACCCGCCAGATTACAAGTAATTTTGTGGTTGGGCTGGCAGACATGGCTTGGCAGTTCGGTCTGGACTGTTCCCATGAGGCACAGGGTCAAGACTGATTTGCATATAGCTGTGTCTGAACTGGGGTGGCGAAGTGAGCTAAAGAATGATGATGGATTCAACCCAGATCTGTGACTAGGGGTGAGTGTCTGAAAAGTTTCAGCGCTCCGTCCATCATCTCCTTGTGTTTGCTTTGTTCGCCCTAAGTTGGCAGGGTATACCCAGACGTGGGTCCCTTGCTCACTTTGCCACTGGATTCAAGCTAGCCTGGCTGATGCGAGCTGTTAGCCTGAAACCGGTCCCAGGATGCTTGTTTCCGGTCCAGGGAAGACATGGCTTGGCAGTTCGGTCTGGACTGTTCCCATGAGGCACAGGGTCAAGACTGATTTGCATATAGCAGTGTCTGAACTGGGGTGGCGAAGTGAGCTAAAGAATGATGATGGATTCAACCCAGATCTGTGACTGGGGGTGAGTGTCTGAAAAGTTTCAGCGTTCCGTCCATCATCTCCTTGTGTTTGGTTAGTTCCGGTGGCAGTGCCTTTGAAAAAGGCACAGCATGGGAACGCCACATGGGGTCCTGCACGGCATGGACAGTAAAGTCCATGCCATGCAGGAACTGGGGGCGCATGCACACAGAGGGCTCCCCTCTGCATGCATCCCCAGCCTGAGGGGGTGTGAGGGGCTCTATCGGGCCCCATTTGTTTCAGCACTGTCAGCCTTTTTTCTGGAGGAAAGACCTCCATAAAAAAGCTGGCAGTCCTGAAACTTGTAATATGCATGGTGGTGCCACAGCGGCACTACCTGCTTCTTACAATTGCCCTGACCGCCGTGCCACCGCCAGGGACTGGCGGTTCCCTGGCAAAGCCAGCGGTCCAATTAAGGTCCGACCGCCCAACTCGTAATATGGGAATCAGAGCACCGGTGCGGCAGTGGCTGGACTGCCACCGCCGCACCACTGCGAGTATGGCGTTCCTCGAATGGCAAGACTCGTAATTAGGCCCTAAGGGATTTGCCTAGAATCACAGGATGTTGACGCTGTGCCAGTTTGACTTTGGTTTTATTGTTCTGCATTTACTTGCTCTAGTTCAATTGTGCTGTAGACTGCTTCTGCTTCCGACGTCCTCTAGTTGTTACATTCAGGAACTACTCTAAATTATTTACACTTTGTGTTCTTGCCACGCAGGTTGGTTTCCAGATGGGCTTTGCAAGCCTTCCGGTTGCTTACTGTGGGCACACAAAGACATTGTGGCTTTCAAACTATGCTGTGTAGTGTAAAATAGGTGTACTGCAATTATTAATAGAATGAAACATATTACCATAAATAGCAGTACAAGAACAAAGGAGAGAATGAATAATTCCACCATTGTGCTAAAACAATGAATATATGCTGGCATATATGTAGTGTAATATAGTATATGTAGTGTGCTCCTACCTAATTCTCCCTAATCTAGTTTGGCCTAGGGTGACTGATCTGTCAAGAATCCCTACTGGGTGATCTAACTCCCCATTACATGCAGGTAAGTGTCATCAGGCTGTTTGAAATCCCTCATGGAGGAGACAGGGATCAGCTGAGATGGAATTCCGATGTACAGCGACCTCGAAGAATCAGCAGAGTACTCCTCTGATATAATACGAGGAATTGAATTTATATATATAATAAACAGTGCCCATGTTGGCATGTGAGGGTCTTTGTCAAGCCGCTATTGTTTATGTTAGTTACATAGCAACGTCACCTGCTGGACAACAATAAGCCATGACATTTATGCAGTGAACTCTATACATCATACAGAATGTTCAAGGTGTCATGATAGTGTGCCTACAAAGTTAAAATGTAAGCAAATGCAGTTTTGGGGAATCCTATACTGCACTGACACATACACAAATGTATGTAAAAAGTCACTGTGTTGCAAAAGGAAGGCAACTTAAGAAACATGAGCATAAAGATGACTTTGTTTCTAGTTGGGCCACGTGACACCCACTCCTTGACCTGAAGGCGAAAAAAACTATCACTATGGAACACAAATAATGCTAAAACATATGGGGGCAGATTTACGTTCCCTGGCGCATCCCTGCAAATCAGCAGGGATGCGCCAGGGAAGATGCGTGACTCAAGTTTACCCTTGCGCCACCACAGATGCGCCGCATTTACAATGCGGCGCATCATGGCGTTATGAGATAAACAGATGCGTGACGCATCTGTCGGCGGAAGGGTGGCGCAGTACTGGAGTCGTGTCGCAAGTGCGACGTAACTCCAGTACTGCTCAGGAGTGCCCTATACCTAACATGCTGCGTCACTCCTTACGCCTGCTTGAAGCAGGCGTAAGGATTTGACGCAGCAGGGACGTAAAGTGACTCCGTGAAATCTTGTAGATTTCACTGCGTCACTTTACGGGGCTTCCTGCGCAGGAACGCCCCCTGCGCCGGCACGCCCACATGAAACCTGACGCAGGTTTCATGTGGCGCAGAGCTTATGCAACGTGACGCATCTCCCTAGATGCGTCACGTTGTAAATCCCCGCAGCATGGCGCATGATTTGCGCCGCCCGCTGCGTCACAAAAGTGACGCAACGGCGGCGCAAAAGTGGCGTAAGGGGCTTGTAAATCTGCCCCATGGGCTGTAAAATATAAAACCCCCTAAAAGCTAAAACAATCACTGCGGGGCAGATTTACGTTCCCTGGCGCATCCCTGCAAATCAGCAGGGATGCGCCAGGGAAGATGCGTGACTCAAGTTTACCCTTGCGCCACCACCGATGCGCCGCATTTACAATGCGGCGCATCATGGCGCATGAGATAAACGAGATGCGTGACGCATCTGTCGGCGGAAGAGGTGGCGCAGTACTGGAGTCGTGTCGCAAGTGCGACGTAACTCCAGTACTGCTCAGGGGTGCCCTATACCTAACATGCTGCGTCACTCCTTACGCCTGCTTGAAGCAGGCGTAAGGATTTGACGCAGCAGGATAAAGTGACTCCGTGAAATCTTGTAGATTTCACTGCGTCACTTTTACGGGGCTTCTAGCGCAGGAACGCCCCCTGCGCCGACACGCCCACATGAAACCTGACGCAGGTTTCATGTGGCGCAGGACTTACAACGTGACGCATCTCCCTAGATGCGTCACGTTGCTAAATCCCCGCAGCATGGCGCATGATTTGCGCCGCCGCTGCGTCACAAAAGTGACGCAACGGCGGCGCAAAAGTGGCGTAAGGGGCTTGTAAATCTGCCCCTGCTTCTTTAACACAGTAAAAAAGCCCCATTAAAAATGTAAAAGCAATTCAGTAAAAACCAATAAAAGCAACATTTTCTTTTCTTAAAAACAATTTTATTATAAAAACAAAGCCGAATTAAAGAATTATCCCATGATTTGAAACAGACAGATTATTTAAATGTTTGGAGAAGTAGACAGAACATTGCTGTTCCCAGCTACCGCAGATGATGTTCCCAAGGGCACCCATCAAATCAGATCCATTTGGCATATATGTTCTCATCCAGCCCCCTCTGAAGGAGGAGTAGCCAATGCCGAATCCACAGAAGTTGGGCCAAGATCCAGTCCACCATTAGCAGAAGCATCCCCAGAGGGCTTGTAAAATGCATTTAGGAGCAGCGGTAAGCACCATGGGCAACAATACAGATTGGCCATTAACGGATCGATCAGTAGGGCAATGTCTGGTAACTGAACCGATTGCGTCCCCAAGCATATATCCAATGCACACTCGAAAGCGCACAGAAGACAGCAGAATACGGGCTGCACACAGTGTAGCCACACATGCCGGAAGGGCAAGAACCAATGTTCATTCAGTTCCTGAAGCAAGGGTGTGCCAAAACACTGTATCATGCATGCACAACACAGGAGCACATGTGGAAGTGCCAGTTCCATTTGGCCTTGTGATGGAGATCCATTGCAGAGCAGAAAAAATAAAAGTGCAGTCCCAACAATCAGGAGCAGGACCAGTGGGAGACCTCCTAAAATGCTTCCAAGCATGAAGTGTAGGAATGATGGAATAACTTCAAAGACTGTCTGGAAGGTACTGACCAAACCAGAGCCAAGGACCTTAAAAAAGTGTGCTACTCCCCCTGTACTAGACATGTTAAAAATGCGGCGCATCAACTCCCCAAAATGGTGTGGGAAATTAGTGCGAAGTAGCACTGTATCTCAGAGGATGACCTTGCAACTTGAAGATCAAACGTCTCCCTTGCAGATGCGAAGACCACATGTTTCTGGAACAAAGATGCTTTCAGGCTACTTAAGGCATTAAAGCACACATTCGAAGGCTTAATCGAAGGCCACAGCATTACCTTCCTATCTGTATGTACAGGCGAAAATAACAGAAAACGTCCCCAGATAAGCAATTCCCAGTTTCATGCAGCAGCAACTCTGATCGTTCAACATCACATAACTTCCATTAGAGAGCAACCTGAAGGTCTGACAGATCACAGCAGCTGGAGAACTCTTCAGATAGCAGGAAAAGTTAGCTATGGACCGGTGTTACATGAGCCATGCAGCAAAACCTCCCTACACACTAAGGAATGTCCTAAAGTACTCTTGCAGTCGTTGCCGCTAAGAAAATTCTCTCAGTTCCTACAGCGATATCTAAAAGGTAAAATCCATTACTCATATACGTAACCTTCCCCTAGCGCTTCATATCTGCCTACTTGATGGTGTTGTAAACACTATTGAAAATGGAATATCGATATTGGCAGAGAAATAAAGCATTGGATTATCCAATCCGCTGAAGATGTTTCAGCAACAGTGAATTGTAATTTCTCTAACTTCTTTATGTGTAACATTGTGTATGCCGCAGCCTTCCTTGCCAATATTTTTTGCTTATTTGGTAAAAACAGATTTATGTCATTAAGGTGTAACCATGAGTACGTGACCAGTGCGACAAGTATGGAGATCCAGCTCTGTAGCATAATAGCCCTAAACTGTGATTGCCCATGTTGTAAAGTAGACATGTCATCCTGTAGTATGTCTATTGCCGACAAGACGATGTTACTCAGAGAGCATATTCTAGTAGATAAATTGGTCATAGCATTATCAACTACCACCAAAGCCCTTTCTAAATTTGACCTGTCAATATTGCACAGTCTCTCAGCAACTTCCTGATATGAAACCTTCCAAACCTCATTGTAAATTGCATAAAAGAAGTCCTTTTGTTTGGTTTGTGAGGACCTAAGAGAAAGACCTGTAATCCCATGTCATCAGAGAGAAGGGATGAGTGTTGTTTCACCTGAGACAATGTTGAGGTTTTTAGCCAATCAGGGCGCAACTTCCCAACACTGTATGTGGTTACCACCCCCGAGTGTTGTGTCTGCACGTAATGCGGGTCTGGTCAGTCGATCTTAAACCCTTTTGTGTCACCCATGAAACGTGCCTGACACCTGTTAGTGTCTAAGGGCCACATTAGCAATTCCCCATGATTTCTACCCGATGAACTGTGTATGCAGTTGCACAGCACAGTGTCCAGTGTGTCCTCCATATATTTCGTGAGCAGCTGCCTGTCCGCAAAACGTACAAATATGGAAATTCTTGGTGTGTTTAAATCCTTTTATCTTAGCCAAGACATGATGTTTGTTGCACAGTCTTGCTCAGGGAAATCATTTGATGTGGTATAAGGAATGCTCTAATCAAAGCCTTGTTTCCCTGAACCTGCTAATCCTTATTTCCCCAGACTGATTTCACATCTAACGTGTCCCTCCAAAAGTCAAACCATTGTGTGGACAGCTGGGAAAGAAAAGATGTAGAATATATCAATTTGGTATCCATGAGCATATTTTTTTTTAGCTGGTGCTGATTTGAGCCTATAACAATAAGCCCCTGGGTCTGTTGAATCCTGACCTGGAAAATATGCAAACTTCTGTGCAAACATGACAGAGCTACCCAGTGGTGGTATAGAGCAGTGTTCCCATTGTGTATAGCTAAAGACAGAACATGGAATACTTGCTTTATGGAAAGGATGACCATAATGTTGAAAACAGAACTTTTCATCATAATTAGCACTATCAATATGCAGTTCATCGGAATTATAAACAATTGACTGCTCTAGATCTTCTAGCATCTCATGCACTGTATTAATGTCCCAATCATCAGAGATAGAAAAGGGATGATAAAGTCATTCATTAATAATTTGAACAAATATGGCATTTGTAAAGCTTCAGTAGGCCCAAATATATCATACAATACCCTATCCCAAACAGTTCCATCAGGAACTGGGACAGCTGAGATGATCACCAGGGAAAGGTCTCTTCGCACTTTGTATGGCAAAGAATGAGGTGCTAAAACCAAGTTCACATGTTCAACAGCAGAAAATTCTGTGAGATAGTGTCCATTTACTAAACCAATACAAAGAAACAGGAAAAGCAACAAAATTGTAATCCAAAGGTATAACCATGGAGTAACAAAGTCCGTCTTCTTCAGCCAAAAGTAGAATACATGCAGCCTTCCTCGGAGAGGTGGAAGAGGAGATGGAAGTGAATCCGATGCATCTGAACAGAAGTCATCATAGTTGATGAAGTAGCCTGAGGCTGTGCGATCTATTCTTGGCAGTTCTGGAACTTCCGTAGAGCTTGGAGTTTGCTCGGAATGTGGTACATTGATGTAGATACCATCCATTTTAGGTTGTAGAACAGAAATCTGTGTTTCCATACAAGTTGTTTGTATGGTATTTGTTGATGTAGCAGGTAAAAGAGATACTTCATTACTAACTATACCCAGCCAGGTAGTAGAGTCTTCATCAGAGATCAAAGTTTCCAACGGTATCTCTTGTATGATAGTAGTAAGAGGAGACAGGTAACTACTCAAGAGCCCGCTCGGTCTACTGTGTAGAACCGGCCACATGATGTGGTTTGATGAGGTCTATTGACACAAATCTCTTGTTTTTTAGCCAGCAAGCGGTGATTAAAGCACATTTCTGGTACCTTCAAAATCCAGGAAAGGTACAGGCACTCTGAAAGATGGCCCAAATTCTTTTTTGTCCACTATGTTTTCCTGGACAAGGTCCCCAAACTTAGGGACCCAACTAGTAATCACTGGCAATTCCTTCACTCCTCCAGTGGCAGTGTGTTTTACTTTAACATTGCTTTGTGCACCCCGGAAGCTGTTAAGTTCCTGTAAAACATCCAAACGTTCATTTATTTCAAAAGGTGTTTCTGCCACAACTGTGCTCGGACTATCGAGTTCTGGTACCCACATCTTAACGCCAAGCAGGTGCTCATAGTGAGTCCGACCACCCAAGGATTTTCCAGGCAGATTGTTTAATGCTTTTGGACCTAATATAGGTGATGGACCCAACTGCGACCTGAGCCTAATTCCTTTGCTGTTAAAGACTGCTTTAAGTCCCAGTTTTTCCTCTCCACAACTGAACTTCCCTCAGGATGGTATAGGAAAGAATACCACACGGTCACACCCAAACTTCACATGGTATCTTTGTAAGCCGTAGAGGCGACCGTCCACTCCTGGACGGTAGGGAATGTGCCAACTACATATGTCCCAATAAAGACTTGCAAGTCCTTTATAACAGTATGGGCATCAGATGATCGCTGTGGCCAGACCCATAGGAACTGAGAGCAGGAATCCACTGCAACCTATATGTATTTTTAAGCCCCATCTGATTGTGAGGGGCCGCAGAGGTCCAGATAAATGCATGCAGGCGGCTTGTTTGAAATTAATAGTGGGGTCTGTGGTGGGCGTGCTATGGTGGAACCCTTCATCTGCTGGCATATGTGACATTCATGGACAAAGTCCCTAGCCCGTTTGTAAAGACCTGGCCACCAATAGCATTGCTTCAATAATGAAATTGTAGCCACCACCCCTGCATGTGCAGATGCTAAGCCCTTATGTGCTGCTAGGATTAAGCCTAACTTGTGATATGAGTTTGGTATTACCATATCCCCCACTCCAGGAATAGTGGTAAATGGTATGTTTTGTGCATTTAACTGGTAGGAGTATTTTGTGGGAAAGCCTTTCGGCAGATGAGTGCCATCGCGTAAAGCGTTGACAGTCACCATAATGTCTCCATCAATTCTCATGCTAGAATGAGTTATTGGAGCGACTGCAACATGTTTGCACGATTGCTTTTGTGGCTTCTTCAGCTATCGAATTCCCTGCAATGTGTACGCCTACACGTTGGTGAGCCAAGGTGTGAATCACATGAGCCTGTGGCATGCATGCTTTTAGCTTAGCCACCTGTCCCCAAAGCATTTTATGGTTTATTGTGTACCCTTTGGAATCTCTGAATCCATTCTGACTCCAGTAGTGTAAGTATTCATTGTATGAGTGAACACAATAATATGAATTGCGCACTATTAGTGTGGGGAATCCAGGATCCATATTTTCCAGAGTCAGAATCAAAGCTCTGAGTTTTGCCAGCTGCACAGTGCCGTCACCTAGTGACTGAGTGCAGGTCTATTCAGGATGGAATTTTCCATCCTGCATGTGTTCTTTTACAGCTGTGCACACTGCTGAATATTGTTGCTTTGTCCCTAAGGCAGGCTGTGCAGAGCCATCAGTACATATGATGTAATCATTCTGATTAAGAGACATGACTTCATTAGGTAGAAGATATTCACGTTCATACTGCATTAATACTTGTGTTTGTAGTGTAGAGTCAAAGACATAGGGGCCGATTCCGATCTCGGTCGGAGGCGCACCCAATACCATTCGGTCGGGAAAAAAGCCATGCGAATGCCTGTTTCCCGACCGATCCGTACAGCACACCGAACGAGTAAGTACGATGCGCACAACAGCAAAGAATCCGGCCGAGCCGTACTCACCCAATCCAGGTCCTGTACTCCGACCGAGGCGAATCCGGAAACGCAGAATCGAGTCGCACGGAAGGGAAAATGCAGCTCCGTCCGGCCGAACAAGTATGATGCGCTTCCCGTACGCGCCGAACCCGTCGCTACGCACGGCACGTCAAAGCATCCGAGAGAGGCGCACATAAGCTCCGATTCGCGCCACAACACAATCCACGGCTACGAGGCGAACACGCCAGCGACGAGGACGACGGGAAGCGATGAGGACGACGCGAAGCAACGAGAAGGACGAACGACACAAACCAACCATGAATCCCTTCGTCCCGATCATACCAATATTCTACATTTACTACCGGAACAGGCACGGACGCGTACGGCGCAGAAGGTAAGTCAGACACCAACCAAAAAACACATACAACACGTACACGACACATCACACAGACACAGAGGGATGCAGAATATACTTACACCAGCAACAGCAGCACCATAGGGGCGGGATGCCCATCACCAATGCCACATATGCACACAGGGGCCTGAATGCGCACCACCACCACCACCCAGGGGGCTGGATGCCTACCACTACTACCACCCTCACCCAGGGGGGATGGATGCCTACCACTACTACCACCCTCACCCAGGGGGGCTGGATGCCTACCACTACTACCACCCTCACCCAGGGGGCTGGATGCCTACCACTACTACCACCCTCACCCAGGTGGGGCCGGATGCCTACCACTACTACCACCCTCACCCAGGGGGCTGGATGCCTACCACTACTACCACCCTTAGCCAGGGGGGCTGGATGCCTACCACTACTACCACCCTCACCCAGGGGGCTGGATGCCTACCACTACTACCACCCTCACCCAGGGGGGCTGGATGCCTACCACTACTACCACCCTCACCCAGGGGGGCTGGATACCTACCACTACTACCACCCTTAGCCAGGGGGCTGGATGCCTACCACTACTACCACCCTCACCCAGGGGGCAGGATGCCTACCACTACTACCACCCTCACCCAGGGGGGCTGGATGCCTACCACTACTACCACCCTCACCCAGGGGGGCTGGATACCTACCACTACTATCACCCTTAGCCAGGGGGCTGGATGCCTACCACTACTACCACCCTCACCCAGGGGGGTGGGATGCCTACCACTACTACCACCCTCACCCAGGGGGCTGGATGCCTACCACTACTACCACCCTCACCCGGGGGCTGGATGCCTACCACTACTACCACCCTTAGCCAGGGGGCTGGATGCCTAGCACTACTACCACCCTTAGCCAGGGGGGCTGGATGCCTACCACTACTACCACCCTCACCCAGGGGGGCTGGATGCCTACCACTACTACCACCCTCACCCAGGGGGCTGGATACCTACCACTACTACCACCCTTAGCCAGGGGGCTGGATGCTCACCACTACTACCACCCTCACCCAGGGGGCGGGATGCCTACCACTACTACCACCCTTAGCCAGGGGGGCTGGATGCCTACCACTACTACCACCCTTAGCCAGGGGGGCTGGATGCCTACCACCACCCTTACCCAGGGGGCTGGATGCCTACCACTACTACCAGCCTCACCCAGGGGGCTGGATGCCTACCACTACTACCACCCTTATCCAGGGGTCTGGATGCCTACCACTACTACCACCCTTAGCCAGGGGGGCTGGATGCCTACCACTACTACCACCCTTAGCCAGGGGGCTGGATGCCTACCACTACTACCACCCTCACCCAGGGGGGCTGGATGCCTACCACTACTACCACCCTTAGCCAGGGGGGCTGGATGCCCTACCACCACCCTTACCCAGGGGGCTGGATGCCTACCACTACTACCACCCTCACCCAGGGGGGCTGGATGCCTACCACTACTACCACCCTTATCCAGGGGGGCTGGATGCCTACCACCACCCTCACCCCGGGGGGGCTGGATGCCTACCACTACTACCACCCTTAGCCAGGGGGGGCTGGATGCCTACCACTACTACCACCCTTAGCCAGGGGGCTGGATGCCTACCACTACTACCAACCTCACCCAGGGGGCTGGATGCCTACCACTACTACCACCCTTAGCCAGGGGGCTGGATGCCTACCACTACTACCACCCTCACCCAGGGGGGCTGGATGCCTACCACTACTACCACCCTTATCCAGGGGGCTGGATGCCTACCACCACCCTCACCCAGGGGGCTGGATGCCTACCACTACTACCACCCTTAGCCAGGGGGCTGGATGCCTACCACTACTACCACCCTTAGCCAGGGGGGCTGGATGCCTACCACTACTACCACCCTCACCCAGGGGGCTGGATGCCTACCACTACTACCACCCTTAGCCAGGGGGGCTGGATGCCTACCAACACCCTTACCCAGGGGGCTGGATGCCTACCACTACTACCACCCTCACCCAGGGGGGCTGGATGCCTACCACTACTACCACCCTTATCCAGGGGGCTGGATGCCTACCACCACCCTCACCCAGGGGGCTGGATGCCTACCACTACTACCACCCTTAGCCAGGGGGCTGGATGCCTACCACTACTACCACCCTTAGCCAGGGGGGCTGGATGCCTACCACTACTACCACCCTCACCCAGGGGGCTGGATGCCTACCACTACTACCACCCTTAGCCAGGGGGGCTGGATGCCTACCACCACTACCACCCCCACTCATAGGATGGACAATGCATGACACAACCAGCACACCACAACCTAGGGAATGCAAGAAAAAGACATCCCCCAACACCATGACAAGTGTGTGTAGACTGTGTCAAATGCCTACAACACCGAACATGACTTTGAACATACAATGTGACCCCCTAGCACATGTGCCACACATATATGTGTGTGGCCCCCACAATGCAAGCAGGCCATGACCATTGTGGCAATGGGGTCCATACCCCCATCATCACAGTGACCAAAATGTAAGTGTGGGGTCCATAGCTGAAGCACCTTTTGAACATTGTGGCAATGGAGTCTAAACCCCCATCATCACTGTGACCAAAAGGTAAGTGTGGGGTCCATAGCTGAAGCACCATTTGAACATTGTGGCAATGGAGTCTAAACCCCCATCATCACTGTGACCAAAAGGCAAGGTTGGGGTCCATAGCTGAAGCACCTTTTGAACATTGTGGCAATGGGGTCTAAACCCCATCATCACAGTGACCAAAATGTAAGTGTGGGGTCCATAGCTGAAGCACTTTTTGAACATTGTGGCAATGGGGTCTAAACCCCATCATCACAGTGACCAAAATGTAAGTGTGGGGTCCATAGCTGAAGCACCTTTTGAACATTGTGGCAATGGGATCTAAACCCCCATCATCACAGTGACCAAAAGGTAAGTGTGGGGTCCATAGCTGAAGCACATTTTGAACAGTGTGGCAATGGGGTCCAAACCCCCATCATCACAGTGACCAAAATGTAAGTGTGGGGTCCATAGCTGAAGCACATTTTGAACAGTGTGGCAATGGGGTCCAAACCCCCATCATCACAGTGACCAAAAGGTAAGTGTTGACAAAGAAAGAGCTGCAACTGCCAAACTGCATGGATGATTCCTGGTCACAGAACAAAAACACATCAGTGGCAAAGTAGTGTATGTGTCCCATTGCAACATATATTGGGGGAGGCAAATACTGCAGTGCAAATAAGACATACCTTTGGCCATGTGCAGACAAACAACACCCATGGGGGCTGACACTGTCAACATTCATCAATGACACAATGACAGAAGTGACCATCAGAATGCAGACCCACATATTCGCACCAATGGGCACACAAATGCAGATACCCTGTGGAGACTGCAGATGTGAGGTGAACAGATACCATACCATGGCAGCAATGGGACACACAAACCATGATCATTGTGCTGACCGATGACCTAGGAGTCCCAGGGACAGCAGGGGAAACCCACCAAACTACATACAGCCAATGGCGCACCCAAGATATGCCAATGCAGTGGTGCAGATGCACAAACACAAACAGGCAGACCCACACTGCACATCATACACAACAGGTGAGGGGGGTGCCAGTGTCCCCAGGCAACCACACAACACATGAGGAGACCTGAATACCAATCATACAGATGTGCATACAGTGCCACACAAAGGTAACTCATGGATCCAAATCCCCTATGTGGGCAAGCAGGCATTGTCAGATGAGAGGGAGCACAAATCACACATGTCACACAGGCACGTAGGAACAGCAACTGACACAGCAAGACACAGACACACCACAGCACCACCCCAGGGCCCCCACAATGTGGTGACCCTGGGCTGCATTACAATCCCACTGTGATGACAAAGCTAAATGTGGTTCACACTGTGAACCACAGTCATGTGTCCTGAGCAACAAACTACCATCACACCTACACAAGCACAAATCAATCAGCATGGCCAGTAAGCCAAGGCCAACATGGAGGCAGGGGCCTAGCCGGGCAACAACTCTCATCTGCACACACTCAACACCACACCCTCGACCTCCAACAATGTGCAGCAGTGAAGCACACATGCACTGGTGACATTGCACATGCACCCATGACTATTCCAGGGTGGTGGGTGGGAACCAAGGTGCAGAAACACATCACACATGGCCACTCAACAAGACTCCTGAATGTCTGACACACTGCACACTACGCTGTACATGGACATGACGGCAATACCACACCAACCAATGGGATCCCAGCCACAGTCACACACCAATGAAGAAGCCAAGGTCACCCACAAAGAACACACATAGACAACAACCAACATTGCAGCCCGGACCCTGAGGAGTGCCAGCAGTCACACACACAACGTGTCACAATCACTGAAAGATAACACAAACTGGAAATCACATGACAGGGGCAAACAACAAGTGCCAAGGGGAAACCTGACTGTGACCCATCTGCGTCTGCACACAAACTCAGCCCTGACAGCAAACACACCTATGGGTGACACCCTGATGACCAGTAATGTGCCATGCACCCACATCACAGAGAACCCAGGGAGAAGACTTTGGGGAACATAGGTCAACTCAGCAAGCATCACAAACAGGTACAACACTAGGGAACACAGCATGCACAGCTAAACGGAAGTGAACACACAGACATGCACATACAACACACACCTTGGGCGCAGGCAATGTCACAGGAGTACACACTGCCATGAGGGGACTCCACTCCTGTGTGAGGAAAGCTGTGCCATATGTTGCCTCAGTAGGGCCCCATCATGTCAGCTGAGCACTTGGTCACACAATCAACAATTAGCACCAAATGAGGGCTCCTGTCACATCAGCCTGGTCATGGAAGTGCCAACGGAATCATCAGCACAGATCCAACACACTTGTATAGCAATGTTGCACTGACTACACGGATGAGTCCTTCCCCATTGATGCCCAAACCTGCATGTCCAGTGGAGATGGCCACACGGTCAGGGAAGTAGACGAATTGAACAATGGCAGGCACAACAGATGTGCAGGGGTGGAAGCCACAGATGTGAAATAGCAAATCTAAGTAGGAAATCCCATTGCCAAATACTGAACACATGACACCCTCAGATGCTGCTATGGATGACATGGATACACCACAGGATAGGACACATTCCCCTGGACCACATGGGTTCCTGCACAGTAACACTTCATTATCATGAGACCAAATATCACCATCACTGCAGCAAGGGCATGGTTAGCATCATCAACAACATGTACATCAGAAGCATAAGCACTAGAGAACAGAAAGTTGCTTTATTCAGCATATGTGTGGAATGAAAACAAAGTCCAGGAAAAACACAAAGGCCAATGGCCAGTCCATTGTCAAAGTCCAAACTTGGTGACAGTGGCAGATGTCACCCTACGCATGCCTGCACAAAACCAGGGACAATCCACTAGGAGGGGCAACCGGGGGCAGGCCAGGCACCACAGGGACAGGATCAGGGCTCACCAGGAGGAAGCAGGGAAGGGGTGGTGGGTGCTGGAGAGCCACTGACAACTGCAGTGGAGGTGTCTGACATGGTGTGTGCCGGCACAACTGGGGGCATGACTCAGATGTTGTGGGTGCCGGCACGACTGCAGTGGACCCTGCAGATGGAGTGGACAGGTCCGCCACTGCAGTGCCCAAGTCAGACAGGGTGGTAGTGGACTCCACTGCAGTGCCTACCACCAGGGGAGGAGAATGGGGAACAGGCAAGGTGGGCTGGACAGAGGGGGAGGACACCCTCACCACATCAGTGGCACAGACAAGCGCAGCGGGGGTGTGGTGCCGGGAGAGCAAGTGGCAGGGGGAGAAGGCCGGATCCTCTTGGGGATGGTATATCTGTGGGTGGGGAACCTGGGGCAGGGTGTGGTGGGGGCACCTGTGGAGTGGGGGCCTGAGGGATGGAGGAAGGAGACCTGGTGCCTGAGCTGCAGGGCGGCGGCGGGGTCTTGCTCTTACGACTCCGGGGGACTTGCGGGTGGGGGCCTCAGTCTGTCTGCGCCTGGGGGAGGGTGTCCGGGGGCGAGGGGCACTCTGCTCCGTTTGGGTGGGCTTCCTCTTCCCCTGAATGCTGTATCAGCTGGATCGGAGGGGAAGAGGCCGAGGTCACTGAGGAAGAGCCGCTGGGTCTTTGGGGTTGCAGGTGAGGCAAGGGAGGGTGCTTTGGAGGGAGAGGCAACTGAGGACTGCGCAGTGCTCGTGGATGCGTGTGTGTGTTCCAGGGCCCCATCCCCTGTGAGTCTGGTTTCAGTCCCCTGACTGTGCGTGCGTGTGCGTTTTGTTTGTGGCGTGTGTGTCTGTGTGCTGGATGTGTGTGTGCTGGTGTGTGCCTGTGCCGGTGTGTGTGTGCTTGGGACGGGTAAGGTGCTGGGGAGTGTGGATGGAGCAGAGGCAGGAGGGGTGAGGGACTGTCTGAGGAGGGACACTGCTGCCGTCAGGGAGGAGTCCATGGACCTATTGCCCCTCTGTAGGTCAGACATGCCCGATGAGATGCCCTCCATGAACGACACCAGCTGAGTCAACAGAGCGGTGTGCGCATGGAGGACACTCAGCATGGCTGTCTGCCCTACATGGAGCTGGCGAAGGAGGTACACAGACTCCTCACTCAGGGCAGCAGGGGACACAGGGGCAGGGGGTGCGGTGCCTGGCCCAAAGGAGACACGCTCCCGAACATGGGAGCCTCCACGGACCTGGGGAATGGGAGCCGATGGGAGGGCGGTGGTGGTGCTGGTGGTGGCGGGGACAGCAACACTAGCTGGGGTGTGGTGGCTGCTGACACCCGCCTCCATGAGGGAGTCATCCTCCGAGTTGCTCTGGTCCTCAGCTGAGGTGGATGGTGCTGAGGACTCCTCGGTGTGGCTCCCTCGCCTTCCGTGCCACTGGGTCCCTCCGACCACTCCTCGGCTGCTGACCCAGTCTGGCTCTCCGGCTCCTCCTGGTCCGTGGAGCTGTCCCCTTCCGTGGCCGTGGATGTATCTGCAAACAATGGGGAAACAGACAGACATCAGTCACCTGCACCAAACGCACACACCACTGTGAGCACAGCACATTACAGAGCAAGCCCTGGCATCATTAGTTGTACATTGCTAAAAGTGCCCTAACTGAACAGGAGAAGCCAATTGTCAGTCTGATGCCAACCATGGCACTCACATCCCACATGGCCTTGCACCCATCTGTCTGGTGTCTGTTGGATTGCAACACCCCAGTGTGGACACATGCACCAACTACACAGTAGTTGGACAGTGCAGAGGACACGGTGTAGCATGTGGACATGCACACATCACAACTCTTGCCACTGAGTCAGTACAGGTTTCCGGATGAAAGGGATGCCCAGAGTCAAATAGGAAATGCATGTGATGCATACCAGCGACAGACACCATGATGCACCCATGTCCTGATAGCCATCGCCACAATGGTGTGCATGTAGCACATGTCACTCCCCTGCAGGATCACCAATAAGTAGACACATGCCATGGCGGAGGCATGACTGCTAAGTCATACATCACTGTCTCAGTGATGTATGACTTGGCAGCCAGACAACAACACTCTGCACTGTGTCACAATAGTAGGTCATGGGGAATGCAAGTCCTGGAGCTGCACAAGTGCACATGTACATCCCCCACACAACACATCATCTTAACCCTCATCTGTCCAGGTCATACCGATTGGACATATGGGAGACCTGTGACACTACCCTCTGAACCTGAGCCCCTCACAATCTGCTGTGAATGGTGAACAGCTGCCTGAACTTCACATTCGCATACCCCAGTCTGCACGGGCAGCTGATCAAACACCTATGTGACACACAAGTATCGTCTCCTATGGTCACATCTCCAGTGGCATGCTGAGCCCCTACCAAGAAACACCCCAGCAGTCCTGGCAACTAATCCACAGCACACTGACACAGAGGCAGACACCTGAGAGGTCAAATCACTGCGCACAATGTGTCAGCTGATACACAGGAGTGCGAGTACAGAGTGCATTGCATGGCCTGGAGTAGGCATGACTGTCCTGCCCCACATGAATGAGGGATGAGCCCTGGACAGTGGATAGCTGGCTATGTATGTGTGACACACGTAATCTGCACACTCCTGGGGCCCAAACATTGTTCCCACCCGCTGCATGGGCGTGTGCCACATACCCCAGGCACATGTGGTGGCTCAGCTCAGCAAGTGGACCGCATATCAAAGCAACACGCAGATTACATGTCCGAACACAGGCGTTGTGTGAACAATGGACCCACCCATGATGCCCACAACAGAGTTAGGGAAACAGATGCTGTCCCCCACCTTTAGTGAAGCAAACTGCAAGGACACAGTCCCAAGTGACACAATTCCCTGAATGTAAGGGCCACACCTGGGTATCAGATGAGGAGTGGGCAGTGCACAATAGAGGGACATGGCTCCTGGACAACATGACTGCTGCACTGTGGCAGTTTAACCAGGCCAGAGGAGGGCACAAAGCATGTAATACAGAGTTCACAGTGCAGTCTTTGACTCACCCCTCCTTGCTGCTGTCTGGCCTTCAGCTGCCCATCCAGGTCTGGAAACACCACCGCCAGGATCTGGAGCATGTGGGGGTCAGGGTCCGTGTTCCGCCCCTCCTGCGAGGAGGCGACAGCTTCAGCTGGACCCGTGCAATCCTCCGGGTCCAGCCCCGAAGGTCCTGCCACCTCTTCTGGCAGTTGCGGATCCGGCGCTTGTAGACCCCCACGGACCGGACAGCCCGGACGATGTCCTTCCAGATCTCCTGCTTCCGATGGGCATTAACCTGTCAGGATGACAAAGTGAAAAGGCCATTACTACACATGCAACATATCCGTGCATGACACAGTTGTATATACATGTCTCAATCACAGGGGCACATGATGTACACAGACAGTGCAAAGCTGCCCATGGACAGTTTGCCAGACGTCACTACATGGTATCATTGCATGGGAAGTAAAACCTTGTTCAAATGCACTGTCACTGCACCATACCTGCCCAGTGCATGTCACTACACACTATGGGGGTGACAACTACTCAGTGAGCCTGCTAGCCAGTGGCGTGCAGACTTCCAGCGTTGCTAGTCAGACAAAATGCACATTCAGAAAGGCAGTGCACAGAACACTCACCTGCTCCCCTGGTGTCCCATACAGCTTGCTGTACTGTGGAAGTAGGCTGTCCAGCAGGGCCTGGTTCTCCTCAAGGCTGAAGGCTGGGGCTCTCTCCACAGTACGTGCCATTGCAGGGTCCAGAGGGGCAGAGACAGCAGCAGTGCAGTGGCAGATGTCGTCCTGGAGCATGTAGTGCAGGCAAGTGAGCTCTCAGGGGAACAGCCAGCAATATATATGTGCTGGAGAGGCAGATACTGTCCCTTGTGTCCAAAGTGATAGGTCCAAGTCGTTTGCATCTTCTGAATCTGGCCAATCCATGGAATAGCAGCACCAATACACGCCCACAGCATCCTTCAAATCTTCAACTTCATGACATACATGATTTTGCAACATTGTTGTGGGTGACCAACTGAATTTCCAGCAACCGACTCGTTCGAAATTCGAAAACGCGTCCGTTGCCAGGCTAGGCCATTGTCAATGGGTGCGCACCGATCGGTCCATTGCGCACCGATCGGTCCATTGCTGGGCACCGATCGGTCCATTGCGGTACAACGCGTACAGGGGTACAACGCGTACCCGCACACATTGAATGCAATGGGCCGGCCGGGGGCACCGATCGGTCCATTGCTGTTCAACGCGTACAGGGGTACAACGCGTACTCGCGACACATTGAATGCAATGGGCGGCCAGGGGCACCGACGGTCCATTGCTGTTCAACGCGCATAGGGTACAACGCTGCACTGCGACACATTGAATGCAATGGGCCGGCCGGGGCACCGATCGGTCCATTGCGGTACAACGCGTACAGGGGTACAACGCGCACTCGCGACAAATTGAATGCAATGGGCCGGCCAGGGCACCGATCGGTCCATTGCGGTACAACGCGTACAGGGGTACAACGCGTACCACGACACATTGAATGCAATGGGCGGCCGGGGCACCGATTGGTCCATTGCGGTACAACGCTGCATAGGGTACAACGCGTACCCGCGCACATTGAATGCAATGGGCCGGCCGGGGCACCGATCGGTCCATTGCAGTACAACGCGTACAGGGGTACAACGCTGCACCGCGACACATTGAATGCAATGGGCCGGCCGGGGCACCGATCGGTCCATTGCGGTACAACGCGTACAGGGGTACAACGCTGCACTCGCACACATTGAATGCAATGGGCCGGCCGGGGCACCGATCGGTCCATTGCAGTACAACGCGTACAGGGTACAACGCGTACCCGCACACATTGAATGCAATGGGCGGCCGGGGAACCAATCGGTCCATTGCTGTTCAACGCGCACAGGGTACAATGCGTACCTGCACACATTGAATGCAATGGGCCGGCCGGGGCACCGATCGGTCCATTGCTGTTCAACGCATCCCTGTACAAGTGACTGGCATATGTCACCATGCCTGTCTCAGATGGACATATGCCAGCCACAGATAGCTCCCAGGGAGTGAGGGGCACACCTACAACACGACAGCCTGTCCAAACTGTATGATAAGGCATGTAAGGCTGCATTTCCTATTGTGTGTATGTTGGTGTACATGTTGTCCTGTGGGTGTCACCTGGGGGCAGCCACCCCCAGGCTGTGCACGTGTTCATGGGGACAGGATCCTGGGTGTTACGTGTACATGACCACTGTGATGTGCAACTGTTCATATCTGTGCATGTGCCATGGTCACATTTCACGGTGGTGTATGTGTATGTCATGTCACATACCCCGTGAGTCCCATGTGGGACGGTATGTTTGAGCCAGGGTGTCCCAGTGGCACAATAGTGATGGTCCTCCACAGTCTGTGTGCATGTAGTGTTTACAATGTCTCTGATTTCATGTGCACAATGGGAGACAGTCTCCACATCCACGTTGTGTGTGCATGGACTTTGATGTTGTGCGTGTGTGTGTCACAGACGTCCATGTCTGTCCTGCAGTGGCAAGTGGGACCACTACCTGTGGGGGTCATAGTTGTTTTGCTGTGGTGTATACATGATACTCCATGTAATGCCAGTGTCCATGTGGCAATACAGGGTCCCTGGGAATGTACCTGTCATTGAGCTGTGATGCCTGGGGCACATCTGTCCTCACATGTCACTGTGGGGGTGATTGTGACACGGCAGCAGGAGATGGGAACTGTGACACGGCCTCATGATATCCAATGGGCCAACCTGGGACTAATTGATGCCACTTGTTGAACCGTGATGACAGATGTTGGCCATGTATGTACCATACATGTCCTTACGGAACTGCACACTTCATGTAGTTGTGCCTCATAATGATGTATGTTGGGATATTGAGTGTGTTCAATGCCGCATATGTGGGCTGACTGACAATCTTGCTTACTTCTCCTCTGCACTGCAGGGCTCCTGCTGTCCATCGACCATTCCCAGACCTGGCAACGATGGTGGAACGGGACAGCATCCGACGGTACCGCTTCACCAGGCAGCTGATTGAGGATTTGGCAGTGCAGTTGGCCCCACATTTGCAGCCTGGCCGGCCGTATCCTACAGCGCTGACCCCCAAGGTGAAGGTGATGGCAGCCCTACACTTCTTTGCCACCGGTACCTTCCAACATACTGTGGCGACTGCTGGTGGGATGTCACAGACCATGTTGAGCCGTGTGCTCCGCGATGTTTTGGCGGCAATGTTGCTATTCCTGAACCGGTACATCTATTTCCCTAGACTGCGACGACTCACTGACGTGAAGAGTGACTTTTATGCCCTGGGGAGGATGCCGCATGTCATTGGCTCCATTGATGGGACACATGTGGCTTTGGTACCACTACAGGCCCAGGAGCAGGCCTACAGGAACCTCAAGCACTACCACTCGGTCAATGCACTGGTGGTGTGTCTTGCAGATATGACCATCACACACGTGTGTGCCCGTTTCCCTGGTTCAACACATGATGCCTTTGTGATGAGGAGTAGTCGCATCCCCAGGATGATGGCACAGATGCAGAACCAACGTGCCTGGCTTGTCGGTGTGTACTGACTTTGTGCCATTGTGTGTGATCTGATCTGTAGTATTCCGCCCACTTTTCCAAGTCAGCTAATGTGCACTTGTCTGTCCGTAGGTGACTCGGGATACCCCAACATGCCGTGGCTGCTGACACCCCTCAGGAACCCTGTGACACCAGCCCAGATGCGCTACAATGAGGCACATGGTCGGACCAGGAGAGTGATTGAGCGGACATTTGGTCTCCTGAAGAGCCGCTTCCGCTGCCTGGACAAGACTGGCGGGTCCCTCCCATATGCCCCTGCGAAAGTGTGCAAGATTATCATCGTCTGCTGCATGCTCCACAACCTGGCAGTGCGGAAGGAGTTGCCTCTCATCCAGGATGACAATGACCAACATCCGCCACCTGTGGAGGATCCTGGCCTGGACCACGATGCCAGTGACGATGATGATGATGATGATGAGGGTGATGTCCGCACACAGCTCATCACCAACTTCTTTAGCTGAATGTGAGTATCCTGAGGTGTCATGTCAATGATGTGAGTTGGCATGATATGTGTAGGTGGTGCTCTGGTGCTGTTGGAGTGTGTCCATGGGCTACTTGACTGGATGTGTGTTGCGATGTGTGCTTACAGGTGGGCTGTACTCCCCAACAGTGTTGACATGCTAACTTGGTTCTGGGTGGGTATCTTGTAACATGTATTGTGCATGAGTTTTGCTGTTCTGTCCTGTTCTCCATTGCTTTTGACTGTGTGTCATTTCTGTCCTTCACAGGGTACTTTCAGATTCGTTTGGTCAACTGTGTCCACCGACGACGTGATTGCACTTCCAGGGTGGTAGCTGTTGTGTCCCTACAGGTGATGTGCGCCACACCCATGGACTTCCTTCTGTCTACAGTTGTTGACTGTGTGCCCGCTGCCAGGTGGGATTACCTTGCATCTGTAGTGGTTACGACATGTTGCAACTGTGTAATAAACCTGTGCTTCACTTTGTGATGTGCGTTGTCTGTGGTCACACATTTGACTGCCATTTGCTTACTGCACCTGTGGGCTACTTGACTACAACTGGGAATGGGTGTGGTGTCTGTGCATTGCACCGTCTTCCCTGGCAACATCAGTGTAGGCAATGAGTCAGATGGCCTAGGTGTGTATGTGTTGTGTAGCCCTGGTGGTGTGTCTCACTCATATGTGTCACGTTGCCTTTACTCACATGCCTGTGTTGTACTTGCTGTTGCAGTTCGCATACACAGTGTAATTTTGCAGTTCATCATCCCCATAACAGCACCCACGTTGGAATCACAACAGAGGCAAGTATGGTGTATTAGTGTGTTTATTGTGATACATTTGTGTGAATAGTGCATAGGATGGGTAGTGCTGTACATAAATCTTGCAATCAGAAGTTCCTAGGTGAATTGAAAGTCCTGGTAGACAAAATCCCCAGTATCGGGGCCACAGTTGTCTGAGACATTGGTCCAACTTGTACTCCCCATGCAATGTGTTGGAGTAGTGTTGCCGTCAACAGGGTGAACAGTCTGTGCACAAAGGTGAACATCCAGAACAGGTTCAGGCTTCCTGGGAGTTGCGCTTGGCCATCGGCCTCTCACTTGCCCCTCTTCGGACGACCCCTCTTCTTGGGGGGGCCCTCAGTACAGGCTGCTGCGGTGCAGGGGACTCTCCGCCAGAGTCATCCTCCCTCCCTGTGACAGTTGCAGTTTGGGCAGCACCAGATGTTGTTGGCACACAGGGAGGTGTGGACTGGTTGCTGTTCATCTGGCGGAGGCATTGTAAAATGTCCCTGTGCACCGCCGTCATCTCATGCAGTGCATCCCACTTGGACTCCACGCGGACATGTGTGAGTCCACGCGGGACATGTGTGACTCCACGTGGGACATGTGAGAGTCCAAGCGGGCATGATGGGCAGCCTGCTGCTGTTTCATGTCTCTGAGGAGCCCCACTACCTGGCTGAGGTCTCCGGTGCTGGACTGGTACGCATCAGCTATGCGTACCAGTTGTGGGTCATCATGCACACCAGCAACCTCTGCAAGCAGCGACCTCTGTCTCCCACCCCTCCCACCACCCCTGCTGACATGTGCAGTGCGTGCATTGGCACGCACAGATGACCCTGGTCCACCTTGGGAGTTGGTGGTGGTGGTGGTGTCCATGGCCCCAGGTTGGTCCAGGGTCCCTGTGCTGGTGTTGCTCCTTGTTCTGTCCATGTCGGCAGGGATGGTATTTGTGGTGACAGTCGTTGGAGGGGTGGGTGCAGGGGGTGCAGCTGGTGGTCCTGCTGGTGCTGCAGCTGGTGGTCCTGCTGGTGCTGCATGTAGACTTGCACCGGATGTGCCAGGTTGGTCTTCTTCGTCCGAGGAGGGCAGAGGCTGTACGACACCAGTGAGCTCCGCCACCTCTTGAGCCTGGGACTGGGACTCCTCAGCGTCTGCTGCTGTGTCACCATCATCACCTGTTTTTGGGAGACACACACAATGTATGTTATCTTTCTGCAGGCATCAATGGTTGACACACCTGACAGTTGTGACTGTGCCTCTGGGTGCGGGCCTGTACATTGCATTGTCCTAAGTCGTCACAGTCAGGGGTTGATTTTGGTGTGGCACATTGTCCTGCATTATTTGGGCATTTCAATGTATTTGTTTGGGTGTGCACATGGTCTGCATTGGTTGTATTTGGTTGACAGCCGGCCCTCCTTCCCACCCACCCAGCCAGTCAGTTATCCCACCATGGACTGTGCTTGCATTGCAGGGAGTGGAAGTTGTCTCTCAGGATGTCAGTCAGTGGTGTCCTGCTGTTTGTTGGTGCACAGTTCCCAGCAGGGCCTTGTGCTCCCCGCAGCAGTAGCCAGTGTCAGCCATTTTGTGAGTCCTTCTCCACTCCCTGTGATGTGAGCATGGTTCAGGGTGGTGTTGATGGGACAGTTGTGGGGGTGACCAATATCTGTGACTGCCACTCCCATCATGCTATTGCCTCCACCCCACTTGCCAGCATTCCCATACTTACTTGCTTTTGTGGGGAGTTCAGTGTGTGTGGGTGTGAGGGCAATGGCAAGATGGCTGACAGTGGTGTCCTGCTGTTGGTTGGTGTGCAGTTCCCAGCATGCCCTTGTGCTCCCCACAGCAGTAGCCAGTGTCAGCCATCTTGTGAGTCCTTCTCCACTCCCTGTGATGTGAGCATGGTTCAGGGTGGTGTTGATGGGACAGTTGTGGGGGTGACCAATATCTGTGACTGCCACTCCCATCATGCTATTGCCTCCACCCCACTTGCCAGCATTCCCATACTTACTTGCTTTTGTGGGGAGTTCAGTGTGTGTGGGTGTGAGGGCAATGGCAAGATGGCTGACAGTGGTGTCCTGCTGTTGGTTGGTGTGCAGTTCCCAGCATGCCCTTGTGCTCCCCACAGCAGTAGCCAGTGTCAGCCATCTTGTGAGTCATTCTCCACTCCCTGTGATGTGAGCATGGTTCAGGGTGGTGTTGATGGGACAGTTGTGGGGGTGACCATTATCTGTGACTGCCACTCCCATCATGCTATTGCCTCCACCCCACTTGCCAGCATTCCCATACTTACTTGCTTTTGTGGGGAGTTCAGTGTGTGTGGGTGTGAGAGCAATGGCAATATGGCTGACAGTGGTGTCCTGCTGTTGGTTGGTGTGCAGTTCCCAGCATGCCCTTGTGCTCCCATGACACAGCAACAGTGTCAGACATCTTTGATGGGCCTTTCCACTCTCTGTGGGTTGTGCATGCGTGAGTGTGAGCTTGCTGGGCCATGTGGTGGGGGATGTAGAGCTGTGACTACGACTCCCATCATGCTATTGCCTCCACCCCCTTCCCAGCATGCCCATGCTTCCTTCCTTTTGACTCTGCTTCCCTGTGGGGTGGGCTGGCTGTGCTGACAGGATGGCTGGGAGTGTTGTCCTGGCAGTTGTTTGGCTAAAAGTCCCAAGAGTGTCCCTGTGCTTCACACAACATAACCCAGGGTGGTGGTTCTTTGTGGGATCTTGAGTTAGGATGGGAGGCATTGCATTCTACCAGGTGGGTTCTGTGGAGTTTGTGTTGAGGGTGTGTGTGAGGGGAGGTGCTTGTGACTATGGTCAGTGCTGCAAGTCCTCCTTCCCACCCAGCCAGCCAGATATCCCACCATGGAACGTGCTTGCATTGCAGGGAGTGGAAGTTGTCTCTCAGGATGTCAGTCAGTGGTGTCCTGCTGTTTGTTGGTGCACAGTTCCCAGCAGGGCCATGTGCTCCCCACAGCAGTTGCCAGTGTCAGCCATCTTGTGAGTCCTTCTCCACTCCCTGTGATGTGCGCATGGTTCATGGTGGTATTGATGGGACAGTTGTGGGGGGGGGCAATATGTGTGACTGCGACTCCCATGATGCTATTGGCTACACTGACTTGGCCAGCATACACAGAATTCCTTCCTTTGAGTGGTCTTCACTGTGTGTTGGTGTTGTTGTGGTGGCTACATGTCTGGATGTGTTTGTTAGTTCTATTTGTGCCACTGCCTAGCTGTAGTTGTAGTTGTGTTTGTACATGTGATGGCACGGTTGGATGTAACTTTTTTGATGGCATGTGTTGTGTTTATCTGACTGACATACACATTTTGGGATGATTCTGTTCTGGTTGCTGTGTAATTGCCATGAGTGCATGGTTTGACTCTCCCCTTGACAGTGATGTGTGTGTGTTTTGTGGCAGAATATTGTGTACATTTGTTGTGTACTCACCAGGCTCTGGGATGTTCTCTAGTCCATATACGCTCACTGGCGGAAGGATGGCCCGCACCTTCTCCTCCCAGGGCCTGAGGTATACTGGCTTGGCAGGAGGGCCACTGCCGGTGTATTGGCTCAGGAGGTAGTCTTTCTTGAGCAGCTCCCGGACCCTCCTGCGCACGTCATACCACCTGTTCTGGATGTCGGTCTTTGTGCGCAGACATGGTGATTGTGCGTTCACCCTGTTGATGATCCTCTCCCACATCTTGGTTTTCTGGGAGATGGGGGTCTGTTGGACCAGTGCGCCAAACAGCTGTGGCTCTACCCTGAGGATCTCGTCTACCAGGACTTCCAATTCACAATCTAGGAACTTGTGATTCTTCTTGGGGGGCATGGTGATGGGTGATGATGGTGAGTGATGTGTGTGTTGGTGTGCAGGTGAGGGTGTGTGAGTGTGTGTTTTGCTGGGTGTATGTGAGGTAGGTATTTGTTGGTGTGCTGATGGTGTGTGGCTTGTGTGGGGGATGAGCTGTGGGTGTGTGGTTGCTGTCTCTTGGGTGCTGGCAGTGGAATGGCATTTGCAAAGGATCATGGTTGGGATTTGTGTCCTTTATATGGGTGGAGTTGTGGGTGTGTCTTTGTTCTCTGTCCCCACCCCCCAGTATTTATTGGCTTTGTAATTGCTTGTTTGGCCTTTTTTTGTGTGATTTTTCCTTTGTACTGTCTGTGCATGTTGGAAACGTTGTTGTGACCGAGTCGGACCCTGCATTTGTCTCATACGGTGTTCTCCGTTTCGTTCACGCTGTGTTTGTGCAGTTTTCTATGCTGCGTACGCGTCGGTCGCGGTGTTTTGTGTTGCTTTGGCTCGGTTTTGTATGCGTGTCGGTCGTGCGGCTTGTCCTCCGTCCGACTCGGTCGTGGTTTTCGCACCTTGCATCGTACTTTGCGGTTTGGAGTTCGCGTGTACGTTTCGGTCGGATTTGTTCCGGGTGCGTGTCGGTCGGTTCGATTCGCGTGTTTTTCCGGCCGGATTGCTGTTTTCTGTGCGGCTCGGTCGTTCAGCTTGGGTTCTGTACGTGTCGGTCGGATTTTGCGCGCTTTGCATCGTACTTGGCGTGTCGGGCGCCACAGGTACGTGTCGGTCGGTATAATTTCCGGCTCCGAGTCGGTCGGTGCTTTTTCCGGCCCGAATCGGAATCGACCCCATAGTCTACATATGTTGCAGTGAGAGAGTTGGCCCATTGTATCCATCGTGGATGTAAGGCTTTTGTGTTAGGAATGCTGGCATTTGTCACAGCTTCTAAGGCTGGAACTGGGGTGACGACAATTATTCTTTTCACCTAAACCAATGTTCTCTCTCTCACCTCAGCAGCCTGTACCTCTGTCAGTATTTTTTCTGTCAGTGCAAAATGCTTTTCAGCATTATTGCATAAATGCGCTTTATATGCAATTAGTGTGTTGTCGCCTTCATTGAATTTAACGTAGATGTACCCTGTTGACCCCACAATTATCTGGATCACCAGGTTTGTGCTGTTTACAGGGGTGTTTTAGTGTTTTGTAGCTAGCATGTCAGTTTGGACTGAACGTAAAATCTGCGTGTGTACAGCTATCCAATGTGTACTTAAAAAGTCTGGATGAATCAAGTCGTAGAATGGTTTAACCTGTGCTGCGTATTCTGGAATGCAAATTCTGCCAAAATGTAGGAATCCCAATATGGATTGAAGTTTCTTTAATGTGTTTGGTGGTTGTTGGAGCACACACATCTATAAGATGTGTGTTGCAAGGCTTTTGCCTTCACTTGACAGCTCGTATCCCAGAAACAGCATATTGAGATGGGAAATCTTTGCTTTTTTAAAGTTACATTTATAGCCCATGTGAGCAAATTCCAGAACTATGTGATCTACTCTTGTCAAGTGTGCAGAAAGGTTACCATCTGTGAAATAAATGTCATTGACATAGGTCAAAGCTTGCTCATTAAATAGTTACAAGAGTTCTGTAATCTGGGCTCAAATCAACCCAGGACTGTTCTTATACCCCCTGGAGTAAATGACAGAAATGTTTCTGAGAACCTAGAATGCTGAAGTTTGTCAAATACCTGCTTTCAGGCACTATATTTTGGCAGAAAAATCATTTGAGATATTTAGGGGTCGATTCCGATTCGGGCCGCAAATCTCTCCGACCGAGCCGGACCCGGAGAGATTTCCGACCGAATCGGACCCGTGCAGTCCGACCGAACGAGTACGATGCGTCCGTATGTTATCGGACACGAGTCGGTCGGACTCCATTGAACTCAATGGGAGCCGGTCGTACAACGCGTGACGCGGGCTCCCATTGACTCAATGGGTGCGAGGCGGTCAAGGGCGCCCTACAGCGAGTACGCCGCGGGCGCTCCGCGGCGTACTCGCACAGGTAGGGGGACCCATGGGTCCCCCTGTGTGCGCCCGCACGGGTACGCGTACAGGGGTCCGACACGGACCCCCAAAGCACGGCTCCGACAGCGAGTTCGAGTCGGACGGCGCGAGTCGGTCGGAGCGGTCGAGGTGCGCATCGTACTTACCCGGCCGGAAAACGTCTCCATTGCGCGGTGCGAATCGGGTCCGAGCGAGTCGGTCGGAGCGGTACGATCCGGGTACGAGTCGGTCGGAGCGGTCGGGTCGCCCGGACGAGTCGGTCGGCGAATCCGCATCGTACTCGCTCGGCCGGACCCGCGTACAGGTTCGGTCGGGAAACAGGCTTTCGCATGGCTTTTTCCCGACCGAATGGTATTGGGTGCGCCTCCGACCGAGATCGGAATCGGCCCCTTAGTGTTGTTTTATATATTTCCTGCACTATATTGTTCATTAGTGGTGCGCTGTGGGCATTCTGTACTGCAAATGTACATGTAGCTGTATTTAAATGTCTGTAATCTAATGATAGACAATATGAATGATCAGGTTTCGTTAATGGAAACGGAATTATTCATAGGAGAGGTGCAACTTTCTATTTCACCTTGGTATTCAAGTTGTGTGAGAATTTCTCTAACTTGCTTTTCGGCATCATTCTAAATGGGGTACTGTCTTTGAGTCTGGGGGGTTGACCTCACTGGTATTACGTGATATGGGGAACCGTCATCCCGCTCTACATGGTTGCGCTATAACGCAGGAGCCAGTGCTAACGCCCACTCCTTGGCGTATCAATTTTTAAATGATTCTGGGACAAGTAGGGAGAAGACAAGTAAAATTACCATTTCTCCCTTTGGGCAGTCCAGGACAATTTCTGGTGGGCAATCCTTTTCAGCCAAGAGAATGTCATAGCCAAATGGCAAGTTCTCCCAAAAGAGAACCTTTATTGGGCATTGTATATCCCCTTTGATCTGGAGCTCCAACTCGTACCAATGATGTGGAACGCTCACTCTCATATCCGGTGTTTCCACCTGGATATAGTCACTCAATGCTACTGCCTCCAGGCAATCCATCAGCTTCTGGTGAACTATTGTGACTTCAGCCGCACTGTCCAGCATGGTCAGAGCTTATTCCGTGTTCAGAAGCAGTGTCCTCAGTATCCGTGGCATGCTTCACTTTGATGCCTGCCACTTTCTTCTTTTTGAATTGAGGCTTGGACTGTTTAAGTTTGTCTTCTTTTTTTATGATGTAGTCAGATGAGTGTTGTGAGTTCTTCTTTCCGTTTCACATACTCCTCTGATCTGCGCTCTGACTGTCCACCTCTCTCTGGACCTTTTTCGGATGATTCCTGAAAGGAACGAGATGAACAAGTATCAGTATCCAGATACCCATTAGGCGCTTTAATAGTTTCACGGTTGCCCAGATTACAGCGCTTTTCAGTAGCTTCCTGTTGAGGAGACCTACCTGTGACTCAGTCTTTTCATTATTATTCTTATTATTCCACTACTTCTTAGTCGAAGAGTTGAGTGCTTGCTTTGAGTTATCCTTTTCAGAATTTCTCTTAATTTGTGGTATACTAGTTCTGGATCCCTAATTATCTCTACCCACCATTGCGTATGTTTCGTCAATAATGTTTGGTAATTTCTGCTCCTGTTGTCCCAGAGGCAAATCCCTTAGGCGCTGGCCTACAACCTGTGCTGCTTCTTCCCCTCAAATGTTACTTAACATTATGGCAGACACTGTGGCAAAATTGCCCATCAATTGTATCCCCAAGTCCAGGCAAGGGGCTGCCCAGTACTCATTTTGGATCTGTTTTCGCACTTCTGGTAAAACAGCTAATGAGGGTGTACCATGAGTTCTACTATATACTGCAGCGAAGACTTGTCCCAAGTGGCGAAATTCTCTACAGCGGGAGCCAACCCTATCGGCAAGCATATGATAAGAATCCTGCATTTTTCCTGGGGTCCGATATGGGGAAACACTGCTTCAAGCTGACATGTTTTCTGTGCAATGCAGAACAGAATTTCTGGCAGCCTGATGGGAACTTTCCCCATGACTGCATTGATTGTTTGTGGGCTAATGCCTATGTAGCCAATTGTGGTTGTGCATAAGCAGCCCTCGCAGGTTTTAAAGTCATTAATCGCATAACAAACTGTGTCAGGCTTTTATATATTCTGACAAAACTATTATGTAGTGTTCGTACTTGTGCTGCTGTCAAATTAGCCATATTTGGATGTGATGTGTAGCCAGCTAAGACTGGCCATGTTGCTCCCTCATTGCTAAGGGAACCAAGTCTAACTTCTTCTATAGTGTGTGGTAGGGCACCATTAAACCATTTTTGGTGTTCTTGGTATGTTAGTAATATTTCTAGATCTTTATAAGCTGTGAAGCTATGTGAAACGTCAGTTGTAGTGTATGTGTGAAACAATCTTGAGCGACTGTCAGCTACTGGGAATTTTACCCATGAATAGAACACCTCTGTCCTAAATGCTTTGTGAGTCTCCACCACGAAGGTAAAGTCCCCACCCGTGAGTGTGAGACTTTGTTGTTCCAGCTGTTGAGTAACTGCATGTCTGCATTTTGCAGCTATGTTTATTGATACTGGTTCGGCCATCAGAGTACGTGGAAATCAGAGAGGGTACTACTAAGGGACAATCCTTAGAAAAGTTCAAGCTTGAACAACCTACAGCCAATACATAGGGAATCCTTACTTAGCTGAGGAGGATTTTTCCTAACACCTAGGACATCTCCATTTGGTAGGTGAGTAGGGTTCTTTGGGTATACAAAAGACAACTAGTTAGGCGATCCATTAAACAAGAGCTAAAACTCTAATGCTGGCAGCACCATGTCATACAGCTTTATACGTTCTAAGTACAAACTGTGCGTTTGTTGGACAACATTAACATTAGGATGGTTTGTGTCTGATTCCCCGCACCCCCTCAGGAGATGTTGGCCTATAGTCCTGCTAGATCACAGTGCACAATTGCACCCCTAAACTTACAGGGTAACAAATATGTGTGCAACCTCAGAACTTGACAACCCTGACTCCCTAAGGAATCATGGTAACAGATCTAGAAACTGTTCGTTCAGACGCGCCTGCATACCCAAAGGAAATAAGCAAGAATTACACAACCTGTAGTTTCAATATTTAATGAAGTTGTGAGATTCTTGTGTAAAATATGTGTGCTGCAATTACTATTAGAATGAAACATTTTACCATAATTAGCAATACAAGAACAGTGGAGAGAATGAATAATTCCACCATGGTGCCAAACAATGAATATACACTGGCATATATGTAGTGTAATATAGTATATGTAATGTGCTACTACCTAATGCTCCCTAATCTAGTTTGGCCTAGAGTGGCTGATCTAACACCCATTACCTGCGGGCAAGTGTCATCAGGCTGTCTGTCTTGTTGTAGAGCGGGACTTCCCTCGTGGAGGTGACAGGAATCAGCTGAGCTGGAATTCCGACGTACTTTGAACTCGAAGTATCAGTAGTGTGCTCCTCTGATTTAAATGAGGAAGTGAATTTGTATATATAATAACCAGTGCCCATGTTGGCATGTAATGGTCTTTGTCAGGCCGCAATTATTTATGTTAGCTAGATGGTGTTTTCGCCTACTGGGCAACATTAAGCCGTGACATTTGTGAGGTGACCTCTATACAATGACTGAATGTTCAAGGTGTCATGATAGTGTTCCTACGATATTGAAATGTAAGTACATTGATTTTTGGGGAATATTATCCTGCACTGACATGTACACAAATGTATGTCAAAAGTCATCGTGTTGCAAAAGAAAGGTAACTTAAAAAACGTGAGTATAAAGATGTCCTCGTTTCTAGTCGGGCCACGTGACTGCAGTAGAAGGTTGTCTCCTTGTCCCAGGTTCATCTCTGAGTGTGTCACTGGTACCATTGTACCTGTTGGATAAAAGTTAAAAACAGGAAAGTATTCATCCATGTTTTTTAGGCAGTGACGTTAAATCACAGTTTACAATTCTAGGGGCTGGTGTACAAAATCCTATGCTTTGGTGATGTGCTCTAGCAAGAATGATCTATAGTTGCCATATATCAACACAATGTGAAAGCTTGCAGTTCACAAGCTGTTATATCAAAGCTCTGGGAACAGTCAGAGTGTGGGTGGTTTTCCATTTATACATTTTTAACAATGAGTAAGGAGCCATCTCCCTGTGGACTGCCTCACAAATGTTGACAACAAGAACACAGCATATGATGTACTTTCACAGTGTTGGTTTTGTGTACTAGCCTTGTGTATCAAAACAGTTACAATGCATAAGCATGTTAGAAAATTTACACCCAAAGTGAAATTTCCACTAGCTCTTTATGGGAGAAAATTTACCCTGTCACACACACAGCTGATTTCAGTAACACAAATACCTGTTAACAAAAGCCTGCCCTGTACTTAACAAGCCTTTATCTGCCCTGCAGCAACAAAATATTTTCTTTCTTGCAACATGAAAATTATTGTGCAAAAAAAGGAGATATAGACATAAATCCCAGACTCATTTCCTTTGAATTTCAATTGATATGAGGAAAGTCCTGCTGCAGTTTGTAAGAGTGATTCATAGATATATTTTACATATGTAGGACATACATAAATAAAATATTTAAATGTTGTGCTTCATGGTGCTCTAATGAGCCACCGGGGACTTACTTCAAATCCTGGAGGGATATTAACTTCTTTGCAGATGTATATAAAGTGTGCAGGATCTCTTGGTGGCGCAATACCATCTGTTCAATTTTCACCTGAGTGAGCCCGAGCTGGGGAAATGAATGTTCCAGGATGACAGTTTCACAGTGCAGGATTAAATATGGAAACTTCCTTATCCAATGACACAGAAAGAAAACCTATAGGTATGTATACTTATGTTCTGACCATATTTGTATTTGATTTTGTACCAAAACATATCATTCACATTTATTGCCATTATTTTTGTTTATTCTCGGATGGTGTAAAATATATCGTTCGCCTCTGCATGCAACCGCACACTAGTGCGCTCTCGGGCTTCTGTCCACTTTTTGTGTCAGCTTGATATTGATCTTGGGTACATTACTTCTGTTTTGTTGATCCGTAGCGTTATTGATTTGCTCTGACTTGCAACTTAATAGTCAGCAATAATCTAGAGGTGCAGGTCAAACTCGTTTATCATATGTGAATCACACAACACTCATTACATTTTGAGGCATTGACCATTAAATAAATTGCTACTTTCTTCTACATTTAAACTAAACAAGAATTGGTAAAGCTAACATGTTTCAGTTTTTTTAACAAGTGTGTTTGCATGCTCTTTAAAGCTACACCACACACTTTCCTGATACAGTTTGCAATAGCTTAGATCATTATTGGAGGCCCCTCAAATCAGACACATTTGCTTGCTGTAGCAGACAGCAGTCCCTCAAGCTGTTAATAATGGTCGCTTGAGTCTATCTTGAAGGGTTAGTGGCAGCAGGGACCAGAACCTGACACCTTTAATAGATATATCATAATTTACCACCACTGCCTCCCATCCTCAGGATACCAGAGACTTCAGGACAGAGGAGATGCCCTTAAGTGTCTCTGTGAGAAATTGGAGCATTAATTGAAGGAAGTGAGAACCCACTTCAAATAATAATCACAATCCTTGTTAGGGTGAACTACTGAAGTCACTAAATAAACCTGTGCTTGACCTCTGGTAGCTTGACACAAAGCAGTCAGACTTATCTTAGAGGCAATGTGAAAATTATTTATGTAGTACTCAAACAGTAATAAAGTGAAAGTACAGCACAAGAAAAATCACAAGGCTATTTAGAAAAATAGAGAATATTTTAATAAATAAAAGCACACCAAAGCAACAAAAATCCAATAAGTGGAACCAGAGCAATGATTTTCAATCACAAATAGTGCCAAAAAGCACAAAGGGGCAACCAAGGTTATATGGTTGTGTCAGACCAGGTCAAGGTCAAAAGTTAAGGCTGAACATGATGAAGCATGGGGCAAACACAGGGACCAGCTTCGTCTCAGGGGAAAGTTTACTTTATGACTTAGAAACATATTTGAATGAAAAGTGGTTGTCGACAAGTATCCGCGGGGCAAGCTGCAAGCTGGATCCAAGGGGCTCAATGATGGCAGGTTGTTGAAGAGTGTATTCCATGGTCCTGTGGTTGATGACAGTAGGAATGCTCTGAGCAGCCGAATTCCACGCACAGGCAGGACTAGACGTCAGTTAGATGCTGCTCGGCATAGGTCCCAGTGAAGCACTTAACGTTCGAGCTTAGAAACTATTCTGGAAGTCATATCTCCTTCAGCGGGGCAAACCAGCAAGTTGAGGCAAACTGGCGGGTCGATGTCAACGGCTGCATATTTGACAGGGTATCCAGGTCTCCATTAGTTCTCCAGGCAGAAAGTTCCCACTTCTTGCAGTTTTTAGGACAGGATATGTACACTCAAACACCAGCCAAGGGTTCAAGACCTGGGAGGCACCACTTGGGGGCAGTGCTTAATTTGTTAAATAATAAGTGTCAGGTCACTGACCAGGAGGCCACTGCAGCTTGCACCACCCATCACACCTGTTATCGCTCCCAAAACAACTACTAACCATCTCTGTCTCCTGCTAGTGTGAAAGTTCAGATTATTTCAGGTCACTAAAGCTAAAAAAAAGGCTAGGGAGGCAGGTATTAGCAATTTTTAATAAATATTGTATTCATAAACAACCACTGTTCTGCTCATCTCGAAATTATATGAGCAGCACCACCATGTGACAGACTGTCCTAAGTGTGGTGTCGGCAATTAAGTGCCAGAGCCGAGCACCGGAAACCAATTAAGTGCCGGTGTTGAACACCGGAAGCCATTGGCTATAATTAAGCACTCCTTAGGGGTTATGACTCACTCCAACAGATGCCAGCAGAAGGGTCAAGGACAGGTCCAATTGGAACTGGACATCTGGGCAGTTGCAGAGAGAGGCCTCAAGAAATGTGTTTCATCCCTGTGGTCTAAATAAGATTTCAGCCAACTGAACCATGGAGTCACTTTTGGGGTTCTGGGTTCAAGGCAAGCAGGTCCAGTCTTCCTTCAGGATCTTTAGCCAGCGGTACAGTCCTTCTTCTGATTCACTATCGGTCCACAAGACTTCTGAGGAGAGGTCTGTGGCGTCCCCTTTCTTTCCCACAGACAAACCAGTTCTGGTCGGGCCACTGGGTTTGGTGCCAGCTTGACTAGAGAGACAAAGGGGAGGCAGACCTAGATGTGAGCTTCATCTGAATGACAAGGTAGGCATCCTTTGAATCTCAGGAAAGGGTTGGGCACAGCCTCCAGGCCATCTTGTCAAGGGAGGAGTACCCCACCGTGCACCTAGAGCCCTTTGTCCCCTGTCTGAAAGCAATACAGATCTCACCACAGGGGAGCCATCGGGGTGAGGTGACAGCTGCATGCTGGTGGAAAGCCTTTTTGTTTTAGGTAGTAAAATGACAACATTATTAAAATGTCAGTTACAAAATAATAATACAAAATCTGACTTGACCATTAAGTAGGATTTTTACTTGCTATTAAAATGAGTCCTTAAACCATTTTTCCAGCGACTCCCGAACTGAACTGAGCACTTATTAAAGGTAATAGTGCAAGATAATGTTAACCGCTGGGAAAACCAGCCCTGCCATAGTAAAAAATGACTTTGGAGGTTTTTCACTGCCAGGACATGTAAAACATTTAATATACATGTCCTACTTTTTTAAATACCGTGCTTCCTATCCTATTGGCATTTGAGGCCTACCTTGGGCATGACTTACTAGTATAACAAGGAAGGTTTAGGCCGGGTAAATGGTTTGTTTTAATAGGTTGAAATTACAGTTTAAAACTGGACACCCAGGCCGCTATGGCAGGCCTGGAGACATGTTTTAGAGTGCTACTTTAGTGTGTGACACAATGAGGGCGGCAACCCACTAGTAACATTTAATTTACAGGCCCTGGGTACATGTGGTACCATATTCTAGGGACTTATAATTACACTGAATGTGCCAATTATGGGTTTTCCAATTTCAAACTGTTCAGAGAGGAGAGCAGGGGCATCCCAGTAAGCAGACAGCACTATCATATCCAATTAGGTCATGCGGCCCATTCGGCCCCTTGGATCAGAATTCTGTCCCCGCCCCAGGTAAAACTCAGCCCCTAAGGACAACAGCCAACTGTGTTCACAGGCAGCTGTCAGTGTCAAGAGCCAGTCCCCTGCCCATCCACTGCCAGGTGGAGGTTTCAATATGTGGGCCTTGGACAGGCCCTTTTTTCCAGTCTTGAGGCTGGCAAGGAATCCCCCACTTGCTCCTGCAGTCCCCCTGGCCTCTTAGATTTGCCAAAGTGGGGTGCTACACACTCAGGTGATAGACACCTTCCTTCCACTATCGCTCTTGCCATGTTAGGGGGGAATCCTGAGACTGCCGTCATAAGCCCAGGGTCTGCACCCTGAGACTGAACAGGTGCCTGTCCATCCAGGACTTCCAACGGGGGAACCACAGCCCTTCTCAAGTGTGACACAGTCTGTCTGTATCATGTAGGGGTCTACCTGGTGCTGATTCTCTATCTTCTGCCCAGGTGACAGCACAGGCAGTACTTCCAGATCAGAAGTGGCCTTGCAAGAGTCAGACTTGCGGTGCTCTTCTTTTGGAGCAGAAGACCCCTGTTCCACTACTACTCCCACTGTGGATTTCCTTCACCTCCTACCCTTTGCTCTCCAGCTGGGACTCAGTAGTCTACGTTTGGGAGCAATACCTCCAGAAACCTGAGCTTTCTGGGCATCCTGGGTGCTGCACTACCCAGCTCTTCTATCACTAGTGGCAGTTAATTTCCAAGAATGCAGTCAATGGGCATCTGCAGATGGACAATGACACTCCTCTGGGCCAATTCCCTCCCCCATTCCAGGGATACCAGAGCCATAGGATGGACAAAGTCCTGCCCATTCACCTAGGTTCACTTGCATACCTGTCACCACTCTGGGGAAACCGGTCTTTCCACCACCATAGTCTGACTAGCACAAGCATCCCTTAGAGTAATGACAGGGACCCCATTCACTATGGTCTGGTGGAAGTGAACACTTTCACCCTCAGGGATCACTAGCTTACACTCTGGGTCTGCCTTCCAACTAAGGGACACTAGGGCATGATGCGCCCACTGCTCTGGAGATTACCTACACCCAAGGCAACTTTGACCACCCCTGAGAATTAGGAACAGACAGAGTTCCCCCGCCCATGCACTAACTGGACACACTCAAACAGCTGGATTGGAAAAAGTGCACCCTGTGCTTCCACCCATCATACCCTCCCCCCTTACCCTTTTGAAGCCCATTTAGGACTTAGTCGGTTTCACCCTGTACCTCCCCCTTGCCTTGCTGCATAGGACCAGACCACCCTTCTTGGGGTGGAACACAGGTACCTTTTTTGATACTCTGGTACTGACTTTGTGAGCTGCTTCCTTTCCAAGCTTTCTGGGCACAGTGAGCTTGGAGTCAATATGGTGTTGGCGCAAATCTGTAAAGCAATTACTGAGCCTGTGATCTCTCAAAAATACATATTATATATCCCATTGTTAGACCTGACATCTTTGGATGGTATTCCACCAAACGTTTTGCCTTCACTCCCTGATTTTTGCTGAACATGTTTTTGATGGCATTAGGACTCTGTTCACTTTGCTCCTGCTAACCAGTGCTAAAGTGTTTGTGCTCTCTCCTTCAAAAATGGGAAACTTGGACTGCAGCTTATTGGCACAGCTAGTTTACTTGGCAGGCTCTAGTAAATGGCACTACATGTACCAAGGACCTGTAAATTAAATGCTACTAGTTGGCAACACCATTATGCCACGCACCAAATTAGCCTTTTAAGACATGCGTCAGACATGCCACTGCAGGCTTTAGTGCAGTTTCAAACTGCAACTTTGACTTGGCAAAGTAAACCTTTTGCCAGGACTAAGCTTTCTTTTTTATACTTATAAGTCACCCTTAAGGTAGGTCCTACAGACTTATAGGATGGGATGAATGGTATTTAAAAGGTAGAGCATGTGTGTTTACGCTTTACATGTTCTGACAGTGAAAAACTCCTAAAGTAATTTTTCACTGTTGTTTCAATTAGTAAGGGCTCACTTCAGATTGGGAGCAGATAGAGAAATACTATTTACACTCAAATTAGTTGTAATTTAATATTCCCTCTAATAGTAAGTTGGATTTTAGATTATTGAAAATGTCACTTTTAGAAAGTTGGAATTTTCCTGCCCAAAGTTTTGAAGGCCTTTCTAGGAGTTTCCAGCAGCCTGGGCCTGATAATGGCCCCCCATCAAGGATGCGTATTCAGCCTGGACAGTGAACAATGCGACCTGGGTGTAGCTGGGAGAGGGTCTTCCTGGCAGGATGGCTGGGTAGGAGTTGCACCTTGCCCTGATTACATTTGAATGGAGCCATGCACATATAGAACACACAATGATACCTGACACCATGCCTGCCCTGCCTTTTGTGACACTAGACAGTTGGATCCATACACAGGGGAAGGAGAAGAATTGACCAGAACCAGTTTTGGGGGTAGGTCAGGGAATTCTCACACACAAAGGTTGGCACCAGGTATAAAAAGAGAACCTTCATAACCACACATAAGAACACTCCTGGACCTGTGGAAGATTCAGAAGAAGATCTGCCCTGATACCAGAAGGACTGCCCTGCTGCAGGAAGGACTGCCCTGCTGCAGGAAGGACTGTGCTGCTGTCTGAAGAAGGGGTAATGGATCTGCTTGCCTTGATCCTAGGCTACCCAGAGTGACTCCAATGGTCAGTTGGCTGACCACCTGTGTGAGCTACAGGGACATAACAAGCTTCCAGAGGCCTCCCAGTAACCAGCATCTACTGGACCTGCCTGTCCTTTCTGAAGCCCTGTTTCTGGCCTCTGCTGGAGTGAATCTTGGACCAAAGAGGTGCAACTCCAGGTCCTGGTACCTTGGGAGGCATTAGTGAGAGACCCTCCTAAAGTGAAAATCCTGAAGTTTGGGTTCCTTGCAACCACAAATGGGCTACTTTGTGGCAAGAGTCTGTTGCCTGCAGTGATAACCAACTCGAAGCTCTAGTGATTACAGTATTTCCACGCTACAGCATCGACTGTCTGTGATGTTCGACCTGCCCTTTGCAGTGAATGCCTCTTCCACGCGGCCTCCTTCAGTGCAAACTGAACTCTTCATGCTGGACCTGAGAAGGTAACTCTTCGGTGGGTCTAACCTGCTCTCTGTATCCGACCCCCGCTCCATCGCAGTCGGCATGAACTTTCCCCCGATCCAGCTCAGCCAGATAACCACAAGTTGTGCTTTCTGCTTCTTGGCGCTACTTTGACTACAAACTTTAAAAATCAATATCTCCAGTTCTACTGATTGGATTTTGTTCATTTTGGTGTCATGCAATTTATTAACATTTTTATTGTGTATTGTTTTCTCCTTATTACTGTTTGTGTGCTGTGTAGGAAGGTGGAATCTGACTATATGGTTGCCCCCACTTTTTTTATGGTGTTTTGCTGGTTTATGACTTAGTTGGGCTGGGATCCTGCTATTCAGGGCCCCAGTCTATCTGCTTTCTCTGTAAAAAGGTTTCCATGTGCCTTAGGCACATCTCTGATTGGAATCTGGAGTGCCCTTATAAGTCCCTAGTATATGGTATACTATGTAACCAGGGCATAGGTACCTCAGAGGCCTACCAGGGGCTGCAGCATGTATTATGCCACCCCGGGAAGGCCATCCAAACTGACACCACAGGTCTGCTACTGCAGCCTGGGTAAGGTGGTGCATGCACCCCTTACTGTGATATAGGCTACCTATATCACTATATACATACACACATATAAACCTATAAGTCACTCCTATGGCAGGCCTTATCAATCCTGAAGGCAGAGTGCGTAGTTCCTATGTGAGAGGGTGCCCCTGCATGAGCAGGGCCCCTCTGCAGCGTTCGGAGACCCTTCTCTGATGCTGTTTGTATTGCAGCCTGACCATATACTCTTAAGCGCATTATAACCTCGCGTTAAATGCTAACTTTGGAATGGCTGCACCGAAACATGTCGTGTTTGGTGTCAAACATCTTGGAATACTACCCCCGCCACCAATTCTCTCGGCGGGGGTAGCATTCCACCCTTCTAGAGGGAGAGACATGTTAACCCTGGCCTGGCCGGTAACTTCTTTCTAAAGCCCTGGCATCACAAAATGGATGCTGCTGCCACAGACACAAGTCTGGCCTCCTGCTGCTGGACGAAACTCCGGCAGGGGAGGCCTGGACAATAGGTTTCCTGTCCCAGGGAGGTGTGACCACCTCCCCAGACAGGATAGTGTGTATTGGGGCTGGGCGGGAGCACTTTCGGGTGCTTTGAAGTCCTGCACTGGGGGCACACTTGGTGTCCCTGTGCATTTCCCAGTTCAAACCGGATCAGGGGCTTGCAGCCCCTGCTTTGGCGCGAAATGGACAAAGGGAAAGGGGTGTAGCCACCCCTCTGCCCTGACCCACCCATAGGTGGGGCCACAGAGTAGTCCAACCCCTAAACTTGGTATAAGTATAGGAACCCAGTCCTTAGGACTTTAGATTATCCCTGGCCGAAACTCTGACACTGAATCCTGGACCTTCGACGCTCTACTCAAGACTAGAGGACAGAAGAATCTCCCTTGGGGTCAAGGAATGACTCCCCTGCTTGGCAGGCACCAAAGAAGCAATTGTCCGGTCTGCATCGCCTAAGCTCCCGTCGGACGCCGAAGTCTTTGCATCACCAGAGGTAGATTTCCAGACTTCCCCGAGGCTGCCCTGAGTCCCAAGCAAAGCTGAGGCCCGTAGCTGTCGTGGGTAACGTGGAACCATGACCCCTGGACACCGCACATATTTGCTAGTGCATCCTCTTCTGGGTCTCCCACGAAGTCGTGCTTTGGACTCTGAGTAGCCCTATCCTCCAGCACCAACTGCACCGAAGATCACTGGCCTCCACTCCACGAGTGTCCTGTGAACCAGCTCCACGTGCACCGTCTTGAGGCTCCTTCGTGGTCACTAGCCCGTTGGCTAATAGCCCTTCACGAAGGCCAATCCTTTTCTTCTTGGGCTCCCTGGTTGCTCCAGGCTTGCCCTCACTTACCCTTGCTGGGTGAGTTCCTCAGAGCTTGCTGGTCTGCATCATCGTCATTCTTCACTTTCATCGAGACTTACCGTTGCCAAGGCTTGTTGGGTCCAATCCGGTCGCCGACACCTCAGCACTCGACAGACATCGTGTACCAGCCCGAATCCTGCTCCTAGTCGCCAACAACGCCTCCTGGACCTCGTGGCTGAAGAGTCAAGATGACTGTCAACCTACCTGAAGCACTCGACATCGGTGGGCATCCGCTCATCGCCTTCCTGGTCACTGGCTAGTGACCCAGACTCTGTCCCCTCTGCTTTCAGGTTCTTCAGATCTCCGATCCACTCTTGGATCCACCCGGACACTTTCCACTTGGTCGCCAGCAGCACTTTGCAGCAGATCGCCATTCAAATCGACGACGAAACCCGACCCCGAAAGCCACCTATGCACCCGGCTTCCCTGGGTGAGGTAACACGAGTACTCCGGTGCTCCCGTGGGTAGAGACTCTAGAGCGACCTAGTTCTCAAAGGGTTTGCTCCAAGTCCTCCTTTAAGTGTCCCTTTTCTTTAATTTCCTGATCGCGACTTTCTCCATAGAAGTTAACGGCGTATCGCGGTTGTGTATTTACACTGCACGCGTCCCCGTGGGTCCCCTGTGTCACTACCTTGGGTGGTTCCTTGTGGTCCAAGCACTTCTAGAGGCTCTAGGCCTAGTGTCTAGTTCAGTCGTGGTTCTTATACCACTTTATTGGTATATGGTTTGGTACGCCCCTAGGGCCCAAACGTGTATTTGTGCTATTACTGTGTTTAAATAACTTATAACTTGTGTACTTCGAACTCTAGCCTCATAAAGAGACTAGAGGGGTGTGTTTAGCAATAAATACATATATTTTGAATATATACCTGGTGTGGTGCTCTTTCATTTGGTCACTCAAGAGATTATAGACTGGTAAAACAAGCTGCTTTACATTCCTTCAAGACTTAGCCTGAAGGCTGCTCTCCATAGCTACCACTAGGATAGCTTTCAATAAGGTTGTCTTTAACCTATCTCCAATAAGGGGTTGTTTGGACTGGTGCAAGGTGCCCACTATAATTAGTGGACAGCATATGCCAGGCCAACTTCTCACATTGGTGTGCAGCGTGTGGGATTCCAGCTTGCTATTGTTTTACCAGATAATCTCAATTGAATTGATCAACTGAAAACCACTAAAGGTACCTAAGGTACATATAATTTAAGCTTAGAATACAGTAAGTTCTACTGAACTTAGAGTTGTGTGTTAAGGGATAGCACACCCTTTCTACAACTCAAGAGAGTTTAGTAGGCCACACTAGAGTATGTAGTGCATACACCACACCTCACTAGTGATGTCTTCAAAGCCAGGACCCAGTGAGTCCTTGCCAGAAGCCCATGGGCTTCTCCCTCCAAGTATGATACACTCCCATTCTTGGAATTGAGAGCATTATGTAACTTGAGGAAATTGAAGACAGGACAAAGTCCCACCACCCAACATCTTAGAGAGATGTTGGAGGCTTATGATCTCAGCAGGCCCTTAGGGACTGAAGGGGTAGGAGCAGAGGGTGGGGCAGAAGGTGAGGATGGGGCCTGGGGTAGCAGTACCCCCAGCCCCCCCTCTGGAACTGACCAGGAGGGTGACAATGACCCTGACCTGGATAACCCAATTCCTCCTGTGGATGAGGAGGAGGCTCAAGATGACCTCCACTTTGTCCCCCCAGGAAGGATTGTGAGTGTGCCCAGAAGGTCTAAGTCTCCTTCTCAGGAGTCTAACCACTCTGGCACCTCAATAGGGACCTCTGTCTCCTCTCATAGGAGGGAATCCTCTCATGAGAGAAGAAAGAGGCTGATTCAATATGAGGAAGCTCAGCTTGAACTCAGAAAACAGCAACTGGCTATAGACAGGGAGTCCCTAGATCTCTACAAAGAGAGAAAAAAGTTGGGACTAGAGTCCCATGGTGGCAGCAATATCCCTAAAGATAGGGAAAGGTCTTATGACCATAGAAACCAAAACAAGATTGTCCCTCCCTACCAGAGTGGGGATGACATCCACAAATGGATAACTGCACTGGAGAGGGCCTGTAAAGTTCAGAGGGTCCCCCAGAAGCAGTGGGCAGCAATCTTGTGGCTCTCCTTTGCAGACAAAGGTAGAGACAAGCTCCTCACTGTAAGAGAAGAGGATGCTGACAATTACACAGTCTTGAAGAGTGCTCTGATAGATGGGTTTGGCCTAACCACTGAACAGTATAGGTTGAAGTTCAGAGACACCCAAAAGCTCAGACTCAAGACTGGGTTGATTTTGTAGATTGTGCTACTAAGGCTCTGGAAGGTTGGATACATGGCAACAAAGTGCAGGACTTTTTAGGATTGTACAATTTGATTATGAGGGAGCAGATCCTTAATAATTGTCAAAACCAGATTTTGCACCAGTATCTGGTGGACTCTGATCTGACCTCTCCCCAAGAATTGGGAAAGAAGGCAGACAAATGGGTCAGAACCAGAGTAAAAACTAAAAATCAGGGTGGTGACCAGAAGAAAGATTCTACTAAGTCCCAAGAGAAAGGTGGGGATAAATCTAAGGATAAGTCCCCTACAGGGCCCCAAAATTCCTCTTCTGGGGGTGGGTCCCAAACTCCTTCTTCTCCTGAAAAGAAACCATATTGCCATGTCTGTAAAAAGCCTGGGCACTGGAAAACTGATCCCAGTTGCCCCAGGATTGGCAATAAAGAAAATGTTCCTCCCACAACTACTATCACCCCTCCTGGTACTACCAGTAGTAATCCTCCAGTTGGGAGTAGTGCACCCAAAAAGTTAGGTGCTTTTGCAAGAGGAACAGAGGTGGGCCCTAGTTTAGACACGACCCCCTCAACAGACTCCTCAGACTCTGATGGTGGTATAGGATTTGCCACCTTTACCATGGGTCCCACAGCATTGGGCAGGTACAGATTGGAGCCAATAATTAATGGTCAGAAAGCTGTGGCATTTAGGGACACAGGGGCTAGTGTCACCATGGTGGCAGGGAAACTAGTCCCCCTCACCAGCTTTTACCTGAGTTTAAATACCAGGTGACCAACATTGATGGTGTCAGAACAGATCACCCCATGGCCATAGTCAATCTCAGCTGGGAGGGGGTCACAGGCCCAAAAGAGTGGCAGTGTCCCCAACCCTACCTCTAGATTGCCTGATGGGCAATGATCTGGAAATTTCAGCCTGGGCTGAAGTTGAACACCAAACCCATCTCAGGATGCTGGGCGTCCCTGTAAAGGTTAGTGGGGCTGTGATGGCCACAGCCCCAGCCCAAGATTTTGGAGAGATGGAGCCTGGAAGAATGGCCCACTCTCCCCCAAAAGAGAGCACAAGGGTTGAAGAAAAGTCTTCTTCCCTCCAGACAGTAGGTAAGGGTCAGCCTCCTCAGGGAACTGACCCTACCCCTAGTGAAGGAACTGCCCCAGGGGTAGTCAGGCCTGGCCTGGCCACACCCCTGATGGCAGAGGACCCTTCCAAGGTGGTACCCAGTCTGGAGCAGGTAACCTGCCCCTCTCTACCCTGCCTCAGCCAGCCCAGGGCTGCAGAGCTCAGGGAGGTCAGTGGACCCCCCAGGGCCCCCTGTCCAGAGGAACCCCCCATCAGCAGATTAGGGGCACCCAGTCTAGTAGCCCTAGCCAGGTGAAAATCCCTCTACACACTGAGGGATCCCCCATACCTTTATGTAGGGACCTCCCCAGAAGGACTCTGGTAGGCAAGGGCAAACCTGGGACCAGAAGGTTCCAAACCTGCCATGTCCCTCCAGTAGTCCATCCAAAGGGACCCAACCCCCAGCTGTAGGCAGCCAAAGGTTGACCCTTAGAGCAAAGTGCAACTCAGTCATGGAAAGACAGGCATACATGGTGACCAGTGATCTGAGGAAGCTGAGGCCAACATTCCTAGGGCCTCACTTCCCTACTCAGACACCTCACCAGCCTTGTACTTTACCTAAGCACACCACAGGTAGTGATTCCCCATGGTGGAGACCCTCTCATACCCTTAGGGTGAGGGATTGCTTAGTGGACCATAAGACAGGGGGCAACCATGCTAGTGCAGGTGCTTCCTTATATGGCCACTTAGTCAATAAAGGCTCAACTGGCCAAGGTTAGCCTTATCTCCTTTCATTTGGGGGGTTATGTAGGAAGGTGGAATCTGACTATATGGTTGCCCCCACTTTTTTTTATGGTGTTTTGCTGGTTTATGACTTAGTTGGGCTGGGATCCTGCTATTCAGGGCCCCAGTCTATCTGCTTTCTCTGTAAAAGGTTTCCATGTGCCTTAGGCACATCTCTGATTGGAATCTGGAGTGCCCTTATAAGTCCCTAGTATATGGTATACTATGTACCCAGGGCATAGGTACCTCAGAGGCCTACCAGGGGCTGCAGCATGTATTATGCCACCCCTGGAAGGCCATCCAAACTGACACCACAGGTCTGCTACTGCAGCCTGGGTAAGGTGGTGCATGCACCCCTTACTGTTATATAGGCTACCTATATCACTATATACATACACACATATAAACCTATAAGTCACTCCTATGGCAGGCCTTATCAATCCTGAAGGCAGAGTGCGTGGTTCCTATGTGAGAGGGTGCCCCTGCATGAGCAGGGCCCTTCTGCAGCATTCGGAGACCCTTCTCTGATGCTGTTTGTAGTGCAGCCTGACCATATACTCTTAAGCGCATTATAACCTCGCGTTAAATGCTAACTTTGGAATGGCTGCACCGAAACATGTTGTGTTTGGTGTCAAACATCTTGGAATACTACCCCCCCGCCAATTCTGGCGGCGGGGGTAGCATTCCACCCTTCTAGAGGGAGAGACATGTTAACCCTGGCCTGGCCGGTAACTTCTTTCTAAAGCCCTGGCATCACAAAATGGATGCTGCTGCCACAGACACAAGTCTGGCCTCCTGCTGCTGGACGAAACTCCGGCAGGGGAGGCCTGGACAATAGGTTTCCTGTCCCAGGGAGGTGTGACCACCTCCCCAGACAGGATAGTGTGTATTGGGGCTGGGCGGGAGCACTTTCGGGTGCTTTGAAGTCCTGCACTGGGGGCACACTTGGTGTCCCTGTGCATACCCCAGTTCAAACCGGATCAGGGGCTTGCAGCCCCTGCTTTGGCGCGAACTGGACAAAGGGAAAGGGGTGTAGCCACCCCTCTGCCCTGACCCACCAATAGGTGGGGCCACAGAGTAGTCCAACCCCTAAACTTGGTATAAGTATAGGAACCCAGTCCTTAGGACTTTAGATTATCCCTGGACAAAACTCTGACACTGAATCCTGGACCTTCGACGCTCTACTCAAGACTAGAGGACAGAAGAATCTCCCTTGGGGTCAAGGAGTGACTCCCCTGCTTGGCAGGCACCAAAGAAGCAATTGTCCGGTCTGCATCACCTAAGCTCCTGTCGGACGCCGAAGTCTTTGCATCACCAGAGGTGGATTTCCAGACTTCCCCGAGGCTGCCCTGAGTTCCCAGCAAAGCTGAGGCCCGTAGCTGTCGTGGGTAACGTGGAACCGTGACCCCTGACACCGCACGCATTTGCTAGTGCATCCTCTTCTGGGTCTCCCACGAAGTCGTGCTTTGTGCTCTGAGTAGCCCTATCCTCCAGGACCAACTGCACCGAAGATCACTGGCCTCCACTCCACGAGTGTCCTGTGAGCCAGCTCCACGTGCAACGTCTCGAGGCTCCTTCGCGGTCGCTAGCCCGTTGGCTAGTAGCCCTTCACGAAGGCCAATCCTTTTCTTCTTGGGCTCCCTGGTTGCTCCAGGCTTCTCCTCACTTACCCTTGCTGGGTGAGTTCCTCAGACCTTGCTGGTCTGCATCATCGTCATTCTTCACTTTCATTGAGACTTGCCGTTGCCAAGGCTTGTTGGGTCCAATCCGGTCGCTGATACCTCAGCACTCGACAGACATCGTGTCCCAGCCCGAATCCTGCTCCTGGTCACCGACAACGCCTCCTGGACCTCGTGGCTGAAGAGTCAAGACGACCATCAACCTACCTGAAGCACTCGACATCGGTGGGCATCCGCTCATCGCCTTCCTGGTCACTGGCTAGTGACCCAGACTCTGTCCCCTCTGCTTTCAGGTTCTTCAGATCTCCGATCCACTCTTGGATCCACCCGGACACTTTCCACTTGGTCGCCAGCAGCACTTTGCAGCAGATCGCCATTCAAATCGACGACGAAACCCGACCCCGAAAGGCACCTATGCACCCGGCTTCCCTGGGTGAGGTAACACGAGTACTCCGGTGCTCCCGTGGGTAGAGACTCTAGAACGACCTAGTTCTCAAAGGGTTTGCTCCAAGTCCTCCTTTAAGTGTCCCTTTTCTTTAATTTCCTGATCGCGACTTTCTCCATAGAAGTTAACAGCGTATCGCGGTTGTGTATTTACACTGCACGCGTCCCCCGTGGGTCCCCTGTGTCACTACCTTGGGTGGTTCCTTGTGGTCCAAGCACTTCTAGAGGCTCTAGGCCTAGTGTCTAGTTCAGTCGTGGTTCTTATACCACTTTATTGGTATATGGTTTGGTACGCCCCTAGGGCCCAAACGTGTATTTGTGCTATTACTGTGTTTAAATAACTTATAACTTGTGTACTTCGAACTCTAGCCTCATAAAGAGACTAGAGGGGTGTGTTTAGCAATAAATACATATATTTTGAATATATACCTGGTGTGGTGCTCTTTCATTTGGTCACTCAAGAGATTATAGACTGGTAAAACAAGCTGCTTTACATTCCTTCAAGACTTAGCCTGAAGGCTGCTCTCCATAGCTACCACTAGGATAGCTTTCAATAAGGTTGTCTTTAACCTATCTCCAATAAGGGGTTGTTTGGACTGGTGCAAGGTGCCCACTATAATTAGTGGACAGCATATGCCAGGCCAACTTCTCACATGCTGCATGAATACTTTACACATTGCCTCTAAGTTAAGCCTGTCTGTTTTGATGCTAGGCTACCAGAGGGTTAAGAACAGGTTAATTTAGTGACTTTCATGGTACACCCTGAAAAGGATTGTGGTTGTTGCCTGAGTGGGACTTCCATCCCTCTCTAGCAATAACCTAATTTCTAACATATATCATAATCATTCACGCATGGTGGCTTTGTGTGGCTTCATAAATCTGATTCAGAGCCATGCATCATGCATGTACCACTTCACGTGGTGCAAAAGTGACGCAGGGCTGTCATAAATAAATCCCTAAGTTACTTTTAAGTGTTTCAAGATGTCAAATTAAAAAAGTATCTGTATTTTTTGCAAACCATTGTTATGGCTGGACTTTTAACTCTGAGAACCTATGCTATATTTTGTCTTTTAAGTACATTGTGATAATAAAATAAGTAAATGGGTAATAATATTTCTATATATTTTTTCAAGCATCGATATTCATTTGCCTACATATTTCAGATATATTGATGCCCATAACACTTAACAGCCTTCTTCAATGCTGTGGAATCGCTGGTAGGTTTTCACTCACTAACATGCAACATGAAAAGGGGAGGCGTGATGCTCTCATACCTGGTGCTTGAACCAATCTATCTCCACTTGTGATGTACATATAGGAAAAGATATAAAACTAAAAAGTTTTTTGCATTAGCTTTGGAATAATATAAATCAACACCCTTTGAAGAACACGGAAAATCAACTAATGTGTTTATACACCCAGTTGGAAGTGTGAGCACAACACTGCACACAAACTCAGTGTATGCCATTCCCCCATAGACACAGTGATTTACCCTATTTGAGTACTTAGTCGTACATGTCTGGGCATGTAACATATTCATATTCCTTATTTATAAAGGATATATTACCATTTTTGTGATCCATATTATAGCCTTATAGCCCGCCGTAGCAGGCTATACTGGCTATTAAAGGCCCGCTCCAGCGTTAAAGGCCCGAGCCGAAGGCGAGGGACTTTAATAAGGGAGTGGGACTTTAATAGCCGGTATAGCCCAGCTGCGAAGGGCAATAAGGCTATTAGAATATTCTGCCACTAGAGGTCAGAATGTTCTAACAAATAAAACAAAGGCCTCTCGGAGTTCGAGGGGGTTTAAATCCCCTCGGGCTCGGAGAGGCCTTTGTGAAAACAACATTGGAATGTTGCTTTGCGGGCCTTTACCGGCTCGTAGAAGCTCGGAGCACTCCATTGTCTTCAATGGAGTGCTCCACATTCCAATGTTCTAATACTTCAATATGCAACATATTTTCATGCTGGCCAGACAAACATATAAGCGAGGGTAGCATAATTTCTATAGCCAGTTCCTGTGAAGACCGTGCGCAGCATGGGGCTGGCGGCCCGTGGAGTTTGGCTCTGGTAATAAGGTATTACTTTATGTTAAAAAAACTAAGAAATTCACTGCAAAAACAAAGAATGTAGTGTTGTTATCATCAGGTATGATAATAACATCATAGCTTATGTAAAAGAAAAAAATAAATATTCACTGAAAAAGCCAAATTTAAAGTGAGGTTATAGCTAGATCATTCATATCACCATGTTTTAAACACAAAAAACGTATAGTTTACTGAGCTAACTATAACGTATGCCTCCTCCATGACCTACTTATGACTTTACATATCACATCACTCATGACATGTTCAAAGACACACTTTAGGCAGGGTCCAGGTGCAGGGTTCAAGTTGAAGCTTTTTGTGTCCCTGTAGCGTGGAACAGGAAACCAGCCAACTAGCCCTTGGAGTCGCTCTGGTAGTCCTGGATTCAGCAAGGCATTCCTCAATCAGCAGGGTATTCCTCTGAGGGTTCAAGGCAGGCTTCAAGCAGCAAGGCTGTCTTCTGAAGTACTGCACAAGCCTTCTGAGTGTCCTCCGCAGGTCAAGGAGTTGACTGAAGAGTGGGTCTGAGGGTCCGATTTTTATTCTTGGTGACAACTTTGAAGTGGAAGAAACTTCCAGGATTCCCCTCCGCTCCCCCCATAGAGGGTTCTGGAATTTCCTTCCTCCCTTCTCAGGTTCCAAGTGGTCTGGGGTGACAAAAGACGGGCATGAAGATCTTTGGGAGTCTGCTGAAGCATAGCCTTTGAAATGTATATGGGGAAGGGAACAGCTCCATCCCAGCCATCCTGGCAGGATGGCCCATCCTGCCAACAGCTAGTCCCCTTTGTCTCACAGTCTGGGGGGAGTACACAGAGGCCAACTGCCACTCTAATCACAATCATGTGGCTCAGGATACAGGATACAGGGACCAAATGGTCAGGACAAGAAAATACCAACTTTCTAAAAGTGCAATTTTCAGAATTGGGACATTAAAAAGGCTTTTAAATTACAATGATTTTTAGAGCAAACATGACATTTCTACCTGTTCCCAAAAAAGTTATCACTTCGTGAATGTAATAAAGTAGCCCAATGTTATCTTCTGGGAGAGTAGACCTCACAGTAGTGAAAAGTGAATTTGGGAGTTTTTGACTACCAGGACACATAAACATGTCAACCTTTTAAATATACTGCACCCTGCCCCATGGGCTATGTAGGTCCTACCTTAAAGGTGATTTATATGTATTTAAAAGGGGTTTTAGGCTTGACAAAAGTTTTATTTTGCCAGGTTGAATTTGCAGTTTAAAAGTGCAAAACAGGTTGCAATGACAGTCCTGGGACATGTTTGAAAAGTCTACTTAAGTGAGTGGCACAATAAGTGCTGTAGGCCCAATACTAGCATTTAATTTACAGGCCCTGGGCAGGTTATACCACTTTAGTAGAGACTTATAAGAAATTAAATGTGGTAATTGGGAGTAGACCAATTTGATCATGTGTTAAGTAGTGAGCACAAACCTTTTAGCACTGCTTAGTACTGTTAAAGTGCACAGAATCCTGAAGACAACAAAAACAAAATTCAGAAAATTAAGAGGGATGAAGGCAAAACTTTTGAGGATGACCCAGCAGAGAGGGGCAGGTCCAACATGGTGATAGAAGGAACACTCCACAATTTCAGAGGAAGCACACTTCGGATTTTTAGCGCACTGCCAGAAATAATTTACCCACAATGTGTTGGTTATTTGATATAGGGATCTGGAGGTCTAGGATCTCATTACAGCAGAAAGCTTGACAACCACCCAAAACTTTTGAGTTTGTATCTTATATAGTTTGGGGAGTTTAGGTCAGGGTACTTGAATGTTATTCAGCCCTTCTGAAATATGTACATACCTTCAACAGGGTTCCAGTGCAGCAAAGTGACAAATGGGGTATGCAATCTAAATGGCATACAAAATCCAGCATGCTTGTTTTGTTTTCTGTGGCCTCCAGTCCGTGCCAGACAGACTGTTGAAAGTCCTACTTCTGGAGAATCAGTATAATTGAGATATAATAACCTACTCTAGAACTTGTGAAGGCCTGAACCAGTGAGCAGGTATCAGGAGTTTCAGGTCCCTTAATTTGTGAAGGTGAAATTGTGCACCTATCACTATTTTCAAAATGCAAATGAAGCAGCAGAATTCTCTTTAGTACAAAATACAATGATTTTGCTTTAATAACTGGCTTCATGCAGATTCCTAGGTCATTGAGTGCAGACATGCAATTCTAAGTTGATAAGTTATATAGCAGATAAAAGTAGACAAAGAACTCTGCCTTTTATGGGCTTTTTTATGTAATGATGAGACATTCAGCTTTGACTTTTTGTTAGGCAGTCAGGAATGTGGGTAATAACACATTATTTTGTCACACTGAGTTAGAGCTCAACATTAGCCAATGCATTTCTCTCTCCAATTGTTTGGACAAGACTTTGTACGGATTAATAAAGTGACCCCCCTTGTTCTTCTGTATAAAGTCCATCTCTTAAGAAACCAAATTAACACCATTATTCTCTTTAATTTTCTTTTTAGGTAAGGAGAGCTCTGCTTCGTAGTCTCTTATTCAATTCTCACTGGCTGCTCTTAAAATGCTATGGCAGACTGATTCCACCTGGCATTTCACCTTACTACTATCCCTAATATTTCTTTCATTAAGGGGTTTGTTCCCGAAATATAAAATGGCTCTAATGATACAAAAAGGTGAAACGGCTACTAAAATTCTAGGCCACGAATTTTCATCTTCCTTTCCCTAAAATTAGATTGCAAAGCTGCTGGAGTATGGGCTTCTGTAATTCTTCATCAGTAGACAAATATTATGAGTATTCAATTGATGCCCCGGCAGATGAGAGAATTTTAAGTCTCAACGATGGGAAAAGGTCATACTGCTTGGACAATTATGCTAATATGTTGGACAACAAAGGTCAATAAATGCCTATGCATGATTAAAGCGATAGACGCAATGACCATCATTTTGCACTCACCATTGTGCACCACAAACACAGCATTAGTGGCAGGAGAAGATGAGACCTTGAGAAACCCTCATTCTGTCTACTTACTTGTTTTAATTTGTAAGTTTTATTTACCAGCAACATTGTATTAAAATGAATTCAAACGTTTGGAGTATATAAAAGAGAATGTATAATGATTTCCCATGAAGGAAAAACATGAAATTCCGCAAACCAATGAAATATTGTAACCAAATTATGGGGCCTATTACGATCACGGGCGGATCACCACCGCCGGGACGGCGGTGGCGATCTGCCCGCCAAATGACCCATGTTCACCCCCCGCCATATTAGTATGGCGAGGGGCACCGCGGCGGACGGAAAGACCGTCCGCCGCTTTTCTGCCGGTTGGATTGCCGGCCGGGCGGAAAAGGCTCAGGTTATGGTGGCGGTGCCTTGCAGGCACCGCCATCCATAATAGGGTGCATGGCTTTCCATGGCGGAGACTCCGCCATGGAAAGGCATGCGGGAAATCACCGTGGGGGCCCACTGCGGGCCCCCGGGGGGTCGGGGGTGTGGGTGGCTGCACTGGGGGGGTACCCATGGTACCCCCCATCATTGCCATGCACAAGGTGGCAGGCACCGCGCGGTGCCTGTCACGTTGTGCATGGCAATGCACAACATGGGCTTTGAAATTGCGGCGGGTGCTGCTTACAGCACCGCCCGCCGCAATGTCAAAGTCGAGGATGCGCCCGCCAGTGTGGTGGGCGCATCCTAATTTGCCTGGCGGGACCGCCGCAACTTCGGCGGTCGATCCCGTGCTCCGTTGCGGTGGCGGGCGGACTTTGTCCGCCCGCCATCGTAATAGGCCCCTAAATTCTCCAAAGGGGGAAGGAAGATGGAGAAATTTAAGGAAACGTTAGTAAACAAGAATGATCACGCTCTTGCGATATTCTGAAAGTGCGCAAATTAAAGGTCTCTTGTATGTTTTTGTATGACAATTATTCTGGTGTCGTCGATTTTTTTTTAGTCACTTGCTCTTAAGTGCATAAATGTAACAACTGTAAAAAACTAATACACTGAGAACAAATCTGAAGAAAAGACATCCCACGTGATCATTTGTGTAAGAAACTGTCTTGTGAAACTATATTTTCTTCAACGTATTGGGCGAGACTAATCATTTTGCAATTCAAGAAAGTCGTCAAATTAATTTATTTTTCAATTACACCTCTGGTAAAGCTCTTTTATAATTTTCAAGACACTTATTAAGCTAGGAATTAATTAGATGGGAACTGGGGTTCAGCAAAATATTTGACTGAATATAATCTCTAAATTTCGGGACCATATTTATCAAACATTCATGCAACGCAGCAAGCCACAAGCCACCTTGCTGCGTGAAAGTCAAAGTGCAGGAATGCACTGTATTTACCATTATACAGCACACTCCTGTCTTTTCCTAGCACTGGCGCACTTTTAGCTACCTAGCACCAATGTAAGCACCCTTCTGTCATGTTGCAAGGGTGCCTGCTTTGCAGACAGGATTGTTTTGTGCATTAAGGGACACATTCCTGCACAAAAAAAATCCTCAGAGGCGTTTACCTCTTTCTAAATGTGCTGCAGAATTCAGCACTTTTAGGAAAAAGAAAGGAGGAGAAGAAGTAAAGCTTTTTCTACCCTTTGCACCTCTGGTGGGGAGGTGTACAATTCTGATGCATTCCCAGGTCTGCCAATGATGGTAAATCTAGGAATGTGTCAGAATCCATGGGTGGATGCATTGGCATACCCACGCTCCGCCCATAGACTGGCTCCCTGCCACAGAGTAACACAAGCAACGATTTGCACTGCCTTGCATTACTCTAGATTTATTAAACAACTCAAGGCCACGCAAGGTGGCCTTGCGTGGCTTGATAAATCTCATTTAGGTTTTGCGTTGCCCTTCTGTCCCCTTGTGTCATGCAAGGACGACACAAAACATTGATAAATATGCCCCTTGATTACTTGGGTTATTCACCCATGCAGAAACAATTTCACACACCACTAAAATATACACTACAAATTTAGCACTTAGATTCAAGTTAAAAAAATTATAATTGGACTTGGTATTGGTAGCTTTAGCAAAAGTCATATTTGATACCTTTCCAATGACATCAAACATAGTATCCTCTTCTTTCTAAATGTGACACTAATGTGGCACTGACTAGTAGAGAAATGTTTCCTATGGCCATCCAACAAAAACTCAACACAAGCTCAAAATGGCTTCTGCTAATTTTAATACTGGATCAGATAATTCAGAAATATACCAACACATTTAGCTAATTTTCTATATCCAATGTTTACTGTTATTAGATGAATCCTGATCAAACTGATTCTGCCCAAATGGATTTACTAATTAAATGATGATGAAGCTAGTTACTTTTTTTCGACTGGTTCATTTACTCCTATTGCCTGTTATTTATAAATTCCTAAAATTGAAGTTAATCCTCCCTGGCTGGGTGTTTAATTTTGTCCCATTGGATATTCTTGCTTTACTTTCCTGGTTCTAGTATTAAGAAAATAGATTTTTGTTACCTTCATAATTTATTTCTCTAGACGTTGCTTTTATTATCTATCACATCGTATTATCATTAATAATTGCTCTCTGATGCCTGTTGGCTTTTAAGCTCATCTAAGCTACCTTATGGTGATCTAGGAACTCTCGGAACCCTAAATTCTTCTGTTTGTGACTAACTGAGCATCCTGTGGTGGGAATCTTGATCTCGTAACCAATTCTTTTTCCAGTCACCTGTCCTGTAGTTCCTATAAAACCTATATAGGATCTGCACGTTTAGACAACATACACTGTAGGATTGGTGCCAGACTGATTCTAGACACTCTTACCGGGTATGTTAGCCTGTATACCAGCTTGCTCACAGTGCCAGTAGAAACCCCTCTTACCAAGGAGAGAATAGTTCTTGGCAACTATCGAACATGACAACCCTGGTCTCTCAGGACCGTGGAAACAGTGCACTACTTTTCGCTCAGTCACTCGCTCTCACTTTGTCTCAGAGAGATACACAGAATAAATGGTATGGACGTTTTTCAATAAGCATTTATTGAATAGTCGTCATTTTAATGTAAAATAGGTGCGCTGAAATAACCACTAGACAGAAACAGATATAATTGATTAGAAGCACCAGAAAAGTAAAAGGATGGTAGATTTCTACTATTATGCTAAAATCATGAATACAGGCAGGTATATAAAATACATGACAATAAAATGCGTACTCCTACGATGCAATCCTAACTAGATGTACCTAAGTGTACCTGGCATGTGTGTAGGTGTTAAGCCAAGAATCCCTCTAGGATAAAGTCAACCCCATTACCTGAAGTGAAAGACTGTGGGACCCCGTCTTGGTCTCGAGTTGGACACCCCGCAAGGGATGTTAGACCACTGCGAGCTGCAGTATCTGCATGCAGGAGCCTCAGCGTCTCGCGTCAGTGTGTCGGCATGGAGGTCCTAGTTCTCCTCTCCCTATCTCAGCAAGATGTGATGTTTCTATACCCAAAAGGAGTCCCTTGCTGTGCCATTGTCGGACTTAGGATGACGTCGGGAATGAACTTTATACATAGTTATTATGCAGGAGATGGTAGTCCTGCTGAGTTTCCAAGAATCCTCATGCATAATGTATGAGATTTTTACTGGGGAAAGTCCAGCGCTATGTGTGCAGTGTCGTATCTGGGTAAAAAGTCAGTCCCCAAGAACCGTTATGTGTATAATGTAGGGGAGAATATAGGTGAACGGTTAGGTTGTTACCTGAGCCTATATTGGGGTACCCATATGGAATATAACAAACCAATTCATTTAAAATCTTGCAGTAGATTAATCTTTTGATAGAGTAATGACTATAATGTCTAAGGAAACTTGTGTTTCAATTGCAGGGCACATTTTTGAATCCCTGTGGGGGTCATCTCGTCTTTCTGATGCTAATTAAAGAGGTACTTTAGTTGTAATAATGTATATCAGACCATTGCTTGTTTACCCAATTGATGAATTGCACTATAAAAACCTAAATTTATTTATAAAATTTGTAATGAATAATGATTTCACATTGTGTTTCCTTTAGTCATTGTGCACTTACTTGGGAAACCAGAAAAGTAACTAACAACCAATCACTAATGGAGATATTTTATCTCTTCTAAATATTAATTACATGTAAATCAACCATGAAGAGAACTCTTAGATGACTTAATTGTTGTTCATGTATCTACCACATAAACGAATAAGGTTTGGGTAATTAATAAAATATTTTCTGGTTTGCCCCAATGTAAATGGGGCTCATGTAGCAAATTGTCTGTCCCATGCTTTTGATCCTTCAATTAACCAGTCATGTATCATTTAAAATCAAGCTTTTTTTAAAAAATGATGGATAAGTGTAGAAAAGTGCCTCTTTTGACATGGTTAGCCCCCACCTTTTGCTTGGTGTATGATGTGATTTTGAATTGCAAGTGCACTGGGTCCCAGCTAACCAGGTTCCCAACGCCAGATCTCTTTCCTAAAACTGTACCATGATTGGCACAACTTCAGCAACCCCTGTAAGTCCCTAGTAAATGGTACCCCTGGTACCTAGGGCATTGATACTGAAGATGGTCCTCTGGGGCTGCAGCATCAATTGTGCCACCCCAGAGTCCCCTCACCAAGACCATGTAAACTACCATTGCAGACTGCGTCTCCTGGTGCAGAGAAAAACTGAAGAGTTGACATGGCACACAGCCCTGTGTGCCATGCCCACATACACTGCATGAGGTATAGGTAAGTAACCCCTACTGCAGGCCTTATATCCCTAAGGCAGGGTGCACTATATCCCATGTGTGAACATATCTGCATGAACAGATATGACCCTTTAATATCTGAGCCATTCTTGGATTTTGTACGTGCACAGGGAAGCCATTGAAGGTATATGGGCTGGATACATGTAATTACGAGTTTCCTAGCTCCATGATGGCTTCACTGTACCTTAAGATGTTTGGTACCAAACATCTCATCTTAATAAATCCTCACTGATGCCAGTGTTGTATTTATTAATAAATGCAAATAGGAGACCCTTTAGAGGGTCACCTGAAAACCTAACAAGCACTGGTGTGGTCTCTGACTAGTCTTAGCCAGCCTGCCACCACCAGACATGTTTCTGACCTCATGGGGTGAGAGCCTGTACTCTCAGAGGCCTGGGACAATGCCTGCTCTGGGCGGAGGTGCTTCACACCTCCTCCAGGCCAAGAAAGGCATTCCAAGGTGGGAAGCTTAAAAGGCGAGACCACCTGTGAAATGCAACCCAGGCAGCTTCAGCTAGTGGAGGATGCCAATCCCCTTTTCCTGCTTCATATTTGATGGGAGGACAGGCGCAAAAATGTGTTAAATTAGGAGGTGGGTCCCCATTTAGCCAGCACCACCCATAAGGTGGGACAGGCGATGTGGAGCCCACTTTTCATTTTCCTCCATTTTTGTTTGAGGGAGAATTCGCCAATTAGGGTCAGGGCAGTGCCCCTTCTCAGAGAAAGTGGTCACTTAGAGGGTGTAGACAATCTAAAGGTAGGCACATTGGCTTCTACCTGTCACCCCCTTTAACACCCCTAAATTTTGTATTTAGGTGACATCCTTGGACCCTGAACTTTAGATTCGATGGACACAGAGAGGATAAGGACAAAGAAGAGCTGCTGTCCGGAGGACTCAAGCCCTGCTACAGAAAATTAGCACCAAGCTCTGCCTGCTGCCTTAAGGATTCGCCAAACATGGTATGCTGTCTCATCCTGCAACTGTGAGGCCTCCAAGAACCCTAGAGCGTCTCCATCCTTATACAAATTGCCAAAGAACTCCCTTGGAGTGGAGGTGCCACTCCCCTGCAGCCCACAGGCACCAAACCCGCAGAACCTGATTTCCCGACTTGCTGCTCCCCGGCGACTCTGGCACAGCAACTGAACGAAAAATGCTACACCATCCCGAGGGGATCAAATCCGTCTCCCCTCCAAGCTTGGAGACACGAGGATTTACCGGAGCTGTGCCACACTAATACCCGGGGTACCGGACCCTATGCAGCATTCACCAAGATGAAGAGTCCAATCCAGACTCCAACTACCCAGGAAGCAAGCAGCCATTAAGGGACGTAGAGATCCATGAGACCCATTTCGTAAGTGGCTCAGGTGCCCTAGAATCACCTCTCGAAGCTGCCTGCCCCTGACCGAGTGGACATCTTTACATGTGCTGCCAATCAATCAATCAATCAATCACAGAATTTGTAAAGCGCACTACTTACCTGCGAGGGTCTCAAGGCGCTAGGGAAAAAAGGGGGGGGGTGCTGCTACTGGTCGAACAACCAGGTCTTGAGTAGCCTCCTGAAGGTCAGCAGGTCTTGGGTCTGTCGTAGGCTTAGTGGAAGGGTGTTCCAGGTCTTGGCGGCGAGGTGGGCGAAGGATCTGCCGCCGGTGGTAGTTCTTCGAATGCGAGGGACGGTGGCGAGGGAGAGGTTGGCGGAGCGGAGTTGGCGGTTGGGGACGTAGAAGAGGAGTCGTCTGTTGAGGTAGGCTGGGCCAGTCTTGTGGAGTGCCTTGTGTGCGTGGATGAGGAGTTTGAAGGAGATTCTCCTGTCGACGGGGAGCCAGTGCAAGTTCCTCAGGTGGGGGGTGATGTGGCTGTGGCGTGGTACATCGAGGATCAGGCGTGCGGAGGCGTTTTGTATGCGTTGCAGTCGCTTGATGAGCTTGGCCGGGGCTCCAGCGTAGAGGGCGTTCCCATAGTCAGTCTGCTACTGACGAGGGCCTGGGTGACTGTTCTTCTTGTGTTTGTCGGGATCCACCTGTAGATCTTGCGAAGCATGCGGAGGGTGTTGAAGCAGGAGGATGAGACTGCGTTGACTTGCTTGGCCATGGAGAGCGTTGAGTCGAGGATGACTCCCAGGTTGCGTGCGTGGTCGGTGGGTGTCGGGGCTGCTCCCAGCGTCGTTGGCCACCAGGAGTCGTCCCAGGCTGAGGGGTTGGAGCCGAGGATGAGGACCTCTGTCTTCTCCGTGTTCAGTTTTAGTCGGCTGATCTTCATCCAATCGGCGACGGCCTTCATTCCTTCATGGAGGTTGGATTTGGCGGCGAGGGGTCCTTGGTGAGGGAGAGGATCAGTTGAGTGTCGTCGGCGTAGGAGATTATGTTGAGGTCGTGCTGTCTGGCGATGCGTGCGAGCGGGGCCATGTAGATGTTGAACAGTGTTGGGCTGAGGGACGATCCCTGGGGTACGCCGCAGATGATCTCGGAGGCTTCAGATCGGAATGGTGGGAGGCGGACTCTCTGGGTTCTGCCGGCGAGGAAGGAGGTGGCCCATTCCAGGGCCTTGTCTCGGATCCCTGTGTCGTGGAGGCGTGCGCGTAGAGTGCGGTGGCAGACAGTGTCGAAGGCGGCGGAGAGGTCCAGCAGGATGAGGGCTGCGGTCTCACCGTTGTCCAGCAGGATCCTGATGTCGTCGGTGGCGGCGATGAGGGCAGTCTCAGTGCTGTGGTTGCTGCGGAACCCCGATTGGGATGGGTCCAGGATGCTGTTTTCTTCGAGGTATCGGGTTAGCTGTTTGTTGACGATCTTCCAGATGACCTTGGCTGGGAACGGAAGCAGGGAGATGGGCCGGAAGTTCTTGAGGTCTCTCGGGTCCGCCTTGGGTTTTTTGAGTAGGGCGTTGATCTCTGCATGTTTCCAGCTCTCTGGGAAGGTCGCGGTCTCGAAGGAGAGATTGATGACGTTGCACAGGTGGGGTGCGATGGAGCTGCTGGCTTTGTTGAAGATGTGGTGCGGGAAAGGGTCTGACGGGGAGCCGGAGTGTATTGTGCTCATGGTCTTGATGGTGTCCTCGATGTTCACGCTGGCCCAGGCTGTCAGGGGGTCGTGGTCGATGGTGTGCGGCGGGTCTGGTGCATCGATCTTAGTTGGGGCTGTCTGGGTGTTGAAGCTGTCGTGGATGTCGGCGATCTTGCGGTGGAAGAAGGTGGCGAGGGAATCGCACAGGGGTTGCGACGGCGGGATGTCGTTGGTGTTGGAGCTGGGGTTGGAGAGATGTTGAAAAGCTCCTTGCTGTTGTGTGCGATGTTGTCAAGGCGGTCTTTGAAGGAGATTCTCTTGGCGGACTTGATGAGGTGGTGGTGGTTACGGATGGCGTCTTTGTGGGCTGCGTGGCTGTCCGGTGTCTTATCACTGTGCCATTTCTTCTCTAGTTTCCGGCAGGTACGCTTGGAAGCTAGGAGTTCCGAGGTGAACCAGCTGGCTCTTTTGGTGGTGTCACTGTAGGTGAGTTTTTCAGCGGGGCGAGGGTGTTGGCACAGTCGTCCATCCATCGTCTGAAGTTGCAGGCAGCGTCGTCGGTGTTGGATGGGTCGGAGGGAGGGCTGAGAGCGAGGGTTGCCCGAGTTGGTCTTCGGTGACTTTGCTCCAGCAGCGGCGTGGGATCTGTTGGGTGCGGTGGTGTGTGGTGGGTTTCTGGAAGGTGAAATGGATGCAGCGGTGGTCGGTCCAGAGGAGTTCCGTGGTGTGGCTGAAGGAGACATGGGAGCTTGAGGAGAAGATGGGGTCAAGCGTGTGGCCGGCGGAATGGGTCGGTGTTGTGACGAGCTGGCTCAGACCGAGGTTGGCGAGGTTGTCGATCAGGGTGGTGGAGTTGCTGTCGTTGTTGTTCTCCAGGTGAAAGTTCAGGTCTCCGAGGAGGATGTAGTCGGTAGAGGTCAGGGCGTGCGTGCTGATGAAGTCGGCGATGGAGTCGCTGAACTGGGGTCGGGGCCCAGGGGGTCTGTAGACAAGGGTGCCTCTAAGGGTGGTGTTGGGGTCCGTGTGGATCTGGAAGTGCATGTGTTCGGGCGGTGCTGAGAGTGTCGTCGGTGCTGGTCGAGACCCTGATGGTGTTCTTGTGGACGATGGCGATTCCTCCTCCTACTGCGTTGACGCGGTCTCTGCGGGTGATCTTATAGCCGTCTGGGATGGCTATGGCGATGTCGGGGGCGGAGGAGTCGTTCATCCAGGTCTCTGTCAGGAAGGCGACGTCTGGTGATGATGTGTCGAGCAGGTCCCAGAGCTCGACGGCGTGTTTGCGTGCGGAGCGGGTGTTCAGTAGGATGCATCGGAGGTGGTTGAGGCCATCTTGGTGGGCGTTTCGGTGGCTCTGAGGCTGGTGTAGCTGCAGTTCCGGCAGGTGAAGGGACCATGGGTGCATTTCGGGGCGGCCTTGAAGCAGTTGTGCGTCCGTCCGTCGTGGAGTGCGGTGGCATCGTATCGGCGTCGGTCCTCGAGGCTGGAGCGGGGGGCGCACGGCCCAGGGGTTCTGGCGCTGGGCGCGGTCCAGGCGCGGACGGGCGCAGACGGGCTTGCCTTAGGCGCGCCTTCGGCACGCCAGCGGCGCGGCCGCACAGCGGCCGCCATATATGGGGAGGTGGGAGTGAGGAGCAGCTGGGAGGCAGGGGCAGCGAATGGGCAGTCAGGGGGGCGGGGCCGCAGGGGACGCAGCGGCGGGAGTGGAGAGAGGCAGCGAGGGGCACAGAAGGAAAAATGGACACAAGGGAGGTGGGGGCATCGAGGGAAACAGAGGAAAAAAAACGGGCACAGTACAATGGGGGCAGCGAGGGACACAGAAGGCAAAATGGACACAAGGGAGGTGGGGGCAGCGAGGGAAACAGAGGAAAAAAAACAGGCACAGTACAATGGGGGCAGCGAGGGACACACAAGGCAAAATGGACACAAGGGAGGTGGGGGCAGCGAGGGAAACAGAGGAAAAAAACGGGCACAGTACAATGGGGGCAGCGAGGGACACAGAAGGCAAAAAGGACACAAGGGAGGTGGGGCAGCGAGGGAAACAGAGGAAAAAACGGGCACAGTACAATGGGGGCAGCAAGGGAAACAGAAGGCAAAATGGACACAAGGGAGATGGGGGCAGTGAGGGAAACAGAAGGAAAACGGGCACCGAGGCCACAAGCAGAGGGGCGAGCTTACCAGCAGCAGCAGCGGGCGGACAACACAGGCGGAGCTGTGTGGTGGGGGAGCGACCTACCTGGCAAGGTCAAGGGTCGCTCTCCTCACCGCGCAGCGGCTGCCATATATGGGGAGGTGGGAGGGAGGAGCAGCTGGGAGGCGGGAGGCAGGGGCAGCGAATGGGCAGTCAGGGGGACGGAGCCGCAGGGGACGCAGCGGCGGGAGTGGAGAGAGGCAGCGAGGGGCACAGAAGGCAAAATGGACACAAGGGAGGTGGGGGCATCGAGGGAAACAGAGGGAAAAAAACGGGCACAGTACAATGGGGGCAGCGAGGGACACAGAAGGCAAAATGGACACAAGGGAGGTGGGGGCAGCGAAGGAAACAGAGGAAAAAAACGGGCACAGTACAATGGGGGCAGCGAGGGACACAGAAGGCAAAATGGACACAAGGGAGGTGGGGGCAGCGAGGGAAACAGAGGAAAAACCTTCCCACTCTGCACCCAGCCTGCCTGGCCTGGGTACCAATGAACCAGCTGTGCTCCTGTGGTCCTGAGTGGGAGCCCCTCAGACTTACCTTCAAGTCCTCTTGTGCAGTGTGTTTTCAGGTGGCCCACTTCTTTGTAGTGCACCGGCTACCAACAACCTCAGCACCCTGCTCCTGGCTGAATCCGAGACGCTCCCGAGAATTTGCTGGTGGAACATTGGGCCTGGCCTTGCTACGTACTTAAATCCCGAAAGTGAACTTTAAAATCCAACAGTATGATTTTGTATGCATTTTTCCATTGTCTACCATTGACTTTAATTGTGCGTAATTGCGCACAATTTATTTTACAAACTTGAAAAATTCATGTCTTAAAAAGCACTCACTGTAGAACAAAGTTCTTGGTTGGAAAAATTGCATAACATTTAGTGTTATTTTTAATAAATTGATCTCGGATTTATTCTAGAGTGTGTGTCTCATTTATTGCCCCTGTGTAGGAAGCTGGGTTTCTGTTGCAGTAATCCCCCACTTTTTGTCAGATTTCTGATCTACTCTGAATTGATGTCCCCTGGGTCCCTGCCAATCAGGTTCACAGGGCCTGTGTTTTTTCACAAAACTGTACCTTTGTACCCCCAATTGGCACCTCTCTGGCCACATGTAAGTCCCTTGTAAAAGGTACCATGGGTACCAAGGGCATTGTGACCAGGGAAGGCCTCTAAGGGCTGCAGCACATTTTGTGCCACCCTTAGAGGTCCTGTACCTTAACACACACACACTGCCATTGCCGGCTGCATGTTTTGGTGCAGAGAAAAGTGAAGAGCTGACATGGCAGTTGTTCCTGAGAGCCATGCCTGTAACGCACTGCCTATGGTATAGGTAAGACACCCCTCTAGGTGGGTGCACTATACCACTGGTGAGGGTACAGTTCCATGAGGACTGTACCCCTACAGTGTCTATGTCCATTCTTAGACATTGTAAGTGCAGTAAAGCACTTACAATGAGTTAAAGAGTACATGGTCTGGGGGTTTGTTATTACAAACTCCACAGCACCATAATAGCTTTACTGAATTCTGGGACGTTTGGTAGCAAACTTCTCAGCATAATAAACCCACACTGATGCCAGTGTGGGATTTATTATACAATGCACTCAGATGGCATCTTAGAGATGGCCCCTGACCAGCCTCTGGTGGGTTCCCTGACTGGAAAACACCAGCCTGCCACCACGAGACATGTTTCTGGTCCCCTGAGGTGAGATCCTTCGCTCCCTGAGCCCAGAAATGAAGCCTTTCCTGGGTGGAGGTGTTCACAGCTCACCCAGGTCAGGAAGAGCCATCTCTGGCAGGGGAGCATCAAAGGCCTTGTCGCCTTTGTAACATGATCCCCAACCTCTCCTGCTATCAGGAGCAGGCCCCCTCCCTGTCTCCCCTCCTTTTCGGCAGGAAGACAGACGGGAAAATTTAGAACAGCCCAAAAGGTGTGCCCTCCTCTGTCAACCCCACCCCTCAGGTGGGGGAGGCAAGGTGAAGCCCACTCTTCAGTGCCCGCCATCTTGCAGATGGCAGGTACTCTCCAATCAGGATTAGGGATTGTGCCCACTCCCCCAGTACACCAAGAGTGTAGTCACTGTAAGGTCAGTAGCCCATTGATTACTGACCTCGAGACCCCTAAAACACCCCCTAAATACAGTATTTAGGGGGCAACCCTGAACCATGAAGGCAGATTTACGCAACATACGAAGAAGAAGGATGAAAGAAGACGTAGAGGAGACTGCAGAGAAGAACTGACTTGGCCCCAGCCCTACCAGCCTGTCTGCAGTTTCCAGAGATCCTGCGCCAAAAGTCTCCTTGTGCTGCAGCCAACGACCTCCAGAACCCCTGGGAGGACTGACTGCCTTCAATAAAGACCGGATCTCCTGTGAACAGCAGCTCTGTTATAAAGAATCACCAAAGAAAGACTCCAAGCCTGCAGAGGACAAAGAAACCCGGTACCTTGAGACCAAATCCAAGTGGCGCAACCCCCTAAGGAGTTCCCACTGGTGATCCTAGCCTGGTTTTCGGTGACTCCTGAACCCCCACAAGCTTCTAACCTGAGCCTGCAGTCCTTACCTGGGAGGCCCCTCTAACCGCGACCAAAGGCGACACCCTGACGACTCTCTGACCCAAGCGGTCCAAGGAGTCCAACCGCGACCGCCCGGCCGACTCCGTCTGTGAGCCCTTGCAGTCAGAAGGTTGCCAATACCTCATTTGCCGCTGATCGCTGTCCGCCTCTTAGAAATCCCGACCGACTCCGCTGCTTGGACCAAGACCGACAGTCTCCACTGAGAAACCCTGAGACTCCCGACGACCGCATCCTACACCGACCTCCCCGGTGCTGCTAGTGGTGTAGTGTTTGTGCTAGCCATTGGGCCCTTCAATGCTAACCTCAACACCAGGTGCTTTTTGTTCTAACAACCAGGTGGCCTGCCCTTCGGCAGTCCCCAAACCAATGACCGTGCTTAGCCCCTTGGCTAATGTATGGGCCCTGCACTCTGCACCCGGCCGCCTCTGAGCCGCTGGTGGTGCAAACCGAGTGTCCACCTGACCGAATCCTACTCACGGACCGTACACTCACTTTTGTTCTTTCAGGACTAAGAGGGTCTTGTGAGTAACCTTGCAAAACTGTACATTGTATTACCAAACGCATTAACCTCTTTCCCTTCCCTTAGGAAATGCACCAGTGTGGTATCCTAGGATACATCACGGAGTAAGAAAAGTAATGGTAAAGTAATTTCGACTGCTTATTACCAAAGTATACAAACCTGTAACAAAAGCTAAGTCAATGTCAAATGCATATTCGTAATACTTTGCCTTTGAGAGTAGAATTTTGCCTATGATTTGGTTCTATTAATAAAATAACACTAAATAATACTTTTATACAAATCAATTAGTCTGAGTTCAGTCTTTGAGTGTGTGACACCATTTCTTGCCTGAGTGTGTACAATAAATGCTTAGCACTACCCTCTGATGAAGCCTTACTGTTCTCCCACACTACCACAAATAGAGAGTAAGGAATTATCTACTTTTACCTCTGCCTACCTTTGGGGTTCCACTGAACTCTGTGCACACTATACCTTACTTTGGTATAGTATATACATAGCCAGCTTCCTACACTATGTGAGAACAACAAATGCTTGGCACTACCCTCTGTAAGCTTAACTGCTTGCCTACACTACCACAAATAGAGCATTAGTATTATCCACTTTTGTCTCTGTATACAAATCTGGGTCTCACTGCACAGTGTACTTCATTTTAGTGCACTATATGGAGAGTCAGCATCCTACAATAAGTTAATTGATCACAAAGAGAGTTCAGAGACTGAAGCATACAAAGAGCAAAGCAATCCATAAACAGACAAAAATTAGTGCTGTTGCATTGAGTTCGATTAATGAAATACATTCATAACTGCAGACAGACTATATATTGTGATAGAAAGAAACAGTTCATCTGCTAGCCAGGTGCAAATAGCACAGGGGAAAACCTTTCATATATCCCTATGATCTGCTATTGTGCCAAAATGTAACACCTTTTGGGTATTATTGTGATGAAATAACTTATTTTGAGACCGTGCTAACTGTGTTCTCTGGATCCAACGGAACAAATACACTCTTCAAACCATCAGCTCACCCACTCCCACACCCACTATGGTATGTGAGACCAATAGTAACTGAAGGGAGAAGCAAACTGGATAAGAGAGAAAACAGAGACTGGATGTCACACACTGCCTCATGACTCTGCTGCGCACTGACAGGTTTTAATGCATATCTAAAGACAAAACAAGAAATCCTTAATAATCTGCCATGAGTGTTCAGAATCTACCTTTCACAGAAAAAAAGGATATTATTGGAGGTTATCCCTCTGTAAAAACTCTTTGCACTATTGAAATGAAGCTGGCTTAAGTGAAACTAAAATAGAGGGAGATTTAGGTGATAATTAAAGTGTTTAACAACATCCCTCCCCAGTGGTAAGATTCAGTTTTGTCTTTAACGCCACAAAAACTATTAATATTTGTTAACACTCTGTGATTTCTAATATAACCCCACATATATAAACTGCAAAGAACAAATTGTACGTTGAATGAACACAATCCATAAATATGATAACTAGTAATATTTGATGAAAGAATTCCCCTTTCTCTTAATAAAAAAGTTAAACATTCAAAAAGGGAACTAATAGTCCCCAAAGTCTATGACTCTTAAAGTCTAACTTCAAAAGCAGTTCAAGTTTGTTTTCCCACTTGACTTGATTTTCAGAATATTCCTCTGAACAAGAATGACTTTCAGCCTATTCCCAAGATGAGGATTGCCCCTCCAACACAAATCCATGAAGAAAGGGCTCTGGCTGCAGCAACATAGTACCACAATTGCCTAGCAAGGTCACCATGATACAAGAGGCAAATTTTATTGGGTTATCTAAGGTGGCTGCCACAATCTCCAAACATAGTGGGAGTTTGAGGGTTCTTAGGAACTGTAGTTTGTTGATCTGACATCTTTGTGTAGTGCATTTTCCACAAGCAGGAAGCTTTACGTCAGACTGCACTAACAATCTATACACACCAACAACACTTCTACCAATTAAGTAAACTCGTCGTGTGCAGGTTTGGCACACACCGAGTCATCATCAGCCAGCCCTATCTGCAGATCCGCCTCCTTACATGTACATACTGTTGTCCCTACTCAAAGTGAAATGTATTTTACTTGAATTGGCATAGCATTGTGTGACTACTATTTAAATATTTGTACTTACATTGATCTTTGATTCCTGTCTTCTTAGCTTTTAAACATTGAGCCATGTAGCCAGTTGCCATTTATATCTCTAAAGGAAATATGCTAATGTCATAAAATGTAAGACAGTGGAGCTTATTTACTAACATTTCACACAGTGCAGGGCTGCGGCACATTGTATGAAATGGAGAGGCCAGAAATGCGCCATATCTTCTGAAATATGGCACATTTATTCTGCCTCTTAGCGCTGATACACTGTCTGCTGCATAACGCCTTACTTCAAGGGTGGCTGCATTATGAGCAGGATTGTTTTGTGCAGATAGGTGTACCTTCTGATTAGGAGTCCAGCCAAATAGCTCTTGGAGCCACTCTGGTGGTCCTGGGCTCAAAATGCATGTCCGGTCCTTCACTCAGGCAAGAGCACAGTAGGGCAGCACAGCAGGGCAGCAGAGCGGCAGTCCTTCTTGCAGCAGCGCAGCACAGCAGATCTTCTGAGTTTTCCACAGGTTCATATGTGTAATAAAGAGTTGGGGGATGAGGTCCAATATTTATACCTGATGCCCACTTTGCAGTAGGAGAAGCTTCTAGAGGCTTACACACACCAAAGATGCTTGGAATTTCCTGCCTCCCTGCCCTGGCCCCTGATTCCTGGGGTAACAATAGACTAGTATCAAACCCTTTGTGAGAGTGCCCAAGCATGGCCTTTGTGATATGCTAGTGTGATAGGTGACAGCTTCTCCCCTTCATTAACTCAGAGTGTCCTATGATGCCAACACCTAGCTTCTCTATGTCTCACCATCCAGGAGCAAGACACAAAGGCCAACTGCCAACCACACCTAGTCATATGACCCAGGATACAGGCAGCAGACTCGAAATGGTCTGGACAAAAAAATGCCAATTTTCTAAAAGTATACAAAAAGTGATGGAATGCATTTATTAATCTCAACCATTGGTAATTACTCGTATCACATCCCAATCCATCATTATTTTGTACACCATGCTACCACAGTTTGGACCTAGCTATATGCAAATCATTCTCGACCCTGCTCCACTGGGAACAGTTAAGCCCGAACTGCCAAGACAGGTCCTCCCTGAATCAGAACACAAGAAACCCAGGACCGCTTTCACCCTTGTTATGGGCTTATTAGCCAGGTATAGCTTGGTTCGAGGGACACAGAGTGCACGTGACCCACGTCTGGGCATACCTGTCACACTTAGGGCGGCATTCCTAAGTATACAAAAAGTGATGAATGTAATGCTTGAATTAATATGTCACTGGTAATTGCTTGAGCCGCAACCCAATCCATCATTATTTTGCACACCATGCCACCTCACATTGGACCCAGCTACAACCAAATCAGTCTTAACCCTGCTCCAATGTTAACAGTTCCACCCGGGACCCACGTCTGGGACGGTTATGCCCAGACATGGTGTGCAAAATGACAATGGAATGGGATGCAGCTCGAGTTATTACCAGTAGCTGAGATTAATTCAAGCATTCCATTCATCATATTTTGCATACTTTTATAACTTTCTAAAAGTGGCATTTTCAGAATTGTGACTACAAATCTGACTGTACCATTAAAGAGGGTTTTTAATTACAATTCTTTAGACACCAAACTCGAACTGTGTACCTGCTTCTAAACGTATTAAATGTAATAAGGTAACCTAAAGTTATCCTATTAGAGAGAGGTAGGCCTTTCAATAGCAAAAAAGTAATTTAGGAGATTTTCACTACCAGACATGTAAAACTTAACAGTAAATGTTCAACTTTTTAAATACACTGCACCCTGCCCTCTGGGCTGTGTAGGTATTACCTTCGGGGTGACGTATATGTATTAAAAAGGAATGTTTGGGCCTGGCAATAGGTTTATATTGCCAGGTCGAAATGGCAGTTTTGAAACTGCACATGCAGGCTGCAATGGCAGGCCTGAGACTTGTTTATAAGGGCTACTTAAATGGGTGGCACAATCAGTGATAAAGGCCGATTAATATCATTCAATTTACAGTCCCAGTGTACACGTGGTACCACTTTACTAGGGATGAATAAGTAAATTAAATGTGCAAAATTAATATAAGCCAATTCTACCATGTTTAGGAGAGAGAGCACAAGCATTTTAGCGCTGCTTAGCAGTGGTAAAGTGCACAGAGTCCTAAGGCCAGCAAAAACGAGGTTAGCAAAAATAGGATGGATGGAGGCACCTTAGGGCTGACAGGTCTAACAGTCAACAAGTCAGGAAAAGCACTGTGAGAGCCCATGAAATATACCAGAAAAATTGCATTATTAAAATGTTGGTATGTGGCTAAACTGGGCATATGACTGAGCATTCCATGATTTTTGCGGGGAACTCTCTGTTGTTGAAAAGTCTATTCAATAGAGTGTTCTGCAAGAAAATGTCCAGTCAGAATACATACCTGAATACCTGTGGATGTATATTGTGTGTGGTCTGTGTCTTTATCTACCTTAGTGAGTACAGCTCCAACTTTGTTTCTTTTGGTATGTTTTTTTATACTTGTAGTGGGTGCCCATTTGAATCTGGTAGGAACAAAATAAATGTTGTATTAGGTACAATAGTTTTCTTTAGAACATTTGTAGAGAGTGTGGTGAGTAAGCTGTGGAAGGGGAATTCGGGGGGGAAGATTAGTCTCAGGCATCTTCAGGCATTCTATCTGGAGAAGACTGTCTATTGGTTCCGTCTAATTCTGTAGTTGTTTCCCCTATCAGATTGCTATTAATGACAAAGCTCATTCTTTCAATGAACTTGCATATTTCAAATGACTTAACTAGTAAGTAGATAGTTGTGATGGGACTGAAGTTGCTGACGTCCAGGGAATCCTAAAACAAAGATTTGACTAGAATGTTGCTTTACCTTACTTTGCGGATTCGTAGACATTCTCGTTGAGTTTATTATGTTTGGGCAAGAAAGTCAAAAAGCTGCTAATTACTATTTTTACTGCATAAAGGAAGGGGTCCAAAAAGTAATGGGCAGATATTAGTGATGAGACTGAAAACGTGTCCACATTGATCAAGTCTTTTGTTGATGAGAAATTTCACCGTTCAGAGAATATCTGATCACAACATGACGAATACGTTCTTTATCATCCTTTTGTAAAAAAATGACATTTGCTAGATTTATCAGTTTAGATATTCAAGTCAAATATGATTTGCTAAAAAGTAATGTTACTTTGGCTAATATGCCATTATACTGGCAGAGGCTCCCTATCTGTGATCTGAAGCATGGCAGGAACTATGGCTTACCTTTTATGACTTGGCAGGCACATGGACACAATATATGTGCTGAGTGTATTTCAGAGAAGCACATGTGATGACCCTCATAGAATATTAGTGCTGGCTGATGTGGGACTTTGGGTATATGAAAAATGCACAAATCAATGTCAATACAATTGTGACAAGATGAATTTCTTTCTTTATCACTGAACTTTGCTGTTCAGAATTATTTAATATTGATAATTCAGAATATTTCTTGAATCCCAGAAATTCTAAATATTTTGCTGGACCCAAACTGTACTTTTCCTGATTGAAGATAAAACCTAACTTTTCTAAGAATTTCCGCCCAGAAAGACAATTATCTTAATTCCCTGAGCCCCACAGCTGTGGTCATTGATTTAAATATTTTTGTAAAACACCACTGGGTTAATTCCAACCAGAATGGTAGACAGATGATTGGTAAGTTATGTTTTTCATTGGAATTGCAGGAAAGTCTGGTCTTTATGATGAATAGCATCTGTAAGATATGTATCCAAAAGATCTAGCCTCTATAACCAGTCCGCTGGTAGAAGTGAGTCTCTGGGATGTAAACTTGTCTCTATTTTGAAATGAAAATAAACCACAAAATGATTGTTTCCAAGTTTGTGACAAGGTGTGTCTTCCTGGTTGTATTCTGAACAAAACAAATTATACTGTGGAAACCTGTTATTTAGCAGCAATTTATATTGATCCTGTTGGGAACAGTAAAGACACTTTACCATTTTTATGTTTGCTTGGGAAACAATTTAGGGCCCTGGGAAAGGAGCCTAGATTAAAGGTCTGTGTGATCACTCTGAATAATTTAAAGGGCCCGGGGTCTAGAAGGGATTTCTATCTATTTGTGTGTTTACCTGTGCCAATAAGAGGAGGGTCAGAAAGTGAATAGTTTCCCTATTGCTGCTGGTCCTATTTGTGCTCCCTGTCAGTGACTTGGAGAAAAATAGTGAGGTCTTTAGTCATGAAAGAACTGGGAACCTCTGAACTGAGCATTACATTTGTCAAAGGGGCTAGCAAAGCTGTTCCTTCCTCTGCCAGCCCTAGCAAAAGGAAATGACACAAGACTCTATGTATTGAGAACTGTGCATTGACTCATAATGTAAAGAATGAGAAATATTTGTTTATTTCCTTTATAAGGTCCAGCATCAGTTTCATCCATATTACCAAATTGTGAACGTTTTAAGTAGGAGGCCTTTCCTTCTCACTAGTGTTACTGCAACATTTGTGTTTCCAGGTAAACATAGAGTTCATTGAGTGCAATTAGAAAGATATTCTGAATGTATTGGCGATCTACTTATTCTTGTATCTTCTGAGGTATTTAAAATCTTAGCAAAAAACCCTGTGATATCTGCAACGTGATCCTGGCAAGAAGGCTAGGCACAGTCAATACCCTTTTTAGAGTCTTTCCCATAATTGGAGTAAAACACCAAGATCTTGAGGTCCATAACTGATGTGGCAGTAATGTTATGTTCTAAGTATGGTCTGGCATTCAGTAGGTAACCTATTAAGTACTGGCTTACCGAAGAACAGGATTAGCCTACTGACTATCTATCTGACATCATGTTCAGACAGAAGCCATCCAGTGCAATGTGGGTGATGAATTAACACCTAAATAAACATTTGAATACCAAAAGCATCAATTACTCTGTTTTTATTCTAAGAAGAGTTTTGCTCTTCATTAAATGTAGTCATATGTGATGTTCTTTTCTTTTCAGAAATCCCAAACCAATGCAGATAATCAAGATCTGCCAAATCAACATCAGTATCCTAATTTGCAGTGTGCATCATTGTTGTCAATATCATTGACATATTCTACCTCACTCTGAGACTGAGCCGTTTTTGCAGAAGCCTCCATTGCTTGGCTTGAGGGTCTGTGTGGCTAAGAGCCACTAGTCATTAGTGAAGGCTCTCCACCAGTCAAGACCTCTAACAAAGAGTCAGTTTTGTCAAAATGAAAATTCTGGGATAGTCCAGATTGTTTGTGTCTGCAACAAGAAGCTTCGGAAATCCTATTGGTCGTTGATCCAAAACAACCATAGATTGAGTAGTAGGGTAAATGTTATGTGTCTTCTGCAGTAGACACTTTGCACATTGTTTTAATTTGCCTTAAATGGGCCGACCTGTGACATAAATATATTCGTCCTTTACTCGTGCCTTTGAATTTTCAGCAGGCAAGACCAGTTCTTTTATATCTGCAATTTTTAGATAATATTAAACTATGTTGGTATTTATCTAGATTTTTAGCACAGGTATATTTCGATTGTGCATGATATTGAAATTTTGTTGATTTTTATGCTATGGTCATGAATTTATTGATGTGTTTATTGTATTTTAATGATTGCTGATGCTAATCAAAATAAAGAGCTAATGATGATGATTAGCAGTTGCGAATCAGTACATGGCCAAAACTTTCCTGCTTTCTCCCACAGCACAGGAGGGACTGGTGCAAACTTGGATAAGGCTTGTCTAATGATGCTTCAATTTCTTTCGATATATTTTGTATGAAGTGATAGAATTCTGTATAAAAGTATTATGGTTTTCCCTAAAGAAAATGCTCATTAGCATCTGCCGAGTAACAATGTCTGTCTTCTGCAGAAGATGTTATTCAGATGCAATGGAAAATGTTTTGAAAACAAAGTACAAATAAAAATTCTAATGGTGATTGTTAGAAATAGACCTTTCTCAGGGTCACCCCCAAACATTTTGCCTTCCACCTCCCCTTTTTGCTGAATTTGTTTTTGTTGGCTTTAGGACTCTGTGCACTTTAGAACTGGTTTCTGTGCACTTTAGCATTGCTAACATTGCTTAAGCGCTTGTGCTCTCATCTTAAAATATGGTAGAATTGGCTTATACCCAATTGGCATATTTAATTTAGTTATAAGTCCCTAGTAAAGTGGCACTACCTGTGCCCAGGGCCTGTAAATTAAATGCTACTGGTGGGTCTGCAGCACTGATTCTGCCACCAACATAAGAAGCCCTTTAAACATGTCTCAGGCCTGCCATTGCAGAGCCTGTGTGTGTAGTTTTAAACTGCCATGTCAACCTGGCAAGTTAAACCTCTTGCTAGGTCCAAACCTTCATTTTTAATACAGATAAGTCAGGGTAGACGCTGGACAGCCCAGAGAGTAGGGTGCAATGTATTAAAAAATCAGGACATGTACTTTTTAGTTTTTCATACACTGGTAGTGAAAAATACTTAAGCTTGTTTTTCACTACTGCATGGCCTATATCTCACATAGGGTAACATTGTGATTACCTTATTACATGTGATTAGCATAATTTCCAAATGGTAAGATATCACGGATTCAAGTTTGATGTCTCTGTAATCCAAATTTAGAATGGTAACTTATGGTGAAGTCGCCATTTTCTTTCCTTAGCCATTTGGTGCCTTCTCTGATCACATGTTTGAGTGTAGTTGGCAGTTGGGCTTTGTATATTCCGCCTAGACAGCCACACACAATGGGGCCTTAGATGTGACTTGATGAGCCATTCTGGCAGGATGGAGGTAGGAGCTGGACACACCCTCCCCTACACCTGCATAGACTGTGCCCTGGCCCCACATAAATGGATGCATAACTCCCTGTAATGCATCTGGAGATAAGGCAGGAAGGGAGGACATCTGTGCACTTCAAATGTATTTCTTTGAAGTCTCCCCCACTTCAAAGGCACCACTGGGTATAAGTATTGGACCTCAGACACTAACATTACAGCACACTTTTGGACCTGTGAATACTCTGCCAGGAAGAACAACTGCTGTGCTGCTGAAAGGACTCCCACTCTGCTCAACTGCTACTCTGCTGGACTCCTGCTTTGCTGTGCTGACCTGATGCCTGCTGCCCTCTTGCCTGGAGATGAAGGACTGGACCTGCATCTCTTGGACCCAGAACCCATTGTGACTCCAAGGACTAGTTGGCTGGCCTCCTGATCTGAAGCCTCGGGATCATATCAAGCTTCCAACAACCTTGCATCTGCACCTGAACTCTGCCATCGATAAGCCTACCCTGCAAGGGTTGCCACACCAGTCCTGACCCCTTGGAAGTGGGTGCAAGTTGCTTACCAGCCGAACTGACGCATATTTTCTGCTGGGTGGAACATCCTCCAGTCGGACCGATGTATCTCCAAGGTTAAGCGATGCATCATCGAGCAGAACCGACTCTTCGCAGCTGCTGTGTGAATTCGGCCCAGCGCAGAAGATCTGCATCAACCTCGCATCTTTGGTACTGACGCATCACCGACGGCGCATATCCGACCCTGGTCGTAGCACCTCTCATTGATGGCAGCTCTACAACGACGCATGCCTCCCCATCACAACCTACCATTTCCTCAGAAACGGTGCATCACCTCAGCTGCTTGCCGGATCCTCGATGACCAGTCTTTGCATCGCAAGCCCCATCTATAGAATCATTGCTGATGACGCACAGGGCCTCGCACCGCAACCTCGCTACATTTCAGAACCAACGCAAGGCTTCAACTGAGCAACTCTTCTTGATTCAAATCCAAGCAATGCTCCGCAGCCAGGATTTAAGGTACTTTGCTCAGCAGGCCTGCATTGGTCCCTATAGCCAACCTGTGTTCCCTTGCAGTCGACCTGACCTTGTGACTTTTGCCCAGTCTGGCGCAACCAAATTTCTCTTGTTGGCGCTTTGTGCTTTTTGGTGCTATTTTACCTTAAAACTTTTAAAATCAATATCTCTAGTTCTACTAATTGAAGTTTTGTTGTTCTGGTATTGTTTTATTAATTAAAGTATACTCTATTTTTCAAAACATGGTGTGGGATCATTATGGGTGGGGCTTTCACTGTTTCACTGTTTGAAGTGTTGCACAAATAATTTACTCAGTGCCTTCAAGTTAAGCCTGACTGCTCTGTGCCAAGCTTCCAGAGGGTGAGTGCAGGTTAATTTGGGGTTTGCTTGTGCCTTACCCTGACTAGGATTGTGGTTGGTGCTTGATCAGGGCTCACACCTTAGTCAACCAGAACCACAATTTCTAACAGTAACCTCTCCAGGGACCGAGAGGCTGACAAAAGACTTTAAATACCAAAACTGAAAGATGACAAAAGCACAAAGCAGCAGAACAATCTCGTTGAAGGTGCGGACTGCAGAGTTAGTAGGCGAACCAGATGGCGGTGCCACACTTACCGCAACATATGTGGAGCCGAGTGTAATGTTGAGGGAAAACAGGTCTTTGATTATCCAAACAAGAGTGTATTGGCTTGTCATTAAGCAGCATCAATTCTCCTTGAAATAATGCTGCAGTGAAAAAGCGGAGGGAATATCAGTCCTCAGCTTAGGTGGAGCAGACACAAATGAAAAAGGACAGGCTTGAAATTAATTGTACGACATTAAGAAGTGGAAACCATTGTTGTTTTTCTCTTTGATTGCCACTTCCCAAAATGCTTTTAGCAGGTGTAGTTTTGTGTTTTTTACTTGACTGCTATTTTAATAAAGGCATAATAGGAGCCTCTGGTCTTGCTTAAAATCGCCTTTATGCTGCCGGTCCCCTTAAAATCCTGATCAGGGGGGTACTGCATCCTTTTCATTCCCTTTCCATCTCTTCTGCGCCATTACCATGGAAACCAACAGTAAGCAAATGTGGATGAATAATTGAAGAGGCTTTAAGAGGCTTTAAAAATCAAATGTATTACTTTTTCATTATCATGGTATTTTTGTTTCCTGTTGTTGGTGAGCAAAATTGCTGACATTTTCTTATGGCAGAGAGCATCTGAGGCATGTGTGACCTGAACAAGGTTGTATCCCAGGGACAGTTGCAGTTTCTTGTTTGCCTTTTTATTTGCATTGCCACAATCATTAGAATCTTTTTAAACTCACATGGTCGCAGGTTATTTCACTTGCCTCTTCCATAATGGTTGCGCTATAAATATTTAGTGCGCAAAGTTATAATTACCATAGCCATTCTCTGCACCACTACATAAACAAGCATTGGCATAGCCAATAGGTCTCGCCTTTGGGACCTTGTAAGTGGGTGCCTCTGAGGAACCGAGAGCTTGAAGAAACAAAAGCGGTAAATAAAAATAAACAAATCAGCCATGCACTTTAAACATAATAATTTTCTTGCAAAGCAACAACAAAAAATACACGCTATTACTGCACACCCCTTGCCTTACGTTGTGGCTGCTAAAATAAGGATGGTTGTGTATTTGGGCATAAGCGAAAGCTGAAATATCGAACAAAAGTACCTGCTGCGCAAGTTTCTTTGTTGCGTTGACATATTTGAGAAGACACATCAGTAGCACAGACGGAAGTTGTGGACCGTCGTATTATTGTGGTCAGGATGGATTAATATTTGCACTTAGACAAAGTGTTTAATTTGTGCCGGTTGTTGCAGGTGGTGGGCTCCGGCAGTTATTTCTGGGGACCAGGACTTAGATTTCGTAATTAGAGTTTGAACTACATCAAGAGAGAGAAAGGTGGGAACAAAGGAGGAAAAGAAAGGATGTAAAACGGTGAAAAGGTGAGGAAATCAGGCATGAAAGAGAGCCTGCAAGAAGGAGGAAGTGCAGGGAAGTGAAAGAAAGAGGGAGAGGGAGGGAGGAATTCACTAAAGGCGGCCAATATATTCGCCGTGATGGGGGCCTGTCCCTTCCTTCACCTCGCGCCGAGGCTGCCGGCCACGTGCAGCCAGGAAGCGCGTGCTGTGAAGATCGCAGCGCGCAGCTGCCACAAGCCATAAGCCATCCGCGCGCACGGCTGTAAAGAAACACAGGCGGGCTCTGTTTACACAACAATGCTTAAACACCACAGTGAAACTGGGAACAGTTATCAGGGGGCCCTGTTCGTTGGCCTCCTTTTCAATATTATATATAACAAGCCATAGTTGGTGCTTATTTATCTTATGCAGTTAACAACCATTGACAACTAAGCCACGCCCTTAATTACATTGGCCACGCCCCTTTGCCTGCCACCTATCCCTTAGTAACTGCACGTCAGAGTGCTACAGTTTATATCGTTTTATGGCATTGCTATCCAACATTGATCTACAAAGGTTGCAGTATCTTCACATTTCCAGCGTAACCACTGAGTATGCAACATTTACTATTTAGATTCACTGTATGCAAATGTACCTCGGATTCCCTGTTAGGCCCGCGTGGGGGTGGAGGTCTGCATATTGTTATGTCAAATGAAACTGTGGACATATTTAGAATGTTATCACTGCTTGTCTGGTGGATACTTTGGGGGAAAGCTAATAGGTCATTCAGGGAGGATTATTATTATTACGCTGTCTATATACTATGTATAATACTATTCCACGACGACCGGCTCCACCGATGTTTGAAATGGAACTTTACTTTTGGATTGCAAGCATATGCCCTCCACGCTTAAGCGGCAGCATTTTTCTTTTTACTACTTTAAATTCTTTTAATTTGCATAGGGTTGTTGCCTTTGTGTGTTTTATTGAGGATGTGTGCGTGGGGGAATGCAGGAAGGAGTCAGTGGGTGGATATATGGGTGCGCGAGTGCAAGGATGAGTGACAGACAGCATTTGTGTGATAAGATAGAGAGTCCCTAAATTCCCCGTGATCGGGAGGCACTTTCAGTAATAAGCCAGACCTATTGGCATTGCCGACAACCACGTAACACGTGAAAAGTTCAAAACCAGGCCTGCAGCAGGTACTGGCACCAAACATGGAACAATTTGTGAGCTCTGTGCAGCAGTTCAGCTTGTTGATAAAACACTGGACGGATATCAGTGCAGAGGGCGGAAGACGCCATGGTGTCGAAATGCAGATTTCGCGGTGGGGGCTCTGGATAAGCCCCCAAGCACACGTACCCCTGGAAAGGTCTTCACTCACGGCCCCATTTCAAGGAGTGCAGCAGTATCTGGGGACTAGGGAAGGTTTATCCACTCGGAGTGTCAGGATGTACTGACATCCTCGCACCTTTCAACATTTGGGCTACCTAACAAATTATGAGAAAAAAAACAGAAGAAATACATTTTTCCCGCTTGCTTGGATAGGAGTGGGGGTATGTGTTGATGAGCAGACATCTAAAACATAATATGTTTTTGCTTTTAAAACCGGGAGTCTGCCGCCTAAACCAGGAGTGCCGTAGCGCGTGAAACCTGCACTCCCTGTGGCGGGCTCGCTGGGGTCTGTAGCGGCCTAACCCCCCTCCCTCATCTGCACTGCGTGTTTTCTCGACCCCCGGGGCGGAGGGGTATCGGATGTGCCTGGCATCCGCGGCGCAGGTGGACGAGATGTGCTCAAAGGGAAACAGAGGTAGTATAGTGAAACAAGGGTACCCCGTTAGAAGAACCTGGGGTTAACATGTGTTTTAGGAAAAAACAGCGGTTCAATTTGGCCCAATCGGGTCCTGTACAGCCAAGTGGAGTCCTCGAGAAGGACACAAGGTAAAACTTTTTGGGGTAGACAATTAATCATTAAGGGAGCACGAAAGTAGTAGGGGAGCATATGTAGTGTAAAATAAACATTTTATTTTACACAAACATGATTAACGACAGTCAAGGTAAACAGGTGCTCACATAAAGTGACAGGTGCGTAATGTGACAAGGTGCGGTGAACTCTAAAAACATTACATCACATTGACAACAGAGTAGGAACTTCGCTTAAGTTAATACAATTGAGAGAGTTCCTGTTGTAGAAGTCGACGGCGTTTCGATCTTAGGGACTTAAGATCATCATCAGGACAATAAGTGAGCAACCTGAACCTAAAGGGGAACAGAGTGAAATTACGATATGTACCCTACATTTCAACTACTAACAGCGTGGGAGTGCTCCCAGTGTGATAGCATATCTTAATTAAACGCTGGCACACAGTGAAGTGATATAGACCGTTACCTATTTAAAGAGGGCCAGGTGAGTAGCTTGAAGCTCTATCAATTCCAGTGGCCCCTAAGGGGAGTTGCGCGCATTATATCAATTATCAATGAGTGGACTAACTATTGCACTCATACATGTGTCATGCTCAGAAGCGTTGTGTGAACTTACTTCCTACAAGAACCACTGAGGCGTGGGTGTTGTAGAACCGATCTGTGGTTAGTACAGTGTTGTATTTCTTGCCTCGAAGTGCGTCTGGGGAAGATATGGAGTCCGGGATTAGGGCTCACTGATATCGAATTATTGAACACAGTTAGCTGAGTGAAGATATTACTCACATACTATTGTTCGCGCGGGACCTACTTCCAGCCGGAAGTAGTATGGGAGGGCAATCTGGTCAATACTGCTCTCATGAAGGGCGGGGACCAACTACTGTGGGGGTGGAGGGAGGCAGAGTTAGAATATGCAGTGGATATGCCTATATACAGTGGATATGCCTATATACAGGGATCAAGGCAACTCCATATGGTACACTTACAATTGTGAGGGCAGGGTAGTGAAAACCCGTTGACACCGAGGGGTTCGGTGGGCCTCAAGGATGCCCAGGATTTTAAGGGAGGAGGCGCGGTTAATCTGTGGGCATGAAGGCCTGTAATACAGAAGGGAAATTAATAGGTACTGAACTGTGATGAAAGGGGTGCCCGAGTTATCAAGGGTCTACTCACCCTTCTCCGGAACGGCACTGCGATGAGCCGTCAAGAGGCCGTCAATGTTAAAAACAGCCCAGCCTGCTGGGGAAAACACAAGTTTAGACCCGGGGGCCAGTGTGAAGGTGCCTATTAGTGGGACAGGGGAGGAAGAAGGAATGTGTACTCACGGATGCGGCGCTTCACAATTGGAGCGTCAATCTGAAATTAAGAAGTGGTGCCATTAGCTGCGCTTGGGATAGATGAAATACCACTGCGTAAGGGGGCCGGGGGCAAGGCACTTACTATTTCAGGCTTCCAGCGGGAATCAAACACCAGTCTGGTCGGCGCGCTGCAGTGAATCACTCTGTTGCGACAGAGTACGTTGTTTGGAGGCGTGGTTATAAACTTTGCCGGCGGCGATTACGTGGCACAGAAGGGGAGGGGCTAAACATCCATTCTCGGTGTTACTAACAACTAAAAACTAAAAAGAGGAGAAGAACGCGCATGTCAACTCTAAAACTAAAACCCCCTGGCGCGTCTTCAAATGAGCGATGCCTCTCTAGTTTACCTGGTCTTGTGAGAAATCTAGCTGTCTTGCGAGACGTGGAGGCTGGCCAGCGGTAAAATTGGAGATAAAAATTAGAATGCCAAGACAATGGCAGCAGGGGCCATATACAAGGAGATTCATATGAGAAAACATTCAGTGTTACAGTGCCTACCAGGAAATACTTATGTCTAACCCGGACTGTTGTAATATGATTAATGGCCCAAAATGTACATACATATTACACACACAGTTAACAGATACCTCTTTGTTAGCATGGGAGGTGGGGAGAACAGGGCTGTGGATGCAACTGCATTGTGATCTATACTAGGTGGAATGAAACAAAAAACAAAAAACATGGCTAGGAGAAGGTAAAACAGAACACTGTGTCTGCGGTGTGATAGGAACATCATATAGTCATTGGATCAACATATAGTCATTAGACCATTAACTGCAGGCATTCCATTCATCAACGGAGTTCAAACCATTCTCAATGGTGCGGCAATTAAAAATCCATTTACATTCCAGCCGATTTAGGATAGACTGTTGGTTTCCTCCTCTTGCGTTGGTATGAAGGCTGTCAATCACCTGCCACTTGATTTCATTTTCAGAATGCCCTTTTTGTAGATAGTGTTCCACCAGGGGTGCAGTAAGGATTTTGCATCTGATCCTGCTTTTGTGTTAGGTAATCCTAGCCTTTACCTTCTGGGTTGTTTGACCAATATATCGCAGTTGACAGGGGCATTCAATGCAATAGATGACATTCTGGGAATCACAGTTACTAAATGCTTTCAATACATGTTTGTGGTTACCATACTCAAATACTTTAGTGTTACTGGTAGTATCGCATGCCATGCACTGATTACATTTAAAGTGACCCACAAGCGGTGGCAGGTTAAGGTACGTATGGATAGAAGTGTCCTTTCTAGTGGGTGTATGTGCCCTCACTAGATGGTCCTTGATGTTGCGGCCACGTTTGAATGAGAAAAGTGGGGTACCTGTGGTGAACTCTAGGGGATCTAGAACTGACCAATGCTTTTTACTAGTTTCGTTAGTTTGTTACTCACAGAATTAAAGGTGGTAACACAAGTGATTCTGGATAAGGAAGTCTTATCTCTAGGTTGAAGGAGATACTCCTGATGAGCGTACCACGCCCTTTTCATAGCGCGTTTGACTAGGCGTCTTGGGTAGCCTCTATCTGTGAGTTTTTTACATAGTACTTCAGCCTCTTGGAAGAAGTCTTCCTTAAATTTACAGTTACGCCTGATACGGAGAAATTGGCCGTATGGTAGGCCGTCCCTGAGTGCCCTAGGGTGCGCGCTGTTGTACTGTAGCAAGGTGTTCCTTTCAGTGGGCTTTCTAAACAGGGTTGTGTACAGTTCGCCATTTGCATTCTTAATAGTAACATCCAGGTAGTCTACGCTAGCATTATCATAGCTGTATGTGAATTTGAGATCAGGTTGGGTACTATTCAGCCAGTCACAGAAGGTCTTAAGTTCATTTTCATCACCAATCCAAATCATGAGTACATCATCGATGTATCGACGCCATAGGAGGATATTTCCGAGATGTGGGTTGGTGGAATTAAGAATGGTGTTAGTTTCCATGTCATCTACGAAGAGGATGGCACAATTTGGGGCAAAAATAGCTCCCATAGAGGTGCCTTTGCACTGTCTATAGTAAGTGTTTTGAAACAAGAAATAGTTCTTGGTTAACGCAATTTCCAGCAGTGTTATAATGAATTCAGTGGGGACCCTGTGCGGAGCTGGGCGGTTGTTAAGGTGTTTCCTGATGACATCAATACCTTTCTGTTGGGGGATGTTAGTATACAGAGACTCTATGTCAAGCGTGACAAGGAGTTCTGTATTTGGATCAAAGGGCTGGGATTCGATTAGGTTAATCAGATGGGTTGTGTCTTTGACATAGGTAGAAGTATCTTGTACCAAATCTTTCATAAAGAAGTCAATATATCTTCCCAGGGGCTCTAAGACAGAGCCACAGCCGGAGAGGATTGGCCTACCCGGGGGTGCCTCCGCATTTTTGTGCACCTTGGGTAGTGTATATAGGACTGGTGTACGAGGTGTCTTGTTGTTAAGGAAGAGGAATTCGTTTTTACTAATGAAGCCATTCTCCAAACCATCCTTGGTGATGGTAAGGATGTGGTCACTAATGTCATAAGGTTTCTGCACATACAGAGCTATGCACAGGATAATAGGACCTCGGAATATAGTGGTGAGCCAACCATAAACCTTAGCACCCAAAACCCCAACCCAACTAGCTTTAGCGTCCCATTAGCACTAATGTACCAATGATTAGACAACCCAGAACACGGTATCTCTCTCTCAGGACTCGCAGAGGCAAGAACACTCTTTCGTTACTCTCGTACCTGTCCACAACATGCGTAAGAAGAGACACTTTATAGTTCAAAATATTTATTTCAACTTACGTGCCCTTAGATACAGTACACGTGTCAGTACTAATAGCATAATACATAAGAATAATATAATCAGCATAGTTACTACTCCATAGAATACGAACGGGGAAAGCATCTCATAAAGCAGTGGATATATGTCTAACTAACATTACCACCCTCCCCGTGCTAGAAGCCAGTTTATTATAATAATAGAAGACCTTTGGGCTTTGACTAGCGAACCCCCATACCTCAGTCTCTTGATGCAAAACTACATCAGCAAACAATCACAGCTCTTCTCTCTGGAAAGGTCGTCTCCAAGTGCTATCTTAGAGCAAGCGAGCGCATTATTAAAAGCACACTAATTTCTCAATGGCAGCTGTACAAGTGTTATGTCTAGGTGCGAGGACGGGCCAAATCAGTAGAAACCAGGGATTTGTTATTCGACCTTGTAACTGTTGTTCAGACTGAGCCCACAAAGGGAATAGGAGAAAAGGTGAGAAACAGAAAATGCAGGCTATTGTAGAACAACTTGGCAATAACAGAGGGCGACAGAACAACATCCAATAGTAACGTGCGCAAGAGTCATCATGGCAGCCAGGCGTGGTAACGTAGCCAGACCTGCCAGGAGGCCATGAGCCACAAGACACCCTCCCCTGGTCAGTCCATCGGCCACGACGAAAATGAAGACAGAGTCCCAAATACCTGAGCAGAATAGAGGCGGTCTACTAACAACTAACGGCAAGTCAATCAATCCAAAAATGTGGAAGAGCAGAAAAATGCTATACCGTCCAGAAGGACATCATTGGAATCGTCAAAAAACGTAGACGCCATCCAGTCCAATAGGTCAAAGCTGCAGGAATGTTCTTCAGAGTATGGAGCATCCAAAAGCAATGCGGGACAGCTTGCGTGATATTCAATATAACTTTGCTGTAGGAGATTCTGAGCAGCCGCCCAGATATCCCATTGTGCCAAAATCCCCAGTGCAGCCGCACGCATCATAAAGCCAGCAGCGGAACAGTCCCGTTCATGGGCCTCTAAGGGACCCACCAACCGAACAAAATCCGGGACCGACAATGACGAATTGGAGAGGCAATAATCCATGGTCCATGTAAACGGACAGCGGATGCAAGACATCATAGGTTGCACGCAAGTGAAATACGCAAAGCGAAAGGAAAGGGTGTAGGACACACTGATAGTTGCCAAGGGCAGAACGTCGAAGCCAACCAGAAGTCGCTCACGGAGCAGCTGGAGGCGTTCGGGATCGAGAAGGGCCCAGTGGTGTGCAGCCATTGCGCAGAAAACAGACCAACAGCAAGACACCAGCCGCCAAAGCGAGGAGTAATGGGAAACCACCAAAGACGCTAGAAAAAATAGAATGTATGAATGCCGGTATCACACCGAAAATAGTTTGAAAGGTGGACACGAGGCCAGACCCCACAACCGTAAAAAAGTGCACCAGACCCTCAGTGTTTGATGCGTTAAAAATACGATGAATTAACTCCCCAAAATGTTGGGGGAGGTCAGTGTTCAAAAGGGCCTGTATTTCACTGTGGGTGCTCGCCACCTGGAGAATGAATGTCTCCCGGGCGGATGTGAGCATAACCTCCTCATTCAATAATAGGGCCTTTATTCTGCTCAACTTATTGAAATCTGCCTCCATGGTAGGAATGGAAGGCCAAATAGAGCTATCAACGATGTCGTGAGGGGGAGGAAAAAGCACATTCTTGCAGCAGACAACTCTGTGTGAGACTGTAACAATATACGGAATGCCAGCCCGTAGGCCACAACAGTCTTCGTTATTTAAAAGCAAATAGCTACCGTTGGTAAGCAAAGTAAAAGTAGGAGAAATAGCAGGAGCAGGAATACCTTTTAGCACACATGCAAGATTTGGAACTGAAATGCTACAAGCCCCGTGCAATTTAATATGTTTACAAATAAGCGAATGACCCACAGTTGAATCACAAGACTCCCCGTGAGAAATACCTCCTTGCCATCTCTAAGGCATTTATACATGAAAGGCAAGGACCAAAGTTCATGCAGGAAAGCACTACCCAAAGGCTGGAAATGGCCTACAGGATAATGTTTCATGCACGAACCGAATTCAAATAGGGAAAAAGGTAAAGCTATAACCCCATGAACTAGCCACACCGCAGAATCTAGTTCCGCTACAGAGAATGGTAAAGGATCCACTTTTTCAATATGTAACAAAGTGTAAGATGCATCTTTCATGGACATGAACTGCTGTTTGTCAGTCAAATTAAAAGGCAGAAAGAGGGCAGTGGTGTTTAACAAATTCCAAGGAACTTTACCCAACTTAAGGGTTTGCAAAGTCCATGCAAACTGCATCACTGAACGCAACTGATTCTGACCATGATACAACATAGAGACATCATCTTGTACAATATCAACAACAGAGGATACAATATTGTTTAATGTGTAAATGCGGGAAGACAGGGTATTTATACTATTGTCAACAACAGCAAGCACCTTTTCCAAATTTGCTTGGTCTATTTCCCTAAGACGGGAAGCAGCTTCCATTTGTGACAGCTTCCAGAGCTCATTATACGCTTCATAAATGAATCTCTTCGGTCGGGGACCACGAGGTCCCAAGATAAAGTCAGATAAGTCAATAGTGCCTGATAGGAGGGATAAATGGTTCTTAACAGAGTCTAAGGACGAATGTTGTAACCATTGTTTACATAATTTACCAACCGAATACGTGGTCACAGTACGAGTTTCAGTAAATCTTGGATCAGGCTTGTCCTGTATGTAACCAGGAACTGTGCCATGAAAACGAAGTTGGCATGCATTAGATGATATGGGCCATGCCAACCAGGGTGACTGTATTAGTGCAGAAACGTTAAAGGAATTGTTCTGAAACTGAGCCTGTAACGCCATAAGGGACATATTAAAATGCAAACTATCATTTGGAAGACTCGACAAGGATGGGATGGTTGGCGCATTTAGTTGTTTAACGGTAGCCAACCCCCAACACGTGGTCTGATAAATGGAAGCATTTAGAAATAGAATTTGGGCTGGGATAAGGCAAGCACGGTGCAGGGCCTCAGTGCCCTGCACCTGCCATAGCTTCGAACCCCAGATTGATTTTAAATCCACTGTGTCTTTCCAATACTCATAACCACCCACCGCCAAGGCGCTCAAAAAGGAACCCGAATATAGTAATTTAGTGTGGGTCAACATTATTTTTTGAGTCGATGGAGATTTTAATTTAAAATAATAGGACCCAGGGTTCGATCGATTAAAATCAGTAAAATAGGTGTATTTATTTCGAAGAGTCTGGGAACTACCTGGTATGGGGTTTGGGCAGTGTTCCCATTGGGTGTAAGTAACAGGGCTGCGTAGTGCACTTGGTTTGTGGAGAAAATGATTGCCCCAATGCTGGTAGCAATACAAATCGGCATAATTCGCAGAATTCATATACAAGTCTTCAGCATTAAAAGAGGCATAATATTTTAAATCAGCAAACAATGCTTCAACTGCATGCACATCCCAATCATCAGAATGAATATTACTTTTTACTACATCACCCATCGAGACTCGAAGGACATTTGGTACATTAATAATTTCTGTCGGGCCATGTATTTGAAAGTTTACCGCATCCCATACGATGCCATCAGCAACTGGAAACGCTGAAATGTTCACAAATGTGTGGTCACGCTTCATGATGTGTGAAGAGGAATGTGGAGCCAAAGTTCCAGCAACACTGTTCACAGCAGAGCGTTCAGGTAAATAGTGACCATTGATGAGTAGAAAAAACACTGTGACAAAGCCAATGGACATGAACAAAAAGACCAAGAAAAGTACCATCCAAATATATGTCCAAGGTGGAATCAAAAAATTGTCTCTAAACCAGGATACAAAAAGACTAAACTTGGACGGGACTTGTGATGAGTTGGAATCCGAGTCAAAAGAATAACGTGTCGGGCTCAGTGGCGTTGTTGGTTGGTGTGCCACCGACTCTGTGGCGGGATAAGTATACTCGTCCTCGGCTATGCAGGGTGATGCAGGGGGTTCAAATATATTTTCAGGCAAATCAACCATCTCCATGGTAACATCAGTGATTGTTCGTGCAGGCGTGCCTCGAACGCTTGTCCGATAAATGGCAGGACAAGAGACCGCTGGTGTGACACTATTTAGGATCGGCCAGATGTTGTAGCTTGACATTTTCCACTGAGATGTATCTGTTTTCCTTGCGACCGGGAAGCGGTGGTAGGATGACTGTACGTGTTCCCTTCAAGCCCAGTACTGGAACCGGTGCACGAAAAGAGGGGCCGAATTCTTTTTGTTCTCCACCTTCTCTCGTACCAGGTCGCCAATCTTCGGAAGCCAGCCGGCAACCGGAATCTGCACAGCAGGGTCTGTGGCTGAAGGTAAATGTGCAATCGCTAGTTTGTCTCGGGCTTCTTGTAAGTCCTCTAACATAGTAGAATGATTATCTACATCGAACTTGGCGGATTGCGCCGCCATGTCTAGACCATCAAGGTCAGGCACAAACATTCGTATGCCAAAGAGCATTTCGTAAGGGGTCCGCCCACCCAGAGGCCTTCTAGGGAGATTATTAAGTGCACGCTGTACAGTATACAAGTGGGCCAGCCAGTTCCTGCCAGTACCTATAACTCTAGCTGTCAAGGATTGCTTTAAGTCACGGTTCATTCGTTCAACGATAGAGTTGCCCTCAGGCCTATACGGAGACGAAAATTTCACCCGCACCCCTAAGGAGCCCATTGCGTCCTTGTAAGCCTTAGAGGCAAACGCCGGACCTTGGTCAGAATGGAAGGTGCCGCATGCAAAAATTCCCACAAAGACACGCAAATCCCTAATGACATTTCGTGCGTCAGCACTCCGTTGTGGCCAGACCCAGATGAACCGTGTGCACGAGTCCACTGCCACTAAGATATATTTATAGGCAGTGTCTGAAGAAAATGGACCGCAGTGATCCAAGTAAACACACCCAAAGGGTCTGTTCGAAATTGCAAGCGAGGTCTGCGGTGGTCTTGTGACTGTTGAAGGCTTGATCTGTTGACAAACGTCACAGGAAAGCACATAAGTACGTGTATCTTTGTATAAACCACGCCACCAGTAACGCTGCTGCAAAATGGAAATTGTCGCAGACACACCAGCATGCGCCGAAGCCATGCCTTCGTGTGCCGCTGCCATCAAGGAAAGTCTGCGGTCCGCGTTGGGGATCAGCCGAACCCCAACGTTAGGTATTGTTACATAAGGAGCCTGATCGGGACCTATCTGGTAAGAATATTTAGAAGGGAAACCTCTAGGGTAATTAATTCCTTCTTTTGTTGCAGCAATAGCTGCCAAGATATCAGTGTCTATTTTAGACATGGATCTAGTAACTGCTGCTACTGAACACGTGAGTACTGCTGATCTGGCAGCTTCATCTGCCAGACTGTTACCAACAGCGTGTGCGCCCACTCGCTGATGGCCTAGGGTGTGAACCACCTGTGTGAGTGGCAGACGTCTTTGTAATTCTGCCACCCTAACCCAAAGCATTTTATGCTTGATTGTGTTGCCTTTAGCGTCTCTATAGTCATTTTGCGACCAAAAGAACAGATTGTCATTGTATGATTGAACACAGTAGTAAGAATCGCACACGATTAAAGTGGTCACATCAGGATTTACGAACTCAAGCGCAAGCACCAAGGCACGCAACTCGGCCAATTGTGCGGTACTGTCCCCGAGTGCCTGTGTATGCACCACAGTGGATTTGAACTTTCCGTTCACAAACGTACCTGCAACAATAGCACATGCGGCTGAATAAGCATGCTTGGACCCCGTGGCCGGTTGTGCCGAACCATCGGAGTAGATCACACAGTTGTAATCCTCAAGCGGCAATAAGGACAAAGGAGGAGGATGAATGAATTCATACTGTAAAAACTCCTGAGTCTGAAGAGAAGAGTCGAAAATGAAAGTGACATCCGGAGACGTCAAAGATGTTGCCCATTGAATCCAATGGGGGTGCAAAGCTTTAGAGTTCGGAACACTTGCTTTCGTCACTGCCTCTAGGGCAGGATAGGGTGTTACCACCAGAATGCGTTTTCCCTGTGCCAGTGCGCGCTCCTTCAGGATCGCCATTTGCACTGCTGTTAGCACTTTCTCCACAGATGAGAACCGCATTTCTGCAGAGGTGTATAGATGTGACTTGTATGCGATGGGTACTGTATCACCTTCATTAAAGGTTAAGTACGTGAAACCCACTGCCCCTGGAATGATTCTAATCACCAAGTTTGTGTGGTTATCACGCGTCAAAAGGTATTTAGACTCAAGAAGGTCTGTCTGCAAAGACTGCAGAATGGAGGTATGCTCCGGAAGCCAGCAAGACTTCGAAAAAGTAGGTTGTATCAAAGCATACAATGGCTTGATACGCTGGGCGTATTCGGGAATATATGTACGTCCGAAGTTCAGAAAACCCAGTAAAGACTGAAGCTTCTTCAGATTAGTAGGAGGGCACAGAAGTGCACATTTCTCCAGAAAATGGGGGCTAAACCCTTACCTTCATTGTTGAGCTCATAGCCCAAGAACAAAACGGTAAATTCAGCAATATGGGATTTGGCAAAGTTAATTTTGTATCCCTGAACCGCAAATTCAAGAATAATGCGGTCCACCCGGGTCAGATGCGGAAACAATTCATCGTCTGTCAGATAAATGTCATCCACATACGAACAGGCGTCTGGATCGATGCCGTCTAACAAAGAGACAACACGAGCGGCAAATACGCCTGGACTATTCTTGTAGCCCATAGGAAGACGCCTGAATTTGAACATTTTACCACCGGAAGTAAAGGCACACCATTGGCCACTCTCCGGGGCTAAGTTGTGCGTGTAGAATCCATTTGAAAGGTCAAGGGTCGTTTTGTATTTTTTACGAACAAGACTGTCTACAAGCGCAGAACTATGGGTATTTTGCACCGCAAAGGTCCGACAATGAGAGTTCAAATGCCGGTAATCCAATACTAAACGGTACGATCCATCGGGTTTAAAAACTGCGAAAAGGGGATTGTTCATAGGTGATACACAGGGTTCAATTACTCCCTGATATTCCAACTGTGTCAGAATTTCTGAAACGGGGCCTTTGGCTTCACGTTTTATGGGATATTGGGGTTGTGGCTGCGGCAACGATCGCAAAGGTATTTCATGGGGGGGAGATTCTTCGTCCCAACCCACGTGATTGCGGAATAACGCTGGAGCCAGGGACACAGCCCACTCTGCTGCTAGAGCCTCTGCTTTGTCCTTTGGGACATGTCGAGAAAAGCTCGGAAGGATTACCTCCTCCCCTTGACGCGCAGCAATTACGAATGGGGGTGGCCAATCCGCCTCTGCCAATAAAATATCATATGAAGAGGTCAGATTTTCCCAAAAATACCTTTAATTACTCGCTGTATATCACCTTCAATTTGGAGGACAATATTAAATAGTCTGTCAGGGGGTGCCACTCTGGTGTCTGCTGTTTCAACAGTAATGAATGTTTCAGTTGCTGTCGCCTCCATATGAGGACGTAGCGCCTCCCGCACTATGGTTACTTCCGTGGCGCTGTCTAGGAGGGTTACTGCCCACGTCCAATTCAGGAGTCTCGTTCTCACCGTCTGTGGCATATTTCGCTGTTACAGCGGCAACTTTCTTCTTCTGAAATTGTGGTCGAAAACGTTGAGCGTCTTCTTCTTTTCCTCTGACTTGTTGTCGAGGCTGGTCTCGTCCCTGTGGGGCCTCATGGGCCCTTCCTCTATCCTGGCGGTCTCCTCCACCTGCCTGTGACGAAGTCTGTGCCTGTGAAGAACGAGGAGAACGCGTATCAGGGATCTGAAACCTATCCGGTGACTTAATTCTCGCTCTATCGCGTAAATCATAAGTACGTTCAGAAGAAACTGAAACCGGGGATGCGCCTCGCGTTCCCGGCTTTGTCTGTTGCTTACCCTGTTTTTTCAGCCTCCAGCTCTTTTTAGTGAAGACTGGTTTCTCATCCTTCTCAGATTGAGATTTGGTTTGTTGCTGTTGTGGTTGCGATTGTGTTTGCAGTTTTGCAAAGGCTTGTTACCCAGGCTGTTTCTACCAATAGTTTTATAAGCCTGGGTAATAATTTTCGGTAATTCTCGAGGCTTGTCCAATTCTGGGACCAAAGCCAAAGCGTTAGCTACTTGAAAGTTCACTGCATCGCCCTTGACATTCGCAAGGATCAGTTCAGCTACTACTTCAAACACTCCCACTAGTCTCATCCCTAATTCCACAGCCGCTTCAGGGCCGTGTTCTTCCTGTACTTTTTAATTACAGAGGGGAGAACTGTCATGGAAGGAGTACCAAAACATTTAGAATATACTGCTGCGAATACCCTACCCCAGTTGTCACATGCTGTCAACTCGGGAATTAAGTCTTTTGGCAAACTAATCGTCAAAATACGATGTTTATCCACTGGAGTTGTATGTGGAAAAACCGCCTCCAACTGATCAAACTTTTCTGCAAGCCAATAAGGAAAATCATCCTTATGTTGTGGTCGTTTGCCCATCACAGAATTCACCATGACGGGACTTATGGTCACTCCGCCTGCAGCAGCTGGTTGGCCAGGCACTCCAGGAGCGGCTCCATGGATGCTGCCTGTAACATATCGCACTAACGCTCGATGCACCTGCACCAAGGCCGCATACATAGTGCGCAGTTCCGCGACTGGTATTGTCATATAAAGCGGATGTGGGGTGTACCCGGCCAAAACAGGCCAAGTGGCCCCCGCTATAGATAAGGGGCCTAAACGAACCGTGGTAGTCGGTTGTGGGAGGGCGCCATTAAACCAAACACGGTGTTGCCAAGCCGTGAGCGGTACTTCAAGATTAGTATAAGGTCTATAGACAGCAGGAACAACGGTGGGTTCATATGCATGGAACAGATTATCGTTCGCATCCACCGCTGGAAAAGTGATCCAAGAGTAGAACACTTCAAAGTGGAAAGCCGGATCGGCTTGAACCACAAAGACTAGGTCAACTCCCGCGTCTGGCACTCCATACACCCGTAAGTGATCCCGGAGTGCTGTGCGGCTATGCGCCGCTATGTCTATACCCGCCATTCCTAACGGGTTTATTCAACAATCTTACACGAGGCAGCACAAAAGGGTTTTTCTAAGAAACCTTTTTTAATAACATCAAGCTTGAAAGAACCTACAAAATCTGCAATATAGGAGGTATCGCCGTCACACACGCTTCCGGAAGCGTACGTGAGGGTTGTGTGGACAAGCACAAGTACTACTCAAGCGTCTCGCAAGTAAGCTGCCCCACTCGTTGGTCGCGCCATGTCATAAGGTTTCTGAACATACAGAGCTATGCACAGGATAATAGGACCTCGGAATATAGTGGTGAGCCAACCATAAACCTTAGCACCCAAAACCCCAACCCAACTAGCCTTAGCGTCCCATTAGCACTAATGTACCAATGATTAGACAACCCAGAACACGGTATCTCTCTCTCAGGACTCGCAGAGGCAAGAACACTCTTTCGTTACTCTCGTACCTGTCCACAACATGCGTAAGAAGAGACACTTTATAGTTCAAAATATTTATTTCAACTTACGTGCCCTTAGATACAGTACACGTGTCAGTACTAATAGCATAATACATAAGAATAATATAATCAGCATAGTTACTACTCCATAGAATACGAACGGGGAAAGCATCTCATAAAGCAGTGGATATATGTCTAACTAACATTACCACCCTCCCCGTGCTAGAAGCCAGTTTATTATAATAATAGAAGACCTTTGGGCTTTGACTAGCGAACCCCCATACCTCAGTCTCTTGATGCAAAACTACATCAGCAAACAATCACAGCTCTTCTCTCTGGAAAGGTCGTCTCCAAGTGCTATCTTAGAGCAAGCGAGCGCATTATTAAAAGCACACTAATTTCTCAATGGCAGCTGTACAAGTGTTATGTCTAGGTGCGAGGGACGGGCCAAATCAGTAGAAACCAGGGATTTGTTATTCGACCTTGTAACTGTTGTTCAGACTGAGCCCACAAAGGGAATAGGAGAAAAGGTGAGAAACAGAAAATGCAGGCTATTGTAGAACAACTTGGCAATAACAGAGGGCGACAGAACAACATCCAATAGTAATGTGCGCAAGAGTCATCATGGCAGCCAGGCGTGGTAACGTAGCCAGACCTGCCAGGAGGCCATGAGCCACAAGACACTAATACCTCTTAAGGGATTGCTGCTCAATCGTTCGTAATGTGAGGTGTTGCTTAATTGGCGAATGATCTCTGCATTATAGGTATTTTTGTCCTGAATCACAATTCCCCCACCCTTGTCGCAAGGTTTTATGACAATGTCATCTCTCTCCTTGAGTTTTTTCAGGCTGTTTTTCTCCTCTAGGCTGACATTAAAGGGTGTGAAATTGTAACTTTCTTTAAGTTTATTGAGGTCTCTTAATATCAAGTGCTCAAATGTGATGACTTCAGGTGGCATTGAGCCGCTCGGTGGATTAAATATTGATACGGGGCGAAGCCCAGTGGTGTCTGTCTTTTTAGGAGGATCCCTGTTCTGAAAGAACCCATGGAGTCTGACTTTCCTGAAAAACTGGAAAATTTCAGCCTGTATATTAAACCAGTTTGGCCTTTCGGTGATTACAAAGGAGAGACCCCTGCTTAACAGAGCAATATCTGTTGAGGCCAGTTGGTGTTGGGAGAGATTAAAGATTGGTATTTTCTCCATGTTTTGTGTGGGGGAGTAGTGGGAAGAGTACAATCAATATTTAGTATTGGTATCCCCACTGGTAGAACCTGTTCCTCGTTTGGCGTTCCCCGGGGGAAATTGTATCGTGTTTTGCCTCTGCCCCTCGGTCTCTCTGTGGTCCGTGTCTGGCCTCTCCCTAAAAATGAGGGGTACAGGAGGAAGTGCTGGGGCCCTCTTGTCCTTCAGAACCGTCTGATTCTGCTGATGAATCAGAGAAGGTTACAGGTTGCCTGTTTCTAAATCTACCCCAGGTGCCTGCAGGGTATCTCTGGTATACTTGGGGGCCTGAGGTAAAAAGTCTTCTTGGAGGTAGGGGTAGGTTTTCTCTTTATTATAGTTTTTAATGTCATTAGATACCTTAATGGATTTCTTGTGGTGTTCAAAGTTTTGGAAGTCGTGAATGGTGCGTTCCAGTTTATCCAAAACTGCCTTTGCGTCTTCCAAGCTTTCTAGTTCTAGGATGGCTTTTTCAAGTTCCTGAATCTCCTCAAGTTCCTTTTTGCTGTGTTCTAGCGCTGTATCTATGCCCAGCACCATCCAGTGGCGCGAGCAGGTGGTGCCAATATGTGAAAAGCCTGTATTAAATTTTTTATCTTGTACAAAAATGGCTGGAATGTTGCGTACTTGTAGTCCGACAGGTATAATATCTGCTCTCAGATATTCCGTCAACATACGGGCGTGTAGTTCAGTGCGGATATGCTTTTTTTTAAGTCTTTCCAGAGAAGTCAGTTTTTCACTAGCCAAGTCTGTCGGGGCCCCAATGACTGATGCTGAGGAGTGAAACAGTGAGGGGCCGGTGAGTATTTTCGCTATATATTCCTCTGTGTATGTAGGAATTATTGGTGTAGACATAGTTTGTTAAATAATGAGCAATCAATCTGTTCTAGAGACAATGTAGTCAATACAAGGTAGTCAATACAACCACTCAATGAGTGGAACCCTTGCAGTGTAGCCACTGCGCGTAAGGTAGTATAGTGAAACAAGGGTACCCCGTTAGAAGAACCTGGGGTTAACATGTGTTTTAGGAAAAAACAGCGGTTCAATTTGGCCCAATCGGGTCCTGTACAGCCAAGTGGAGTCCTCGAGAAGGACACAAGGTAAAACTTTTTGGGGTAGACAATTAATCATTAAGGGAGCACGAAAGTAGTAGGGGAGCATATGTAGTGTAAAATAAACATTTTATTTTACACAAACATGATTAACGGCAGTCAAGGTAAACAGGTGCTCACATAAAGTGACAGGTGCGTAATGTGACAAGGTGCGGTGAACTCTAAAAACATTACATCACATTGACAACAGAGTAGGAACTTCGCTTAAGTTAATACAATTGAGAGAGTTCCTGTTGTAGAAGTCGACGGCGTTTCGATCTTAGGGACTTAAGATCATCATCAGGACAATAAGTGAGCAACCTGAACCTAAAGGGGAACAGAGTGAAATTACGATATGTACCCTACATTTCAACTACTAACAGCGTGGGAGTGCTCCCAGTGTGATAGCATATCTTAATTAAACGCTGGCACACAGTGAAGTGATATAGACCGTTACCTATTTAAAGAGGGCCAGGTGAGTAGCTTGAAGCTCTATCAATTCCAGTGGCCCCTAAGGGAGTTGCGCGCATTATATCAATTATCAATGAGTGGACTAACTATTGCACTCATACATGTGTCATGCTCAGAAGCGTTGTGTGAACTTACTTCCTACAAGAACCACTGAGGCGTGGGTGTTGTAGAACCGATCTGTGGTTAGTACAGTGTTGTATTTCTTGCCTCGAAGTGCGTCTGGGGAAGATATGGAGTCCGGGATTAGGGCTCACTGATATCGAATTATTGAACACAGTTAGCTGAGTGAAGATATTACTCACATACTATTGTTCGCGCGGGACCTACTTCCAGCCGGAAGTAGTACGGGAGGGCAATCTGGTCAATACTGCTCTCATGAAGGGCGGGGACCAACTACTGTGGGGATGGAGGGAGGCAGAGTTAGAATATGCAGTGGATATGCCTATATACAGTGGATATGCCTATATACAGGGATATAGGTCCCCCAGTAGTTGGTCCCCGCCCTTCATGAGAGCAGTATTGACCAGATTGCCCTCCCGTACTACTTCCGGCTGGAAGTAGGTCCCGCGCGAACAATAGTATGTGAGTAATATCTTCACTCAGCTAACTGTGTTCAATAATTCGATATCAGTGAGCCCTAATCCCGGACTCCATATCTTCCCCAGACGCACTTCGAGGCAAGAAATACAACACTGTACTAACCACAGATCGGTTCTACAACACCCACGCCTCAGTGGTTCTTGTAGGAAGTAAGTTCGCACAACGCTTCTGAGCATGACACATGTATGAGTGCAATAGTTAGTCCACTCATTGATAATTGATATAATGCGCGCAACTCCCCTTAGGGCCACTGGAATTGATAGAGCTTCAAGCTACTCACCTGGCCCTCTTAAATAGGTAACGGTCTATATCACTTCACTGTGTGCCAGCGTTTAATTAAGATATGCTATCACACTGGGAGCACTCCCACGCTGTTAGTAGTTGAAATGTAGGGTACATATCGTAATTTCACTCTGTTCCCCTTTAGGTTCAGGTTGCTCACTTATTGTCCTGATGATGATCTTAAGTCCCTAAGATCGAAACGCCGTCGACTTCTACAACAGGAACTCTCTCAATTGTATTAACTTAAGCGAAGTTCCTACTCTGTTGTCAATGTGATGTAATGTTTTTAGAGTTCACCGCACCTTGTCACATTACGCACCTGTCACTTTATGTGAGCACCTGTTTACCTTGACTGTCGTTAATCAAGTTTGTGTAAAATAAAATGTTTATTTTACACTACATATGCTCCCCTACTACTTTCGTGCTCCCTTAATGATTAATTGTCTACCCCAAAATTTTTTACCTTGTGTCCTTCTCGAGGACTCCACTTGGCTGTACAGGACCCGATTGGGCCAAATTGAACCGCTGTTTTTTTCCTAAAACACAAAGGGAAACAGAGGGCACGGTGGGGCTCTGTTCATGGGGGAGGGGGAGAGTCACAGTCTGGCTTTGTATTCCAGAGGGAGGGAGGGGGGCTCCAGTCGCTGCAGCAAAGAGCTTCCTGCTGCGGCTTGGCCACCGCCGCACCCTGCGCGGCTCAGACGGAAACACCCCCAGCGCACGCACTCACAGGTCACGGGTGCCCTACAGCTGCTGTGGAGGAAGGGAAACACGCCCTGAAAAACACGGAGGGGGCCCTGGGCAAGGGAAGTGGGGAAGGAAAAGGTAGAAGGAAAAAAAACTAGGGCGCGCGGCAGCGAAGCGAACACATGCTGCTGCGCGTGCTGGCCACTGACGGGAATGGGCGGAGCAAAGGCGGGACATGCGCCCGCCTTTGCCCAATTGCGTGCTGGATTTTTTTTTAAAAAGCACGCGAAAGCCAATGGCAGCCGCGGAAAGCAAAACCACACGCACGAGCGTGAGGTTAGCTTTCTAAAGCCCTTTCTAGAGGTCTCGCGCTGCGCAAGCAGTGCTGAGCACTGCAACGCTAGGCGCGAGACCTAAAAAACGAGCCCTGATATAAAAAATCAGTTAAAGAGCTAAAATATTTATCAAACAACAAAGAAAACAAGAGGAGGATTTTGAGACTTACTTCAGAGCATGCAGGCAGATTTATAGACGGAATGGTGTTTGTTTGTTGAGGTAACAGGCAAGCAAGTCACAATGGGTACGCGGGAATCTGACAGAAGTTTGCTACAAGGTTATGATAATAAATCATTTTTGTATTATAGCAGAGCTCCGTCATTGTGGTTCTTAGTGCGCTGGCTGCTTTGAACTGTCATCACGATAGACACAACAATAAGATATCTCCTGAATTGGGTCATCGTAATGAATCTGAGGACACTGAGACAAAGATACTAGTAGTTTGGATAGCTAAGCAGAAACAACACTTTTTTGCGGAATTAAAATCATAAGTAGGTCCGAAACTTGTCACTGAAATGTAATTCCACACAACGTACCAGATTTACTGAGGCTCTGCGCCGCGGCAGGGTGGTGGAACGCGACGCAAAACAATGCTTTGCTATTTACTTTCCAGTTTTAAAAGTATTTTGTGGTGAAAATGTGTCTTTTTCTCGGCTCAACTAGTGTTGTGTGCTGTTTTGTGTAGCTTTGCACTAAGAAAGCTTTTTTTGTGGTTGATCAGTACAATCACCCATAGGTTTTGACATAAAGCCCAGTCTGCTAAGATAGTGTAGTGGGCTGGCCCCACAATACTACAGATAGCCAGAAAAGCCTTTGTGGAATAAACGAACACCTCCCTGAAGCAGGCGTTAGCTAGGAGAAATGTTTCATATTCTAAAAAAAAACATACACTGAGGGTGTGCTGATGGACACAGCACACATCTAGTGCATAGAAGCCTTCTGAAATGTTTCTAGACATCAGTGGCATAACAATAGCCACGCAGTCCCATGGTGGGGGGGTACCCGAGCTCCAGGGGGGCCCCTCCGGCACTGTGCACACATAGTGGGCCCCTGGCCTGAAAGCTCCTGACTGGGTCCGTAGCGTGGGGGGTCCCCTCCATGTATTTTGCAGGGGCGCTGATAATGTGAGGGTAACAATGGTGAGTCGGGTGAATGATGTCAGTGTGATGAAGGGTGATGGTGACACTGTGGTGAGTGATGTGACAGTGCAATGGGTAGCAATGGTGAGACTGGTGAGTCATTTGAGAGTGTGATGGATAGCAATGTTGAGAGTGTTGTGAGTGGTCAGATTGTGATAGGTAGTGAGGATGAAATTGGTGAGGGCATACAAGTGTGGTGGGTAGCCATAGTGAGAGTATGGTGGTTACTCAATTTGAATTAGTGCAAGCAATACAAGATAATGATGGATAAGTGTAGCCACAGTAAGTGATGCAAGCGTCATGGTGAGACTGTTGTGAGTGAAGGGAAACTCGGATCGATAGTGATGATGTGCAGGGCCGGACAAGGAAACCAAAGCAGCCCTGGCAATTTTGTAGGTCCAGCCCCAGAGGGGGGGAAGGAGGGCGGGGGGTTGAGGGGCGGTGCAAGTATGAAGCACTGCTGCTTTTGGAACTGGGGGCCGATATTGCAGCACCACTGCAATACAGGCCCCTGTAACAAAAAACTGGCCTCCACTACTGCAAAACTGGCCCCCAACCTTCCAGCCTCTCTGGAAAATGCCCGATGCCTGCTACGGCCAGTCCCGCTCTGATTATGCGACTTTGGAGAGAGATGAAAGAGTGCAATAACTGGTGATGTTAAGACTTTGGTGAGTGATTTAAGAGTGTCATGAGTAGCAAAGACAAGACCGTGGTGAGTGGTGTGAGACTGTAGTGGGTACATATGGAGTGACTGTGGTGAGTAGTATGAGAGATGATGTGGCAGTGATGCTTTGTGAGGGATTTGAGGGTGTGATGGGTAGCAATTGAAAGATTGTGGCGAGTCATGTGTGAGTGCAATGGTTATCAATGACGAGACTTTGTTGAGTAATATGTGAGTATGAAGTGAGCAGTGATGAGTGATGTGAAAAAATGTATTAGCGATGATGAGACTGGCGAATGTTGTAACAGTGTCATGGGTAGCAATGGTTAGAGTGTGGTGGAAAGCAATGCTGAGACCAGTAAATGACATGCAAGCATGATGGGTGGCTGTGGTAATTGATGTGAGATTGTGATAGGTAGTGACTGTGATACTATGGTTAATGATGTGTTAGTGTGATGATCATCAATATAGGAAGACTGGTTCTTTTATGTGAGAGGGCTATGGGTAGTAATGGTGAGACTGCAGTGAGGGCTGCAAGAGTGTGATTGGTAGCTACTGTGAAACTAATGAGTCAAGTGAGAGGGGTGTCCTTGGTAATACTGGTGAGTGATGCGGGAGTGTACTGGAAATGGGTAGCAATGCTTCTTAGACTGTGGTGAATGATGTCAGTGTGATGTGTAGCAATGATAAAACTGGTAAGTGAAACATGGCTAAAAATGTTCAGACTGGTGGAGAACATTGTGAGAGGGTGATGGGTAGTAATGGTGAGACTGGTGAGTTGTGGGAGAGTGTGGGAGTGTCACTGATGAAATAGGTGAGTGATGTGAGATTGTGATGAGTAGTGATGATGAGATTGTGGTAAGTGATGTAAAAATGTAATGGGTAGTGATGAGGCTGTGCTGGGCGGGGTGACTGCAATGAGTGGCAACGTTGAGGCTGTGGTGAGTAATGTGAGTGTGATGGGTAGCGATTGTCAAACGGGTGGTGAGTGATGTGGGAGTGCATTCTGTAGTGATGACGAGGCTGGTAAGTAATGTGAGTATGAGAGGCAACAATTGATTGTGGTCTATGAAGTGAGAGTGTGATGGGTGGTGAAGGCGAGACTATGGTGAGTGATGAGAAGGAGTTTGGTAGCGATGGTGAGACAGTGGTGAAAGTTAAAAATCTGATGAGCGGCAATTATGAGACTGGTGAGGGAGGTGAGTGGCGATTGACTGTGAGAGCATGTATGAATGGTCGAGGGTTTATTGGCAGATAGGGTAAGTTACAGAACATTGTTCATTTAAAGAGGAAATAGAGGAGGAGTGTATTTTAACAAGCTCTTCTGATGATTCTGACAAAGTTCGGTCTTTCAGAGGGAAAACTGAAAAGTATACCCTGTATGAATTGGTAAAACGATGTTCTACCGATGCCTTCCAAGCTGAGAATTTACATATTCTGCATAAAAGTGAATTTTAGAATTGTAATGTGTTATCCCCCTTCCTAGTCCGTTTAATACTCTGCAGGGAACTTCGCCTCTGAATAAAAATGTGTAATTTCGATGATCGCTGCACAGGGAAAATGCCAACCAGACAAAGGTGATGCCAGTTGAACTGTAAGTTACAAACATCGAGTTGAACAAATGGCAGAGAGATAGCAAAACAAAACGGAAATGAGTAACAGAGCACTATGACAAAGACGCACAGGTAGTGCTTATTTTGTAAAATATTAAGTGCCAGGTCTCTGACCAGGAGGCCACTGCAACTTGCACCACTCATCACCCTTGTCATCACTGCCAAAACAGCTACTAACCATCTCTCTCGCATGTAAATGCGGCAGTTCAGATAATTCTAGGTCCCCAAAGCTAAAGGAATGGTTAGGGAGGCAGATATTAGCAATTTTAATGTACATTGTATTCCTAAACTACCCTTGTTCTGCTCATCTCTAAATTAGATGAGCAGCGCCACCATGTGGTGGACAGTTCTAAGTATGGTGTTGACAATTAGGTGCCGAGCACCGGAAACAAATTAAGTGCCGGTGCTTAGCACCAGAAAGCTCCGGCTCAAATTAAGCACTGCGCACAGGGCAGAACACTTCTCATGCTGACAGAAAAGGGAGCCATAGACTTACATGGCCACCCAACTTCATCAGACTAAACGCCCCCTTTAGAACAGGGAGCCATAGACTTACATGGCCACCCAGCTTCATCAGACTAAACGCCCCCTTTAGAACAGGGAGCCAAAGACTTACATGGCCACCTAGCTTCATCAGACTAAACGCCCCCACCCCAAGGAAGCACTATCCATCAGGAAGACTCGATCTGGCGAACATTTACAGCAGTGGATGGAACATGTTACATTTTTATCTCCTTTTCTACGCCAAAGTCAGGGAGTCTTGCAATTCTGGTGCAATCCCAGGTTTACATACCTTTGTAAATCTGGGATTGTGTCAAAAACCATGGGTGGGTCCGTGGGAAAACCCACACTCCACCGAGGGAATGCTTCCCTGCAGCAAGGTAATACAAGGCAGCAAAATGTGCTGCCTTACGCTACTTTAGATTTACTATACCGCGCAGAGCTACACAAGGTGGCTTTGCATGGCTTAGTAAATCCCAGTTAAGGGCTTGGGTTGCCTTGCATCACACTGTGTGATGCAAGAAGAACGCAAGCCCTTAGAAAATCTGCCCCATAGTTTGCATGGATAGTTCATTTCATGGCTGTCCTGTTGGACAGAGTGGTGTAAGGAATGTAGTCCATTTGGTTGGCTATGAACAGATGGGTTGAGGGGATTTCAAACTGTTGTGCAGTGAGAGATTGCTTAAAAAAGAGCTTTGTTTAGAGGCTGGTCCGATAGGTCAGTGGTAGAATGTAGGAATGAGGGTGATATAGTCTAGAGTATAATAGAGTGATCAAATCGTAGGGACAACTAGAAATTTGATATGAAAGTGCAGAGAGACGTGGGGTAGCAAGCTATTTGGAGCTGTTAGAGATGGTATTTATTTATTTATTCTGTTTATTTTGAAGGTTTTATATAGCGCGAACATGACCCTTGCGGGTATCAGAGCGCTTTACAAGGGAAGAAAGATGAACAAAAGAACACAGTATGCCATAATTATGTCCTGCTATACAACATCCGTTATGAGGGTTAGATACATTGTTCATGTGAGTTTACTCATGAGTAGAGACTTTACTTCTTTCTTTAAAGAGGCAGTAGAGGGATTCAGTCTGGTTTCTGGGGGCAGTGCATTCCAGATCCCTGGAGCTATTCCAGAGAAGGCCTGGTTGTATGTTTTCTTTTTGGCAAATTGTTGTGGTTTCAGAAGACGAGTGCTGGAACTTCTGGATGATCCGTTACCACATGAGAGCTCCAGTTTCTGGGCAGATAACTCGGGGTATTGTGATGAAGGGCTTTGCGAGTCATGCAAGCGATTTTTAGTTGAATTCTTGCTTCGAATGGTAGACAATTAAGAGCTCTAAGGTCAGGGAAATGTGGCAGTTTCTTTTAGAACCCATGATGAGCCTTGCCGCTGAATTGAGGGAGGCTCTTAGAGGGGCCGTTGTAGATCTGGGAAGTCCGCAGAGAGTTGCACTCCCGTAGTCTAGTCTGGGGATTACTAGTGCTTGAAGTCATTAGTGGGAAGGAAGGGTTTTCATTTTCTCATAATGTTCATCTGAATGTTTGTTTCTTTTGTTGCGGCACTGATATGTTTCTGCATGTTTAGATTCCTGTCAAGTGTTAATCCCAACGATTTTGCTGAGTCGATAATTTGAGGCTGGCAGTTGAACGCTGTCAATTGTTTAAGCCATTCTTCTATGATGGTTGTTTGGTTGGGTGGAGCGATTAGAAGGAATTCAGTCTTGAGGGTGTTTAATTTCAGGTGGTTTTCAGCCAGCCAAATCTGTGGTTTTTTTAGAGTTAAATTGAGAGATCTAATATCCTCCAGAGAAGTGACCTTTAGGTACAGTTGTGTATCGTCTATGTACATGTGATAGTGGATTTTGGAGGAGCTTAGAATTTTTGTGAGAGGTTCCATGAATAGGTTGAAAAGTGTAGGTGAGAGGGAGGAGCCTTGGGGGACTCCTAATATGACTGGAATGGACATGGATAAGGATTGATTCACCTTGAATCTTTGGGATCTATTTTGAAGGAAAGAGGTGAACCAATTTAGTATGGATTCGGATAGGCCCATTCTATATTTCAGGAGGTCCAGAAGATTGTCATGTTTGACGGTGTCAAATGCCGAAGATAGGTCGAGCAGGATTTGAAGACAGGCTTTGTTTCGGTCTAGGATTTTTAGTGCATCATCCACTATGTGGGTCATAGCCGACTCAGTACTGTGCCCTGCGCGAAAGCCGGATTGGTATTGGTTGAGCAGGTTGAATTGGTCGATGTGGTTGCCCAGATGGATGTGCACACATTTTTCTAGGAGTTTAGCCAGAGTTGGGGTGTTAGAGATCGGGTGGTAATTATTTAAGTCTGTGTGGTCTGCTGTTTTTTTTAGGATGGGGGACACCTGCCCAGATTTAAAGTTTTCTGGTATAATGCCTTGAAGCAGAGAGGTATTGATAATCTTGGTCCATAGCGGCAGTAGCAGAGGTCTGAACTCATTTAAGTAATTGGCGGGAAGAGGATCAATGAAGTGGGTAGAGGGGTTCAGTGACATGAGCGCTTTTAAGATTGCATCTTCACTAAACGTTTTGAAGGAGGACCATGCAGCGTTATTTTTGAGGGCGAACTTTGGTGTGCATATGTTAGGGGTTGCTAGAAAGGGTGATGGGGTGTCTTTGGGGGTGTCAGTATGAAGTAATAAGGCCTTATGTAGGTCCATCTTCATGTTTTCTGTCTTCTCAGTGAAGAAAGAGGCAAATTCTTCGCAGCTGGGTAGTGCGCTCTGTCCAACTTGAGCAGGGTATGGTAAGCCATTTTATTGAGCTTTGACTAATTCAAATAGGTTTTTGGGTCGATTATTGGCTTGGTCTAACAGGTTCCTAAAAAAAGTTTGCTTTTGACCTCCTGATATTTCTATAGTAGGATTTTCTGGTCGCTCTTAGCAGCTTAAGGTGGTCAGGGGACGGGGATGATCTCCATCAACGTTCAATTAATCTTAAGGTACGTCTGTCCGCATTGAGTCTGCCGTCGTACCATGGTTTGGAATCTTTTGTGGAGAGCTTCTTCAGTTGTAGCGGAGCAACTGTGTCTATTGCCGTAGTCATGGAATCAAAGTAGTGATTTGTCAGAGCTTGCACGTCAGATAGGCCTTCAGGGGGAAGCAAGAGGTTGGCACTAGAGGATGTAAGTAGATTCGTGCTGGGGTTTTTTAGGTTCCTTTTTCAAATTTTAGGTTTCGTAGGTTGGGCTGAATATAGCTTTACTGCTTCATTAATGAATATGATGGAATGGTGGTCAGACCAATCACAGGGGAGGATCGTTTCGAGCCTACTATGGGGGATATTCTCAAGAACGTGCGATAATCATCGCCAAAATAGGTTAACGCAATTTTTCACATCGCCGTCTATCGCGGGAAAATAACTCCGTGTTAACGTCGTATTCTCAACACGGCGGTAACATGCGATAGTTTCCCGATAACGTGTCAAATGTCCATGATAAAATTACCGGGACGGCGATAAAAATCTAAACCCGAACGTGAAAAAAGTTGCGATGGGCTCAACTGTGATAACAAATTCAGCGATAAGCAGCGCCAGGCCTGCAAGTCCCACAAGTCAGGTGGGAAAAATCACTATAAAAGCGGCAACAAAAAACACTAACAAAACACAAACTACTGCGAAGCACCATGGAGGTAGCCGGAGCAAGTACAGAGGACAACCAGAATCCCACAAGCCCCACGGAGGACCAGCCTGGGACCTCGGGGACAGGGAAGGAGAAGAATAAGAGGAACCCGCGTTTCAGTACTCAAGAAAACCAGATCCTCATTACGGAGGTGATAGAACACCACCACCAACTGTTCATCACCTCCACTGTGTCATTGGCAACTGAAAATACAATATGGCAGTCCATCTTGGCCACGGTGAATGCAGTCGAAGTGAAGAGAAGGGAAGTGGACGACTGCAAGAAGCGCTGGACTGATGTGAAGCGCAAAACCAAGCTGAAACTCGCAGCCAACCTGAAAGCAGCAATGCAGACTGGAGGTGGGAGTCCAGCGACACACCAGGAGCTGGATGATATGAAGGAAATGGTGACCCGAGTCATCATTGGGGAGACGGTGGCAGGAGTTGGGGGACCGGACACTGCACAACATGACCTGAGCCAACAGCAACAGGGTGAGTAACGACCAGGGACTGGGGGGACGGGGGGAGATGGGCACAATGGCACACATGCACAATTAAGTATAGCACATCTGCGGCCAAACCATGCCCAAGAGTCACAACTCCGACCAAGAGCCCAATTTACCCAAGTCTGCAATATCTCAGCACTGTATAAACACAGAAGTGAAAGGCACACCGCCTGAAAGGGATAAGGGCCAGCCAAATCAGAGCTGAAGGGGCAAAACACCCACAATGCAGCACACACACATAAGAATCAGAGCACCTCAACATTGACAACAATGTGGTACAAACTGCAACACTTACACAACAGAACAGAGGACACAACTGCTGCCGCTTGTGTGTAGAAAATGGCCATTCACATTTGGCATAGCAGGAAACTGTGAGATGATAATGTACAAGTACAACCTCACATCCCTGATGGTGTAGAAATGTCAACTGTCCCGCATCAAATAGGCATCTCCTCACAAACAGTCACAGTGTACATTGTCATGCAGTCTGTTAGTAAACGTGTACAATGCGTGAACATACATGTGAACACAATGTCAATCTGCATCTCCCCTTCACATTGCAGAGGGAGAATCAACACCTCTTGCAGAGCAGACCCAACAACTCAGCACTGATGATAAAGAGGACCTCCCCAACATCGACACCGACGCCCTCCAACAGCTCATGGACAGCTTCGGCACCCCAACTCCAGGAGCAGGGCAGCACAGCGGCATCGAGGAGACCCCACCCCCTGCACAGACCACACAGCAGGAAGCACCCACCACCACGGCTGTCTCCCAGGACCCCCACGACCAACACATGGCATTCCAACGCCATGTGTTAGGGTGCCAGGAGAAGATGGCTGATCAGCTGTGGGTGGGGTTCGACCTCATGGCAGCCAAACTAGATGCCATACGTGGGTGTCTAAGTCCCATCAGGGACGACTTACAGTCCCTAATGGACACCCACTGTCCGCTCCATGCTCTCCAACAATCCATGGCTGACATCACTGGAGTCATGACTCTGTGCCAAGAACAACTGTCTAGTCAGAGTGGCTCCAGCGATGTCAGCCGGGAGTTGGGACACATAAGGAGAATGATGGAGAGCTTGGAGCAGATGCAGGTGGAAAGAATGTTTGTCTCGGCTGCACACCAGCGAGATGTAGCTGTGATCTTCCATGCCCTGCAGATCCTCGTCATGACATTGCCGCCACAAGGCCTGGCGCGGATGAATGCTGCTGCTACTACTCCATCCACATCTCCGCCCCCTGAAGTGTCAGTGCCACACAGTGCGGCAGACATTCCACCTCCGGCCCCTGATGTGTCAGTGCCACACAGTGATGCAGACTAAACACCACCACCCACATGTGAGGCACCTGACACATCAGAGGACGAAGATGATGATGAATCTGGCTTTGTGGTAAGAATGAAGTGGTAGCATTCATCTCTGCCATATGGCCTGTATCAGCTTGGTTCTGCCCTCTGCATGATACCCTGGAATAACACCTTCCACTGTCTCCCGATACACTCAGCGACACTCACCTTGGACCTCGACATGGACTGCCATATTTGGTTTGGTGACCAATGACACAGCAATCACACTGCGGACTGAAGTCTTCCTTTTCCGATGAACTTGTCAATCCCTAAAGGACTCTGACTGGCCCTCCATGGGGCAACAATGTAAAGTGTGGTTTGCATGGCCCGGTACTGGTCCAGCTTCAACACTCCACCGAATGTGATTAAAACATTCTAATTCACACAGATGTGTCATGGCTATAAGCAATCAAGTATGAAAGTATGGATGAATGTAGGGACAGTGATTCCACAAAAAGGTACCCCCTGGGTAATGCTATCAATGCACATGTATGGCCGTGACCCAGATAGGCAGTGAGATACACATTGTCATTCAAATCAACACTCATCACAGTTGAATACAAGTGAAGGTGCGTAGACTTTATTAGCATATGCGTGTCAGTACGGGCAAGATAAGTGCCACAACATGCAGACCAATGCTGCAGTATGTCAGAATGAGGAACGTTGCCAAGCGCCGCTGTCCACTCCGGAGGAGTGCCTCACCTTTCACAGGTGTGTGTTAACCCGCGTTGTTGTCTACTCATGTATTCAGAGTCCAGGCGAATACAGCCATGTCCACTGTTGTCGTGGGATATGTGACCAGATCTCCAAGGTGTCGGGACATGTGCAATGGGTTCCAATCTGTTGTGGCTGCAGGTACATAGTTACTCGTCCATGAAAGCGATTGCAGTTTCGTAGGCTATCATTTCCAACATGAGGTCGATGTTGACTTCATCAAACAGGATGGCGAGGCAATCCATTAGCAGGTCCGGACAGATGTGCTGCGTCCACCCCCTTTCACCAATTAGCACTTCAGCCCAATAGGGGAGCGGTTCAATGTGGTCACTGCACACGAGGAGTTGTGTAATCTCCCAGGTCCAGCTGCCAGCATGTATGCCAAGTATCAAGGCATCCCATAAACGGGTATCACAGTGACATTCCTGGCGTGGGCCAACAGGGGGCGCACACACATGTCAAAATCCAGTTCAGCCACCGTCCTGTTGGATAGGCAGACATCCATGGACCACTCGAATATGCACGATCGACAATGCAACACAGGCTGGACGCAGGTGACGTTGGCAAGGTGGAAGCTTAGCCGGTAACTGATCCGCAGCACTGCCAATGGCAGTGCCCCCCGTAAATGCAGCATACATGCACGGTACAGTTCCACGTGACAGGGGTTGTGCATGTGTCCGGGATGTTCTGACATTGCGTTAGTGGCACTGGTTGAAGCGGCACTGTTCTGACCTGCGCCAGTTCTGTGGATGAAATGCCACAGCTCGGATCAATGAGTTGTTTTAGTGTGCAACAGTTGTACGCCTGGGATGGTGTGGGAGTAAGTGTGAAGGCCATTCCATGCAAGATAACTTTGAACAAGGACTTCTGTGTGTGGGGTGTGTATACGTTGGTCTTTCGTCGGGCTGTGCGTAGTGTGGGAGTCGTCATCAGCTGCTATAGTATCTGTCAGGGGGTGCCGGGCACATGCAATTCCGAGGTCGGAGGTGCAGATGTGCTTCCGCCTGATAGTTCAGACAATGGAGCTTTCATCCCTAATGTTAGTTTGTCATCTGATTACATTCAGGAAATGTGATGTGGCTTGTTGGGGGTGGGGTGGGATGCGTGCAACTTTGGGATTCATGTTTGACATGACTTGCATGTGGCAAATGAGCAGCATCACTGTGTGTTACATTGCCTCACAGCTACTCCTCCCTCCCCCAAGCCTATTTACTTGTGTGCGCTGCGAGGTTGCATCACTTGCACTCCTACGGCACACCATTGTCATGCCTGTCTGCGCATGTCCACAAGTCTGACAACTACACTGTGATGTTGGCCGCTGAAGGTGGGCGGCCACTTGAGTGTAGGCCTATGGTAAGGATAGGGCGGACACAGATGTAGAGTTCATGCCTGGCTGAACTCGCTCTGATTACGGCTAGGCATTTGGCACATGCTGTGGCAATACAAATACACACAACACTTGGCATGTATGAGCCAAGACCCCGAGCGGTCTTGCGCTCCTTCATTTCTCCGTTCGTGCAAGCCCGCCCTCCGGGTGCATGCTACATTGCAACATTGTCAATTGCGGGCAGGGTGACGCCGACACTACAACAGAGACACACCCATTAGTTACTTCTTTGTCCAGGCCAGAACTGAACCACGCCCAGAGCCCCGGGCAAATTCTTCACACCCCTACGCTGTACTGGCATACGCCGGCCCAGCCCACTCTGCTTACGCTTACAAGGGGGGGGGACAAAGCTACATGTCCAAGGTCTTACCCACTGCCTGAGGTGACATGGTTGTGGCCGCTGTCCACAGCACAATGTAATGTGGTAGGGCCCAGGGCCATCATGCATACATAATGACCACACGGACACACTTAGATAGATAGTGGAACTGGCTATGGGCACGTGCGCCCCACCCCTTTTTATTACCAGGGTCACATGTCCAGTGACGCCTGTGCTGGATGGGTGTGGGGTGAGTGTAAGCCAGCCCTCAGGGAGTGGTTGGTGCTGGCAACAACTAGAACAGTGATCAACGTTTCACACACACAAGACTCAATCAGGAAGGGTCCATGTCTTGAGCTGCACAGAGTTAGTGGCACCTGAAGCGCTCAGCGGGTGCGCAGCCTGCGATGATGCGTTGTCCGGGCGGGCCGCACTGGAAGCAATGTCTGTTGCCTACTGTACTGCGCCATCAATAAATCAAGACTCGATTTGAATTGGGGGACCTGCTGACCGTAGTATAGGCCGGAGGCAGCGGTCAGCAAGGGCCCACAGCCACGTGGTGTTGACTTGAGCTGCACAGAGTTAGTGGCACCTGAAGCGCTCAGCGGGTGAGCAGCCTGCGATGATGCGTCGTCTGGGCGGGCCGCACTGGAAGCAATGTCTGTTGCCTACTGGACTGCGCCATCAATAAATCAAGACTCGATTTGAATTGGGGGACCTGCTGACTGCAGTGTAGGCCGGAGGCAGCAGTCAGCAAGGGCCCACAGCCACGTGGCGTTGACTAGAGCTGCACAGAGTTAGTGGCACCTGAAGCACTCAGTGGGTGCGCAGCCTGCGATGATGCGTCGTCCGGGCGGGCCGCACTGGAAGCAATGTATGTTGCCTATTGGACTGTGCCATCAATAAATCAAGACTCAATTTGAATTGGGGAACCTGCTGACCGCAGTGTGGGCCGGAGGCAGCGGTCAGCAAGGGCCCACAGCCACGTGGTGTTGACTTGAGCTGCACAGAGTTAGTGGCACCTGAAGCGCTCAGCGGGTGAGCAGCCTGCGATGATGCGTCGTCTGGGCGGGCCGCACTGGAAGCAATGTCTGTTGCCTACTGGACTGCGCCATCAATAAATCAAGACTCAATTTTAATTGGGGGACCTGCTGACCGCAGTGCAGGCCGAAGGCAGTAGTCAGCACACACATAACTCCGTGGTGCTGTGCCGCTGGGTGCGCTGGGGGCCTGTGTCGCGGAAGACAGCAATCGGCTGTGGAGGCTGGTGGTCACGGCGGCGGACTCATGGCAGGGTGAGGGGCGCCACCCTGGCAGACGCGTTGGCCATCCCGGAAGAGAACCACGCTCAGAGCCCCGGCCTAATAATTCACACTCCTACGCTGGACTGGCGTACGCCGGACAAGCCCACTCTGCTTACGCTTACAGGGGGGGGGACAGCTACATGACCGAGGTCTTCCCCACTGCCTGAGGTAACATGGTTGCGTCCACTGTCCACACCACTACAAACACCAGCAGTATATGCCCACATGGATATGTCTGTGCTCTGCATACTGAAGTCTGTCCAGCACATCACCGCCACACTATGCATTGTATACATTCTTATTCATGGGTGACTTGCCTCCTTCACGCATACTTGGTTCCCACCTCTCCCCACATTCTGCAATTGTGTGGCTGAGGGGCCATGCCGTTTTCGGAAGGTCAGCTGCCTTGTTCTGCGATGCCTGGGTGGTAGTCCGGGGGGGGCGGAGGGCCTGGGGGTGGTGGCGGTGGGCGTTGTGGACCTCTTGGGTCTCCGAGCTGCATGATCAGTAGCTCCATGACATGTGTTGGTCTTCAGATGTGGCTCTGGGCTGGGCTCCCTTTCATACTGCAGGTTGTCATCCTGCTTAACACCAGTAAAAGGCATGTGTTTAATCCCTGCTGCTATCGTGCCTTATCGCCTCTTTTTGGATCGCATCGCAGATCTGGCTAGTCGTTGAGAATATCGCGAAGTGGTGTTTGCGTGTGTTTTTGCACGGGAACGCCTACTCTGCATATCATTAGCGTTAGTTGTCGCTCTCATCCGTGGCGATGTTTTTTGTGGCAGCTATCGCTGGAAAACTGGCGATATCGGCAGTTTGCACCAGCTTGAGAATAGGGTGAAAAATCTATCACCACTTTTGGGGCGCTAAAGTGCGGATAAATTGGTGATAAGTCCTTGAGAATATGCCCCATGTGTGTTGTGGGTGGGGCAGTAGTAAGTGTATATCTTCTGAGTGGGGTGTCTAATCCTCCAGATATCCTGCGCTCCCAAGTTCCCCATTACCTTTCGGAGTCTCTCTGTCATCCAGGGCTTCGTACCTCAGTGAGGACGGTACCTGTCCAACTCAGGGTCCAAGACACAGTTGAAGTCTCCCACCCAAAGGATCGGAGCACCTAGGTCTGACGCTAACACCTGCTGCAGGGATTGGTAGAAGTCAGGGTAGTCTACATTCAGGGTGTATCTGTTTAGTATGACTATGTCTCATCTATCCATCTTAGGCCTCAGAAGGATGTATCTACCATTAATGTCAGCTTCCATGTATTGCAGCGAAAACGGCGTCCCTGGGGCTACACAAAGAAGAACGCCTCTGGCGTAGGTAGAGTATGATGAGTGAAAAATCTGTCCCCTCCACTTTCTTACCAGCCTCTGGGCTCCTGCATCATCCAGGTGAGTTTCTTGTAGACATGCCACAGATACGTGGTGCCTCCCGAGGAATGAGAGAACCCTATAACGCTTGGTGCATGTGCCCAGCCCCTTAACATGTCAGCTCATGAACTTAGTCCCCATAGTTGTGGTAGTACTCTGCCCTTGTGTCCCGTGGCCCTGTGTCATGCAGAGTCATCCTATCCATTCTATGCTGCATAAAACAAGTGAAAACATGTAATGGAAACAGATCCCGACGTCCCGACGTCCCTCCCACGGGCAAATGACCTGCAACAGTGCATACAGTTAAGCCCTCCCCATGCTTGTGCCAGGACGTGCACAGCCTCCCCTTCAGCCCACAAGGGGCCGTGAAACTTCGCCAGTGAGTATGGCCTCCCAGCCTAGCCCATCCAATGGATCAAGAGAACCAGTCCTGGGAGCGTCCCCCTGAATGAGGCCTATACTCCTCAGTGCTCTAGTCCGCTAGTGTATATGTTTCCGCAGACTCCCTGGTCTGCTGTGGGTCAACGCAGACTCCCTCACACCCATGAGAAAATCTCCCTCTACCTCCCCCGTCAAAGCTTGGTGTGTCTGTCCCGAATAGCCTCCCAGACTATAACCAAGAAATCATTGAGTCCATATTTTCATCCAGTGTCGTGTAGAGACAAGGCTGAATCCAGGATACTTTCAGGGATCACATCTTCTGTGAGGATTAGCATTGCAGGGACAGGCTTCTAGACCGATCCCCGCTCAGTAGCCTGTGGAGAGGAGGCACGCGGCTCCGGAGTCTCCACCCGCATAGTTCCATCATCACCCACAGTGATTCCCTGCTGACTCGGCGGGTCGCTGTCCGCTGATCGGTTTCTGCGCCATCTGCCTCGTGTCCGTTCCCTATCCCTTCCGGTTTTCTTTCCACTCCCGGGGGGGGGAGCATCCCCCTGGATCTCCAACCACTCCCAGACCTCGTCGGGGGCTTCAAAGAAGTGGGCCTTTCCCTCCGTCATCACCTTCAGCTTGGCTGGATAGAGTAGCATGTACTGCAAGTGAAATTCCTGGAGCTTCTGTTTCACTCCCAGGAAAGTTTTTCTTTGCTCCTGGACCTGTCTGGTGTAATCGGGGTATACGTATACTTTGCTGTTTTCATAACATAGGTCCGTTGCCTCCCTTGCTGCTCGCAGGATACAGTCTCTATCATGATAGTTCAGGATTTTTGTGATTATTGCCCAAGGGGGAGCCCCCAGAGGCGGGGAGGGAACCAGGGCCCGGTGCACCCTTTCCACCACGAACATGTTCGAGAGGCCCCTGGGACAGAGCTTGGTATGTATCCAATGTTCCAGGAAGGTTTCTGTCTTGCCCTCCATGGCCCGTTCAGGTTTTCCCAGGACTCTGATGTTGCTGTGGCGCGCGCGACCCTCCACCTCCTCAGCCCTATGCTCCAACGCTCCTGTAGAGTTAGTCAAATTGTGTCACTTGCTGTTTTAGTAAGGCCAACTGTCCTTTTAGCTGCACAATGTTCCCCTCAACTGTTGACACTTTATGTGTCACTTTGCGTAGATCAGCTCGCAGCAAATTCACCTCAATTGACACCATTTCTATTTGCTTCTCCAGGCCAGTTTGAGACCCCTGGATGGCCACCAGAATCTCCAGCCGAGAGGGCTCACCAGCGCTGTCACTATCACCATCAGGACCCATCTGCCTAGTGATGCGCTGCGGGGGGAGGCGCTGGGTAGTGTACTGAGTTATTGTGTTAGGAGGGGAGGAGCAAACTGGCTTATCCTTTCCCATCTTTCTGTCAATAAAATTACCCTGCACAGTTCGTGGCTGGTCACTGTAGAGTAACCCGGGCAATCAGCCCTCTCAGGTACTCTGTCTCCAAGGCAGGGTCACCGGTGTTGACCGTCTGGGTGACCGGGGAGGAGAGCAGTCCACACACCTCCCATCCCGCCGGGTCCCCTTAGTAATCTATAGCAAAAAGGGGGGGCAGCCCAGCGTCTCTGAAGCTCCCCTTGTGTCCCTCTCAGCAGCACACAGCCCTATTCACCAAGCCCCGGTCCAGCCCCGAGGGGCCCTACAGTCCAGCAGTGTGACCAGAGGGGAAGGCCCAACAGCAGGGAGCACAAATGAGGAGGACCACTCAGGCCGCCACCCCCGGGGGGCATGCAATCACCCCTAGCAGACACGGCTGCCGCAGTGATCTGGGGGGGTAAGCGGCCCGATGCAGTCCGTAATTGGCCGGTTGCTCTGCTCAGTGCCCCCCCCTCACCCAGCACACCCACCTCAGGCCCTCACCAGCGGTCAAGGATCACTCCTCCCGATTCAGCAGGCAGGCGCTTCTGGCTTTTTCCCTTTCTTGCAGTCCCCCGGAGTCACTCGATCCCTCCCAGAGGCCGGACTGTGCCTCCTCGCCACCACAGAGGATCCCCAGGAGCAGTGCCACACAGGGTATCAGGGCATCTGGTTAGGGCCTGTAGCAGTGAGGAGACTTTTAGTACTGTGTGCTGTGAGTGGGCACCCAGTGGACCTCGCCCACCAGCACCAATCACCTCTTTGGAATCTCCCCAGGGGCCATCAGGAGTGGAGACCTCCATCCATCCTCACTCTGGCTCACTTCGATGTGCCCCAGGGGGTCCGCGGCACCAGCAGGATCCCCCTCTCTCTGGCCATTAAGGCCCAGGTTCCTCAGGTCGAGTAATGATCCCCTGTAGGCAAGGCTCCTCTGCCTCCAGCCCCACAGCAGGGCCCCCGGGTCACCTGTCAGCCAGGCTCTGTTTCTGTGGCCACCCCGGGTCGGCCAGGGTCGGCCCCACAGTGGAGGAACCGCCTCCCTCCCGCAGCATCACAAGCCTCTCTCCAAGTGGTGAGCACGAGGCCGCCCTCATCCCAGATGTTGTCTCGTAGCCCCTGGGCAGTCTCTCTCACCTTCCAGCCCAGGACGGGTCCTGCAGTTTAGACAGGGTCTCCCAGCGCTCTGCTCATCAGTTGTCCGGAACTTCCAACAGTTGCGGGCCGAGATCCTCCGGCTCCGGTCAGGGTGCCCCGGTCCGATCAGGCCTCACCTCTGTCGCATCTCGTCCTCCGGACATCATCAGGGTCCTCGAGTCCGGGGTCAGCAGGAAGTTCAGCTCCGAAACAAGGGCCGCTCCGGAACATTCCGGGCCGGCTCCGCCGCTCAGCGTCCCTCTTCCTCTCCCGGTGACAAAGGCCTCCATTTGTGTGGAGGGGACATGAGGCTCCCCCATCTCTCAGACGTCGGGCCAGTCACGCAGCTGCAGCCACTAGGTAACTCCTGAAAACCTCCAGCTATCTTGGCACCCCGGTCAGCCCAGGCTGGCAGCAGCAGTGTAAGAAAGGGCACCACAAGACATGGGCCCTCCGGCTATCAGAGGCAGTCGTCAGGTGCCGGCCGATGTACTCGGGCGTAGCGCAGGCCACCTTGGGTCGAGCAGGCCTCGCCCACGCCATGTCTTGTCCGCCTGACGTCTCCAGGCTCCTTTGTTTTTGCTTAAACTCCCCAGGCAGAGACTACAGGGGAGAGGGAGCACGGCAAAGAGGCGGATGGCACCCGGGGCGCCTCCAGACAGGATATTTGCAGGATTATTTGGTGGACCGCCCGGGTCCCTAGAGCGGGTTAGGAGTATCATGCATTGGGGTCAACTGCTTCCCACTCTGGCAAATTGTGAACCTGGTAGGTGAGGTTCGGACATGTTGGTTGTTCATTTGGAAGAGAATGTCTTGGTACAACTTTCAGGGTAATTGCTGTTGAATGCAAGAAAGGAAGAAATGTAATTGGTAAAAGGTATGTGGTCCGGCACTAATATTATATGACGAGAGCTGGCACAGAGGTAAATGTGGCAGGGGCTGGAAGATGATAATGAATAAGATAGCACACAAGAAGTTCACCGAAAATTTGGATTTCTGTAGAAGTCAGGGGCCATATTTATAATTTTTTGATGCAACACAACGCAGCAAGATACATTTCTGTACTGTGTAGCGAGAAAGGGAGAGGGCAGGAATGCACCATATCTTTAAAGATATAGCACATTCCAGCTCTCTCCTTGCGCATTTTTGACTGCCTAGTGCCATTGCAGGCAAGGGTGCCTGCATTGCAGGCAGGATTGTTTTGTGCTTGAAGGCACACATTCCTGAACAAAAACAAAAACAATACTTAAGGCTTTTGCCTGGGGCAGAGTAACACAAGGCAGCAACCTGCGCTGACTTTCATTACTTCAGATTTACTAAGCACCGCATATATAGATGTAGGGGGTGAATGAGAGTTATGTACACCAGCAGACCATGGGACATATTTAAAGTGAAAAGGCACAGGGCATTGATGCAAACAAATCTGCAGCGATGAGCTGCATCATTTCACAAATGCATGGATGGGCTGTATCTACTGGAATATGTGCCACTGCTGTGCTCATCCCATTCTCCAGTGCAGGCACCCTTGCACCATGGCGCAAGGGTGTCTGTGTTGGTGCTTGGCTGTTTTTATATGTGCCAGCGCAAGGGAAAACACATGGTGTGCGCCGTATCGTTGTGAATACAGTGCTTTCCTGTGTTTGTGGAATGCCACGGTGTGGCGCAGCTAAAATGCTTGCACCGCCATGTTGTGCAATTTCTATGTGAACATGCCCCTCTAGGTACATATCACCATTCCCAGCACAACTACCATCTGGGGTGCTGCTTGACACATCACACTATAACAGCCTGCCATACCTGTCCATTGGAGATGGTCACGCATAATGTATGTGTAGTAGACACATGAGAGTAAATGAATGATCACAGTGTCATCACTGTGTGGCAGTAAGTCGGCTGCCAGTACCAAATCTGGAACAGCCAGAGGAGGCATGTACACATACAAGTTCATGGGTTTGATGAAAAAGATGTGTGACACCCTGCCGATAACCAGCTCTGGTCATGACTAAATGGCCTGAACATCAGTGATTGGAATCTGACTACTATGACAGGATCCATTCACTCAGAGTAGGCACACAGTGGTAGTGACAACAATGCTGAGATTCAGTCATCAGAAAGGGAAATGCAGTGCTATTTGCAATCCATACTCTTACATAACAGCTGTCCTATGCATCATTATTTTTGCTTCTACTTTTTAAAAGGAGATATCACAACATTAGACAGAGTGGAGCAATGTTCTCATCAATTTTCCAATTGTCTGATAGTGAAAGATGTTTACATGTAGGCTCATTTTTAAGACATGCTGTGAGGGCACGTGGCGATTTACTATTATAACAACCTGCTGATATTTCGTGTTTTTTATCCTTGTTTTAAAATATAGTGTTATGTATAGATATATTGTTATCTGATTTATAATAATATGTCAATAATATATGATATGACAATGTACCTATGTTGACATAATGATGATTGTTTTATATGTATGTACTTTTATGGAAGGGTGAACTTTCCAAATAAAGAAATTTAAGTAAACTGAACAATGCGGAACCGAAAGTACAATGTATTCCACTTTGTTTGTCAACTGCTTTGCCCATGTCAACATGTAAAAGACATCACCAAAAGCATTTCCCCATCTCATTTCAGAGGATAAACCCTCAACTCCTGGCCAGCACCCTGGCCCGGACATCGGTGATGGTGGGGATGATGACAACCTGTCAACCATCAACCAGGACATCCTCCAAGAACTCCTGAACTCCAATAGGACACCATCTCCGGACACTGGGAGGGTCACCAGCGTCATGGTGTCTCCACATACTCCGTCCAACAACCAATAGGCACCACCTGCCACCCCATCCAGACCTCTGGACACTGAGGACTCACAAATTACTTCCCAGCATACTGTGGTAGGAGTCCAGTGGGAGTTGGCAGAGCAGGTGCGGGCAGGGATGGAGACTGTGGTGGCCACCTTAGAGGGAGTCTGTGGGTGCCTCAGTCCCAATAGGGACAACACTGCCACCATCAGAGGCACCTAGTCTCTGCCCTGTGGCCTCCAGCAGTCCCTGGTTGACATCACTGATATCATGAGGCAGAGGCATCAACAACTGCCCTGCCAAAGTGGCACCAGCAAGGGGGCCAACCAACTGGGGGCAATCAGAACCATCTTGGAGTTCATGGAGCGGAAGCAGACTCCCACTTTGCTGTTATGGCTGCCTACCTCCGTTACGTTGCTGCTGTGTTGCAAAACCAGCAGATCCTCCTAGCTGCTGTGCTGCCTTATGTGTTGGAACAGATGAATGTTGCTGCCGGCACGGGATCCACATCTTCTGCCTCTGATGTTTGTGTACCTCTCTTGGCTGCTGCATCTATACCACCACCCTCATCACAAGAGACACCGCACACTTCAGAGGAGGAAGATGTGGATGGTACCTCTTTCCAACAAAGAAGTCTGCAGTAGCATGCATCTGTGCCACATGCCCAGTTTCGCCTTAGCCCTGTGCTGATTAACATGCCAGGTAATATCTGCTGTCTGTCACGAACTCCCCATCCTGTCTGGTATGTCGGCACCCTCAGGGGTCCCTGCTTGCTCACGTTTCTGTCCACTAAGTTGGTTTTTTTTCTTTTCCTTTTCTTGCCACTGCCAATGTTTGTTTCTTTTTACTGTATTTGTTGGTGCTAGGGCTTGTTTTGCCAATGATTGTTGTTTTTGGGTGCTAGCAACAGTGTCACATTATTGGACATGTGCACCTGCCATGCTTATGGGCGTGGCTAAGGCACCTGGCATGCTTATGGGCGTGGCTAGCCATGTGTGGTTGACTGTCACTGAACTGGCTATAAAAGCCCAAGCCTCGCACCTGTCAATGCTTGGCTTAATCTCCTGGTTCCTGCTTCAGCTGGAGACTCTTCTGCCACTGCTTCAGGATTTTCTCCTTCACCACTGGACAGAAGCACGCGTTGGTCCGGGAATGCAGCAAGCATCGGACAGCTAGGTGCAGAGCGCTTTAAGGCTGCGTGTGAAGTGAAAGGCTGTGTGACTTTGACATTTTCTGTTGGTATCGGAAGGCTCGTCCTTGCATATTTGCCATGTGAATTGGCCATCTGGTATATGGTACAAGTGACTTTTGATTCAAGACTATGGCATTTACATATTTGTTTCACGCTTAGCGCTTGGGCATTTTATGTTTAAACTCATTTCATATTTGTATTACGCTTAGCGCTTGGAGTCATTTTATGTTTGAACTCATTTCATATTTGTATTGCTCTTAGTGCTTGGGGTTATTTTATGTTTCAACTCATTTCCAACTTCTGAGAGTTTTGTTTCTACTCTATTTGCATACAACTTTGATATTAAGACAAATATTGTGAACTTGATACCGCGCCTTGCACATGGAAGCATCCTGTTACCCCTCTGATCATCATATTGTATGGACACTGGCTTATGTAGCCCTTTGGGCCTGTTCCTAGATGTGAATATTTGTTTATGGGTGTTTTGTGAAAACGAAATGACGTGTCTAGGTGCCATTCGTTTAACTTGCTGTAGATGACACATAATCATAGCCAGTGACTCCTTTTTGGCAGCATTGTTCTTAGAGAACTATTTTTTGGATTGTGTTCTCCTGAAACCTACAGACAAAGGCTAAGAGAGAATCTCAGCTCCTCTTGAGAACCAGATGCTTAACATAACTTGCTTATTATGAATGTTCTGTGTTGAGTGCACCTGGGTGGCCCAGAAGTGTCTCTGTACTCATTTGTTGCATTTCTTATTTTATAGAGAAACACAAGTCCTCAAAAAAGGCGACCTTACTCTGCAAACAGATCTCCTTGAGGGTGCCGGGCTGGACCAGGCTGTGTGGAGTAGCAGTGTTCTCTCTCTTTTTCTCGGCCCATTCCTCTTCCCTTTTGGGACACCTGCCGGGACTCCTGTAGCAATTTCAGTAGTGCCAAGAGGTGTTCTAGGAGAAGAGGGGACAGTACATCGCTCCTGCAGACAACCTGAACTTCAGGTGAGTGGCTGCGCCACAGTCTTACACTGTCACTGTCCTCATTTTGACTTATACCAGTTCACCTTGACCATTTGTGGACTTTCAATGTGGCCTATCCTCCCTAAAGACAATGTGGCCATCCTCCTGACTGAAACACTCCTCTCCTCAGCATGTCCCATGGAATGTTCCCCACATGAACTCTGTCTGGACATCCACTGGCTCTAAACATCCTTTGGGATTGTTGTCCAATGAACTTAACCTGTGAGCCCCTTCAACATTTGCACATGGAAATAAATGCATTTATAACTACCTGTGTGTTGTCTGTCTCTAGGAGTCAGGATGAGGTTGACCATTGGCCATTCTGGGAGGCAACTACACCAGCTACTTGCCAAAAGGGAATATGTTTTGTGGAGTCCGGGATAGTGATCAGCAGTGAGAGTGTAACTTATTTTGTAATCACTATTTGTTTGAAGACTAGCAAGTGTTTATACAAGGTTGCAAGCATTAAGTTCAACTGGTGTCATGCAGTCAATTTAAATTATGAATTAAGTCACCCTACAAGTGCTGGGTCCACCCATGGTTACTAGCAAGCATACAACATTGGGCTGATAAGTAAACGCTGCAAGTGTGAGTGGGTACGGGGCAGCCATCAGTGTATGAGTCCAAAAACCTACTAATTAGGCAAATGATTTTGACCACAACATCCCTCCAAGGCATGTTGCATTAGCAATCCACACATAGATATTGTATGTGAACATGATTAGCACTGTGTCATATTTCAATTATGAATACCAGGTCCACTGCTCAACAATGTCTGATTTTAAGATGATGTAAAGTCATGGCAAGCTTGACAGATACCTGTCCATAGGTAAGACACCTACTCAAACATGTTGCCAAACACTGCTAATAAAGGCACATCAAGGTATGACCATGTCAGTAGTAAGTATGCTTGGGAACAATGCTCTTCGGTACCCATGGATGGTACAAATTTCACCTTCACTGTATATTAGTGTGCCTTCTGCATCCTGCAATGGCCTATTTGCCATAGGCATTTGCCACAGTAATATGTGCAATATCTTGAAAGTACATGTCTCACAACGTAGTGTAACTGATATGGAAATGACCCATATCAGGACACATTCCTACCTATACAGAAAATCTGTCAGGTATGACATGTAACAATAGACGCAGGATAAGTGCCTCACATCGTACAGAGGCATATGAAACCTCTTATATTTGACCTGTAGCAAGTCCAGGGTGGACCATGCCACAGCTCAGTACATGCTCCCAATATCATAGCATGTGCAACCAACATGCATTCTGTATTCTTCACAACAACATCCATTTTCAGATGTGTATCCACAGCCACATATATTTGCATAGTCTGCCACTGGGATCATGGCTCCCCGTCAAGCGCCGGGACACCTCCTAGGAGGTAGCTGTTCGCGCTCAACAAATGACAGTATTATTATTATTATTAATGTGGGCCATCCCAGATTGGCAAAGTGTTTTCCTTGACAGTACTCAGAGGCTGATTGACATGCAACACATAACCTCAACTTTCATGACCTATTTATCTCCTTCCAAATGTTCATTTGGGATAAGGATGCACATTGAATCTGGCAATTTCCAACTGCATCTGATATCACACTCAATCCTTGCCCTACGCAATTAGCATTGATGAAGGCACTCACTAGTGAAGTTGGGGTTCTTGTAGTTCTCCACCCCAGGTCGCTTGTATGATGGAGGTCAAGTTACAAGATATAACATGTAAATCACATTAATAAACTTACTACATATATTTGATATGCAACAAAAGCACAGTACATATGCATGGCTATTGGCTACCTATGTAACCCTTCAGGTTGTATGTGATCAAATGACACAGTTGACATGCCTGAATATTACACATCGGTAAGGTTTGCTAAGGAGAACATACATATGAAGAACTAAAACATGCACCTGTTGCCCAATTTGGAGATCCAGGCCATGAACCTCATCATTACAAACTTTCACTATGGTAGCTGACTTAGATGATGCTCTGCACCTACATAATTCACATACCATACTCAGTAAGGTGTTGCTATACGGAGGCCCTCTAAAATGCTGACACCAGGCAATGAGTAAGCTATGTACAACTCACTTCATGAGTACTTGTTTCCTAAGTTAGGTGAGTACTGTACCTGTCAGTGCTGCTGAGTGCATGATTTTGTTCACATGTGTCCCATGAATCCCTAAGTTAAAACTTACATATTTGGGGGCTTATTTACCAGCCCATTGCACTTTTATTGATGCACCGGCAGCGCAATGGGCTTCCCCATATTTACAAGGCCATGTAAAGTCACAAAGCGTGACTTTTCATGGCCTTGTAAATATGTTTCCCTTTCAAGCATTACTCTGCGTGAAAGGAACATTCCATCGGTGTTGCTGTGGCTGTTCCCATGCAACATCCATGGAACTTGAGGCATTCCCAGATTTACAACATTTTGTAAACCTGGGAATGCGTCAGAATCTTACACCTCAGCAGGGAAGGCATAAGGAGGTGCAACAAGGAGAATTACTTTTATTTCTCGTTGTTTTTTACTCTGGCTATGCGTGCTACATTCTGCAGTTTGCTTAGAAAGAGGAAAATCCCTTAATGATTGTTTTTATGCATGAAGGTGTCCCTTCCAGCAAAGAAACAATCATTCCTACTGCGTAGGCACCCTTGCAAAATGACGCAAGGGTGTCTGAGCTGGCACACGACTGGTGTTTGTGCGCCGGAGCAGGGAAGAAGGACACACATGGCCATATCTTGTAGCTGCAGTGCATTCCTGCCCTTTTATTTTGAAGCATGGAAGCACAGCAGGAAGGCTTGCTGCACTGCCATGCATCAAAATATTGCAATTGAGGCCCTTGAACATTAACAATTATAGTATAGGTTGAGATGTGTCTCATTCAGGCAAGCATACCCTCGGATACAGTACCATGTGAGTGGGTTCCAATCTGACATATATTGGGTCTCTCATACTAGAGGCATGTACTATGTGAGTTTCATATGTAAGGACAGCTCTAGCGGCTCCTTTCCTCAAAAACACCTCCATGAGCCATGCAAATGCAGGATTTGGGATTTGCTATGCAGTCAGAGGTATGTAGACTGTCAAGCCAGTGCTAAGCAATGCGTTGCCATAGTGGACATCAAGGAACTATACCTAATACATAAGAAATGCTAAGGACGAATAGGTGGTGGGGTTTAGAATGGTATTAGTCAAAGCCCATCATCCATTAGACTGCTCTTAAGGACATCAAACAACGACCACCTGACATTGTTAAATAGGTGAAGACAATGTCAACACACACATAAAGTCAAACAAAATAAATGTCCTGAGCAATATTCCTATTTGCACCATCAATAAATCCACAATGGTCTTCTTCAGTGTTCTTCTCAATTTATTTTTCAAATCAGATGAGTATTTCAGTTTTCATATTCTTTGTTTCCACAACTGATAGCCACACAAATGCCAACACGTGTTTCGTCTTATATGGGCTTTCACCCAAGACTTCCTCAGGGCAAGTGCTGAACGCCGACTTCTAGACGGAGTACTCTCCGTGAAATGGATATTTCTTCTCTTCTTTTTATGGGTTTTAATTTAGATTGTTGTAAGTGCTGTATCTCGTTAATAGCAGACATCCCGGTTTCTAACTCATTTGGATAATAAGTGACCGTGCCCTGAGGAAGTCTTGGGTGAAAGCCCATATAAGACGAAACACGTGTTGGCATTTGTGTGGCTATCAGTTGTGGAAACAAAGAATAGGAAAACTGAAATACTCATCTGATTTGAAAAATAAATTGAGAAGAACACTGAAGAAGACCATTGTGGATTTATTGATGGTGCAAATAGGAATATTGCTCAGGACATTTATTTTGTTTGACATAAGAAATGCTGTTCAAGACCAATGTTATGTGTATTGCCACAATCAGGGGTTAGCTAGGCAGTGTAAGCCATGGCAGGCCTCATTAAAGCTTGACAACTCAGGGGAGGTATGCCAAGGATGATCATCGTCACATCACTATGTGCCTTCTTTACAAGGCACTTGTGCAGCCTGTGCATCCTTTTTGACATTGTAAGAAGGGATATGCCAACAGCACAAGGGATCGTAAATAAGCTCCTTTATGTGCAACGTATGTTCTGTAATGGCCTATGACAACTGTACCTTACAAATGCCTGTTGTGAAATAAACAGCTCTGGAGCACATCTGCACTACCTGCTCTGTCATCATATGAGTTGTCTGGATGGGCTATGGCGATGTACATCCTCTCTATGCTTCCCTGGGACTCATCTGTATCACCTACAGTGACACAAATACTTGTGTGGGCCATCGAGTGTCACAGATAGCACTGGTGCACAGATTGTACCAGCACTATAGCCATAATTCTTTTAGGGGTTGTCTGATGCATTCCTGTTTTAACCTTGGTTCTTGCGTATTTGTATTTTGATTTCTTTGTGTGCGGTAGGGTACTGTCTTCTGACCTCAGACATTGCAAATAATTCGAATACAGTGCTTCCCCAAGGGAATTATCCCCTAATCGCACTGCTTTGTTCCCAAACTCATTCACTAACATTTAGACCCTTGAGAGCTCATTTTCATTTCCTTTTATTATATTATTTCACAGAGCTTGTCACCCCTGAAGAAGGGCGACCAGCCCGAAATGCATTGGGATTTTTAAGTCTCCAGGATTAATTTGTGAATTGATCTACTCATGAATGTACATAAATGAAATGCTACAATTTAATTTATATGGAAACAAACTAAAAATGAATGAGATTAAAGGATCAACTAAGTGTTGTTGAAAATCATTTTTTCTTAAACTGATGAACTTGGATGCTTCCTGAGTGGGAACAAGGCAATGCGATTAGAGACGCTTCCCTTGGAGTAAGCGCTGTTTTTGAGAACTATAGCCATGGCATTTGCTGATTTTGCATGGGGGCATAGCTAATTGGTGCCAAAAATTCATGCAAGACATTCTTAATGTGACCACAAAGCATCAATGGGTGCAAGAGACACATAGGATAGGAGAAAAATCATGATGATTTACATGTTGCTCCACTAACTTCTATGCCTATATAGTCGAGGAGGTCCGACTCCCTACTGACCACATCGGCCCAGCAACGCTTGAGCTGCTGTCGGTCCGTGTCCACTTGATAGATCCTCTGCACCTGGAAGCATATACATTCCCAACAATGCTTGCAGACCTTCACAGGGTAGCCCTGAATGACATGGCCCCTACTGTCTAACATGTTGGGCAGGTAATGTATGACCAGACACAGGAATGGCCCAAACTCCTGCTCGGTCACGGGGCAAGACCAACTCTTCCCCGGCATGATCCCACACAACTGACAACACCCAAAAACACAACATAACCCCCCCCTAATAACCCACTACTACCCCTATGACAAATATACCCCAAAAGGTGAACAACTGACAGCAGACAAGACAATAAGCAAACATTTACAACAAATACCCACGAAAAGGAATTGAGGGACACGACAGGGACAGGAGACATGATGCACCAGCTCCAACAACACCAACACCATTCTCCAACACAAGCAAACACTGCCACTCCCAAGCTCAAACAGTAAAACTGTGACTTAATGTGAAAGTAACTTCACAGTTTCTGGTTGGCAGCATGCAGGATCCATTAAATTACTTCCCTTTATTCATTACTTCACTTCTTGGGTGGGTGCAGCACGTTTCCAGCCGATGCATAGGTTTTTTTGATGCTACCACTTAATGCGTTTATTTCACAACAGGCCTGACGAGGGACAATGCTGTTTTTAGCACGCGTCGGCTGGGAAGCGACATTTATGGCAGGCATCGCGGCTGAAAAATATCATACTTAATGGAGTTGCATCATTTTTTGTTTGGACGCTAGAGATCAAAAGTTTTATTTGTTGGTGTTTTGGGATGTGCAATGCATGTAATAATGTTCAGGAAATGCAGTGTTGGGTGTGAATAGTGGAGTTGACCAGTTTACAGAGTTTGCATTTGTTTCATATGTGTGTTATTAAGTAAACATACTATGCATAGCAGCCAAACACTGTGGTAGCACAATGGATCACCTTACCAGAGGTGCCCCATGTGCTAAGTTATTAATAGCAGCCATTGGAATTGAATTAGCTTCCCCCAGGGATGCAAGAGACTACCACTGCAATGAGATCAGTACACCCACATCTACAACAGTTCAGACTACTGCCAAAAAGCGTCATTTATCACAGTGTAGGCAACAGGCTGTAGTAAAAATTGAGAGTATGCAGCAATTAGCTGCACCCACCTGGAGGGGGGTGTAGGGATGGTGCCAATTGATTGTTTGAGTATTTGCATTTCATATCCAAGGGCCATACCCCATGGGAAAGTGACAATGTCATCATTTGTAGCCAACATATTCCTCAATCATGGTGATTGTGCTATGGTAGATCAACATGCATGCCTTGGTGTGACCTCCTACATATTGCCGATAGTAAGGCTATGTAAATCACACCATACCTACACTCTACATCAAGACAGTATTGCTTGTGCATAGCAGTGGGTGTGCATATGCAAGACTGTTCCACTGGCAAAGTATGGTATGTAGATTTTGTCTGTGTGACATGAGATCATCTAATGGATTTGACATGTGGATACCTTTGTTGATGTAGCCTATGTAGACTGTAATTTTGGAAGTGTGTTCCCATGCACGTACTATGTGGAACCCTTCAAAGTCATCATACAAAGAGCAGCCTCTACTTTCATCAACAAGTAGGAGGCCGAACACATGGCTAACATCAGGAGAGACACACAAACAGTCAGTCCACACTATCTACGTTACCACACCATGGTAATTGTGGCTGGCAATGGAGGACTATCTGCTACAGGTAGCTTGCATGCACGCTATTTCATTTGTACCAGATGATGTTCAATACTGTTTGTTACACAGTGCTACATACATTATCTGTGTAAAAAATAGTAGTGTGTCAAATGTGAATGTTTAGTCGTTTGGTGTGAGTATGGAATAAAAATGCACACACAGTGGTAATGCTCAGAAATGTATATACAGATATATGAACAATGTGTTATCTTTCATCTTAGTTTGATATCATATTGAACAATCTTAGTTCTGAAAAGAAATTATTAATAATGTGGTACTTCACCCGTGGTGCAGCAACCAATGGGCCAGGTTGCTAAGGCTCCTCGTCTTCCTTGTCCTCATTGTCGGGTATTACCTGATCCCCATTTTCATCTGCTAATTGAACATTTGTCCTGACACAGATATTGTGCAAAATGCAGCAGACCAAAATAATTTTACACACCATAGTTGGCGAGTAGAGCAATCTGCCCACAAATATGTCAAGGTCCTAGAAGCAAGATTTTAATACTCCAAAGGCCACTCAGTGATGGACCTGGTACAGCATAGGGCATGGTTTTAGGTCCGCTGAGCTTACCCTTGTGGATTCCTAACAGGAGTCATGACCCACAGCATTAGAGTGTAACCTTGGTCTGCTGCAAAGAAAGGAGGTGCTATATTAGCTAAGAGTCAAGACAAGGGCCCAACATTAATTTACAATCTGGTATGTGTCCTGCTTGACGTTTACAACTTCCTTACCTTGCTTACCGTAATAGACGTGCTATGACATTGTCATAGTGGAAAATTGTCATGTTGGAAAAATTGGCAAGTAGAGATTGGAAATGGCTGACCCTGAGCTACACATACAGCTGTGCTGTCCTCTGAGATTCACTTAAAATGTGTCGTTTTTGTGAGTGCCAATGCAATGCAGGTGATGATTTGTCACCAGTAAGGAGAGTCAATTTGTCATTGAGTAAACACGTCTCACATTCATCTATTGTGTCTATTATCAGCTACTATTGCATTTTCTGAACTGATACCTGTCTGATTTGACAATATGTAACAGGAGCAGTTGATGTGTGTTACTTCAGTCTCACATATTTTGCATTTAGAGTTGGAGTCAATATTGCTCAATGTGTTCTGCCCTGGGAAGAATAGTGAGCGGATTTAAATGTGGGACATGGTAGCATACACTATGGTAACAGTAAACAAGGCGCTATATGTATGTGTAAATTTTAGACTGCACAGTGCAACTGTTAACAGACTACACTACAGTACCACACATCTTGTAGTCAGTGTAGGCAATATCTTCCTCATTATTCAGTGTCCAGGGTTCTGTGGCTGCACTGGCAGAACCAGTGCAGCATTGCTCCAACATAGTCACTTAATTTCCCTGAAATTTTATGGTTGGCTGTAATGGGAGATGGCGTTTGTGCATTATGCTTCAATTTGCTACACTGTCTGGTGCCTTGGATGACTGCTGTAGCGGTTTCTGCAAAAAACAAAATTTGTGCACATAGGATGTGCATGTGTATATGATGAGTGATATAGTGTAACATGGTAGAGGTGATCCTCTGAGGTTCATATATGACCATATTTATCAGTTTAACAGGTCTGGTATACATCTTCATGCCTCCTGACCATGGGATTTACATGTGAAACACAGACTGGACACAAGGATTGCCTTACATCAGCAGGGTATATGTAAGCCTCATTTTACTAGTTATTGCATTTCTGAGGGTCTTTGACACTATTGAATGCATACACAGGGCCTCATGTAGCATTTGTTGCCACTGGGCAGCAATGGATGTAAAATGGCTGAGCTGACCTGCATCCAAAGTGAAGTGGTGGAATGTGCCTTCCAGTTGACATACAGCACAACCACAGTTTGTCCACATTCACACCATCACATTATAGTGACTAGTGCCAACATCACCCCCCTTGCACCATGGTGCTCGTATGTCAACTAAGTGTTCTCACATGATATCATGCTTTAAGGGACACATTCCAGCACCAATAACACACAATCTGTGCAATTCCCTCCTTCTACGTGCCATGCGGAATGCTGGACACATAGTGATTGGACATGAGAAAGAGACATGTGATTATGTATCCTCATTGCACCTCCCCTTGGGAGGCACACTATTTGTACACTGTCCCAGGGCCCCTGTACATAGGTTGTGTGGAATTGTGTGGGATCTTCATTGGTATTGGATTGGAAAGGCCACCGCAAGGCCCATGGTAGACATCGTTAACATAAGGTGAATGAAAGCTGCACTTTGGTGTGGATTTCTTTACAGCATACCAATGAGGCCATGCGATGTCATGCAGACAGATTTTGCATTGCCACATTGACAAGAATTGGGGAGCTGCTCCACCAAAGCATCACAGATAGTAATACTCCATCAGCACAGTTCACTTGTACATGTGGCCAACAGTGGCGTAGGCTGTCTCTACATGTGTGGCTTGTAGGAAATGTGTTGTGCATATGCCCTGTAGCATTACACAAATATATAGGCCCACACCAACTACATATGCACTGTCTCATTCAACCCAAGACTGATATATAAATGTATTTCTCCATAATTGACTGCCATGTGGTCTGCCATGTGCTTGAGGTGTACTTACCAACCAATAGGCCATTCCCATAGGTCTCCTTCTGGAAGGGCTCATTGATGGTGTAATGCCCGAAGTTGAAAGAGTCATGAACACTGCCAAGGCACTTTGCAAATACATTGAAGAGGAGTCCAAGATGGTCCATGATTGCCTGCATGTTCACGGAATAGGTGTGCTTCCTGTTGTGGTAGATATTTGATGTTCTCGCTGGAGGCACAAGTTGCACATGGGTGCACCACGAATGTAGGAGTCCTGCAATGGCATACAAGCCTTGCTTGTTCTCCTGTTGTTGCTGTGCTGTGTTGTGGAAGTAGAGGTACTGGGGAGTGAGGCTTATGATGACATCCAGGACGGTGGGGAGGAACCTTGAGAAGGATCTCTGGGATGTAATGCTTACATATTAACCTGTCCCTTGAAAGTAATTTTTTACACTTTCAGTGACAGGGCTGTAGTTTTCTGTCTTGCCTGAAACTTTGGAGGACAGATGGGGAGATTGTCTATCCTGCTTCTTGCTCAGTGGCCATCAGTCAACTTTTTAAAAAGGCCGCCATGTGCATTTCATTGACTCAAAATATAAGGCAGGAGAGCCATATCAATGCAATGGATAGTCTGTGAAGAATGAGCTTTTTAATCCAGCGTCCATAGGCAGATGATCCACTGCGGACCTCGATGAATCACAAACAGATGTTCTACTTTTGACATTGTAGTGTGGTGTTGTGAGCTAGTACATCATTGGAGTGAGCCAGTGTGATTTGGCAATTTGGGTTTGACTGTTCCTAATGGAGCAGGACACAAGTTAATTTGTATATGGTTGGTCCCTATCTTCATTGGCACAGTAAGAAAATAAGGATGGCGAAGTATGAATACTTCAAGCATTCCATCTATTTCTATTTTTTTTCACATTGTTGTGAAGTGGTCCATAACGGGACGGAAAGAGAAACAATAATCCATTGCTCAATAATTTCAGGGCAGATTTATGAACAATTTGTGGGGATGCAGATTCAATGTAAGTGAGGCAAATCAGTGCAAAGTTTTGATTTATGATTTGCTTTCTAGCTCAAAACATGTTTTCCACTGCAAAGATGCCTAAAAGTAACACAAGGTAGTGCTGTGCACTAATTTACACCACTTTGCATCAAGGGGGTGTCCCATGGGGGTTACGTGGGTGTTCATATGCAACCACCCATGTTTTTTTTTAATGCAAAGTCATATATTCTAAGATTTGAAAACTGGACTTCACACCAAAAAGTTATGCCTCCTTGAGGTATACGCAAAGAAGAGGAAAGATTATTTTCTCCACACTTTTTAAATTTTCCATGTGTGCTACACTGTGCAGTACACATGCAAAGTGTAGAACTTTAAAGTAAGCCTAAGCACAGTTTTTCATTCTGGAAAGGTACACTTCCAGCACAAAACTTATGCTAATCTCCAGCAGACACCTTAGCACTGTGGTGGAAAGGCGGGTACATTTTGTTAGGCATCCAGAAAGTGCATCGGTGCTTGGGAAGAGACCTGCAGCTTAACATCTTTGTATAGATGGTGCTATCTTGCTGTCTCCATTTCACGTAACACAGGAATTATCATTGATGTGCAGTTGCTGCACTGTGTTGCATGAAAAAATTGTAAACTTTACATACTACATAACCCCTTAATCCTGATCCCCCTGTTTCACCTTTTCAATAGTGAAAATGAATGCACAAAGCTTCAATAACATGTATCACAAGTACGAAATGGGTAGTATCATTGTAAGCTTCCCCTTATTCTAAGGCAAGTTGCAGGACATGTGACAGCAGATTGTAGATTTTTCACTCACAAAGGGAAAGGGGTACATGTGCAGCAGCAGTGCAAGGTTTCCTGTGACTGGAAAATAAGAATCAACTGCTGCTGCCCATGTGCTATTTTTTCTGTGTATCAATCATGGTTGCTAAAAGACCTTTCAAAATTATTGACTATTTTCAAAGCTTCTTATATCTAGCATCTGACTGCAGCCCTCATTGTGATTCCTCATTGATTTGCCATTACAAGTATTGCAGAGAAAACTACACTTTTGAAATTTCTCCATTCACATTGGAACAAGTAGAACCCGGCAAAGTGTGAAACGAGAAAAGTGCCTGGTATCTTGAGAAAACTGCAGATATAAATGCAGAAACGTCAATTTCTGTGTTTTTTCTCTATTTCTAGTACCAAAACTTGTTATTGGGGCAATCCTACATCCAGATATATAAACGGTGCTCCATTAACTGCAGATTGCCAGTCCAAATTCTCTGGGCAAATAAGCAATTCACTACGCATCCCATCACAGCTGATTATGAAAGCCTGTCCCTAAGGTGACAAACCTTTGAACTTTAATATTTGGCGTAGTTGGACAAAATGTGAACTTGTTTTGCATTCTTTTATCTCATGTTGCTGATCCAAGTAGAGTCAAAACAAGCTCTTTTTAGAATATAAAATGAAAGTATCAGGACAGACAGCCAACACTAACATGCTAAGTTGCACCTGCATGTACATCGTGAGTGCATTAACATCCCAAGTACTTGGGTACTGATTGCACCCAATTTAAACATCAGTGGAAATGAGTGGATAATACCCTGTTGCACCCTTTCTGCCTGCATCATAGCCTGGTGGCTGGTTTGTAAGGTTGTAGGAGGTTCTACAAAGCATAAACCTAAGTACAAACAAACCAATGCAGCACAATACAAAGTGAAGAACGGAGCAGAGGAGAACAAAGAAAGAGGGATGAGAGCTTTTCACATGTATGAGATGTTGCTTCAAATCGATGGTGTCCAATTCCTTCTTGGAAACCAGGAGGGAAGTGTCATCCTAGATCTGCTTTTGAAGGAGTTCCAAATTCTTTCAGTGTGCAAAAGAAGTATTGGTGCTGTGCCTTGAACGTTTCAGACACTTTAAGCTGTGTCTTCAAGAGCAATTACCCATGCCATTTCTTTGGACCTATTCATACCTGAAACTAGCTGGATGGACGGAAAAACTGACAGAAAAGTCACCTATTCTGTATGTTCTTCTCAGTTTTTTGCTTTTTAACAACTTATTTTTCTGCCATTAGGACTCTGTCTGCTATCATACAGACACTTAGGACCTAATTATGAGTCTGGCGGTCCTCAGACCTCCAGACTCATGGTGTGGCGGCGATGGCAGTCTTACGACTGCCAAATCATGACCCTAGTGGTCGTGCTGCCCTGAGACTGCCAACTCCAGCAGGGAACTGCCGTTCCCTGGTGGTGGCGCGGCGGTCCAAAAGCATCCAGATGCTTTGCCAGAGTGCCGTGGTCCCGCCAAGCATATTACGAGTTTCCTCTCTGCCAGGGTTTTCATGGCGGTTCTTCCTCCATAAAAACCCCGGTGGAGAGGAAACAAAGGGGCTTTACAGGGCCTCATGCCCTGTGGATGCACACAAGGGGGCACAACATATGCCCCCCTGTGTATATGCACAGAAGTTCCAGCACAGCATGGACTTTTCAGTCTATGCCGTGCTGGAACTGTTTTGGACGTTCCCATTCTGGTACAAGAAATGTACTATTGGTGCCGACGTTCAATGTCATATGTTGGCTGCAGCATATATTTACACCACTCATAAACATGATTTAAGTGTATAACTCCAACTAACAACATTCTGTCCTTGTAATACTGCACTTTTAAAACCTTTGAGATAACACATGGTGGAGAAAAGTGGCCAGGCGTATAGGAAACTTAGCAGCATATTATCAAGGGCTCATCGCCACTTTAGCGGCACTTTTTTTACGCTAAAGTGGCGATATTTTCATCGCCCTATTAGCAAGCTGTCGCTAACAGGCGTTAGCGACAGCTTTCCGGCAATAGCGCCCGGTTTTACTATCGCCTTGCATGCCAGCGATATTTATCGCTAATGACATGCAAGGTAGGCGTTCCTTCTCTAAATTCAGCAAAAACTCCCGCTAACCGCACTTCGCCCTATTAGCAAGGATAGGCCGCACCCGCGAAGCGATAAAAAAAGTCGCGCTAAGGCCCGTTAGCTGCAGGAACTTAAGACCAGAAAATAGCTGGTCTTAAAAATGGGGACAAGTCTTGGGCCCACATCTATGCATGTTTTTGGTGCTGGACAGCGCTGCAAGCAATGTTGCAGCGCTGCCCTGTGACAAAAATACAGTGCAGGAATGTGCACCATCAATAAGATAATGCGCATTCCTGGGCCCCAGTCATGAAAAGTGTTGCTGCGCTGCGACAAGACAGCGTTGCAACACTTCTCATTACGCCCTCCTTGCAACAGCATGGATGCGCTGTACTCACTGTACAGCGCTCCATGACGCAAGTAATGACAGATACGCCAGGAATCCTGATGTATCTGAGCTAAAGTCACGCATTGCTGCAGTCGTGTCACAACCATGATGCAACTCCAGCAATGCATGGGGCCAGCCTATCCCTGTGGCACTGCCTCACCCTCACACCTGCCATCAGGCAGGCAGAAGGTACTGACGCAGTGCTGTCATGAGGGGTGCCCGAATGTCGGCGCAGTTGGAGATACATCGGTGGTGGTTGGGCGCTGCGGTGCCATCGTTTGGAATCATTGGTGGAGTGTTTGTGCGGAGGGAGTTGACGAGATGTCCTTCGGTGTCCTTGATCCAGCTGCGAGGGGGTGCGATGATGGCGGTGGCGTACGGTGGGCAAGGTGAAGATGTGATGTTAACAATGATGGTCGGTCCAGGAAAGTCCGGTGTTGTACCTGCACTTGAAGTTCACGCTGGCGGAGGTGACGTGCTCGACCATGTGTCCTGCTATGTGACTTGTTGTGGTGACTTGCTGCTTGCGTTTGATGTAAGGGAACTTCCCCATGAGGGGATGGTGTCCTGGTCACTGGGGTTCTCCAGGTGGAACTTGAGGTCACTGAGTAGGATGCCATCGGGGGATGGGAGATCCTGGGGTGCAATGAGGTCTAAAATGGTATTGGAGAATGGGGGGGCATGGCCTGGGGGGCCTGCACATGAGGGTGCCGCAGAGGATGCACCTGTGCCTGGTCCGGATCTTGGAGTTGACGTGGTCCATGGCCACCCTTGGGTCATTAGAGTGCGTGGTCAGTCGGAGTGTGCTTCTGTAGGTGATGGCAATGCCTCCTCCCTGACGGTTGGGGTGCTCCTTGCGGGTGATACTGCAGCCGTCAGTGATGGTGATGGCGATGTCCGGTCCAGAGCAGAGGTTGGTCCTGGCAGGCGAGGTGGTGTCCAGGGTTGATGACGAGGAGGCTGCTGGTGTTGTATCGGTGGAGTGCCCAAGAGGAATGCTCCTTGGTGCTGAGCGCGGTACAGGGGCAGACGGACACAATCGGTGTATCCTATGGGTTGCCTTTGGCACGGGAGACGACCATTACAATGCAGGCAGTACATCGTTAACAACGCAACTCTGACAACGCAGGTGCCTTAACATCGCATTTGAATACAACGCATTGTGAGGTCAGTAATGGGGAAATTTAAACTTTTTCAGGTGTGCATGGGTATTGGATGTAAAATATGAAAAATGGGGTGTTTTTTGGGGTAAAATATGAAAAATGGGGTGTTTTTGGGGGTACAATATGAAAAATTGGGTGTTTTTTGGAGTAAATGTTTGAATTTTTGTGTATTTTTGGGGTCAAATTTCTAAATCCAGTGTGTGTTTTGTGCCAAAATAAAGAGAAATTTGGGGGGTGCATTTGTCTCAAATGTGATCTTTTGGGTGTCTTTTGGGGGTTCAGAAATGAATTCCAGGGTTCATGGTTGGGTCTGTTGTGCAAAGGTTATTCTTGGGTCGCACTCACTGTAGTGGGAACAGTGATCGTCATGTCTCAGCTATGCAACACCTACTCTACTGTTGCAATGTGCCTAGTATCAGTATGTATTAGAATGGAATGCGATGTCATGGCATGCATCGCACATACGTATGTGCCTTTGGCACATGAGTGGTACGCCCGCTGTGCATGGGCGCACAGTGGCCACCATTGAGAAGTGCGGGGGTGTCTGGACAGCTGTGAGGTGGTAAACCCCATAATGAACACTGGATGGTGCGTGACCACGGGGATGTGTGTGTGAGTGTGTGTAGTTAAAAATTTATTGAGGGAAGTCTCACCTCTAAGCCGTGTCCCGTGTCTACGTAGCTCCTGCTCTCCTGCGTCTGCTTCCAGGAAAAGGAAGTAGGCAGCCAGGCTCCCCCACATTAGTCATCCACAACGCTGCGATGCAGCGGTGGTATTGTTATTTGGCAACGGGACAAGTCATGCAGCCAGGGGCCGGAGGGGTGGGCATGTTCTCCATGCAGGCTGCATTGCGAACAGAGAAGTGTGCATGTCTGCATTGGGCAGCCTGAGTGGGCCGACCAAACAGTCATTGCGCACTTGAGTGTGCATGCCAATCCGCACATTCCCTGCTCTGTGTTTGGAGCTGTCCTACCCACCCGCCCAGCCCCTGTGGATACATAGCATGATTACATCCGTTATTTGTCCCTTGTTTTTCCCTTTTTAACTGTTTCATAGGCTTCTCTGAGCCCGCACTACACGCTTCCCGCCGCTGCTGCCCATGCGGACCCGCGCCCCTGTCCTCGCACATTCCTGCCTCCCCGCTGATCATTCCTCCACCCTCCCCTACTTAATGGTGTACGCTGCGCAATAGCGCAGCAGACAGGCGCTGCTGGCGCGCAGAAGGCGCACCTAAGACAAGCCCGTCTGCGCACGTCTGCAACCCAACCGCGACCGGCGCCAGTAAGCCTGGATCACGGGCCACCCTCTGCTACGGCACAGCCACCCTCCACGCACTCAAACCCGGGAAAGTCAGAGACTGACAACAGGCCTCGGCAAACACGACCCACGGCCAGTTCTCCTGCCCCCACTGCCGCCAGAGCATAACCACCACCCCGGACTCCAACACAGCAGACACAAGCACCGGCGACACCCTAGGCTGCATCCCCTTCAATGGGCGCTCCGTGCACATACACGCCATGGAAATCTGGAACCTACTCGACTCTCTCTCTCGCCCGACATCGCCTTCTTCACGGAGACCGGGACCAACGCCTCCTCCGCCCCCGACATCAAGACCGCCATCCCGGACGGATTCAAGATCCAGAGGAAGGACCGCAACAACCACCCGGTAGGGTGCCTCGCCATTGCACACAAGAGCACCCTCCACCTCACCACCCCCAGCGGATCCTTCCCCTCCGCCAAACACCTGCACTTCCAGGTCCAGACCAGCCACAACTCCACACTCCGAGGAACCCTCGTCTACAGACACCCCGGGCACACCAGCCAGCCCACCATCTCCACATGGACGCCAGTCACAGCCGAAGACACAGCCTCAACCATGAAAGGCATGCACTCATGGGCCCCCACCAACCCATGCCCTCCCACATCAGCCCCAGAGCCGCGGCCACCATCACACATGAACTGCAATGCACCATCAACACCACCTTCAAGACAGGCACCTACCCAGATGACTGAAAGTGTGCAGAAGTCTGGCCCCTTCTCAAGAAGACCACAGCTGACCCCACTGACCTCAAGAACTACCGGCCCATCTCGCTCCTCCCCTTCGCAGTCAAAGTTGCAGAGTAAACAGTCAACAGGGAAGTGACACGATTCATTGATGACAACGCCATCCTCGACGCGTCCCAATCCGGATTGCAAACCAACCACAGCAACGAGGCCGTCCTACTGGCCGCCACAGATGACATCCGCACACTCCTGGACCAAGGCCACTCCGCAGCACTCATCATACTCGTCCTTTCAGCGGCCTTCAACACCGTCTCCCACCACACACTAGTTGCCAGACTACACGACGCCGGCATACAAGGAACAGGCCTCGACTGGATCCGATCATTCCTCCCCGGAAGAAGCCAAAGGATCAGACTGCCAACCTTCCTCTCCAATCCCATGTAAATCACCTGCGGAGTCCCAGAGGGTTCATCTCTGAGCCCGACCGTCTTCAACATCTGAATGGCACCCTCGACGCCAACGTCCAACAACACTGCCTCAACATCGTATCCTACACTGATGACACCCAGCTCATCCTCTCCCTCACCAAAAAGACCACCACCGCCAGACTCAACTTCCAGAACAGAATGCAGGACGTTGCAGTCTGGATGACCAAGAGATGCCTGGAGCTCAACGCCAGGAAGACAGGAGTCCTTGTCCTTGGAACCACACCTTCAGCATGGGACAACACCTGTTGGCCTTCGCCCTCGGAAGCCCACCTACCCCCTCAGACCACGCCAGAATCCTCGGCATCGTACTCGACTCATCCCTCACCATGAACAGACAGGTATACGCCGTCACCTCCAGCTGCTTCAACACCCTCCACATCCTCCGCAAGACCTTCAAATCGATACCTCCAGAGTCAAGGAAGACAGTCATCCATGCACTCATCACCAGCAGACTGGCCATTGGAAACGCACTCTACGCCGCCATTTACAAGCCCCTACTCCGCAAACTACCGACATTACTGTACACTGCTGCCAGACTCGTCCTCGGCATCCCCCGGCACTGACACATCAGCCAACACCTACGTAGACTCCAGTGTCTCCCCGTGGTGATAAGAGTCACCTTCAAAATCATCACTCACGCCTACGTATGCCTACACACCAACGTAACCAAATACCTCAACAACAGAATCAACTTCCATGTACAAAAATGAGACATCCGATCTTCCAACCTCGCACTGTCCGAAACGCAGCGCATCCACAGAGCCAGAGCAGGCGGGAGATCCTTCTCCCACATTGCATCCAATACCTGGAACGAGCTACCGGCAGACATCAGAGGTGCCCCCCCTCCCTGAACACCTTCAGGAAGACCCTCAAGACCTGGCTCTTTGGCTTACAGATCTGCGGACCCCCACCCCTCAGGGCCTTGCGACCCTCACGGGTGTGTGGCGCGCTTGCAAATCCCCTGAGTGATTGATTGATTGAGTTATCATCATGTGATGATTGTTCCTCTTCTGCACTGCTTGAGGTAGTGGGGCAACGGTCTTCCAACATAGCGGTAGACCCGCCACTGGGGGTGTGTCATCTACGTGTGATAGGTATGAGGGACTTCCCCCCGGCCCTCCTGCACTACACGTCCCACCTTCTCCTTACCTGGACATTGACCCCGTGGCGCAATTCACTGCACTCTCTCCACATCTGTGACTCAGCCAGCAGGAGCCTGAGCCAGGTGTGCTTTCACTGGGCTGGGTACAGCAGTCACCGCTTAGTCGGCTGGTGGACCGCCCGATGCAGTTGATGCAGCAGGGCTCCCTTAGGCATGTAGTTGCAGTGCTCAGTCCACACAAGTTCGGTGTCGCACGAGGGCCTCACCCTCCAGGGCATCTGGCCAGCCCAACGTCTTCCATCCTGTGATGCAGGGAGACGGCACCCACCGTTGGTAATCCCCTCCGTGCACCCCGGTGTAGTGGTGGATCATAGTATGCAAAGCGGACATCACTACGTTGGTGCACAGGATCACCTCTACCATTGACTGCACCAAGGTGCGCAAGGCGAGCTTCTCACGCAGGTCAGCAACGTGTCTCCATGTGACCTGCCAGACTTCACCACCGGGTACGGGTGATCGTCACACGTCAATGTTTCCCGCCACGGGCCATCGACTCCACATCGACTCCACATCCCACTCCAGGTCACAGACGCAGCTCCTGCGAGGGATCCAGGAACCAGACGCAGGTCCAGCAAGGGATCCAGGAATGAGACGCAGCTCCAGCGAAGGATCCAGGGACCAGACGCCGGTCCAGCGAGGAATCCAGGAACCAGACGCAGCTCCAGCGAGGGATCCAGGGACCAGACGCAGCTCCAGCGAGGGATCCAGGAACCAGACGCAGGTCCAGCGAGGGATCTAGGAACCAGTCGCAGCTCCAGCGAGGGATCCAGGGACCAGACGCAGCTCCAGCGAGGGATCCAGGAACCAGACTCAGTTCCAGTGAGGGATCCAGGAACCAGACACAGCTCCAGCGAGGGATCCAGGAACCAGACGCAGCTCCAGTGAGGGATCCAGGAACCAGACGCAGCTCCAGCGAGGGATCCAGGAACCAGATGCGGCTCCAGCGAGGGATCCAGGAACCAGACGCAGCTCCAGTGAGGGATCCAGGAACCAGACGCAGCTCCAGCGAGGGATCCAGGAACCAGAGGCAGCTCCAGCGAGGGATCCAGGAACCAGACGCAGCTCCAGCGAGGGATACAGGAACCAGATGCAGCTCCAACGAGGGATCCAGGAACCAGACGCAGGTCCAGCAAGGGATCCAGGAACCAGACGCAGGTCCTGCTGGGGACCAGGATCTCATCCTGGTCAACCAGGATGTTGGGTGGCTTGAGGGGGTTGTTGATGTGTGCTGCACTATGCCCTGGCTGCTCATATCTGCATTATTCCTTTTTTTTGGTGCATCTTTTATGTTGGAGGTGGACAGATAGGCTAAGTCAAAAATTGCAGGTTAGCGTGCCTTTTGTTATCGCTAAGGGCTTATCGCTGGATTCCACCCGCTATCGCCGGTTTCATTAACACCGTCGCGTTAATGTTAGCGACGGTTTCACGCCGCTGATCCCTGCAGCTATCGCCTGTTAGCAAAACGTTGCTAATATGTCGCTAACAGGGCGATAACTTGCAGGGATCGACGGCGATAAAAAAACTAGCGCTAACCTAGGCTAGCGATAGTTATTGCCATTTCTTGCTAATATGCCCCATACTTTTATAATTACAATAATGACTTTAACTGCATCATTTGTGTACGAAATATTTTCTGTATGTGAATGACAAAAAGCTGATTTTTGGACAGTCCCAAGACGCAAACTAATCTAACTATGAGTCTTGAACCACCCACATGGTTTATGTTTATGAATTACATAAATGTATCTTAACTCCTAGCAAAACTGAAATACTCTAACAACACATTGAATCAGTATGATGGACTTCAACTGGCCAAGTAGAATGTGGCAACTACCTGCACCTTCTTTCTCAGTCCATAATTTAGGGTTCTACTTTGATACCAATCTTAGCCTTACCACCTCAAGGTGCCTGCCACCAGGTGTAGGGATCAACAGGGGGGGCACCATAGGTGTCCCCTAGGCCACCATTCCACAGCCTCGCACCCATGGGGGCCCTGCTGGAGGCCCCCAAAGACAGTTTCCCACTGCCTTTTTGTGCCAGAAAGACCAGCACAAAAAGGCAGTGGGAAACTGCCATCGTCCTCCCAGGCCGGAAAGAGGCGGGCGGGGGAGTACTGAAGGGTTTCCGGATGGCGGACGGGCTCTCTGAGCCCGTTGTAAGCCATCCTGAAAACCGAGTCGGATTCCTTTCCGACTGAGCCCATCAGAATGGCTCGGTCGGAAAGGAATCCGAACAGCACATTCAGATGCGGGCAGGAGGGTTCCGACCGACGGTCGGAGCCCTTCCTGCCTGCATCAGAATCGGCCCCCAAATGTTAAAGAATAGTATTTCCCCACAGTGAAAAGTTGCCAGAAGCTATTTTGTACTGTGTCTTCGAAGTTACTTTTTCCCTTGTCAGGCATATTTATAGATAAAAGACAATCTTTAAAATGTAGTCCACGGAAATAGAAGATACTTGCTTGAAAATTATTTTCCACTTTTCTTCGAAAATCTAATACAGTAGTGAAAGTAATACTATGGGACTGCCACAGTGTATCCAACTGCTTCTATGGCATAATATCAATATAAATAATATCAACATATAAAATAGTAATAAAACAAAATCCAGAACACATATATCGCCATCCTAAACATAAAACACAAAAAAACCACATCTTAAATACAAAAATCTGGCTGAAGAAACACCTAAATATCAGAACAAAACTATCGAAAGTTTAAATTATAGTTTACAATAAAGCATAATAAACATCACCAAAATCAAGAAAAATATAGGGTTGACCAAAAAAATCACAGAAAATCTTTATAGAAAAGTTTATTTATTTTTATTTAATAAGTGGAACCTACAAAATTAGCATAAAAATCTCACAAGGAGCATTTACCATATAAAGTACAAAAGAGAATTCAAACCAATCAAATTAATATTACAAACAGTTAATAGGTAGAACATCTTTTTCAATTTAAAAATAATAGAGACAGGAAATGAAAATAGCCAACTAACTTCTGCAGAAGAAGCCAACACTGCTGGAAAGCATCACTATGTCCAGCCAAGTCTACAACTAAAAAGAATGTAAAACACAGTCCATAAATAAAGCTCCTACATTTTCAAAGTAAGCACCAAATTATAATATAATATAAATATAAACATAAAAATAAATTCTATATTTGAATACACACACAAATTAATAATAATTATTTTAATAGTGTATCTTCAAACACAGGTACTAAGTCAACCAAAAAATGCCAGCAATCAACTCACACAGAGAACCAAGCCACAAACCTATTACAAAATTATAATAAAATGAATACAAAAGAAATTTAAGTATAATAATTAGAAAATAAAGTTAACTTCTAAAATATTACATACAAAACATTATTTTCATTTAGCAGTATCTACAAATCCTTGAAAAATAACAAAACTAAATAGACAACTGTTAGAAATGGGGGTCTCTAGTTGGCAGAGGTAGGTACCTTTGTCCAAATAGGGACCCTTGCATCTAGTCAGGGTAAGGGGGATACACACTCTAGATAACCCCTGCTCACCCCCTTAGTAGCTTGGCACGAGCAGACAGGCTTATCCCAAAGACAATGTGTAAAGTATTTGTACCGACACTCACAGTAACACAGTGAAAACACCACAAAAGGACACCACACCAGTTTAGAAAAATAAAGTATCTTTATCTAAACTAAACAAGACCAAAACGACCAAAATGCAACATACACAGTTAAAAATATGACTTTCAAAAGGTTTCAAGAACTTGTACCATAGAAAACTATGGATGCGTGACTTTTCACCAAAGTACCTGTAGATGCGTCAAAGTTCCAAAGCAGAGTCGGAAAACAAAGAGATGCAACACTCCTGAGACCTTGGGGCGGCGATGCGACAGTTCTGCGACACTCAGAGGACAAGTTGCGTCGAATCCGGTCTGTATGGGGAGTGATGCGTCGATTCTTTGTGACGATTCCGGTTCGCAGGTGATGCGTCGGAAAAGCGTGCCGCACAGGTACGATGCGTGGAAATCCGGGATGTGGCGGCGATCGTTGCAGCGGCATCGATCTGCGCTGCGTCGGTCCTCTTCAGCCGCGATCCCTCGATGCGTCGATTCTTGCAGCGGTGACAGGCGCTGCAATGGTTTTCACAGCGGCACGGCGATGCGTGGAAATTCTTCTCGCGCCGTGGTGATGCGTCAGGAAAAAAGCCGCAATAAGAGCGATGAGTCGATTTTAGCAGTTATTCACGTTTCTTCTTTCTTCCAGCTCCCAAACAGCAGCAACAACCTCCAGAGGCCCAAAACTGGCACAGGCACCTGTTGGCAGGCTAGAACTCACAGTAACAGAGTTCAGGGGAGCTGGGGGTGAAGTCATTGTGTCCCTGAGACTTCAGAACAGGAGGCCAGCACACTTCAGGCCCTTGGAGATCTCCTTCAAGCAGGGGACACAGCACACAGCAAAGTCTTTCTCCTTTCCTTGGCAGAAACAGCAACTGCAGGCCAACCCCAGACACACAGTAAGGGCAATGCTTCTCCTCAGTCTCTCCAGCTCTTCTCCTTGGCAAAGGTTCCTCTTGAATTCCAGAAATGATCTAAAGTTCAGGGGTTTTAGGTTCAATACTTATACCCCAAAATGTTCTCTTTGTGCAAGGGGATTTGAGCCCAGTTCAAACCAGTTCTGGGGGGCACTCTGCAAGTGCACCACAACATCCATTGTCAGTGTGAGCCTTGGCTCCAGACACACCACAGGGGGGTGGAGCCAGCATTGTAGAAGGCAGGCACAGCCCTATTCAGGTACAGGTGCTACTCCTTCCACCACTCCAAATGCATATCAGACCTATTCAACCTAGTGCTGACTCATCCAGACTCCTGGAGCCACTGCACCTCCCCAGCCCCTGTCACTCCAAAGCCAGACAGTAAATCCACAAACTGGCAGAGGCGCACAGGATGGTTGAACAAGAAAATAGCCACTTGCTAAAAGTGGTATTTTCAAACACACAATTTAAAAACCATCTTTACTAAAAGATGTGTTATTAAATCCTGAGTTCAGGGATATCAAACTCCATTTTTCTATCTTATCCCTAAGGGAAGATATGCTTGTAAAATGTTACAAAGCATTCCCCATTGTCCTATGGGGCAAGATACCAGTACATGTCCTACCTTTCAGATACACTGTACCCTGCCCAGGGGGGTACCTTGGGCCTACCATATGTAAGAAAAGGGAAGGTTAGGGCCTGGCAAGTGGGTGCACTTGCCAAGTCAACATGGCAGTTAACAAACTGCGCACAGGCACTGCGGTGGCAGACCTGAGACATCTTTTCAGGGCTACTTATGTGGGTGTCACAATCAGTGCTGCAGGCCCACTAGTAGCATTTGATTTACCAGCCCTGGTACACTCAGTGCACTTTACTAGGGACCTACTGGTAAAACAAATATGCCAATCATGGATAACCAATCACAATAACAATTTATACAGAGAGCATATGCACTTTAGCACTGATAAGCAGTGGTAAAGTACCCAGAGTCCTATAGCCAAAAACACAGGTCAGGAAAAAAATAGGAGGAAGAAGCAAAAAGTTTGGGGATAACCCTGCAAAAAGGGCCATTTCCATTAACAACAATAACTAAAACATTTCTTCTTCTCAACATTAAACAACATTAAAATTAAAGATAAAGAAGTATAGATAAAAGAAGATAAAGAACAGACCTCCAAATAACACAGAAGCAACTTACCCAAAATAAGGAAATGTATATAACATAAATGTTTTGTAAAACTGGCAACTTTTAAATAACTTGTAAGATGTCTAAAAATACCATATATTTTACATATATTTTCATAATTGCGTAATACGCAAATACATGGTCAGAGACAGAAACATACATCACATCACAATTTAGGGCCTCATTAGGATGTTGGTTGGAAATGCTCTGAATGGCATTCGGATTTTCCTAACCCATGTCGGACCATTTCTGACTGACCGATTATGGAAGGTAACTGTTCAGTCTTTCCGACTCGGATTTGACTGGCATTTTGAGACTCGAGTCGGTCAGAGCAGAATCGTACAGCTCTACGGACCGCGTTTCTGACCGATGTATTGCGATGTCAGTTTTGGACAGCCTTTTCAAATTGGTCTGTCCGACATGGAACAGCTGTCGGAAACTGAGTTTGGGGGCCCATAGCAGGCCCCCCTTCACCTGGAGGCCTCCGGTTGGGTCCCGTGGGGGTACCCATGGGACCCCTCTTTACAACCATGTAGTGCTAGAGGCACTCTTGGGGTCTGACACGATGTGATGACCTTTGACTACCATCATTTTAATTGACTTTGGTGTGTTATTTTATCCTAGCCTGAATGTACGACGTCCTGCATATGCCTTGTTTCTCTTCTCGTAGTTTTGAAGTGGGAGCTGTCACAGTAGAACAGCTTGCCAAGAACAGAACGTGTGGGATTTGCATTTGAAAGCATGAGAGAGAGAGAGAGGTGTGGAATGTACTTTTTGGTCTCGAAGTGCAGTGTTATAAGCAGTGGTGCACAAATGTTCATTATGTTGTACATTGGTAAGAATTATGAAGTTCTTACTATTGGCTTTGACATGGCCTCATGTCATCCTGAATTCTGACTCTGCCTTGCTTGAGCTTTTCTGCGCGCACAGACAGGCTTGCAAGTTGTTTGGGTTAATCACATTCAAGGAATGTTTTGTGAGAGATTGTTTAATGTACCCTGGAAGGCTTTCATAAGCTTCGTCAAGATAAAGGCTGGAACATGTGAGAATGTAGAGTTGGGGGCCGATTCCGATCTCGGCCGGTAGGGCACCTAACAGTATTCGTCCGGAAAAAATACAAGCCAAATGCGTGTTTCCCGACCGATTCGTACACTCGTCCGGACGAACAAGTACGATGCGTATAACAACCCAGGTTCCGAGCGAGCCGTACTCACCCAATCCAGCTCCTGTTCCCCGCCCGAGCCGGATCCGTGAACGCCGAATCGAGCCGCACGGAAGCAAATACACAGCACCTTCCGGCCGGACTAGTACGATGCGCAATCCGTACGCGCCGAACCCGTCGCTACATCCGGCACGTTTGAGCATCCGGGCGAGCCGTACATAAGCTCCGTTTCGAGCCACAAGACGATCCACGGCTACGAGACGAACAAGCCAGCAACGAGTACGAGTCGAAGACACGAGAAACCCGAACGAGACGATCCAAGCATGAATCCCATTGCGCAGGTCCTACCTATACTCTACATCTATTACCGGGACCGGCACGGACGCGTACGGCGCAGACGGTAAGTCAAACACCAACAATACAAACAAACTACACGTACCCGAAATATGTCACACACACATAGGGATGCACAAATAACGTACACTAGCAACAGCAGAACCATAGGGGTGGGATGGCCAACACCAATGCCATACACACCCATAGGGGGATGGATGCCTACCACCAACACCACCCTACCACCATCCCTACTCATGGGGGCTAGATGCCTGCCACCACCACCACCCCTACTCAGGGGGGCTGGATGCCTGTCACTACTACCATCCCCACCCTTAGGGGGCTGGATGCCTGTCACTACTTCCATCCCCACTCATGGGGTGATGGATGCCTACCACTACCACCACCACTACTAATGGGTGCCTGGATGCCTGTCACTACTACCATCCCCACTCATGGGGGGATGGATGCCTACCACTACCACCATTACTACTCAGGGGGGCTGGATGCCTACCACTAACACCACCCCTACTCAGGGGGGCCTGGATGCCTGTCACTACTACCATCCCCACTCATGGGGGGATGGATGCCTACCACTACCACCACCCCCACTCAGGGGGGGCTAGATGCCTGCCACCACCACCACCCCTACTCAGGGGGGGCTGGATGCCTGTCACTACTACCATCCCCACTCATGGGGTGATGGATGCCTACCACTACCACCACCACTACTAATGGGTGCCTGGATGCCTGTCACTACTACCATCCCCACTCATGGGGGGATGGATGCCTACCACTACCACCATCACTACTCAAGGGGGCTGGATGCCTACCACTACCACCACCCCTACTCAGGGGGCCTGGATGCCTGTCACTACTACCATCCCCACTCATGGGGGGATGGATGCCTACCACTACCACCACCCCCACTCAGGGGGGCTAGATGCCTGCCACCACCACCACCCCTACTCAGGGGGGCTGGATGCCTGTCACTACTACCATCCCCACTCATGGGGGATGGATGCCTACCACTACCACCACCACTACTCATGGGTGCCTGGATGCCTGTCACTACTACCATCCCCACTCATGGGGGGATGGATGCCTACCACTACCACCACCACTACTCATGTGTGCCTGGATGCCTGTCACTACTACCATCCCCACTCATGGGGGGATGGATGCCTACCACTAATACCACCCCCACTCAGGGGGGGCTAGATGCCTGCCACCACCCCTACTCAGGGGGGGCTGGATGCCTGTCACTACTACCATCCCCACTCATGGGTCGATGGATGCCTACCACTACCACCACCACTACTCAGGGGGGGCTGGATGCCTACCACTACCACCACCCCTACTCATGGGTGCCTGGATGCCTGCCACCACTACCATCCCCACCCTTAGGGGTATGGATGCCTACCACTACCACCACCCCCGCTCAGGGGGGGCTAGATGCCTGCCACCGCCACCACCCCTACTCAGGGGTGGCTGGATGCCTGTCACTACTACCATCCCCACTCAGGGGGGGCTAGATGCCTGCCACCACCACCACCCCTACTCAGGGCGGGCTGGATGCCTGTCACTACTACCAGCCCCACCCTTAGGGGGCTGGATGCCTGTCACTACTACCATCCCCACTCATGGGGTGATGGATGCCTACCACTACCACCACCACTACTAATGGGTGCCTGGATGCCTGTCACTACTACCATCCCTACTCATGGGGGGATGGATGCCTACCACTACCACCATCACTACTCAGGGGGGGCTGGATGCCTACCACTACCACCACCCCTACTCAGGGGGGCCTGGATGCCTGTCACTACTACCATCCCCACTCATGGGGGATGGATGCCTACCACTACCATCACCCCCACTCAAGGGGGCTAGATGCCTGCCACCACCACCACCCCTACTCAGGGGGGGCTGGATGCCTGTCACTACTACCATCCCCACTCATGGGGGGATGGCTGCCTACCACTACCACCACCACTACTCATGTGTGCCTGGATGCCTGTCACTACTACCATCCCCACTCATGGGGGGATGGATGCCTACCACTAACACCACCCCCACTCAGGTGGGGCTAGATGCCTGCCACCACCACCACCCCTACTCAGGGGGGGGCTGGATGCCTGGCACTACTACCATCCCCACTCATGGGGGGATGGATGCCTACCACCACCACCACCACCACGACTCATGGGTGCCTGGATGCCTGTCACTACTACCATCCCCACTCATGGGGGGATGGCTGCCTACCACTACCACCACCACTACTCATGTGTGCCTGGATGCCTGTCACTACTACTATCCCCACTCATGGGGGGATGGATGCCTACCACTACCACCACCCCCACTCAGGGGGGCTAGATGCCTGCCACCACCACCACCCCTACTCAGGGGGGCTGGATGCCTGTCACTACTACCATCCCCACTCATGGGGGGATGGATGCCTACCACTACCACCACCACTACTCAGGGGGGGCTGGATGCCTACCACTACCACCACCCCTACTCATGGGTTTCCTGGATGCCTGCCACCACTACCATCCCCACCCTTAGGGGTATGGATGCCTACCACTACCACCACCCCCACTCAGGGTGGCTTGATGCCTGCCACGACCACCACCCCTACTCAGGAGTGGCTGGATGCCTGTCACTACTACCATCCCCACTCAGGGGGGGCTAGATGCCTGCCACCACCACCACCCCTACTCAGGGGGGGCTGGATGCCTTGCCTGTCACTACTACCATCCCCACTCATGGGGGGATGGATGCCTACCACTACCACCACCCCCACTCAGGGGGGCTAGATGCCTGCCACCACCACCACCCCTACTCAGGGGGGCTGGATGCCTGTCACTACTACCATCCCCACTCAGGGGGGCTAGATGCCTGCCACCACCACCACCCCTACTCAGGGGGCTGGATGCCTGTCACTACTACCATCCCCACTTATGGGGGATGGATGCCTACCACTAACACCACCCCTACTCATAGGACGGGTAATGCATGACACAACTAGCATACTCCCACATAAGGAATGACAGAAAATTACATCCCCCCCAACACCATGACAAGTGTGTGTAGTCTGTGTCAAATGCCTACAACCCTGAACATGACATTGAACATACAATGTGACCCCCTAGCACATGTGTCACACATAAATGTGTGTGGCCTCCACAATGCAAGCCGACCATGGCCACTGTGGCAATGGGCTCGAACACCCCATCACCACAGTGACCAAAAGGTAAGTGTGCTATCCATAGCTGATGCACATTTTGAACAGTGTGGCAATGGGGCCTAAAGCCCCATCACCACAGTGACCAAAAGGGAAGTGTGGTATCCATAGCTGATGCACATTTTGAACAGTGTCGCAATGTGGCCTAAAGCCCCATCACCACAGTGACCAAAAGGGAAGTGTGGTGTCCATAGCTGATGCACATTTTGAACAGTGTGGCAATGGGGCCTAAAGCCCCATCACCACAGTGACCAAAAGGGAAGTGTGGTGTCCATAGCTGATGCACATTTTGAACAGTGTGGCAATGTGGCCTAAAGCCCCATCGCCACAGTGACCAAAAGGGAAGTGTGGTGTCCATAGCTGATGCACATTTTGAACAGTGTGGCAATGTGGCCTAAAGCCCCATCGCCACAGTGACCAAAAGGGAAGTGTGGTGTCCATAGCTGATGCACATTTTGAACAGGGTGGCAATGGGGCCTAAAGCCCCATCGCCACAGTGACCAAAAGGGAAGTGTGGTGTCCATAGCTGATGCACAATTTGAACAGTGTGGCAATGGGGCCTAAAGCCCCATCGCCACAGTGGCCAAAAGGGAAGTGTAGTCATGGTAAAAGCTGCCAAAGCCAAACTGCATGGATGAATCCTGGTCACACAACAACAAACACATCAGTGGCATAGTAGTGCTTGTGTCCCATAGCAACATAGATTGATCGAGGCAAAAAGTGCAGTGTCACTGAAACATCGTTTTGGCCATGTGCATACAAACATCACCCATGGGGGACCACATTGTCAACATTCACAAATAACCCAATGACAGAAGTGACCATCATAATGCTGACCCACATATCTGCACCAATGGACACACAAATGTAGATATCCTGTGGAGACTGTAGATGTCAGATGAACAAATACCATACCATGGCATCAATGGGACATACAAACCATGATTATTGTGCTGACTGATGACCTAGGAGTCCCAGGGACAGCAGGGGAAAGCCACCAAACAACATACAGCCAATGGCACACTCAAGATATCTCTAAAAAAGAGAGAGAGAGGGGTCCAACAACCAAAGGGACAGGACACCACTCAGACACTTGGTCTAAAATAAACTCCCTTTGGATTGTTTGTTCAACATTGCTCTCAACCTTTCATACCACAAACAACATATAATTATCACCAGATGCCAAAACTCACAATTTATTACAGAAATATTTATTAAGTTGGTTAAAAAAAGGAGGAGTTGTTTGATTCCCTTGATCGATCCACTGGGGACAATTTAGTATTACATTTAGTTTAAATTTATCCTTAACCCATATGCAATAAGGAAACAAACACAGAAAGAGTGAAATTCATTTGTTCCTGCATACATATTAATAGGGTTGTTTTAATAGACCTTTAGCAGAATAGCTTATGGGCTGTGTTTCATATATCCTGATATTTTATGGATATGTAGGCATATAGTTTTAAGCCTTTATAAGCACATTTGGCAATTAATGAAGATATATCATTGATAGCATGTTAGTGTATGTATGTATGTATGAGTATTTTGTGAGTTTTTCTGTTTGTGTTTATTATCATCAGGTTTTACAGTGCCAGCAAATCAATTGAACATTGCAATAATTGTTTTTAAGATTTTAGAATGTTGATATTATAATTGATGTTTTTTTGGGTTGGTTATAAATAGGTTTGCATTGACATTGTAATATTGAAGTGTTTTTTTATGTATGTTTCCATATAGATATAAACTGTGGGAACAGATTAGTAGCAAGCCTGAAGAAGGAGGTTGGACCTGTGTATGCCTCCGAAACGCGTTGCTTTTTGGTCTACTTGTGAAGAAAGTTTTTACAAATAAGTTTATGGGCAAATGTGCAATTTTTGTGAAAGATTTATGAGATGAGACATTAATGGATTGTAATATGATTATGTTTTGATATATATATTGAGCCATCTGTGTTATATATGTGATTTTATTTTTATAGCAGTGATGTTTTTAATGTATTTTAATTAAATTTGTATTACTGGAAAATATGAATGCATTCTTTTTTTAACCAACTTAATAAATATTTCTGTAATAAATTGTGAGTTTTGGCATCTGGTGATAATTATATGTTGTTTGTGGTATGAAAGGTTGAGAGCAATGTTGAACAAACAATCCAAAGGGAGTTTATTTTAGACCAAACACTCAAGATATGCCAATGCAGTGGTGCAAAGGCACAAACAGGCAGACTCACACTGCATATCAAACACAACAGGTGATGGGGGGGTGTGCCAGTGTCCCCAGGCAACCACACAACACATGAGGAGGTCTGAATTCCAACCACACAGATGTGTATACAGTGCCATACAAAAGTTACTCATGGATCGGATACCCCTATGTGGGCAATCAGGCATTGTTAGATGAGAGGGAGCCCAAATTACACATGTCACACAAGCTTGTAGGAACAGCAACTAACACAGCAAGAGACAGACCCACCACAGCACTACCCCCAGGGACCCCACATTGTGCTGACACTAGCCTGCATGATAATCCCACTGTGATGACAAAGGTAGATGACGTTCACACTGTGAACCACAGCCATGTGTCCTGAGCAACAAACTACCATCACACCTACACAAGCTCCAATCAATCAGCACGGCCTGCCAGCCAAGGCCAATATGGAGGTAGGGGTCTAGCCGTGCAACAACTCACTTTTGCACACACTCAACACCACACACCCTGATCTCCACCAATGTGCAGCAGTGAAGCTCACATGGACTGGTGACATTGGACATGCACCCATTACAATACCAGGGGTGGTGGTGGGAACTAAGGTGCAGAAACCCATCACACATGGCCAGTCGTGAATGTCTGACACACAGCACAGTATGCCGTACATGGGCATGATGTGAAATCCACCACAATCAATGGGATCCTGGCCATAGTCACACACCAACGAAGAAGCCAAGGTGACACACGAAGAACACACGTACACAACTTCCAACATTGCAGCTCTGATCCTGAGGAGTGGCAGCAGTCACACACACAACGTGTCACAATCACTGAAAGCTACCACAAACTGTAAATCACATGACTTGTGTAAACAACAAGTGCCAAGGGGAATTCTGAATGTGTCCCATCTGCGTTTGCCCACATCCCCAGCCCTGACAACAAAGACAACCTGGTATGACAACCTCATGAACATTAGTTTGCCATGCACCCACATCACGGAGAAACCAGGTCCAAGATGCTGGATGAACACAGAACAACTCGGCAAGCATCACAAACAGGAACATCCCTAGGGACACAGCCTGTGTAGGAAAAGGGAAGGGAACACGCACAGACATGCTTACACAACACAGAACACAGGCCCACGCAATGTCACGGGATTACACACTGCCATGAGGGCACTCCACTCCTGTGGAAGGTCCGCTGTGCCAAACCTTGTCTGTGCACGACCCAAACATGTCAGCAGAACACTCCGTCAGTGAGTCAACAACCACAACACACAGAAGGCTCTGCTCACATCAGCCTGGGTACGGGAGTGTCACGTCAGTCATCTGCATACACACAAAACACGTGTCAAGCAAGTTGCACTGTATACACAGATGAGTCCTTCGACATTGATGTGCAAAACTGCATGTCCAGTGGAGCTGGGCACACAGTCAGGGAAATCGGAACATTGAACAGTGGTAAGCCCACCAGATGTGCATCAGTGTAAGACAAAGATGTTCATTTACAAATGCAAAATGTACATCCCTGTGTCAAATGCTGAACATTACACCCTCAGACTGCAGCAAAGGATGCCATAGATCCAGACTACAACAGGACACATATCCCATGGACCACATGGAGTCCATCACAGCAACACTTCATTTTCCTGATATGAACACTATTACAACTGCAAATGCAGGATGCTACTCATCCACATCATGTACATCAAAAGAAAAGCCACAATTAAACAAAAAGAGGCTTTATTCAGCAAATTGCATGGAAAACTCTGAAGTCCCAAAGAAACTAAGGCCAATGGCCAGTCCAAAATCACAGTCCCAACAGGGTGATAAGTGACAACTGGTCACCCATTGCTTGCCTGCACTTGTACGGACAGGGGACATCCCCCTTGGAGGGGCATACAAGGGGCAGGCCAGGCACCACAGGGACAGGATCAGGGGATGGCAGAAGGAGGCAGTGAAGGGGTGGTGGGTGCAGGAGTGTCACCGGCAACTGCAGTGGAGGTGTCTGACTCAGGGGGGGCCGGCACCACTGTGGTACACAAGTCAGTTGGTGTGGGTGCTGCAACCACTGCAGTGGGCTGGTCTGATGTAGTGGACTGGGTCCCCACTGCAGTGCCCGAGTCAGACGGGGTGGTTGTGGACTCCACTGCGGTGCATGACTCCAAGGGAGTGGAAGGGGGGGCAGATGAGGTGGGCAGGACAGAGGGGGACCCGGTCTCCACACCAGTGGCACTAACAGGCAGAGCGTCTGGGTTGGGGGTGGAAGAGCAAGTGGCAGGGGGGAGGGCCTAAGCAGTCTGGGGATGCGGTATCGGTGTGTGGGGGAACCTGGGGCAGGGTGTGGCGGGGGAACCTGTGGAGTGGTGGCCTGGGGGATGGAGGAGAGAGACTGGGTGGTGGAGCTGCGAGGTGGTGGTGGTGGGGTCTTGCTCTTCCTGGTCCGGGGGGAATTCCGAATGGGGTCCTGTGTCTGCCTGCACCTGGGGGAGGGTGTCCGGGGGCGAGGGCACTCCCCTCTGTGTGGGTGGACTTCCTCTTCCCCCAGTATGCTGGATCAGCAGGATTGGAGGGGAAGAGGCCGAGGTCACACAGGAAGATCTGCTGTGTAGGTGGGGTAGCAGGTGAGGCAAGGGAAGGGGTCTTGGAGGGAGAGGATTTGGAGGACTGCGGAGTGACTGTGGATGCCTGTGTGTGTGTCTGTTCCCCATCCCCCGTGTGTGTGGTATCAGTCCCCTGAGGATGCTTGTGTGCACGTCTTGCCTTTCTCTTGGGTGTGTCTGTGCTGCTCGTGTCTGTGTGCTTGGGTGATTGTGCAGGTGTGCATGTGCTTTGGACAGGTAGGGTGGCAGGAAGTGTGGATGGGGCAGAGGTGGGAGGGGTGAGGGACTGTTGAAGGAGGGACACTGCTGCCGTCAGGGAGGAGTCCATGGACTTATTGCTCCTCTGTAGGGCAGACATACCCGTCGAGATGCCCTCCATGAACGACACCAGCTGTGTCAACAGAGTGGTGTGTGCATGGAGGATACTCAGCATTGCTGTCTGCCTTACATGGAGCTGCCGAAGGAGGTACACAGACTCCTCACTCAGGGCAGCAGGGGACACAGGGGCAGGGGTGCGGTGCCTGGCACGAAGGAGACACGCTCCCGAGCACAGGAGCCTCCACGGACCTCAGGAATGGGAGCCAATGGGAGGGCGGTGGTGGTGGTGGTGGTGGCGGGGCCAGACAGACTAGCTGGCCTTTGGTGGCTGCTGAGACCCGCCTCCACAATGGAGTCATCCTCCGAGCTGCTGTGGTCCTCAGCTGAGGTGGATGGTGCTGAGGACTCCTCGGTGTGGCTCCGCTCGCCTGTGTTGTGTAAGCATGTCCGTGCCACTGGGTCCCTCTGACCACTCGTCGGATGCTGACCCAGTCTGGCTCCGCTGCTCCTCCTGGTCCATGGAGCTGTCCCCTCCTGTGGCCGTGGATGTATCTGCAAACAATTAGGGAAACAGACAAACATCATTCACCTGCACTGACCGCACACACCACAGTAAGTACAGCACATCACAGAGCAAGCCCTGGCATCCTTAGTTGAACATTGCCTAAAGTCCTCACACAGATTCGGGGAAGCCAATTGTCAGTCTGATGGTCAACCATGGGACTCACACCCCTCCTGCCCGTGCACCCATCTGTCTGGTGCCTGTCTGATGGTAAGACCCCAGTGTGGACACATGCACCACCTACACAGTTGTTGGACATTGCAGGGAACACGGTGAAGTATGTGAACATGCACACATCACATCTCTTGCCACTGAGTCAGTGCAGGTATCCGGATAAAGGGATGGCCAGAGTCTAAATAGAAATGCATGTGCTGCATACCAGCACCAGACACCATGATGCACCCATGTCCGGATAGTCAATGCCACAATGGGGTGCATGTTGCAAATGTCACTCCCCTGCAGGATCAGTCTCAGGAAGTTTAATGCCATGACACAGGAATGCGTGCAAAGTCATACATTACTGTCTCCAGTCACATGGCCATGGCAGCCAGCCAACAACAGTCTGCACTGTGTCACAATCCGAGGGCATGGGGAATGCAAGTTATGTGACTGACAAGTGCACATGTCCATCCCCCAAAAACCACATCATCTGTACTACTATTTGTCCACGTCATACCAACTGGACATATGGGGGACATGAAACACAACTCTCTGAACATGAGCACCTCACAGTGTGCTGTGAATGAAAAACAGCTGCCTGAAAGTCACAGTCGCAAACACCTGTGTGCACAGTCAAGTGATCAGACACCTATAAGTCACAGAAGTATCGTCTATCATGGTCACATCTCCGATGGCATGCTGAGCCCTAACCGATAAACATACCAGTAGTCCTGACAACGAAGACACAGCACAATGAGACAGAGGCAGACACCTGAGGGTACATTTCACTGATCACAACATGCCAGATGATACACGGGAGTGGGAGTACAGAGTGTATTGTATGCCCTGGAGTAGGCATGACTGTCCAGCTCCATCTGTAAGAGGGATGAGTCCTGGACAGTAGGCAGGTGGCTAAGCATGTGTGACACACTTGATACACATACTCCTGAGTCCCAAACATTGTTCCCACCAGCAGCATGGGTGTGTGCCAAATTCCCCAGGGACATGTGGTGATTCAGATCAGCAAGTGGACCACATATCAAAGTTACACCCAGATTACATGTCAGAACTTAGGCATTGTGTAAGCAACTGACCCACCCATGAGTCGCACAACATAGTCACGGGAACAAATGCTGTCCCCTCCTTGAGCAAAGCTAAATGCAATGACACAGTCCCCAAATGACACAATTTCCTGATTATAAGGGCCACACATATGCGTATCAGAGGAGAAGTGGGCATGTCACAAATGAGGGACATGGGTCCTGGACCACATGACTGATGTACTGTGGAAGTTTAACCAGGCCAGAGGAGGGCACATAGCATGTCAGACAAAGTGCACAGTGCAGTCATGGACTCACCCCCTCCTTGCTGCTGTCTGCCCTTCAGCTGCCCATCCAGGTCAAGGAAGACCACCGCCAGGATCCAGAGCATGTGGGGGGTCAGGGTCCGGTGTCCGCCCCTCCTGCGAGGAGGCGACAGCTTCAGCTGGACCCTTGCGATCCTCCGGGTCCAGCCCCGAAGGTCCTGCCACCTCTTCTGGCAGTTGCGGATCCTGCACCTGTAGACCCCCACGGATCTTACTTCCCGGGCGATGGTCAGCCAGATTTCCTGCTTCTGGTGGGCATCAATCTGTGAGGATGACAAAGTGAAAAGGCCATTACTACGCATGCAACATATACGTGCATCACACAGTTGGATATACATGTCTCAATCACAGGGGCATATGATGTACACAGGCAGTGCAACAATGGCTATGAACAGTTTGCCAGCAGTCACTACATGGTATCATTGCATGGGAAGTAAACCTAGTTGGAATGCACTGTTACTGCACTGTACCAGTTCAGTGCATGTAACTACACACTTTGAGGTGTGACAACTACTCAGTGAGCATGCTAGCCAGTGGTGTGCACACTGTAAGTCCTGCTAGTCAGACAACATGCACAATTAGTAAGGCAGTGGACAGCACACTCACCTGCTCCCCTGGTTTCCCATATAGCTTGCTGTACTGTGGAAGGAGGCTGTCCAGCAGGGCCTGGTTCTCCTCAAGGCTGAAGGCTGGGGCTCTCTCCACAGTACGTGCCATTGCAGTAGCCAGAGGATGCAGAAACAGCAGCAGTGTTGGTGGCAGATGTCGTCCTGGAGCATGTAGTGCAGGCAAGTGAGCTCTCAGGGGAACAGGCAGCATTATATGTGTGCTGCAGAGGCAGATACTGTCCCATGTGTCCAAAGTGATAGGTCCAAGTCGTTTGCATCTTCTGAATCTGACCAATCCATGGAATAGCAGCACTAATACACGCCCACAGCATCCTTCAAATCTTCAACTTCATGACACCCATGATTTTGCAACATTGTTGTGGCTGGCCAACTGAATTCACTGCATCAGACTCGTTGGAGCTTTGAAAACGCGTCCGTTGCCATGCCAGGCCACAGCCAATGCGTGCACACCGATCGGTCCATTGCTGTACAACGCGTACCCGCTCCCAACACATGCAATGGGCCGGCCGGGCACACCGATCGGTCCATTGCTGTACAACGCGTACCCACTCCCAACACATGCAATGGGCCGGCCGGGCACACCGATCGGTCCATTGCTGTACAATGCGTACCCGCTCCCAACACATGCAATGGGCCGGCCGGGCACACCGATCGGTCCATTGCTGTACAACGCATATTTCGGGATACAACGCGTACCCGCTCCCAACAGATGCAATGGGCCGGCCGGGCACACCGATCGGTCCATTGCTGTACGATGCGTACCCGCTCCCAACACATGCAATGGGCCAGCCGGGCACACCGATCGGTCCATTGCTGTACAACGCTTATTTCGGGATACAACGCGTACCCGCTCCCAACTAATGCAATGGGCCGGCCGGGCACACCGATCGGTCCATTGCTGTACAACGCGTACACGCTCCCAACACATGCAATGGGCCTGCCGGGCACACCGATCGGTCCATTGCTGTACAACGCGTATTCCGGGTACAACGCGTACCCGCACACAACAGATGCAATGAGCCGGCCGGGCACACCGATCGGTCCATTGCTGTACAACGCGTACCTGTACAGATCAGTCGCATATGTCACCATGCTTGTCACTGGTGAACGTATGCCAGCCACATATACCTGCCAGAGACCCAGGGGCACACCTACAACACCACACCCAGTCCACACTGTTTCCTAAGGCATGTAAGGCTGCATTTCCTTCTCTGTGTATGGGGGTTAACATGTGGTTTCTGTGGTGGCACTTGTGGGCAGCCACACCCAGGCTGTGCATGTGTACATGGGGACAGGGTCCTTTGTGTGTTGTGCACATGACCACTGTGATGTGCAACAGTTCATTTTGGAGCATGTGGCATGGTCACATTTCCAGGTTGTGTATGTGTATGACATGTCACATACCCCCAGATTCCCATGTGGGAAGGCATGTACGTCACAGGATGACCCATTGCCACAATAGTGATGTCCCTCCACAGTCTGTGTGCATGTTGGGTTTCCGATGTCTCTGATTCCATGTGCACGATGGGAGACAGTCTCCACATCAACGTTGTTTGTGCATGGACTTTGATGTTGTGCGTCACTGGTGTCCATGTCTGTCCTGCGGATGCGACAGGGGCCACTACCTGTGGGAGTCATGTTTGTTTTTCTGACGTGTACATGATACGCCATGTCATGCCAGTGTCCATGTGGCAAGACAGGGTCACTGGGAATCTACCTGTCAATGAGCTGTGATGCCTGTGGCGCATCTGTCCAGACATGTCACTGTGGTGTGTGTGTGGAACGTGACAGCAGTAAATGGGTACTGTGACACAGCCTATTGGTTTCCCATAGCACAACCTGGTACCTGTTGTGCACACATGTTGTACTGAGAAGTTAGATGATGGCCATGTAGGTGCGAGTTATGTCCGACAGAACGGCACACACATCAAGTACTTGTGTCACATAATGATGTATCATGTGAAATTGTGTATGGTGAATGGCACATATGTGGGGTGACTGACAATCTTTCTTCCTTCAACCTATGCACTGCAGGGCTCCAGCTGTCCATAGACCATTCCCTGACCTGGCAACGATGGTGGAACGTGACAGCATCCGACGGTACCGCTTCACCAGGCAGCTGATTGAGGATTTGGCAGTGCGCTTGGCACCACATTTGCAACCTGGCCGGACGTACCCTACGGCGCTGACCCCCAAGGTGAAGGTAATGGCAACCCTACACTTCTTTGCCACCGGTACCTTTCAACACACTGTTGCGACTGCCGGTGGGATGTCACAGACTATGTTCAGCCGTGTGCTACGCGATGTTTTGGAGGCAATGTTGAGATGCCTGAACCAGTACATCTATTTCCCTACACGTCAACAACTCACTGACGTCAAGAGTGACTTCTATGCCCTGGGGAGGATGCCACATGTCATTGGCTCCATTGATGGACACATGTGGCTTTGATACCACCACAGGCACATGAGCAGGCATACCGGAACCGTAAACATTACCATTCGATCAATGCTCTGGTGGTATGTTTAGCAGATATGAGCATCACACATGTGTGTGCCCGTTTCCCTGGTTCAGCACACGATGCCTACGTGATGAGGAGTATTCGCATCCCGAGGATGATGGCACAGATGCAGAACCAGCGTGCCTGGCTTGTCGGTGTGTACTGACTTTGTACCATTGTGTGTGTTCTGATCTGTAGTATTCCACCCACTTTTCCAAATCAGCTAATGTGCACTTGTCTGTCCGTAGGTGACTCTGGATACCCCAACATGCCGTGGTTGCTGACACCCCTCAGGAACCCTGTGACACCAGCCCAGATGCGCTACAATGAGGCACATGGTCGGACCAGGAGAGTGATAGAGCGGACCTTTGGTCTCCTGAAGAGCCGCTTCCGCTGCCTGGACAAGACAGGAGGGGCCCTCCCATATGCCCCAGCAAAGGTGTGCAAGATTGTCATCGTCTGCTGCATGCTACACAACCTGGCAGTGCGGAAGGAGTTGCCTCTCATCCTGGATGACGATGACCAACGTCCGCCACCTGTGGAGGATCCTGGCCTGGACCACGATGCCAGTGATGATGATGATGATGATGGTGATGTCCGCACACAGCTCATCACCAACTTCTTCAGCTGAATGTGAGTATCCAGGGAGATGTAATGTGAATGACGTGAGTTTGCATGATATGTGTGGGTGGTGCTCTGGTGCTGTTTGAGTGTGGCCATGTGCTACTTGACTGGATGCGTGCAGCAATGTTTCCTTCCAGGTAGTCTGAACTCCCCAACAGTTCTGACATGCTAACTTGGTTTTGTGTAGTTGTCTTGTGACATGTATTGGGCATGAGTATTACAGTACTGTCCTGTTCTACAGTGATTTTAACTGTGTGTCATGTCTGTCCTTCACAGGGTGCTTACTGAGTACTTTGGTCAACTTGGATCCCCCGACACCATGATTCAGCTTTCAGGGTGGCAGCAGTAGTTTCCCTACAAGTGATGTGCCACACACCCCTGGACTTCATATCTTCTGCACTTTTTGACTTTGTGGCCACTGCCACGTGGGTAAACCTTGCATTTGTAGTGGAAACAACATGTTGCAAATGTGTAATAAACCTGTGCTTCACTTTGGGATGTGCGTTGTCTGTGGTCACACATCTGACTGACATTTGCTTACTGCACCTGTGGGCTAGTTGACACAGACTCTGAATAGGTGTGGTGTCTGTGCATTCCACTGTATTTCCTGGCAACATCACTGTGGGCGATGAGTCCGATGGCCCTGGTGTGTGTGTGTTGTGTAGCCCTAGTGGTGTGTCTCCCTCATATGTGTCATGTCACCATGACTCACACAACGGTGTTCTACTTGCTGTAGCAGTTAGCATACACAGTGTAATTTGGCAGAACATCATCACCATAACAGTATCCACATTTGAATAACAACAGTGGCAAGTATGGTGTACTAGTGATTTTATTTACTGTGTGTGTATAGTGCACAGGATGGTGGGTGCTGTACATTGGGATTGTGATCCAAAGTTCCCAGATGAGTTGGAAGTCTTGGTAGCAGAAATGTCCTGAGTGAAGTCCACAGTCATATGATACATTAGTCCAACTTGAACTCCCCATGTCATGTGGGAAAGTACTGTTGCATTCGACAGGGTGAAACGTTTGCACACAAAGGATAATTTCCGGAACAGTTGGCTTCCTGGGGGATGTATGTGGCCATCAACCTCTCAGTTTTCCTTTCTCGGACGACCCCTCTTCTTTGGGGGGGGACCCTCATGTGCAGGCTGCTGCGGTGCAGGGGAGTCTCCGCCAGAGTCCTCCTCCCTCCCTGTGGCGGTGTCAGTTGTTGCAGCACCAGATGTTGGGGGCACACAGGGAGGTGTGGCCATGTTGGTGCTAATCTGGCGGTCCAGACCCCTCTGCAAGCAGCAACCTATGTCTACCACCCCTCCCACCACCCCTGGTGACACGTGCAGGACCTGCGGTGGCACGCACAGGTGACCCGAGGCCCACTTGGGGGTTGTTAGTGGTGTTGTCATCCGTTGCTCCACGGTGGGCCTGGGGCCCTGTGCTGTTGTCAGCTGTCAGGTGTAGCTGCTGGCTGCTGGGGACGGGAGCAGGAAGACCTCGCAGGAAGAGATCCGCGGTGAGGTAACTGGGGCTGGGCTGTAGTTTTCTGGGCTGGGGATAGTTTTCTGGGCTGAGGGGGGGTTGGGTTAGTTTTCTCAGCTGGGGTGTCTGGGTAGTTTTCCCGACTGGGGGGATCAGGGTAGTTTTCTGGGCGGGGGGGTTGGGGGCAGTTTTGCGGGCTGGGGTGGGTCGGGTTAGTTTTCTGAGCTGGGGGTGGGTCGGGGTAGTTTTCTGGGCTGGGGTGGGTCGGTGGTAGTTTTCTGGGCTGGGGCTCAGTGGTAGTTTTTTAGGGTTGGGGTAGTTTTCTGGGCTGTGGTGGTGGGTCAGGGTAGTTTTTTGGGCTTGGGGTCAAGGGTAGTTTTCTGGGCTGGGGGTCAAGGGTAGTTTTCTGGACTGGTGGTGGGTCAGGGGTAGTTTTGAGGGCTGGGGTGGGTCGGGTTAGTTTTCTGGGCTGGTGTAGTTTTCTGGGCTGGGGGATGGGTCACAGTAGTTTTCTGGGCTGCGGGGTCGGGTAGGTTTCAGGGCTGGGGGTCAGGGTAGTTTTTTGGGCTGGGGGTTCAGGGCTAGTTTTCAGGGCTAGGGGTGTCGTGGCTAGTTTTCAGGGCTGGGGGTTGGAGGTAGTTTTCAGGGTTTGGGGTTTGGAGGTAGTTTTCAGAGCTGGGGTTTGGGGCTAGTTTTCAGGGCTGGGGGGTCAGGGTAGTATTTAGGGCTGGGTGGGGCAGGGGTAGTTTTCAGGGCTGGGGCAGGGGTAGTTTTCAAGGCTGGGGGGTCAGAGTAGTTTTTAGTGCTGGGGAGGGTCGGGTAGTTTTTTTTAAATTTGGGGTTAGGGAATTAGGCCTCAGGGCAGGGGGAGGGGAATGGGTAGCTGTGGTAATTTTTAGGGCTTAGGAGAGGGTGGGGTAGTTTTTAGGGCTGGGGCTGGGCTGGGTCAGGTTAAGGAACAGGGTTTTAGGACTCAGGGCAGGAGGAGGGGAATGAGTAGTGGGGGTAGTTTTTAGGGTTTAGGGGAGGGCGGGGTAGTTTTTAGAGCTGGGGGTCGGGTCGTTTTTTAAAATAGGGGTTTGCCTAAGGGCAGTGGAAGGGGTTAGGGACAGCACAAGGGGGTGGGAGGGGGTTGAGGTATTGTTTAAGGGTTAGGGACAGCGTGGGGGTTGGGAGGGGTCAGAGGGAGTTTGTAGCTTAGGGCGGGGTAGGAGGGTTGCGACCTTAGCCGTACATACCCACTTACCATTCATGCGTTTACCACAAAATTACGTGGTAAAGGCATGTGTGGTAAAGGAATGCGTGGTTAAGACGCATTCGTGGTTCAGGCTGCGTGATAGAGGCACGCGAGGTTTATCCAGTCGTGCCTCTATCATACACCCATGCTACACTTCTCACATTCCACTCACCACCTCCTCCCACAACAACAGCATTGCGATACACTCTTACTACACTCTTTTTTTTGTAAATATCTTTATTGCATTTTGTGTTTCATTGGCATAAGTAACAGAAAACACATTTGACTCTTACTACACTCTAACTGCTCTCTTGGTTCATAACAACTTGGATTTAACTTTTTTCAAACACTTTTCTTTATTCACTTTTCCGTGCATCTCTTTCTTGAAATTCTTCCTGCTTATACTTAGCCTTACACTTCTTGCTATTCATTCTAGAAATATGACTAAGCATGAAGTTCTCTTCGTCAGCAAAAAAAACTCAATTCACCAGTACTTGAGTGAGCAGTCATTCTTTATTTCCATAACATCTTCGTAATATCTGCTTTCCTCCTCTGCCTACTATGAAAGATCAGCTGTACACTCTCTCCTAAAGCTTGATTAAATAGATCAACCAAACCATTTTCCTGTGGATGGTAGAAGGCAATTTTATGATGCCTAATTCCAGACTTAAACAAAATGTTCCATTGTATTAGAAACTAATTTTGAGCTGTTGTCCATTATCTCTTTTTTTCAGAACAGCCTTCTCTTGCAAACATTTTCCTTTTCCTGCAGTTTTGATATCATTCACACATTTTACCTTACTCCACTTTGAATAAAAATCAGTCTTTACCAAAGCAAATTAGTTTAATAATCCTTTACCTTAAAAAAGTTCACAAATTTCAAAACCTTGTTTCTGCCATGCTTTGATAGGGTACTGACTGATATCTCATGTGCTGCATGAAATTTGAACTTACAGCACAAGAAATACTCTTACATATCCCTCAATAATTCATTTATCCTTTCCCAGCCACAAGAAATACATTCTAGCTTTCTTCTTCATGGCTGTTATAACTCTACGCTCTTAATGCAGCCTATGTCTACAAATTATTTCAATATCGTTTAGTTCAGTGAACACTAACTTGCATTTCTATGCACATGCAGTTACCTGTTTGTCTATCCCTACCTTAAATGTTTCAAAATCTTACTTGACTCCTTAACCTGTGCGATTTCTCTTTTCCTTTCTTCCTTGGTCATTGCACCACCACTACGTGTATCTGCAACTAACTACTTCTTTTGATTATCTACCTCCATTTCTGGATCACTTATTGGCATTCTTGATGAGCAATCAGCACTGATGTTGTGATACTGTTCTACAAATTCTAATACCAACGTAGGATTATGTAAGCAATAAATCCACTTTCCTGGACTGGGCATGAGCAACTTTCCATCCTTTGTAGAGAACACTTTCACTAAAGGTTTGTTATGAGTACTTATGTCAATTTCCTTGCCTCAAATGAACGTCTGAAAAGGTTTTTTCATTCACCAAGACGCTAGCGTCTCTTTCTGAGTGTCAATATAAAAATACTTTGATCCTCTCAAGGGCTTAGATGCACACTCAACTGCTCTTTTATGACTAATCTTCCTTTGCATTAGAATTCACTAGTCCATGTAGCATCTCAAACAAACATATTGTGAATGCAAGGGTCAGATTTTTTTATTTCACGGCTCCAGTAATTAAATTATTTATATTTAGGAACACCTTCTCACATTCACTCCTCCATATAAACCTCATGTTTGTCTGCAATAACCCTCTCATGATTTTGGCCTTTTCTGAAAAATGGTCAATAAACTTTACATAATATTCTTTTTCACCCAGAAATGACAGATGTTGACCTTTATTCTCTGGGCTTGATGCCTCTTCAGAAGCTCAACTTAGTTTTAACTTTGGTTTTATGTCCTAGATGGAAATGTAGTGCCATTGGTACTCTACCTCCTCCACTGCAAACCTACATTTCTCTACACCTATTGTTAACCCTGCCTCTTTTCAAGTACATTTTTTAGGACTTCTTCATGCTCATTCCTATATTTACCCCCAATCCACAATGACATCCCTAAAATAGGCAAGCCTAACCCACACAATCAAATAATTTCTGAAATGGATGTGAGGTCCTTGAAGATGGTAGTAGCTTTATATGGTGATAAGCCTTAGAAAGTTCTAGGGTTGTGAACACACTGGTTTCTCCCAGGTTAGTCAACAACTCATGTTTATTTGGCAGAGGATGTCTATCCATTCAAATACACTTAGTAAGATCTCTCAAATCTATGCATACTCAGATTTTTCCATTAGTACATCCCTAGACATTTGCAAGAAAAGTTATCATGGTACAATGCAGGCAAGAACAAACTGCATTGGAAGGAGGTGGGAAATTCTCAGTTATGAGGGAAAGATTTGAAATTCATTCATGGACCATTATTGGTTTAGCAAGACTGTAAAACTTTTTATTTAGCCTCCAAACACAATTTTCATTGATTTAAGTCCACGCTGTGATTGTGTGTTAACCTGTTCTTCAGCATAGGTGTTTTTGGTTCTCATGCAGTCAGAGATAATAAAAGTGGAAATTAGCATACAGATGGGCACAAATGCTGTTTTAGCCCATGAAAGGATTTAAATGACACTTTAACAGTGTGTCCACACCTCCCCCCGTGTAGAAAGAGTGAGCAGTAAAAAATACTTGTTAGTACTGTGAAATGTCCCTGTGCATGATATGATTCCCTCTTTCCCCAGCACCTGATTTTTTTGATTCTTGATAGAAACTCAAGGCACATGTCTAAATTGCCATAGTGCAGTGCCTCTTCAATAAACAACAAAGAGGAGAATGTGAGACCTGAGATGACTAGAGGAGGAAAGTATGGAGCGCACACACACACACACACATACACACACCCATGCACACACACACACACGCACACGCACAAACACACACACCCACACACACACACAGGCACACCTAAACACATATACATTTTTACTTCCTCTTCTCTTTTTCTAAAGAAAGACAGGTTAATAATTATCAATTTTGTTTAAAGAAAACCCTTATGGGTGGAGCACTCAAAAGCACATTATCCAGACCAGTTAGGTCCATAGTATTCCAATTTCCATAGGGCGGAAACTTTTCATCAGTCCATTCCAATGAGGTTCATGAATCATGCTGAATTTATCTTCAACCAATAATTTTATTGTGTTCGTACAAAACGATGAAAAACAGCAACAAGCCCAACCAGCGTATTTCCCAACCAGAACTTTATCAGGGCTCTAACAAAGTCCACTGTAAATTAGAGTACTTGTACGTCAATCTGCATTATAATTGTGACACCAAACCTCACCTCAATGTGTGTCATTAATCATTAATGGGTAGAGTCAGTTCTCAAATGTATTTTGTTACCATTCGGAACTTCATCTGGGCTGAAAAAGGACATGTACATATGTTTCAAATACATCAAATCTAAAATCTGGTTACCAATGACGATTTTACAGTGGTTAGGAGTAGAATATGGAGTATTTCATATACAATAATCCATTCCCAGTTTATAGGATTATTTCTCCCTTCTCCTAAGCCTTAAAATTCATATCTGCATCCAACAAACCGAATCCAAATTTCACCAATATTCACATTCAATAGTTGTCTCATGTGGTCATAGGAATTGGAAAAACTATAAATGCCAATCCGCATTCAGTATGACTTGAAAACAATTAATATTCAAGAAACAGTCAATCCTCAATTCCCCTCATCCATTTTGCAAATTGAACAAATACAAGAAAATCTAATCTTTCCCCAAACCACAAAAATATTTGTCACCAGATCCCAAAACCTTAAGTAGACTAAAGAAAAACATCACTGCTGCACTAAAATCTATACATATATTCACATAATAATATCATTTAACAAAGTAAATATATACTGTGTCTTACAAACAGCATCCAATGTAGCACTTGCAATCTCCATCCATTGAGTGTATGAAAATGAGTGCCAAATTTAAACTCTTAACACTCAATTGAACCTTTTTTGATCATGGGACAAGTTGAATGAAATAGGGGCAATTGCTTACTGCCTCTGTACCAAGCCAGTTGCCATCTTTGCCAGTGAATGAATGAATGAATGAATGAATGAATATACTTTATTCGATTTCAATTCATAATAAAATCATAAAAGCCACATTAAAACCATTTATAAAAATATATCCATACACAATACAAATTTATCTATACTCTGTTCTAAATTATCTAAACGACTACATTTTAATAGGACTCCTATCTGTTAATTAATTGCACTAAATTCCTAACATATCCTTAGCATTTTAACTCATAAATACACTTGTTAAATTTAAAAAATAGAGGCCATTACCTAATAAAATTCTTTCTTTTTTCATTATACTTTTCAAAAGGCCACTCATGGTCATTACACAATAAACATTTTCCAATAATTGCAAGTATAAAAATGCTGGGCGGCATTGCCTCCAGCCTCCTAGTCTTAACAGAGGCATAATCCATCTAGCTCTTTCCTTTGCATATATTTTACAGAAGAGAATCACGTGGATAGTTGATTGCTTTGAGATATTATCACACGGACAGTGACACAATTTCCTAGACCAATCATTAACCGAAGGGAAACTGACCAAACGATGGAAACAGTCAAACCTAAACCGTGTCAGAAGATATCTGTCGTACCCTCCGATACACCAAACCAAATAGGGCTGGATACGATAGGTTGGCAAAGTCAGATAATGCTGGGTCACCTTGCATTTATTCATCTCCTGTGCGGCTCTTAGGGACTCTAAATGTGTCAAGCAAAGAGATTTAAAATCTTTCCTAGATATTAAATTCATGGTTTCTGGTACATTATAAAAATCATAACAGTTGATATCCAATAAAAATTTCCTAATATAGTTCAGCCATTTAATTCTACAGGCATAATCCAATTTCATTACATCCTTAATAATATCTCTATTCAATCCAGTATAGGTAGATGTCCAAACTCGATACCATAATAATAAAGGTTGCAATCTAATCATATCCGTAATATATGGGATCCCTAATTCACTATGACAATTAAAAACTGGGGAGCTCTGTGGGACCGCTAAAATAAATCTTAAAAAAGTATTTTCGACTAATTGGATTAGGGAAACATCATAAAAACCCCAGATTCCTGCCCCATACATTGCAACACTCATACACTTGGCCTGATAAATTTTGAGGAGAATCTCCGGGGGTCTTTTACCCATTTTGTTTGCAAAGCTAACCACTGCCGCTACAGACCTCTTAAAAAGGAGACTCCTACTCTTAATTGCAGCTCCCCAAGAACCAGTACGCTCAAACAGAACACCCAAATAAGAGAACGTACTGGTTGAATCTATCCTATCTTTCCCAACTACCAGAGTTCTACCTTTGCTTCTCCCCTCCCACATGTCATAACAAATGTTTTTTTACATTAAGTTTTAATCCTCGGTTATCCATAAAACTAATGTACAAGGCAAGTGCTCTCTGGAGGCCTAGCTGTGTTCTGGCCATAAGGACCGCATCATCCGCGTAGAGAAGAGAGACTATCGGCTTACTGCTAACCTGAGGGGGATCTCTCGCCCCTGCCACCAGTTCCTCTTCTAGAGCGTTCGTATACAGAGAGAAGAGGAACGGGGCCAGGACGCAGCCTTGTCTCACACCCTTCTCCACGCGGAAAGACGCCGTACATTCACCCCTTAACCCATATCTCACCTTTGCACTAGTCCCCGAATATAATTGTATTAAGAATTGTATGATAATTGGGTCAACTTTTAAGTCTGTCAGAATTTCCCACAATCTAGCGTGATTGACACAATCAAATGCGGCCGTAAGGTCTACGAAGGCCACGTAAAGCTTACCTTCCTTTGCTTGCGTATATTTCCCCATTATGAGGCTCAAATTTAAAACCTGCTCATTAGTCCCCAACCCCTGTCTAAAACCGTATTGGACCGCACTCAAAATATTATTATCCTCTGCCCACAGTTGTAATCTATTTAAGACAATCCTGCCAGCTACCTTCACCAAAGCATCTAAAAGCGATATTGGTCGGTAGCAGGCAGGGTTGTTCCGATCCCCTTTTTAAAAATCGGTACGATCACTGATTCCGACCAGGACCTAATAAAACCCCTTGCACAACAAGCTTCAAACACCCGAGTTAACAAAGGGGACCATAACTTTGGGATCGATTTAAATAGATCCATCGGGACCCCATCAGGACCTGGTGCCTTACATCCTTTACTGGCATTAATGGCCTCTAGCACCTCTTCATGCAAGATGTGCATCTCTATAGGCCGAAAACCATCCGATTCTTCCCCATGCTCAGGGCCAGAGTCCAAAAAGTTTCCTACCTTCTCCTTACAACTATATACATTAGAAAAGAAGTCTATCCAAGATTTTTCGTCGATAGCGACCTCAATCCTAGCTCCATCGTTATTAGAAAAGAACGGGGCATTAACTGCCTTCCAGAATGTACTACTGTCCTTTCTTAATGAAGCTTCAAGGAGAGTATCCCACGCTAAATCTTTAAGTTCTTTCTTCCTTACTTTTCTGGCAAGATTATAGGCCCTTCTGCTTTCTCTAATCTCCTCCCGATCTCTCACCGGCCTATGGAGAGCGTTTTTTAGTCCTGTATAAGTCCTGGTACAATTGGAATCAAACCAGCCATTTTCCTTAATAATAGGACCCTTACTCTGTGCTATGAGCAAGTTTTGGACCACATTACTAATATTGGCAAATGCACTCAAGGTATCATCAAAAGCAGTGTCATCTTGTAAGCAAACTAGGATGTTATCATATGCTTTGGTGATGATCTGCTTAATGAGCATCTCTGGTTCCTTAGTACCCCAACGCACGGAATATCCATTCTGGCGACCAACGGCTATATTTTGGACCCACGCCAAACTGTTTTTATTAGAATAAAAACCCCAATTAGGGGGAGTAATAGTAAGACTTAAGGGCAAATGATCACTTAGCACATTATGATGTGTTTTAAAATTATCAATCCAAGTGGCGTAACGGTTGGGAACGATGATAAAATCAATTATAGATTCACAGCCTCTACCAATAAAAGTGTGATCAAAATCCACCGAAGGGGAACATAACAGGTTCGCAAAACCCAGCTCATATGTGGCCATTAGATCATTAAACTTCTCACCCCTGTCAGTATGAACAAAATGAGTTATCGAATCATTCTCTTCATTTACTACCCCACATTGCCCGGATCCGGGTTGAGTACATATATTTACGTTAAAATCTCCTCCCCAAATCGTGATCACATCGATGCCTATTAGGGCCCCTAACTTATCCATTTCCTCACTAAAGGACTTTAAAATGTCACATAGTTGATCTTTCTCCATATTATTGTAAAAGTTAACTACGGACACGGCTATATTACAGTTCAAGTAAATAATAACAAATTGATAAAATGCTGTACTTTTACCATTTTCAATTTTTAAGACCCCCAGTAAATTTGAGATATAAACACATATCCCACCTTTATGTCTCCCATGGGTTGACCGTATTGCTGGCATATGGTACGTCTTGTACCCATCAATATTGACTTCATCCAACAGCCAAGTCTCCTGAAAACATAGGATATCAAAGCTGCGGATGAAGTCTATCCAGATGGAATTATTCAACTTAGAATGCAGACCTGCGATGTTCCAGAAAAGCACTACGATATCCTTGGGTGCTCTATCAGTTCGATTGATGTTGGCCAAGCTTTTCACGGTCTGCCCCATGGTCTCCGTCCTCCCCAGACCGCTCACTACACCATCATCACTATTGTCAACAGACAGGGATTCATCCATTCCCAACCCTCCAATCAATATCTCGCTCTGATCAATGATAGATTCCATAATATGAGGTGTTACACTTCTCTCCTGTATAATTTGGGATGTTAAACTTTCCTCATCAATGTATTGATCAGAAGTGTCAAAGAGTCAATCATTCTCATCTAGCGATTGAAGGGGCCCAAATCTATTTGACACCTCTAAATTATAGGATGAATGAACAGTGGGGTGGGTAAAGGAATGCGGATTTAAGTACCCATTAGATGTACTAGGCTGATAAAAATAGCCCAAAGGGAGGACTTGTATACCTGACGCCATATTATTAGTTTTATTGCTTCTAAAAAGAATTTCTCTCACCAATAAGGGATCCCCCAAAGAAAGAACAACACAGTCCCCAGGAAAAACTTTCCTACTTATACCCACCCAAGCAACACGTCTTACCATCTTAAAAGCATGAAACATCTCTCTAGTTAAGCCCACTCTTTGCCCCAAACAATGAATAACACAATTCCTCAGGGCTATCCATGATTCGTTTCTTTCATCAGAATAAAGGGGCACATTAGTCAAAACGACTGTATATGGAATGGCAGCAGGGGGCAAATTTAAATTTAAATTCTGCAGTCTAGAAGGATACTCATACTTATTTATACTATGCGGCCTTGAGTTCGGGCAAAGATCATTCACCGAAAGTCCACCTTGCTGTTCTAATGGTCTTCCTTTTACTGCCTCACATAGAGCCACCTCCTTTGGCAGCGGTTTACTTCTAAAAGTTTCAGTAGGACTCTTAGGTCCCGAAACACCAAACTTCCTGGCCCTCTCCACATGCTGGCTGGCAGGACTAATTAAGGTAACTGGTGAGGGCTGGTTAGATGGCTTTAAAACACTACCCTCTCTGTCCTCGTTTATCTTGGTAATATTTACTTCCCTTGCATAACTCATATGTTGGTTCTTAATAATGTTTTCCAACCCCACTTCTATTTTACTTAATCTTGCCTCTAAAGTACCAATCGATAGTCTGATATACTTAGTGAGGTCGGTTATCAAACTTACTATCCCATTACTTTCAATAGAAGAGGGGGCGTTACTCTTGCTTTTATTACGTGTAACTGAGTCTTTACCTTTACCTTTACCTTTGTGATTTAACGGGGTACCTTTCCCCTGCTGTTTATCGTCTTTAACCTTATGTATTGGGGGTACAGGGGAGGCCTGGTGGATAATTGGTAGTAGATTTCCAGGTAGTACCTTCGCAATGGAGTTGCAAGATCTTTTAGAAGGAGGAAGTAGCTCTGGATCCGGATCGCTAAGTGATAACTCATCTCTATTAGGCTGAATACAACCATTTCGGGGCTCCTCAACCACATTAACTATGGTAACCGCGTCCGTACTCTCATTATGATGTAGGTCAGTAGTAATACTACTTATTAAGGCACCCTGTGCGTCCTTAGAAAGAGACTCCTCAACGGTGGATATCTGCTTTTCAAGAGCTCCAACCGCCCCGTCAGGTATTTCAACAGGGTCATATTAGCATCTTTTGGTTTGTTTGATGATAGCACAGTTTGCCCAGGGTTCATTGTACGTAACTTCCTTTTACCCATATCTACAAATTCTCTCCAACTAAAAAACTGCTAAATAACTGCTAAATACGCCAGTCCTTATACCCCTATAAAAATGGAAGTGTATCTCTCTAACCTATTTACGTTCCCCCTTCTTCTCAGTGTCAATTCTGTAGCACGATCAAGTGAATACCTTATATACCTTATAAAAACCCTCTTTCTTATAATACAAGGCAAATATCTAAATACAATTATTTTAAATGTCTCTAATCTTACTCTTTTTAAAAGTATAGCCCAGCCCAGTCTCTTTCAATCTCCTTCAATCTCTGCCACTATAGAATGGCAGGATGGGAGTGCCCCCCCTCACCAACGTAGCAGAGGAGCAGACGAGGCAATACAAAGACTCCTATAACACCCTAGAGCACATAGTCCCACCAAGATGGCTGACAACACCAAAAAGTCACGGATGAACGTTCCAGCAACTATAATTAAGAGAGGACACTCTGGGCTTATGCTCCCGCCAGAAAGTGCAGGCTCAAGTCAAGATGAAGTAGAAAAAAGCCCCCTTCAGTTCCAACACGTACAATAACTCAAGTTATGACTTACGTATCCCTACTCCGTGGGATCAGTGGAGGATTTTTCTTCCGGGCATTTTTAGTGTAGCAGGTGACAATAATATGGCCCAGCCCGGCCTCTATCGGTCTATGACGGGCTAAGACGGGCCCGTCTTGGCCCGGTCTTCGCCCGGGCCGAGCCCGCGCGCGTCCCGCGTCGCGGGACCGCCGCCGGCAATTTAAAGCCCCTCCGGGGGCCGGATCTAAAGTGCAACGTGCGTAGTGCAATGAAGCCCAGGGACACAGGCAAAAGTCCTTCAGTGCAGTCTCCCGCGTCGCGGGACCGCCGCCGGCAATTTAAAGCCCCTCCGGGGGCCGGATCTAAAGTGCAACGTGCGTAGTGCAATGAAGCCCAGGGACGCAGGCAAAAGTCCTTCAGTGCAGTCTCCCGCGTCGCGGGACCGCCGCCGGCAATTTAAAGCCCCTCCGGGGGCCGGATCTAAAGTGCAACGTGCGTAGTGCAATGAAGCCCAGGGACGCAGGCAAAAGTCCTTCAGTGCAGTCTCCCCAGTGATTACCTAACGATTTGACCATAATGTTGGAATCCTGACTTACTTCTTATAAAAACATAACACCTAATATGATTGATCACAAATGATTTGGCATTCAGAACACCATAGACAGCACCACCACTATCTCACAACAACAAATACATTGAGGAAACACTCCTATTGACCTAATAGATAAACATATTCTAACCAAAAGTCACTTTACAAGGCAAATACATATTCACATGTCACAAACAATGTCCCTAGAACACTCCTAACCTTCAACAGTTCAGATATGTGAACATATACTTTCGTCTCACAAACTAGGTCCCATGCAGCACTCCTCATCTCCAACAGTTCAGTTGTGTGACAAAGATGAATCCACCGCCACCATGTATAAAATAGTTCAATTATGTGACAAGTTGAAAGAACGAAAAGATAACAACTCTCTGCCCTCGAATATAGCCTGTCGCCATTTTTTAGGTTGACTATCAAAGGTCTCTTTGTGATATTACAATACCTATTTCCTTCTTACAAATAAAATACCACATAGTGTGATTGGTCACAAGCCATTCAGAATCTCAAAAAATTTACTCTCTACCACCATCCTCACAATACTTGGAACATGAGACACTTCCAATAGCAAAAGAAATTAAATAGCAATAATTTTCAAACATTCAAAGATGGCCATCATTTTGTATTGAAGTGCCGATATTAGTACATGAAATCACATTCCTTATCTAAAAGCATATTCATGAGCGGGAAAAACAGTGACTTTTTAAATCTCAGTTCTGTATAACAACATTCATCAGGGATGATAGACATTATTACCAAATATGCTTTCTTATTAATCCAAAGCTGTATTCAGATATCATGGCAAAAACTCCCAAACATTTCCAAGACATCTTGGAATGCAGCAAAATGTAACTATACACAGTTAGGTCTTCTATTGGAAGAAAAACTTGAAACCCATCAGGTATACTCTTGGTGTAAATCCCCACCACATTCAATCATATTAATTGTTCATCAAAAATTTGATTATTCTATAATTAAGATTTTGCCAATCCACAACCCATCACTTACAGCTTCTAACACAAATGGCATCTTAAAATGTTACTCCATATTCAGAAGTCTACTATACAAATACCAGAACAAATGATATATTCTATCCTAGTGGTCTAACAATATATAGTTATTATTTCTATTCTGACCTCTGTATAGCTGATTCTAAAATCAAACTTTTATATTACAATAATGTTACCAAAAATCAATGCATCAACTTTTCTTTTTTCGAAATCCTTTCCTACACTGTACAATCGGCAAGCCCATTTTGCTCGGTGTATCCAAGGATCAATTCTCTATTTGTAATAGAGAACACCATCCACAACATAACTACATGGTCACTGTAACATCCACAACATGTGCTGTATTGTACCCATTCACCTGCTAAATTAGCCCAGACATGCACCATCTCATACAACCCGATTAAAGAGATCAGCATAAAAGGGGGCAAACCTAGCTGTACCCTGAAATTGATGGTACAACTCCTTATTGAAAAAGAAAAAAATATTACTCAAAATCAAGTCCACCGTTATCAAATTTTGTTTATTTGTAAAAACATTCCATACAACACTACCAAGCATCTCAAATAGATTATCACAAAAGGCAATATTTCTTTACCATACATTTTTGCTAAATTAACTTACATAAAAATATGTATTACATTGTATAAAAGTGTATATTTTGTCAAATTCATATCTTAAAATGCATAACATTCTTATTTAATCAAAATAAAGTGCAGGCCCTGATGTGCAAAGAGGTGAGATTTAAAAAAACTATTTATTGAAGTGTACTATCTTTTTATGTATAGTTATCCGAAGAGAATGATTACATGCTCTAAGAACATACAGATTATTAAGTAAAGATCTACTACTCAGACTCTGTTGGAAAAAGTTATGACTTATAAATGCTACCAATTTCATTTTGTTAAGGAAACTCTCTCCCTATTTATACTGAGAAACTTTATTTGTTTCAATTATGATCAGAGGTACAGTATCAGACTGAAATACACACACACACAAACACCCACACCCAAGCCTATTACACATACACACACCCATGTGCACACACACACACACACACAGTAATAATATTTGTGTTATGATGAGAGGTGAAGAATAGTGAAAATCCACTGTGTGTTGCAAAGCTTTTTGTAGATGCAGGGGATTTGAAAAAAAAAATAAACAACGTAATTGGGAAAACGTAAAACAGACTTAATAGGAAGTAAAAGAAACAATTCTGATATTAATATCACTATAGAAAACAACACATATTGAACTTGGAAAGATGAAAGATGATCTGGGCCCTCAATGATTCAAAACTGTAAATAATCAAGTGAAGTATTTTTACAGCAAACTAGTTAACCTCCTTGGCCCTCTGAGATAACTTACTATATAGAGTATCTTTGTCCATACTGGCAACATTGCGAGTCAGTGTCTCAACAGGATGTGAAAGTCAGAACACAGGGGTATCTATATATGTGTCAGCACTGCCATATGTGCATGATGAAAGTCAGGATATGGTTGTCTAGTAGTAGCATTGCTGATGTCACAATGTTGTGATACCATGATGCAATGCAAACCAGGTTAATGAGTGATACCACACAAGCAAAAGGGCAAAAGTTTGTTGATTTAATGGTGATCAGTGATTGCTAGTCTGTAGCTACAAAAGCTCATCATCAATTGGTCATGTCATTTTACTAGGCAAGATGACATAGGTAGATGTTGGAATGCAATTATGAAAATTCCATGCTAACAAACAAACAATTGCACACATCTCCTCTCTAAAAATATAAAGTGTTAGCAACAAAGCACTGTTGATATAAATGCAATATAAGCAGTGGCAGCTGGTCATCTTTGAAAGAGCTGGTGCATAATACTAGGCTTGAACTCCACCAAATGAGGCTGACTTCTTCATGGAGGGATCAAGAGGGTCCTTTCACTAGAAAATGATTAAGAAATGAGATCAAATAGTGCATTTTAATACTCAATTTTCACATACATTTTCTCAAAAACTATACTTTTTGAAATAGCATTTATTAAATATTAAAGTCCTTTCATGATGTGCCAAACCAATGAAACCTGTTTCTCCCAAAGTGATGACCATTTTTTTTTCAAAACATGTTATGGGCACACCCATATGTTAACAATCTCCTCCTTTGTGCAGGGACAACATTTAGCCATAGCTGCCCCATTTTTGCCATGGGTCCCTCATATGCCGAAAATGACATGCAAAATGCCAGTGCCAGAAATTTGCTATTCATGCTGTCCATATAACATGGGATGGCCCATATGTCAAAAATAATTTCTGGTATGTCAGAACTAGCATTTTGTGGTGGTTGCCTCCTTCTCAGATGTAATGGTTGCCCCCCCATATACCTCCAAATTGACAGCCCAGCATTCTGCCATGGGTGCCCCATTATTCAAGAATTGCTTCAATCATGTCAGGCTCGCATTTTTAGATGGATGAACCTAATGCCAAGAATTATCTCTAGTATTCCAGTATCAATAATTTGCTATGCCTAGCTATTATACCAAGAATTACCTTCACTATGCCAGCACCAGCATTTTCCATTAGTGTGACAAATGCCAAGTATTACCTCAGGTACTCCAGTATCATGTTTTACCTCCAGTGTTCCTGTGCAAAGTATTAACTCTAGAATCCTAGTACCACTATTTGTTCACATGTGCTGTTATGTTAAGAATTAACTCGAATAAGCCAGTGGCAATATTTTGCAATGAGTGCCTCTGTAAAAAACTTGCAAGCACAACATTATATTCTCACTCACTTATGCTTACTTAGATCAACTCAGTCACAATCACTCTGACTCACTCACACTCACTTATTCACACACATTCTCACTCATTCTTATTATCCAGTCACTCATTTACCATCACTTACTTGCATTCACTTACTCTCACTCACATTCACAACCTCTTGCAAACATCTTACCCTCACTCAGACTTTTCTTCCAAATTCACTTACTATCAATTGAAACAGTAGATGAAGTAGACAGAGGCAGTTTGATCTATTTTTGCAAGTTCCGCAGGTTGTGTAGAACTGGGAGATGACTCCATATGTGGTGCGTTGACATAAACAGCATTTGTGCCAGAATTTTGAATTAAAATCTGTGTTTCACTACAATTTGATTGTATTATAGTTGTTGATGTAGCAGGTAGAAGTGATACCTCATCGTTAGTTACTGCTATCCCCTGCTGGGGAGAGGAGGCTTCAGCAGTAATTAAGGCTTCCATTGGAATTTCCTGTGTGGTAGTGAGACGAGGCAGGTAACTACCCAGGATCCCAAGCAGCGTACTGTTGAGAATCGGCCACATAGTTTGGCTTGATCAAATCAATGGAGATGAATCTCTTGTTTCTGCAGCCGGCAAAAGGCGGAAGAAATAGAGTTCTGGCACCTTCAACAGCCAGGTCAGATATAGGCGCTCAGTAAAATGGCCTAAATTCTTTTTTGTTCACCATTTTCTCCCTGACTCGATCCCCAACCTTTGGGATCCAACAAGTAGATGCTGGCACTTTCTTCACTTCACCAGTGGTGGCTTGTTTTACTTGGAAGTTTCTTTGTTCATCCCGTAACCTTTCAGTTCCTGTAAAAGCGCCAAATGTTCATTTATATCAAATGGTGTTTCAGCTGCCATTGTGCTGGGACTGTTGAGGTCTGGGACTCACATTTTAACCACAATCAAGTTTTCATAGGAAGTCTGACAACCCAGGGATTCTCTAGGCAGATTGTTTAAACCCCTCTAGACCCCATATAGGTGATGGAACCAACTGCAACATTGGCCTAATACCCTTGCTGATAATAACTGTTTTAGGTTCTGTTTTTTTCTCTCAATGACCAAAGTTCCCTCAAGATGGTACAGGGAGGAATACCAAATGGTCACACCCAAACTTCCCAAGGCATCTTTGTAAGCCCAGGAGGCAAATGCCAGACCGTGGTCGGAATAGAATGTGCCAACTGCGTATGTTCCAATAAAGACTTGCAGATCCTTTATAACAGTTTGGGTGTCAGCCGATCGCTGTTGCCAGACCCTTAGGAATCGAGAGCAGGAATCAACTGCCACCATGATTCATTGTAAGCCCCTTCTGATGTTAAGGGGTCACTGTGATCCAAATGAACTCAAGCAAGTGGCTTGTTAGAAATGAGTAGAGGTGTCTGTGGTGGGCATGCCACAGCACAGTAGAACCCTTCATCTGCTGGCAGATGTTGCATTTAAGGGCAAAGTCCTTGATCTGTTTATAGAGACCTGGCCACCAGTAGCGTTGCTGCAATAATGAAATCATAGGAGCCACCCCTGCTTATGCAGATGCTAGACCCTCAGATGCAGTGGCTAGAATTGAACCTAACCTGTGCTCTGAATTTTGTAGTACTCTATCCCCCACTCCAGGAATGTGAGCAAATGATACATTTTGCACATCTAATTTATAGGAGTACTTAAGTAGAAATACTTTTGGCAGGTGGTTGTCATTGTGTGTATCACTGACAGCCGTCATTATGCCTCCAGCTGTTCTTGTATGTGAATGAGTAAGTGCAGTGACTGCAGCAGTTTGAAATGTAGCTTTTGCAGCTTCATCAGCCATGGAATTCCCTGCAACATGTATGCCAACATGTTGGTGAGTCAAGGTATGCATTACATTAGACCGTGGCAAACACTCTTTCAGCTCAGCCACCTGTTCCCAAAGCATCTTGTGCTTAGTTGTAGACTGCTTTGAATTTCTGAATCCGTTCTGACTCCAGTAATGTAAATATTATAGGATTGTACACAATAATACAAATTGCACACTATCAGTGTGGGGAATTTAGGATCTGTATTCTCTAGTGCCAGTATTAGAGCACTAGGTTCAGCCAACTGTGCAGTGCAGTCACCAAGTGATGGCTTGTAGGTCTTTTCAGCATGTAATTCTCCATTCTGCATGTGCCACTTTACGGTAGCTCAGCTGCTGAATATTGGTGCTTTGTCACTACGGCAGGCTGGTCAGAACCATCAGTGTATATATGATGTCATCGTACTGATATAGAGGCATGACTTCGTTAGGCAGAGGATATTCATGTTCATATTGCAGAATGGCTTGTGCTTATAGCATAGACTCAAATCTGTAGTCTACATCTATTGCAGTGAGTAAGGTCGACACCGGGGTCATGACAATTATTATTTTTCCCTCAGCCAGTGCTCTCTCCCTCACCACAGCAGTATCCGCTGTTAGTATTTTTTCTGTTGGAGCAAAACACAAATTTGCTATAGGTGTATAAATGTGATTTATATTTATTTATTTATTTATTTTATAGTTTTATAGAGCGCGAACCAGACCCGTGAGGGTATCAGAGCGCTTTACAGGATTAAGGGTGATATATAAAGCGTTAGGAAGGGAGGGATCAATTGGGTACAATAGGGGATACATTAGACAAGAGAAGCACGCAGTCTAAAGTCCCAGCTATATGTGGGATAAAAATTAAAACAAGAAGATACATTATACAAGAAGGCACGCAGTCTCAACTCTTGGGGGGATGCCCAAGGAGTTCAGGAATAGGTATCATCCGTAGAAGCTGTGGATAATGCCGAGGTGGAGGGTGGAACATGTCACTGAGGTGATTGTGATGTATTCATTAGACGAGGTATTTGCCCATTAAGAAGGTTTTGGTCTCCTTCTTAAAGTGTGCCAAGGATGGAAGTCTTCTGATGGCGGGTGGGAGAGAGTTCCAAATTCTTGGAGCGGCCCCAGAGAAGGCCCGATTGTAGGTTTTTCTTCCGGAAGCGTGCTGGTTGCAGCAACAGGTCTTTTGCAGATCGGGAGTTTCTGGCTCCTCCGGATATCACGAGTTTTTGGGCGAGAAATGTAGGGAATTGGAGTAAAGAGCTTTGTGAGTAATGCAGGCCAGTTTAAATTGGATTCTGGCCTCTAGGGGAAGCCAGTTCAGAACTTTGAGGTGGGGAGAGATGTGGTCGAATTTCTTTAAGCCAGTTAGGAGTCTGGCGGCGGTGTTGAGGCAGCCTTTCAATGGGGCCAGAGAGTTCTTGGGTAGTCCTGCGAGAGTAGAGCATCCATATTCTAGTCTGGAAATGTCTAGTGCCTGGATTGCCGTTTTAAGGTCGGAAACTTCGAGGAAGGGTTTTAGGTTTCTTAGGTAACTCAGGTGGAATCTAGCCGTTTTGTCCATTGAGTTTATATGGCCACGCATGTTTAGGCTGCCGTCAAGGGTTATTCCAAGGGATTTTGCCGAGTCAACAATGGTAGGAGGGCAGTTTAGTGCTGTGATGGTCTTGATCCATTCCTGGATGACTGGATTGTGTTTGGGTGGGGAGATCAGAAGAAATTCAGTTTTGTTTGCGTTGAGTTTAAGCTGGTTGGCGGTGAGCCAATGGACTGTCAGCTTCAGGGCCTCGTTCAGGGAGTAGATGTCCTCCGGGGAAGAGATTTTTATGTAGATCTGTGTATCGTCGGCGTACATAAGGTAGGAGATATTGGCGGCACGTAGCACCTCGGTGAGAGGTTCAAGGTAAAGATTGAAGAGGGTAGGGGAGAGGGTTGATACTTGGGGGACTCCAACCATGACCGGAAAGGGGGTGGATAGATTACCGTTGATGAGGACTCTCTGTGAGCGGTTTTGGAGGGAGGATCTATACCATTCAAGGACGGTGCCATCCAACCCCATCCTGAGTTTGAGGCGTTCAAGGAGATTTTCGTGGTTAACCATATCAAAGGCAGAAGAAAGGTCTAGTAGGATTAGGAGACAGGTTTTGACTTGGTCGAGGGCTTGGAGGGCGTCATCCACAATGTAGAGGAGGGTGGTTTCCGTGCTGTGTCCAGGTCTGAACCCGGATTGGAAGTCATCTAGCAGGTGAAAGTTGTTGATGTGTAGGCTCAGCTGCTGTTGCACACATTTTTCCAGAACTTTGGCTAGGAGTGGGATGTTGGATATGGGTCTATAGTTCTCAGCGGAAGCAGGGTCCAGCGAGGGTTTTTTAGGATGGGGATAACTTGGCCAGCCTTGAGCGAAACAGGAATTGAGGCCTGTAGGAGGGAGGCATTGATTATTGAGGTCCAGGAAGGGATGATAGCCTGAGAGGCGGCAGCTAGGCAGTTAGAAGGGAGAGGATCATTGAAGTGATTGTTCGGGTTTAAGGAGGCAAGAATTCTCGAGATAGAGTGTTCGTCATAGATTTTAAAGTTGGACCAGTGCGCTAGGTTTTTGGCTGAGGTTTGGGAGGACAACGCGGAGAGAAGAGGTAGAGCTGGCAGATTTTGATTTTGGTGGTGAGTTGCGGATTTAAGTTCATTTCCTAGGGCAGAGATTTTGTCGTAGAAGAAGGAAGAAAATTCCTCGCTTGATATTAAGGGTTTAGGTGTTTCTTTGGAGGTTTTCGCTAGTTTGTTGGATTGGTGTTTGACCAAGTCGAACAGCTTGCGAGGTCGATTTTTGGCGTTCTCAAGTTCAGTTCTGAAGAATTCTTTTTTAGAGTTGAGGATTTTCTTATTGTAGGCGTTTCTGGCCTGGCGGAGAAGTTTTAGATGTGCTGCTGATGGGTGTTGTTTCCAGTTTCGTTCCGTCTGTCGAAGGGATCTCCTTTCCTTGTTGAGGGATCCGCTGAACCAGGGATTTCTGTCTTTGATCTGGGTTCTTTTAATTTTAGTGGTGCCAGGTCATCGAGAATGTCGGATATGGTTGAGGAGTAATGATCCGCTAGGTTATCGACCGAGGTGCACTGAGGGGGGGGAGGTCGGTCTCACAACGCGCTGCCAGTTTCTCGTGATCAAGATTCTTGGTGTCTCTAACCCATCGTTTGGGAATCACAGGTTGAGGTGTCCATGTCTTGTGGGTGCTGGGCAGGAGGAAGGTGACGGCGTGGTGGTCAGACCAATCACAAGGGTCAATAGAGATAAGTTTGACCGCTGATTCCTTAGCAATGATCCAGTCTAGAGTGGCGCCTTTCGAATGAGTAGGGAGGGAGCAGGCTTGGGTAAGTGCTTGATCGGCCAAGAAATCTCTGATGGCATTGACCTGAGGGTCCTTAGGATCGTTCCAATGCAAGTTGAAGTCGCCAAGGAAAATGTCATTAGAGTTTGGAGAAACCTTGGCTGTGATGATTTCCATGAGGAGGTCCGTAAAGGTGTCATTCTTGCCTGGGGGGTGGTAAAAGATGTGAAGTTTGCACAGTTGTGAGGTGTTGTTGGAGATGGAGAGTGCGAGGTATTCGCAGGAGTCTGTAGGGTCCACCGGCAGTTCCATAACAAGGAGGTTAGAGCGGTAGATGCAGGCAATGCCACCCCCTTTTTTCTTTGAGTGCCTCTCCATCCTTACGATGTTGTAATTGGGCAGGACTAAGAGGTCTAGGTAGGGCGATGAGGATTCCTTGAGCCAAGATTCAGTCAAGATCGCTAGGTCCGATTTATGTCTTAGGATGAGGTCGGTGACGTCAGATGCATGCTTTACAGCTGACCGGCAGTTTATTAGGAGGCCGGCTAGGGAGGGGTAGGAGTGAGTGTCAAGGGTAGAAGCAGAGATGGGAACTCTAGCTTGGTTGCTATTGACCACCCCTCTGATGCGGAGGGTAGCAGATCTGTTAGGGTTGGTTGCAACCATGCAGATAGGGTGTTCTTCCCTCAGGTCTGAGGGGCATGGGGTTGTAAAGGCAGAATCGTAGCTACTGAGGAGGTCAGCCACTTCTTCCTCCGTGAGTTCTGAGGGGTTAAGTGTGCCAGGGGTGGGTTTGTAGGTATGGAGGAGAGCAAGAATTTCCTCCTCCGGGAGGTGGCAGGGTTGCTTGCGGGGGCGCAAGTGTCTCAGGGATAGTGGGAGTGGGTGAAGGAGGGGCTTCGTGATGGGGATGTGGGTCACGTTCTGCGAGAGCCAGAGATTCGAGAAGGAGAGTTCGGTGATGTGAAGGAGATGCTTTAGGTCCAGAATGGACTTGTGGATGCTCCGTGTTAATTCGGTGGCTCTGCGGTGGAGATTATCAATATCTCTAAGAGAGGTAGGTTCTGGCAGGCAGGGGGCCAGTTGCAAGGGAGCGGTTCTGATAGAATGTGCTGGTAGCCTAGAGGTGGGTTCGGGCGGGCCAAGGGCCGGTTGCAGGCGAGCTATTCGGATGGAGTGAGGGGGGCTAGGTCGATCAGCGTCCCTATGAGAGGGAAGATCTTGCGGGCAGGGGGCCGAAAGGGTGGGAGCGATTTCGTCGGACTGAGTTTGCAGCCTAGTGCTGGGGCTAAATCGACCAGAGTTCTGGGCCCTATTAGACGTTTCAATACCAGTGTTGTGGGCCCTAGTAGGAGTTTCAGTAGCCCGGAGTGCAGGAAGATTACGCAGGCAGGAGGTTAAGGGTTTAGGGACGCTTCTGATGGTATGTGCTGGATGCGTGATAGCGGGCTGGGTTGGCGTGTGATGTGGGCCCTAGGGGGAGTTTTGGAAGCCGACAGAGCGGGGATCGCTTGAAGGTCTAGGTTCAGTGGTATGGGCGCGCAGTGGTTGGCATGCGTTGGTGACAAGGTGACAGGGCCGGGTCGCCCAATGACGTGGTCACTGGCATGAGTGGTTAGTGAGAGGCATGGTACACTTGGCGGATTGGGCGAGAGGTGGACCGGCGGGAGCGTGGACTGGGACGGGTTGATTTATATGCAATCAATACAGTATCACCTTCATTGAATGTAATATAGGTATACCCTGATGCCCCCGCAATTTATGGGGATCACCATGTTTGCTGTGTTTTCACATGTGTAAATGTTTTGAAGCTAGCATGTCAGCTTGTACTGAACACAAAGATTTGTGTGTTCTGGTGCGCAGTGTGTGCTTGAAAAGTCTGGATGTATGAGGTCGCAGAGTGGTATAACCCGTTCTGCGTAATCTGGAGTGTAAGTTCTGTCAAAATGTAGGAATCCCAATATGGGTGCAACCTTTTGAATGCAGCTGGAGGCTGTATAAGTGCACACTTCTCTAAGAAATGTGCCGCAAGGCGTTTGCCTACACTTGACAACTCGTATACCAAGAAATGAACACTGAGGTGGGCAATCTTTTTATTTTTTTCAATTACATTTGCAGCCCATATGAGCAAATCCCAGAACTATGCGATCTACTTTTGTCAAGCGTACTGAAAGGTCATCATCCATCAAATATATGTCACTGGCATAGGACAATGCCTGGTCATCAAATTTTGTAGAATTCATGGTACTCTACCTGAAAACAGCCCTGGGTTATTCTTATGCTCTTGAGGAAATTGACAGAATTGCCTCTGACAACCTAGTGAGGAAAATGTGGTCAAATATCTGCTTTCAGGCGCTATATTTTATCATAAAAATTAATTTAAGATATCTAGTGGGTTTTGTATTTTTTCCTCACAATGTTGTTCTTTAGTGCCACGCTGTGCATGGCTCTACTGCACGTGTGAGTAGCTGTGCTCAAGGGTCTCTAATCGGTCTCTCGATGATACGAATGATTGGGTTTCATCACAGGAAAAAAAGGATTATTCATTGAAGAGGTGCAAATTTCTATTACACCCTGGTATTCAAGTTGTTGGAAAATTTCCCTAACTTGCTTTCTTGCCTCATTCTTAATGGGGTAGTGCCTTTGAGGTTGTGGGGTCGATCTCAATGGTATTTCATGATGAGGGGAACCATCATCCCACTTCACATGATTGTGGTATATTGCTGGAGCTTGCGCTAATTCCCACTCATGTACATATGAGTGTTTTATGTGATCTGGAAGGAGGTTGGAGAAGGCAGGATAAAATACTGTTTCTCCGTTTGGGCAGTCCATGGTAAATTCTGCTGGCCAGTCTTTTTCGACCAGGAGAATGTAATAGCAAAATGACAGGTTCTCCCAAAAGAGAACTTTAATGGGTCTTTGTATGCCCCCTCCAACTGGAGTTGTATCTCCCATAGCTGAAGCAGAACATGTACACGTGTATCTGGTGTTTTCACCTGGAGGGAGTCACTCAGCGCTACTGCCGCCAGACAATCCATCAGGTTCCGGTAAACTATTGTGACCTCTGCCGTGCTGTCCAGCAATGCCAGAGCCCACTCCCTGTCCACAAGCAGATTCCTCTATATCCATGGTATGCTGACCTTAAGTCCAGCTACCTTCTTGTTTTTGAATTGAAGTTTGAATGTTTTAGTTTTTTTTTTCCTTTTTAATTATGTAGTCAGATGAGCGTTGTGAGTCCTTCTTTGATTTCACTTAATCCTCCGATCTGCGGTCTGACCGTCCACCTCTCTGGAATGTTTTTTGGATGACTCTTGAAAGGAACGAGATGAACATGTATCAGTATCCTGATACCTGTCAGGCTGTTTAATGTTATCACGGTTGAGCAGGTTATAGCTTTTCTCAGTGCCTTCCGTGGCTTCAGTGACTTCCTGTTGAGGAGACCCACCGCATGATTTAGTTTTATCTTTGTTTTCTTATTATCCCACTTCTTCTTTATAGAAGGGTGCTTGCTTTGATTTATCCTTTTCAGAATTACTCTTTATTTGTGGTTTGCCTGGTTTGGCTCTCAAATTATCTCTACCTAATGTTGCATAGGTTCCCTCAATAATTTTAGGTAATTCACGTTCCTGTTGTCTGGGAGTCAAAATCCTTAGACTCTGGCATATAGCCAATGCTGCTGTTTCCCCTTTAATGTTACTTAACATAATGGCAGATACTGCGGCAAAGTTGGCAATTAGATTCATCCCCAGATCAAGGGCAGGTGCTGCCCCGTTCTCATTCTGGATCTGTTTAAGCACTTCTGACAAAATAGCTAACAAAGGGGTAACATGTGTTCTGGTATATACTGCAGCAAAAACTGTACCCCAAGTGTTGCAGTCTTTCACAGGGAGAGCCATCCCCATTGGCAAGCATATTGCTAAAATCCTATGTTTTTCCTGGGGTCCTGTATGGGGAAACACTGCTTCAAGCTGGCTTATATTTTGTGCAATCCAGATTGGAATATCCTCCTGTCTGATTAGAACCTTACCCATCACTGCATTTAGTGTTTGTTGGCTGATACATAGTATAACCAATTGTGGCTGTGTAGCTTGAGCAGTCCTTGCAGTATTTAATATTGAAGTTCGCGTAACCACCTGTATCAAACACCTATACAAGGTTACTAAGTTGTTATACAATATGCGTACCTGTGGTGTTGTCATATTTGCTACATCAGGATGTGGTGGGAAGCCAGCTAACACTGGCCATGTTGATCCCTCCTTGCTAAGGGGATCTACTCTAACGTCTTCTGCTATGTGTGGTAGGGTGCCTTCAAACCAATTTCTGTGTTCTTGGTATGTTAGTGGTATATGTATTTCTTAGACAGTTATTTGGAACTTCAGCTGGTCTGTTGGTGTGGAACAACCTTGTTGTGTCATCTGCTCCTGGTAATGTAACCCATGAATAGAATACCTCTGTCCTATATGCTTTGTGAGCATCAACCACGAAGACCACATCTCCCCCGTAAGTGTGAGACCATGTTGGCACAATTTCTGAGTAACCGCATGTCTGCAGTTCATGGCAATGTTAAGGTCGTCTGTTTCTGACATAATAGAAAATGGAATTCAGAGAGGGTAGCACAGTGGAATAATCCTTTGAAAGGTTCAAGCTTGAACAACCTACAGACAATACATAGACATTACCTACTCAGCTGAGGAGGATAGTCCCTATCACTACTAACGTCTTCGGTTAAGAGGTGAGTAGGGGTCTTTGGGTATACAAAAGAGAGCTACTCAGGCGATCCATTCTGTTATGTGTCCCAGTTAGGCCTAGAGGGAAGCACTGCCATTTTTACATGTACAAGGGTTTCTTCTTTGAGTTGTTGCACTCTCACACAATGATTTTTTCCACACATTTGCAACCATGGCAGTGCGGATTAGTTTCTAGGAAACTATACTTGTTTACATACCAACTTCACGAGAATACTATCATGATACCTTGACACATCATGTACAAGGTTGATACATGCTTCAGGTGGTGCAGAACACTGCTGCATGGCTCATTTCGAACTCCACACCTGGAACTCCATCTTTGCCGCTGTTACGCAGACTTCACTGGTTACCGGTCCGTAAGCGGATAAAGTTTAAGGTTGGCTGTATAGTCTACAGAGCCATCCATAATAAAGGTCCCTCCTACATCGCAAGCAAACTCTCCGTATAGGACCCTGAGATCTAGCGGTAAACTTCTTCTGCAGGTACCAAGGGTCAGGAAAGCTAGACTTGGTGGGAAATCCTTCTCCCTCCTCGCCCCCCTTTTCTGGAATGAGCTCCCCCTTCAGCTCCGACAATGCCCGGACTATCTTCGCTTTAGGAAACTGCTTAAAGTCTCCCTGTTTTAATCTGTCCTCAGCCCGCTCGACGGCCCGCTTCAGCGCAGAGATACCCCTTCGGGAGTGATTCAGGCGCTCTACAAAACCCTTAAATAAATAAATAAATACATACATTGCAAAAATATGATTAATTGTTTCGTATATATGGCGACATAGCTATCTATAACACATAAACAATGGTGGCCTGACAAGATGTCGGCCCAAGGCAAGGATGCTTTTTATAATAAATAAACATCCATTTCCGGGTATTGGCAGAGGAGTGCTTTGCTGTCATTGGTGAGGTCTCTACATGCTGATGCTTTGGCCCAGCAGCCTGCTGTTATCTCTACGAAGGGTGTACAGCTCGTGACCTCGATGGGGACCTACATTCTTTACCTTCAGGTAATGAGTAATAGATCATCCAATACAGGGATTCTTGGCAGAACACATGCACATGCCCTAGACACTTAGGTTAGTGGATTCATAGTAGGAGCACATCAGATTTCAATATTGTTTCATATGCTTGCATGTATACATTGTTTTGGCATGATGGTGAAACTTTTCATTCTGTTCACTGTCCTAATATTTCTAGTAACTTTCATTTGCTTCTGTCTATTGATCATTGCAGCACATATATTTTATACAAGAATCATATTGGTTCAATAAATATTAGAAAGGTCCCACTGTGTATTTCTTGCATATTTCTCTGAGAGAAAGTGAGCACGAGTGACTAAGCAAAAGTGTTCCAGATCTGTTGCCACAATTCCTGGGGGATCAGGGTTGTCATGTTCAGTGGTTGCCAGACCCATTTGCTACCTCTGTAGGTTTAGGGGTGCTTATGTTGGCACTGTGATCTACCAACGTTGGCAGTGCCATTCCGTATGGCCTCCACTTTCTCAGTGGTAACTTTGCCTTTGTGGGATAACATAAATGTTGGGATAGTGCCAGGCTGATTCTATGCACCCACTCAGGATATGTTGGCCTATAGTGTTGCTAGCTCCCAATGCCTCCATAAATACCTCTAAACCTAAGAGGGTAACAAATGAATGTGGCTACCTCAAAACATGACAACTCTGACTCCCCAAGGAATTGTGGAAACAGATCTAGACCCTTTTCGCTCAGTCACTCGTGCATACTCGTGCATACCCTGAGAGATACACAAGAAATACACATAGAGGTGTTTCAATATTTATTGAACCATTGTGATTCTTATGTAGAATATATGCACTGCAATGATTAATAGGCAGAAGCAGATGACAGTGATTAGCAATGTGAAAAACTGTGAAAGGTATAATCAATTCCACCATTGTTCTAAAGCAGTATATATATATATGCTGGCATATAAGTACTGTGTATAGTGTATTCCTACGATGCGCCCCCTAATGTAGTTACCTAGGGTTGGTGAGCTGCCAAAATCCCCTACTGGATGATCTAACTCCACATCACCTGTGGTCGAATGTGTTCAGGTCCCCGTCTTGATCACAAGTTGGACATCCCTCCTCGAGACATGAATCAGCTGGGCTGGGACACTGATAAACAGCGGCCTCACAGTGACAGCAGAATGCTCCTCTGATTTGGACACAGAAATGCGTGTATATATATATACATCATTTATATTTAAGTATAAATCACTCCCAAATGCAGCTCCTAGCATTGAAAAGGGCACGGACTCCAAAATGTTGTGCTTATCAGAGATTTATTGCTCCGAACATGTAGATATGTCGTTTTTCGGCCACCACATGTGGCCTTGATCACTTAAAGCGCGCTTTGCGATGTGAGTTTAAATAAATAAACATAGTAAAACACCACGTGATTGACATTTTGAAAGACCACGTGATTGACATTTTGAATGGCCATGAAAACAGACTGCCCGTAAGTTTTTTTTGTTCGTTCATTGGGAAAACAGACTGTTTCACATTTCCCTATTGCAGCTCATATTCCACATTAAATAGAATTATATTTTACTCAGTTCACCCACAGTAATAGTAAAATCAAATAGCGATGTACTGAAAGCATAAATGCATGATTTCAAGTGTATTCTCATTAGTATAAACAATTAAGATGGGAGTAAAATAGCACCGAGTTGGTAATATTAATGTGCATACGATAGTGTGTTCACTTATTAATTAAAGAACAACAAATTGTGAATAGAGCACACATGATGAATAGTGATAAAACATTATGAAATTATATTTTGCAGTTTGTATCTAAGAGCAGATGTAAAAATAAATGTACAAACACATAGATAGGGCCTTCAAACGTCAAGTATCCATTAATAAAGTGCTAACCAGGAAAAGTGCTTAGTGTAACCAAAGGGCTATGTGCATTACTGTGTCCGTTCATATAAAATCTATGGAGGGAAGGTTCTTACTAATTATGTCTAATACATAAGCTTTACAGGAACTAGTAATTCACCAAGTAATATATCATATTGATAACTAGAATTCACTTTTACTTCATTTGTTGTTTTTATATATATATATATATATATATATATATATATATATATATATATATATATATATATATATATATATATAAAATCCAATCCTGCTTATACAAGAAACAGGCACCAACACGCTGGGTGAGTAAAATAATTTATTTTACAGTTGGTTCCTGACGCGTTTTGGTGGTAAAACCACCTTGCTAAATGTTCAAGGTGTCATGATAGTGTGCCTACAAAGTGGAAATGTAAGCAAAATGGTTTAATAGAAACCAATCCAGCACTGTCTCACAAGCAAATGTGTGTCAAATGTGTGTCAAGTGTTATTGTGTAGAAAAGAAGGCAACTTAAGAAACGTGTGCATGTAAAATGGCAGTGTTTCTTCCCGGGCCTAGCTCAGCCACGTCACACAGTCTTGATGGCAAAAAGTCCTTTTGATCTTGGTGGATCAAAGTTTGGTTCAGAGGGGCCAACCTACTTGTAATTATTTTCATGAAGATTTTATAGTCACAGTTAAGTAGACTAATCGGATGGATGAGCTAGGGTTTTCAGACGGCATATCTGTTATCAAGAAGCTAACAATGATTGCCTCTGTAAAAGAGCTGAGAATGTCACCACCTGCAAGAATCTCTTTGGACAGAGTGACCCGAAATGTTCTTATTTGACATATGAATAATTTATACATTTCAGCTGGCAGACCATCACTCCCACAGGCTTTTGCATAAGAAGAAAGACTAATTGCATTCTCCACTTCAGCAAGTGTAATGGGTGCAACAACAGTAGCTTATTGAATAGTAGACAGGATGGACAAATTAAAGGTTTTGAAGAAGTTAGTGATGCTTTGATATGTGGGCTTGTCTGCCACTAAGTATAAATCAGAGTAGTGTTTAAGGAATATCTCAGCAATTGAATCCGGATTAGAAACTACTTTAGTTTTAGCTACATCAAAGATCGATTTAATAGTGTTTTTATCATTCTTTTGGTTTATTGACCACACAAAGGGCCCGATTCACAGAACTAACTTACGACAAAATCCTAAACTTACTACCATTTTGGTATTCACAGAATGAACTTACTCATTTTGGTATTCACAGAATAAACTTACTCATTTTGGTATTCACAGAAGACACTTACACATTTTGTGTAACTTACACATTTTGTGTAACTTACTCATTTTGTGTAACTTACACATTTTGTGTAACTTACACATTTTGTGTAACTTACACATTTTGGTATTCACAGAAGGCACTTACCCATTGATGAGTAAGTGCCTTCTGTGAATACCAAAATGAGTAAGTTAATTCTGTGAATACCAAAATTGTTGTAAGTTCATTCTGTGAATACCCAATGTGTAAGTTCATTCTGTGAATACCAACATTGTTGTAAGTTCATTCTGTGAATACCCAAATGTGTAAGTTCATTCTGTGAATACCAAAATTGTTGTAAGTTCATTCTGTGAATACCCAAATGTGTAAGTTAATTCTGTGAATACCCAAATGTGTAAGTTCATTCTGTGAATACCAAAATTGTTGTAAATTTAGGATTTTGACGTAAGTTAGTTCTGTGAATCAGGCCCTAAATATCCATCAACATGTAATTTTCCTCATAGCTTTTCTGAAAGTAAGTGTTGTGATGCACTATTTCTGCTACTGTGAAGTGACCCTTTAAATTCTTTCAAGCCCGAATTAGCTCTGATTGGGCTAAAAATGTATTCAATTTAGTATAAGCTAAAGTTGCATTATCCATTGCAAATTGCAACTGTGCCACTATCTCCACGCACTGCTTACTAGCTTGTGCTTTATAGCAAATTTCTTTGCCTCAAATAAAAGCTTTCAAAGCCCCCATGCAGAAAATGAAGAGGCAGTACCAATTTTCTTTCTAAAAACTCTTCTAATTCAATGCGCATATTTGTAATCCAAGTCTCATTGACTACTTACCTGAACGCGTCGAACGAGATATTAGAAAAAAGTTGATTTAAAAGGCTGAATTACAATGTTTGGAAAAATAAATAAATAACTGATCATATGGATGATCATCCCGCCATGGATCTATTAAGGCTAAATCATGTCTCATATTTTTAATAAATCAAGCAGATTTTGGCTCATTTTGCAGTTTATTGACATGAGAGCAATCAAGTTGAACGTTTTGAAACATACTGAAAAACACCCCACAAGCACACCAAGCCCCTCTGAACCCATGTTGATGTTATAGATTTTGTCTAGGGTGGAAGTGGAATCTTCAATTGAGTGCATTTTGCAGCACACATAGAAAGAGGAAAACGCCTCTTAGGATTGTTTTGTGCAGGAATGTGCCCCTTCCTGCACAAATCAATCCTGCCAAGGATGCAAACACCCTTGCACCATGGTGCAAGGGTGCCTGCGAGGGTGCTGGCTGCAAAATGCGCACCGGCACTGGTTGAAAGGACAGGAATGCACTGTGTCTAGTAAATACGGTGCATTCTTGCACTTTCTAATTGACGTGTCAAAGTAAGGGAGGTTTTAGTAGTGGCCTTAGTTTAGCACAGGGTGTGCCTGCAGTGCAGCAGAAGGACAAAGGGGCATATTATCAAGAACGGCGTTAAAATTATCGCCGCTTTAGCGGCAGAAAACTGCCGCTAAAGTGGCGATAATGGGCTTGATAATATGCCTTGAGAATTCCAATAGAAGCCCATGTTGACACCAGAACATGGGCTTCTATTGGAATTTTCAAGGGCATATTATCAAGCCCATTATCGCCGCTTTAGCGGCAGTTTTCTGCCGCTAAAGCAGCGATAATTTTAACGCCGTTTCTTGATAATATGCCACAAAAAGTTATAAACTGCAGGACCCAAGAGAACACGAAACACGTGCAACAACTGGAGCTAAAGTACTATACAAAGACAAGCGCTACTGCAGACCATATTCTGTGAGTAACTGGAACACATTCAAGGGGTAGGACTGGCACAGATGTCTACGCAAAAGACATCTCAGGACTCAATAAATGTGGATCAGACCCACTCCTCTAGCTTCTCTTACTGAAGATAATATTGGAAGCAGGGGCTTCCTTGCTGATCGCCAACCCTAAGTATAACTTTGTTTCAAGCTTCTCTCTCTACTGCCATGTGGCATCCTTCTCACAAATCCAAATATTGCACATGGGAGATTATTTAAATGGCGAATGGTGAAGTTCAGCAATTAATTCATCCAATTAGATTTATCTCCAAACTGGGAGGTACTTCTCTGAGATTAGCCACTATCCAGAATCCATACTGTGACGTTATCCTGAGTGCTGGATTTCCTTTCAATAAAGTTTTGATTTTCCCAACAATTTAATTTTACCTCATATAAAAATATAGCTTAAGCACTTTTCTTGTTGAGCCAGATGAAATCAGATTCAATGAAATAACAATAAATCAGCTATTTGCTTTGACAATTACTTTTATAGAGCCATTATATTTATAAACTATACTTGATTGATTCAGTCACTGTAAATTAATTTTCTCCAGAATAATACAGATCGAGTTTTGTAACAGCAAGACTGAGGGTATTAGATGTATAGAAATCTTCCCATATTCAGAGGTCTCTGTGTAGCCTAAAGGAAATAAAAGAAGTGGTGGTGTAGCGTGGCTCACATGTATTCCTCCCTTTAGAGTCGGCTCCTTAGGATGAAATCTCATGCTCGTGATGACTTTTGCAACACTCTCTGCTAATAAATGAATGTGTTTTATGTGCACGTCTGATAGGCACTGATGCCCTGTAGTCTGTACAGTTAGTATGTAGAACACAATGACATTTTTTTCCTTTCTTTCTATGCCCGTTAGCAGACACTTCATTTTAGCTAGACGAATCCAAATGAGCTGCTCTGCACCTCTGCCACAATTTGATAAGAACAGTACTTTATTATATAAACAACGTCCATGCTACAGCTCTTTGAGAGGAGCATTTCCATGCTGGGATTATCATTGGACCACTGCGAACAGTGACTGAGATGCAGCCCTGCTGACTCCGACCTCCATCCTGCTGCGGAAGTTAACCTGTGCACTGTGGCCCGCTTCCTGCCACTTAAGACCAAGATATGGGGGTTTGGCTATCCCAATTTATCTGGCAGAGTGGTACTCCCACTGTGCTCTCTTTAGTATAGTATTAGATACAGATAGGAGTAAGCAAACATTAGCAACAACTGCCTTGGTTTAGTTATTCATATTGTTTACCATTCTTCTAATGCTGATTGCAGTAACATGCCTCAACTTCCTCATAATCACAGCTCATGCTTGTTATGCAAGAATGCAATCATTTCAATAAATGTTTGAAGATTCATTGTTGTATCTTTCTTGTGTTTACCTTGGGCAAACGAAAGGGTTAGATCTGTTTCCACAGATTCCTTGAGAAACAGTGTCATGTTTGAGAATACCAATAACATCTGTTACCCTGGTCAGTTTAGGGTTTGGATGTTGTACTGTGAGATAGCCACCAACACTCACTGGTGCTATTGTGGACTACCAACCTCATTTACTACTTTTTGGCGTAGGGCAGCGCTGCAAGTCTCCAAAAGGAAAGGGCAGGAATGTGCCGTATTAATGAAATATGGCTCATTCCTGTGATCTCTAACTGCACACGTATTGGAGCCTAGTGTCAGTGCAGACACCCTTGGTCCATGGTGCAATGGTGTCTTTGTAGTACTGGAAGGGACAACTTCCTGCACAAAATCAAGAGAGGCGTTATCCCTTTCTCCTTTTTACGCCTCCCCTGGGGAGGCGCACAGTTTTGACGCATTCCCAGGTTTACAGATCTTTGTAAATTTGGGAATGTGTCAAAACCCATGGATGTTGCATGGAAAAACCCACAGCAACGCCCATGGAATGCCTCCTTGACATAGAGCAGGGCAACGCAGTGCTTTGCGCAGCCTTGCCTTACTCCATATCTATGAGGCCATTGCAAAGTCACACAGGGTGGCATTGTGTCACCTCATAGATATGACTGAGAGGCCTGTGCCACTTGAGCGTCATAAAAAAAGATGCTCCGGTGGCGTAGGCCTCTTGTAAATGAGGCCCTAAGTCTCTATACTATGAAGTTTGTGTTGGTCAAATACATAGTTCTGCTATATTTGAAGGAACAGTATAACAGTGGCAGCATTGGACACTTCCATGGGGAATTCCTTTGCTGTCATTAAACTATGAATTTTTTTACATTTTCGTGCAAGTGTCATTTTGATTACACTGAGATGTGAATGGCACCAGAAAGAACCTTTAATGAATGCCAATCATAATTAGACACATTTGCTCTGCAAGGTAATATCCTCAAGGGTAAGCACAGGTTTTTTAGTGAATTTCATACAAATAAGGAAACATATAAATATGGGAAAACATTTAGATTATCCACACCTATAAAGTTTTCTGATAAGCTTATCCTTAGGGTAATTTGTTCATCAGAATAATTGATCATAGATTACCTTTTTTTAAATTTTATGCCATTTTTAATAGAAGCATTTGAAACATAACCCCTACTGACAGCCCATGAAGTTTAATCTAGCTTTTTTTTTATTGCACAAGACACAGAGACCATACCTTGGATGCAGTATTATAAAATAAATTATTCATCATTACTACTATTAAGTGATTCCTACGTGATTTTTCCAGGCCTGTGCTGAAGTATACATTTAATAGTTTATTGTCATACACAATGTAAATCTATGAAGCAGTCCATTCCATGTACAGTGAGTTTTCTATGATTAAAATGGAAATTTGTCATTTTCATTTTCTTGGAAAATATCCGGAATACTGCTAGGAAAAAATATTACAATACGGTGCATTCCTGCCTTTTATCCTGAGCCCTTTTGGCATCCTTTCACCAATGCAGGCACCCTTGAACTATGGTTCAAGGGTGCCTGGCTGGAAATCTAATATTTACTTCCAAACCTTCGGCAAGACTGAAGCTTGACACATATGAAATACACAGGCCACCTTGAAGTAGCACAAATATGACAACTATAGGGGGCAGCTATGATTTGTTGAAATGGACCGGTTTGTCAAGTCTTATGATAATTATAATCAATACAATGATTCTTTATTTAGATTACTACTGTGAAGTCATGTTACTGTTCCTCATTAGAGATCGATATGTTGACAGACAGTTTCCCCTCACTGTAGAAGACTAGTGTGTGACATCATGTTGATTCTAAGTATTAACATCTTAATTAAACAATATCAAGCTACATCCTATGAAATGTCTTTCCCTAACCTCTGTCCATCCACATTAGTCTAATTTGTATAGGATAGTCAGGAATGTCCATCTTGAACCAGGTACCTCTTCTTGAAAAAGAAACATGCGTTGGCTATGTGGAATGAAACATTTTACTATTCTAGGAGCATTTAAGTATAGCACAGAATGAACTATCAAGCACATATGTGATGGAATTGATGAAAATAATACATTGGATGATCAATATAATACATGGATTTTGTGAGGCATGGAATGTGTTGATATTGGTACCTCCAAATAAATAGATTTGCATAACACAAGGTTAAAGAATGCTTATTCTGTAACTAGACCACTTAAGTAGCTGTAATATTTTTAAGGTGCATTTTTAAATCCTGTGTACACTTTAAACAATCTTCTCTTTTAACACTCTTGGCAGAGAGCATTGTCAACTGCTAATGCCCTATTCAGTGTATAATAATGTTTATTTAGTATTAATCTATTAAGCTGTGAAATATTTGTCATAGAAACCATCAACATTTTACATCAGTTGAAAAGCTTCTGTTTCTTTCAAGTCTCTTTTCAGTAGTACATACTATGATACCTGGATGACACAGGAACAACAAAGATGTTCACCTATGAACTCCTTCCCCTCTTTTCAATGTCCACTCAAGTAGAAAAGGGGACATGACCTCAGGAAACCCATGGAATAGTGCAATGAATATAATAACAAATAAAACAATAGGAAATGAAGCGTTGTCACAAATGGAAGATAGGTAGTATTCTAAAAAGATCACTAGTCAACTGTGTCACCACTAACCACCATTTGTTTGTTTATTCTTTATTAATTATGTGCTGTGTCTATCTTGTTTGTCTGTTTGCTGCAACTCTAAGTACAAACAATCTTTCATCAGGGAAAGTAAAAGTCCAATCTGTGCTGGCAACACAACTACCTGCATAAGTGGATATTTCTCTATGTTCCTTTATGAACAAGCTAGTTCAGACTTCTCACGCACACATACAAAGCCATACACAACACAGGACCAGAATACCTCAACAGATTCATACACATTCACCAACCCCCCTGACACCTACACTCTGCTTCACTCTCACTTGTGCACATTCCCCGCACCCAAAAAAGCAAACCAGGAGGTTGCTCATTCTTCTACATGGCACCCAAGACATGGATTGACCTCACTGAACACATCAGAGCCTCCTACTCACTTCTTGAGCTCTACAAGATGCTGAAGACCTGACATTTCATGTAAGCACCTTGATGACCACAAACCTACACACCTGCCAAAGCACCTGGGTACCCTCTGGGGTGATTAGTTGGCTATACAAGTCAATATAACATAACTGATAGCTCTACAGAGGTCGTTCAAACTTTATCTGGTGGCTCATCAGTCTGCGCGGTCAGCGGACTACCTGACCTTCCCTACCCTGGCAGAGAACTGTTTCCCAAATTTTGAGATCAACCTCCTTCCTGGCAGAAATCTTCTTACCTAGAACGCAAAAGGTAATATTGCCTTATGAGCTTGGAATAAATCATAGCAGCAATGTGTGAAAATTAGAATAAAGAACAAGGTTGGATTCACATAGCTGCTCTAAGAGGGCAGGACCCAAAGCCTCAAGTAGGAGGCAGAGAATCAACAAATTTTTCTTCAACTCCAAGATCTGAGTTAATAGCAGTCATGAAAGCTGATCATCAAAGTTTCTGGATCTGCAAAACTCATGACAGTGCTACAAAGTATCACAGTGGAGTCTTGAAATTAGACCCATTGAAAAGCAAAACAGGAGAAAAAATTACAAAATGATAATTCCCAAGATGGCTGCCCTTCCTTCGTAAAAGTTGTACTGATGATTCAGGACCAGCCCTTGGCAGCTGGTTTAGAGAGGTTTAAAATGCGCATGCCTGGCTGGCTGTCGCAAGCCGGCTGGCCTAAGAGGCATGCGCATTGTAAACTCAGGAGCACAAAGCTCCCTGCTGCCACTCAGCAGCAATGGTCCGCCCCATCCTGAAGCGCAGTTCAGGATGGGTCATTTACTGAAAAATAAAATGGTAATAAATAAACTTTATTACCATTTTAATTTTCAGCTCTGGCCTGGGGCTTTTGTTTGTGGGGCGGCGCTCCTCTGCTGAAACGGAGGAGCCGCCTCTGGCCAGCTGGGGTATGCTACTAAGTGGTTCTTGGACAGACCATAGAATTTGTTGTGCATGTTGCTCTCTGTGGGTTGTCAAGGTTCTCATTGCCATTCTTCCGTCAATAACGCCGCAATCTCTGTGTTGACACTGAGAAAGCCCCGCAGGTACAGATAAAGTGTTAGTGAACATGACTAGTGCTATGTATTAAAAGAACACTTTCGCAGATATTACCTTTCTCAGTTAAAAGCGTAACTCGAATGGCCTCATTTATGAGAAGTGAACATCGCTGAGTGAAAGCAGCGATGCGTCACTTCTCAGTGCGCCCTCCTTGCGACATGATGGATGCATCATATTTACTGTATGACCCATCATGTCGCAAGGAGTTACAGATACGTCAGTATTTCTGACATATCTGTAGACGCAAAAGTGACGCATTGCTGGAGTGTGTCACAAAAGTGACGCAACTCCAGCAATGTGTCCTTTCACATGGGGCAAGCCCCATGTAAAAGGGCCTGCGTCAGGCTGAGGCAGGCGTAAGATATTGACGCATTTGCATCCTAGAAGTGGCGCAGTGAAATCTCATAGATTTCACTGCGTCACTTCTACGAGGCTTACTTGCGTGGGAACGCCTACCCTGCATACATTATACCTGATGCAGATATAATGTAGCGCAGGGGTTTACAAAGTGACGCATCTGCTTAGATGTGTCACTTTGTAAATAGGGCCCAACAGGGGGCATGTTTTACCCAACAGATGCGTCACAAAAAGTGACGCAACGGAAGCGCAAAACTGTCACAAGGCCTCATAAATAAGGCCCGCAGTTTCTTTGTAACGTTTGAATGTTCTAATTTAGTCTATTCTACTGTTGGCACCAAAATGTCCCTATGCTCTACACAGGTTTGCCCTTCAGAAATGTAATACCTGTGCAGCTCTAATCACGTACAGATTACATTATGTTCTCTGCTCCCAGCGTGTAATGTGTTATTTGAATAATGGCTCAAAACAGAGTGATATCATTATATGAACACCCCCCAGCTTTGTAATTCCAAAGACACCTTCAAGCTATAACTGATTTATGACTTCTACTAGAAGGTTAAAAAGCTACTTTATCAATCAATTATTAAGAAAACAAGATATATATACTCCAGGGAGCAATGTCTCATGAGATGGCCAAGAAACATCCAGAAATGGTTTATATTACTTGTACGTTTTTTTTTTTTTAAAGTAAGGAAATAAAAATATTGGTTTTGAGAATGGATTGAAACTAAAAAGAAAAGTATATGAGTCGTGCATTTGTATTTTATCTTGACAGATGAGGTAACTAATTTTTATAATAACAATACTAAAATAAAACATGAGAGTGCTCTAAATGATGTCTCTGAAATAAGGGGGTGCCAGACGTGGATTTAATGTGTTTAATTTGGCAAATTTAAGGCGATTTGCTCTTTGCAAATATCACAGAGATTTCCGCCTTAGAAAATTTTTACCAGTCAATATGAATTCCTACAAGCATAGTTTTTGTATTCATAATTTCCTGCAAAATCATTTCATGTAATCAAATTCTCTTGCTAAAAGCGTTACAGACACGAATGAATTGTCCTGAACCCAGAGAATAGCATATCTACCTCCTTATTTAAACCCAAGGATTGGGGGACAGAGCCTGACGCTGAGGACCTTGGCAGCATTCCTTTAGAGCCCCAGGCTTGATGAGCCCTGGTCGCTGGTGAATGCATCATCCTCAGTGGAACACTGCTCGGTGCCCGACCATGGAGTAATGCGGGGTACGCAGGTGCACATAGCGGACACCGACAGTTGGCTACAAGTGTTTGGACTTCCAACTGCCAGGAATGACCGCTTGACAAGGAGCAGGAGGCATCAGGTCACCTCCTCTAGGCCTGGCTGGAGCACCCGCTGTACGGCACCCTGCGGATCAACACAGTAGTATTGCAGATCACACCCAGAGCCTTCCCCCAGCCTGTCAGTGCTGTCTACCCTGCCTACCTTGCTAGTGGATGAAGAAACCAAGGGGGAGATTGTCAAACCTTTTGCGCTGGTTTAGCGTCACAAAAGTGACGCTAACCAGCGCAAATGTTTTTTGCTATTTTCTTTCCAGCGCAAAACTTGTTTTGCGCTGGAAAGCACCCTCTAAATAACGCAAAGCAGCGCAAAGCACTGCTTTGCGTTACTTTGTGCCGAGGGGGTGTTACATGGGTGGTACATGGGCATTCCCATGCAACCACCCATGCCTTTTGATGCAAAACCATATTTACAAAGATCTGTAAACATGGTTTTGCGCCAAAAGTTAACACCTCTTCAAAGGAGGCACTAACAGGAGAAATGCTTTTATTTCTCCTTGTTTTTCCAACTTTTCATGTGTGCGGCACTGTGCAGCACGTATGCAAAGTGGGAAAAGCTTTTCATCGTGCCTAGCATAGTATTTTGTACAGGAAAGATACCATTCCTGTACAAAACCTATGCTACACTCATGCACACACCCTAGCGTTGCAGGCACTAAGGTGTGTTCATGGCGCACAGCAGCTGAAATCAGCGCCGGTGCAAGGGAAAGGGGAGGAGAGAGCCATATCTCTGAAGATATGGCGCTCTCCTGCTCCATCCCTGTCGCGCAAAACAGGGCAGCCTCATGGGGGCTGTGTTGCGTTGCGTGCCTTTTTTTGTAAATCTCCCCCCAAATGTTTGGGCCTGGAAACCGCTGCGTCCTTACGAGCGCACCTGCAGCCACCTTGGATTTGGATGTGAAGGCTCCAACTCCGGTGCATGCAAGAGGCGCACCACACACCGATGTATGAGACAAGCACCCAATGATACTGGGGCAATGGGCCGGATAGATGACTCAACCCCACCACACCTGATCTTGACAGCATCACCGCAACCAGATGGTGTTTAGGAAAAACAGATTCCAAGTATGAGGTTCAGCCATGATGTTTCCTGTGAAAGGGGGGTTGTATCCAGGGGTCTGAATGTCTTGGACCCCGCCACATATGACACAACTTACATAAGGCTCGAGGGCTCTATAGCCATTGTCAAGGGCCACAACCCGACAGTCTTCTGTGTACTACAGTTTGTACCTCTGCAAAGGGACCTTCTTTACACATCTTACAGTGTGGAGATGAGACACTGATGAACGAGCCTGTCGTCATTTAGATGCTGATCGCTATATTGCCTAACTTATACTCCTTTGGTGTTCTGATCGTCTCTCTCTTCAATACATCCCATCCCCAGACAGATTGATCGGAATGATCTTGATGACCCCAATGCAGACTGCTTCCCAGAGAGATCGAGTGAGGGGACCCCCACACTGTGTCAGCTCTCTTAGCATTCCGTTCATTGGTCTTTTCAATCCCTGGTGCCCACACATGTCCAAACCAAAACTAGAACCAAAATCCATATGCCACCTATTCTTCTGTTCCTCAGCAACTTCTTACCAAAGCTCCTCGACTTGACATTTGCGCCACAATTGGAAATACAGACGGCGCATTCTTCCTTCTTCCTCGCAAAGACCTCGTCCTATCATGGTTTGCCTACTGAGATACCAACAAGCATGGCAGATTATAACTTTGACAAGGAAACATGGCCCTTACCAGTGTGAGAATCACAAGATTTTCATTTCAGTGTCTTTGTCTCACAAAACCAATCATGCGAGGAAACAGTTCCAGGAACTACTGCTCAGTCTACAGAAACATGACATATGCTATAGTCTTTTTGAATCAGCAGTGAAGATGATCACTGCAGATGGAAGAATGCGAGGATCTGGAAGAGTTGGAGAAATTCTTGGACACACTGGACATTAATGGTATGGATACACGAGTGACCCGGGAGGGGCCAACTACATCCAACAGTGATGGAAGCTCATTCGAGGACCTTGTTGAATGCAGAAGGCTGGAGAGAGTCGTCAGGCAGCACTGATCATCTGAATGGGGGGAAACATGCAACCAAGTGACTTGGAGCACACAGAGACAAATTACATTTGCCGCTTAAAGTCTAAAGTCCCTGACGCAATTCAGGCATGGTGGTATGGCAACTTACTTGGTGAACATTGATAAGACTGTGCCTAACTCCGTTGAACGTCAGATGCCACCTGGATCGGACAATTCGCCAAAGGTGACTACCCCTGCTATAAGACTAAGGATTGACCGGGTGAGGTACACTTACCTGTCACTTGGAACGGTTATGGAACGCCTGTCCACTACCACTTGGTTCCGGTTATGTAATGTATTTTTTTGCTTTACACTTGTGCATGTATGAGTTAATTCTTCATCTTCTGTATGCTTCTTTTCGTAACTGTTGCTCACTGTATTATCAATCAATCAATGGCTGGTAAAGAGCAACTACTCACCCGTGAGGGTTTTAAGGCACTGGGGGGGTGTGGGGAGCAGATCTGTATAGGTGCTGGGGTCATTCAAAGAGCCAGGTCTTGAGGTCCTTCCTGAACCAGGATAGCGTGGGAGATAGTCTGAAGTGGAGGGGTAGGGTATTCCAGGTCTTGGCACGAAGGAAGGAGAAGGACTTTCCTCCTGTTCAGGTCTTGCAGATCAGTGGGGCGGTGGCCAAGGCAAGCTGGGCGGAGCAGAGGTGTCTTTTGGGTGCATCAGGGGAAACCTGATTAGGGACTCTGTGATTTTTAAGAAGCATTGCAAGTCGTAAAGATGCCGGCTGATGGCTCACTCACAACAGTTGACTACAATAGACAATTTGACACTGTCCCCAGCCCTTCTCAATGCACTGCTCAAAGTCAAAGTTAACATGAATTCTCAGTACACCACACAAGCAGAATCTGCTCTCTTTAGACGGAAACAGCAGCAATATGAGAGGAGGAAAGGTAGGAACACTGCTGGTGGTGCAATTGAAACTGGCGCAATCACATACCACCATACCGGCTAAAAGGGATGTGCACAACATAAGAAGTACCACCAGCTCAATCATAGCCTTCAGGCAACATTAGGTACACCACCTTCTGAACTAGAGCACAACCCACTGCTTCTCTACATTTTAACCGGAAAAGGCTGTAAGGGTACCATTGCAGGGCTCAATGGCACTATAACGGATGCATCTCTTCTCTTCTGGGTCGCTTTCCTCTTACATCTTCAACTACGCTTGAACAGTGGGGTGCAGGGATCTGTAGGCACATTCCTAGGCTATTGACAAAGGTATACGTACATCGAGGGTCCGTTTACAACCCTACCACAGGGCTTTAAGTAGGCCGGGTTCCGCCAATGCTCAGCACCGGCAGTTCTAAAAAGCAGGATCTGAAACGGGTCCCTATCCAACTCTCCATTTTTGCCCTCACCCTCAGGGTGGAAAAAAAAAATCTTAACTCTTCAGCAGTGCCACCCTTCAATGCCTTTGATCTAACTTCAAAGAGACTCGTTATAGTTCTTTCACAGTCTCATCATTTCAGAACGGAAGCGTTTTCAATGTTATATACAACAAAGCCATAGTTGTTGCTTATTTATCTTATGCAACTAGCAACCATTGGCAAAGCCAATAGTCCTGGCTTGTTGTAGGTGTAAAGTTACTTGTTGTATTATTATCTCCATGCGATGCTAGAAACTGCAAAATAACAGACGGGCGGCAAACTATGCTAAGCACAAATTTTTAGCTTGAGTGTTTTTAAGCCACGCCCTTAATTACATCGGCCACACCCTTTTGAGAGACCCCCCCCTCCAGTTTTTTCATCCCACTTAAAGCCCTGCCCTAAAACCACAACATACATCCACGGGAGGAGGGCATTGACCTGACCTAACATAACTGAGTCCACTGGATCACACACACTCACGTTACAGTGCAATCTGCGACATGTCTGTTTTTTTCTTTCTTTTTTTAACTCACATGACACTCATCATCACCCACGGCCCCAGCAATATGCTTTAAGATTACAAGGAAACGGGATGATAGAGAATGGTTTCATACTGAGAAAGGAGGGTCCATACCCTAGCCTCACTATTTTCCACTAATCATTCCTTCTGTTACCCATCCCCCTTACTCCATCTCTGCTCACTTAAATATTATGGGCCTGATTCACAGAACTAACTTACGTCAAAAACGTAAACTTACTACCATTTTGGTATTCACAGAATGCACTTACTCATTTTGGTATTCACAGAAGGCACTTACTCATTTTGGTATTCACAGAAGGCACTTACTCATTTTGTGTAACTTACTCATTTTGTGTAACTTACTCATTTTGTGTAACTCATTTTGTGTAACTTACTCATTTTGTGTAACTCATTTTGTGTAACTTACACATTTTGTGTAACTCATTTTGTGTAACTCATGTTGTGTAACTCATTTTGTGTAACTCATTTTGTGTAACTTACTCATTTTGTGTAACTCATTTTGTGTAACTTACTCATTTTGTGTAACTCATTTTGTGTAACTTACTCATTTTGTGTAACTCATTTTGTGTAACTTACTCATTTTGTGTAGCTTACTCATTTTGTGTAACTCATTTTATGTAACTTACTCATTTTGTGTAACTCATTTTGTGTAACTTACTCATTTTGTGTAACTCGTTTTGTGTAACTTATTCATTTTGTGTAACTCATTTTGTGTAACTTACTCATTTTGTGTAACTCATTTTGTGTAACTTACTCATTTTGTGTAACTTACTCATTTTGTGTAACTCATTTTGTGTAACTTACTCATTTTGTGCAACTCATTTTGTGTAACTTACTCATTTTGTGTAACTTACTCATTTTGTGTAACTCATTTTGTGTAACTTACTCATTTTGTGTAACTCATTTTGTGTAACTTACTCATTTTGTGTAACTCATTTTGTGTAACTTACTATTTTGTGTAACTTACTCATTTTGGTATTCAGAGAAGGCACTTACTCATCAATGAGTAAGTGCCTTCTGTGAATACCAAAATGAGTAAGTTACACAAAATGAGTAAGTTACTCAAAATGAGTAAGTAAGTGCCTTCTGTGAATACCAAAATGTGTAAGTGCATTCTGTGAATACCAAAATGGTAGTAAGTTTACGTTTTTGACGTAAGTTAGTTCTGTGAATCAGGCCCTTTGTGTTCCTCACCCCTTTCACAGGTGGAGGCTTTTTCAATTTCAGTTGTAGTGTCATACAAGAGAAACTGATGATGTTGTTGTTCACATGTACTTTTTCATACGATGTATGTTTGGATTTCGTTAAACCCAATAAAGAACTGAAATACAAAAAAATACAATAAACCCATGGATTAATGTTATTTCTTTGCATAAATACAAATATTAGCATGATTACCTCTTGTTTTAATCTCAAAGCTAGGGTAATAGTGAATGGTCCACAATTTAAGAATCAGTAAACTGACATCACGAATAAACTGAAATAACAGTTGTAATTTATTGTACATTCTAATATGTGTACAGTTATCTTGCCATATCACAGATACAACTTAGAGCCCTTTCTTTTTTCATTTATTGAGTTTAAGGTATTGAAATAGTTCTACAATATTACCTTTGAGGGGGCCTTAGAAAACAGGAAGTAGCTTCAGGAGAAGATGCCCTCTATCCAGTGCTTGAAATGGAAAAATAGAAGTGCAGGTATTCTGTACCAGAGTACCTGCTTGTTTCTGAGAAGTGCAGGCACTCTCCAATTAAAATTATTACATTTCTTTTGAGAAGTGCCGGTACTCTCCCTCTCAAAATAAAAAAGTGCCGGTACTCCGTACCGGACAGTACCGGCCCATTTAAAGCACTGCCTTTATCACAACCCCAAATATTAGTGACATTCAGATTACTTCCTTAAACGCACTATTCTCTATTGCGTACAACATCACAGAATACCTACTTATCTAACTAACCAGTATACAAAATAGTTGGCCGAGAGAGACCACTTAGCTTTTGAAAAAGGTAAAGACATTTGGAACATCGGTGCACAAGCATAACTCAATACAAAAATAAGTATACTTTGACATTAACGAACAAAAACCACTATTAAAAATTAGACATCTAACAAATGTCTACTAACTACACACAAACAGCCACCTGGACAAGACAGATCAATGAAAATCCTACAACCCTGCGAAAAGGCGCCCTACATTATGAAGGCGCTGAGGTGGCACACTAATGGAACAAGGCGCTGTAAAAATGCTGATGAGATAACAAAGGGTTATTAGGCACGCTTGTGAAGACTGCCGTGGGAGTGTCCACGTGCCTCTACCCCTCCCTCCCCCCCCCCCCCTTCATTTGTCCAGTCATAACCATTAACGTTGACTTTAAATTGAAGCCGGCAGAGTGGTATTTGCAGAGGAGCAGAACCGCTTCGCAGTCAGGGGACATTACAGGAGGCTGAATCACGAAATGGGAAACGACAACATTAACACCGAATGAGCGCTCCTGGGATGAATGTTATGAATATGCACCGCCGGTGAAGGGAGGATAATCTGCTTCGCAGCAGAGTGTCACATATGTTCTGAAAATAATTCGAATTTGAAAAAGAAGAGGGTCTGCCAGGGCATCCCTTCCAGAGGTTTTCGTTTGTCAGCCGAGAAGCAAACTCTTTCGGCTTACTCTTGAAACTATTTTTCTTCCTTTATTTGCTCCCTTATTAATATTATTTTTTCAAATATATATTTTTTTTAATTGCAATGCTCATTGGATGCCAGAACTCTGCCTTTTTTGGGGCTAAATGTGTGTTATTTATGCGAATCCTCCTTTTCTGAAGCTGGCAGGTCAGGGCTTGCTTTGAGCACGAGCCTACTTGGCTGCCGGAGGACACAACCTAAGGTGGCTAAGGTGACAGCGACACCTAGTGGCTACTAAAGTATGTCATTACCGCAGGACATCTCGAGAGGCTACAGTAACCTGCTTCTCTACTAATGGAAACAAATCGCTTTTTAGAAGCACCAGATCCTGCCAAAACCCTCTGCTCATACTTCCAGTGGTTCAGAGAGCAAAACACTGGAGTTCAGCGCAAGCAGGGAATGTTCTCTGGAATAATGGATCATAAGACTGCTCAAAGGGACCAGTGGGGTAAAGCTAAGTTCTGCGAGGGTATATTTTCATTTAAAAGGCTCCCGCCATTACCTTGCGTGGAATTACACCTAGGGGCTTAGAACCTCTTTTACAACAATTTGACACAGGGCAAAGCTGCACGTCACTTTGCTGCGCTGCCCTGGTCAAAAGGAAAGACCAGGGATGTGCTGTATCTATATGAGATATGGGGGCATATTTACAAGCCCCTTGTGCCACTTTTGCGCCGCCGTTGCGTCACTCATGTGACGCAGCGGCGACGCAAACCATGCGCCACGTTGCGCAATATTTACAACGTGACGCATCTAGGGAGATGTGTCACGATGTAAACCCCTGCGCCACATGAAACCTGCGTCAGGTTTCATGTGGGTGTTACAGCGCAGGGTGGGCGTTCCCTCGCAGTTACGCCACGTAAAAGTGACGCAGTAAAATCTACAAGATTTCACTGAGTCACTTTTACGCCCATGCTGCGTCAAAACCCTGCGCCTGCTTGAAGCAGGCGTAAGGATTGACGCACCATGTTAGGGATAGGGCACCCCCGAGCATTGCTGGAGCTGCGTCACGCTTGCGACGCAACTCCAGCAATGCGCCGCCTTTCCGTCGGGGGATGCGACATGCATCTGCCATTCTGTGCGCCACGGCGCGCCGCATTGTAAATGCGGCGCATCGGTGGTGGCTCAAGGGCAAACTTGCGTGTTGCATCTTCCCTGGCGCATCCCTGCTGATTTGCAGGGATGCGCCAGGGAACGTAAATATGCCCCACGGTGTTTTTCTTTCCTATTCCACTGCGCTGGCCCACAAATGGCTTCCTAGTGCCAACACAGGCACCCTTGCACCATTGTGCAAGTGTGCCTGCGTGGTTGGCACGATTGTTTTTGTGCAGTAAGGGACACCTTCCTGCACAAAAACAATCATTATGCCCCCACTGGGGAGGCACATGGTTTGAAGCATTCCCAGATTTATGTTGTGTTGTAAATTTGGGAATGTGTCAAATACCATGGGCGTTGACTGGGAACATCTGAGGTGAGACGTAATGAGGAGAAATAACTTCATTTTTTCCTCATTTTTTCCTTTTTCTATGTGTACTACATTGCACAGCACACATAGAAAGGGAAAACGCCTTGTAGGATTGTATTTATGTAGGAAGATGTCCCTTCCTGCACAAAAATAATCCTGCCTGCAAAGGAGGTACCCTTACACAATCATGCAAGGGCACCTACGTTTTCACTAGTCTGCCAAAATGGCACCAGCATGGGCAGAAGGGACTGGAATGCACTGTATTGCTTAAATACGGTGCATTCCTGCCCTTTCACTTTGGCGTCAGGCAGTTATAAAAGACTGCAGGTGCAGTGTGAAATTACACAATGCCATGCGAGCACTTGCGCAAGCTTCAGTAAATCTAGGCCTTCCTCACTTATTTGTTCAATGCATTAACCCTGAAATCCAAGGGCTTAATTATGAGAGGCTTGCAACGCCGATGCGTCACTTTTTTTGACGCTCCGATGGTGTAAGCCTTTCAGTCATCTCTATGAGGTGACACAAAGTCACTCTGCGTGGCTTTGCATGGCTTCATAGATATGGAGTAAGACAAAGCAACGGAAGTCGCTGCTTTGCCTTACTCTGCGCCGTGGAGGCGTTCCATGGGTGTTGCGGTGGGTTTTCCCATGCAGCACCCATGGATTTTGATGCTGCCCCATATTAACTTATTCATGTAAACCTGGGGCAGCCCCAAAACCTTATGACTCCCAGAGCAGGCGTAACGAGGAGAAATATTTTCATTTCTCCTCGCTTTTTCCTCTTTCCATATGTCCTGCCTTCTGCAGCACACATGGAAATAGGAAAACATCTCTCTGGATTGTTTATGTGCAGGCCTGCCAGCAGCGGTGGCACCTTTGCACTCTTGTGCAAGGAGGTCTACATTGGCGCTGGGCAGCAAATTGTATGTCAGCGCAGGGGGAAAGGACAGGAATGCAGTGTATTGCATAAATACTGTGCATTCGTGCCCTTTCATTGGCGTAGGGCAGCGCAGCAAGAAGACTTGCTGCGTTGCCCTACCTCAATTCCTCATGAATGAGGCCCCCAGTTCTCAATACCTCCAATATGGGACAAAGCACATAAAATGCCCAGAGTGCTCAGGCTCGCATACTTATTGCAGTTAAAATAGAGGGCAGAGGGGTAGAAATGAACAATGCACTTTTCTCAAAGTCACTGAGGCTTCACCTTCGTGAAAACAGTACATAGGCAATGTTATTTTAGTTGGCTGTTGTATGTAGTGACTGCATGCAATCTTCTGATCTCTTTGCAGCACTGGATATGCCATAACATGCTACTGGGTGGCCAAGGGGTGGATGACAATAAGTTCATTTGAATGGACAGTCGGTTCGAAGTGGTCAAGGTTGCAGTCCGGACCGTCCTTATGAGATATGTATTTTTTTTATTTTTTTTAAATTTGTTTATTCAAGTTTTTCATGAACAAAATACAGAAAACAACATAGCAGCATTGTTGCACATTCGTTACAGGGAACATCATAGCTCCGTAAGGTGGGTAGTGGGGGAGAGGCTAATCTCATGCAGTACAGGGGAACTTCATACATCACTGTCATCAGAGAAGAGAGCCTAGTCCGTCCACCTCTCCCTCCCCTCCCTTACCATTAACTCCCGCTGAGTGATATATGTGCAGGACAGAAAAGGGGGGGAATACCATCAGCATGCAGTCCACTCTCACAGTTAAACAGGTGTGGGGCCACCGACACTGAGATATGGATTTTAAAAGCAGCGTATAAATATTTGGAAACAATTAGGTATAAAAACGGATCCATAGACTTGGAAAATTAAACTTGTGATTGTGCATTATGAAATGTAGGAACAGAGTGAAGTGTGGACTATGAAAGAATGCGCTACTTTAGCACTTTCGGCAATTAACCCGTTTGCTGCTTCGAACGTTCCGCGCCAGTGTGGAACGTTCTATTAAACGGGCGGGGCCGCGTCGGCCAACGGACGTGCGCGGCATTACCGAGGTAGTGCTCGCGACGGCCGTTGGCCGACAGCAGCAGCAAACGGGTTAAAATAAAAACGTAGGGGCATATTAGCAAGGAAGTGGCGGAGAGAGGCGTTAGTCTTCTTGGCTTAACGCCTCTCTCCGCCACTTCGGAAACGCGAGGCTGCACCATATTATCAAGGATATGGTGCAGCCTCGCATTTCCCCCGGCGATGGCGCTAAGTTTTACAACTTAGCGCCAACGCAGGCACCCTTGCACCAGAGTCCAAGGGTGTCTGTGTGCAGAGGAGGGTTCTTTATGTACAGGAAGGGGCCCCTTCCTGCAGATAAACAAACCTAAAATGCCAGTTTGTAACTTACGTGTGTGCTGCTTCATGCAGCACACATGTAAGTTACAAAATGGCATTTTTAAAAGGTTTGTTTATGTACAGGAAGGGACACCTTCCTGTACATAAACAAACCATGGCAATTTGTCTTTTCCATGTGTGCTGCACAAGGCAGCACACATGGAAAAGCAAAAAGAGGAGAAATAAAGCATTTCTCTTCTTTTCGCCATCTTAAGACCAAGATTTTCCTGGTCTTAAGTTCGGCGCTGCCACCGATTATCGCCACCCTTGATAATAGGTGGCAGCGTGAATTCAATGGGTGTTGCGGTGGAACGCCCACCGCAACACCCACTGCACGCCCCTTTCACGCTAAATTTAGCGTGAAAGGGGCACTATTATCAAGGCAGCGTTAAGCCACTTAACGTGGCTTTAAGCCACGTTAAGTGGCTTAACGCTGCCTTGATAATAGGGAGCTGACCCTATCGCCATCACAACGTCACAAAAAGTGACGTTGTGGTGGCGATAGGGGCTTGATAATATGCCCCGTAATTTATTTTCGGGTTGTACATATACCAATATACTTTGCTATATTTGCTGATACCAGTTGGCCCTAATTTTCCTATGAAGAGTAGAGTCCTTGATATAAATAGTATCTAATGGTATTTAGCAGCCGGAGAGGGAAATGGCCTAATTGGATACAAGTGAATCAAGTTTGGATTAAGCTCGGAGGCCGAAATATTCCAGGAAATCACCCGCTTAGTCATTTATAAATATGCTTGTGATTAAGACAAGAGCATGATACAGTGGTCAAACAAACCCTCCAAACCCTAGTGGAAGCTTGCCTCACACTCAATAATGAAAAGTGTGACTTTCGTAAAAGGAGGCTGAACTTCTTTCGACACATCATTTCAGAGAGGGCATGAGGCTGGCTCCTGAAAAGGTAAAGGCCAAAGGAAATAAGATCCCTTAAGTCATTCCTGAAAAAGGCTAGTTACTGTGCGAGATTTATCAAGAAATATGCCACATTGAGGGCACCTCTAAGAGAACTGATGGAATAGAAGAAGGAATGTGTATGGGGCCTCATTTTGGGGGTTTTGGCAGGAGGTCACCTTGCTGCGCTGCCCTGCGTCAAAATGAAAGGGCAGGAATGCAACATATTTATCCCATATGGTGCATTCCTGTCCTTTCCTCCTGTGCTTGCACCATTTCGGCAGCCTAACACTGATGCAGGGACCCTTGCACCATGGTGCAAGGGTGCCTGTGTTGTAGGCAGGATTGATTTTGTTGCAAGAAGGGGCACCTTCCTGCATGAAAAGAATCCATAGAGACGTTTTCCTCTTTCTATGTGTGCTGCAGAATGCAGTGCACATAGAAAGAGGAAAAAATGAGGAGAAACAAAGATATTTCTCCTCGTTACTCCTGCCCTGGGGAGGCGTAAGATTTTGACGCATTCCCTGGTATTTGAGTCCTTGTAAATCAGGGAATACATCAAAACCCATGGGAGTTGTGTGGGAACACCCACTGCCCATGGAACGCCTCTCTTGCGCAGACACAGCGATTTGCTCAAGATTTATAAAGCCACTTAAAACCACGCAATGTGGTTTTGCATGACTTCATAAATTTGACTCAGAACCTTGCATCATGCATGTACCACTTTGCGTGGTGCAAACGTTATGCAGGGCTCTCATAAATGTGCCCCATGGTATGTAAAGTGTGAGAAGAAGCAGTAAATGATGCAACAGTCATGGCATACTTTAACCCTACATTTTACAATGAATTGACTGTTGATGCTAGCTCCATAGAATGCATAGACATGCACCATAACAAGTGGTAGTGTATGCCAGCAGAAGTCTGTCACACACTGAAAGAGCCTATCTACAATCAGAAAAATAAAGCATTGCAGTGGTAAGGGCATGTAAATATTTCCACATCTTCATCTATGGCAAGAGATTTATCAATGTCATGGATCGCTAAGCCTTGCAGATCGTCTTTGGAAATCCCAAAGCAAAAAGTCAACCAGAATTGAAAGACAGAGAATATCTCTACAAGAATCTGACTACAACATTGCACATAAGCAAGGCAAAGAGCAAGATTTGGCTGATTACTTTTCTTGTTACAGACTAAATTGCACAAACTTTGTTCCATCAATAGCCAAAGAATTTCTACACTTTCTAGTATGAGAGAACATCTCAAATGCCTTGTTGATGCAACAAGTTATTAACACCACCACTCGAGGAAAAGTACCCATCTTAAATCAAACTGCTGATAGTGACACAGAAGTGGATTTACTGCAAGCATCAAAAGACAGAGGGGCAGATTTACAAGCCTCTGTGCCACCAGTACGTCACTTTTTGTGACGTACTGGAGGCGTATCTTACTGCTCCATATTTACAAGGACAGGAAAAGCCACCCTGCGTGGCTTTTCCTGTCCTTGTAAATATGGCCCCTTTGCACGCAGCACTTTGCGTGGAAGGGGCGTTCCATGGGTGTTGCTGTGGGTGTTCCCACGCAACACCCATGGAACGATACACATTTCCAGATTTACGAGGAATCGTAAATCTGGAAATGCTTGTGAATCCTACACCTCCCAAGGGGAGGCGTAGCGAGGCGCAACGAGGAGAAATGTTTTAATTTCTCCTCGTTTTTTTCCTCTTTCAATGTGTGCTGCATTCTGCAGCACGCATTGAAAGAGGAAAATGCCTGTAGTGATTGTTTTTGTGCAGGAAGGAGCCCTTCCTGCACAAAAACAATCTCTCACGACGCAGGCATCCTTGCACCATGGTGCAAGGGTGCCTGCGCCGGCGCATGGCTGCAGTTTGTGCGCCATCGCAGGGGTAAGCACAGAGATGCGACATATTGTTGTAAATATGTCGCATCCCTGTGCTTTGAAAGTGACTCAGTGCGGCGCAGCCAAATGGCTTGCGGAATGCACTGAGTCACTTTCATTGTAAATCTGCCCCAGAACGTCAAGCTTACAACAAAGAGGAGATCACAGTGTTCCACAAAATTAATGAGGATATGTCAGTTATAGCACAGGGACTGATTCACTAAGGATCATGAATAGCTCTCCCCAGAACTCATAGTTAAAAAGCTGTGGACTGGGCACACCAAAAGCACAGAGGGATTGTTGCAGCAAATAGAGCCTAGTGTGAAAGTATGCAGTTTCCACTCCTGGACAAGATGATTGAGACTGTGCTTCTGGAGTGTCACGTGTGACACAGCACCACCGATTCCAGCAAGCCAGTACTACTACAAGTGTCTGAACTAGCTGACAATGCGTGGGACTTGTTTCTTTGCCCTACGTTGTCAGGAAAATCCTGGCAGCAGTTATGGGAGAATATTCACGTTTTCCACTGGGAAGATCATATGATTTACAGGCGCATAAAAAAAGGTGTCAGCATTGGACGATATGTTTTTGGCCTGGAACCTACCCCAAACAGTAATGTCAGACAATGGGCTTTCCATTCACCAGCAATGACTTCCATGATTTTCTTACTGACTGTGACATTCAACAGAGGAATCTAAGCACTGTGTGGCCTTATGGCAATGGAATAGTTGAGAGATTCCTGCGCACACTGAGAAAGACTGTTGAAAACTGGAGGATGAAGGAGTGATATTGAGCAGAGCAGCATATCAAGTCCTAAAAGCATACTGAAACACAAAGCACCCTGCCACAGAAAAATGTCCAGCCAACAACACATTTGGTCAATCAGTACGCACTCTGCTACCTCAATGAACACCTCCCTGGAAAGACTCCAACCTTTGACTCAGAGACACCAAGAAGAGCAAGAAAATAAAGCTATGCACCAACAGAAGGAGACACCATATGAGCTGGAACCGCTCAATGTCTTTGAAAGTAAAGGCAACAGGATCACCACCACTAGAATTGCCTGAACAATCACTACAAATGTCTTACATTTCAACCTGGTCCCAAAGCCTACCCAACACGAAGGAGAAATGGAAAAGGGACAGGAGGGGCTCAACATCCCTCAGGAGACAAAAAAGATCGACCCTCCAGCACTGAGTCAATGTGAGGCAGCTGCTGCCACACCATTGTCTGATCCTCAGCAGTCATGACGCATAATACGTAGACCCTGTCTTTTTACTGAGAAGATGTAGCAGTGGTACCTTTCAAATTACAGAAGGTGGCGGTGTAGAGTGGGAGCAAGTACCCTGGGGTAGAATCAGAGACTGGACGTCATCTGACTGCATTGGGCAGTGACCACTTCCAGGGAGGAGGGACGACAAGAAATGTCAAGGCTGAGGGCAAGGCCGTTTCTATCATTAGGCAAGACTAGGCGGCCGCCTAGGGCGGCAAAAGGGGGAGGGCGGCAAAAAACATAAATATACCCCTTTTATTTGTGCTGTACTGTACGCCCCGGTCTCTCTCTTTCCCCCTCACAGGCCCGGCGTTTCCAGTACGAGTGCGTGCTCTCCCACGTGAAGCGCCCCGCGCTGCAGTGCAGCAGGCTTCTTTCAAGCATTGTGAGTGGATGTCTCTATGAGGCATGCTGAGTGAGTGGGAGCGCCGAGGGAGCGGTAAACAAAGGCATGGCGGAGGAGGGGGCGGCGGTGCGAAGGAGGGACAGAAGCGGAGAGAACAGAGAGAGGAGAGGCATAGGTAACTGGAATGATGCTTCCAGACATGAACAGAACGAAAGAGGCAGACATGAATGGAAGCGCGGAACGAGAGAGACAAAGTCAAGTCAATATTGACTGCGAGGTCTACCGATCGCAGTAGAGTGTGGGTGAATCACGTCTTCAGTCCCCATGAGGCACGACCAGGGGGCAGCTGAGGGGGATGGTGGGCAGGCAGAAAGTTGGCAAAGGTGGGCAGAGCACAAGTGAAATAGGGCACGTGGTACAAGGGTGTACGGACAAAGCTCGGGGACGTGAAGGTCTCATGAGAAAGGCTGTCACAGATGAAAATAGGCCACAGTGAAAGGAGGCAAGAGCGAAAGGAGGACACAAACTGGGGTGACCAGAATTTTAAAGCCAAAAACCGGGACATTACACAAAAATAGAAGGACTAAAATGTTGCTTCAACCGAATGCACAGAATGACAGCGCTTCTCAGCAGAGAATTTCAGAAGAGGCAGTAAGAACATAAATAAAATGCAATTTTTAAAGCCAGTAGCATGCCTGTTAATTAAAATGCTTTCTTATAATAGCTGCTAACTATCCCTGCTTTGTAAAACATAAAAATACACCTCCCACCGTTTTCAGTCGACCCTCTCTAAAACAGGGACATGAGCTAAATTTCCCTAAATCTGCCAGGACCGATGTTGGAAAACTGGGACTGTCCCGGCAAATCTGGGATGCCTGGTCACCCTAACACAAACTCAAGAGGCCCAGTTGTAATGCCAGGTGAAATGGGAGCGTGTGTGCAATAGGAAAGGTAAACGAGGGGACAGAGTTGAAGGACAGCCCGGCCAAAACAACCATTGCTAACGAGATCAGAACTGAAAGTTGCTAAGAAGGAAGAACGGACGGGGACTGGGAGGGCTTGAGGTGTCCCGTCTGGCAGGGTTACTACTGAGCGCTCCCAGCGGGCAGGGGCACAGCTGGAGGTGGGCATGTGTAGAATTAACTAACCCCCGATGGGGTGCAGTGCTGGAAGCTGACAGAGCTTGAAGAGGGCAGTGCTGAGAAGGGACAGAACTGTAAGGGAGCACAGCTGGGTGGAGTTGTGAGGTTGCCTGTCCACTCTCAGAAAGTAGAAGCTAAGCTCAGGAAATCACCATGTCCCATCACATCCTGCTGACTGAGTCCGAAAAAAAGAGGGAGTAGTGGCTTTTAAAGGCGCCCTTGTGTTTCTCTAGTAGCCCTACAGTTCTCCCAACTCAAGGCCATGATAGCATAACTGAGTTAATACCCTCAGAACAGGGCAATAACACTTACATAGCCGCAACAATTGACACAGATGACTTACTTTAATACGGATTTGACAGTACAGACTAGATAGAGAGGCACCAAAGCAGGCCTCTATTCCCCAACACCTGGATGACAGGGGGAGAGAGTGATGGAAGTAAAAGGGAGGGGGCGGCATTTTTCAATTCTCGCCTAGGGCGGCAAAACACCTAGAAACGGCCCTGGCTGAGGGACTTCACTTAGGAGCAGTAAAGCAATAGGGTTGGGTGGACAGAGGCTAACTCATACATTTGCAGAACAACAAGTACTAGACAGGAATTTGTTATAGCCAAATTAAAGAATTAGAAACATAAATACTACAGGGACTTCAGAAAAGCTTGTAGAAATGTATCGCTTTCTCACAGGTCCCTCCTTAGCAGCTCTGCTGCCAACATTTTATAGAGCCACAAGCAAAATTATATATATTGCCTTCAGGTGCTCCATTTTTTCCTAATAACACAACCTGTTTGAGGCCATTTGATGTAGTCTGGTGCCCATTGTGCCTATATGTTGTGTGCTGTGGCACCCTGAGGCAGCTGCCTGCAGCAGCATTCATGTAACTCCCAATCCTGACCCCAACATTCTATACAGTCTTCCGGCAGTGGCAGCAGGTTTATTTTTCAGGAATTGCCGGGATGGTATAGCACAGGGGTATGATGTGGAGTGAAGTGATGAGTGATGTGAGGAGTAACGGCCATAAAGTGAAAGGTAAAGAGGAAGCCATGTGTAAAATGATGCAATTCCATTGGCGAAATTCTTTCAGTCATAGTTACCTTGAACCCTGTTGCTCCAAAGTTGACCACTAGTACATGTTGGTGCACAATTATACTGGGAACCATAAAACTACAAGGACCAGAATGCAAGGTGCTAGGAACTAGTAATGGCAGATCATTCCATCATCTCACTTTGATATAGAAGATCTAGAGATCTGAAGGAAGCGCTATACAGTCACTTGATCTGTAGCTCTAAACTGACCTTCAGACTCTATTGATGGAGAACGCTCCAGTGGCTAGTGAAGTAGATTATCTAGATTTTAGCACAGGTTAAAGTCGTGTGGTGGATGCTACAAGGTAGTCTGTGAATTCTGTCTGTGTAGCTGAATGTAAAGCAAAGGAAGAAGGGAAAATTATTGTGGCACTAACAAATATGTTGTATGAGAACACAAAGCTGAAAATTATAACCTGGGGATATTGAGAATTGCGTGAGAATCTCAGTTGGCCAAGGACTGAGCTTTGGAGGACACACTCAGGAAGGTGGGTGGGCAGTCGAGGAGCTAAGGTGAAAGAAGAAAATGGAAGAAATATGGAAAGTGAACCAGGTGAGGCCATTGCCAAAATGGGCATGGTAGAGATTGAGGTAGGCCTGGTCAACATTGTCAAAAGGGTTTGGAGAGGTTGCAAACACTGCAATGACAATGGATGAAAGGTGGTTGCGATAAGCACTGGTGATGAATTTAGTGACCCGAATGAGAGAGAGGTCCAGGTCAAGAACAATCAATGTAATTCAGAAAGAGGCCTGATATTTTGGAGTTGGATTGTTATTGTGTCAGTTGGTCTAGCATTAATAATTTTAGAAAAACAAATGTTGGAAATTACCATCCTTTGTGTAATATAGCCCCAGATTTTTGCCTTCGGTAGCTGAACGTGTTTTTGTTGCCATTAGAACTCTGTGCACTTTGCCCTTGCTATACAGCGGCAACGTGCTTGTGCTCTTCCTTCTTCCTGTTGAATTGGTATATATCTAATTGGCACAGTTAATTTACTATGTCCCTATTCTATGGTACTGCATATAGCCAGGGCCTGTAAATGTACTACTACTATTGGGCTACAGCACTCATTGGGGCATATTTACAAGGAGTTAACGCCACCAGAACGTCACTTTTTCCAACTTTCTGATGGCGTTAACTCCTTCTCCTTGTGTAAATAATGCCCCTATTGATGCAGCACTTAGCGTGAAAGGGGTGTGCAATGGGTGCTGCTGTGGGCATTCCGCTGCAATACCCATTGCTTTTTGATGCTGACCCATATTCAGAAGGTATGGGACAGCGCCAAAAATACCTCCAGGGAATACCTGGTCTTAAGCAGGTGATAAGAGAAGAAATTTTTTATTTCTCCTTGTATTTTTCTCTTTCCACATATGCTGCATTCTGCAGCACACATAGATAAAGCAATTCACCTGTAAAGATTGTTTATGTATAGGAATGTGTCCCTTCCTACACATAAACAATTGCCCGTGCAGCGCAGGCATCCTAACAAAAAGGTGCTAGGGTGCCTGCGCTGGTACTAGACAGCTTTTTTAGTGCCAGCACTAGGGGTAACGCAGGGGTATGCCGCATTCTTATGAATATGGCGCATCCCTGCGTTTTTAAACTGTCGGAGCGTGGCGCTACCAATTGTGGCGTAACACAGTGCTTCGACAGTTTCTTGTAAATATGCCTCATTGTGTCACCCACTAAAGCATCACTGTAAAGCATAACTTTGGCCTGCCACTGCAGCCTGCAGTGCAGTGTTAAACTGCCATTTCAACCTGGCAAAATAAATCCTTTAATAGACTTAAACCTTCCTTTTTAATATTTTTAAGTCACCACTATGGTAGGCAATACCAGTTCATAGGGCAGGGTGCATGGTATTTAAAAAACAGGGCATGCAAATTTAAAGTTTTGCGTGTCCTAGCAGTGAAAAACTCCAAAGTCGTTTTCACTGCGGCAAGGCTGGCCTCATATAGACTAACACTGGTTTACCTTATTACATATAAGTGCTAAATTCAGTTTTGGAATAGCTAGAGAAATATGTCATCCACTCATTTTTATTGAAATTTATGATCCTTTTTAAAGGTGATGTTGAATATTAGATTATCACTTTGAAAATGCCACCTTTATAAAGTTAACTAAGAAAAAAGGAGGGGTGTCCTAGCCGTCACATTCAAATGCTGCTAAACCAATTTAACAGACTAAAGGCCATCAATTCAATTGATATGGGCTTGAAGCATTTCTTTGCTACTTCGTTCTGTACACTTTACTCCACATTTAATCATGGGTCAGGTAAGTATGGAGACGTTTCAGTCAAGAGCAAATTATACATATTAAGGCAACAAATAAAACAAAGACATACAGACTTTGTGATGAAGTAATGTGATGTAACAAACAATACATGAAGAGTGATACATAACAACAATTATCTAAACATTATATCACCAGTCTTAGTTCACAAACGGAGCAGCTACTAGGATAACCATTAGCATCCACATTGTGTAACAAATTCAAGAAGCTGCTACCCACGGGGAAAAGAGACATTAGGCCCAGTAGTGAGACAATTCAAATAACATTTCTACTGGGGGAAACCTAATTTAAAGCGAAAGTCCCTGTGTTGTGTAATGCTGACGCTTTTCGATTCCCAAGGTGGGTTGTGGGATTCTCTTCAGGGCGTGGACTGGTTTATCTGATTGAATAGAGAAATAAATGTGCACGTTGCAGGCGAGAAGAGGCAGGTTAAAATGTGGATGGCACGATTTGCGCCAGACGGGCAGTGCTTTTACAAAAGGTATAAGAATGCTTGCTGTCGGTTAAATGGAAACCTAGTTGTAGTTTGGTTTGACGACTTTCGCCATGCCGGCGGTGTTTTCTTTGATGCTTCCTTTCAGCTCTCAGTCGGTTCAATAGCTGAACATATAGCTTGAACGGCGCCGCTCAGCTGCAAATTTCACAAGGTGGTAAAAAGAGTTGCTTCCTTTAAAGTTCGCACAGAAACGGACTGCATTGCGTCTCTTTGCAATTGGCTGTGAAGGTCATCTAATGGTGTCTCATTCATAGTTTCTCTCTCCTTTAGAAAGTTGGCATTTTCCTGCCTAAGCCAAATGTGCCATTCTGCCATTGTCCAGGGTCACCTGACTGTTAATGGCTCTCCTTTGGTGTGATGTGTATTCCTCCCAGACAGTGTACAAAGGGCCTGGGTGTGGAGAGGTGAGGGTCTTTCTGACAGGATGACTGGGGGAGGAGCTGTGCCCCTGCCCATATTGCACTTCAAATGGTAGCCTGTGGCCTGCACCCAGCCCTTCTTGACTTCAGAAGAAGCTTACCTTGTCACTGGCAGATGCAGCTCACACCTGGGCCCACCTTCCCTTTGCTTCAGTAGCCAGGTTGGAGCCAAACCCTGGGGGAAGGGTAGAATTGACCAGAATCAGTTTTAGAGTTAGACAAAGGGGTGTCCCCAACCACAAGCTGGAAACTAGGCATTAAAGTGGCACCCTCAGAACCTGAACCCTCTGGACCTGTGAAGACTCTGAAGAAGGACAACCTTTATGTGTCTGAAGCCTGAAGGAAGACAGAATCTGCCTGCCTTAAACCCAGGACCCCAGAACTGACTCCAAGAGTCAGCTGGCTGACTTCCTGGGTGAACTACACGGCTACAACAAGTTCCAGATGCCTCTCCTGCTGCCCAGCTAACCAGACCCAACTGGATCTGTCCTGGTCCCCTCTGCTTTACTCTGTGGGAGTAACTCCGGACCCCCAAGTGCAATCCTCAAGGTCCTGGACCCTTGGCTAGAGTGTGAGTGTACCTCTCTCAGATTAACTGAACGTTTCATTGGATCCAATACATAGTGGCACAGAGTGATGTAGAGCCCTCCATTACAGCACTGTACAGCTCTTGTTCAGCGACCCAAAGCAGAGCGATGTAGAGCCTTGCATCGCAGAACCTGCACCAAGGACAGAAGGTCCAACTCCCAATGTGCCGAACCTGGTTCTGTACCAGGCCCACGATCCATACCTCAAACTTTAAAAACTCTTAACTCCGGTTCTAATAATTGGGTTTTTGTTTTTATGCTGTTATTTATTTAAATATTATCTATATTTCTAAATTGGTTTGGAATTGTTCTTGTGTTGTGCTTTCACTTTGTTACTGTTTGCGTACTGCATAAATACTTTGTCTATAAATTAAGCTGACTGCTTTTGTTCCAAGATACCAGAGTGTTAAGTACAGGTTAATCTAGTGACTTTTGTGGATCTTTTTTTTTTTTAGAGTTTTATATAGTGCTAACTAGACCCGAGGAATTGGGTATCAGAGCGCTTTACATGAGCACCAGTTTCGTTACAGAAGGACACATTCATTTTTGTTAGGCACGGGGAGATTAAGTGATTTTCCCAGAATCACAGGATGTTGAGCATCGTTGCCGAGACTTGAACCCGGTTCCCCAGCTTGGAGGTCGACCGCTCTAGCTGTAAGGCTACATCCTCCTGACAAGGATTGTGATAATTATTTTAAGTGGGTTTTCACCCCATTCAACATAAAATCCGATTTCTTATACAAATGCTGGAAGGGTGAACTTCCTGGTCAGATTAATATGTCAGGTCTGGTGTGGCAAAAGCTTGTTCACAAGGGCTGGAGACCACTGTTTATATAAAGGTCTGTAGTAACATTAATTGTGCACATGATAAGTAGACCTATTTAGTGTGGACATCCTAAGTATCTGGCAAGAGTTTGCCCCTCATGCATGACAATTGAACATCAAAATCTGGCATGGATAAATGGTAAGGGGACCCGCTACTTCAGGCAGATTACCTTTTGAGAGTTGTTATACCATTCATTTTTTTCCAATTATTTTACTTTCCAACTTCTTTCACGTAAAGTGAAATAATTTCGATCCTCATCAATTGTTTATTTACACCCCAAGGATACTTTCTTTGAAAAGTTAATATATTTAACTATACAAATAAGAGCAATGAAATCATTTGTACTGTGTAAACATACTTAAAATATGAAGAACATGATCTTCAAAGTGCTAAACACCACACCTTCTGCTGTTTCGAAGTGCTTGGAAAACATAGATGTTACGATTACCCATTTTTGGTACTCCATTTATGTACCTCAGAAGGATTGGCGGCTGAGACTGCATCTGTGGAATTCAAATGATGAACTTCCACAACAGAAAATGCACTAATGACTCAGTCACCATCCTTGCTTATTAGAACTCCAGTAAATAGAACAGGTATGTCAATTCATCAAGCATTAGATTTACAAACTTATCACACACCTTCCTGCATAAAAACAATCCTTTGAGGCATGCTCCTCTATCTATGTGTGCTGCAGAATATTTATACCTTTATTTGTCCTCATTACACATTTCCTGCAAAGGCGCATCTTTTTGGCGCATTCCCAAGTTTAACAATTCTGGTAGATCTGGGAATGCATCAAAATTCAGGGGAGTTGCGTGGGAACACCCACACAATGCCCATGGAACATCTTCCCAGGGCAGAGTAAGCCAAAGTAGCAATTTGCGACGCATTGTTTTGCTCCAGATTTATGGAGTCACTCATGGCTACCCACAGTGGCCTTGCGTAGCTTCATAAATCTCACTTAAGGCTTGCGCCAAGCATGTACCACTTTGTGTGGTGCAAACGCGATGCAACAGGTTCATAAATATGTCCCCAAGTGTCAGGACTATTGAAGGAGACAATACACTTTGTTTGACTACAGCTATATTAGGAAAATAAAATATAAGAACCCAAATGCAAACTGTGGTGTGCAAGGTTGACTCATTTCACATCCTTAGCCTCTCAGCAGCCTGCTCTTCATATTTGAGGGGTTAGTTGAAGGGTAGGAGTATAAGCAGCATAAAGCAAATGTATTCTTTGGACTCCCATTTACTTTCTGTTCCTTCTGCTGTCTCCATGAGCCCTGAAACCAGGAGTAGGCAGTTACGTCCATAAATAGGAAAGGACAAGCTAAGGAAAGAAGATTCTACCAGTGGTTAGCCCATTTTGATGTTAATGACTTATAGTGATACTGTTAGCTACTGCAGGGCTGATGCTGCCATAAGGCAAGTTACGCCAGCACAGTATGATGCTACCAGCAGGGAGCAGCAGCACAGATAGATTACAGCTGAAAACTCTAGCAATGGCTCTTTTTCCCTTGGACTTTGGCATTTGAAATCCATGCAACATTCCTTAGCTGTTCTTTGAGGTTTACAAAAACCTATCCAGATTAATCCTTGGGGAAAGGTAGGTGTTCTCAATGGGTGGCCTGTGTAATTACAACATGCATGCATTAAATATTGACCTTCTATTTACTCCTGGATAGGCACCATTGAAGAATGAACACGGAAGGCCATAACATACTATCAAAATGCTTTGAAAGAAATAATTTCCAACCATTGCTCATTTACAACATGGCCGTTGCTTATTCTACTACTGCCTGCTAATGATATTCAATGACAGGTTATTATTTTCTCATTGTCATTTGACAGTTTACTTGTCACCAGCCGCGGCAGCTGCAGGTAAGAGCTGTAGGGCAGTGGGGCCGGCTGGGGGAGGATTTCGAGAGATGACCAAGAGGAAAAATTAAATGCATAATTAATTTCCCCTCGAGGTCCTCTCTTGAAATCCTCCCAGCCAGCCCCACCGCCCAACCGCTCTTACCTGCAGCGGCCGCGGCTGCTTGTCACCCTCCTTTCTCAGAATCATTGGTGGCTGGTGATCTTTGAAGGAGTGAATATTTGTCCCAATTTCCAGAAAGTGAGCAAATTGACTGAGTCTAACTTCTTCTGGTAGGCTTCAGGGGATTCCTCCTTGAGAACATTAAAAAAGGGGGACAAATGCTGCATTTTGAAGCATAATTTTTAGAATTGTTCAAAAGCCATTTGTAAGAGAAGTATATAAAGCCTGCTGCTCACCAGGAGTTGATTCCATTTTTTCAAAATGTGCATTCAATACACCCATATCTCAATAAATATCATTGTGCCAGTTTCCACATTTTGTTATGGGCGCCCTCCCAATATCTTATTGATACAGCTATATGACAAGAACCATTGGAGACCCACATCAAAATCTATCTCTAGTATGGTAGGGCCAGTGTTTTGCCATGGTTGCCTACGTCCCATGTGTCTTCGTTGTCCTCTCTAGTGCCAGAAATTACCCCCAGTATGTCAGTACCAGCATTTTGTGATGGGTATCCCATATGCCAAGAGTTATCTCTAATGGAGGCAACTTTGCTGCCGTGCCTCTCTAGAGCTTCAGCCGGCATTCCCTTATAATCTGTCAATATCCTGCATACATACAAATTATCAACACTTAAAGAGAGGAAACATAATGGAACACAAAGCCTGACTCAAGAAGACCAGTCAGGAGAAACGTGGAGACCAAGTGGAGCCATGAGGGGTGGAGGTAGAACCGAAGATGTGGCTGAGCCTGCAGACTCCACGTTAATGTGTCTACCTCAGGCAAAATCAGGAGATGGATAGAGTGACAGCAGAGGGGACTGGAACCTGTGACTGCATTGGGTGCCATGACTTTTGCAACAAGCAGGTGCCACGGAGGACACCACATGGACAGACGCTCATGGAAATCAGATTCTAACAAAGCGGTGGCCTACAAAGGAAAAAGTAAGACTGCAGTTGGGTAAACAAGTGGAGAGAAGTGGAGCCAGGTGAAAGGGAATCACTTCCACCCCCCCCCCACTGGGAACATCTGGGACTGTCCACACCAGCCAGTGAAAGACAGGCTCATAGTGGACACACTATGAGAAACTGCATTAGGACGGGGTAGAAGTGGAATGGTGTGGGGATGGAGAAAGCCATAGTTGCCGCACCCACTGAAGGGAACCCCCCCAGAAACATAAAACTGACACAATGGCTTTGAGACAATTGATGCTTTCCCCTGCCTGAGACATACAAGTGAGCCTTGAATCCACCCACCGGCAGTGGCCTATAGCTAGGTGCTAAAAGAAAGTAGCAAATCCCTTCAGTGGCAACACCCCAGGGGAAGGGACTAGCAGAGTGGAGGTGCAACAAGTGCAAATTAAATATTTTGGTGGGTGAAAATGAGGACCATAATACCTGCAGAGTCTCCTCCTCACCTGAACCTAGAAGTCCATTGAAAGGCGAGAGTTGAAGACCCCCCGATGAGGGAGCCACAAAGTCAAAGAAATCACTGCGCTATGAAGTAGACTGAAGGGGATACCTGAACGAAGGGCTAAACATCTGCAAAGTGACTATAGACACCCTAGAATGTGGATCACAGAAAACAACACAGCTGCAGACCAGAAATAATTTTAAATAAAGACCGAAGAACCATTCTCACACTGATAGAAACATACATGGTCACAAACAATATTCAACATCACTTGCGAGCTACAAAGGCCTGAGACAAAATCGTGAAAGCCAAACAGGGCCAATACCCGTCAGGGGAAAATGGACAGATATTTATAAGCAACATCTGACAGGGGAAGTGTTGGACTTGGCCCTTTTTGGCCGGTTCACCCTTAAACTTTTTGCCTTGTATGGTAGTAGTTTTAAGTCTCTGGGCACTTTAGCACTGTGGGCCAGTGTAAAGTGCGTGCGCGCTGAGTGCGTGTGGTGAGATTGTCCTGCCCTCCCATAGGAATGCATGGGGGATATGTGTGTCCATGGTAATTCCTGGTGTGAGAGGAGTGCAGGGGCGAGTTTAGTATGTGCGAACTCGTGAGAATAAATGCTGCGCAATGGTGTGCGCAGATTTATTGTGACTGGTGTAGAAATGCCACTTTTAGAAGTTGGCATTTATGTGTGCTCTGTGTCTGCCTGCCTGATGTGAATTGCATGTCTGGCTTGTGAGTGACAGGGGCTGGGAGGTGTGTGTGGCTCCTGGAGGGGCAGGGTGAGTCAGCGCAGTGGTGAATAGAGAGATCTGCATCTAGATGGGAGGGAGGAGTTGCACCTGGGACCTGAATAGGGCTGGGCCTTCCCTCCACAATGCTGGCTCCACCCCCTGTGGTGCGTCTGATGTCCCTAGCCTGTCCTGTGAAAGGAGAGAGGAGCTGAGCAAAACAAAGTGCTCCAAAGCTCCCCAAACCAGTTGCATCTGGTTTTCCCTAAACCCTGCACCTTTAGACAAAGGAAAAGGTGTATAAAAGAAGGGCTGTGACCCCATGAAAATGTTCAGTGTTCCTGTTCTGTTCCTGCGGGGCGTGCTGCTGCTGGGGCCCAGGGGGGGCTGCCAGGAGGGCTTGCCTCCCTGGGCCCTGCATTGCCCCTTTATCCCTAAGGACCTACAGGACTTTGCCTGCCTCCTGCGCCCTGTGAGCGCTGTACCTTATTTGCCAGGAGGGAGGAGCGGGCATCACCGGCAGCGTGAGGCTGTGAAGGAATCCCAACGTGTGGGATTCCCCCTGCGCTGCTGATTTGAAGCGGGAGCCCACCCCGCATGACTTCCGTGCAGCGCTGTGCTGTGTGCCGTTTCCTGGAGGGAACCCCAGCGTGAGGGGTTCCCCCGAGCTGGTGGAGAGGAGCGGGAGCCCACCCCGCAATCATCTTTGTTTTACGAAGCGGGAGCCCACCCCGCTGTTTTGCGCTTCCGTTGGCGGGTGCCCACCCCGCAATGGTTCTTAATCGAAGGCGGGAGAGAGGAGCGCTGTATCCAGAAAAATCACCGCCGCGGCCTGCCCGAGGCCGGGTCCGTAATCTGGGAAGAGCCGCTCTGCAGCCCGAGTGAAGCCGGAGCGTTGCCTGGCAACCGGGACTCCCACCACCACGTCATCGCGACGCAGAGCAGAGGCAGGAAGTCCCGGCTGCATGTAGACCGCGCTGCAAGAGGCCCTGTCCCAACTGAGGCCATAGCGGAGGAGAAGGGCTCCGGTCCCGTCAGAAGCCCGCAAAGGAAGAAGCCTCCCCGCGAGCAACTCCCCAGGTAAAACGCTCCCCGCCGCGCTTTGTTGGTGCGAGGCCGGGAGCGGGTGAAGAGCCGGCAGAGGGGATGGGCTGTGAGTGAGCTGGCGCAAAGGCGAGATTCGAGGACAGCGTCCTCGCAGCTATCCCAGAGTACAGCGGGGGCCATAGTTAGAGGCAGTGTCCTCTTTGGTGACTGGTGAGCACCCGCGGATCGTGAATGGGGCTTCAGGGGCACAGTTAGTGCCAGTGTCATTATTCCAATGTTGGGGGCATTTGTAAGCAGACGCCCGGTGAGCGGAGACCACGAGAGTGAGCCCGGTGAGTGGGGCTCCGTGTTTAACTTTTGTGGTGGGGGGGTGCGACGGGGCACATTGTCGTTGCCCGCCCCCGAGGTGGTTGCCCTGAGGACACCAGGGGTGTCCACGCAGTATTCCCGGCTGCCCCGTTTGGCAGTGGGCAGCTGCGACGTGGCCGTATTTGTTCAAGAGCCCAGTGGGTCCCACAAGGCACAGAGGTGCCAGTGCCCACGTTTTTGCCTGCACAGCTGCCCAGCAAGTAGTGGGCAGCTGCTACGTTCAGGTTTGCGCAGTTGCGCACCCTTGACTTTCGCTGCGTTGGCAGCGCGCCTTGACTCTGTGGACATAGGGCATTTGAGCCCCTTTAGAGATGGCCGGTTGGCCAGGGGGGGACTTATAGTTTTATAGGGCGCCAGGACCTAATGTGATTTATGCCTCTGCTAAGGTTTCTACTGTGAGGTATGTGCTAATGGATGTGGTGGTGCTAGGAAATGTGATTCATGTATTATGATTTACGCACCCTGTTTTATGCCTCTAATGTACTGTTATGATTATGAGGTTTTGCATAATGTTTTTATGCTTGTGATTTTATTGTCACCTAATGCGTTTAGGTTGTGAGTTATTCTCTACTGTGATTTACACCCCTAATGTGAGTTATACTTAGGAGGTTAGGGTCTAATGTGTTTAGACTTATGAGAGGATTGCATAATGTATTTATGCTGGTGAGGTTGGCGCAGAATGTAATCCGCGCCTAAATGTGATACTGTGCATAATGTGGTTTATGTTACAGGATGATGCTGAGTACAGTGGTTACCAGTGATTACTGGTTGTACGTTTAGGGTCTGTTTTACATTTACTAAGTTCGCTTTGTGCTGGTCCTGACAGTGGTCCAGTAGGCCCTGTCAGGTGTAAATAATCCCTTGTAAATATGACCTAGTGCCAGGTGGCACCATGTATATTATGTGAGTACTATTCTAATGTGTTATGAGAATACAAAGGCTATTTTTGATATAACCTTGTGTGGAGTTCCTTCTTGTGGCGTGCCTGGTATGTTGTTGCTGTGTGCGTGCGCAAACGCTTTACACATTGCCTCCGGGATAAGCCTGATTGCTCGTGCCAAGCTACCAAGGGGGTGAGCAGGGGTTATCTTTGGTGTGTAACTCCCTTGCCCTGACTAGAGTGGTGGTCTCTGCCTGGCTTTGGCGCAAGCCTTAGCCAACCAGAGATCCCATTTCTAACATTGGTTGTCAGCGGTGAGGATAGGACTTGCGTTTGCGCAGTACCACAGCGACAACTGGCTGCACTACAAAACTCTGCATTTTAGATAATTACATATTGGGGATTATTTTTACTGATTTTATTTTTCTCCTCAACAGTGTCATTTTTTAATGGTGTTTTCTGCGCTTTTATGATTGGTGGCAGAAGAGAGAAATGACAGGGCGGGACGCCAGAAGGTTGGGAGGTTCCCATAGATAGGAGTCCCTTGCTGGGTCCTGTGCCCAATCCCTTTTCCTGTCCCCAGAGGTGTGGGTGGATAGGAGGGAAGAAAGGGAGTGTGGAGGAGAAAAAGTTAGCTCTGGAGGGTAGTTTATCCCCTGAGCTCAGTTGAGTTGTCTGGATTCACCAGTAAGGGTGGGATCCAGTGGTGGCAGCAGTATGGTGTCCAGTGCAGGAAGTCCCATTCCCCGTTCCCACAGTATGGTACCTGGTTCCCAGTAAGAGGGGTACAGGTTGAGATTCAGGGGCAGTAAGGAACTGTCTCACCAGTCTTGGTTGGGGGCGTGTCTGGATGAGTGGTGTGTTGCACTGGACGAGTGGGTGTGAGTTCTTTTGGTGATAAGGAGCTTGCGACGGGAGGTGGACCTCTGACTGTGTGCTAGAGGTCCTGCAGAGGCATTGGAGAATGATTCCAACAAGAGTGGCTCAGGTATCTTCCCGGTCCTGTGTGGTGGAAGAGGTTCAGTGTAGCCCAGCTAGGTCCCAGTGTAGTGGGAGGGGTGTAGGGGCTCACGTCCTGTCTCAGAGGAGAAGGAGTGAGTGTGGGCTGTGTCCCAAGGTGCCCGAAACCCAGTCCCAGGGCCTGGATGGTTTCTTCAGGGAACACCAGGTTGGGGACCTAGGCTGTACTTGTAGGCCATTTGAGGAGGATCTCCCATTGTCTAGAGGACGTGGAGTGTCTGTAACCAGAGCTCCAGCGGTCCTGGTGTCTGGCAGTACCACTCCAGTTGGGATGGTGCAGAGGTCCAGAGTGAGGGGTGAGAGGGGGAAAGAGTCCTCAGTGGAAGAACCAGTGGGTCAGGGGCCAGCCAGAAGGGCTGAGTCGCCAATGAATGACCATGGTGATGCCACTTCTGTCCTGGGGGATCTGCACGCACTGTCAGATGGACAGGAGGTCGTGAGATCTGCGCCAGGCAGACTGTCACACAACACATTAGTTATGTGTCACCCTCGAGGGGGGGCATGCATGCTCCCCGTGAAGTCCTGGTTCGCCGGGCATCTGACCAAAGGGTACCGTCCCTGGGTTGGGGAGCCAGGTTCAGGTGTTTCCTGACCTGGACGGCAGGGCGACTGTAATCAGTGTCCTGGCCGGGTTGCCTTCTAGGGGTACCCCTGTGAACACAGGTGGGGCCCATCTTAAGTGAAGAGACCCTGTGCTTCCCAGAAGGGGTGGTGCAGGCCTAGCCGGGATCTTTAGGGTCCCTGGCTGAATGTGGTAGTACTACCCTGAGAGCAGGTGGGGCCCATCTTAAGTGAAGGGACCCTGCTCTACAGTGGGAGGGTGCAGAACTCTGGAAGGGGTGCAGAGGGAGGGAGTCCTCGCCTCTGACCCCGGTGCATCCGGTGAATTTGGATCCCAGGTGGTAGACCAGTTGATGGAGAGAGGTCCTGAACTGGTGGGAGAGGTGTGTTCTGGTGGGTGCTTCCCCTGGGAGGGTGCGGAACCCCAGAAGTAGAGGTAGGGTGAGGAGATGCTTTGCCCGTGACCTCTGGTCAGCCTGAGGGTGCGGACCCTAGGTTGAAGGATCAGTGGTAGTTTGGAACTACACTGAGAGGGAGAGTGGAGAATGGCTATTGGATGCCAGGGGTTACTGCCCCCCACTCTGTGGATTGGCAAGGACCAGTGGCCTAGGGCCTGGTTCTGGCCGTGGACAACTAAGGAGTACCGGTGGGGTAGCCTAGTTGGTCCGGAGTTTTTTTCTTAGTTGGATTCCATGGGTTCCAAGTGGCGTAGAACCGGAGGGTGTCCCTGCAGTGCGGGCCCGCGTCCGTGTTCTATCGCCTCCAAGCAGGGAAGCCCATCACGGTGGTGATTGGTCTGCCCTGCGTTTTGGCTGGAAGGGGTTGTGTTGGACTTGGCCCTTTTTGGCCGGTTCACCCCTAAACTTTTTGCCTTGTATGGTAGTAGTTTTAAGTCTCTGGGCACTTTAGCACTGTGGGCCAGTGTAAAGTGCGTGCGCGCTGAGTGCGTGTGGTGAGATTGTCCTGCCCTCCCATAGGAATGCATGGGGGATATGTGTGTCCATGGTAATTCCTGGTGTGAGAGGAGTGCAGGGGCGAGTTTAGTATGTGCGAACTCGTGAGAATAAATGCTGCGCAATGGTGTGCGCAGATTTATTGTGACTGGTGTAGAAATGCCACTTTTAGAAGTTGGCATTTATGTGTGCTCTGTGTCTGCCTGCCTGATGTGAATTGCATGTCTGGCTTGTGAGTGACAGGGGCTGGGAGGTGTGTGTGGCTCCTGGAGGGGCAGGGTGAGTCAGCGCAGTGGTGAATAGAGAGATCTGCATCTAGATGGGAGGGAGGAGTTGCACCTGGGACCTGAATAGGGCTGGGCCTTCCCTCCACAATGCTGGCTCCACCCCATGTGGTGCGTCTGATGTCCCTAGCCTGTCCTGTGAAAGGAGAGAGGAGCTGAGCAAAACAAAGTGCTCCAAAGCTCCCCCAAACCAGTTGCATCTGGTTTTCCCTAAACCCTGCACCTTTAGACAAAGGAAAAGGTGTATAAAAGAAGGGGCTGTGACCCCATGAAAATGTTCAGTGTTCCTGTTCTGTTCCTGCGGGGCGTGCTGCTGCTGGGGCCCAGGGGGGGCTGCCAGGAGGGCTTGCCTCCCTGGGCCCTGCATTGCCCCTTTATCCCTAAGGACCTACAGGACTTTGCCTGCCTCCTGCGCCCTGTGAGCGCTGTACCTTATTTGCCAGGAGGGAGGAGCGGGTTCACCGGCAGCGTGAGGCTGTGAAGGAATCCCGACGTGTGGGATTCCCCCTGCGCTGCTGATTTGAAGCGGGAGCCCACCCCGCATGACTTCCGTGCAGCGCTGTGCTGTGTGCCGTTTCCTGGAGGGAACCCCAGCGTGAGGGGTTCCCCCGAGCTGGTGGAGAGGAGCGGGAGCCCACCCCGCAATCATCTTTGTTTTACGAAGCGGGAGCCCACCCCGCTGTTTTGCGCTTCCGTTGGCGGGTGCCCACCCCGCAATGGTTCTTAATCGAAGGCGGGAGAGAGGAGCGCTGTATCCAGAAAAATCACCGCCGCGGCCTGCCCGAGGCCGGGTCCATAATCTGGGAAGAGCCGCTCTGCAGCCCGAGTGAAGCCGGAGCGTTGCCTGGCAACCGGGACTCCCACCACCACGTCATCGCGACGCAGAGCAGAGGCAGGAAGTCCCGGCTGCATGGAGACCGCGCTGCAAGAGGCCCTGTCCCAACTGAGGCCATAGCGGAGGAGAAGGGCTCCGGTCCCGTCAGAAGCCCGCAAAGGAAGAAGCCTCCCCGCGAGCAACTCCCCAGGTAAAACGCTCCCCGCCGCGCTTTGTTGGTGCGAGGCCGGGAGCGGGTGAAGAGCCGGCAGAGGGGATGGGCTGTGAGTGAGCTGGCGCAAAGGCGAGATTCGAGGACAGCGTCCTCGCAGCTATCCCAGAGTACAGCGGGGGCCATAGTTAGAGGCAGTGTCCTCTTTGGTGACTGGCGAGCACCCGCGGATCGTGAATGGGGCTTCAGGGGCACAGTTAGTGCCAGTGTCATTATTCCAACGTTGGGGGCATTTGTAAGCAGACGCCCGGTGAGCGGAGACCACGAGAGTGAGCCCGGTGAGTGGGGCTCCGTGTTTAACTTTTGGGGTGGGGGGGGTGCGACGGGGCACATTGTCGGTGCCCGCCCCCCAGGTGGTTGCCCTGAGGAAACCAGGGGTGTCCACGCAGTATTCCCGGCTGCCCCGTTTGGCAGTGGGCAGCTGCGACGTGGCCGTATTTGTTCAAGAGCCCAGTGGGTCCCACAAGGCACAGAGGTGCCAGTGCCCACGTTTTTGCCTGCACAGCTGCCCAGCAAGTAGTGGGCATCTGCTACGTTCAGGTTTGCGCAGTTGCGCACCGTTGACTTTCGCTGCGTTGGCAGCGCGCCCTGACTCTGTGGACATAGGGCATTTGAGCCCCTTTAGAGATGGCCGGTTGGCCAGGGGGGGGACTTATAGTTTTATAGGGCGCCAAGCCCTAATGTGATTTATGCCTCTGCTAAGGTTTCTACTGTGGGGTATGTGCTAATGGATATGGTGGTGCTAGGAAATGTGATTCATGTATTATGATTTACGCACCCTGTTTTATGCCTCTAATGTACTGTTATGATTATGAGGTTTTGCATAATGTTTTTATGCTTGTGATTTTATTGTCACCTAATGCGTTTAGGTTGTGAGTTATTCTCTACTGTGATTTACGCCCCTAATGTGAGTTATACTTAGGAGGTTAGGGTCTAATGTGTTTAGACTTATGAGAGGATTGCATAATGTATTTATGCTGGTGAGGTTGGCGCAGAATGTAATCCGCGCCTAAATGTGATACTGTGCATAATGTGGTTTATGTTACAGGATGATGCTGAGTACAGTGGTTACCAGTGATTACTGGTTGTACGTTTAGGATCTGTTTTACATTTACTAAGTTCGCTTTGTGCTGGTCCTGACAGTGGTCCAGTTGGCCCTGTCAGGTGTAAATAATCCCTTGTAAATATGACCTAGTGCCAGGTGGCACCATGTATATTATGTGAGTACTATTCTAATGTGTTATGAGAATACAAAGGCTATTTTTGATATAACCTTGTGTGGAGTTCCTTCTTGTGGCGTGCCTGGTATGTTGTTGCTGTGTGCGTGCGCAAACGCTTTACACATTGCCTCCGGGATAAGCCTGACTGCTCGTGCCAAGCTACCAAGGGGGTGAGCAGGGGTTATCTTTGGCGTGTAACTCCCTTGCCCTGACTAGAGTGGTGGTCTCTGCCTGGCTTTGGCGCAAGCCTTAGCCAACCAGAGATCCCATTTCTAACAGGAAGCAATACATTAAAAGTAAAAAATTGAGAGGATTTATAACTCTTCACTCCATGTCAACTTATACTGCTGGTGTGTGCCCCGATTCCATAAGGCCATTTTGGTACCTGATGGATTAAATGATAGAGAGTGAAATATACCCCCTGTGATACAAACATATCAGCGTGACAGTAATTTTCAGTATATAAGGGAAACCTAAATCATATGTTTCCAGTCTGGTGATTTTCCTAAAAATAGCCCTTTATATGTTGTACAATTATGTATGTTATATATGTTTTTGTTGTTTCAAATATCTGCAAACACATATTAATGTATATACAGATAAGTTATGTGAGACTTTGTATGTGTATTTGTCTTGGTGGTCGAAAGTCTCTATTTATGCAAATCGATGCCTGTCACATTTATATTAATATAATCTGAGTAATGGATAAGCCCATAGAGAGCATATGGTCTTATGTGTTTTTTGAGTTTACTACTTTCTTGTTTCCTTTCCATCTCAATTTGAATCTGTACATTTAATGTCATTTGTAAACCTGATACCTTCTTAAAAGCAAGAGCGATATACTAGTGAGAGGATTTCTTTATATTAAAATAAGAAATAGAGTGAATCCTTCAACCATTGTTGACTTTGGAAAGGTACGGAGTCATTACGTAGCCTTTTGAAAATAGCGAAATCATCTATGGTATGAAGGGTCTCCATGTTAAATCTTCTAATTTGAATGATCCCCCCCACCCCATTACCTCAAAAGGATCTCTCCCCATTTTTTATACATATCACTTTCAAAAAGTGGCATTTCCAAGATAGCAATGTTAATCCATTTTAACCACTAAAGAGGATTTCTCATTACTATTCCAAAGATATGAAACATGATGCAGCTACTCCTTTCTAATCAGAAATTACAATTTTAAAAGGTGTATTAGGAAATTCTCAATTCCAGCCTATCAGAGGAGTATGCCTCACAGTAGTGAAAAACAAATTTGGGTCACTACCAGGACATGCAAAACTTCCCAGTGCATACCTTAACTTTTACTTACACAGCACCCTGCCCTATAGGCTACCTGGGGCCTGCCTAAGGGGTGACGTATGGGTAATAATGGGGGGGTTTAAGGCTTGGCAAGTAATTTTAAATGTCAAGTCGAAGTGGCAAATAAACTGCACATACAGGCCCTGCAATGGCAGGCCTGAGACAGGTTTGAAAGGCTGTTTAGGTGGGTGGCACAATCAGTGCTCCAGGCCCACTAGCAGCATTTAGGTTGCAGGTCCTGGTATATGACTTTACAAGGAGCTTATAGGTAAACTAAATATGTCAATCAGGTATACACCAAGGTCACCATGTTTATTGGAGAAGCACAGGGCCTTTAGCACTGGTTGGCAGTGGTAAAGCGCTCAGAGTCCTAAAGCCAACAAAAAGAAGGTCGGAAAAAGAGGAGTAGTTTGAAGTGATCCTTCAGAAAGGGCAATTTTCCTAAACAAATTTACTGTGAATACACTGTTTGTAGTAAAAACTTACCACAAATGCATGGAAACAATGTGAATGACAGAGCAAATGGCTGTTGTCCCAGGTGCTTTTGTTTTTTGATACTATTTGTTAGCGTGAAGTGCATTCTTGTGTCCAAAGTGGAAGCATTTTGTACTAAAATACAAAGCCAAATGGCAGTTTTGCATTTTGCATAATTACACGTAATTTTGCCCAAATTTTGCTAAATTATGCAAAAGCAAATTAATCAAATATCACACACCCCTACTTTGTAACTACTATTATGGCATGCAAGCACTCCAAGAATACCACTAAGGGCACTCTACAGATCGGTCTATACCAGAGCGAAAACATTACCTGACATGAGAGTTTATTACTGGAATTTTCAACTCCGAGTTTTAAATGATGGGATTTATTCCCCAATCAATGACCTGAAGATGAGACGAAATAGATTGGCATTAGGTGGGCCCATGTATTTACACTGCCTCTACAGGGAAGAAGGAAGAGAAAGCCTCCCAATGACAAAACAAACATTCTGAAAGCCTGTGAGAATGCTACCACCAGTAAGGGTTAGAATGGAAGGTCTACCAGATAGACCCCGTGTGGACAAAAAAATAAAGAACTATATGAATTAGAAGGATTCTGCCAATGGAATGTCATAGGGATATTTAAAGTGGGAGACATATTAGAAGAAAGTTGAATCAAAGCATCGCAAAGATGCAGGAAGTATATGAACTGACACAATCACAGACATATAATTATACTCAACTCAGACATACCCTTAAAGCTCTTCTGAACTACCAGCAGCAGTGTTAGAACTGGGGGTCTCTAGTTGGCAATGGTTTGCACCTTTGTCCAAATAGGGACCCTTGCTTCTAGTCAGGATAAGGGGGAAACACTCCTAAAATAACCCCTGCTCACCCCCTGGTAGCTTGGCACGAGCAGACAGGCTTATCTCAGAGGCAGTGTGTAAAGCATTTGTGACCACATACAGTAATACAGTGAAAACACTACAGATGGACACCACACAGGTTGTTTATGTAAAAATAAGTAATCTTTATATAGACTTATCACAAGACCCAATAGCAAAAATCCACAATACTGTAATCAAAAATAGACTTAAAATGATAGAGACAGTTCACGTTATCTTCAAAAATAGGATAGTCAATCAAATTAAGGCTTGTAGTAACAAATAACTCCACTTGGAGTTATCACGACGTCGTGACCGGTGGAAATCCCAAAGTACGGCGCCGACCGCGAGGTGCGCGGCGTCGGGCCTGGAGTCGAGCAGACCCACAAAGAACAGTACCTGGAATTCGATGAAAACAAAGACGGTGCACGGCGTCGGGGAGGTGATGCTTCGTTGGCGCCGGCGGCGTCGGTTCCTTACGACCCCAGGGGAGGTGATGTCTCGGTTCCTTACTGCAGCGCAGGGGAGGTGAGGCGTCGGTTCCTTACTGTGTCGGGGAGGTGACGTCACGGATGGCGGCGAGGCGTCGGTTCCTTACGATGGTGCGGCGTCGATGGATTCGGGGGTCACCCACGTCGAGGATCGGCTCCGCGATGATGAAGCCCTGGCGTCGGTGAAGTCGGGGCTGCGGTGCGAGTCGGGACGGTGCGTCGTGAGCGTCACGAGCGGTGTCCTCGGCTCCGGTGCAGGCAGCGGCCTCGATGACGGCTTCGGAGTCGATGTCGCACGGCGTCGGCAGGCGTCGGGCCTACGGTGCAAGTCGGGGCGGTGCGTCGTGCTCTTCACGAGCGGTGCCCACGGCTTCGGTGCAGGTTACGGCGTCGCTCGCCGGCGTCGGTGTTGCAATTTCCCTCTGTTAGCAGCTAAAACAGCAGTTCCAGATGCAGGCAAACAGAAGGGGTGAAGTCTTTGTGTCCCTGTGACTTCAGGCAGGAGGCAAGCTCAGTTCAAGCCCTTGGAGATTCCCTTCTTCAAGATGACAAAGCACAGCAAAGTCTTTTCTCCTGTCCTTGGCAGAAAGCAACCACTGCAGGCCAACCCCAATCAGCAAAACAGCACAGGGGCAGTACTCCTCCTTCAGCTTCTCCGGTTCTTCTCCTTGGCAACAGGTTTCTTGATTTCCCAGAAGTGATCTAATTTCCTAGGGGTCTGGGTCCCCTTTTTATACACCTTTTCCCTTTGTTCTCTGAAGGCAGAGAGGCCTCTGCCTAGTCCAAAACCAGTTCTGGTCAGTCCTGGAGCACTTTGTTTTTCTGACTCCTTCTTTCCTTTGTGAGTGAGGGGCAGAGCCATCAGACGCCCGGCAGGAGGTGGAGCCAGCATTGTGGAAGGCAGGCACAGCCCTATTCAGACCCAGGTGCAACTCCTCCCTCCACTCTGGATGCAGGCCTTCCTATTCAGCCCTGTGCTGACTCACCCTGTCTCCTGTAGCCACCCCCAGCCCCTGTCACTCAATCTCTAGACAAGGAATACACAACCTAGCAGAGGCAGGCTTGGAAGTTTAGGCAAGAAAATACCCACTTTCTAAAAGTGGTATTTTCAAACACAGAATGTTAAAACCAACTTCACTAAAAGATGTATTTTATCATTCTGAGTTCAGGCATACTAAATTCGTTTTTCTACCATGTTCTCTGGGTCAGTTAGGATTATAAGGTGTAATAATCAAAACTGCCCATTCTGGCCTATGGAGAACAGGTAGCCTTGCAATAGTGAAAAACGAAAATGGCTGTAATTCACTATTAGGACATGCCACACACACCAGGGCATGTCCTACCTTATACTTACAATGCACCCTGCCCTTGGGCCTACCTTAGGGGTGTCTGATATGAAGATAAGGGAAGGATTAGGGACTGGCAAGTGGGTGCACTTGCCAAGTCGACATGGCAGTCACAGACTGCACACAGGCTCTGCAATGGCAGGCCTGAGACACATTTTACAAGCTGCTTCTGTGGGTGGCACAACCAGTGCTGCAAGCCCACCAGCAGCATTGGATTTACAAGCCCTGGGCACACGCAGTGCACTGTACTAGGGACTGACAAGTAAACCAATCATCCAATCATGGAGTCACTAATCCATAACACAATTTACAGTAGGGAGCACTTGCACTGTGGCACTGAACAGCAGTGGCACAGTGCCCAAAAGCATCTAAAACCAGCAAAACATAAGAGGCAACAGCAAAAAAATGGAAGGGAGACCCACGCCAATGGTGCCAAGTCTAACACGTGTCCCCTCCAGCTGAAATGTGGGGAGAACTACCCTTCCTCCTGGGAGTTCTCATCACTAAGGCGGAAAAATCTGGACAGACCATCAGCATTGGCGTGTTCTGTACCAGGGCGGTGTTCCACCGTAAAGTCCATCCCCTGTAGGGAAATGGACCACCTCAACAGTTTTGGATTCTCACCCCTCATCTGCATTAACCATCTGAGGGGCCTGTGGTCTGTCTGAACCCGGAAGTGAGTCCCAAACAAGTATGGTCTCAACTTCTTCAGTGCCCAGACCACAGCAAATGCTTCACGTTCAATCGCACTCCACCTCTGTTCCCGTGGGAGTAACCTCCTACTAATAAAGGCTACAGGTTGGTCTAGGCCCTCCTCATTCATCTGTGAAAGCACAGCCCCAACACCATGCTCTGAAGCATCTGTCTGCACAATGAATTCCCTTGAGAAGTTGGGCGCCTGAAGCACGGGCGCCGTGCACATGGCAGATTTCAGGGCATCAAAAGCCTTTTGGCAGGCATCAGTCCAGTTCACTTTCCTGGGCTGCTTCCTGGAAGTCAGCTCAGTCAAGGGTGCAACAATGTTGCCATACCCCTTGACAAACCTCCTGTAATACCCGGTGAGTCCTAAGAAGGCCCTCACCTCTGTCTGGGTTTTGGGGGTTCCCAAGCCAGGATGGTATCTATCTTGGGCTGTAGGGGCGCCACCTGGCCGCTCCCTACCTGGTGTCCCAAGTACACCACAGAACCCTGCCCGATCTGGCACTTACTCGCCTTGATCGTGAGGCCTGCCCTCCGCAGCGCCTTCAACACTTCCCAGAGGTGGTGCAGATGTTCCTCCCAAGTGGCGCTGAACACTGCAATGTCATCCAGGTAGGCGGCACTGAAATCCTCCAGCCCAGCCAACACCTGGTTGACCAACCTCTGAAAGGTGGCAGGGGCATTCTTCATCCCAAAGGGCATCACCCGGAATTGGTAGTGCCCATCTGGTGTGGAGAATGCTGACCTCTCTTTGGCCCCATCAGTTAAGGCGATCTGCCAGTATCCAGACGTTAGATCAAACGTGCTGAGGTACTGGGCAGCCCCTAACCGATCAATGAGCTCATCAGCTCTGGGGATGGGGTGCGCGTCAGTCCTGGTGACTGAATTGAGTCCTCGGTAGTCCACACAGAACCGGAGTTCAGGTGTGGCACCAGGCGCGGCAGCCTTTGGGACCAAGACCACTGGGCTGGCCCAAGGACTGTTAGAGGACTCAATCACCCCTAAGGCAAACATCTTGGAGACCTCCTCCTTGATGCAAGCTCTCACCCTGTCAGTCACTCTGTAAGTTTTATGCTTCACAGGAGGACTGTCCCCAGTATCCACATCATGGATGCACCATTCAGTGATACTGGGAGTCAGGGAGAACAGATCAGAAAACTGTCCCAACAGTTGGCGACAGTCATTCTGCTGTTCCGGGGTCAGGGTGGGAGAGAGGTTCACACCATCCACTGACCCATCTTGCTCTTTTGCATACAGGAGGTCAGGAAGAGGTTCAGTCTCCTCTTCCATCCCAGCATCGGTTGCTAAGAGCATGCCCACTTCAGACCTCTCAAAGTGGGGCTTCAGGCGGTTCACATGCAGGACCCGCAAGGGGTTCCTGGGAGACTGCAAGTCCACCAAGTAGGTGACATCACTCTTGCGCTCCACCACCTCAAATGGTCCGGTCCACTTATCCTGGAGCGCACAGGGCTCCACTGGGGCCATGACCCAAACCTTTTGTCCAGGCTGAAACTCGATCAGAGTGGCATTCTGATCATGCCAACGTTTCATCTCTTCCTGGCTGGCTTCCAGATTCGCCTCAGCGAGTTGTCTGAAACGCCGAGTCTGGTTTCTGAAGGCCAGCATGTAACTAAATACATCCTGGGGAGTTTTCCTGGGAGCTTCCTCCCAGCCTTCCTTGACCAGACTCAGAGGTCCTCTTACAGGATGGCCGTACAGCAGTTCAAAGGGACTGAACCCTAAGGACTTCTGGGGCACCTCTCTGTAAGCAAAGAGCAGGCATGGCAAGAGGACGTCCCACTTACGCCTCATGGGTTCTTCCAGACCCATAATCATGCCCTTAAGGGTCCGGTTGAATCTCTCAACCAGCCCATTACCTTGGGGGTGGTAAGGAGTGGTGAACTTATAGGTTACACCACACTCCTGCCACAGGGACTTCATATACTTGGAAATGAAGTTGGTACCACGGTCAGACACCACCTCCTTGGGGAACCCCACACGGGAGAAAATCCCCATCAGTGCACGTCCCACCACGGGGGCCGTCACTGTCCGAAGAGGGATGGCTTCCGGGTACCGGGTGGCATGGTCCACCAAGACCAGGATGAACCTGTTGCCCATGGCTGTCTTGGGATCCAGAGGCCCCACAATGTCAATACCCACCCTCTCAAAGGGGGTACTGACAACAGGGAAAGGTTGGAGAGGAGCCTTGTGCTTCCTCCCACTCTTACCACTTGCCTGGCAAGTCTGACAGGTCCTGCAATGAGTATCTGAACTCTTGCGCATTTGGGGCCAATGAAAGTGGGTGACAAGCCTTTGAAAGGTCTTGTCTTGCCCCAAATGTCCTGCTAAAGGCACATCATGAGCCAGACCCAGTAGGAAGGCTCTGAAGCGCTGGGGTACCACCAGCACACGGGCTGACCCAGGCTCAGCAACCTTAGGCTCACTATACAGGAGACCATTCTCCCAGTAGATCCAGTGTGATCCAGACTGATCACCTGCTGCCTGGCTTACAGCCTGTTGCCGCAAGCCCTCAAGAGAAGGGCACTTGTTCTGCTCCTCGCAGAATTCTTCCCTGGAGGGGCCTCCTTCCTGCTGCCAATGGGTCAGCTCAGGCAGGTCCCCCAGTTCAGCCACTTGTTCCCCTGTAGGTTCCAGGGCATCCCCCTCAAGGTCTGCCTCCTCCTGGACCGTGGGAACTTCGGGGGCCGGTTTCCCGCGCCCCTGCCTCCTCTCTTTAAGGCAGGCACCTGGGCCCTTCTTCCAGGCTCCAGGTCCTCTTGAATACCCTTACCGGCTGCCATTGACCGAGTGGTCACACACGCCCACTCTGGCAGACCCAACATCTCCAAATGAGACCTCCGCTCCACCTTCGCCCAAGGGGAGCTCTCCAAATCATTGCCTAGCAGACAGTCAACAGGCATGGCTGGCCTCACAGCTACTTGAAGGATACCTGAGACCCCCCCCACTCAAAGGGAACCTGGGCCACCTTGCAGTGGCTCTCTGAGTTGTCAGCGGCAACTACAGGGTAGAATACATTGGGGACCACCTGCTCCTCAGACACCAGCCGACAACTGACAGCTGTCACACTGGCCCCGGTGTCTCTCAGAGCCTCCACCCTATGGCCATTGATGGTCACCCACTGCCTGTATTTTTTAGTGTTATCAGGCAGCTGGGTCCTAGGGACCATCTCACTGTCTCCTAAAGAGACCAGGGACATCTCTGCGGGACCCCACCCACCTTGGGCACCCAACTCCTCCCCCAGGGCTACACTAGCCATCTGCCGGGGTGGTGCACCAGTGGGTGCAGTGGTCACAGTATTGGGGCACTTGGGACTTCCTACAAAGTGACCCACCTGACCACAACTAAAACATGCTTTGGGCCCCTTCTGAACAGACTTATCTGTTGGGACCCATGGTCTTTTCTCAGTGGGAGGCTGGGAACCCTTACCTTGGTTCCCTTGGGGTTTACTTTGGGGCCCTTTTTGGAACTCCTTCTGTTTACCCTTGTCCCCCCACTCTTCTGCTGGGGACCCTGCCCACCTTTGGCGGAGTCTCCCACAAGACCCTTGTGGACCCGGGTACTGACCCAGCGGTCCGCCTCCTCAGCAAGCTTTCTAGGATTAGTCAGCTTACTGTCAACAAGGTGCTGGCGTAGCTCTGGAAAACAACTACTGGACAAGTGCTCCCATGCAATTAAATCATAGAACTCCTGCAAGTCATTTACTTTGCTACCCTTCACCCATCCATCCAATGCTCTGCAAAAATAAGACACATACTCCACCCAGGTACTAGACTCCAGCTTTTTGCAGTTCCTAAACTTCTGCCTATAAAGCTCTGGAGTTAACCCATACCTTGCCACTAAAGCTTCCTTCAGGTGGGCATAGGACATCTGATCAACTGTGGGCAAGGCTAGTAAGGTTTCCCTTCCCTCACCTGCAAAGCGGCCCCACAACCCCGCTCCCCAATCCTTCTCAGGGACCCGGTGTGATGTCATGGCGATCTCATATGCTTTAAACCATTGCCCAATGTCCTCCCCCTTCATGAAATCCTTAATAACCTCCTTGGGGATGTACACTCTACTTTCTACAGGCACTGGAGGTGTGCTGCCACCAGAGGGAGTGATTTCTAGGCTCCTAGCCTTTAGCTCTAGCTCCCTCACCACTCTCTCATGCTCTAAAAGCATCTTCTTTTCTTCCATGGCCAACCTCTTACTTTCTAACTCCAATTTCTTATGCTCAAGGCTATCATGGCTTCCCTGTTTCAGTTTGGCCATTTCCATTTCATGCATCCTGCTTTTGTCCCTGTCCTCCAGCTCCTCTGGAGACAGGCCCTTTTGAGAAACACTGCTGCCCTCCCTGGAAGGCGCTCTCCTCCCAGTTAAGCCCAATGGCCCCTCAAGCTGCCCATCTAAATTCTCTGTCTCCTCCACAGGCTCCTCGGACTGCCCACTGGCATTCCGTGCTTCCAACCAGGCCCTTAGCGCCTTGTGAAACTCCTCCTTCCTGGTGAGGCCTCTGATAGAGATTTTAAATTTTTTGCAAACAGCTTTGAGTTCTGTCACAGTGTAGGTATCAACCCTATCTTCTTCAAATTCAATATCTGCAGGTGCAATGGATCCTTTTTTGCTCATGGTGAAAATTGGCAGTTCTCAACAAAAATAAAGGTTCCAAGGAAAAAAAGTCCTATCAAAATGGTATGTGGTCGCGTATTGGTCTGCACTCACTAGTAGTGTACACCAATCACTGTATATGAATCACAAATGCAAGTCCAAATCCTCACCGCTGACCACCAATGTTAGAACTGGGGGTCTCTAGTTGGCAATGGTTTGCACCTTTGTCCAAATAGGGACCCTTGCTTCTAGTCAGGATAAGGGGGAAACACTCCTAAAATAACCCCTGCTCACCCCCTGGTAGCTTGGCACGAGCAGACAGGCTTATCTCAGAGGCAGTGTGTAAAGCATTTGTGACCACATACAGTAATACAGTGAAAACACTACAGATGGACACCACACAGGTTGTTTATGTAAAAATAAGTAATCTTTATATAGACTTATCACAAGACCCAATAGCAAAAATCCACAATACTGTAATCAAAAATAGACTTAAAATGATAGAGACAGTTCACGTTATCTTCAAAAATAGGATAGTCAATCAAATTAAGGCTTGTAGTAACAAATAACTCCACTTGGAGTTATCACGACGTCGTGACCGGTGGAAATCCCAAAGTACGGCGCCGACCGCGAGGTGCGCGGCGTCGGGCCTGGAGTCGAGCAGACCCACAAAGAACAGTACCTGGAATTCGATGAAAACAAAGACGGTGCACGGCGTCGGGGAGGTGATGCTTCGTTGGCGCCGGCGGCGTCGGTTCCTTACGACCCCAGGGGAGGTGATGTCTCGGTTCCTTACTGCAGCGCAGGGAGGTGAGGCGTCGGTTCCTTACTGTGTCGGGGAGGTGACGTCACGGATGGCGGCGAGGCGTCGGTTCCTTACGATGGTGCGGCGTCGATGGATTCGGGGGTCACCCACGTCGAGGATCGGCTCCGCGATGATGAAGCCCTGGCGTCGGTGAAGTCGGGGCTGCGGTGCGAGTCGGGACGGTGCGTCGTGAGCGTCACGAGCGGTGTCCTCGGCTCCGGTGCAGGCAGCGGCCTCGATGACGGCTTCGGAGTCGATGTCGCACGGCGTCGGCAGGCGTCGGGCCTACGGTGCAAGTCGGGGCGGTGCGTCGTGCTCTTCACGAGCGGTGCCCACGGCTTCGGTGCAGGTTACGGCGTCGCTCGCCGGCGTCGGTGTTGCAATTTCCCTCTGTTAGCAGCTAAAACAGCAGTTCCAGATGCAGGCAAACAGCAGGGGTGAAGTCTTTGTGTCCCTGTGACTTCAGGCAGGAGGCAAGCTCAGTTCAAGCCCTTGGAGATTCCCTTCTTCAAGATGACAAAGCACAGCAAAGTCTTTTCTCCTGTCCTTGGCAGAAAGCAACCACTGCAGGCCAACCCCAATCAGCAAAACAGCACAGGGGCAGTACTCCTCCTTCAGCTTCTCCGGTTCTTCTCCTTGGCAACAGGTTTCTTGATTTCCCAGAAGTGATCTAATTTCCTAGGGGTCTGGGTCCCCTTTTTATACACCTTTTCCCTTTGTTCTCTGAAGGCAGAGAGGCCTCTGCCTAGTCCAAAACCAGTTCTGGTCAGTCCTGGAGCACTTTGTTTTTCTGACTCCTTCTTTCCTTTGTGAGTGAGGGGCAGAGCCATCAGACGCCCGGCAGGAGGTGGAGCCAGCATTGTGGAAGGCAGGCACAGCCCTATTCAGACCCAGGTGCAACTCCTCCCTCCACTCTGGATGCAGGCCTTCCTATTCAGCCCTGTGCTGACTCACCCTGTCTCCTGTAGCCACCCCCAGCCCCTGTCACTCAATCTCTAGACAAGGAATACACAACCTAGCAGAGGCAGGCTTGGAAGTTTAGGCAAGAAAATACCCACTTTCTAAAAGTGGTATTTTCAAACACAGAATGTTAAAACCAACTTCACTAAAAGATGTATTTTATCATTCTGAGTTCAGGCATACTAAATTCGTTTTTCTACCATGTTCTCTGGGTCAGTTAGGATTATAAGGTGTAATAATCAAAACTGCCCATTCTGGCCTATGGAGAACAGGTAGCCTTGCAATAGTGAAAAACGAAAATGGCTGTAATTCACTATTAGGACATGCCACACACACCAGGGCATGTCCTACCTTATACTTACAATGCACCCTGCCCTTGGGCCTACCTTAGGGGTGTCTGATATGAAGATAAGGGAAGGATTAGGGACTGGCAAGTGGGTGCACTTGCCAAGTCGACATGGCAGTCACAGACTGCACACAGGCTCTGCAATGGCAGGCCTGAGACACATTTTACAAGCTGCTTCTGTGGGTGGCACAACCAGTGCTGCAAGCCCACCAGCAGCATTGGATTTACAAGCCCTGGGCACACGCAGTGCACTGTACTAGGGACTGACAAGTAAACCAATCATCCAATCATGGAGTCACTAATCCATAACACAATTTACAGTAGGGAGCACTTGCACTGTGGCACTGAACAGCAGTGGCACAGTGCCCAAAAGCATCTAAAACCAGCAAAACATAAGAGGCAACAGCAAAAAAAATGGAAGGGAGACCCACGCCAATGGTGCCAAGTCTAACAAGCAGCCTCACTAGTAAACAAGGCACTAATGGGAGAACTGAACAAGTAGTCTGTATGGCTATAGAACCTTATTAACACAAGCTGGACTGTCTGGGCAAAGTAAGGGAGGCATGGGAAAAGGAACTGGGCACACAAGAAGATACAGAAGGGAAGCTTCACTCAAGCACCCAAGAAAACAGGAATAAAGGTGAGACTGAGGCTAATCCAGTCTAAAATACTTCACAGACAATATCATGAGAGAAATAGGTTATACAAAATTAATCTAATCCAGACAGCAACAGGCATAAAATGCAGCACGGACTCAGCATCCTATGCCGACGACACCCAGCTGATTCTCTCCCTCACTGACAAACCTACAGCTGCAAAGAGCAACTTTCACAACGGGATGAAGTTGGTAGCCGCCTGGATGAAGGAGAGCTGCCTCAAACACAACTCTGACAAAACCGAAGTCCTAATCCTGGGCACCACCCCCTGGTCCTGGGACGACTCCTGGTGGCCCGCAGCACTCGGACCCCCCCCACACTCTCTGACCATGCACATAACCTTGGCATCATCCTCGACTCCTCGCTCTCAATGAACTGACAATTCAACGCCGTCTCATCCTCCTGATTCCAGACACTCCGCATGCTTCAAAAGATCTTCAAGTGGATCCCCACTGAATTCACGTGAACGGTCCCCCAGGCGCTTGTCAGCAGCAAGCTCGACTTCGGCACTGCGCTCTATGCCGACACCACCCAAAAACTCCAAAAGAAACTGCAGCGCATCCATACCGCCTCCGCCAGGCTTATCCTGAACATCCCCCGCCGCAGCCACATCTCCAGCCACCTGAGAGACCTTCACTTGCTCCCAATAAACAAAAGATTCACCTTCACGGTCCTTACGCACACCTACAAAGCCCTCCACAACACGAGACCTGCATACCTAAACCATTCCCTCTACTTCTACACACCCACCAGACATCTCTGTTCCGCCCAACTGGCACTGCCCATTGTCCCACAGATCCGCAAGACCTCGGTTGGAGGAAAATCCTTCTCCAACCTCGCCGCAAAGACCTGGAACTCCCTGCCTCTGCATCTCAGGCAATCACAGTCACTGCCTCAATTCAGGAAGGACCTGGCTCTTTGACTGAACTGCATAGCCCACCTTCCCCCTAGCGCTTGAGACCCTAATGGGTGATTTGTCGCACTTTACAAACACCCTGATTGATTGATAAGGGCTTACTATCTTGGGATGTAATGTGAGCATACTGAAAGGATTCATCATACTGGACAGGGAAGTCCTTTATACCCTCCACTTTGTAATTCTGCCAATTTCCAATGACGTGGACCTACCTTTCTGTTCTGTGTGTTCGGGCTAGCAAAGACAGACATCGTTAGGTACTAGGGCAATCAACCGACCCCAACGAAATGGACATAGCAGGAGAGCATGGAAATGTGCATGGAAGTGGAAAAGTATTGTACGAGAGTAGAAGATGTCCATAACAATTCTGACACATACGGGGTAGGTTGTGAGCCCACTACGGCTTACATAAAGAAGACCCAATGCACTGGGGGGAGGGGGGGAGGTAAATGGGGAATTGGAAATGAATGTTTAGACAAAGAACAATTAGGAAACCGGCAAATACTTGCTCTAGATTTTATAGATTGATTGATGACTGCGATGGCAGACTATCATACTCGAATGGATGCATCCATGCAGCTCAGGATCACTGTATACATGTTTGATCGAGCAAGTTACTGTTTACTTAAAGAGAAAAATAAACATATTGCCCCCGTCAAAAAAAATGACCTCTAGTGTGCCAGTGCCAGCATTTTGTCACGGGTGCCGCTTGTGCTAAGAAATAACTCCCATATGCCAGTGGAAGTACTTTGCCATCGGTGCACCATATGCCAAGAATTATCTCCAATATGCCAGCACCCGACTTTGCCTAATTGTTGAAATATATGATAACCCATATACCAAAAAGTATTACTACATTGAAAGCGCCAGCATTCTGCCACTGGTGTGCAATATGCCAATAATTACCTCCAGCGTGGCAGCATTTTGCCACATGTGCCCTTTATGTTTATCTCTAGTATGCCAGTCCCCACTCTCTGCCATTGGTGCCCCTTATGCTAAGATTTTACCTCTAGTGGGCCAGCACACTGGCGTAGCAAGGGGGGCGGAGGGGCGGTACGCCCGGGCGGCACGAGAATTCGGGGCGGCAGGTAAATTTATCGCCAGCACCCCCCCCCCGTCCCCCCCCCGTCCCCCCGTCCCCCCCGGCTCTTAGGCGCTCGGCGGCGGCGGCAAAAGGCAGGGACCGCCACGGGCGGCAGAGTGCCTAGCTACGCCACTGGGCCGCCAGCACCAGCATTTTACCATGGCTAACCAGATCAAAGGAATTACCTCCACTATGCAAATTGAAGTGTGCTGTCCTCGCGCGCCCTTCGCCCGTGGACATTCCATGGCGTGTTGTCTCGCGCTGCCCGTTGGCGCACGAGCCGCTCTGAGAGATGACAGTTGGTAATGACAGTTGAGCACATCACTACACAAATGCCAGCGGTAGACTTTATGATAGGTGCACGAAGTTGTACGATGATATGAAGTATTACAAATAGATGTACAATAATTTGCTTTTGTTTCAGTTGGGAAACAAGTTCTGATTTTTCACGAAATTCCCATTGCGAACTCTAGTATCAATGAATAACTCCGTAGTGTAATGAGTGCTACAAATTGTTTTTAGTAAATTATTCTGGATTTTCCAACAGTTTAAATGCTAGTTCAGTTTTGGACAAAAATATCAATAAGGAGTTCATAATCACAACGAATATCACAAATACCAACACGTGTTCCACGAGTTTCTCTTCTTCAGGGATTTAATTATGAAACGGAACGGAAAAACAATGTAAATCTCAGACCCTGAATACAGAAGAGAATTCGTATTTCAACAAATAAAACGTTTTTCTTTTACATCTTGACATCATTCTTTGCATCGTAAAACCATCAATCTGAGCCAAAGCTTTTTATTATAACGGGCCCATTTAGTTAGTATTCAGAATATCACTATTTGCAGTTAGGTTTATTTTTCCCATTGGGAGAGGCACACATAATAGGAGCTCGATATGGACAGCAAAACATGATTATTGAAGGTCTTAGAAATGTCATTAACTATATAATATTAGAGCAGCATTTGGTAAGCAGTTTGATTCAGATCTGTATAACTATGGTAGCAGGGTGATCGTGGTCAAGATGGCGGCCGTACAAGATGTTGGGCCCACAAATCATCCTGATGCATCCCGCTCTTCTCCTACCTGGAGACACCCGAGACTGATTGAGTGACCCCCATAAAGGGGGCACTTTTGAGAAGCAGAGTTCAGCGGCTGATTCCCCACCACTTTTGTACAAGACCAGCGGCCTACGAGTACGGCCCGTGCCAACCGGTGAACTCCTGCTTCTGCTGCAGGGCCGCAACGCCTGGTGTCCGGGTGTAGGGAGACTGCCAGAGGATTAGCCCCGGCTGGATTGCCGCCTGCAAGGAGCCTGTCTACTGCCTGCTTCATCCCACCTCCCCAGTGATACTTTCCTTAGGTAGGCCTGGGACCACTGAATCTGGAGGGCTCATGGGAGGACTGATCTGGAGAGTTCTACTTGCCCGTGATGGATCAGGATTTCGAAAAAAGCAACCTGCTCGAATTGACACCCCCATAATACGTACTAACAGTGTGTAGTAACAGTTTAATATACACATTACATAAACACGTGGGAAACCGCTTTGGGCATACATGTACCAATATGAACTAATGCATGAAAGAACTAGGCCGCACTTTACATTGCGCCTCTGAAAGAAACAAAACTAATGCATGAAAGAACTAGGCCGCATACTAAAATATGTTTCGAAAGAAACAGAATTGATGCATGTTTAAGCTGCAATTTATATTTCGCGTCTTGCATCTTGCTTTAAAAAAAAAAAATGAATAATGCCGCTTTTGCCTTAAGCTTATGCTAGGAACACACGTAACAGGGGATAGTGCAAAGGTGGGTGGTAAACAGTAAAAAGTGTATTTCTATGTAATTAATGAATGCTTATGTTCTATTTGCCGTAGTGAGCTGAAATGAGCTTCCATTATTCTTAAGTTGGCCAGATAGAGGAGGGGCTGGAATGAGAGCGAGAATGTCATGACAATGCAGCCAGAAGTACTGAACGCTGCGGATGATGAACACTGGTTCAAGGCTAAAGCAGCCCAGAGAACATCGATTGCCTGCCAAAAGGATGTGACTGACCGTGGGACTGAAGACTGCTTCTGCGGACATTGGTAGAAAAGATGTATGAAAATGTATCAAATGTATCGCATAATAAACCATGTGAACGAGTCAGTATTAGATCATGAGAAAGGATGCAGACTTATATTCATGAACAATTAATAAATGAAGTCACAGTGGTGTGATGCACCACCTCCCCGAGCATCCAATGAACTGTTGAGTTTCGCAAATTGTTTCAACCAATGTGGGTTGGACATGTAGGTTTTAGGGTATAACTGGGGTGCTTTTTGGGGTGTGGCTTAGGTCTGCAGCGGTAGGAGACTGAGAGGGGAGATGCGTCGCTGTCCGTCGGTTTGCAGAGAGGCCTAGCTGATCCTGTCCTTGTCCCGTTCCTGTCTCTGAAATCTTTGTTCCCTGACTCTAGTTCGGGGAACCCCCACTGTCCCCATGGCCAAGGGGGTGGTATTTCACAGATCCTTTGGGTTTGTATTATTCTGACTCGTACTTTGCATAATTATTTGCAAATGTATTCTTGTCTCTGAATCTGATGTCTCTTCAGCTATCCACTCCGATATATGTATTTTGTTTCGCATTATTTTTGCTGAAACTTATTGTTGGAAGCCGGAGTCCCCGTCCCGCACCACTGTCACCAAATGCCAAACCCGGGACTCCACACTCAACGTTAGGCCAAGTAAGGGCACCGTTTGAGATAGCCCTGCTAACCCCCTTAGTAGCTTGGAACGAGCAGCCAGGCCTATCTCCAAGGCAGGAGTGTACAGTATGTGCAATCACACTCACAACAACCCACTGGTGACACCACAAATGGACTCCACACGAGTTTGATAAAACGAGTATAAACTTTATGTAAAAAAAGATATACGATCAGACCACACGATACATAAGCCAACATGTAATAAAGGGTAATATTCGTTCCGGCTGGCTGGTAGGTTCAAATCCCAACCACCGCTTTCAAAATGCTATGCTGGTCGCAATGCTAGAATCACACACGTTGCAATGGACAAACAGTAGTGCGTTGCGTAATGATACAATCCTGTGCTGGGCAAAGGATAAATAATACAATGCGTAACGATACACCCCGGTACCTGCAATGGGAGAAATAATGCAATGCGTACCGGTACAATCATGTACTGCGCAATGATGGAATAATGCAATGCGTCACACCCCAATCACGCACTTTGCAATGAAGAAATAATGCAATGCGCGCCGCTACAATCATGTACTTTGCAATGAAGGAATAATGCAATGCGTAGCTACAATCATGTACTTTGCAATGAAGAAATAATGCAATGCGGGCCGCTACAATCCTGTACTTTGCAATGGAGAAATAATGCAATGCGTAGCGCTACAGTTCTGTACTTCGTTATGCAAAAATAATGTCAGGCGTCACAAGACAGTCCGGCAGTTCGTTAGCAACAATATTGGCAATGTGTATTACGACAGTCAGCCTCTTCGATAACAGTTGCCCCCCACACGTATCAACGATGACATAAAGTACAGCTTCTCACTCTGGCCCCAGTACTGCCACTCCTGAATGCAGTACGGGCCCCAATCTGAGCCGAAGCAAAGGCTCACGTCGCCAGAAGGACTGAGAGGCCGAGAGAGTGTCCCTCCGAGCCCACGCCCCGCCCAGGCAGTGATCCATGTTACCTGGGGGCGCGACCCCACTCTCCTCTCCTCCTTCAGCGAACTGGGCCTTACGTGTAGAACTTTCTCAATGGGCCTCAGCGGCTCGGCCTGGCAGCTCAGCTCCTCCGGGTCTGCCGGTCCGGGCCGCGACTGTTAGGAAGGTCTCAGGCGGCCGCAGGGCACACGTACCCCACATCCCTGAGCTTACGTTACTCACAGCACCCTCCGGGTCTCCTCTGGCACGAAGCCACACACACAACGCTGATGAGACTTCACGTCGACTTCGAGTGCACGTTCACCAGGCACTCCTTCCTGCGGTCTCAGTTGGCACCAAGACACGCACACCGCGCTGCAGAGACTCACTTTCTTCCGTTGCACACGATCATCAGCCGATCACCTCCACAGTCCCAGGTTGCACCAAAGCACGCACACTGCTTCACTGAGACTTACTCCAACTCCAGTGCCCCGATATCCAGGCGCTCTTCACCAACGCCTTTGGCCGCACCCCGACACGCTCACCGTGTCCGAGCCTCACTTCTCCTCCGGTGCATTCGATGACCAGGCGCTCTTCACCAGCGCCTCCGGTGCACCCCGACATGCACCCTGTGCGTCTGAGACTCCCTTCACCTCCGATGCACCCGCTGGTCAGGCGCTCTTCACCAGCGCCTGCGGTGCACCACGACACGCACCCAGTGCGTCCAAGACTCACTTCACTTTCGATGCACACGTTGACCAGGCGCTCTTCACCAACGCCTCCTGTGCACCACGACACGCACCCTGCGCGTCCGAGTCTCACTTCTACTCCGTGTGTCCAAGATCATAGGGCACACCTTCCGAGGGTCTCAAGCTGCCACAACATGCGCCCACCTCGTCGCTTGAAACTTCTCTGGAAACTTTTATGTTCCTGTGTTTCCAAACAGGGAGCCAGCTCACCTCGGGCCCTTGGGGTAACAAGACACAGCACAAAGCACAGTCTTCTTCAAGCAGGGGGACCCAGCGCACAAAGCACAGTCCCAAGAGCCTCTTCCTTGGTTAAAACAGCAAACTGCAGACCAGCCCCAGATCACGAAGCAAGGGTTGGTCCTTCCCAGCAGTCTCTTCAGTTGTTCCTTCCGTAGCAGAGGTTCCTCTTGACCACGAAATGGGTCCAAGCCTTTTCAGTCTCAATCAATTTCTATTCCAACGTTCAGGGGTCTCAGCTCTCATAGTTATACCCCTGAATGTCTTTGAAGTTCGGTGTGCTCAGGGGTCCCTGACCCCTGCCTAAATCAGTTCTGGGTGTCTCCCTCCCAGTGTCACCTTTCTCCCTTTGATACTGGGGGTCTGGATCCTTAATCACTCAGCAGGAGATGGGTCAATTGTTTTAAAGCCGCAACCCAGGCCTCTTCACCTCCCGGTGCTTTTCCTCGCCTGCTCTCCAGATGCAGGTCAGCCTGGTGCCATCTCAACCCCTCCCTGGGTCAAGACCTCCCCCAGCTCCTCTCCCCTCTCAGATCCAGACAGTCAATCCACATTCAGCAGAGACACACAGAAATGCTTAAAGCACAAAACTCAGCCACTTTCTAAAAGAATGGCTTCTGAACACACAGTGACAAAACCACTTTCATAGAAAGATGTGTTATGACGCTGTGAGTTCATACATAATAAACTTCACCTCTCCATTTTAAACTTATGGGAAACTAGGCTAACAAACACAATACCCAGCCTCCCCCATTCTGTCCTATGGGCAGGATGGCCTTTCACCAGTGAAAAACTAAATGGAGTCTTTTTCACTGTCAGGACATTACACACACCTCAGTATATGTCCTGCCTTTTACTTACACTGCACCCTGCCCAGGGGTTACCTCGGGACCTACCACAGGGGTGCCCACTGTGTATGCAAAAGGGAAAGTAAGGCCTGACAAGTGGTTGCACTTGTCAGGACAACATGCTAACTTAGCAAACTGCGCGCAGTCCCTACACTGCAGGCCTGAGTTCCCTTCTCCACGCACCTTTGCATTACTAGCCCTGGCACACACAGTGCACATCACTAGGGACTTTACTAGTAAGGCAACATACCAATCATGGCCAACCAATTACCATTACACTTTACACAGGGAACACTTGTACTTTGACACTGATCAGCAGTGGCAAAGTACCCAAAGCATCTAAATTGGCAACTCTATGTCAGGAAAACGGTCTAGGGGGAAAGCAAAAAGTTTAGGGAACTTTAGCCAAAAAGGCCAAGTCCTACACTTATGTCTCTCCATCTATCCACTCTCTCGAATGCATATTGTTAAATTGTGATGAGTTTGATATTGTTTGCATTGCTGTTTGATTTTCTCTCCCATGTGTGAAATTCTTTCTTTGCATTGTGACCTAAGTATGATGAGCATAACCCTTTATTTGAGATAAAACTTTGTTTAAAACTTTTTACGTCCTTCAAACTTGACCCCCAGCGCATCAGGGATTTGGGTGAATGTGTATGGGCCATTGTATGAAATATTGATGAGTATTGATCCCTGATTAAAGTGTCGCGCTGGATCAGTTTTCTGGTAGCAGAGGACGGTTTAATTATTGATTAGTTTGGTAATAATTATTTATTATTGATTATATGTTTTAACAAGAAAAAGTTAGTGTCCTGTTCTATGTTGTCTAGAAGTAAAGGTACGGAGGTACCTGAGGAATCATGGAATTTAGCCTGAAGTAGGCAGAAGAAGAGTGTGGATAAAGAAATCACACTGCAGAAGTACTTTGTCTGTTGTAGTAATACTATATGGCGGAAGGCTGTAGGTGTTATATTTAGGGACAATTTCATATGTGAGAAGAGTATTTGAAATAGCGAAGGGTCCACTTTCGAAACTCTGGCCTTATCCCCAGAGGAGTACCAAGACCTCTTTTATACCAAAAAGTCCTCTTGCGAAACTTTGGCCTTATCCCTAGAGGAGTAATAAGTCCATCTGTAGCTTGTTTGAAAGGTAAAATAACGCTGGTCGTCTTTTTGCCTGAAGTGAAAGAACTTCTCGAAGGAAAGTGAAAACTATCTCTTTATTTAGCGGAGCAGACAAGGTAGCATTGTTTTGTGTTGTTACTAACAGAATTTATGAATAAGAAAACGTAGAAAATATTGCCGTATTCTTTTGTAAAGGGAGGGTCAGTAGAAGGAGTAATACTGACGTCAGAAAAAGCCACGCTGGTATTGGTCAGGCAGCGGGCGTGTCACAGCATCTGTGATTGGTTAGTTGGTGTGAGCCACGCTGATATTGGTCGAGATAGCAGATACGTAGAGAGCCGTGATTAGACGGTTGGTGTGAGTCTAGCTGGTATTGGACGAGAACTAGCAAATAGAATAAGAAGAATTACGGAAATGATTCTTGGTGTGTTTTGTTGTGATACATTTGCGTAAAGTGTCAGAAGAAAATAGAGTTGTTAAAGAAAATAAAGAATTTCTTTAAGAAGGATAAACCAATAGTGACTAGAGAGGGAATTCTTATTCTCCCTCCAGGAACGCCTGCTTCTTATATGATTTTGGAGCGAGGATACCATACATGTACATGGTTAGAGAATTGGGTGGAATATACAAAGGATGATGGTGTTATAGCCTTTCCACAGCATGGTTCGTTTAATATGAGGATTTTGCAGAATTTGAGAAATTGAATGAATTCATTAGAGCCAAATCCCAGACCTACACAGTATGAAGCGTTAGAGAAATTTAATGACTAGGTACCCTTTTGAGAGAAGAGAGGACACAATGAAACGATGGAGGAGCGCTGTGGTAACCAAGGGTTTGTACCCAGTTTTAGTTGCTGCCGATCAGACAGGAGGCAAATGTAAAGAGAAAAAGAAAAATATAGAAACTTCAAGTTTAAGAGATGATGCAAACGATTCTGATGATGAGTTATTAGAGGATATTATGACCAAAAGACCTCCGCCCTATCAAGAAAATACAGTTGAGGTGACTCCGAATGCACCCTTTATGGGAAATCCATTATTCCCACAGATTTCAGACATGGCTAGGATAATGCGAGAAAAAGAATTTGACATGCTAAATAAGGTAAAAGTAGAGCAGATCCAGAAAATAAATCAATTAAGTCTGAATGCAGAAGCATTAACGGTACCGGTAACAATTGGTCCCGTAGTTCCATTGTATGGAGAAAAACAGAATGTATCAAAAGTACATACGTTAGCAGTTCCTAGGAGTAGCTTCAGGAATGGAATGGTGACAGTAGTGAATGAGGATGGACAGGCTGACACAAATACTACATTGTTAGATCTTCCGGTTTGTGAGAAGATAACAGAAACCCCTAGAAGAAGTATGCAAATAAATCCAAGGAGAATAGGACCGAATGGCATTACAGCGACAGGGAGTTCAGCAGGTCCTTCACCAGAGGAATTGAATGATTGGATACAGGGAATGGAAAAGAAAAAACCTCAACCACAGAGTATAAATGTGAGCCAATTGAAAGTGGATTTGGAAGAGATGATTATTGGTACAATAAGTCCAGACAGATTAGGGACTTACCGAGATGATGAACTGTTGTTTTTATGTAAAAGCATTACTTGGAGAGCGAGAAATCTACATGAGAAAATATCAGAGGCTGCTAGTTAATATGGAATAGATATAGATAAGTCAAAGGTGTTGCAGAAATCGTACAGATTGGCCTTTACTGAAAAAGATCTGGAGAGCTTGAATGCATCAGGGAAAAGATTGCAGATAAAAGAGTTGATGAATATTTTGAAGAAATGGGGAGATGTGGAACTATGGAAGGGTAGATGGACGAGAAAGAAAGAAGAAGCTGCTGGTAAAAGAGTGTCTATGTTTCCGTTGAAAGAAACAGAACAAGTTGAAAGGGCGTGTCCGATGAGGGAGGTTCCAGGTGGTGGATATGTTCACGTTCCATGGTCAAGACAGGATATATTGTCCTTTACAAATGATTTTCCCAGATTAAGAGAGAAACCAGTTGAGTGGTATAAACAGGTGGAGAAGTTTGTAAAAGTTTCAAATGTTTTGTTAAAAGATCTAGATGGATTTTTTGAGATTGTCGTTCCAGCAGATTTGTGGACAGAATGTAAAATCACTGTTGACTGGCCAAAAGAAGAATATCCTACAGATCCTACAACAGGTGCACCATCCGATGAGGTGATGAAAAAGTACAATCAGGAGATCACTTTCTTGAAAGGGAAAATTTCCCCTAAAGAAACAGATTGGGTTAAAATAGACAGAACGACCCAAGAACCAAAGGAATCAGTGCATGCTTATTATGAAAGGTTATTACAAGTATTTAAACAGTACAGTGGATTTGAGAATATTGGTGACAAAGATATGGGACATTTTGTGTATTGTTTTGTGTTTGGATTGAAACCGGGGATTAGTAATATGATTCAGCAACATTTGATCTGTTGGCAGAGTAAAACAATTGATGAAATTTTGAGGTATGCAAAGTATTTCAGTGATGACATTGAATCGAGGCATAAAAAGTTAAAGGAAAAAATGATGTGGGCACAAGTGAAGGTAGCAAAGCAACAAGAAGTGAATAATAATCCCCAGACAGGTTATCAGATGACTGGTCAGAATCAAAATGGTCAGGTACCCAACGGAGGTAGAGGTAGAGGCAAAATGAGTAAAGAGGAGGCTAGGAAGAAGTTTCATTTTCATGTGTGCGGAAAGATTGGACATTGGAAGAACGAGTGTAGATCTGCTCAAAAGAATAATGGGGTAAATCAAAATTTAAATCCACAGATGCAGAATGAGGTGGTTGTGAACCAACTGCAGCAGCAGCAGGTAGTTACTCCACAGTTACAGGTGCCACAAGCTCCCATGCCAAATAATGTGAATGCTCAAGTACAGAGGTATGGTGCAAACACTGGATTTCACGGAAGTGACCAGATTGGTAAGAATCAAAGTGTGCAAATGGTTCCGCAATATTGGTTGCAGTGCAATAGGAATGATTCAGACTCATCTCAATGACGGTGCCTGAGGGGGGAGGAAGAGTGCGTACTTGGCGCATCTTTAGCGGTAGATCAGTCAGGTCCATTTGTCGAAGGAAAAGTGGGAGGTAATGATATTACATTCCTGATGGACACTGGTGCTACCCATTCTACTGTGAGAGCAGCAGAAATCTCAAACCTACCCCTCTCGGGAGAAACTATCCAAGTTGTAGGAGTCTCAAATAAGCATATTAGAACACCAGTCACAAATCCAATAGAAGTTCATATTGGAGGTTTCAGAGACATGCATCGTTTCGTGGTATGTGACTCAAGTCCAGTAAATCTCTTGGGAAGAGATTTATTGTGTAACATGAATTGTACCATCTACTGTACGCCAGATGGTATTGCGTTTCAGACACCTGATGAGGATGTTGAACTCAAGATGATGTTAGCGAAACAAGGGACAGAAGTGGATGAGTTGTTTTCACTTCTCACAGAAGAGAGTTTGCCTGAAGAATTAAAAAGTACAGTGAGGTCGGATGTATGGGACTTTACGGGAAAAGAGATTGGCCTAATGACAAATGTAGATTCAATTCAGGTTACAGTGAAAGAGGGTGCTGTGTATCCAAACACTCCTCAGTACAAAATGAGTCCAGAAGTAATTGCAGGAGTCACTCCTGTGATTGATCAAATGATTGAACAGGGAATTTTGAGAGAAATAATGAGTAGTCCTTCTAATTTGCCCATTATAGGAATTAAAAAGCCTAGCGGAAAATATAGAGTATTACAGGATTTAAGCAAGATTAATAAGATTGTAGTACCTTGTTGTCCAGTAGTACCAAATCCAGCAGTAATCATTTACCAAATTCCATGTGATTCAAAACGGTAGAAAGTGATTGATCTGTGCCAAACATTTTTCTCGATTCCCTTGCATCCGGAAAGCCAGTATTTGCTTGCATTCCGGTTTGGAGACCGTGTTTTGCATGGTGCCGAGTTCCTCAAGGGTATACCGAGAGTCCTTCACTCTTTAACCAGATTCTGAAAAGGTGTCTGGAGACTTTGGTCATGCCAGGAAATTCAGTCTTGGTTCAGTACATTGATGACCTACTTGTGGCATCAAAGACCCGAGAGGCATGTGTGACAGATACCATTGCCTTACTGAACCATTTGGCAGAAGGAGGACACAAAGTGTCACCAGCAAAATTACAGTTTTGTAAACAGGAAGTCCAATACTTAGGACACAAAATAGAAAAAGGGGTCAGAAAGGTGACACCAGAAAGAATTAGTGTGATTAAACAGATGAGCCCACCTACCACTCAGAAAGAAGTCTGAATGTTTTTGGGAATGGTTGGATACTGTAGGCAGTGGATCAGTGGTTTCTCACTGATTGCAAAACCTCTACAGAAGTTGACACGAAAAGATGTGAAAGATCCGATTGTGTTGGATGATGAAAGTATGGAAGCTTTTACTAAACTGCGAAAAAGTCTTTGTCGAGCACCTGCATTGGGAATGCCAGATTATGCAAAGGATTTTGCATTGTACTGTTGTGAAAGAGATGGGTGTGCACTTTCAGTCTTAACTCAAAAACATGGAATGGCACGACATCCAGTAGCATATTTTTCTGCTACTTTGGATTCAGTAGCTGCAGCATTGCCAGGATGTTTAAAAGCAGTAGCTGCTACTTGTGTGAGTCTGGAACAGAGTGAAGCAATTGTGATGGGACATCCAGTCAAGGTGTATGTGCCACATTCAGTTGAGATTCTTTTAACACGTACGAGGACCCAGTACATGACCTCTAGTCAGCTGACTAAGTATGAAAGAGTGATTTTGGGTGCTGAAAATGTTACTGTGGTAAGGTGCACTACAGTGAATCCTGCAACTCTGTTGCCGAATTCATATTGTGAGGAAGTGAGAGAGGAAGCTGATCATAATTGTCTGGATGTGACAGAGTTGTGCACGAAGCCCCGGCCTGATATTGAGGACACTCCCCTAGAAGAATCAGATTGAGAGATGTTCGTTGATGGATCATGTTTAAGAAATGAAAATGGAGAATTGTGTTCTATTTATGCTGTTTGCACCATTGCTGGAGTTTTAGAAGCATCCTGTCTAAAAGGGGTAAACTCTGCTCAAATTGCTGAATTGATAGCTCGGATTAGAGCATGCAAAATTGCCAAAAGTCTGAGGGTAACCATATTTACGGATAGTCAATATGGTTTCGGGGTTGTCCATGATTTTGGACAGCTATGGATGCAAAGGGGATTTCTGACTTCTTCAGGTTCCCCCATTAGAAACAGCAAAACTGTTAAAGATTTATTGGATGCTTTACAAATGCCTAAAAGAATTGCAGTGGTCAAATGTTCTGCACATAAGTCAGGAGATGACTATGTGACGAGGGGCAACAGATACGCAGACCAAGTAGCGCGTTTCTGTGCACGAAACTTAATTGCCCTAAACAGAGGAATTGAAAAAGAAAATACCAATCGCCATCTTATGTTCTCTTCATCTTTTGAAACTTGGGATGAGGTTAGGCAGATGCAAGAAGAGGCGAGTGATGAGGAAAAAGAAATCTGGATACATTCAGGTTGCAGAAAGAGAGCAGAAGACGAAGCGTGGGTCTATATAGACGAAAGACCAGTCATGCCCGATGGTTTACTATCCGAAATGGCAAGAGTATACCATGGAATTGCACATGTTGGAAGAGATGTAATGATCAGGCTCTTCAAGCAATCATGGTATAACCCAAAGTTCAGGGTCATTGCAGAGAGTCTTTGCCAGAGGTACGTCACCTGCCAGCAACAGAATCCAGGCATGAAGACAATAGTGAGTTGGGGACGAATTGGAAGAGCAGCAGGCCCATTCACCGGACTTCAGTTGGACTTCATCGAACTCCCACTGTGTAATGGGCTGAAATATGTGTTGGTTGTTGTCTGCTTGTTTTCTCGTTGGGTGGAAGCCTATCCAACAAGAAGGAATGACAGCCTAACTGTCGCAAAGCTGCTTCTAAGAGAACTGTTACCTAGGTTTGGATTTCCAGTCACTTTAGAAACAGATAGAGGAACCCATTTTAATAATGAGATAACTCGTATAATCTGTGCAGCGTTACAAATTGAACAGAAGCTGCATTGTGCCTATCGACCCGAAGCATCTGGAGTGGTTGAGCAGTTGAATGGCACAATAAAATCTAGGTTAGGAAAAGTGTGTGCATCCACAACACTGAAATGGCCTGATGCTTTACCCCTTGTATTGATGAGTCTTAGAAGCATTCCTGACAAAAAGACGGGTTTGAGTCCACATGAAGTCTTGATGGGAAGAGCAATGAGACAAGCATTTATACCAGTGAACAAACTGATGAATATATCTGATGATCTAGTGCTTGATTACTGCAGAGGATTAGCTGATCTGGTGCGTTCTGTGTCTCGCCAGGTTGGAGAAGATGCTACTACGACACAGCCAAATCAAGCTCATGATCTGAGTCCTGGTGAGTGGGTTCTTGTCAAGAAACACGTGAGGAAATCGTGTTTAGAACTCAGGTGGAACGGACCCTACCAGGTGATTCTGGTGATGACAACAGCAGTGAAGTGAGGTGGTTTGCCAAATTCGATCCATGCCAGCCATACCAGACGAGTCCCAAGTCCCCTTGAAAGACAAGAAGAGCAGCAACTGGTAAACAAAAGCCAAAAACCAGAAGCTGAAGTGTGTAGCTGAAGAATCTAGAGTAACAGATTCCGAAGAACAGACAGATGATGAACAGCCAAGCACAAGTCAAGTAGAGTGGGCACCAGTTACTGGGTCTCATGAAACTGCTGACGAACCAGAAGAAAGAGAAGTTACTGAAAGTCAAGAAGTAGAACAGACAGAAGAAAGGTCAAACAAGAGAACGTGTGAACCAGATGGAAAAGGTGAAAAAGTAGTTCAAGTTAAAAGGCCAAGAAAAGACGACAATTGGCCAGGTGGAGTGAGAAGACTAAAATACACTCTTGTAAGAAGAAAGTCAAAAAGAAGACCAGAGCAAATCAATGAGGTCACAAATCAAACAGAACAAGAAGTGTCTGAAGAAGAGTCAGTACGAAAAACAAGGAGAGTAAGAATTCCAAGTAGAAAGTACAAAGCACCAAAATGGACGTATGTGATCTTGGAAGAAATTGAAAACTCAGATCCAAGTGAAGAAAAAGACGGTACTGACACTGAGCAAGTGGATGAAAGCAAATTAAGACCACCTTAAAAGAACTCTGGAAACTTTAAGGTGAAACCTTGTCAGACGAAATGAACGGAAAGGTTCAGAAGATTTAAAGAAAAAGTGAATAAAAGAAAGGGGTAAAGAAGAAAGCCTTGAAGTGTAGGATTACACTATTTTTCAGAAAGTAATATTTTTTATTATTTTTAATAAATTTAGAGTTTTTATAGGTTTAGATTTTTATCTTTTTAGTAGAATACAAAATGGCTGAAGCAAAAGTGACTGAACATCCAAAATCTAGTCTAAAACATAAATGTATTAGAGCTTGCTTATGTAGTATTTTTTTACTAACATTTATGTGGATAATGTTAATTGTCATTGTACCTATTCTAATGGTAACTAATAATGAAAACAAAAGAATTAACGTAATAAGTGAAAGAATGAATGATGTTACTAAAGAAACCCCTAACACTAACATAGAACGAATAGATGGAAGTATTCTCCATCATGATAAATCAATTAGTGATTTCTCGTTAAATGCCTTTACTAAATTGTTATATGAATATGTGAATACCAAGAATGTGAGTAATTGTTATGTGTGCATGCAATTACCTTCATCTGTCTCAGAAGAGGTGACTTATCACCACCTTCCTTTAACATATGGTGTGTCTTGTAGTGTCTTATCCAGCTTATTCTACGTGACGGGAAAACTGGAGTATCACTATTCTAATATAGATTTAGTATTTTCAGAAATACCTATTACAAAGGAACTAAATAAGGTTGCGAGTAGTAAAAATGCACGTTATATGGGAGAATTCTTCCATATTACTAAGACACTAGATATAGGATATGCTTATAAAAACAATCTAACATGTAGTTTACGGGTTGAAGAAAAGGTGTTCATAGATATGGTAGAGTATAGAAGAGAAAGTTTCCAAAAGAAAGCTGCTGAACAGAAGTCACAGATACCACCATGGGCATTTAGAGAAGGAAATTATGAGAAAGGCGAGACCTATGCTGCAATGTCCCTGGACTGGTATAAAAAGGGGAACATTTGTTTGCTTTGAATGAAAACTAACTATAATAATTATTTAATTGGTTCTAGTGAATGTGAACATACTTACCAAATTACTGGAGGTTGGGGATTGAAGGGTGGAATTGATCCTGTTTTTCCAGGAGTCTATTATGTGTGTGGTAAGAAAGCCTATTACAGGTTGCCTGAACATTGGTATGGTAGTTGTTATTTTGCAATTGTTTTCCCAAAGGTCTATGACGTAGACAAAAGCCACAACAGAATCAATGAAATAAGACAGGGACTAACACATAAGAAGAGAGCAAGTTTCTCAGAAATAGTAGGTGATATTTTTGGTGCACTGATACCCTCAGTTGGAGTCATTCTAAATTCATATAAAATTCAAAAATTGTCCACAGAGGTTGATCGTTTATTAACAGATACTGCTAGTGGCTTCTTGATGATTGACACCGAAATGGTTGCGATCAGATCAATGGTTTTGCAAAATCAACTTGCCCTTGATATTTTATTAGCAAAAGAGGGTGGAGTCTGTGGCATGTTGAAAATTCAACACTGCTGTACTTATATACCTGACAAAAGTAAAGGTATTGAAGGATATATTAAGAATATTACGAAATTACACGAAGACTTGACCCAACTGGAGGTTGATGGTGTTTGGGAGAGACTTGGTAAGAGTTTCTCTTCTGTAGGCAAATGGTTTTCTAGTTTTGGAAGTAGTTTATTAGGAAAGATAATAATACCAATCGTTTCAATAGCCGGAGTAACCTTAGTGATAATAACAATATATAAATGGTGTAAGTGTAAATGTGGAAGAAAAGAGATGACAGGATCAAACAACAAACGAAAAGCAAGAAAGAGAAAAAGGATGAAATAGAACTAGAAGATAAGAAAGGAGATTACTATGATGAGATGAAGGAGTCAGATGAGAAGATGATGAAAAGAGAAAAGATTACTAAATTTTAGATAGATGAAGATGGCACTTGGTATGGTAGGTATTTTTATGATGGCTCCAGGAAGCCATCAGATGGGGGGGGATTGATGGAGCAGGATTTCAAAAAAAGAAACCTGCTCGAATTGACACCTCCATAATACATACTAACAGTGTGTAGTAACAGTTTAATATACACATTACATAAACACGTGTGAAACCGCTTTGCGCATACATGTACTAATATGAACTAATGCATGAAAGAACTAGGCCGCACTTTACATTGCGCCTCTAAAAGAAACAAAACTAATGCATGAAAGACCTAGGCCGCATACTAAAATACGTTTAGAAAGAAACAGAATTGATGCATGTTTAAGCTGCAATTTATATTTCGCGTCTTGCATCTTGCTTTAAAAAAAATAAATGAATAATGGCGCTTTTGCCTTAAGCTTATGCTAGGAAAACACGTAACAGGGGATAGTGCAAAGGTGGGTGGTAAACAGTGAAAAGTGTATTTCTATGTAATTAATGAATGCTTATGTTCTATTTGCCGTAGTGAGCTGAAATGAGCTTCCATTATTCTTAAGTTGGCCAGATAGAGGAGGGGCTGGAGTGAGAGCGAGAATGTCATGACAATGCAGCCAGAAGTACTGAACGCTGCGGATGATGAACACTGGTTCAAGGCTAAAGCAGCCCAGAGAACATCGATTGCCCGCCAAAAGGATGTGACTGACCGTGGGACTGAAGACTGCTTCTGCGGACATTGTTAGAAAAGATGTATGAAAATGTATGAAATGTATCGCATAATAAACCATGTGAACGAGTCAGTATTAGATCATGAGAAAGGATGCAGACTTATATTCATGAACAATTAATAAATGAAGTCACGGTGGTGCGATGCACCACCTCCCGAGCATCCAATGAACTGTTGAGTTTCGCAAATTGTTTCAACTAATGTGGGTTGGACATGTAGGTTTTAGGGTATAACTGGGGTGCTTTTGGGGGTGTGGTTTAGGTCTGTAGCGGAAGGAGACTTAGAGGGGAGATGCGTCGCTGTCCGTCGGTTTGCAGAGAGGCCTAGCTGTTCCTGTCTTTGTCCCGTTCCTGTCTCTGAAATCTTTGTTCCCTGACTCTAGTTCGGGAAACCCCCACTGTCCCCTCGGCCAAGTGGGTGGTATTTCACAGATCGTTTGGGTTTGTTTTATTCTGACTCGTACTTTGCATAATTATTTGCAAATGTATTCTTGTCTCTGAATCTGATGTCTCTTCAGCTATCCACTCCGATATATGTATTTTGTTTTGCATTATTTTTGCTGAAACTTATGTCTCTCCATCTATCCACTCTCTCAAATGCATAATGTTAAATTGTGATGAGTTTGATACTGTTTGCATTGCTGTTTGATTTTCTCTCCCATATATGAAATTTTTTCTTTGCATTGTGACCTATGTATGATGAGCATAACCCTTTATTTGAGATAAAACTTTGTTTAAAACTTACCGAGAGTTTGTAGTTATTTAGCTGTGTAGATAGTCAGTTAGTCTTATTATTACCATCAACTTCTCAACTAATTGGTCCATCGACCGAGAGGAAAGAGAGTTGATTATAGGTCTTTTTATGTATTTAGAATTTTAAACATGTATCGTGAAGAAAACAATTTTAAGCCCTTCAAACTTAACCCCCAGCGCATCAGGGATTTGAGTGAATGTGTATGGGCCATTGTATGAAATATTGATGAGTATTGATCCCTGCTTAAAGTGTCGCGCTGGATCACCCGCGATACCACAGGTGAGTGGCTGCCTACCACTCCTGGACCCTTCTGTGACCTGATGTGGATGCCTTCCTTCATTATAAGGTAGCCACACTGCGCAAGGGGACACCCCCGCAGACTTCTGCCACTACTTGCCTTATTCCCCGCCCAGGGCTTTAAGTGGGATGGAAAAACTGAGGGGTCTGTCAAAGGGGCGTGGCCAATGTATTGAAGGACGTGGCTTAGAAACACGTAAGCTAAAAATCTGTGCTTAGCATAATGTGCCGCCCGACTCGTATTTTGCTGTTTCTGTCACTGCATTCAGATATATGATACAACAAGTAACATCATACCTACAAAAATTCAGGACTATTGGCTTTGTCAATGGTTGTTAGTTGCATAAGATAAATAATCAGCAACTAAGGCTTGTATATAATATTGAAAGCTTCCACTTAAAGCCCTGGTGAAACCATGACAATGTTGTTGCTCCTGAGTTTCAAAAAGAGAAGGGACATCCAGAGAGAAAATGACTCTCTTTGAAGGATTTCCCTTCCCCTACAACGCTCACCTTGCATGACGTTATGCCGTAACTTCACCACTGGTGATAAGTGAGCAGTGTGAGCATGCGCACATCGATGTGCCTGCTGTCACTGCAGTCCAGAAAATAATGGACCGCCAGGGCACAAAACAGAGCCCGATAGAGACCCGGCCCACTTAAAGCCCTACCCCCGCCCTTCCTGCAGCCCGCTGCAGTCCGATCTTTACGGGGCCTCTGTTTCTTGGAGCCTGCACGCTGCGATCCCTCAGGGAAGGTCAAGCAAAGGGAGCCAGGCTACCCCACCACTTGCCTGTGAGAGCCCTCACCAGTGCAGGAGCCATGCCGGATCGTTGTTCCTCCCACAGCTGCCCTTCTTTTTATTTCATAAACCTGTTTTGCCTTGCCGCGGCCTGCTCGCCATAGGGCACCCGTTTGAGGAAAGCCTGTGGGTTCTCGTTAGGGAGGACTGCAGTAGCCTGTGGGACCAGCATTGGGCCTTGAAGAGCCCTGCCATTTGGCATTGTGTGCCGCTGATGGATGTTGTGGACCTGGGGCCTCACTTTGCTTGCACCCACTGTCGGTGCCTGTGCACTGTATGAACACCATAGTTATGGCGACCTGCACCAGGAAAGTGGCTAACCTGTCCCTGTGAGACCACAGTGACTTGATCGCTGCTTTTCTCCAAGCACCCCGCCCTTTCAGACGACAATGCTGGGTGCCCTTTCTTGGCCTGCTCCTCACAACCACTTGACTTTCATTGGATGGGCTGGAGGTTGTGACCCTGGGAATTAGGGGGACCTCACGTGGGACATATTCAGCGATGTGCACTGCCAACATCTCCTTCTCTCCTCATTCCACCCTTGTCCGTTGGGCCTAACTTGTGACAACCCTGTCCGCACCATCCTGTGGCTTCAGAGGGGAGTGCATGCTCATCATCTGGTACTTTCACACCCAGCAGTGTGAACTGGCTCAAGCCCACTACATTGCCCTCTTCAGATACCTGATGCAGTCACACACATGCGGTGTCATGATGGTGAAGCCCAAGACTGCTAGGAACCCAACCCGGGGCCCCAACAGGGATGCTTCTCTTTCTGCACCACCTGAGCATACCCTGGGAGCCTTAAACCACTTGGATGCTACCCTTCACAGTCATTCTGCACAATTTGACAAAGTGCTCCATGCTGTACTGGACTTCAAAACTTTGCTGGAAGCCAAGATTGACTCGGTGTCCCTGGATGTGTATTTCCTCAGAGCAGATCCCCGAAAGCTGATGGACCAAGTGAATGATGCTGAGTCTGCCTTGACTGTTATGCAGCTGACATTAAAGGAGCTCTGGGTCCAACTGACGGCCATGAAGAAAGAAGTGGTATTCCTGCCCTGCAGGGCAGAAGATGCTGAGGGGCGCTCAAGGCACAACAACATCCGTTATCTGGGCTTTCCGGAAAGGGCCAAGGGCCTAAGTGTGGAACTCTTTCTTGAGAACTGACTGATGTCCATAGTGTTGGAAAACAGAGTCCCTAAATTCTTTTCTGTGGAATGTGCACACTGCAGACCTAGCTTACCATCAATTCCGGGTGCCTCGCAGCGTACTGTCATAGCCCACCTCCTTAATTACAGAGACTGCAACCTGATTTTGCAACTGTTTCAGACAAAGGGACCTTGGTGCTATGAGAATGGTGTGATCACAGAATACCCTGACTGCATTGGAGGTGCAAAGTCAAACAACGCCTCCGGGAGTTGAACTTCAAATACGCACTCTTGTACCCCACTAAGCTTAAAGTGATTGATGGTGAGGCCTCCCATCTCTTCTCATCCCCTGAGGATATGTGGACCAGGCTCCATGCTAAGGGGCTAGTGACCACCCCGTGGATGACCAGACGGCTGGGGAATGGTTAGTGCTCCGACCGTGACACAGGCTATGCAGGGGTGTCAGGAGTCGCACCACTCATGATTAAGTGGCCGCAGAGCAAGAACAACTGGAGATGGAGACCTTGCAACACAGCACAAACTCTTTGAGGTCCTCTGATCGGATCAGAGATTCTGGGACCTCAATGACAGATACAATTTGTGGCCCTGTCCTTATACTGCGGATGGCAGATGACTTACTATAGCTCTGATGCTATCCATAACTTGATCAGACTGTCAATATATTTTGTTTTTGACAGGTGTATTTTCTCCAGTGTCCAAATCTTCGGTACACCAAGTAGTCTGACCAAGATTTAGGGAGAAGACTTCAGCATATTTCTCCAGGACTTGCCTGCATTCAGCTTGAAGACAACTCCATCTACTGACCCACCTTTTGGGCTCTAGGAGAGGAGGACTGGGAGAGGTTCACTCTCTGCTTCCTGATCCTCAACAGTGACCATGAGCATAGTCACATCAGCCCTGTCTTAGAGAGGTTTTAGGCTATAACATGGATAACCCTGTGAGGGCTCCTACTAGTGCCTAAGTCTATCAGATAAGTGACCTCAGCTCACCTTTTCTTTCAAGGATAGTGTTGAGACCACTCCATTTGTCCTGGAGGGCCCTAGGTGCCACAGGCTACAAAATCCATACCTTCTGCCCTGGTTGGAACTCCACCAATGCAGCCTTTTGGTCATATCAATGCTTCTGGAGATCTTGGCTGGACTTTTTTGGATGCTTTTCTCGTGTACTCTGTTATCCTAGAATGTAGGCATAGGATATAGTCCACAGTGTCTTGTTTAGGCTCTTTGAGAGGTCTCTCCCAGCCTTTCTTCACTAGACACAGTGGTCTCCTTACGCCCAATAGAAGTTCAAAGGGACTGAACCTACTCCCTTCTGTGGTACTTCTCTCTAAGCTAAAAGCTGGCATGGCAAAAGGACATCTCATCTCCTTCTGAGTATTTTCAGGGAGTCCCATGATCATACCTTTCATGGTTTAGGTGAATCTCTCAACTAAACCATTGGTTTGTCGATGATATGGGGTAGTGAACTTGTAAGTCACACCACATTCATTCCACATTGCCTTTAGCTAGCCAGACATGAAGTTACTACCTCTGTCTGATACCACCTCCTTAGGTAAACCCACTCTTGTAAAAATACTAAAGAGGGCACTGGCAACTGCAGGAGCAGTGACAGTCTTAAGGGGCATAGCTTAGGGGTACCTAATTGCATGATCTACTACCACCAGTATGACTCGGATCCCTAATGCTGTTGGAGGGTCTAGGGGTCAAACAATGTCAATCCTTACCCTTTCAAAGGGAACCCAAACCAATGACAATGGAATTAAGAGGGCCTTTGGGGGGTTACCTGCTTTGCCACTGTCTTGGTAGGTAGGACAGGAGTTACAAAATGCCTTCGCCTTCTGGGACATGTTTGGCCAGTAGAAGTGACTGACTAGCCTACTCCAGGTCTTGCTATGACCAAGAGGACCAGCTAGGGAGATGTCATGGGCCAATGATAGTAAAAACTATCTGTACTGCTGAAGCACTGCCACTCTCCTAGTGGCACCAGGTTTGGTGTTCCTGGCCTCAGTGTATAGGAGTCCCTCCTCCCAATAGGTCCAGTGGGAGCCAATGACATTTCCCTTTTACTTTACAGCAACTTGCTGTCTCAGCCTTTCAAAAGCATGTCAGATCCTCTGCCCGTAGCATAGCTCTTCCCTAGAGGGTCCCCCTGGTTCTAGGTGCTCTGCCGTGTAAGGCCCAAGTTCCTAGTGCTCAGTTTCCTCTGGGGCTGACAGGTATTTGCCCTGAGGAAAGGGGACCTGAGCTTGGGGCTGTTCAGAGGCTGGCTTACCAGACTTCCTACCTTAGCTCTTGGAGGGTTGGGACACTCTTTCAGTCTCCAACCTCTCTACTTCACCCTGGACTTTGCTCTGTGCTTGGGTTTTTTAGCACACCCATTCAGGGATTCCCAGCATGGCTTCATGGGATCTTAACTCTACCTCAGCCCATGCTGAGGACTCCGGACCATTCCCTAGCACACATTCTACAGGAAATTCAGAAGATACGACCACCTTCTTCTGGCCAGTAACCCCTCCGCATTCCATGGACACCATAAGCACGTAATGAACCTTGGTCACCTTATCAGCATTGGTGACTGGATAGGTGTGCTCAGTCAGATACTGTTCTGGAAATGCCAATTTTTCAGTCATCATGGTAACACTTGCACCCGTAGCTCTCAGTGTTTCTGCTCTAACCCTATTATGCAAAGACTGCTGTTTGTATTTTTTGCATATTAGTGGGCAAAATAGCCAGGTCAGCTATACCCACCCACCCTCTGAAACTAAAGTAGCTTCAGTGTGCTCTCTGACATTATCAGGGCACACCAAAGATCCCATCTGGAGGCTCACCACTGCAGTTGGAACTGCAGGTGCACTAGGGGGATTCTTTTTGGGACAGATATGGTCTACAGTTTTGGGTCCATTGGCTTTGCAATTAAAGCACCAAGCCTTCTTGGGATCCCAGCCCTTGCCCTGGTACCCACTGTTGGTCTTTGTATTGTCTCGGAGCCACCCCCTGAACAGGTTTTTGGGGACCTTTAGAAGTTTCTTTAGCTTTATCCTTAGGTTGCCCCCTCTCCTTCCCTTGTGAGGGATTAGCAACCCCTTTCTTTTGGCCACTCCCACCATGAGTCGTTTTGGTCACCCTAAGCCCCAGTGGTCAGCTTTCTTTCCCAATTCTTAGAGAGAGACTGGACCTAGGTCCACCAAGTACTGATAAAAATTTTCAGAAACACAGGTACTTAACAGATGCTTTGTCATAATAAGATTATAAAGCCCATCATTATCTTTTAACCAGCTAAGGTCTTTACTGAAAAGTCAACAAAATGTACCCAGGTCTGACTCGACGTTTTGTGAGTCCCCCTGAACCTAATCCTGTACTCTTCAGTGGCGAGTCCAAAGCTCTCAATAAAGATATCTTTCGTGAGGTCATAGGACTTAGCAGCTGTCTCACTCAGTACCAGGAGTCTATCACTGCACTTACCTGAGAACAGCTCCCAGAGTAGAGAGCCCCAATACTTCTGGCAGAGTTTCCTCATTCTACCGGCACTCTTAAAGGCTGTAAACCATTTGGTGACATCATCAAATGCTACATATTTGGGGACAATCCCTTTGGGGATTTTAGGGTCAAAAGCGTAATCTTTCTCCCTGTTTAAGATTTTGCTGCCACCAGAGTTGGGCCCATCTCGGTTCTCTCCTCTTCTATAGCTACTAGCTAATTTCTGAAGTTCAGGATCCTCCTCCCCAACTTTATCTGGGGTACTACCAGAGGTACTCCCATTGGAGGTACTTGCAGTAGGGGAATTAAGGGATTCCTTATCCTCACTGACATTTCCATTCCCTCCATCTTCAGGGGTTTCTACCATTTCCATAGCTCTATTGTGCTCAGCAAGCAGGGCCTGTAAATGATCCTTGTTAGGTTTAGACTCCATGGCAAGGTTCCATGCTTTGCAGAGTTCCTTAGGTTGGGTCAACTTAAGTTTCTTGTAAGGGGCCAGATTGAATGCCTGGGCATTACCCTCTGCATCAGACACGGTATTGGTTCAGTTGGGACCTTTTTAAAGAGTTAAACAAAATCTAGCAGACTTTGCTTTTGACAGGCCTAACTGTCTAGGATAGTTTAAAAATCTAATACAAATGGACTGGGGGACTAAACCAAGGCCCTAACAGTTCAAGGTTTAGAAATTTGGAAAAATTGACAAAAATAAAAAAATCCATTTTTAACTCATGACAATTGTAGCTATACTTTGTGGAGTCACTTATTGACCAAGTGGAATCAGCAAATTCAAATGTTTGCATCCCATTGCTGACCCTCCAATATAGGAAGCTGGCTCTTTATATAGTGTCCAATACAAGGTACACTGTGTAAAGAGTCCAGGCAAACCCCAACTGGTTTACAGAGGCACAAATGACATCCCAAATGCTCTCTTTTGTGGTAGTGTGGGCTAGCAGTTAGGTGTATCAGAGGGTAGTGCTAAGCATTTTTTTGTACTCACAGAGGCAATAAAAGAGACACACACTCAAGAATAAAGAATACATCTGAGACCAATTTAGAAAAATAAGTCATATCTTTATATACATTTTGATACCAAGAACTTCTTTATCAATTAAGTACTTTTTAAAATATTGACTTTTGCAGGTAAGTAAAACAGTCACTTTAATGTGCCTTAACACACAATGCTTTCCTATGGATGGAAAAGGCATAGATAGCATACAGGTATTTACGGTTGGTTTCTGGGGGTCTCCTTCAGGACTTAGGGTTGTAGGGGGCCAAGGTCCAAAGTACCACCAGCAGTTATGCATTACCTGCCCTGGGGCATCTGGGTGCAGAGGTGCTGGTCGGGTTGGCAGGTGTACACACTATGCCGGTAGAAAGAAGGGGGGCCACCTAGAAACAGGCTGCAAAGGGGGACTTGGGGACAAGTCCGGGAGCACCCAATAGTGGCTCAGGTCACAAGGGTCCTGGGAACAAGGGAGCACATTCGGTTCATCAGTACCCAGACTAGGGCGCTCGGGTGCAGAATGAAATGTTTGACTGGGCTCTGTTTGTCCTACGGACTTGCGGTCATCGGTCTCACCGGTTGAGGGTGCAAAAATCAGAACAACTGGGCCACTCTGGAAGTGGGTGTCAGCTGTGTGGATGCCCCTTGTTGGGTGTTTGACCTTGGTGTTGTTGGAGTTTGCACTGGACTCTCATGGTCTTTGTTTGTTGGAAGGGGTCCATTACCCTGGGTATTTGTCCTGGGTAGCTCCAGGTGGTCCTCTCACTTAGTGGGGAGCCAGATATGATTTTCAGGAAAACCGGTATCTATTTCTGGGGCGCTGCAGCATCGGGCCGTCCGGTGAACTGGACTTTGCTCTTTGGTGCCTGCGGACTGCAAGAGAGTAGCTACTTCCAAGGTCGATTGTTTGGCAATTTGTGAAGGACTGGCTATCGCCCAGGGTTCTTGGAAGCTGGTCAGCTGCAGGATGAGTCGCTGGTCACGATTGTCGAAACTTAGTGCAGACAGCCAGGGTTTGGCGTCAGTCTTCTGTTCTTGTTTTTCTCGTGGCTCTTCTTTGTCCTCTCTTCTTGATCAGTCAAATCTAGGTTCCTGGTATCAGGCATGCCACCTAAATACTCAATTTTAGGGGCGTTACGGGGAGTGACAGGTAGTAGTCAATGGGTTACTTACCTTTAGGTTGTCTACATCTTTTATATGACCACTAGTGGGCATAGTGGGCATAACCCTGACCCAGAGAGCCTAATTCTACCAAAATTAAGGTGGTGGAATTTTAAAATTCATGTTCACATCAGGTAGCCCACCTTAGGGGTGGTACTAACCTGAGAAGGGGACACACCTCCTGACTAGCAAATTTTGCCACCTGTCCTGGTGCTAAATGGGTCTGAGGTAGGGCGTGGCATTTCCCCTGTCTGGGGAAGCTGTGTGTCACATATCAAAGGCAGCAGAGGCCTTGAAGCGTCCGGCCTTGATATGCTGATCCATTAGCCATCCTGCTTGGAGGAGTTGACAACACCTTAGGCCTGAGCAGACACTATTTCTGCCCTCAGAGAGCGCGGGCTCTCACCTGTGGAGGGTCAGAAACCTGTCCATGGTGGCAGGCTGGTCTGCACCAGTCAGCCAGCTCTCTAGCAGTCGGTAGGTTTTGAGGGGGCCCCTCAAAGGTGCCCTCTGGGTGCATGTATTATTAAATACACTACTGAAATCAGTGTGGGTTTATTAATACAAGATGTTTGATACCAAACATCTCTAGTTTCAGTGAAGCCATCAGGTAGCTGGGGAACTCATGAACACCAGCGTCCAGCACATGTTTCCAAATTGGCTTCCCTGTTCACTTGTAATATCTAAGAATCGACTTACACATTACAGGGGCATATCTGCTCATGCAGATATGTCCTCACATGCAGTATAGTGCACCCTGCCTTAAGGCTGTAAGGACTGCTGTAGGGGTGACTTACCTATACTGCATGCAGTGTCTGCAGGCATGGCACACAGGAGGTGTGCCATGTTGTGTCTTTGCATTTCTCTGCATCATTGCACGCAGACTGCACTAGCAGTTTGCATGTGGATGCTAAGGGGTCTCTTAGGGTGGCATAGTGCTTGCTGCAGCCCTTGGAGACCCTCTTTAGCCTCCCTGCCCTAGGTACCAGGGGTGCCATTTACTAGGGACTTACAGGAGGAGGCTAAAGCTATTGCCAATTGGGGAACAATTGTACAGTTTTAGGGAAAGAGATATGGCACTGGGGACCTGGATAACTGGAGCCCAGTGCACTTCTGTCAAAATTGCATCAGACACCAGGCAAAAAGTGGGGGTTACAATGTTAATATGGGGCACTTTCCTGCAGCCCCCAATTATGAACTGTACTATGCAGCGGCGCAACTACAATGGCCAATGCATTGGTTGGGCACGGCCCCTTACCCCGAGAGAGTGGTTATCTTCACAAGAGAGGACCAGCAGTTATACATGGCTATCTGACGACATCGGAAAACAAACCAGATGATGGTGGCCCAGTCCTGCTGGCAGAGGTATGTTCTTGGCGGGAAGCCCCTTATGCCCTATTCCCCACTAATATTTATATGGCAGCAGCCGGGCCTCTGGGAGATGCGTGGCGCCATTGAGGGAGGCGGAGATTACCTGCCTGGGGGACACTTTCACTGATGGCATGCTCATGCCCTTTCAGGACATCATTGATGCTTATGACCTGGGGGCAGGTCATTTTCTGTCACACCATGCCATGCAACATACAACATGCAGTTCACAACACATGGGGTCCCGGGGAGGCAGAACCACCCCAATCATTGATCCTACACATGCTCCTGTCCGGTGGCAGCACAGGATGTGTGATTTTGGTCCTATATACAGCATTGTCCTCCTCCCATTTGGGGATAATTAAGAGCATGAGCACTAGGTGGGATACTGTTCTCCTACAACCACTGACAGACAAACACTGGTCTCGGGTGCTCTGGCATGTGAAGCGGATTTTCTGCAATCCATGCTTTTGTTTTACACAGTTCAATTATCTGCTTCAGGTATATCTGACACCACAACACGTCAACGTCCCCTGAGTGCCCTCGCTGTGGGGCGCCTGAGACTGAATCTTCCCAGATGGTTTGGGAATGTCCAGTGCTTCCCAGATCCTGGGAGGAGATCATGAGTATTACCGCAGAGCGTACAGAACATGCCCTTATACCCTCACCAAAGTACTGCCTGCTTGTAATTTGCCCCAAAGCTAAAGGTGACAAATACTTCATAGATTATCGACCTCATCTTTGTGCTCTTAACTGACAAATTGCAATGTCGTGGAAGGTACCCACAGTTCCCGATGTCCAGTGTGGGTTGACCACTTTACTGAAATTGGCGTACTCGGAGGCAGATGTTCTTAAACTGTCACACACCAGGGGAGGTGGGCTGACGGGAGGTGGAAGCTGGGAGATCTACATTAGAAACATGACCCCAATGGACGCTGTGTGGGATGCTCGGGGCTAGGGCCATCTTCCCTTCCAAGACCCACATCCCAGGTGATTACTGTGCTACCTAAAGCCCTCCTTGCCCTCCCTTACATTACCAGGGTAAGGAGCCTCTGCAGGGATCATGGGGGAAGCCCTGGGACGACTGCAAAGTCCAAGGACACGCAGTTGCTGAAGGCTAGTCCCACCTTCAGTTTCTCCCTGTAACCAACATATGGAACTGATGATTAAGCATTTGTAAGCATCCTCACCAGTTACGTTTTGACACTAGTTATGCATACATGGTTTGTTTCCTGGACCTCCAGTACACCACCACATCCTCATGAGGCACTGGATGTTCCCCTACCTTGTGGACCTCACAGTTTATGTTTACTTTCCTTCTTTTCTCTCTTGTACCTCAGTTTGTGACAATGTTAAATGATCCGCTAAGACATGTTGTTGTCCTACTGCAATCACTGTCAATTTCAATGTCTTTTTGAATATTGTCTTGACTTCTATCAAAACTAACAAAAACATATAAAAAAACTATGGTAGAAATGACTTAAGCGAGTGTTCCCTAATGGCCGCTAGTGGTCTAATAGAGAATATTGTGAGCAAAATTGTAGGTTGCAGTAGTGAACAGAATTCTGATTTGCTACTTTGTGTTTACCATATCATATGATCTCTAACATCTGGACATACAAACGGTAGGGTCCAGGGCTTTGCTGCCCTTCCTAAGGTCTGGTCTCTAACCCAATGTCCCTCTCCACTAGGATCGTACTTTCTCCAGTATTTCTTCTTTTCCCTGCGACTCACATGTCCGGTTCCTCACTGGAGTCTCAAATTCCTCTGTGACTGTGTGACAGGGCAGTGCTGTTCGGATGCAAGCAGGTCAAGCTGTAACACCTGCACTGCCAAGCACTGAACCAAGCCTCAGGGTCTGAGCACATGACCAGCCCCTGGAGTCTACAGATGCATTCAGATGGGAGGTGAATATTTTATACGCTTTACAAGGGCTGGAGTGTTTCAGGAATCATGACCTCAAAACTGAGCCCTGTAGGATGGTAGTATTTTACAATTATTTTAATTTTTATTTTAGAGGAAAGGTGTACATTTGCTGATCACATTTGAAAAATAGTGTTTATAAAAATTTAGTTTTTTAAAATATCTGAATGGCAGTGTTGTACCATTGGAGTTAGAATGATCGCTTATTGTAAGTTAGTTTGAGGAGGGGTTTGTGGTGAGCTTTTCTCCAATCAGAGGATAGGGGCAGCTGTTACAGTGCCTGTCTTCTCGCTGCTGACGTTAGGATCCAATGTACACAATGCATCTCGTGGTGGACACAGAACAGATGACGTATTTTATACACTACGCACCTATGCTGTAGCATCCCCTTGGCACCCTGATCTCCTCTGGACTGCAATCTGCCATAATTTGGGTATTCTAGACCCCTTCCATTTTCCAGTCTCTCTTCTTGGGTTTCGGACACCCTCAGATCACCATCGCCCTCTGACCTATGTTGGCTCCCTGACCTTCAGCCAATCTTTGATTTTTGACTTTCTAAAATAGCCACGGTGATCAGGTTGTCTGTGGATTGGGATTCCTCTGGCAGGGGTGCGGGCTTCTAAATTGCTGATTTTTTTCTATATAGTAAGGTTTTTTGTTAATTTAGTAGTGATCATTTTATATTAACTCCTTTGTTTGACTGGAATGCACATGTACTTTCCCATCATTCGATTTTTGATAATATATAGATAAATGTTGAAATCCACATGACAACTTAAAGATATTTATTTTCTTCTTTTCTGGTGATAGAGGTTTCTAAAAGATGTTTGTTGCAGAACCAGTTTAGGTTGGTTCTCCTTTTGAGTGTCCTCGCCAAGCTGCTCTCCAGAGACAGCATTTGTGTACTGATGCTCATCAAAGCAGGCTAGTCTACGGCCTGGAGCACCCACAGCAGAGGCACCATGAAGTGTGAGGTTCCAGAAATATTCTATCATCAGCCTAATTCAAAGTGAGATGAAGGAAGACAGAAGGCTTGGCCTCCTGTAAGGTATACTCTTCACCTTGCACTACTGAATCTGCAGTCCCACCTTCACCTCTACCACCTACTGAAGGCCAGTACTTTGAGAAGTCTAATCATAACACGCTTGCTAAAATAGTCTTCATTGAATTTTTACAGGGACCAACCTCACATCAGTGTCTGGATCTCTACTCACAGGAATGCAGGCAATACATTTCCACTGTCTGGAAAACTGTCCTTATGCTCCATTTTGTGCGAGAGGCACCCTAATTGGATCCCTCTGTGCTAATTTATAACTAATACTGCGAGCCAAACCTGAGGCTGAACATCAGTAGACATCCAATTAGGCATTGCAGAATCTCCATTCAGTGTTTGCATCTTTACACTTCCAACCCCTGAGCTGATCAGCTCTCCTTGCTGAAGGCGTAGTCTAGTGCAGTAGACAGAATGTTCGCCTTACTCTTCCACCTATCAAAGTACCAAATATTGCACTTTCTTCATATGCAAATAATACTGTTTCTTTCTCCAGTCTTGCAGCCTCCAATTCCACGCTGTCTCATAAAATGCCCCTATAGTCCTAAAATCTGTGATGAAAAACTGATCTTTTCTTAAAGCCTCTGATGGTCACCTCTCATTTTTCCCATTCAAATGACTCTCTCCTTCCTTTCCATTGTCTGCATGCATTTTCTCTCTGAGCACAACCTTCTTTATGTCACATGCATTTTTACCTTAATCTTTAATAATGTTTTTCTGTAAATTGCCCACTACTCATTTTAAAGAACACAGCCTCTCTTTTTTTAAAGTTGTACCTGTGCAAACTGATGCTAACTAATCTTCTCCAGCTTACCTATTAACCCCGCCAAACATCTGCATGAACTCACATGCTGCCACCCCATCAACAGTCATTCCTAACTTCTATTAATGTAATCTACCTCAAAGAAAGTGGATTGAATGAATCAAATGGTTTCCTTGAGTGCTCAAGAATAATCCCCAAAACCAATAATAACTAATGACACTGGACTAACCACTAACCTTGGGTGAGGGAGCAGCATGCTGCCCAGAATAAAGCTCCTTAATGCCTCGTCAGGGGTAGTAAGCGCGATATAAATTCAATTACGATTACAATGTCAGTTTTGAAATAATATGTGTATGTTTAGGAAAGCGGATTACCCTCCCAGTGAAAAGTCACAGAAAATATGGTGAGCAATCAAAAATTGACACTTTTCGGTAAATATCAAATTACATGCCCTTAGTAACTGCTGTGCATCTGATGACATTGGTTGTATGTGGTTCAGATACAAAAATAAATGGTATTTAGGATATAGAAGGCTGAATAAATTTTGATGCTTTGCCTTCGTTATCTGTTATATGCAAATGCAGGCTTGGCAGCGTTTGCGCATTAATTTAAATTACAATTAAAAAGAAATCTCAATTGAGTCTGTAATCTCAAACGTGTTTAGGATGATAATAAACATTCCTAAATGATGGCAAGCTGTAAGCTGTGGGTCTTATTTATGATAGGGTTGCTTCACGTTTGCATCACGCAACGTGGTACATGCATGACGCAAACTTCTAAGTCCGATTTTTAAAACTGAGGGGCATATTAACAAGGCCCGGCGATAAATATCGCAAAGCGCGCTTAGCGCATGCATATTTATCGCCGGCTATCTCTGTAATTTATCGCCCGGTTAGCGCGTTATCAACAACGCGCATCGCCGAGGCGATAAAATTCCAGAGATAGCGTGGATATCGCCGTTTTCCATGGTGGAAAACGGCGATATCCTAGATGATAGGGCCTGTGGTCTTAGCCACAGAATCCACCCCCATGTTAAGTATGCCTTAGTCAGGAATTTAACAGACGTTAAATTCCTGCGTTAAGAGCATACTTAACGCGATTTAAATAATCGCTAACCCTCCTTGATAATATCGCGAACTGCCTTCGCGATATTATCCCTGTTTGGTTTCACAGCCACGCCTACTTTGCATCTCATTAGCGATGCAAAGTTAGGCGTGCTGGGAACGGGCGCTAAGTCAGCAAAACACGCGATAGCGTGTCTTTGCTGATAAGGCGATGAAATTATCGCCGCTTTTTGCCCGAAAACGGACGCAAAAGCGGCGATAATTTCATATCGCCGCCTTGTTAATATGCCCCTGAGTGGCTTCAAAAATCTGGAGTAATGCAACACAGCACAAATCGCTGTGTTGCATTACTCTGCTCTGGGTAGGCGTTGCATGGGTGTTGCGTGGGTGTTCCCATGCAACACCCATGGATTTTAATGCAATCCCAGATTTTCAAGAACTTGGATGCATAATGTGGAGAAATATTTGTATTTCTCCTTGTTTTATCCTCTTTCTGTGTGTGCTGTATTCTGCAGCACACATAGAAAGAGGAATATGCCTCCCAGGATTGTTTTTGTGCAGGAAGGTGCCCCTTCCTGCACAAAAACAATCTTGCATGCAACACAGGCACCTTTGCACCATGGTGCAAGGGTGCCTGCATTGGTGCTAGGCCGCCAAAAGGGCACCATTGCAAGGAAAAGGACAGGAATGAGCCGTATGGACTTAAATACGGTGCATTCCTGCCCTTTCTCTGTCACGCAGTACATAAATGAGCCCCTTTGAGTCTAAACAGGTCTTTTTTGCAGTCAAGAGAAAGAGTGGCATGATAAACGCCTGTTTAAACTGTCAAGTAGAAAATGGCCGCTCAAATCTATACTGCGTGAATAATAAAAAGGCTGTCACCACGTGGGGCTGGCATCCTGTATCAGACTCTATTTTATACTCGTGTGGTCATGAATCGCTACGACTTATAGGCGAATTATATTTTGAGTAAAAAACAATTAGTAGTGTTTATTTTTGTGATTATGAAAACAGTGTTATAGAAGTTCTTAATAGTTTGTGAGATGCAGGCGTGCCATTTCAGCATTGAGGGTCAAAAAGGTTTACTCTGAAGGTATCAAATATCAATCTCAAACCCTAAAAGACACTGACTTATATGTTACCACTATGTAGTTAAGTTCTGACCATAATATTCTAGTGGAGATGACATAGTGGCATGATTCCTTGTGAGGGAAAAGAGATTTTTAGGATAACAATTTTCCGAGAACCAAGGTTGAAGGTGTGCTATTTGGGGTAAAGTGGGAAAGGTGTTGTATAAATAGGACGTGTTCATTGAAAATCAAAAAAGATGGAAAGTCAAAGAAATTACAGTTCTGGTCACGAATCCTCTGACGCAGCCTTCCAAGCCACTTGTATTAGCCGTTGTGCTATAGTGGACACATTGTGGACACATTGCAATTATGCACTTTCTAGGATACTCATATGAGGGAGACATTATTATGTGATTAAAGGCTCACAAGACACTCTAGAAACATTATAAAGTTTTACGAAAAATGTCAGTGATCTACCACTTAGCATGTTTTAGTGTGAGTTCCAAACATTAGAATATGGCAGACTTGCAAGTGAAAAACACTCACACAAACACCCTTGCTCACTCATACTCACATTCACTCACTAGCATGCATTCTCACTCACATTCTCACACTCATTCCCAGTTATTCTTATGCACTTTCATCACTCACTCACTTTAACTCACACACACATGTTCACACTCTGGCACAGGCACGAATACACACACATACACACACACACACACACACACTCTATCGTACCTAGACACATGCACACAAAATTTGATAGATGTATTATTTTTACTTATCTTCATCTGCCTGTGCCGGTCCACTACTAAAGCTCCACCGCTACTCATGTCTGGGGACTTGGGCAGGCACTCAGTTCCCCCCAACATCAGGCACTGAAGGCTTTCAGCCTCTAGCCCTCCTATCCCCCCCCATTTACCACCTACTCATCCCTGGTATGGATGGGATCAGCGAGGCTCCTACCCCTGCCTCACCTTGTGATGAGATGGGAGAAGCTGAGGTGACAGAATGTTTAAGTCATAGACCCGGGCACTGCATGGCTTAAGCCTAAAGCACCCATAGTTGCTTCTATGGGTGACACTGCAGTGTGTCACAAATGGATGGGCTCTGAAGCATGGCAGGCCCATGAGGCCAGGGCTGGGACTTTGCCAGCCCTCGACAGTCTGTCTGGTGGCTGACGCAGATATCTCTATGCACCTGTTCTAATTACCTAACTCACAGCGAGGGTCATCATTTTATTATTATATCAATAATGAATAATACACTATTGTTGTAATAAAAAAAGGGTAAGAAAATGAGGAGGGCGGATCTGCACTGCCCATTGGGGTGAGCCACCTCTGCTATTGCTTTGACCTTCCCAACCTTCTAGTAAACCTAGGCATTGACCTGTGAAGAAGTTGCACAGGTCAAGGCAAGGATTGAACCTTTTATGACTGGCCCCTTGGTTTTTAATGGTTTTACTTAAAATTCTCTTGCATCTCCTCCTCAAACTCAGTTGTTTATTCTGCAGTGACCTTTCTACCGAGCACAATTACATCTTTGAGTGGACACCAGTTTTAGAATTGCTTTATCTTTACCACCAATTTGGGATCCCTGTTCCTTATTTTTTGTATTATAATAATAATAATATTGCTATTACTACTATTGTCAAATGTAATTCATAAGCGCCATTTTTTCGGGTTTCACTTACAATTTAAGATGTTCCAAACAACTACAAAAACTTCTCATGCCAGGTGTCTAGTTACCAGATTGTAAACTTTTTACATAGGGATGCCAGACATGAGCTGTGGAGGCAACTGTATCAACAAAATGTTAACCTTTTTCATTTTTAAGTCACTTCTAGTTTTACTTACATTTAAACACCTTGACAATTCCCATTAGGCTTCTACATTCCCATCACTTGCAAAGGCCTGTCAGATAACGCTGTCAGGAACATACTCGCTGTCACTCTGAAGCGTGGAGATGAATAATAAGAGCGCGAGGTGATGTGAGGCTGCTGATAGAGTTGCTACAGCTGTAGCATGCTGTGAAAGAAATTAGAATATTCAGGAACACTGTTTCAGGTGCAAATGTGACTTATGTACATGCAACTGCCTCTCGCTTCATGCCCCCCCCCCCAACTTGGGCTACCAGTCAGCCTGTGAAACAGAGATGGACAAATGCTTTATTTCTATTCAATTCCTTTAGTGCCTGCTATTGTGATTGTTAAGCACTTACCCATTAAATTTAGCATGAAATATTAATAGAAGCTTGGGTGCAGACCCATTACTTCGAGGCTACAACATTGCATTACCTTTAAATCATACACTCGATACACAACATGCTACGTATGCTTAAGGGGGCAATGATGGGTCGGTTTAGGGATACAGGGATAGTTAAGATAGAAATACGGCTATAGGGATCAGAGTCCAGGGTTACAGGAACACAGTACACAGGGTGCATACGGTTAAGGATACAACGCTAAAGGTATAAGAAGGTTAAGAGCACAGAGTTTTAAGGGTACAGGGTACCTGGTTAAAGGTACAGGGCTAACGTTATGAGTTAAGGGTACAGAGGTAAGAGTACACAGAATAGGGCTAAAAGGAAGTAGGAAATCGTACAGGACACTGGTTTATGGATACAGGGATAAGGAAACAGGGTTAAATGTATAGGTTTAAGAGTAGACGGAGGGCGGTTTAAGGTACAGAGTTAAGGGTACAGTATGCAGCGTTAAATGTTTAAGGTATAATATTAGAACATAGGGTTAAGGGTACAAGACTACTTGTACATGGTCAAGGGTACAGTTTAAGGTTCAGGATGCAGGGTGTTAAACCTAACATCTTTGGCATGGTTTTCCCATGTCTTTTTGCCTCTGCATCCTGTATTTTTGCTGTGTGTTGGATTTCGTTTTTGGTGGTCTAGATGCCTTGAGCACTTTGTCACTGCTATTCAGTGCAAGTGGTCCCTCTGTAAATTGTGAGTATAGATTGATGTTTCCATGATTGGTTTGTTTGACTTACCTGTAAGTCCCTAGTACAGTGCACTGTGTGTGCCCAGGGCCTGTAAGTCAAATGCTGCTAGTGAGCCTGCAGCACTGATTGTTCCACCCACACAAGCAGCCTTTCCAAGGGGTCTCAGACCTGCCACTGTAGTGTCTGCGCGCAGTCTCTACTCCCATGTCGACCTGACAAGCGCACCCACATGCAAGGCCCTAACCTTCCCTTTTAATACATGTGAGTCACTCCTAAGGTAGGCTCAACGTACCCTGTTGGCAGGGGGCAGTGTGTATGAAAGGTAGGACATGTACTGATGTGTATGACATATCCTGATAGTAAAATATAGTGTATTTCGTTTTTCACTATTGACAGGCGATCTGTCCTATAGGATAGAATGGGAGTTTATTTATAACATCTTGTAAGTATAACTTCCCATTGGAACAAGATGGAAAGATGGAGTTTAGTTTGCCTGAACTCACAATGTAAAAATGCATCTTTTAGAAAATAGGATTTTTATATTGTGTGTTTGAAAATACCACCTTTTAGAAAGTGGGTATTTTCTCGCTTAGCCATCCAGTGTGCCTCTGCTGGGTTTGTGGATTGACTGTTTGGCTTTAGAGTGACAGGGGCTGGGGATGTGCATTCACTGTAGACAGCCACTGGGGGCGTTGAGGTGTGTCCTTCCTTTCCTGGATGAGTCAGGGCTGGGCTGAATAGACCTGGGCTGCATTTAGAGTAGTGGAAGAAGATTTACTTGCACCTGAATGGGCCTGGTCTGCCTTACACAATGTTGTCTCCACCTCCTGCTGGGAAGCTGGACCAGGGAGGACAGAACTTGTTTTGACTGAGCACAGGAGACACAGGGGAACAAAGAGAAATTGAGTATAAATATTGGGGCACAAACCCCAGAACTTTAGAATACTTCTGGACTCAAGAGGAACCTCAGCCAAGGAGAAGAGCCGGGACAGCTGAAGGAGAAGTACAGCCCCTTTGCTGTGTGCTGTCTGGGGTTGGCCTGCAGTGGCTCTTTCTGCCAAGGAGAGGACAAAGACTTTGCTGTGTGCTGTGTATCCTGCTTGAAGAAGATCTCCAAGGGCTTGAAGTAGAGCTTGCCTCTTGTTTCGAAGACTCAGGGACACAAAGACTTCAACACCAGCTCCCCTGAACTTCCTAGCTGGGAGTTCTGACCTGCCAAGAGGTGCCTGTTTGTGTGTTTGGCCTCTGGAGGTTGTTCCTGTTGCTGGAAGCCGAGAAAAGAGAAGCAACTAAAGAAGCGTGACGCATCCGCACCCGTTTCTGACGCAACACTGCCTTGCGGGAAGAATTCCCATGCATCGTCACTGTGCCGCTGAAGAAACCGACGCAGCACCTGCCCACGGCTGGAGAAATTGCCACATGCTGAGTCTCGTGCACTGACCTCTGAAGTCCGAGATCACCGCACCAACTCCGACGCAGGCCCTGCTGTGCGACTGCAAGAACTGATGCATCGGGAGACCACGGCTGAAGAGATCAACACAGCACCATTGCCGCTGCATCATTGAGAACCGACGCATCCCTGAATCCCCAAGCATCGCACCGGGGGGCCAAGTCTACAACAATGCCGGGCCGCAGTAAGAAACCTCTGCATCACCTCTCCGCCCAGTAAGAAACTGATGCATCACCTCCTCTTCAGTAAGGAACCACCGCATCATCTCCACTGCGTGGCAGTAAGGTACCAATGCATCACCTCCCCTGAAGCAAGTAACCGATTCATCACCTTACCAGTGCATGAGGAACCGACGCATCACCTTCCCTGCGGCTGTTTTTGTTTATGATTTGACGCATCCAAGGTACTTTGTGTTGAAAGTGTTGCATCTATAGTTTGCTATGGACAGAACTGTTTTGACCCTTTAAAAGTCATATCTTGATTACTGTAAGTGGGATTATTGTTGTTTTGGTCTTGTTTGGTTTAGATAAAGATTATTTATTTTTCTAAACTGGTGTGGTGTCCATTTGTAGTGTTTTCACTGTATTACTGTATGTGTGCACAAATGCTTTACATACTGCCTCTGAGATAAGCCTGTCTGCTCATGCGAAGCTACCAAGGGGGTGAGCAGGGGTTGTCTAAGGGCATAACTCCCTTACCCTGACTAGAAGCACGGGTCCCTACTTGGACAAAGGTGCAACCCTTTGGCAACTAGAGACCTCCAGTTCTAACACAGGGCTATGGGCACAGCTCTAAGGATACAAGGCTAAGGGTACTGGGGTAGGGTTAATAATACAGATTGAAGGGAACAAGGTGTGGCATCATGGTTACACTGTTAAAGGTGCAGGGTAATGGGTACAGGGCACTGGGTTAAGGTACAGACATAAGGGTTCAGGGCAGGGGACATTGTTAAGATATAGGGTTGAATACACAGGGCTTAGGAAATAGGACTAAGGCCACAGGGTTAAGGTCACGGAGTTAGGAAATCAGGAATAAGGGAACAGGTGTTAGGGTATATGCCAAAGGGTTCAGGGCACAGAGTTAAGGCTACAAGATACACAGTTCAGGTTCTAGGGCTCAGGGTTTTGGGGACAGAACTAAAGGTGTATGATTCAAGGCTAAGGATACAGAGTACATAGCTAAAGGTCTCCTCTATAAAATGGTATTACAATATGTGTGTAACTCGACCTAACATCATCAAAGTTATCTTCCAAAACCCTTATGGTAGGTGATTGTTCGTGATTTAAGATTGAATAAAAGGACAGGCTTTATACCTTTCACTGGGTGACCCCTTTCAGCATACAGGGTTAGGAATATAGGAAACATGGTTAAGGCAACAGGGTTAAAAGTCCAGGGTTAAAGATACCCGGTTAAGGATACATAATTAAGGGTACAGGGATAGAGCTAAAGGTACAGGGTATTGAGTTAAAGGTACTGTAAAGGTTTAGGGCTACAGGATACACAGTTACGGGTAAGAGTCAAAATTTAAGATACATGCCTAATGGGAGTGGAATATACCTACTGGTGGTCGCCAGTAGGTAGTTATAGTTAAGACAGAGTTTCTATTAAAAAGGTGATTTTCAGGTGCCTATATCTTTGGAGCCGGTAGATGAATCTTCATGAAATTTTCCCCCAAAATGTATTGGCCAGGTACTTCAGATGGAGTCTGGAAAGTTTTGGGTGTTTCCTGTAGTGGTGCCCAAGAAAAAGGGGGGTCAAAAAAGGAGTGTTTCCCATGGTAATTCCCTTAGGACAGTTGAACAAGCCTACAGCCCGAACCGCTCAACGGAATCACACCAAATTTGGCAGGAAGCTAGATGTTGGTACGCAGATCTTGCTTTTTGTGATTTGGTGGAAATCAGTTCTGTAGTTTGGGAGATATTAGCTGGAAATCGTATTTGCATATCTGGGACGCGGATTACTCATGGATCCAACAGTCCCCATGCTGTAATCTGATTGTCTTCCAACAATTCAACCACGTAGTGTTGGCAGCCATCTTGGGACTCGGCTTGAGCTGAGTCCCTGAAAAAGCATTAAAAAAAAAGAAAAGGAGGCAGGGTAGAAATACCCTGACCTCCTAGGCCTTTTAGGGGGTCCCACAGGGACCCTGCAGGGCAAAACAAAAGCATTTTTTTAAGGTCTTAGACGGGATCCGTGGATTCTGCCAAAAATGTAAAAAAAACAGAAAGCGCAGGCTCCAGCACTTTGTTACTAATCGACACCCGGGGAGGCCAGGTCCCTGGGGCATTTTTATAATTAGGAAGGGGGCGAACAGGTCCCCTCCTGGGGCTTATTAATGCCCTGGGGACCACCACCTCCACAGGACTTATGTTTTTTAAAAACCGGGGCCTCTTGGTCCCTACCACCACCCGCAGCCCACCACCTCCCCAGGGTCACATTGCTAAAAGAAATCAGGGGGGCCTTATGGACCACCACCTCCTTGGGGCTTAGTAATACTTAAATCGGATGGCCTATTGGTAGGGTGACCAGACGTCCCGGATTTCCCCGGACGGTCCCGGTTTTTGGAGAAGTGTCCCGGTGTCCCGACACTTTTCTCCAACTTTGAAGAAATGTCGCGGTTTTTGGGTAGTGCCTGGGTTATATAAAGAAATGTCCCGGTTTTTCTGTAGTGTCTGGGTTTAGTACACGCACTGGTGTAAAACAGATGTGCGCATACTCTCTTTTCACTGCTGGAAAACTTACAGCATGAGGTCGCATAGGTGATTGTTGTTGCAGGAAGGGAAATCATTTAAAGAGAGACATTTTCTCTCTAGATTTCCCTTTCTTTTTATGACGCAGGACGCAGCAACAACGTTTTTGCACCAGCCATCAGGACAAGAGTGCCTTTGAACAAGAGTGAATTTGAACCACCAGTGGCCAGCACAATCTTGCTCTGCTTACAGGAGTCAGAGGTCACCACCTGCAGCAACATCCATCCAGCCACCTGTATAACCGTGCTCTGCCCTTTTACGGAGCGTGCAAAATACATCAGAATCAAGCAGCTGCCAAAAGTTAAAGGGGCCTGGAGTCGAACCATCCTGCATGACCCCTCCCCAGCCCTAACAGCACCAGCAAGCCAGGGCCCAGCCTCCGTATCAGACCTTTTCTCTTTTTTCCACCTGTCCCCAAAAAATACCGCCCATTTGTTTAAAATTTCATGGGCACAAGTCAAAGGTGAGTGCGAGTGACTGATGAGCAGGAGGTAAGTGTGACACAGGGCCTGGATTTGTGAGTGACTGAGGGACGGAGGTAAATGTTACTGTTGTAGAGGTGGCGGAGGATGAATTTATGGGGTGGGGTCCACTGTAGCAAAAAAGAAACTGTTAGAAACTCTTAAGATGGACTCTTGAGGTGTTATGAGGCTTGCTTGGTGGTGGGCGGTTGGTCCCTCATCCAAAACGTTCTTAAGGAACTTGTTACGGCCTGAAGGTTTTGCACCTTCATCGTGATTTGACACAGAGAACGGAAAATATACCATGCAGCTCTGAGTCAGTTTTTCTCATCTGGTTTTTACTGGAAACAGCCTTAACCATGCAGCGTGAAATATGCGGGGCTGAACCACGCAGGAGGTACCACGCACGTCTAAACCACGAATATGCCTTAACCACGCATATGCATTGTTAAGACATATGCACGGTCTAGTTGCTGCTGCTGCCGGGCGGAAGAGCGGGAAGCAGGAAGAGGAAGGGTTAGGACAAGGCGGAGAGGTAATTCGGGTTTTGAGGGGTTGTGTGGGGTAGTTTGTAGGGGTTGTGGGGTAGTTTTCAGGGCTGAGAGGAGGTCAGGGTAGTTTACAGGGATGACGGGTGGTCGGGAGTTTTAGGAATCAGGGCAGGGGACAGAAGTGGGGGTAGATTATTTGGTTGGGGTAGTTTTGGGGGGGTCAGGGTAGTTTTTAGGGCTGGGGGTTCGGGAGTTTTAAGGCTCAGGGCAGGGGACAGGAAAGGGGCAGTTTTAAGGCTAAGGAGGCAGTTGGGCTGGGGCGGGGGTAGGTGGGGTTAGGTTTTAGGGGGTGGGGGCTTGTTTTAGGGCTCATGGAGGGGGTTGGGGTCGGAGTAGTTTTAAGGGGGCTGAGTTGTAGGACTCAGGGTAGGGGACAGGATAGGGGCAGTTTTCAGGTCAAGGGGGCAGTTGGGCTGGGGTAGGTGGGAGGTAGGGATTTTAAGTTTAGGATGTTTTTAGAGTTTATGGCAGAGGGGCAGGAGTGTGATCTTTACCACACATGCCATTTACCAAACATGTCTTTACCACAAAATTGCGCGGTAAAGGCATGCGTGGTAAAGATGCGATCGGGGTTTAGACTGCGTGGTTAAGGCACGCATTGTTGAGGTATGCGTTTTTCCATCACACAACCGGTTTTCTTTTTTTTTTTTTTTTTTTTTTAAATTTTTTTATTTTTTAACCACAGAGGTACAGTACAAAAAAAGAAAAAAGCATTCAATACAGTTAATACTTGAGGATCACATTTTCCATCAAAATACAGTACAGGTTCAATTTATCCAATACATATTAAAACCCAGTTGGTCTTTGATTCAGCTTTTAAAATTAATATCACAAAGACCTATTTAGTTATTTACACATCCTATAAAGTTAATTCTAGTCAGCTTTAGCTATCATTCCCAGCTTCCTTCCACCTATAAATTGGTCCCCATATCTGTCTACCAAGTTTTTCCCTCTCTTGCCCTTTCTTTCATATATCCCTTTCTCCAAATTATATATAGCTAGCAATTTAATTAGCCATTGCTGAAAGGATGGGGGGCTTGATCCAGCCAGGCAGAAGCAATAATAATACGTAATGCGGCCATAGCAAGAAACAAGAAATAATCATATGGGTTTTGTCTACCACTCCATTGTATCCCCAAAAGAATTAAAGCTGGATCTAAAATTACCTGTATATTCAAAGTTTGATCGATAAATTTTTCTATTGCTTTTGTTAAGTTTACCAGGGAGGAGCAAGTCGCAAACATATGGGTTAAATCTGCATCGGAGCTATCGCACCGAGGGCACCTAATACCCTCCTGACCTCCCCATTGCGCTATCCTTGCAGGGGTATGATACAGCCAAAATATAGTTTTGAAGTGCTGGGCCTGCAATCCCGCTGAGCATAAAATACTCTGACCCATTTCTAACGACTCCGAAAAACAATTTTGCCCTATACCGAGTTTTTCTGACCATTTTTTCTCATATTTATCCAGGTCATCTAGTTTATATATCTGCAGTTCAGCATAAATCCGCCTAATAGTGCAGCTCTCCCCCGCTCTTATAGCATCTATAATTACCGAGCGCTGAAAACCGCAAGGCCCCCACCTTCCCCTTAACAAAGCTTCGTACCTGCAAATATTTAAAAAAATGCCTTGTGTTAATCCCATACTCCTGCTGGATATCACTAAACAACCTTAAACCATCAGGGCCAATCAGATCCCCCAACATCCGCATCCCCTTACCCTCCCACTCCAACATAATTGTATCAGAAAAAATATCCGGGAAGGTTGGATTTCTATAAAGCTGTGTATAGTGATTAAACCTACCCAAGCCTATTTTCTTTTTCAGTGCAGCCCAAATCCTATATGCAGCCAGCAGGGTCTTGAATTTCGTTTTTTTATAGTAGCTCGGTTCGGTAAATTTCATAAAGCAATTGTTCCCATCCTCACCCAATAACAGATCATATATATCTGGGGGATCTATATCCCTGAGATCAGCCACAGTCCTCCCGGCCAAAGCAGACATATATTGTAACGCTGCAGCCCAATAATACATCTTAAAATCAGGGACTGCCCACCCTCCTCTCTCCCTGGGTAGTGACATATATCTCATGGCCCGCCTGGTTTTCCCGTGGGCCCATATAAACCTATTCACTATGTGCTCGAGCGTACTAAACCAATGTTTCTCAAACTCAAGAGGTATAGCCCGAAAAAGATAGAGTATTTTTGGAAGGAAAACCATCTTTACCACATTACTGCGGCCGACCAGAGTCATATGGAGATTATTCAGACGATCAAAATCTTTTTAGCTTTCCTAATAATTGGTTCCATATTCCTTTCCACTAACTTTCCCAGATCAGGAATGATATCAATACCCAAATAAACAGCAGAGTCAACCACCCTTGGATCTACTAATTTTGCCCATTTATTTTGGACTATCAATGTCTTCTGCTTATTTAATGCATATCCCGAAATTTTTCCAAAATCCTGAGCCACTTCCTCTATTGCAGCCAAAGCATCTTGGGGGTTAGGAGTAACCACAGCGACATCATCGGCGTAGGCCAAAATCTTGGTCTCCCGCCCATGATACCGCATTGGGCTAACACCGATAGAAGCTTCCAGTTTCCTTAACAGGGGGTCAATATAGAGCGCAAAAAGCAGGGGCGAGCAGGGGCAACCCTGCCTTGTGCCGCGGGTAATTATCACAGGTGTTGTATACCCCCATTCACTCTAATCCGAGCCTTTGGAGCTTTATATAGAGCCTGTATGGCCTTAATGTAATTAGTCCCAATCCCAAACCATTTCATCACCTCCCAAAGATAGTCCCAGGAGACCCTATCAAACGCTTTCTCAGCATCCATGAGTATTAAAGCCATAGGGTCCCCTGAGACCTCCGCTATATCAAATAGTGTTATAGCTCTTCGAGTATGTTCTGTAGTCCCCCTTCCGGGAATAAAGCCATGTTGGCATGGATGAACTATTCTTCCTATTATCTGATTCAAACGTGTTGATAATGCCTTTGAATAAATTTTAGAATCGCTGTTCATCAGTGTTATTGGCTTATATGAGCCAGGTTCTCTCGGTGGTTTGTCCTTTTTTAAAAACACAATCATATCTGCCCCCGCCCATGAGTCGGGAACAGAGTCTCCACGCTGGGCTTGACCGATCATAGCCACCAGGTCCGGTCCAATAGCCTCGAGAAAAGTTTTATAAAACTCTAAGGGAATTAAATCTGGTCCCACAGCTTTCCCAGCCGGGAGACTCCCTAGTGCTTCATATATCTCATCCTGAGTCAGCTCTATATCTAATGCCGCTCTGTCTTCGGAATCAATACTGTGCTTCAAGATTCCCTTTAAATACTCTTGGATTAATCTCGGTTCCCCTCGCTGTTCCTCCCTATATAAATCCTCATAAAACTGACGAAAAACTTCCCGAATGCCTAATGATCCCTCTATTAGTTTCCCGCCGCTATCCATAATATCCCCAATTTCCCCAGCCAATGTTCGCTGCCTGAGTCGTACTGCCAGAGTGTGCCCCACCCTTTCACTAAACTCGTAGCATTGTTCCCTTTTTGCAAGGAATTTTTCGGCGGCCTTACTTGCAGCTGCCTCCCCCATTTCCGCCTTTGCTATTGCCATCCTCAATAATATATCTTCAAGTGGCTTATTCTCTCGAATCGCAGTAGCCAGCTCCTCCTCTACATCCATCAGTACCTTACAAGAGGCTTTCATCCGCTGGCCCTCCCTCTTCTGCTGACCCAAGCTATAGCTCAATGTCTCCCCCCTCACCCCAGCTTTAAACGCATCCCAGACGATCCCAGGTCCAGCACTCCCTCTGTTTATCTCCCAAAACCCCTTAATCCATTCATTCATATGGATCACATATTCTGGGTCTTTTAAGAGACCTCGCTCAAAGGTCCAACCCTTCTCTTGTCTTTGCCCCCTCCCCAGATAAGAGTTAAGACCAGAGGGTTGTGATCCGAAATTATGCGGGGGTGCTTTTCTATTTTACATCTTGATTTTATCGCATGAGACACGAAGAAATAATCTAATCTAGTAGTAATTTTATGAGGTGCTGAAAAAAATGTACTACCGGGGTCGGTAGGATTTAGCTGAGCCCAAATATCTATAAGTGCATTGTTTTGAACCAGATTGGTAAGTGCCCGATAAACTCTTTTCTTTCTGCCCAAATAGCTACTTCCCCCTCCTCCCCCCCAAAGTCCGCCCAAACCATTAATATTAAAATCCCCACAAAAAATAACTGGGGAGGGCCAAGTTGCTAATTCAACATCCAAAAATTCTAGGACCTCGGGATCATCCCCAGTAGAGCCATAGATAGAACAAAGTGTAAACATTTCCTCTTGCCACTTACATTCAACCAACACCCAGCGGCCCCATTTATCAGCTATTCTCCTTTTAATAGCTATATCGTTTCGACGAGATAGGATGGCAACCCCTCTTGTCCTCATACCCTGTTTAGTATTAACAATTAATTTAAAGCCCAACTGCTCCAAAAGATAAGCCCGGCTATCCTCTATATGAGTTTCTTGAACACATAATATATCTACCCGCATAATTTTAAAAATCACAGCCGCCCTTTGTCGCTTCTTCAAGTCATTAAGGCCGCATATATTAATAGAAGCTATCCGAAGACTCATTGCTTGATATTAATCATCATACCCTGCATAATCCCTACATATTCATATCTTTTGCCCACTAGATTTAATCCTTTGAAGTCCACTCTTCGAACCCTCAATTTAGCTTGCATCTGTATTGATTTCATGAAATTCCTACATTCATCCTCAAGTAATATGTTGTGCTGTACTGTACCATCACCTCCCTCCCAAGCTAGCCCCCCCACCCCCCCCCATACCCCACACAGGCAATAGGTCAAGCATGACCTGTATGTGACCGCTGTATCTCCCAACCCGAGCCGCTGCCAGCTCCCCCCCCCGAACAGCCAAGCTCCTAATACCCACTAGTAAACACCCCTAGAGCCTCACACAAGCCTTATATACAAACGTAACACCATAGGAAGAAAAGTATAGATCTATACTTTTTAAAAAGATAGAAAAACTCAGTCCCTCAGTAAAGCCCATGAGGAGGCCAGCTAATCATCCCTTCAAGTAAAGGTAAGGATCCATATAACTACCATACACAAAAAAGGAGCATAGAGAAGCTGGTTCCTACCGGTAGCCTCTATTTAAATCCTTCCACCGAGAGCTGAGTTACTCACCCCCACTGCCCCCTTGCTTCCCTTCACCTCAAACAAAAATTCCTGTGCCTTAATCTCGGAAAAGAACATATGCACCCTTCCTTTTGCAATGACCTTAAGCCGAGCAGGAAATAACAAATAGGCTTCACACCCAGCCCCTTGAAAAGGGGTTATCAGCTAGCGGAGCCGCCATCTCCTCTCAACAGTCATATGGCAGAAATCCGGCCGAGCAAAAAACATATGATCCTCATATTTCCTTTTGCATCCGGACGTGCTCTGTCCAGAATTGCCTGTCGAAGAAGAAAATTACCAATATATACAAGAATGGCTCTCGGGTGCTCCCCCTGTCTCCCATCATTATTTTTCTTTTGGTTAAATGGAAAGCGATGCGCTCTCTGAACCTCGATATCCCAATTCCACTGGGCCAGGTCAGGGAATGCTCCCTTCAGGAGTTTAACTACGAAGGACATGATGTTCTCGCCTTCCACTTTTTCCGCAATGCCCAACAGTCTGACATTATTCCTACGCTGACGGTTCTCGAAATCCTCGAGTTTCCACAGCACATCCTCAGACTGTCTCTCTTGTGTCTTCCTAAAAGTCTGTGTTTTTGCCGTTTCATCTTCCAGAGTAGCTGTTCTTTCTTCAACATGTGTGACCCTATCCGCCATATCAGAACACATTTTATTGACCTTTCTAAGTGATCCCTGCAGTTTCTTATTTGCTTGGTGTGCCCTCCGACTTTCTGCTCTTGCCTCCCCCTGCATCTGTTTTAAGGTGGAGTACACTAGATCCAATGAAGGTGAAGCGGGGAGAGCAGAAGGAATCTCCAAATGTCCCGAGTGCGCAGTCTTCTCAGGTATAGCCAATTCCCCTTCCTCCGTATATATTTGGGTGGTTGCAGAGTAATCCCATTTAAGTTTCCTTATAGTATCTTTCTTCGGGGGACTAGTACATAATTTAGGCTTAGATCTCCGTTTCTGGGATAAAATCCGCACACGTTGAATCCTTTGAGTGTTTATAGAGTCCCCATAAGAATCATCGGATTCAGTCTCAGACCCTAAAGATGAATTCACACCGCTTAAATCCGAGATATCTGTATCTTCATTCAGAGAATAGAATTTATCCCCCTCTGGAGACCGTGAGGCGATTAAGCCTGAGCCTGCACCCCCTTTTCCCCCTCTAGCCGCACTCTGAGCAAGTTCACCAGCTTCACCAGGTGTGGGCAAACCATTTCCCAAATCTTTCTCTGCCCAAACCGGGGCCACTAAAACAGTCCCACTCCCATCAAAATCAGTGACGGTCGGCTGCGTAGTTACCACCACTTCCACTTCCATGTTGGGAGACACACTCACACCCCCACAGAATTGCATTGATCATTTAATAGCATACTCTGCGGTATTGGTGGTACCTGCAATATTTGTATCGGCAGTCCCACTTTAGTCTCAGACCGATCCCCTCCTCCTCCTCCTACGATATCTCACGCACAGAACCGGGCCGTGAAACAGCCTCCTCAGTTAGGTCAGAGCCTGGGGAGATTACCTCGCACAGCCTGAGATCATCCAACCGTGAATTGTTACTATTGCCGGCCGCCGCCGTTGTAGCTGCAAAGGCCTCCGCAACTGTGGGCTGACGCATCCCATTCTCATCATACCCTGTGCGCCGCCCAATCCGACCATCAGCTCCACCTTCCCGAGCCTTTCCCGTGTTTGCCGTTTTTCCCTCGATCTCCGTTTTCTTTGCTGGTGCGCCTCGGCGGTTTGGTCCCAATCCCTTCGCCGTCACGCCAGTCTCCTTCAGTAAGTCTTTTGCGCCCCCATCTTTAACGGACCTGGTTACTTTCGGCGCCATCAGACCCCTGCAAAGCGGGCACCCTGAGCCTCGCCGTATTTCAGCGTCTGCCGAGTGTATCCTAGCCCTCCGGCTCGATCCTCGTCTCCACAGCCAGACAAACAGCCGCTCTATCAGGTAGGTGCTGTATGACATGCCCTAGGGCTTTTTTACCCACTTAAATCAGCCCAAGAAGCTGTTCAGAGGAGAGAGCCGAGGCCACGGCTCCCGCAGAGGTCAGTCAGCGGCCATCTTGCCCCACCACACAACCGGTTTTCAAGCATACTTTATAAACTCGCCTTCTAATTCTTGAAAATGCTTAACCCAAAGCCCCAATCTCTTTACCATCAGAAGCCACATCTCCCACTGACTCACAAGTTTAAATATGTTCAGAGTTCCGTCACTAAAGGTTTCTACATCAGTATATTATTTCCATACTATCACTCTACTGGTAGTTGTTTATATGACATGCACTGTGAGTTGGCTGGTCAGGACATTGAAGAAATCTCATTACACTCCAATACACATGTGTACATCACTACAAGGTAGAAGCCCAACAAACAACTATGTTAATTCCACAGACACGCAGGGAAACTGGACCCATTTTGAGGGAGATCTGGTGCCTATATAAAGATCAAGCAGTCGCCTTCAAGCTCAGGAAGACTTGGGATGTCGATTTGCATTTGTGACAGCCGCACCTCTTCCAGCCTTACTTCATATGCAAGAATCTCTCTTTAATATGAAAAGGGATATCATGGTCAATTTGTTTCCTTAAAGTACACAAAAAGTGATGGATGGGAGTTTTGACCCTGCTCCAATGGGAACAGTCCAGCCAGCCTGCCAGGCTATGTCCTCCCTGAACCAGAACACAAGCAACCCAGGATTGTTTTTGCCCTAGTTAGGGCTCAAAAGCCAGGTATAGATTGGTTCCAGTGACACATTGATTTGCATATGGCTGGGTCCAAACTGAGGTGGAATAGTGTGCAAAATAAGGATGGACTGGAATGGGGCTCTGAGTAATTGCCAGTGAATTAGAATAATTCAAGCATTCCAGCTATCACTTTTTTCACATTTTTAGCTGTCTTTCAGTGTGTTCCTACTTTATGAATTTTTACCCTGTGTATATAATTCTTCAATCAATAAAATCTTGGAAATGTGAACTTTTTTATTGAAGCAAAAATTATTTATATTTCACTCAACTGTGCTGAATGTAGGGAGGTGGGTGATTTATGGGGAGGAGTATTCTACTAATAGCAGTACCTGATTTTGATGACTACTACATATGTATGTTCCTTTATTTAATAAGAATACATACTTGGAGTTTCAAGGCAAGGGTGGTCACCAACTATTTCAAGTGTTGAGGCAAAGTCTGTTAAAATAGAGCTAAGTTTACAGCCAATAAAAGACCTCTGATTTGTCCTCTGTAATTCTTCATATGTGTTTGTGGAGGAGGCTGTCATTGTAGTCCTTTTTCTATGTCTATGACAACTGTCAAATAGTCCCACTTTTATGTTGATGGTTGCTGCAAACTGTAGTCCTACTTCTATGTCTATGGCCTGTCCCGGTTTTTTGTTTTGAGAATCTGGTCACCCTACCTATTGGACCACCTGATTTAAGGGACCACCACCTCTCTGGGGCTATAATCAGTTTTTTGGGGGGGCCTCAGGGACCCCCACATGTCCCGGGGACCACAAACTTCCAGAGGCCAACTTTTTTGGTAAAGATGGGAGAGGGGCCACACCCCCTCCCGGGCCATTCTCGGCCCCAGGGACCCCACCTCCCTGGAGCAGGCCTTATACACAAGAAATAGGGGGGCCACACGGCCCCACCCTGGAGCCATTGATGGCCCTGGGAACCGCTACCCCCCAGGACCTGCTCCTGCTATATCACGGGGTGTTCACCCTTGGTACATAGCTATTTGCTGTGGCTTGGCTGGAGCTTTACCGCTCACACCAAGCCACAGCAAATGCTCTGCTTCCAGCAAGTGAGAGCATTAAAAATGCTCTTGCTTGCTGGAAGCGGAGCAGAATTGCTTTCACAGAGAGGGAGCTGCCTTTCCAGCAGCTCCCTGTCTGTGAAAGTAATGTCAACTCCCGCAAGAGGCAGGGAGCTGGCAGGGACCGTTGGGGCATTCAGGCTCCCCCTACGGTCCTCAATGAAATTCACTGGGTACCCTGGGTGGGACCAGAGAACTCAGGATAGAGGCCAGACCCCAGAGGATGGGGTCCTCAGGGCCGCAATCAGCCTGGGAAGGGGGCTGCACAGCCCCCTCCCTAAATGAAAAAAGTAAATAAAAGGGCCAAGCCCCGGGGATGGGGTCCCTGGGGCTGAAATCGGCCCAGGGAGGGAGGCCACCCGGCACCCCTCCCCATAAAGGTCTGACCCTGAGGGATGGGGTCCCTGGGTCTGAAACTGGCCCAGGGAAGGGGGGGCCACATGGACCCCCTTCCCCAATAAAACAAAAAAAAATTGAAACCATCATGACAAGTCACCAGAGGTCACACCCCCTTTCACCACCACTCTGCAAACGTGCCTCCTGGTGCACTACTAGTTGGGGGATGAAGTCACCATGACTCATGAGGGTCCTTGGGGCCCAACTACCCCTCCTGTTACCGCCAGTAAACCCCACACAGCTGGATTAATGAGAAGTCAACGGAGCCCTCCTGTTATCTCCAGTAAGTCCCACACAGTTAGATTCCAGAGAGCTTGTCGGAGGCCCGTCCCCTTTCTCCACCACTATGCAAATGCGACTACTAGTTAAAAAACCATAGAAATTCACTTAAAAAACAAAGGTTAGAGGGATGGTAAAGCTATGAAATAGAATTCGAAAAACCTTAGAAATTCTCTTAAAAAAACCAAAGGTTACAGGGATGTTATAGTTAAGAAATAGAATTTAAAAAACGTTTAAAATTCACTGGAAAAAAAAGGTCACAGAGACGATATAGTTAGGCTGACATTTCACTCGTACAAAACCAGAGAAAATCAGCAGTAATAGTTAGCTGGGCTAACTATACCTTATGCCCCTACTTATATCCCATACAACATCTCATATACCCATTCTCACACAACCACTGATATACCCTTTCACAGACCCACTCAGAGAATCATGCACCCACTCAAACAATCAAGAACTCACTCACAAACTGACTTACACACATGGAGGCACTCGCAAACCCACTCAGACAATCTAACACCCACTAATAAACACACTCAATCATTCAGATACTCATGCAACCACTGAGACACCCACTCAGATACTCACTCACCCACTATCAAACACATTCTAACACTCATGCAACCACTCACACACCCAGTAAAACACTTATGCAGCCACTGTCAGCCCACTCACAAACTTATACATACTCACACACCCATTGTAATACTCATGCACTCACTCACTCTCACACTCACTCAGACACTCATGCAGTCTCTCACACACTCACTCTCAAAAGTTACAAGTTAAAGCAAGAAAATAAAATTAAAATAACTTAGAAAATTAATTTCAAAACAAAAGGTTACAAAGACATTATAGTTAGGAAATAGAATTTAAATACTGTAGATATTCACTGAAAACACCAAAGGACACAGGGACATTATAGTTAGAAAATAGAATTTACAAAAACCTTGGAAATTCACTGAAAAAAAACAAAGATTTCAGGGACATTATAGATCAGAAATGAAATTAAAATAACCTTGGATAGTCACTGAAAAAACTCAAAGGTTTCAGGGACATTAGAAGTTAGGAAATACAATTGAAAAACCTTAAAAATTCACAGAAAAAAAGGTTTCAGGGAAGTTATTGGTAGGCTTTGATTTCACTCGTACACAACCAGTGAAATTCAGCAGTTATAGTTACCTGGGCTAACTATAACTTGCACCCCTGGACCTCCAAAATTACATCACTCATGACTAGGGGTGGGCAAAGTTCATGGAGTCCTATTACATGGAATTCCGCAGAGTCGAAAAAAAACTCCACCACGCTACACAGAGTGCATCAGCGCACTCCAAAATCACGTGTAAACGGCACTATGCGGTTCTCAAGTGTGTTCTTGTGTTCTAAATCGTGCGCAAACAGCACCCCACGGCATGGATGCTGTCATCTTATTTGTCTGCTCTCTGTTATGGTGCTGGGCCTAAATTTTATCTGTCCTTAATCTTTGTAATCCTCCTCCTTTATTACTTTTCTGCCCCTAATTTTTGTTTTTTATAATAGTGTGTGTCTGTGTGTATTTTAAGTTATTGTGTAAATTTATTTGTATTTTTGTGACTTTTTGACTTTATTTCCCCTTCTTTCCTTATTTCTTTCTTCTTTACTTTCCCTTCCTTTTCCTTCTTATTATCTCTACCCCACCCAGCGCCATGGCGGAGGGATGACTTCCTTGTGGGTGACGCTGCTGCCCAGGTGTGCAGTCCCTGGCAATCGTTGGGGAGGAGGCGGTGGCAGCACTAGTTTTTTTTGTGCAGCACCACCTCCCCTCTATGCTAGCAGCAGGCCCGGTAGCAGCTATCCCCTGTGGGAGCATCAGCGGTGCTGGGGGATGGTGCGCCGGTGCGTGTGGCGCACCAGTCAGGTTGAACGCACAGCCCAGCAGCTGAAGCACTGCTGGGCGGACATTCTGGACCGGGAACATGACCTGCTCGTCCTGCTAGGTGTCGAGATACTGGGTCTCTGTGAGTATTAATTATTTGTTTTGTTTGTGTTCTACAATGCTAAAAAAAAATTCTGAATAGCATGCTGCTCACACTCAGAGGTAAGTTATGTTTAGTTTATGCTGGTGTGATCCAGTTTCTAGTTTCTGCTAGGCAGGTGCTCAGCGCTACCTAATCGCACTCATCAGGAGTTCGCTTTGGCTGATTAGTTAAAAAGCCATTGCAGACTGTTCTCCTTTCGCTATAGTGAATCACTGAGTAGCGCGTTCTCCCTGTGACTTTGTTTATGTAACTCGTACAATTCCAGGTTATTTAATTGAATTCACAGTGATGTGATGTATGCATCTATGCATTGCAAAAAAGGGAGACTGAGTTGGTCCATCAAGGGTGTTCAGAAATGGGAATAGAATCAAAGATCATTCACTGCAATACATTAGTTCCAAATGTAGTTTTTGTTAAGGAAATTTGGAATATGGATTTAACAACAGTCAATAGACAAGTCGAAACTGGTAGTACTATAGGTGATGTGTTTTAGCGACTGCATTTGCTTTTAATAAAACATTTTGTGGATATTATTAACTGAATCACTAATCTATTTTTATTTATCTTCTTAATTTATTTCATCAGCACCCAAGGACAAGAAGAGGGATGCTTCTGAGGGTCCGGGAGAAGTTGTTAAGTCGGTGCTGACCACAAGCGCCACTGCCGAGGGCTCTGCTGATCCCAGTACGTCCTTTTATGATTGTTGTGGGCTTCTTAGGGTAGAATCTTGGGGTATTAGAATGTTGGTGCTGTCTATCGTGAAGATTCAGATAGCAGACCCAAGTAAGCTAGTATTTTAAATAAAAATCACGACGTATGTTTGTTGAGAAGGCTTTTCTTTTCCTGCTTATGCCTCACTCTAACACAGTTCAGTTTACGAGAGAGTGGCCATGGTCATCATCGATCACCCCCCCCCCCAATGTAGTGTGCTGCAGTCTCGTTCATTTATAGTTACAGTATACCAGCAGTTTCTCATGACAGTGCAGCAAGGCTAGAAAAAAGTATGAGGTCCCAATCCCATTGCATTTGCCAACCAACACCATATGTCTTTCATTGACCATTATTCCATGCCTGGCTTGTCTAACTTTGTGAACCAACCAATTAAATTCCCAGAGTGTTATTTGGAAGATACTGTCTTGCTAACTAAGTTGTAATGCTGCATTGCAGTTGTATTTGGGGTTGCATATCTGGGATCTAAATTATGTGGAATGTTTTATTCTAGCCACACAGAACATCGATGATGCCGCCTCGCGTACCGCTGCAGGAGGAGACGGGTCAGTTGAAGAGGGAGAAGCGGCAGCAGGGTATGGGCACTGGTAAGTCACATAATTTCTTGCAATTACTATACTCACTAGCTATTGCCATGGCGTCGCTCGTCGTCGTCGCTCGTCAGCGAAGTGAACCCCCCCTCCCCCCCAGCTTTACCAGCCACAGCGGTGGTTGAGTTATTATGGCCTCTTCTATCTGCAATGCAGAAAAATCTCACATAATGAGCTTTGATGGCTTGAGGGAGAAATGAAAGAACGGAAGGTAACTTAAAAGAAAGGAAATTGTATGTGAGTGAAAGGGTGGGTGGGTAAAAGGGTGCGCGGGTGGGTAAAGGAATGGATGGACGAAAGGATGGTTTGAAGAAAGGGTTGCTATTGAATGGGTAGATAATGTATTGGAAATTTTGGTGAAAGACTGGATGGGAGAAGGAAAAGCTTTATCATGGTGGCTATGGGTGAATTAGAATGAAAGGATGAATGAATATTTGGATTGTTTGGATGAATAAGCAAGGCAGATCTTCTTCTCATGAGGAGCATACTGCTGACCTACTTTGCTTACTTGGTTCATGTAGGGTTATCAATATCATTCAAAGCTATGGTTCTAAGTGAGGATTATTTATTTGTATTCTTCGTTCTACTCCCTTGACTCACTGTATTTGTTAAGTGAGCCAGATCTATCCTACCTATTATTCATCACCCCCCCTCCCATGGAATTTTTGCCAACTATGACCGAAGTGTAGTATGGGTCAATCAATTTGTGACTGCAGTGTTGGCTTTGTAATGTGTGTCTGCTTCAGTTAATGCAGCATTTACAATGTTTTTAATGCATTACAAACCGAACACACAAGGTGTGTGGTCCCTTCGCCCACTCAGTCACCTCCTAGTACTTCACTCCTTTATTTTTCCCTGAGTTCTTCCGTCCCAGCAAACCAAATTGGAAAATACATTCTTGGCATGTGCCACATTTAATGCCATACCCATGTGAAGTGATTCCAGAATATATTTCATGGTTTCCCATAACAGATTTAATTTACACTTGGTCAGATTTTTCCGTTTCGAATTTTACTGTGACTGAATAAGCCAAAGATGATGAATCGATGATCAGCGTAGCGGCCCATCTATTATATATAAAAAAAGCTCTACCCTACCTGTCTAATCCTTCTACCCTAGCCCCTGCAGTAGAGAAAATCAAGTTTCCTTTCCTTGGTTACTCCCCAGCAAATGAATTTGTTCAAAATACATGGTGGCGGGCGAGGCCACAGAGTAAAGTGGGAGTAAGTGCATGATTTGATATCAAGTTTGGTATATGGGATACACAGTGATGAATGTGCCAAATAAAATATATATAGCTCGTTCCTTTACCTGCAGTGCAGTCCATTAGATTCATTTTCCTCAGCGTCTACTTACGGCAGACGGAATAATATATTAATATCCGCATTTCATACATGAAGTGTGTGACGTAATATCTTATATATTGTGCATCTGCCTCTTTGGAGACAGGGTAGAAAGAGAAATTCATTTGGCAAAGAGCAGGGCCATTGGAATTAAAAACATATAATTGCCAACTACAGCTGGAGACATAAGCAAACTAGCCGAGACACTGGCTAGCAATGAGCAAGGCTTCATTATTTTAGCACCATACACAACTTGTACTCCATATAGTGCATAATGCCATACTCATAAATGAGAAGTCATTATTTTTCAACTCAAAGTGTCTGACTCTGTTTATAGTGACTTGAAAACCATTTAGAAGAAAAATCAAATCACTGTTTTTTTCCTATCCTGTGATGTTATTCTCTGCCTGTTAATACTTTTCTGCCACACAGTCAGTGCTTTTTTATGTTTGGTAATGAGTGTGGGTAAAACATAAAATTGGCCTTGTGACTCTCCTAATCATAATCACATCAAATAAACTCCAATGGCCCTAGGGGACCATCAAGGTACTGCTACTGCGCCACCTAGTAATTTCAAACAATTGTTTGCACAGAGCATTATTTACAATTTGTCTTTTTTGTTTTTCTCAATATAGCGGCTCTTGCTGGTCCCGCCAGAACACCCAACAGGCAGGAGATAGTGGCCTGTTTGTGTCAGCAGAGGCTGGAGCATATCCAGCTGGAATACCGGCGGCTGGTGGTCCTGGAAGAGGAGGAAATTAACGCACAGCAGCCAGGCCCCAGTGCAGCCGGTCCCCCTCAGCCTCCAGGCCATCCCATTGTCAGCGCCGCTGCCAGGCAACTGCTGCCACAATCCACCACACTGACAACAGGCCATTGCTGTGCCACATCCTGCAGCGGCTGGGCACCATCAAGTGCTGGCTCACCATGATGGAGTAGAGCCTGGACCAGCTCCGAACTGACATCCATAAAGCCCTCTTCTAGCCCTTTTTAAAATGTTTTGGTGGGAGGGATTTGTTGTTTGTTGGGGATGGGTGGAGAGGGTGGGAAGGGAGTTGGGACTGTAGAGACTTTTTCTTGGACATTTTGAGTTTTGGGGCTTGGGTCAGTTTTGTTTGTGGAGGGGGGTGGGCATGTTGATTGGGTGGAGAGGGTGGGTATTCTTTGTAAATAAATAAAGGGGAAAACTATTTTTTTAATCTAAATTTATGCCTGAAGTAGTTTTTTTTACCTTTACTTTGCACTGCTGCTTTCAAGTAGTTTTACACAGCTTGTTTATGTACTTGTAACTTAAGAGAGAGCGTAGCACGTAGTTATAGAGTCTAGGCTTATACTTCTCTAACTAGCTTGACCATTATGGGGAATGCTGCCATGATGACCTATATTGTATACAACTATCTAGATAAAAAACAATAGCAGATAATTTATTTCTTACTAAGTTAAATATCATCTAGATTAGTTGTCTTACCTGAATATACATGCAGCAATAACGGTGGAGGTATCACAACTTCACAAGCGAGGACCCACTTCCAGTTCCACCCAGGTGAGCTCCAACTGTAGGATTGATCTGAATGATTGAATGATTACCCATCGTAGTCAACTAAACGCAAGTAGAAAGACTGAGTAAGTGGGTTATATATTTTTCAAAGCTTTGCAAAGAATTTATACCACCTGAGTACTACGTGATGACACAATGAGAATGCCTGATTGCGCTAAAATAGAAAAAATAGCAACACTAGTAAGAGTTGGCTAATGTGGAGCTAGCAGTGTTATTTGTGAAATCCTCAAGTTATACAAAATGGACTCAAACTCTGGAGTAGACAAGCTTAGGTTAGGCGTTTATGGTTAGGCAATATAAGGCCTGAATGATGATACTGACAACTGATGCTCTTCTTTCTATCTCTAAAATATGGGTAATTTTTAATGCGCTGTTGGTAATGGGCTGGTGTGTGCTACTTCTTAGAAGATTCTACAGTAAGTTGGTGTTGCTTTTACCACATCTGCCACACCAAGTGTGTGATCCATTGGTGTAATTTAAGCCATGCCTAAATAAATCACACAGCTCGGGGGAAGAGGGTTAGGGGTTTGATGAATCTATGGGTAATGGGATTTGGGGAAAGGTTTGACAAAGTCAAACACTTTAACACAAGGCCAACATTCATCTGGGCAATAAGCAGCAGCACATCATTCGCCATCAATATGATTGTAAAAAATAATTATACTGTATTGCAAAATTGGGTGGTGTATCTGCATTCTCCTCAAGAATGACCACTCTTTGGGGCCTGTCTGCACTGGTCTGGTAGATAAGGAGGAGTGTTGTTGAGCTCAGCTAGCTTTTGCCTTTCGTTCGTGAAGGAGACTAGAAGAAGGCCTGCAGATTGTAAAAGAGAAACTGTATTTTAGAGTCAAGGAGAAGGACAGAAGGAAGGTAAGCTTCATGAGGAGTGTATCAAGAAGACACAGAGGCAGAGCAAAAAAACCAAAAGGGGGACTCATAGTATCACGTTTGCCACAAGTCCAACACACACACACACACACAAATGCACACACAGCAGCATTTCACAAAAGCACCTCTTTCTATTCCACACAGCTAAGTATTAGGCCTCAGACGCTTGGTTTACCTTTGGACTGAACTCAATACTCAATAACTTCTTGCTTCTAGCTGTTGATGAGGTAGTCCTACAGCTCCTGCCCTGAGTTCTTCCATGATACTCCTCCTGACTCCGAGTAACGCCGTCCCAGACCAGTCATCATCATCATGAATGACGATGACCTGAGCAAGATTGACAAGGAGTGCACTGCTGTTGAAGAACAAGTAGAGAAACAAAATTGTAGTATTTTCCATAGGTTTTTGTTTGTTAACTAAAGTGACCGTTCAGGTCTCTGAAGAACCAGAAAAAAGGAGAACACAGTGCAACTAAATGTGTCTAAGTGTGAAAGGGGTGATCACCTACAGGGAAACAAAAAGGAACGCCCATCACTCAAGCCCCAAACAATGCAAATCAATAATCATCTCAAGAAATTTCCCATATTACAGTTCAACACACCCTGCCTCACTTTCGGCCTCCATTGTCAATCATCACTCACAGTCACTCAATAATCTGATCACTTATTGGCTCAATGGTTACCTGTTCCACTCCAAGCACAGTGGCAGGTACACTTTCTTCCCATTAATGCAAGCAACAGATTGGAATTTGGCAGTCTTTAAAACAATTGTCGGGGCAGCCATCTTAGATGATGAAAAAAACAGAAGGATCATAGGAGTGGACTATACAGGTAAATTCATTTTTGCTAAGTAAGTTTGTGAAGGCCAAACACCTCCAGGGGAAAAATGATCGCCCACCCCTCAGGCCTCAAACATTGCAAATCAGTCATCTCATGCAAGTTCCCACATCACAGTTCTACACCCTCCCTCACTGTCCACCAGCACATGAATCATCAATCAGCTTAAATCATCACTCACGTAATCAGTCACTCACCGTTGCACTAAGAATACTAGATTGGCGCCATCGCGGCCAGATGCGAGTCAGCACAAAGTCTAGTAGGAGCTTGCTAGCCGTGTGAAAAGTCTTGCGCGAGCTTGCAAGCAGCCCGAGACTCTTGGCACTTGTGGTTGAGAGCCAAAAGAAAACTTGAGCGCTCAAACGGAAAAAAAAACTCCTCTTTGCGCCCAAATGGCATAATTCAGGAATTCCATGCTTCTTCGCAGTGTGCTGGAATTTCACAAACTCCGCGAGCAGAGCAGAGCAGAGCAGAGTGTACTGGCCGGGCATACTCATGACATGGTCAGTGACATCACTGATGACATCTTAAATGTCATCAATGATGACATCATCCAGTGAGTGTAAGTGTTTCGTAAAGGTTTTCTGAGAGTTAAAGATATATAGTAAGCTACTGTATAATTTAAATTACTATTGTTTTTGTACTACTAATGAATGATACTTTTTCTAATATATGTCATCTGAGAAGCACTGTGACTGTCTGTATCAGTATGGGAGTGGGTGTCTGAGTGGCTGTATTGGTGTGTAAGTGGCTGTATGGGTGAATAAGTGGGGGTGTGAATAACTATGGGTGAGTGAGTGACTGTGAGTGGTTCTATGGGTGGGTGAGTATTTGTGTGAGTGGCTGTATCAATGACTGTGGTGGCTGTGTGAATGGGTCGATGGGTAGATGAGTGCGTTTGTGAGTGGCTGTGTTGGTGAGTGACTGTGTGTATAAGTGCATGTATGGGTAAGTGAGTGACTGTTTGGCTAGGTTTACGTGTTAGTGAGTGGGTAGGTGAGTGGCTGTTTGTAAAGTCATTTTGTGTGAGTGGCTGAATAGATGAGTGACTGGGTACATGTGTGATTGTATTGATGTGTGAATAGGTATGTAAGTGGTTTGGTGGATGAGTGAATGGATGTGTGAGTGGCTATATGGGTGAGTGAGTAGCTCTGTTTGTAGTTGTATGGGTGAATGAGCAGCTGTGTGAGTGGCTATGTGGGTGAGCGAGTGGTTGCATGGGTATGTAAATGGGATTGTGAGTGGTTGTATGGGTGTGTGAGTGGCTGTATGGGTCTGTGAGTCAGTGTGTGATGGTGTTGTGGGTGTGTGAGAGGCTGTATCGGTCTGTGAGTGGCTGTGTGAGTGGCCACATGGGTGAGTGAGTGTTTGTGTGTGAGTGGCTGTATGTGGGAGTGAGTGTGTGTCAGTAGTTGTATGGGTCTGTGAATTGGTATGTGAGTGGTTTTGTGGGTATGTGAATGGGCATATGAGAGGTTAAATGGGGGTGTGAGTGGGTGTATGAGTGGTTCTGAGGCTGATGTAATCAGTGATATCATTTGAGATGTCATCAATGATGTAATCAGTGATATTACTCACCATATCATGAGTGATGTAATATGAGAGGTCATAAGCAGTGCATTCGCGGGTGCCTAAGTTATAGTTAGCTCAGGTAACTGTAACTGCTGAATTTCACTGGTTTTGTACAAGTGAAATCTGAGCCTAACTATAATGCCCCTGTAACCTTTAGTTTTTTTATTGAATTTGTAGTTTTTTTCATTCTATTTCCTATCCATAATTTCCCCATAACCGTTGTTTTTTTAGTGAAATTTGATGTTTTTTTAAATTGTATTTCCTAACTGTATCCTGTACCCTTTGAGAGTGGGTGTGTAAGTCGCTGTATATGTAGGTGAGTCTGTGTGTGACTGGCTGTATGGGTCTCTGATTGGATATTTGAGTGGGTTTGTGGGTGTGTGAGTGGCTGTATGGATCTGTGAGTGGGAGTGACTGTATGGGTGTGTACAAGGGTGTGTATGTTGGTGTGGGAGTGTCCGTGTCTATCTGTGAGTGGGTGCATCAGTGTCTGAGTGGGTCTATTAGTGGGTGCATGAGTATCAGAGTGGGTCTGGGACTGGATGCGTGAGTGTCTGAGTGAGTCTGTGAGTGGGTACATGAGTGTCTGAGTGGGTCTGTGAGTCAGTGCGTAAGTCTCTGACTGGGTCAGTGAGTGGGTGCATGAGTGTCTTTGAAGGTCTGTGAGTGGATAGATGAGTCTGATTGGCTGAGTTAGTGGGTGCGAGATTGTCTGAGAGGTCTGTGAGTGGTTGTGTGAGTCTCTGAGTGGATCTATGAGTGAGTGCATGAGTGTCTGAATAGATCTGTGAGTGGGTGCATGGTGTCTGAGTGGGTTTGTGAGTGGGTGTGTGAGTCTCTGCATGGGTCTTTGAGTGGGTGCATGGGAGTGTGAGTGGATGTGAGTCTCTGAATGAGTCTGTAAGTGTGTGAGTCTCTCAGTGGGTCTGTGAGTGGGTGAATGAGTGCTTGAATGGATCTGTGAGATTAGGTGCATGAATGACTGATTGTGTCTGTGAGTGGGTGCTAGAGTCTCTCAGTGGGTCTGTGAGTGGGTGCATGAATGTGAGAGGTGTCTGTGAGTGGGTGCAAAAGTGAATGAGTTGGTCTGTCAGTGGGTACATGGTAAAAATTAGGGGGGCATACGGAGCTGGTCCTCGTCCCAGCTCCTACTGTGACGGTCCTCCTGTCAAGCTTGCCTGCAGTCTGCTACCCTCTGTTGCCTTTGGTTTTGTGCCTTCTCTGCTCCTTTTTCTGCCTCTTCTCTGCTCACTCCTGCTCTCTATTTTGCCTCTTTCTGCTTGCTCCCGACCTTTATTCTGCCTCTTGCTGCTCAACTCTTACCTCTATTTTGCCTCTTTCTGCTCGCTCCTGGCCCTTATTTTGCCTCTTTCTTCTAGTTTCTGCACTTTATTCTGCCTCTTGCTACTGGTTTCTGGCCTCTAATTTGCCTCCTTCTGCTCATTTCTGAACTTTATTCTGCCTCGTTCTGCTCTCTTCTGACCTTTCTTCTGCCTCTTTCTGCTCTTTTCTGGCCGTTTATTTGCCTCTTTCTGTTTGTTTCTGTCCTTTATTCTGCCTCTTGCTGCTCATTTCTGACCTCTATTTTGACTCTTTCTGCTCATTTCTCACCTTTATTTTGCCTATTTCTGCTCATGGCTGACCTTTATTTTGCCACTTTCTGCTCGTTTCTCACCTTTATTTGGCCTTTTTTCTGCTCGTTTCTGACCTTTATTCTGCCTCTTAGTGCTTGTTTCTGACTTTTTATTCCATCTCTTTCTTTCCCTTCTGACCATTATTCTGCCTTTTCTGCTCGTTTCTCACCTTTTTCCTCTTTCTGTTCACTGCTGACCTTTATTTTTCCTCTTTCTGCTCATTTCTCCCATTTTATTTTGCCTCTTTTAGCTCGTTTCTGACCTTTACTCTGCCTCTTTCTGCTAGCTTCTGACCTTTATTCTGCCTTTTGCTGCTTGTTTCTCACCTACATTCTGCCTCTTTTTGCTCATTTCTGACTTTTATTCTGACTCTTGCTGCTCACGTCTGACCTTTAGTTTGACTCTTTCTGCTCGTTTCTGACCTTTATTCTTGCTCTTTCTGCTCGTTTCCCACCTTTATTTTGCCTGTTTCTGTTTATTGCTGACCTTTATTTTGCTTCCTTCTGTTTATTGCTGAACTTTATTTTGCCTCCTTCTGCATGCCGCTGACCTTTATTCTGCCTCTTTCTGCTAGTTTCTCACCTTTATTCTGCCTCTTTCTGCTCATTTGTCACCTTTATCTCGCCTCTTTCTGCTTATTGCTAACCTTTATTCTGCCTCTTTCTGCTAGTTTCTCACCTTTATTTTGCCTCTTTCTGTTCATTGTTAACCTTTATTTGCCTCATTCTGCATGCTGCTGACCTTTATTCTGCCTCTTTCTGCTCGTTTCTCACCTTTATTCTGCCTCTCTCTGCTCATTTGTCACCTTTATCTTGCCTCTTTCTGCTCGTTGCTGACCTTTATTCTGGCTCTTTCTGCATGTTTCTACCCTTTGTTCTGCCTCTTTCTGCTCGTTTCTGTCCTTTATTCTGCTGCTTTCTGCTCATTTGTCACCTTTATCTTGCCTCTTGCTGCATATTGCTGACCTTTATTCTGTCTCTTTCTGCTAGTTTCTGACCTTGATTATGCCTCTTTCTGCTCATTTCTGTTTTTTGCTGCAAATTCACGAATTTCTTGAGTTAAAAATTTTAAGAAAAAAGGCTTTTTTTCCTTGATGGGGTCTCTCTTGGACCCCAAGACCAAGGCTTGGGTGTCCGGTTATTCCTACCCTGCCCCCTTTTAATTTTTTTCTGTTTTTTTAAAAGGCTGCCAACACTTTAAGGTTGAAGTGCTGGCAGCCAATCAGAGGTCTGCATTTCCCTGCACAAGCTTATTATAATTCACAAAGTAGCCGCGATCGCAGATAAACAAATTTGTCAATAACTACATTTCTCAACAACTACTGAACAAATTTACACTGGATAGCTAAAAGCGTGATCCATGAACCAAAATCTATCTTTCTGCCAAATTGGGTGTAATTCCGTCTGGCGGTTTGGGATGCGGTGTGTCTAAAGCTTCTATGTGAATTAACATGGGAAACACACTTTTATGACCCCCCCTTTTTCTCTGCCCCAACTTGACGGATCAGCCTAAAACTTTCCACGTGCAACAAGATTCACTGGGACCCTTTTTGGGAAAATTTTGTAAAGATTCATCAAACGGCACCAAAGATATTGGCAAGTCAAAAAATGCTTTTTCTATAGAAACATGGCCCTAACTATAACTACCTATTGGCAAAACATAAACCTACCCCCCGCATGCCGCCGGGATGGTTCGTCAAGCGGGGGCCGAGAAAAAAGGGGGGTCCCAAAACGCGTTTTCCCCATTCATTTTTCCATAGGAACCTTTAGTCGCAGCTACATCCCGAACTGCTGAACGGAATTACACCAAATTTGGCAAAGAGGTAGCCCTTGGTTCAGTGTCGTGCCTTTTGCTTAAATGGTGTAAATCCGTTCAGTAGTTCCTGAGAAAATCAAAAGTAAAGTCACATATATATCTATGGCCGAGTAGGGTCCGCGTACCCTCCCGATCACAGAAATAAGTGCGCAAAGCGCAAAAAGGGGGCAGGGTAGAAACACCCTGACCCCCTAGGTCTGCTCAGGGGTCCCACAAGGACCCCTGGGCAGAAAAAGCATTTTTTTAAATCGGCGGGATGCGCTTAGGGTGCGCGGATCCCGCCGAGAAAAAAAAGAAACAAGTGCGCAAAACGCACAAAGGGGGCAGGGTAGAAACACCCTGACCCCCTAGGTCTGCTCAGGGGGTCCCACAAGGACCCCCTGGGCAGAAAAAAGCATTTTTTAAGAAAAAAAATCGGCGGGATGCGTTTAGGGTGCGCGAATCCCGCCGAAAATAAATAAATCGAAGCGCGGTCTCCCGGGTGGGCCAAGTCCCGGGGGCATGCGGGGGGTGGGTTTATGATGTCACTGACCATGTCATGAGTGATGTAATATGTGACGTCATCAGCAGTGCAGTGCAGGGGCGCGAGTTATAGTTACCTGAACTAACTATAACGGGGGAATTTCACGGGTTTTGTGTGAGTGCAATGTCCAACTAACTATAACTGTCCCTAAAATCTATGGTTTTTTCAGTGAATTTCTAAGGTTTTTTAAATGCTAATTTCTAACTATAACGTGCCTGAAACCTATGGTTTTTTCAGTGAATATATATATATATATATATATATATTATCTACTGGCGGTCGCCAGTAGATAGTTATAGTTAGGACCTATTTTCCATAGGAAATCCGCAACATTCTATTTGCAATAACGTTGGCGCTGGTTGACGAATCTTCGCGAAAGCTTCCAACTTGTTGGGGCGCTCCGGTCCACTCCTATCCTGAAAGTCTTGGGGTGATTCGTCAGCGGGGCCGAGAAAAAGGGGGTCCCAAAACGCGTTTTCCCATTCATTTTCCATAGGAACCTTTAGTCGCAGCTACAGCCCGAACTGCTGAACGGAATTACACCAAATTTGGCAAAGAGGTAGCCCTTGGTTCAGTGTCGTGCCTTTTGCTTAAATGGTGTAAATCCGTTCAGTAGTTCCTGAGAAAATCAAAAGTAAAGTCACATATATATCTATGGCCGAGTAGGATCCGCGTACCCTCCCGATCACGAACTGCATTCTAATTGGCTGTCAACACTCCAAATCAGGAAGTGTTGGCAGCCATTTTGTCCCTCGGTAGAACTGAGGGACAGAAACAAGTGCGCAAAGCACAAAAGGGGGCAGGGTAGAAACACCCTGCCCCCTAGGTCTGCTCAGGGGGTCCCACAAGGACCCCTGGGCAAAAAGCATATATATATTTTTTTTTAAATCGGCGGGATGCGCTTAGGGTGCGCGGATCCCGCCGAGAAAAAAAAGAAACAAGTGCGCAAAACGCACAAAGGGGGCAGGGTAGAAACACCCTGACCCCTAGGTCTGCTCAGGGGGTCCCACAAGGACCCCAGGGCAGAAAAAAGCATTTTTAAGAAAAAAATCAGCGGGATGCGCTTAGGGTGCGCGAATCCCGCCGAAAAAGAAAATCGAAGCGTGGTCTCCCGCGCTTCGATGCTATTTTGCCCCCGGGTGGGCCAAGTCCCGGGGGCATGCGGGGGCTCCCGTCCTGTCATAGCAAACTGCTTTGGATATTGGAAGCGAGAGCAGGAAACCTGCTCTCGCTTCCAATATCCAAAGCAAATTGATTTTCCACATGGGGAGCTGCATGTTAGGAGCTCCCCATGTGGAAAAGCAATGCCGGCTCCCGCAGGAGGCGGGGAGCCGGCAGGGTCCGTGGGGGAGTTGGGGTCCCCCCACGGACCCCAAAGGAGAGGGCCAGCCCCGGGGGATGGGGTCCCCAGGGCAAGTAGTGGCCCGGGAGGGGGGCCACGCGGCCCCCCTCCCCAAAAATAATTTTTTAAAAATAAATAAATAAAGGCCTGCCCCGGGGGATGGGGTCCCCGGGGAAAAGGAGGCCTGAGGAGGGTGGCCACGCAGCCCCCCTCCATAAAAATTTATTTAAAAGTGTGGCCATGCCCCAGGGGATGGGGTCCCCGGGGCCAGATTCGGCCACGGGAGGGGGGCCACGCGGCCCCATTCCCGTTTAATTTAAAAAAGAAAAGGGGTAAGGCCCTGGGGGATGGGGGATGGGGTCCCCAGGGCCCAAAAATAGGAAAAAGGAAGGGGGGCCACACGGCCCCCCTTCGGGGGACAAAAAAAACGATCGGGCCATAGGCCCCGCCCCCTTCCTTTACCAATCTGCAAACGCGCCCCCTGGCGCGTTTGCAGATAGGGAACAAATTCCCCTTAAATACTGGGGGTCCCTGGGGGCCAACTAGCCCACCAGGAACCTCCAGTATGTGCCAGGGGGCTGCGTTGCAGAGAAGTGTACAGAGGCCACGCCCCTTTTTACACCTCTCTGCAACGCAGCTCTGTGGCGCTTTTTGGAGGTACATGGTGGGCTACTTGGACTCCAGGGACCCTCAGGATTCAAGGGGACTTAATCCCCCAACTTAAAATGCGCCACGGGGCGCGTTTGCACAGTGGTGAAGGGAGGGGCGGGGCTTCAGGTGACATGTGTGCAAACAGGCCCCGTGGCGTGTTTTAAGATGGGGAATTAAATCCTCTTCAATCCTGAGGGTCCCTGGGGGCCAACTAGCCCACCAGGTACCTCCAGTAAGCGCCACGGAGCTGCGTTGCAGAGTGTTGTAAAAGGGGCGTGGCCTCTGAACACCTCTCTGCAATGCAGCTCTCTGGCGCATACTGGAGGTACCTGGTGGGCTAGTTGGCCCCTAGGGAACCTCGGGATTGAGGAGGAATTAATTCTCCAACTTAAAACGCGCCACAGGGCGTGTTTGCAGACATGTATCCTCAGGCCACACCCCTTTATTCACCATTGTGCAAATATTCCTCTAAAATCAGCCGAACTACGAATTCCGATTTACTCACCTGTTATCAGGAGAGACCTCAGTGCTGCATCTTTGAACCCAGTACTGATCCTGAAAAGTAATTTTAACCGTACTTACCAGTAACTTGAATTTCCTTCCATAGGATATCATTGCCTGCTTTTTGCTGAAAAAGTTTCTAAGTGTCTATTTTTGAAACTTACAAATATTCCTCTAAAATCAGCAGAACTACGAATTCCGATTTACTCACCTATTATCAGGAGAGACCTCAGTGCTGCATCTTTGCGCCCTGTACCGATCCTGAAAAGTAATTCTAACCGTACTTACCAGTAACTTGAATTTCCTTCCATAGGCGAACATTGACTGGTTTCACTTGGAAATTCTTCTAAGTGTGGAGTTTTGGAACTTTATAATATTCCTCTAAAATCAGCCGAACTACGAATTCCGATTTACTCACCTGTTATCAGGAGAGAACCCAGTGCTGCATCTTTTAGCCCAGCACTGACCCTGAAAAGTAATTCTAACCGTACTTACCAGTAACTTGAATTTCCTTCCATAGGAATCCATTGTCTGGTTTTCAGCAGAAAAGTTTCAAAGTGTCGATTTTCACAAACTACAAATATTCCTTAAAAATCGCCTGTGTGACTTAAACGCATTCTTTCAACTGTTTACAGGAGATGCACCAGTGCTGGATCCAGGATCCACCACTGAGTAAGAAAAAGTAACGATAACACTACTTACCTGCTAAATGAATTTCCTCCCATAGGATAACATTGGTGATTCTATGTGATAAAGTTTCTAAGTGTCAACTTTTAAAATACAATAATATTCCTTAAAAATCACTACTGTAACCAAAACGCTTTTACTCAACTGTTTACAGGAGATGTCCCAGGACTGAATCTAGGATCCAGTCCTGTGGCTAGAAAAGTAATCCATAAAGTAACTAATTGCATTTAACTAGAAATTCACATTGAGCTCAATGTTGCATTGTGTTTGAAATTGTGTTGCCCATTGCAACAACTGTAACTACTGTACTTAAAAAGTCTATTGCCTATTTGCAAAGTATTTAAACTAAAGTAATTCATTCGGAGAAAGTATATTTTGTAATGTAATGTATAATGTAATTACAATGTAATTTAAAAAATAAAATATCTAGAAATAAATAGTTTAAAAAAATGTTGTAAATCAGTATCAAAAAAATAAATATAACAATTAATACATTTAAAAATTGTCATTTACAAAACCTTTGAAATTCACTGAAAAAAACATAGGTTTCAGACACGTTATAGTTAGGAATTAGCATTTAAAAAACCTTTGAAATTCACCGAAAAAACCATAGGTTTCAGACACGTTATAGTTAGGAATTAGCATTTAAAAAACCTTTGAAATTCACTGAAAAAACCATAGGTTTCAGGCACATTATAGTTAGAAATTAGCATTTAAAAAACCTTAGAAATTCACTGAAAAAACCATAGGTTTTAGGGACAGTTATAGTTAGTTGGACATTGCACTCGTACAAAACCCGTGAAATTCCCCGTTATAATTAGTTCAGGTAACTATAACTCGCGCCCCCGCAATACACTGCTGATGACGTCACATATTACATCACTCATGACATGGTCAGTGACATCACTGATGACAACACTGATGACATCTCAAATGACATCACTGATGACATCACTGATGACATAATCCACGTGAAAATCTGATGCACCTCCTCACACTCTAATATAACCTTTGATACACCCACTGTAAAATACAGACTACCATTTTCGAAACCATCGACACACCAATACCAGTTACTACATGCGCACTCACTGATTCCTAGGTCTACACACACATCCACTCATTCACCCATACAATCACTCATACATGCAGTCACTCATCAATACAACACTATCATATGCACTCATACACCTATACAGACACTCACACACCGCCACTCATCCATGGAGTTACTCACACACCTAGTCATTCATGCAAATAATCAATCACACTCCCATTTACTCACCTATACAGATACTAACGCATACTTACTCTCTTATATAATCACTGATACAAGTACACACTCATCCATACAGCCACTCTCACAATCACTGACTCTCACGTATAGTCATTTATACTCCAACTCTCACATACACTGCCTTTTCCCTATGTAGTTAGTTGGACATGTACCACTGAGACATCCATTCACTCACCAACACACCCATACACACACTCACCCACCCATACAGCTGTTTCCACATGCACTCTTGAACCCATACACCCAGTGAATCAACCACTCACACATCTATGCGCAGTCACACACCTCCCACTCACCCACACACACACTCAGTCTCCCATACAAATTCTCAAGCAACCAATCAATAACCGATATACACACTCATGTAGCTACTCACCAACCCATGCATTCAGTAAGACACATTTAATCACTCACTTATACAGTCAGTCACGCACCTACTAAATCATCCATCCAGACACTTATACACCCACTCATTCTTCAATACACCTTGGCATATATATAAAACATATTTAAACTTTACAGAAACACACAGTCACTGGATGATGTCATCAGTGATGTCATCAGTGATGTCATTTGAGATGTCATCAGTAATGTCACTGACCATGTCATGAATGATGTAATATGTGACGTCATCAGCAGTGCATTGCGGGGGCGCGAGTTATAGTTAGCTGAACTAACTATAACGGGGATTTTCTCTGGTTTTGTACGAGTGAAATGTCCAACTAACTATAACGTCCCTGAAACCTGTGGTTTTTTCAGTGAATATATATATATATATATATATATATACATATGTATATATATATATACACATTAACTACAATTCAGAGTTGCAAGACTGGCAGACACGGTGCTTGATTAGCCAAGAGGAATTTCTGTACCTTAAAATTGACAACCCCACCACACCTGTACTATATCTCATCCCAAAAGTGCACAGAAATACAGTCAATCCTCCAGGACGCCCCATAATTTCTGCTATAGGGAGCGCCTTCGAACATACCTCCAAATATGTAAACTCGTTTTCAAACAATTTCGTCTGAACCCTTCCATCTTACATACAAGATACGGGTGACTTCCAAAGGAGAATTTATGATCTCCCTTAGGAAGATGATTTCCTGTTAATCACGATAGATGTTTCAACCCTGTATACTAGAATCAAGCAAGATGATGGTCTAATGGCTGTAAAACACTTTCTAGGTGCCAGAGCACTCAGGTTATGGCAGCACACTCAAATGCTACTAAAAATGATGGAGAGGTGCCTCAAGAGCAATTATTTTTTATTCAATGGTGAGCTCTTTCATCAAGTGTGCGGTACAGCGATGGGCACCTGCTTCGCCCCCAGCTATGCGAATCTGCTTATGGGGTGGTGGGAGGAGCAGGTGGTCCGAACAAAGTACCATGAAATATGGGACAATCATGCAATACACTGGTGTCGTTTTATTGATGACCTTTTTCTGGTCTGGAAGGGAACTGAGAGTGATGCCAGATGCTTTTTAGACCAGATAGAGGTCAACAACTTATATCTGCACTTTACAAGCAACATCAGTGCTCACAGTGTGAATTTTTTGGATCTGACAGTGTATGTGAAAAACAACAAACTTGAGACGAAGTTGTACAGAAAACCCACAGCAGGGAACACGTTACTGCATGCGACTAGTTTTCATCCTAGAAATTTAATTAAGAGCATTCCGTATGGAGAGAGCCTAAGAGTGAGACGAAACTGCAGTGAGAATGTAGAAATCAAAAAAGAGATCATGACCTTAAAAAATCAATTTAAAGCACAAGGCTATCCTGAAGACTGTGTGGATGGGGCAGTAATGAAAGCCAACAAACAGTCTAGAGAACAGTTGTTTTAAAAAAAAAGTAAAAAATGCAAAGAAAACGGTAAAAAGCAAGCTGAGGTTCCACATTTCAGGCTGATCACACCATATAGCAAACAACAAGCAAATATAAGAGGGATTTTAGGAAAATACTGGTACCTCATTAAGAATGACCCTATCTTGGGCAAAGTGGCACCACACACTCCACAAATACATCCAGGAGGGCAAAATCAATTAAACAAGTCCAAGTAAGTAACACCATGAAGGACACAAAAGCACAAACACAAACAACATGGTCGAGTAGGAAGCAAGGATTCTAAAATGCTCTAAATGCAAAGCTTGCCTTTGTGGCAAAAATACGGAGACATACACATCAGGCCTGTCAAGTAGAGCAAAAAAGATAAAAGGGAGATTCACATGTAAAACTGAATATGCAATTTATGTACTACAATGCCCATGTGGCCTTCAATATGTGGGAAGTACTATTCTTGAAGTGCATAAACGCATTCTACAGTACCTGCATGCCATTAAGAATGGGGACAGAACTTACCCAGTGGCACAACACTTTGAAACATGCTATAGCAAAACCTCGAAAGGTCTGACATATTTTGTCATAGACGCAGTTGCTCCAAGCATCAGGGGAGGAAACAGAGAGAAAAAGCTAAGAAAGCTAGAATCACAGTATATCATAGAGCTCGATACTAAAAGCCCAGGAGGCCTTAATATCAGAGAAGATTTACATACTCACCTGTAACTTGTGTACAACAGTATTATATTGCAATAAATCTCCCGTTTCCTTAAAAAGCTGATTTTAATAATTTTATATATCACAGAGCACGAATTTGAGCACTTTCTTTATGACTGGGGAGTATAAAAAGCAAAATATTTATGTACTGTGAGCACAATGCCCACTTGGGCTTAATCACACAACTGCGCAGAGGAATTCAGCATTATGCGATGATGTTGAATCTTCATAAGGACTAAATGTATGCTAATACTACATAAGTCAATGTATTTTAATATCTAGTATTTTGTGTATTAATACGAATACAACAGCACTGCAATGGAGTGCATTGGATATTTAACAAGAAGTATTATTTGTTACGTAATGCACTGTAAGAATGGGCATAATTTACATATTGAGGAATTATGTGAATAGCGTGACATATTTTAGCAGGTTAAAGCGCAATATGGCAAACCTGAAATAACGGTATTTTTTATCAACATTTAAATGAATTGATTCAAACAATTATGCTTTATTTGAACTAAACGAATATAGTTAATGTTGACAAACGCATAAAACTACCAGTCTTTCTTCACTATTGTTTAACACAGAGTACTGCACATGGTAAGAGGAATAGTCAAAAGACTGCTTGTAATGCCGCCTCGTCATTGGTGAGCAAGGCTGTGTACAGCTGAAATGCGAACAATGGTGGCCAGACAATAAAACATAAGAGTATCCACACGTGGCGTCGTCATCCTTGTTTCAAGGGAGAGGTGCCAGCTCCTGTGAGGTCTGCTGAGGCGACGCGCCCTTCGATCTGGAGAAATAGTGGCAGTTCACGAGAGAGCATAACGAAGGATACCTATATATATTCACTGAAAAAACCGCAGGTTTCAGGGACGTTATAGTTAGGCTGACATTTCACTCGTACAAAAGCAGAGAAATTCAGCCGTTATAGTTAGCTGAGCTAACTATAACTCGCACCCCCGCAATGCACTGCTGATGACATCACATATTACATCACTCATGACATGGTCAGTGATATCACTGATGACATCACTGATGACATCTCAAATGACATCACTGATGACATCAGTACAGGGCACATGAGTATTCAATAGTATATTTGAGGGGCTCTATAATACCTATATACATAAGACATGTCTGCCTGTGCAACTGAATGACAGAGCAGAACTGAGAACATTTAACCACCTATAGGAGAAGCTACCCAATTTTTAAGCTACCATCTTCAGATGCATAATACATGTGAGAATACATATACAAGTAGACATATATATCTCAGTCACAAGAGCACGCAGACCTTTAAACCTGACAGCTTGCACTTCCCACTTGTGTACAGAAAGAGGCGAGAGAAGTACAAAAAGAAGCAAGAGAAGTGCAGAAAAAACAAGAGAGGTGCAGAAAGAGTAACAAATGTGCAGAAAGAGACAATAGAAATGCAGAAAGAGGTAAGAGGGGTGCAGAAAGAGGCAAGAGAGGTGCAGAAAGAGGGAAGACGAGTGCAAAAAGAGGCAACAGGGGTGAAGAAAGAAGCAAGAGAGGTGCAGAAAGAAGCAAGAGAAGAGCAGAAAGAAGCAACAGAGGTGCAGAAAGATGCAAGAGAAGTGCAGAAAGAGGCAAGAGAGGTGCAGAAAGAGGCAAGAGAGGTACAGCAGAAAGAGGCAAGAGAGTTACAGAAAGAGGGAAGAGGGGTGCAGAAAGAGGCAAGAGGGGTGCAGAAAGAAGCAAGAGAAGTACAGAAAGAGGCAAGGAAACTGCAGAAAGAGGCAAGAGAGTTGCAGAAACAGGCAAAAGAGGTGCAGAAAGAGGGAACAGGGGTGCAGACAGAGGCAAGAGAGGTACAGAAAGAGTTAAGAGTGGTGCAGAAAGAGGCAAAAGGGGTAAAGAAATTTGCAAGAGAGGTGCAGAAAGAAGCAAGAGCAGTGCAGAAAGAATGAACAGAGGTGCACAAAGAGGCAAGAGGGGTGCAGAAAGAGGCAGAAGAAGTGCAGAAAGAAGCGAAAGAGGTGCAGAAAGAGGCAAGAGAACTGCAGGAAGAGGCAAGAGATGTGCAGAAAGAGGCAAGAGAGGTGCAGAAACAGGCAGGAGAGGTGCAGAAAGAGGGAACAGGGGTGCAAAAAGAAGCAAGAGTGGTACAGAAAGAGGGAAGAGGGTGTAGAAAGAGGCAAGAGGGGTGGAGAAAGAGGCAAGAGAGGTGCTAAACAGGCAAGAGAAGCGCAGAAAGAGGCAATAGAAGTGGTGAAAGAAGCAACAGAGGTGTAGAAAGAAGCTAGAGAAGTGATGAAAGAGACAAGAGAGTTGCAGAAAGACACAAGAGAGGTGCAGAAAAAAGCAAGAGAAGTGCAGAAAGAGGCGAGTGAGGTGCAGAAAAAGTCAGGAGAAGTGCAGAAACAGACAAGAGAGGGGTAGAAAGAGGTAAGTGAGGTACAAAAACAGGCAAGAGGGGTGCAGAAAGAGGCAAGAGAACCGCAGAAAGAGGCAAGAGAGTTGCAAAAAGAGGAAAGAGGGGTGTAGAAAGAAGAAAGAGGGGTGCAGAAAGAAGCAAGAGAGGTGCGGAAAAAAGCAAGAGAAGTGTAGAAAGAAGCAGCGGAGTTGTAAAAAGAGACAAGAGGGGTGCAGAAAGAGGAAAAAGAAGTGCAGAAAAAAGCAACAGAGGTGCAGACAGAGGCAAGAGAACTGCAGAAAGAGGCAAGAGAGTTGCAGAAACAGGTAAAAGAGGTGCATAAAGAGGGAACAGGGGTGCAGACAGAGGCAAGAGAGGTGCAGAAAGAAGCAATAGAGGTGCAGAAAGAAGCAATAGAGGTGCAGAATGAAGCAAGAGAAGTGCAGGAAGAAGCAACAGAGGTGCAGAAAGAGGCAAGAGGGGTGCAGAAAGAGGCAAGAGATGTGCACAAAGAGGGAAGAAGGGTGCAGAAAGAGGCAAGAGAGGTGCAGAAAGAAGCAATAAAAGTGCATAAATAAGCAACAGAGGTGCAGAAAGAGGCAAGAGAGGTGCAGAAATAGGCAGGAGAGGTGCAGAAAGAGGGAACAGGGGTGCAGAAAGAGCCAAGAGAGGTACAGAAAGAGGGAAGAGGGGTGCAGAAAGAGGCAAGAGGGGTGCAGAAGTGAGCAAGTGATGTGCAGAAAGAGGCAACAGAGGTGCAGAAAGAGGCAAGAGAAGGGCAGAAACAGGCAAGAGAAGTGCAGAAAGAGGCAACCGAAGTGCTGAAAGAAGCAACAGAGGTGTAGAAAGAAGTGAAGGAAGTGACCCTCTAGGGCCACTCAGGTTTTCTCACAACCACCTGCTATGCCTTCCCAAGAATGAAGAGTCGGTCAGACAGTAGAGAATACAAACTTGCATGTTTATTAGAAATGCTCTGCAGAGGAGTCCATCATGACTTGCACCCTAAGATGTCTGCCGAGGGACTGACTCCCCATCAGTCTACAGTGAGTAATCATTCTTCCCCAAGAGCCTCCAACCCCGCCCACCATGGAAAACTTCCGACCTGGGCCGAACATGAACAAAGGAGGCAAAGGGAGATGAGCCACCACCTGCCAGATGGGTCCATGTTATCAGAAACCCAAGGCCACTGCGCTGGGTCTCAGCGTCTCCTAACGTGGGAGCAGAACTACACACTCGGATAGGTATGTGAGAGCAGAATGGTCTCCTCATTAGCAAGTCGGAAAACAACCTTGGACAGAAAGAAAAAATAATAACGAAATACAGTGTTCTGCTGAGGCAAGCATTACGAGCCATGAGGCCTAACTCAGGCACAGTCTAAGCAGCCTAATAAGGATTGCGAAAAACAAAATGGAGTCACACTCGCTAACTGAAGCCTGCACATTACGGGGATAACTCAGTGAGTTGCATAACGTGAATACAACTGGCATCTATTTAGCCACACATTGCTAACCTAATATAACGTGAAAAGAGTGCGTTGCAGGGATGGGAATTTGAAACCTAACAGACCCTCCTTTTAGCATGGGTGGCTAAATGCTTTATTTGCTATCCGGTAGGGCCTTTGCAATTCTAAGGGGAAGGAAGAAATTGCATAGTCACTCATGTTACAAGGGAAAAATAAGCAACACATGAGCATTGAAATCACCTAATACTCAAAGATGCCCTCATCTATGAGCATCAGATCCTGAATTTCCTGCATCATCATAGCAGAAATCTTGTTATCACTTCTTGGCAATGTAGGAGTAGGGGTAAGTTTACTCATACAATAGGTGCAACAGGCTGGAAGGCAGTTAATGCATAAGCAACAGGTAAAGATGACTCCTGCGATGGCTATTAGGACAATTAATATCTTCCAACCCCATGATGTCACCAGACCCCAGAGCCACCCTGTGAGAGACCATGAACCATTATCCTGATGGATATCTGAGGCAAGTCTGTGTAAGTTCTGTATTGCGGAATACACAGTAGGGGCACTATCAGGGATGTACACACAGAAGCTGCTGCCGATGACGTGACAGGCTCCACCCCTATCAGCCAGAATGACGTCTAAAACCATCCGGTTTTGAAGAGAAACGAGCCTCGTAGCCTGAAGCTCAACTGTAATGTTAGTCAGTATACCAGCAGTAGTATTAATACCTTCCTCAACTACCCTAGCAAGGCGACGAATATTACGACTATTGAACATGGGACCCCAGAACGGCAGAATGCCCTTCATTATGTCAGTAAATTGCTGCAAGGATGTATCTGTTTGATCAATATCGTCTGGATTGACAACTCTCCTAACTCAGGGTGCTGGGGCACTCATACGCTGCAAGCGATGAGTTTTGTGGTCATGGGAGTGGCTATATAGACAGGGGGAAGGAGGTAAGAAAGGTAGCACCACCCTGACCATCCCTCAGGGAGCCACACATAACCACGAATACCACAAACAAAATAAACATTAGGTGGTGGGATCAAGGGCGGACTTTTGGGTAGTCTCAATATGGAAGTGGTGTTGCATCTACTGTCTCCCACCGCTATGTCTCCCGCCCCTTGAACACAAAAAGGGGCCAATACGTCTACCACCGCCAGGGGTATGGGCTTATCTTCAGTGACATTGCGGACTTGAAAGGATTGTTAATAGTCAGATATATTGAACTGTGAAAACCTATCTCTATCCATCCCTGTTCTGTTTGCCTTTCTACCTCGATCTGCTGCTCTGAGGCAAGTGCTTAAGAACACTTGATCGAACCACCCATCTCCCGGGGAAACACCAGGTGGGGACCTATGCTGAGAGTGCACATTCATTGTCAGAGAACGGGAACTGGTACTTCTGCGTTCCAAGGAGTCTGGTTGGGAGAATGAGCGAATCAAGCTAAGTAATGTAAACCATCCCTCACAGCTACAAACATGAGATAGAGGCATAGGCAGCAGGTTCTCACTTCGATGCTTGACGGAAGGTAGCAAACCACACACCCAACATTTCGTTGTATTATAAACAGCATGCGTTTGATGCAACGTCTGAATAAAAACATTGTTCCTTTAGGACTTCCAGTGCTCTTCTTTGTGAGGCGCTAATGTACCAAAAATATGTTCAGGAGGGGCAGGTGTAGTACTGATCCAAGCATGCACAGGATATTTTTCTTCCAGGAAAAACAGCACCCCAAACACAAATATCAGAGAAAACTAAATTATTACCACAAACACTATTTTACTCTTAGTGGACCAAGAGGACCAAACAGGACCATCTGGAGTGGGACGCGGAGCCGCAAAGGGCTGCTCCTCATTAGGGATAGGACGACCAAAGGGATACATTTGGAAAACTTCAAGGGCAATTTATAGGTGTTAAAAGGGAAAGAAAAATTCACGGGCTAGAGCCACTTATTGCAACAACAGTACCAGAGGGCACAAGTCACCCAGCGTCCGTTTAGAGCCTCACCGGTAGGCTCCTATTGTTCATCAATGGCGGTGCTATGAAGCACTCCCACAGAGGAGCAGCACAGTCGCAGCCCTTGCAGCAAAGCAAATCCTTCTTCTTTCAGGATAGGGCACCCTCCCTCCTGGGCAAATACCCTCAACTATCCTGTCCAGTGTCCAAGGCAGTGCACCAGTGTTGTTCACCCTAATCTAGTACAGGCACCTTAGGCACAGCACCTGCGCCCTAAGCTCAAGTCCTTCCCTAACTCCTAGACTGTTCGGCTGGTGCACCGTCCTTCTTTCGGGGCCTCAAATTATACTATGTAACTCCAGGCACGGTTTCATCAACAAAAAGGGGCAGAAACTCCAGATCAGATGGGCATCGAGATTCAGATTCTGGTGTATCAGAGACGGTGTTATCCGGGGCGGCCCTTATCTCTGGTGGGATCGCCTCGGACAGAACTGCATCACTTTCTTTGTCCGTCTGCGCCCACCTCACCCGGGCGTCAGAGAAGGGAACGAAGCGTGGCACCTTCTCACACTCCTGATCATCAATGCCTTCGTTGACCCAACGGTCGTACGGGAGCGGGAGAGGCACCCGTTACACATGAGATGTATGGATCCAGTGCTTTCTGCCGTCCACCTTTACAGTCGTTCTAGTGGCGAGAAGTACGATGACTGGCCCCTTCCACCTTGGCTCCAGGCTTCTTTTTCGTTGGAAGTTCTTAATCATCACATAGTCGCCGGGCTGTATGTAATGCCCGGGCCCCTCTGGTACAGGCCGCAATGTGGCTTGTATCTGTTGATGAAGAGAACGAAAATCTTTAGACAATTCATACAGGTAGTCTACAAGCAGGGGGTACTCTATCTCGGAAAAGCGCTTGGGTACGGGGATGCCCCAAACATTAGCAGGGTGTCCGAAGACCACCTCGTAAGGGGACACCCCTGTTCTAGAATGCGCTGTCACTCTGGTAGATAATAAAGCCAAGGGTAATGCATCTGGCCATCTCAGTCCTGTGCTTTCTTGAATCTTTGCCAATTTCAGCTTGAGAGTACCATTGTACTTCTCAACCAGGCCTGCTGACTGGGGGTGATTCGCTGCTTGAAACTTCTGTTTAATATGTAAACCTGTGCACACCAATTCAATGACTTTTGCATTGAAGTGACTTCCGTTGTCACTCAAGATCACGCGTTGCAACCCATGGCGCGGTAAGTACTCTTTTAGAAGTGCCTTCGCCGTCGCCATAGCTGTATTCCCTTTAGTGGGGTAAGCCTCAATCCATTTACTGAATACGCAGATCACTACTAGCACATACTTCAGGTTATTAACTTGTTCCATTTCGATGAAATCCATCTGGAGAACCTCGAAAGGAAAGGAAGGCGGTGCAAAATTACCAGCGGGTGTAGGGGTACCTTTCCCAGGGTTATGCTTCAGACAAATGATGCAATGCTTCACTAGATGCATGGCTGTCTTAGCGATATTATCATTCTGCCATACTGGGTCCAGCAACTTGCATATTCCTTTGGCACTAATGTGCGCCGGGCCATGGGCCATGGTCACAAAAGGGAGCACATATGAATTAGGCAGCAACCATCGCTGCTTCCCTGACAAGTCAGTCCAACACCCATCCTCATCCAAGCGACCTGTTCTCTCCTCCCACATCGCTAATTCATCTAAAGTCGCCTCACCCTGGATTTCCCTGACATTCTCCAATGTGTCCTCGAACATTCCATTGTCTGGGACCCACCTAGCGGGACCTGCCACCAACATCTTTGTCATCTTTGATCAAGCTGTCTCCTTAGCTGTCTGGTCTGCGAAAGCATTTCCCCTCCCCACATCATCTGTAATAGCCTTATGAGCGCTACATTTCACTATTGATAACTTACTGGGAAGTGTCAATGCGGACAGCAATCTATGTATCAATGGCCCGTTCTGAATCCGCAATCCATGCGAAGTCAAGAACCCTCTCTCCACCCAGAGACGCCTAAAATTATGGGCCACCCCAAAGGCGTACTGGCTGTCGGTGTAGATATTAACAGCCAGTCCCTCACTTAACTCACAAGCCCTGAGGAGGGCAACCAACTCTGCAGCTTGGGCCGATTGGTGTGGGATACGGGATGTCTCAACTACAGTGTGTAACGTTGTTATTGCATAGGCTGCAGTGGTGGTGCCATCTGGTAACTTGAAACAAGAGCCATCAACATATAGTTCCCCTTGGGGGTCAGATAAGGGAACGTCAGTCAGGTCTACCCATCCCTTCGTTTCTTCCTCAGTCCGAAATAAACAATCATGGACATCGTTGTCCTTTTCTTCCGAAGGGAGGGGTAGTAACGTGGCTGGAATCAGAGTAGCACATCTTTTGATGGTAATGTGCGGAGCAAACAGGGTCAGTTCATAGCCAGTCAGACGTGCACTAGTAAGGTGCTGTGTCTTTGTCTTATTCAATAATGTATCCACAGCATGAGGTACCATGACTGTGAGGTCCGTGGCAAGAACGGGCCCTGCCGGTTGTCTGATGGAAACTGCCACTGCCGCGGCAGCCCTTAGACAGCTAGGGAGCGCTCTGGCGACATTATCAAGCATGGCAGAGAAGTAGGTGCAGGGTCTCTGCTTACCACCGAAACCCTGTGTTAGAACAGAAAGCGTGCAACTGTCCACCTCATGCACGTAGAGCACAAAAGGCTTCTGGTAATCAGGAGTACCAAGCACAGGAGCAGAGCAAAGCGCAGTCTTTAATTGCTCAAAAGCTTGCTGGCATGCAGGTGTCCAAGGCAGGGGTTCATGCACATCTTTGGTGGTCAGGTAAAGAAGGGGTTTTGTCAGTAGGGATTAGTTAGGGATCCAATGCCGACAATACGATGTTATCCCTATAAACGCGCGTACCTCGCTTTGGGTTTTAGGGACAGACATGTTAGTAATGGCAGCTATGCGCTCAGGTGTTAGTCTGCAACCCTCCTTCGACAGTAGGTGACCTAAATAGGTGACCTCCTGTCGACAATATTGAAATTTGGAAAGTGACACCTTGTGTCCATGGTGTGCCAGATGCAATAATAATTTAACTGTGGCGTCTTTGCAATCCATCCTCATTGTCTGAGGCCACAAGGAGGTCGTCAACATACTGCAGCAGCACATTACCAGGGGGAAGCTCCAAAGAATCCAATTGAGCTTTCAAGGCTTGGCTATAAATACTAGGGCTTTCAGTATAGCCTTGTGGAGCATGACAGAATCTAAAGCTCCGACCGGCTATTGCGAATCCAAACTGATATCTGCTATCTGTATGAATTGGTATGCTGAAGAAAGCATTTTTTAAGTCAATTACAGAGAAGAATTTTGCTGATGGGGGAATCGTTGTTAAGATCGCTGTAATGTCCGGAACCACAGGGTATTGGGGAACTACGATCTTATTAACCTCTCTGAGGTCTATCACAAAACGGTAAACGTCAGGGTGGGCATCAGAAGAATCCAAGGGTGCCTTTTTAAGAATAGGAAGAATAGGGCTATTACACACATTCGCTACAAGCTCTTCAACCACACCAGACTTAATCAAATCCTGTATTATTTGCAATAGGGCCTTTTCACCTGCCTGGGATATCTTGTACTGGGGAATACGGGGCAATTTAGCATTGTCTCTGATCTGTATAGAAACTGGCGGGATCTGGAGTAACCCCACATCCGTGTCTCCTGTAGCCCATAACGTACGTGGCACATCTCTAAACTCAGCTGGAAGGGGGGCATCCTTCGCAAAGCATCGTTGGCACAGGCTACCTGCGGTCCAATAGTCATGTAAACACCGTCTGGAGAACAAAAAATTGTCGCATGCAACTTTTTTAACAAATCAAGTCCTAACAAATTTTCTCCACAATTAGACGTCAGTAAAAATGGTGAATCGACCGTAAAGGGGCCAATAGTCAAAGCAAGAGGTTTGGAAATGGGGCTAATGACCGGCACACCTGAGAAACCCACAGACACATTGTTTTGGCCAGACAGAGCTGCCCCCGGGACCAGTGAACGGGAAACAGAGCTATTCATAGCCCCCGTATCAACTAAAACAATTTCAGTAGTACCCTGTAAATCAGCAGTGACATAAGGTCCATTCTGATCTATAAGCACAGGAACTGGTCCCTCGCCCTGTCCTCGGCTGTCCTAGCTGTGAGATAATCCTGTCACTTCGTCCATGTCATAATCGTCATGATAGTACTGCCGTCCTCTGTGGTCGTCAAAATAATTCCCGCTCTGCCTATTGTGTGATGTATCCTCTGTCTGCATCCCCCCCTACCTCCTGTTTCTCGTCCGCGTCCTTGAAAACCTAGACCCTTTGGGGCCTCACCTTTCTGTAACAACTCCGGACACTCATTCCACCAATGTCCCTCCTGCTTGCAGTACGCACATTGATTGAGTCCGAGGGGCACGTTTGAAGCACCACCCCTGCCAGACCGGGGCGGCCGTTGGGCCGAACCCGAACATCTACCTCGTCCATTTCCCCTCGCAACTTGCTGCATCAATATCCTCGTCTTCAAATCCTTTGACTTTTTCTCCACCCTTTCCTTGTCCTCATTCTCTCTATGTTCGTAATATTGTGCCATACTCAATATCACGGACGGGGATGATGTTGTCCAAGTACTTTCCGAAGCCTGCAACCGTGTTGCAATCTCGGGAAGCAAGTTAGTGACAAATCTATTGACAAATAAACGAACACCACCCTCCTGCGACAGGTCCTGTCCACTAAAATCTAAAAACACCCCATCAAATCTAGTAAAGAAATCCGACACACTTTCATCCTTCTTCTGGCGACACGCAGTCAACTTATCCCAATCCACTCTTTTTGGCGGGATAAGTGAGTGCATGTATGTGATAATACGCCCTGGCAAAGAGAGGAGCTCCGCTTTCGGCTTGTCGCCGGCCTTACGCTCCTTATCCCAAGTCCTGATCTCATCCCATATTCCCCCCAACTCTAGTGCATGATCCTGCATATGGACTTGCCTCCATATGTCCACTGGTACCAACAGGCTGAAAAACAACTCTGTCAGCTAGCGTCATTACTGTGGAGGAGGCCGCCTCCGTCAATTCTTTATAATATGCAGTAGGGTTTTTCCGGGGGTCCGGCAGCTGGCTCTTTAAGGATAGGACCTCACTCCTTTTCCAAGGAGTATAGATCCATTGCTCCTGAAACCGAGCGTCGACCCGCTGTCTAATCACAGCATTGGTGGAATAGCGCAGTTCTGGAATTTCAGGGTGGTAAATGAGATGAACTTCCCTCATGGGATGTTGTGTCCCCATTGTCGGAACCTTCTGGAGCAATCTACCTCGGTAACCCACTAGTGTCGTTATATTGCAAAAAACCTCATTGGGAGCCATACCTGCAGCATATACCCTATCCCGTATGTCATATATTATTTGCGTTGCAACACCTTGAAAACACTGTTCCCACAACTCTATCAACATCGCTGACGTGTTTAAGGGCATGCTGCTGTATAAACGGCTCATAATCTTTCATCACACTCCACACATCCTCCACGCTATAGATCGGGAGCCGAGCCCACTGAGCTGCTTGATTTGCCACCATTTTCTTTTCCTCATCACCCACTGCAGAACGCACCAACACTTTATCCATCCGATCTCGCGCTGCTGCCCAGTTCACATCATGCACGCCACGCGCAGGAGTTTTGACATTCAACTGTGCCTGGTGTGTCACACTCACGGGGAAAGGAGCAGACGCAGAGACAGGTACCATCATGTAGAGGGACAGGGTGGTAGGGGTGAAAGGGGGAGTAGCAGTCGACACAGAACTGATAGACTGGGCAGGGGAGGTAACAGCACCCGCCCCAGTGACTGGTGTGAGTAGAAGAGAAGCAAGAGGGGCCGGGCCGAAGCGGTAGCGCCAGAAACAGGAATGCTAGAAGGGGCGGCACTAGGGGCCAAGGACTGAGAAGTCGGGACTGCCGGGCATATCCGTTCAGGGGCATAAGGAGGAGGAGGACGAGAATCCAATAGCTCTTCTACGAAATCATCACCTTCCTCTCTAGTAACATAGCAATTATCTGTCTGTAACCAAAACTTTCTGTCTGCACATTCTATACCCTTCTCTATCTTTCCTCTCTCATAGGCTACTGCTTTCTGTGTTATAGTTTGCGTCTGCCTCTTCCGGGCCTCTTTCTCTGCTCTCAGTCGTCGCTGCTTTGCTTCTTTCTGCCATACTCTTAGAGAGTCAAACATCGACTGTCTGCTCCTTCTAGCGAACAACTTGTCCTGCAAGAAGTTCAATTTCTGTTCATCAAACGAGCCAGTAAGTGGCCACTGTAACTCAGTATTGTCCCTCGTATATTTATGCCACAATGTGCTAAACATAACAGGGCCAAAACCATGTTTAACGTGTATGTCAAAATTTGGAGAACCCTCCGGAGGTGCAGGCTGGCTCTCTTCCAAACGAGCATCAGTAGTACAACATCGACATCCAAAACACCCCAATTTGCTGAAACAAGGCATCTTAATATAAGACACATGCACTGTCCCTAACGGACAAGTAGAACACCAACAATCAACAAACTAAGACAAGATAGAGTAACAAATATTAGTCACAAGGCCAAACAAAAACGGTCCAGGGACCACTCCCTACAGTCCGGGGACTGTATCAAATACAAGAAGACAGGCTCCAGCCTCAGACCGTTTCAAGCATTAGCCAAATTACCAGTTGGTCTGGCAGATTGTTTGCGGGCAGTCCCGGACCTTTTCAAGTGCGGGCCAAATTTCCAGGTGGTCCGGTGAACAGCTCACAAACACTCTGTGTCTTTCTCAAGGGTCCGCAGACCCAAAAAGTTCAAGACAAGACGGTCCGGAGACCGTACCAAGACACAGCCCGTCGACTCGTGTTGTTCAAGCAAGGCAGTTCAAAAACTGCAGACAAGACAGTCCGGAGACTGTATCAAGACACAGCCCGCAGGCTCATGCCGTCCAAGAATGGTGCCATTTTTCCAAAAATCAAATCACTCACCTGGTGCACACAGGTCGAGTCAAATTATTCTCCACTGCCGACTCTTAGGACCAAACGGTGAACTCCAAGGTTTCGCCTTCTCAGGACCCCAGCCGGTGACCACTAGACAAGGGGGCGCCTGATCAGCCGGGCGGGGCATCTGCGAGAACCAAGCTCGGTCTTGTGTGGGGTACCCCGATCCGCCCAACCGACCAAACGCACCCCCGACCCTACAACTCGATTACGGGCGAGTCGGATCACCTTGCGGGTTCCCTGTTCAGGCACCAACTGAAGGAAGTGGCCCTCTAGGGCCACTCAGGTTGTCTCACAACCACCTGCTATGCCTTCCCAAGAATGAAGAGTCGGTCAGACAGTAGAGAATACGAACTTACATGTTTATTAGAAATGCTCTGCAGAGGAGTCCATCATGACCTGCACCCTAAGATGTCTGCCGAGGGACTGACTCCCCAACAGTCTACAGTGAGTAATCATTCTTCCCCAAGAGCCTCCAACCCCGCCCACCATGGAAAACTACCGGCCTGGGCCGAACATGAACAAAGGAGGCACAGGGAGATGAGCTACCACCTGCCAGATGGGTACATGTTATCATAAACCCAAGGCCACTGCACTGGGTCTCAGCATCTCCTAACGTGGGAGCAGAACTACACACTCGGATAGGTATGTGAGAGCAGAATGGTCTCCTTATTAGCAAGTCGGAAAACAACCTTGGACAGAAAGAAAAAATAATAACGAAATACAGTGTTCTGCTGAGGGAAGCATTACGAGCCATGAGGCCTAACTCAGGCACAGTCTAAGCAGCCTAATAAGGATTGCGAAAAATAAAATGGAGTCACACTTGCTTACTGAAGCCTTCACATTACGGGGATAACTCAGTGAGTTGCATAACGTGAATACAACTGGCATCTATTTAGCCACACATTGCTAACCTAATATAACGTGAAAAGAGTGCGTTGCAGGGATGGGAATTTAAAACCTAACAGAAGCAAGAGAGAGAGGTGCAGAAAGAGGCAAGTGAGGTGCAGAAATAGGCAAGATGGGTGCAGAAAGAGGCAAGAGAAGTGCAGAAAGAAGCATCAGAGGTGCAGAAAGAGGCAAGAGAACTGTAGAAAGAGGCAAGAGACATGCGGAAAGAGGTAAGAGGGGTGCAGAAAGAGGCAAGAGGGGTGCAGAAAGAAGCAAGAGAGGTACAGAAAAAAGCAAGAGCAGTGCAGAAAGAACCAACGGAGGTGTAGAAAGAGGCAAGGGGTGTGCAAAAAGAGGCAAGAGAAATGCAGAAAGAAGCAACAGAGCTGCAGAAAGAGGCAAGAGAACTGCAGAAAGAGGCAAGAGAGTTGCAGAAACAGCCAAAAGAGGTGCAAAAAGAGGGAACACGGGTGCAGACAGAGGCAACAGAGGTGCAGAAAGAGGCAAGAGGGGTGCAGAAAGAGGCAAGAGAAGTGCAAAAAGAAGGGAGGTGCAGAAAGTGGAAGAGATGTGCAGAAAGAGGAAAGAGTAGTGCAGAAAAAGGAGGCAAGGTACACAAAGAAGCAAGAGAAATACAGAAAGAGGCAAGAGAAGTGCAGAAAGAAGCAACAGAGGTACAGAAAGAGGCAAGAGGGGTGCAGAAAGAGGTAAGAGAAGTGCAGAAAGAAGGGAGGTGCAGAAAGTGGAAGAGATGTGCAGAAACAGGCAAGAGTAGTGCAGAAAAAGGAAGAAAGGTGCACAAAGGAGCAAGAGAAATGCAGAAAGAGGCGAGAGAGGCGCAGAAAGAAGCAAGAGTGGTTTGCGCACCATTAGTACCAATTTAACACCCACATTTAGCAATAAATAACAGGTGACCATTCCAGGTTTGCAAAGGGCCTTCCACCACACTGTAACACTTGTAGCTGCATTTCTGGTAACGTTTGAGCCAGAAACAAGTGTTTTTTTGTTCAAATCTGCAGATTATGCAGCTGATGATGGATTATGTGTCAAATGCGGAAAATGTCTAATTATGCGAAAACCTGTGCAGCCGAACAGTCGCATAATTCCAGTGGTTCTGCTCATACCTCTGACTTGGTCCTGAAGTGCTCCTCAGTGGTTCCTTTTTTGTCTCATTGAGTTTATAGTTTAGCTTCTATGGAAATGAGGGAGACTAAACCTGAGGTTACCACTCCACAACACAGACTACCATCCCACATAATTACTCTCCATAACACATAGTCCCACTTTACATATTTCCTATACACTAAATACCACATACATTCTATCCACATAATTTCACTGCACAACATACCACATAATTCCACTACACATAACGTACATCCACTCCACTCCAAAAAACATTAGTAAAAAACTGTTACATTTACAATGCCAATAGCCCTAACGTTCGCAAATGTGAGACCAATTACATTGCAAATGCTTCTTTAACTAGTAGTCGCGTTTGCAGAGAGGTCGAGAAAGGGGGCTGGGCCTCAGGCCAGCGCTCAGGAATTCCGCTGCGTAGGGCTTACAGGAGGTACCAGGACAGGTTCTTGGCCCCCAAAGTCCCTCAGGAGTAAAGTGGACTTCATCCCCCAACCAGTAGTTTGCCAGGATGTGTGTTTGCAGAGTGGTGGAGAAAGGGGGGCGTGGCCTCTGAAGACCTCTTAGCAATCCTGCTGTGTGGGACTTACAGAAGGTAACAGGAGGGGTAGTTGGCCACCAAGGACATCCTTAGTGGCCAGCTACCCCTCCTATTATCTCCAGTAAGTCCCACACAGCAGGATTGGTAAGTTCTCCTAGCAGGCCATGCTCCCTTTGCCCACCACTCTGCAAACGCGCTACCTGGCACGCTCTTGGATGGAATTAAAGTCCCCTTCCCTGCTGGGGGCCCTTGGGGCCAACTAGCCTACCTGTTACCTCCAGTAAGCCCCAGACAGTGGGATTGTTGAGAGGTGGACACAGGCCGTGCCCCCTTTCTCCACTACTCTGCAAACGTGCCTCCTGGCGCGCTCTTAGTTGGGGGATGAAGTCCCCTTGCCTCCTGAGGGTCCCTGGGGGCCAACTAGCCCTCCTTTTATCTCTAGTAAGCCCTACACAGCTGGGTTGCTGAGAGTGGTCAGAGGCCACGCCCCTTTTTTACACCACTCTGCAAACGCGCCTCCTGGTGCACTGCTGCTTGGGGGATGAAGTCCACTTTCGAATGAGGTCCTCAGGACACAAGAGGACCTCATCGCCCCACCAGCAGTGCACCAAGAGGTGAGTTTTCAGAGTGGTGTAAAAAAGGCGTGGCCTCAGATCACCTCTCAGCAATCCCACTGTGTGGGGCTTACTGAAGGTACCTGGTGGACTAGTTGGCCCCTAAGGACCCTTAGGATTCAAGGGGACTTAATCCCCCAACACAGAAAGTGCCAGGAGGTGCGTTTGCAGAGTGGTGCCGGGTGTCGGCAGGGCCCCCAGTAAGTTGCCAGTTTCTTTTTTTTAAACATTTTTAGGAAGGGGCTGCGTGGCCCCCCTTTCCTTAACCCTTTTAGGCCCCGGGGACCTCATTCCCCGGGGCATGAGCCATTGCTTTTTTTAATTGAAAAGGGAGGGGGGCATGAGGCCCCCCTCCCGAGGCCTATTACGGCCCCGGGGACCCCATTCCCCGGGGCTAGGCCTTTCTTTATTTTAATATCTTTAGAGGGAAGGGGGCCGGGCGCCCCCCCTCCACAGGCCAATTTTGGCACCGTGGACCCCATCCCCCAGGGCCCGGCCATTTAAAAAAAAAATTAAATATTGTTTTAAGGAAGGGGGGCTGAGTGGCCCCCCTTCCATGGCCCAGTTTTGGCCCTGGGAACCCCATCCCTGGGGCCTACCCTTTTTTTAAAAAATTGGAGGGGGGCCATGCGGCCACCCTCCTGAGGCCGATGTAGCCCCGGGGACCCCATCTCCCGGGGCATGGCCAATCCTTTTTTTTTAAATTTAAAAGGAGGGGGCTCCCGGGCCATTTTTGACCCCGGGGACCACATCCCCCGGGGCCTGGCCTCACGTTGGGGACCGCGGGGGAGCCCCAGTGCCTCTGTAGTCCCTGCCGGCTCCCCGCCTCCTGCGGGAGCCGTCATTGCTTTTGGACAAGGGGAGCTGCTAACATGCAGCTCCCTTTGCCCAAAAGCATATCTGCTTCGGTTCATGGAAGCGAGAGCAGTTTTGCTGCTCTCGCTTCCATGAAGAGAAGCAGAAGTTTGCTATGGCAGGGCAGGAGCAGTGCTCCGCCCTGCCATAGCAAATTGCAATGTCCCGGGGGTGGGCACCCGGGACATTGCTGGAGCAGGCCCTGGGGGGGTGGCGCTCCCCAGGGCCATTGAGGGTTCCTGGAGGGGAGCCGTGTGGCCCCCTCCCATCAAGTTTGAAGCCCCAGAGAGGTGGTGGTCCCCGGGGCAGTGTGGGGGAGGGCAGAAGCTCCCCCACACTGGTTTTTAAAAATGTAATCCCCAGGGAGGTGGCGGTCCCTGGGGCTTGAGGGGCCTGTGAGGCCCCACCACACATAATAAAGGAATGCCCCGGGGAGGTGGCGGTCCCCAGGGCAGTTTGGGGTGCAGGAGCCCCTGACGCATTTTTTATAAAAAGCCCCGTGGAGGTGGCGGTCCCCAGGGCTGCCGGGGGCCGCGTGCCCCCCACACATTATTAACAAAGCCCAGGGGAGGTGGCAGTCCCCCGGAGCTGTGGGGGCCCCCACAGGCCCCCGCATAATAATTAACATAATAAAGGAATGCCCCGGGAAGGTGGCAGTCCCCAGGGCAGCATGGGGGGGCAGGACCCCCCCACCCATATTTTATAAAAAGCCCTGGGGAGGTGGCGGTCCCCGGGCTGCTGGGGGACTGCGTGCCCCCGCACATTATTAACAAAGCCCCGGGGAGGTGGTGGTCCCCGGGGCTGCAGGGGCCCCCGCGGGCCTCCGCATAAGAATTAACCATTGCCCCCGGGACCTGGCCCACCCAGGGGCTTAAAAGAAATGAAGTGCCGGAGACCACGCTTCATTTTAAAAAAAAAAATTCGGTGGGATTCCCGGACCCTAGGCGAATCCCGCCAAAAATGTTCTAAAAAATGCTTTTTTGGGCCCTCGGGGTCAGGCCTAGGGGTTCAGGGTTTTTCTACCCTGACCCCTTTTCTTCTTTTTTCACCTTTTTTCTTGTGACCCGGTTCCTGATGGCTGCCAACACTTCCTGGTTTGCAGTGTTGGCAGCCAATCAGAGTCAAGCTCGTGCTCGGGAGGGTTCGTGGATCCACCACGGTCACCAGATATCCATTTTTTTTATATATATGAATTGCTCAGGAATTACCAAATGGATTTACACCATTTAAAGCAAAGAGTGCACTCTGGACCAAGAGATACCTCTCTGCCAAATTTGGTGTAATTCCGTTCAGCAGTTCGTGCTGTAGCTGCGACAAAAGTTTCCTATGGAAATTAACATGGAGAAAATGCGTTTTGGGACCCCCCTTTTTTCTCGGCCCCCGCTTGACGAATCACTCCGAAACTTTCAAGACCGGAGCTGACCTAAGCGGGCCATTCGTTTTGAAAATTTTGCACAGATTCGTTAAACGGCGCCAAAGGTATTGGCAAAAAAAAAACGCTTTTTGAATAGAAACAAGGTCAGAACTATAACTACCTACTGGCGACCGCCAGTAGGTAATATTTATATATGCACACAAACATATTGGTGATGTAACTGCTCTTGATGTAAAGGAATCATCAGAGTAATAACTCAAGATGCAGTGCCTGTGATGTATTGCAATGTTGTTTCCATCGATGCAGTGACATAAAAAAAGCAACTTGTTTGGGAGAAAGAACCGGAGAGACTATGAGAGGCATAATAAGATAAGGACCAAGCAAGCAGTGCAAGTTGGTGCACAGATCCTGTGGACCACCTCAGAAATGTATTTGTGTGAGAAATGATATAGGACACATACTCATACAGTGAGAGTGGACTTTTGAGTGCATTTATTATTAGTTCCTACAGGAAATCCACTTGCCATTCCATATTAATGATCTCATGAACCAGATACTAAGATTGTCAATGCTTAATTTTGTAGTGGTTTGAAAATATTTGGGCAAAAAAAGGCACCTTGATTTAGCATGTAGGGCCTGATAAAATGGTTTTACTGATTCTGTATATATGGTGAAATGTCTTCATACATAAGGGCCATAGTGGCTAAAGTATTGGGTGTCAGACAAGGAGAACTGTGGTCTATTTTTTTTTCCTCGCCTTTACTTCCTCTCTCAGGGGCACATGCATCATTGGAAATTGCGGTCGCAAAGGGGCAGATTCGCAGAATCCTAAATGCAAAAATCGCTACTAAAGTAATCGCTAAATTTGCGATTACTTAAATTGCGATTGCATCTAGGGAATCTCAATTTGCGATCCCTCAAATGCAATGCAAGAAGCAATCTGAGATTGCGACTGTGCATTGAGGAATCGCAAATTACTGAGATTTTCAAGGGGATGGTAATTTGCGATTCCTTTGAAAAATGCACACAAGTGCATTTTTCAAAGCGCCATGTGGCGCACACACATGCCCTTAGGGCATGTGTGTGCCCCACATGTGCACACATGGCAATTTCGGGGGTGCATCAGGGTGGCCTTTTGGCACCCTTGCACCCTTGAAATTGCATGCGCAATTTGCGAGTACCTATTTGGTAATCGCAAATTGCGCATGCAATTCCCTGTCATTCCTGTGTACCTTTAGGCCCTTTAGAATTAATGGGAAGCAATTCCTTAATTGCGAGTCGCAATTTGCGAGTCGCAATTAAGGAATGTGTAGGAATCGCAATTTTTTTTGCAATTCCTACATGCATAAGCAATTGCAATTTCTGAACAATCGCAATTTAGGATTCGCAAATGCACATTTGGATGCATGTGGGGGTCAGTTCTTTGATTTTCAAATCTGCCAAACGTGGCATGACTAGTCACAGGATGGCCTCTATATTGAGAGCTAAATGGTGCCAATGTACACTTAAAAGAACATATGCGTTACAGGATTAAGGACAATGTGTAATATATTTATGTTTATATATTTATATATATGGTTTGCGAATGAGAATACAATTTATGATGAGACAAGAGTACTAATATGTCGCATCACAAATTCTATATTCGCAGGGAGTATCAAAACAATATGCCTAATGACTATTGATTAGGCAGTTTGCAATGTGGGCCCCATCATGTTTGGTAGTGAAAGCAGGAAAGGAGTCTCGCATGGCACAGCAGACCTCAGTGATTATATTTGCTTTCCCAAATGGGAAATATTTTTAATGCAGCCCATGTCAATTAAGGACATAGGTACTGCTTTACAAAATATTTCTCAATTGCGAAGACATTGGGAGGAGCAGGCTGCAGCGGCGGACTCTCCATTAGAGTGGAGGAGCATTGCCCCACTGCTGTCAGCGCAGCAAAGGTGAAAAATAAAATGGTAATAAAAATAATTTATCACCATTTTATTTTTCCCTTTCGCCAGCCAGCCATGTTTGCGGGCCAGGCCACTGCTTCTGATTGGCAGCAGGGGAGTGGTGCTCACTCCACCAGTATAGATTGTGCATGTCATTTTTGCCGGCTGTCTTGCGACGGCCAGGCTGACATGCACACTTTGAACAACTCCACCCAGCTGCCTTAGACAGCTAGGTGGAGAGCAGGTACAGGTCCCCAGTGCCTGCAGGAACATCGAGGCAGCATACTCCAGCCAATCCTGGTGCTGCTGTCATGCTGCTTAACATTATCAGCAACATAAGAGCAACATCTGGATTGGACTGGAGACGTCAATTACTACAGAGATCACCAGCGCTGAAGGACTGAAGGAGGAGGAAACCGGAGGAAGCAAGTTGGTAAGTACATTTTTATTTTCCATTTTTCTTTTTTTTATTTCGTTCCCACTGAAAATCACTGCCTTCCGCCTCAATGCCTTAGCTCTCAGCCATTATAAACACTGTTTATAGCAAGCCATGACTGACAGCTTTGGCGTTTACCTCACGCTGGTCAGTGGCAGTGGTTGTTTGGTTGCCCTACCAATTGTTTAGGGTAACAGCCGCCACTGGCAGGCAGTCTGGGCTGATGCTTCTTGCCCCTGAAGCTGCCACGCAATTTCCAAAGGGAAAGCTGTCCGATTTGCAAATCAGTAACCATGCCAACATGTAGGTCAGTAAATGATCAATGGCTAGTGAATAAGGGGGAACATCTCTTTCACTCTCCCTCTTAATTCTAGTCTAGAAAGTATCATAAAAGGTCTTCTGCTCGTAGTAAGAAGCCCTTTGGCTCCGGCAAACCCTGTTAATTTGTGAATCACGGGGTTGGCGACCATAAATTGACTTTGTACTTCTGGACCAAAATCATGAATATAACCTTATTCCAAAAAGCATCAACAGCAATATATACTGCTGGCTCTGTCAAGTCCACTTTTTAGTGCTGTAGAATGGTCAGCTGATATTCAGTATTTTTGAATAACTGTTTAGTAAGCACACTTTTGAAATGTGATTGTACTGGTGTGTCCTTATCCAAAGATAGATATGCCCACTTTGTTCATGTTCTTGTTTTGATAAATGTGCCTAGTCAAGACCACAATCAAAGGAAGTGATAAATACAGGCCTTCAGTTAACAGGAGAGAAATTAAAGGCCATGCAAAAGTACCAACACAAAGTTTAGCACACTCTGCACAAGAGAGAAAGCAGGGTCCCATTGTTAATAATCTTGCACTAACTCCTTGGGAGTTCTAAGTCAGAGAAAAATGCACTTGTGACTAGTAGTACCTGCGTTTGACTTTAAATACCAAAAGGGTTCATTTAAAGCATGGCAGATGTGGGACAGCCACTGTAAACCAATGACGTCCATATCCTCCAAACTTGTGGTTCTCCAAGACCTTTACAGATGGCGGAACTGCTTCATTTTTTTGAAGGTGGTACCTCTGCTTGCTCTCACTGGTGGCCCATATTCCACAAAGTCATCAATGTGAGAATGTCAGAAGACCCATCCTGTGTAGGGCAGACCTTCCACTGCTGATTGTCTCTGGCGAGGTACACCATGTGAGGAAATTGTGTCGTTGGCAGAAAAAATCAGCAATGATCACTGAAACTCGGAGCCCAGTAGGTCCATTACAATGTTTTTCATAGAAACAAATCCCCGCTGTTTGTCTTTGGTCTGTGAAAAGAATATAATGCCAAACAGGCAGCCAGAAATGGAGACTTGCCCATTTTTGGCATTTTTACCAGAAAAGCTCCTTCTTTATCTGCTCAAGCACTTTTGTTGACAATTTTCTGCCGAAACAGTGAGAAACTCGACATAGCAAGCAGGCTGCCGCAGGGCTGGCTGGGGTTGGACCTCCACCACCCTGGCAATTTGGCGTCTCTCCCGTGGAAACTCATGTTCCAAATATCCTGACCCAATTAATTAAACACTTTTACGAACAAGTAGTTCTTACATGTGAACCCATTTAACGAAATCTCTGTTGAGTCAATTAGTTTGACCGGTAGTCGTCATTGTTTGAAATGTACCACATGAAAAACACAGAGAAAGTGTGCAGTGCCATCCACCAGAAGCAGGGATTCATCTTTGCCAAAAGATTAGCGGTTCATTTTAATGGAAATTCCAGAGGTGACTCCCTGGGCCACCATTTCTACCAGTGACACCAAGACACTCTGGCTGTGGGCAACAACAATGTTCTCGAATATTGATCTAGAGCCCTTCACTTTAAATTGTTAAATTGTTAGAGTAACTGCTTACACAGCAATCACAAATCGTGTAAAAACACTTACCAGTGCTCTGTGGTCCTTGTGCTTCAAACTGTTGGCAAGTATGGTTAGGGTGTTTCAGATAGTGAGCAAAAAGTAATAACAAGAACAAGGATGGTGATGAGGAGATTCTGCCTACCATGAATGCTATCACCTTGATTAATCATTTTCATGGTCACAAATACTCCAATTTGGTGTTTGCAAAGGGTAAATGCTGTTTCTTAAATCCTAACCCCATTTTAGGAGTTGAAAAAACCTTTTTGACTCATAAAATGGGATTCTGAATGGATACTGGTACATTATCTGCAAGTGTCAGGCTTTTGTCATCTCAAATACCGAATCTGTATTTCATGTATCAATGCTTTGGGCCTGATTCACAGAACTAACTTACGTCAAAAACGTAAAGTTAGTACTTTTTAGTATTCACAGAATACACTTACTCATTTTGGTATTCACAGAATGAACTTACTCATTTCGGTATTCACAGAAGTTAGTAGTCCTAACTTTAGGACTCCTAAATGCCTTCTGTGAATACCGAAAGTCTTAAAGTTAGGATTTTTCTCAGTTTAGGAGTAGTAAAGTTAGGACTCCTAACTTTAGGATTCCTAAGTGCCTTCTGTGAATCCCGAAAGTCTTAAAGTTAGGATTTTTCTCAGTTTAGGAGTAGTAAAGTTAGATTTACTACTCCTAAACTGAGAAAATCCTAACTTAAGACTTTCGGTATTCACAGAAGGCATTTAGGAGTCCTAAAGTTAGGAGTCCTAACTTACTACTCCTAAACTGAGAAAATCCTAACTTTAAGACTTTCGGTATTCACAGAAGGCATTTAGGAGTCCTAAAGTTAGGACTACTAACTTCTGTGAATACCGAAATGAGTAAGTTCATTCTGTGAATACCAAAATGAGTAAGTGTATTCTGTGAATACCAAAAAGTACTAACTTTACATTTTTTACGTAAGTTAGTTCTGTGAATCAGGCCCTTTGTGTAGGGAGCTGGCTCTTTCTGTGGTATACCAATAACTAGGTATATAGTGTAAAGAGTCCGGAGATTATCTAGACGTGTAGAGGGCTCAATGTGAACCCAGAGTGCTCTATTTGTGGTAGTGTGTTCGAGCAGCCTTAGGCTTAACAGAGAGGAGTGTAAGACATTTGTTATGGCCACAGTGATTAATAAATGACACATGACTCAAAAAGAAGATCCACACTAATTTTAGAAAAATAAGCTTCTTTCAAAATGTATTTCAAGGCCAAGAACTACGTAAAAAGGCAAGTACATTCTTCAAGAAAAATACTTTTCTCTTCAAAAGTGGACACAGTGCAATTTTCAGTGCAGCAATGTTAACCTATGGGAGGAAAACAAGCATGCAGTTTTTCAGGTAAGTATACAACCTACAGCCTTGGTTTTCAGGATGAAGAATCAGCACCAGTGAAGTTTTAGGTAAGTATCAAATCTACACCTCCGTCTTCTTCGACAATAAAATTCAGGAAGTGTACAAATCATTCTCAGTTCCGTCAGAGACGGAGAAATGTGACAATAGGGAAGCACGAGTTACCGAACTGTCTCTTACGGAGTTTACCACTATCTCCCAACAGGACACCCTGGCAGAAATTTTGAGATGTAAGTCGGGGGCACCTGATGATCCTTGACCCCCTAAACTTTGGAATGTGATGGCTCACTCCCTGTCGCACACTCTGACGCGCATCTGGAACTCCTCCCTGACGTCCGGCACTTTTCCAGATATCTGGAAACATGCTACTCTCCTCCCGCTGAGGAAAAAAACGAATGGGGATCCTGGGGATCTGACCAATTACAGGCCCATCTGTTTGCTGCCAGCACCTGCAAAGATGTTGGAAAAATTGGTGCAGCGGCAACTGTCCAGCTTTATCGAGAGGGAGGGCATTTTACACAATACCCAATCTGGCTTTAGGTCGGGATTTAGTACAGAGACAGCCCTCCTGGAGGTGGCTGAGTTAGTTAGACAGGCGGCAGATTCAGGGGCATCCGCGATGTTGGTGCTCCTGGATCTGTCGGCAGCATTTGACACCGTCAACCACACCTTGCTGTCTGAGAGACTGCAGGAAATGGGCATTGGAGGCACGGTTCTGGCCTGGTTGAAATCCTACCTGGATAATCGCACACAGAAGGTTGCGCTCCAACCATTTCTGTCTAAGCCAAAACAGCTCTGGTGTGGAGTCCCCCAGGGGTCAGCACTGAGCCGTCTCTTGTTTAATCTGTACCTGGCTCCATTGTTCACCCTGATAGCCAACTGGGGGGTAAAAGCGATCTCCTATGCGGATGACACCCAGTTGGTCTTCACTTTTAAAGAGCAGACCGAGGTCACCTTTGAGAGTTTCAAGGGGTGCTTGAAAGACATTCCGTTGTGGATGAACAACAACAAACTTAAGCTCAACGCAGGAAAGACAGAGGTGCTGTTCTTCGGGAAAGAGCCACCCCCAGCTCCGGATCTCTGGTGGCCTATAGAAATGGGTCCCCCACCCTCCCAGGGCAGACTGTATAAAAAACCTGGGCATGAAGTGGGAGGCTGACCTCTCATTTTTGGCTCAGATACATCAGGTGACAGCTACTTGCTTCTGTAAACTGAGAAATTTGAAGATATTTCTGCATCTGCTGCCAGAGGAGTGCCGGAAAAGCATAGTACATGCCTTAGTGACATCTAGGCTGGACTATACAAACGGCCTTTACCTGGGTCAGCCTAAGTACCTGATTAAGCGCCTGCAGATGGTGCAAAATGCGGCTGCGAGACTGATCAGGCGAGTGCCTTTTCGCGAGCATGTGTCTCCACATCTAAAAGCGCTTCATTGGCTCCAAGTGGCCAAAAGAATCAAATTTAAGGCCTTGACGCTGGCATTCCGAGCCATGCATGGTAAATGTCCCAGCTACCTAAAACACAGACTGCGTGGATATAAGCAGTCCAGATCCTTGAGGTCCAATTCACAAAATTTACTTTGCATTCCCTGTTTCAAGAAGGCTCGAATGGGGGGCAGATCTTTTACGCTCGGTGCAGCAAGTCTGTGGAACTCCTTGCCTAGTAACTTCCCCACCATAGAAACAGAGACCCTCTTCAGGAAAATGGTTAAAACTTGGCTCTTTAGGGCAGATTAAAGGCCCGGGGGCATGACTTTTAGCTGTCCCTCGTTGCACTACTGTCCGCTTTAGCGCCAGGACACCTCTGTTTGAGGTAGCTGTCACGCTTTACAAGTGTCTGTATTATTATTATTATTATTATTACACCTCCAGCGGCCCTGGGGCGACTGGGTACAGGGTTCAAATTCGGAATCTGGCGCTAATGTTATCCAATAGAGAAAGTGGGTAATCGAGGAGATGCTACTCACAGGTGAGTAACATGGTTTGGTAACCCAGTCTCCGGGAGTTAAGGTAAGCACAAAGGGGGCCTCAAGGCAGCACCAAACATACACCCTCAGCGACACAGGGGCGTCCGGGTGCAGAGTGCCAACACAGCGTTGGGCACCCAATGCAAACCAAAGGGGGAGATTGGTTTTGAAGAAAGCCTGCAGGCCCAGGCCAGGAGGCTGAACCATTAAAACCCACAGCTGCCCAGGTAAGTAGAGATGTTAGGGGATGTAGGGACACTGTTGGACATGCTTCCCAAGGTCTAGGGGCTTTGGGTGCAGGAGCGTCTTTAGGCATGGGAAATGTCTTACTGGGCAGGTCGCGGTCAGGAGGAGTCTAAGAGTTGAGGCTGCAGGCGTCGAGGTGGAGTCTGGCAGGGATCAGCCTATGGTAGACTCTTGCTCCAAAGTGCTGGGGAAGCTTCACAAGATCAGTGGGCCACTTGGACTCGGGCTGTGGGTGTCAGGTGCAGTGGTGGGTCCGGCGGTAGTTTTACAGTTCCTCAGGGCAGAGGTCTATGTTCTTTAAAGTTGGTTTCTTCTGGGCAGGTCTGCTGTCCATGGGAGAGCTTGGTCTTTTTCAAAGACAGGGCATCCTCCCAAGGCTTTGGATGTCACTGGGCTGCAGGACGGGTCGTCTTTTGGTGTATGCTCATTGAGGGCTGCAGACAGGCTGATAGGGCAGGGGCCACAACAGTTGGTGATTGCAGACTTCTCTGCTGGTGCGACCCTGTAGTGTCCGGCTCTTCTTTTGTCGTCTGGAATCTCATTTCAGGTCCTGGGAGTGCCACCTAATTAATAGATTTAGTGCTGTTGCAGGGGAGTGACAGGTAGGGACCAAAGAGTCTCTCACCTGGGGTGTCTACACCGACTATTATGCCATCCTCCTGTGGGAGGGGGGCATAGCCATAACCCTGATTGGCTAAGTCCTACCATCTTCAAGATGGTGGGCACTGAAAAATGTGCTTCACTTTGCCTCCAACACCTGAGGGGTGGAGTTGATGAAGGGGGGGCACACCTCCTGTTCTCACTTAGGTTTTCCCGCAGGTTCTCCCGCCAAAAGTGGGAGTTTGAACTGGGGGCTGCTGTTAGACTTGGCATCTTTTGGCGTGTTTCCCCTGACTTTTTGCTTTCTGACCTCCCGGTTTTGACTCCGTTTTTGCTGGTGTAATGATTCTGCGCACTTTCCTCACTGCGGTCCAGTGGGAAAGTGCAAGTGCTCCTGTATAAAATGCGTTATGGATTGGTGTTTCCATGATTGGCCTATTTGGTTTATGTGTCAGTCCCTTGTAAAGTGCACTGCGAGAGCCAGGGCCTATAGACCAAATGCTGTTGGTGGGCTGCAGCACTGGATTGTGCCACCCACGCAAACAGCCCGTAAAGTGTAACTCGGGCCTGCCATCGCAGAGCCTGTGCGCAGCCTGGGGCTGCCATGACGACTTGGCAAGTGCACACACTTGCAAGTCCCTAAACCTTCCCTTTGCTACATGTTAGTCACCCCTAAGGTAGGCCCAAGGTACCCCTGTGGGCAGGGTGCGTTGTACGCGAAAGGTAGGACATGCCCGGGTGTGTGCGGCATGTCCTGATAGTGAATTACAGCCTAGTTCGTTTTTCACTATTGCAAGGCTACCTGTTCCCCCTAGGCCAGAACCGGCAGTTTGGATTATTACAGCTTATAATACTAACTGACCCCGGGAACATGGTAGAAATTCGAGTTTAGTATGCCTGGACTCAGAATGATAAAATGCATCTTTTAGTGAAGTTGGTTTTAACATTCTGTGTTTGAAAATACCACTTTTAGAAAGTGGGTATTTTCTTGTCTAACCATCCAAGCCTGCCTCTGCGAGGTTGTGTATTCCTTGTCTGGAGTGTGAGTGACAGGGGCTGGGGGATGCCAGGAGACAGGGTGAGTCAGCACAGGGCTGAATAGCAAGATCTACATGTAGATGGGTGGGAGGGGTCGCACCTGGGCCCTGAATAGGACAGTGCCTTCCCTCCACAATGCTGGCTCCACCTCCTGTGGTGCGTCTGATGTCCCTGGCCTGCTCACTGTAAGAAGGAACGGAGACTTGTCAACAAAGTGCTCCAGAACTGGTTTGGACTAGGCAAAGGCCTCTCTGCCTTCAGAGAACAAAGGAATTTGGGATATAAATATTGGGGCCCTGACCCCATGAATTTAGATCTCGCTGGAATCAAGGAACCTGCCAAGACGAAGAGCTGGAAGAGCTGCCAGGAGGAGTACTGCCCCTTTGCTGTGTTGTTGCTTTGTTGGGTTGGCCTGCAGCTGCTGCTTCTGCCTTGGGCAGTGAAAGGACTGGACTGAACTTTCTACAAACTTGTGCTGAGTATCTCCAAGGGCCAGGAACCGAGCTGGCCTCCTGTTAAGAAGTCTCAGGGACTACAAAGACTTCACAAGCCTCTGGGTACCGCTTCTGGAACGCTGTTTCAGTCGCCACAGAGGAAGGGAACCGCAACCAACTCCGTCAACCGAATCCATCCCTGGCCGGTGACCTGTTTGCACCGCAGACCGCATCGCCCCGCTTCGCATCGCATCGCAACCCTGGTCTCACCGTGGGCGACGTCCGACGCCGCCAACATTGAGCCGCTGCTTGCACCGTGACCTGTGGGCACCGCAGTTCGCATCGCATCGCTTCACTGGGCCAGCCGGACCAGACCGACGCTGTCGCTGCAACTGGCTCAAGAATCGAGACCGCACCGCATTTGGGGCACCGCTCGCACGTCTGCGACGCACCGCTCCGACTCGCACCGCTGTCCGACGCCAGCTCCCGCACTCCGGCTAGGTCGCCTGCATCGCAACCTGTCAGCACCGCATCGAGCATCGTCTCACCCTGCATCGCACGCCTTGGACTCACCGACTCCGTCTGCACGACGCTCATCGAGCCGCTGCCTGTACCGCATCGAGGGCCACCGCACCTTGCATCGCTCCGTCTTGCACCGCAACCACGACGAACGCCAACCGGCTCGTACCCTCCGTACCAGCCACAACGAGAAAGGTACTGTAACCGAGTCTGTCCACGACTCTGCTGGCCCGTATCGACGCGGTTGGCTGGAACTGTTAGACTCTGTGGTTCTCAGCATCACGGTAGGCTCGGACGGAGCTACCGACTCGTACGAACTTTGCTTTTGTGCTATTCCTGCAAAGAAGAAGTTAACGTATCAAGTATTCATTCGTAAAGTATAGTATTGTGGATTTTTGTCGTAATTGGTCTTGGCTTGAGTATATAAAATATTGGTTATTTTTCTAAACTGGTGTGGTGTCCGTTTGTAGTGCTTACACTGTATTACTGTTGGTTATGTGCAAATGCTTTACACACTGCCTCTGAATTAAGCCTGACTGCTCGTGCCAAGCTACCACGAGGGTGAGCAGGGGTTACTTCACGAGTGTAACAACCCTTACCCTGACTAGGAAGAAGGGTCCCTACTTGGACAAAGGTGCAAGCCCTTGCCAACTAGAGATCCCATTTCTAACATTGGTTGTCAGCGGTGAGGATAGGACTTGTGTTTGCACTTGACTTACAGTGATTGGTGTGCACTACTACCATATCGCAGACCATTACGTACCACATACTGGTTCTTTTTCTTTTGGCCTATTTTTGATCTTGCCAGTTTTCAACTCACGACTTTTGTCATGCCTGAATCAATTGCATCATCCGTTGCATCTCTGGAAGTTATCTTTGAGGAGGACAGGTTGGAATCCTACGCTGTAAAGGAGTTACGAGCGATTAGTAAAAATCTGAAAGTCCAAATTAAAGGCCTCACAAGGAAGGAGGAGCTACAGAAGGCGCTGAGGGCCTGGGTAGCAGCCAGGCATGCCAATGGGCAGCCTGGTGATCTCAGTGAGGAGGCGGAGGAGCCTATTTCCAGGGTGGATGTGCTTTTGGGTAGGGGGGAACCCGCCAGGTCAGGCAGCAGCAGTCTGTCCCCAGAGGAGCTGGAGGACAGGCGGGAGGCAAGGCAGTTTGAGCTGCAGAAGCTCAGGCTGGAGAGTGAGCGGGAGGAGAAGAGATTGGCCATAGAGGAGAGGAAGATGCTCTTAGAGCATGAGAGAGAACTGAAGGAGCTAGAACTTAGGAGTAAGTCAGGCTCAGATGGTGGCAGCAATTCGTCCAGAAAGGCAGACAGGATTGTGCACATTCCCAAGAACGTAGGCAAGGAGTTCAAGAAGGGGGATGACATACAAAGGTGGTTTCAGGGTTATGAGGCAGCCATACACATGAATGGGGTCCCTGAGGAGAATTGGGGAGCAGGATTGTGGCCACTTTTCCCGGAAGAAGCAAGGGATGCTCTGATAGCTTTGGGTAAGGGGTATCACCTCACCTATGCTGACATGAAGGATGCCCTTCTCACGAAGTATGGTCTTACTCCTGAAAAGTACAGGGATCAGTTCAGGTCCAGTAAGAAGTCTGATGCCAACACTTGGTTGGAATGTGTGGATGTGTTCTGCAGGTCGCTGGATGGTTGGGTAAAGGGCAGTAGTGTAACAGATTTTCAGGGGCTCTACAACTTGATTGCATGGGAGCACTTGTCTAGTCTATGTTTTGCAGATCTGCGCCAGCACCTAGTTGATAGTAAGCTAACTGACCCCAGGAAGCTTGCTATGGAAGCGGACCGCTGGGTGAGTACCAGGGTCCACAAGAAAGCGTTTGGGGAGACTCAGCCAAAGGTGGGCAGGGTCCCCAGCAGAAAGGTGGGGGGACAAGGGTAAAGCACAGGAGTTCTCTAAAGGGCCCCAAACTAGTACCCAGGGTAAAGGTTCCCAGCCCCCGGTGATAAGAAGAAAGGGGTCTCTACAGGGAAGCCTGTTGAGACCGGCCCCGCAAGTGTTATGCATGTGACCAGGTAGGTCACTTTAAGGGGGACCCCAAGTGCCCGAAGGGGACACAGCCACCCACCGGTGGACAGTCCAAAGTGTTGGCTAGTGTAGCGCTTGGGGAGGAGGGGTGCCCACAGGAGGGTGGGGATCCCGCAGAAATGACCCTTGTCTCACTAGGGGACAGTGAGATGGTCCCAGGAAACCAGGTGCCCCCTAACACAAAGAAATATAGCACCTGGGTGACCATTAACGGGAACAGGGTAGAGGCTCTCAGAGATACTGGAGCCAGTGTCCTCAGTCCGGTGTCACCTGGTGTCTGAGAAGCAAGTAGTCCCAGGAGCATTCCACCAAGTAGTTGCTGTAGACAACTCAGAGCGCCAATGTATGGTGGCGCAGGTTCCCTTTGAATGGGGGGTCTCAGGTCCCTTGAGGGGGGTTGTGAGCCCTACCATGCCTGTAGATTGTCTGCTAGGAAACGACCTGGAGCAGTCCTCGTGGAAGGAGGTTGAGCTCAGGTCGCACTTGGAGATGCTTGGGTTGCCAGAGTGGGCATGCGTGTCCACTCGGTCAATGGCAGCCAGAAAGGGTGATCAAAAGGACTTGGAGCCTGAAACAGTGGCCCAAGTCCCTGCCAAGAGAAAGGGCAGGGGCGCGGGAAACCGGCCCCCGAAGTTCCCACGGACCGGGAGGAGGCGGACCTCGAGGGGACGCCCGGTGCCTACAGGGGAGCAGGTAGCCGAACTGGGAGACATCTCTGAGCTGACCCATTGGCAGCAAGAAGGGGTCCCACCAGGGAGGAGTTCTGCAGGGAGCAGAACGAGTGCCCTACTCTGGAGGGTCTGCGGCGGCAGGCTGCAGACCAGGCAGCTGGTAATCAGTCCGGGTCACATTTGATCTACTGGGAGAGTGGTCTCCTATACAGTGAGCCTAAGGTTGCTGAGCCTGGGTCAGCCCGTGTGCTGGTGGTACCCCAGCGCTTCAGGACCTTCCTACTGGGTCTGGCTTATGACGTGCCTTTGGCAGGACATTTGGGGCAGGACAAGACCTTTGACAGGCTTGTCACCCACTTCTTTTGGCCCCAAATGCGAAGGCAGTCAGATGCACACTGTAGAGTCTTGCCAAACTTGCCAGGCAAGTGGTAAGAGTGGGAGGAAGGTCAAAGCTCCTCTCCAACCTTTTCCTGTTGTTGGTACACCCTTTGAAAGGGTAGGGATGGATATTGTGGGGCCACTGGATCCCAAGACAGCCATGGGCAACAGGTACATCCTGGTCTTGGTGGACCATGCCACCCGGTACCCGGAGGCAATCCCTCTCAGGACAACGACGGCGCCAGTGGTGGGCCGGGCGTTAATGGGGATCTTTTCCCGTGTGGGATTCCCCAGAGAGGTGGTTTCTGATAGGGGGACCAATTTCATATCGAAGTATATGACATCCCTGTGGAAGGAGTGTGGTGTAACCTACAAGTTCACCACTCCTTACCACCCACAAGGAAACGGTCTGGTGGAGAGATGCAACCAGACCTTGAAAGGCATGATCAAGGGTCTAACAGAACCCATGAGGCGTAAGTGGGACGTCCTCTTGCCATGCCTACTCTTTGCATACAGGGAGGTGCCTCAGAAGTCTCTTGGGTACAGCCCCTTTGAGCTCCTGTATGGCCACCCTGTCAGAGGACCTCTGAGTTTGGTAAAGGAAGGCTGGGAGGCAGCTCCCAGGAAAACTCCCCAGGATGTATTTAGCTACATGCTGGCCTATAGAAACCAAACTGGCAGCTTCAGGAAACTCGCTCAGGCGAACCTAGAAGCAAGCCAGGAAGAAATGAAGAGATGGTATGACCAGAATGCCACTCTGGTCGAATTTCAACCTGGGCAGAAAGTGTGGGTCATGGCCCCAGTGGCACATTGTGCCTTGCAGGACAAGTGGACTGGGCCATATGAGGTAAAGGAGCGCAAAAGTGACGTCACCTACCTGGTGGATTTGCAGGCTCCAAGGAACCCTTTGAGGGTCCTTCACGTGAACCGCCTCAAGCCCCACTTCGAGAGGTCCGAAGTGAGTATGCTCTTGGCGACAGATGATGGGGTGGAAGAGGAGAGCAAGCCTCTCCCTGACCTCCTGTCTACCAAGGAGCATGATGGGTCAGTAGAGGGTGTGATCCTCTCCCCTACTCTGACTCAGGAGCAGCAGGGGGACTGTCGCCAGTTGTTGGGACAGTTCGCCCCACTGTTCTCTCTGACCCCCGGTGTTACTCACTGGTGTACCCATGACATGGACACCGGTGACAGCCATCCTGTGAAGCACAAGATTTACAGGTTGACTGACCGGATCAGAGCCAGCATCAAGGAGGAGGTCTCTAAGATGTTGGCGTTAGGGGTGATTGAGCCCTCCCACAGTCCTTGGGCCAGCCCAGTGGTCTTGGTCCCAAAGGCTGCGGCGCCCGGTGCCACTCCAGAACTCCGGTTTTGTGTGGACTACCATGGGCTCAATGCTGTCACCAGGACTGACGCGCACCCCATCCCCAGAGCTGATGAGCTCATTGATCGGTTGGGAGCTGCCCGGTTCCTCAGCACGTTTGATTTTACGTCTGGGTACTGGCAGATTGCCTTAACCGATGGGGCCAAGGAGAGATCAGCATTCTCAACCCCAGAAGGTCATTACCAATTCCGGGTGATGCCCTTTGGGTTGAAGAATGCCCCTGCCACCTTTCAGAGGTTGGTCAATCAGGTGTTGGCCGGGCTGGAGGATTTCAGTGCCGCCTACCTGGATGACATTGCTGTATTCAGTTCCAGCTGGGAAGAACATTTACAGCACCTCGAGAAAGTGTTGAGGGCTCTGCAAGGTGCAGGCCTCACGATCAAGGCCAGTAAGTGCCAGATCGGGCAGGGTTCTGTGGTGTACTTGGGACACCAGGTAGGAAGCGGCCAGGTGGCGCCACTACAACCCAAGATTGACACCATTCTGGCTTGGGAGCCCCCAAGACCCAGACAGAGGTGAGAGCCTTCTTAGGTCTCACCGGTTACTATAGGAGATTTGTTAAGGGCTATGGCACCATCGTTGCCCCCTTAACAGAGCTGACCTCTAAGAGGCAGCCCAGGAAAGTGATCTGGACTGAGTCCTGCCAGAAAGCTTTTGATGCCCTGAAGGCAGCCATGTGCACGGCGCCCGTGCTCAAGGCACCTGACTTCTCCAAAGAATTTGTCGTGCAGACTGACGCTTCAGAGCATGGTGTGGGAGCGGTGCTCTCACAACTGAACGAAGAGGGCCTGGATCAGCCTGTAGTCTTCCTTAGCAGGAGACTACTTCCCAGGGAACAGAGGTGGAGTGCCATAGAAAGGGAAGCTTTTGCTGTGGTCTGGGCACTGAAGAAGTTGAGACCATACCTGTTTGGGACTCACGTCCGGGTTCAGACAGACCACAGGCCCCTCAGATGGTTGATGCAAATGAGGGGTGAGAATCCAAAACTGCTGAGGTGGTCCATCTCCCTACAGGGAATGGACTTTACGGTGGAACACCGTCCTGGTACAGAACACGCCAACGCAGATGGTCTGTCCAGGTTCTTCCGCCTTAGTGAAGAGAACTCCAATGGGGTTGGGTAGTTCTCCCTACTTTCAGCTGGAGGGGACATGTGTTAGACTTGGCATCTTTTGGCGTGTTTCCCTGACTTTTTGCTTTCTGACCTCCCGGTTTTGACTCTGTTTTTGCTGGTGTAATGATTCTGCGCACTTTCCTCACTGCGGTCCAGTGGGAAAGTGCAAGTGCTCCTGTATAAAATGCGTTATGGATTGGTGTTTCCATGATTGGCCTATTTGGTTTATGTGTCAGTCCCTTGTAAAGTGCACTGCGAGTGGCAGGGCCTATAGACCAAATGCTGTTGGTGGGCTGCAGCACTGGATTGTGCCACCCACGCAAACAGCCCGTAAAGTGTAACTTGAGCCTGCCATCGCAGAGCCTGTGCGCAGCCTGGGGCTGCCATGACGACTTGGCAAGTGCACACACTTGCAAGTCCCTAAACCTTCCCTTTGCTACATGTTAGTCACCCCTAAGGTAGGCCCAAGGTACCCCTGTGGGCAGGGTGCGTTGTACGCGAAAGGTAGAACATGCCCGGGTGTGTGCGGCATGTCCTGATAGTGAATTACAGCCTAGTTCGTTTTTCACTATTGCAAGGCTACCTGTTCCCCCTAGGCCAGAACGGGCAGTTTGGATTATTACAGCTTATAATCCTAACTGACCCCGGAACATGGTAGAAATTCGAGTTTAGTATGCCTGGACTCAGAATGATAAAATGCATCTTTTAGTGAAGTTGGTTTTAACATTCTGTGTTTGAAAATACCACTTTTAGAAAGTGGGTATTTTCTTGTCTAACCATCCAAGCCTGCCTCTGCGAGGTTGTGTATTCCTTGTCTGGAGTGTGAGTGACAGGGGCTGGGGGATGCCAGGAGACAGGGTGAGTCAGCACAGGGCTGAATAGCAAGATCTACATGTAGATGGGTGGGAGGGGTCGCACCTGGGCCCTGAATAGGACAGTGCCTTCCCTCCACAATGCTGGCTCCACCTCCTGTGGTGCGTCTGATGTCCCTGGCCTGCTCACTGAAAGAAGGAACGGAGACTTGTCAACAAAGTGCTCCAGAACTGGTTTGGACTAGGCAAAGGCCTCTCTGCCTTCAGAGAACAAAGGAATTTGGGATATAAATATTGGGGCCCTGACCCCATGAATTTAGATCTCGCTGGAATCAAGGAACCTGCCAAGACGAAGAGCTGGAAGAGCTGCCAGGAGGAGTACTGCCCCTTTGCTGTGTTGTTGCTTTGTTGGGTTGGCCTGCAGCTGCTGCTTCTGCCTTGGGCAGTGAAAGGACTGGACTGAACTTTCTACAAACTTGTGCTGAGTATCTCCAAGGGCCAGGAACCGAGCTGGCCTCCTGTTAAGAAGTCTCAGGGACTACAAAGACTTCACAAGCCTCTGGGTACCGCTTCTGGAACGCTGTTTCAGTCGCCACAGAGGAAGGGAACCGCAACCGACTCCGTCAACCGAATCCATCCCTGGCCGGTGACCTGTTTGCACCGCAGACCGCATCGCCCCGCTTCGCATCGCAACCCTGGTCTCACCGTGGCGACGTCCGACGCCGCCAACATCGAGCCGCTGCTTGCACCGTGACCTGTGGGCACCGCAGTTCGCATCGCATCGCTTCACTGGGCCAGCCGGACCAGACCGACGCTGTCGCTGCAACTGGCTCAAGAATCGAGACCGCACCGCATTTGGGGCACCGCTCGCACGTCTGCGACGCACCGCTCCGACTCGCACCGCTGTCCGACGCCAGCTCCCGCACTCCGGCTAGGTCGCCTGCATCGCAACCTGTCAGCACCGCATCGAGCATCGTCTCACCCTGCATCGCACGCCTTGGACTCACCGTCTGCACGACGCTCATCGAGCCGCTGCCTGCACCGCATCGAGGGCCACCGCACCTTGCATCGCTCCGTCTTGCACCGCAACCACGACGAACGCCGACCGGCTCGTACCCTCCGAACCAGCCACAACGAGAAAGGTACTGTAACCGAGTCTGTCCACGACTCTGCTGGCCCGTATCGACGCGGTCGGCTGGAACTGTTAGACTCTGTGGTTCTCAGCATCACGGTAGGCTCGGACGGAGCTACCGACTCGTACGAACTTTGCTTTTGTGCTATTCCTGCAAAGAAGAAGTTAACGTATCAAGTATTCATTCGTAAAGTATAGTATTGTGGATTTTAGTCGTAATTGGTCTTGTCTTGAGTATATAAAATATTGGTTATTTTTCTAAACTGGTGTGGTGTCCGTTTGTAGTGCTTACACTGTATTACTGTTGGTTATGTGCAAATGCTTTACACACTGCCTCTGAATTAGGCCTGACTGCTCGTGCCAAGCTACCACGAGGGTGAGCAGGGGTTACTTCACGAGTGTAACAACCCTTACCCTGACTAGGAAGAAGGGTCCCTACTTGGACAAAGGTGCAAGCCCTTGCCAACTAGAGATCCCATTTCTAACAGCTGCCATCTGCTGCTAGCAGCAGAGGCTGGGGTTGCATTACAAAGGCGGCAAGGCCTTTGAAGCTTCCCTCTCAAGCACTGTGCTCATCCTGGGGGAGGAGGTGTAACACCTCCGCCCAGGATGGGCTTTGTTTCTGGCCTCAGAGAGCAGGGCCTCTTGGCCCAGGGGTCCAGAAACATGGCTGGTGGTGGCAGGCTGCCTAAAGCCAGTCAGACACCACACCAGGGATGGTAGGTTTTCAGGGGGCACCTCTGAGGTGCACTCTTAGTGCATGTTTCAATAAATAACACACTGGCATCAGTGTGGGTTTAATGAGAGAAGTTGTTTGGAATCAAACACTCATGGGTTCAGTAAAGCCAATATGATCCTGGGTAAGTCGAATTTCCGGCCCATGCACTCTCTATGGCTTTCATTGGCACTTACAATGTGAAGAATAGACTTAAATATTGTAGGGGCATATCTACTCATGCAGATATGCCCACACCTGAGATATAGTGCACCCTACCTTAGGGCTTGTAAGGGCTGCTAGAGAGGTGACTTAACTATACCTTAGGCAGTGCTGCTAGGCATGGCACACAGGCATGTCATGTCGACTTTGTCATTTTTCTCTGCACTAAGGCATGCAGGCTGCAGTGGCAGTTTGCATGGCCTTGGAAGGGGTCCCTAGGGGACCCTCTTCAGCCCCAATGCCCTCGCTACCATGGTACCATTTACTCTGGACTTACAGGGTCTGAAGTTGCCAATCAACTCTAGCACATGGGATCTGGTTGGCAGAGACCCTGTGCACTTTCAATCGAAACCACATAATTTTCCAGGCAAAAAGTGGGGGGCTAACCATGTCAAAAGATGCCCTTTCTCCCATTTTGCAACTGAAATTCAGTTGGAAAATACTGTAGATTTACAGACACCTTAATAGAGTGGTAAAGCATTCATAAAAGGGAAGGGGCCCATTTGTAAATGTAAGAAAAAAGGTTTGTTGAAGGGTAGTTGGTGGTCCAAGGGACGTCTGACAACTTTTATACAAACTTTAAAAAAAAGTTTGGTTTATTCAAAATCAATCTCAGACATGGTGCTCTACTGATCCCAGCAGGCCACCATTTCTGATATGGCCTCAGTCATAATTTGCAACCTACCTCATTATTATTCATGAGACAGAATGCAACACAGAATAATTCGAAACGGTAAGAATCAACCTATTAGTACATAGGTCGCCACTCAATTTTTTTTATTTGATTCAAAAATACTGGTTGCAAATTGCAAAGCATTATTTTGGGAGCAGTAAATATTACATCTTTTCTTTCTCGGTCCGTATGTCACTATTAGCCGAAGTAAGTTTCTGGTGTTGTAGGTAGGTTTTATGAGGCTTGGGCAGCTATTGCATGAGGTGCGTATGGGAGACATGCTTTATCCCACTAGAAGTGTGAGACTTATTAAAGAACACACTGTTGTGTGAGACGGAAATCAAAGCATTAACACGAGATGCAATCTCGCCAGTACTGAAAAGTTGCCCATATAACAATTATCACTGGCCTTCAATGTTTGCCCAGTACTGCACTGTTGCTCATTGATGCATAGCCAGCCCCCTTCTTTAAGATTTTGTTCTGGGAATATTTTCATCCACCTTCTACCTTGATTTTAAATGCAGCCTGTTGTTTTGATGAAAGCTGGACAAAACCCAGGTTGATTTTTGTGAAATGGGTTCCATGGAACTGCATGTGATCTAAACAAATAAATAACCAGCTCTGAAATCCGAAAGACTGTGCCTTTTTTTAGACAATAGGACTGCAGTTTGTCAATTCGTTGTCCTAGTGGCTCAATTCTGAGTATACCATTAATGCAGCCTGGCGCGTGCAATCTCAAGGGACTGATGGCCGAGAGCAGAGCGTCCGTTCCACGAGGAGTCAATCTGAAATCCCATTGCTACAATTCACAGTAATCTGGGTGACAAAAAGCAAATGTGAACACCTCCTCTAACAGGGGACTATGTAACTATTTCCTGATTGCTCTCTGAAAAGATGCCAGAGTTTCCCAGGCGTGCTGTCCTACCATAAAGGAGGGTTTGACCTTCTGGACCAAAATGTAGAGATAAAGGGGCAGATTTACAAGCCCCTTGCGCTGCCAGTACGTCACTTTTTGTGACGCACTGGCAGCGCATTTCCTACTCCATATTTACAAGGAGAGGAAAAGCCACCCTGCGTGGCTTTTCCTGTCCTGTAAATATGGCCCCTTACACGCATCATTTTGCGTGAAAGGGGCATTCCATGGGTGTTGCTGTGGGTGTTCCCACGCAACACTCATGGAACGAGACACATTTCCAGATTTCACGAGGATTCGTAAACCTGGAAATGCGTCAGTATGCTACGCCACCCTAGGGGTGGCGTAGCGAGCGCAACGAGGAGAAATGTTTTCATTTCTCCTCGTTTTTTTCCTCTTTCAATGCGTGCTGCATTCTACAGCACGTATTGAAAGAGGAAAATGCCTGTAGTGATTGTTTTTGTGCAGGAAGGTGCCCCTTCCTGCACAAAAACAATCTCCCCATGGCGCAAGCATCCTTGCACCATGGTGCAAGTGTGCCTGCGCCGGCGCATGGCAGCTGTTTGTGCGCCAGCGCAGGGGAGAGCACAGGAATGCGACATATCATTGTAAATATGTCGCATTCCTGTGCTCTGAAAGTGCAGCAGCGTGGCGCAGCCAAAAGGCTTGCTGTGCTGCGCTGTGGCACTTTCTTGTAGATCTGCCCCAAAGTCCCTCTGTGCAGGGAACCGAGACGTTGTTCATGTTTTAGCACATGGGGGCAGATTTACAAGGAAGTGACGCAGCGCGGCAACGCAAGCTTTGTCTGCGCCACGCTGCGGCACTTCCAAAGCACAGAAATGCGACATATTTACAATAATATGTCGCATTCCTCTGCTCTCCACTGCGCTGGCGCATAAACAGCTGCCATGCGCCGGCGCAGGCACCCTTGCACCATGGTGCAAGGATGCCTGCGTCATGGGGAGATTGTTTTTGTGCAGGAAGGGGCACCTTCCTGCACGAAAACAATCGCTACAGGCATTTCCCTCTTCCAATGTGTGCTGTAGAATGCAGCACGCATTGAAAGAGGAAAAAACGAGGAGAAATGAAAAAAATTCTCCTCGTTGAGCCTCTCTACGCATTCTAATGCATTTCCAGATTTACGATTCCTTGTAAATCTAGAAATGTGTCTTGTTCCATGGGTGTTGCGTGGGAAAACCCACCGCAACACCCATGGAACACCTCTTTCACGCACAGTGCTGCGTGTAAAGGGGCTGTATTTACAAGGACAGGAAAAGTCACGCAGGGTGGCTTTTCCTGTCCTTGTAAATATTGGGCAGAGAAATACGCCACCAGTACGTCACAAAAAGTGACGCACTGGCAGCGCAAGGGGCTTGTAAATCTGCCCCCCCCCCCCGGTGTGCAGACAGCAGTATAAGGCCCGCTGCCATCACTGTGGAGACGGGAAACAATGACAAATGATGTGCATGAAAACAGCACCCTGCACACGATAGCAGAGCTGCAGCATGAAGAAAAATAACTAATGCTTGCAAAGGAAATGTCTGAAACAGAAAGTGAGAGGTCGAAGCAAAACCTAGGGCCCTTATTCCAAGTGACTACTTTATACCAATTCGATCAATAATTGGAATTAGGGAACTCATCACGAATTGCAAGGTAAACGCAAAAAGTACCGGCTCTCATTTTGATTTCACCCGGAAAGTCGAGTTCACCCGTTAAAATCATTTGAAAAGTGTGGGGGAAACAGGCCCGGATTCCCGCTGTTATTCCTTATTTTTGAGTTATCAATTTAAAATGACCCGTTATCCCCAGTGGTACCCTGTTTTAGTACTTCCTGGAGCAGGAGTACAGATGCAGGAGTTCCACAAATGTCACAACAAGGTCAGCTCCCACATGTGATTCCATTGATATTAGATCACTGTTTCTGTCGTCTGTATGAGCATCACCTGTGCACAGTGGATTCTTCTACTTTCGAGCCATGTCCCAATTCCGGAAACACACTCCTTTTTGGTCTAGCCAAAGGATCCTCCTTCATAAAACTGAACTGTGTGGACTCACCGGATTATTGTTACTCTGTGGATCTGTTAATGATCCATGTCCATGATCGGGTGGAGGCACCGTGTAGGACATGCTCATCCATACACAGAGAGGTGAATGGACTCCATGGGAGCATTCCTTTGTGCTTCTTGGCCTTTTGAGGCTTGAACTTACAAGCAGCCAGTGTCCTGGCCTTCAGACTCAAGGGATTTGTTTTCACTAAACTTTATTGGCATTCTCATTAACACAATGACTGTATCACTTATTATCTGATTCATTGTACATGGCCAATGAGGTGACTCATGTGTGGTAGACAGACCCTCTAATTGGTGCTGGAAAGTAAAAACATTTTTTTCGTTTCCTAAATAAGTGTATGTCCTGTGCGCCAGACTCCCGAGGAAGACACACCTCTACAGCAGAAGGTGTTGCTATTTTGTCGTATTGTGCAGCAACCCTTTTATTTTTTTGTCTTGCTCTTGGTATTCCAGGGTTAGAATTTTTCCTTTCCTTGCTCTTTCTCAAAGTTGGTACCTGTAGTGTCTTCCTACAGGAACCACGCAGAGACCGGTAAGTGATCAAGTATTCGTATTCTTTATTCCTGTTTCTTGCACGCGCTCACAGGCACGTCTCGTCCCCTGCACTCGCAGTCGCATGATGCCGTCCCCCACTCCCTGACCGGGAGTGTCCGTTTGCTGTCCCCTCTGGCCACAGGGTGCAGAGTCCTAGTGCCCCTTGCCCAGGACACAACAGTACCTTTGATTTGTCACCTTTGTCTGCCAGCTTGGCCTCTGTGAGGTGAGGAATTTAATGAAAGAATCTCCCAAGAGCGCTTGTCACACGACTCACTAATGGGGGCAGCTGTGTACACCATTAACTTAAGTTAGTCAGTGAATGGGGTTCTGACCAGGGTAATTTAAAGGTCTCATACTGCCACCCCTTTGTGTTCCTTCCGTGTGATGTCAGCTTATGTTGTGGGTTTATTTAACCCTGGTGAGATGGAAGGGTAACAATGTAAGCCTTTTTAGGGACCAGTGCAGTTCTGTCTCCCAGACAGAGGCTCGCTCTCATTGACTGAGGACCCTAACAAGGGTGAGAGGGGCTCGGCCAGTTAAGACTTGAAGTAAGTGTTTGCCATCTGGCTGTTGACACCTGGCATGAGCCAAGAGGTGGTTTGCAGTGAGTTACCATGCAGGAGCAATTCATGCATGCCACTGCTCTGTTTTTTTATGCTTTATGTGCATGATAATTTCTGTTTATCTAATACTCGGCACATGAATCATTGGGATGTAGTTATTATACAATTTAAAGGTACATATGGGATCAACCTTGGCAGTATGACATGCTGAGTCAATCATGCTTAAACTTGAACCTGTGGGAAGTGTTCTTTTTTAGAGAGGATATTTATTTATGCTCTCACACTGCCAAGTCTGATATTCTTAAATGCTTTTTACACTACATATCAGAATGGATCAACAGGAGTCACTATATTGCCCTTATACCTGGTCCACCAGATAAGACAGTCCTAGTACGGCCGATGCCATTGTACGTATAAAGCTGTTTTGAAATGGAGGTGAAGTGTGAAAGTGCGAGACTTGGCGTATGCTAATTGTGTGATATTGTGGAGAAACAAGAAACGTTGTTGCTATTTACAAAGTTCTTTTTAAACAATTGTGGAAGGACAAAAACTGGGGGAGGATGTGGTCTAAGGGCTAGAGCGGTCGACCTCAAATGACCAGGCGCCCCCCGCGCCTAGGGGAGGGGCGCCCTTAGTAGCGCCACGTGGTGGACCCTCGATAAGGCAGAGAAAAGGGGATGGATAAGGAAGGGCTGAGGTGACATCATCGGGCGGCGCCATGAATTCCATGCAAGGTATTTAAGGCGGCGCCCGTCTGGTTTCGATCTCTTTGTCCCCTTGGACCTCGGCCTAGCTGCAGGAGCGTCGTCGAGCAACGAGGTTACCCGTCGGCGGTGGCGCAGAGCATGGCACGGGAGGTTTGAGGGGGCCCAGGCGTAGCGTGTCGCCCGCATTAGGGCTTTATATTAGAACGTTTTGAATAAACTCGCTTCGCGCCGAGAATAGCCGTAAAGGATTGCGGGGAGGCGTGGTGGTATATGGGTTAGTCAGGGAAACAGCTGCGATACACGGGAGAGGCGTTCTCGCTTTCAGAGCGGCGGCGATACTCTTAGAGCTGTTGGTTTTAAATAAACTCGCTTCGCGCCGTAAATAAGCAGTGGGGGACTGCGGGTGGCGCGGTGGTATATGGGGTTAACTTGCCGGAAAATCAGCCGCACATGTAGCGTTAGGATGGCATGTGCAGCGCGGGTGGTTAATAAAGGTTGTGGGCATTATTTATCGCAAGCTGGGGCTGTGTCTCTGGTCAAGCGGTAGGTGAGATTAGAAGCTGCGGGGATGAGGTCGAGCCTGTATGGGAGTGTGGCTCAATTATCAGTGCGTACCTTGCCTGAAAATGCAGCCGCACATGTAGCATTGGGATGTCAGTGCAGCGCGGGTGGTTAATAAAGGTTGTGGGCATTATTTATCGCAAGCTGGGGCTATGTCTCTGGTCAAGCAGTAGGTGAGATTAGAAGCCGCGGGTATGAGGTCGAGCCTGTATGGGAGTGGGGCTCAATTATCAGAGCGGTCGCCTTTGGCCCGGGAGACCCAGGTTCGAGCGGCAGCGTGGGCGGGAATAAGACCAATTAATAAGCCAGTATTTAACGATGTGTTTAATGTATTTAATAATGCCGTCGTTATTTTGTCAAAAGGTAATGCAGCTTTGGTACTATTATCGGGATCTGGGTTATTGGTGGCAATTTGGTGCAGCTGCCTTGCGGGTGAGAGGCTGTGCCCGTATTTTCAGGAGGTGGGGCTCCATTGATAGGGCAGTCGATTTCAACCCGGAGGAACCCGGGTTCGGCCAGCAATATGGGGCGCAATGGAAGGAGCGGTCGACGGATCAATGTGATCAGTTTAGCAGAGGCAAGGTCAGGCAGGCGCCCCCGTTTCCCGGGCGTCGGCCTTAGGTGCACACATTTAAATCATAGGCAAGGTCAGGCAGGCGCCCCCGTTTCCCGGGCGTCGGCCTTAGGTGCACACATTTAAATCATATCTAAGATATCGTTGGCCAATACAGCAACATGTGCTGATACGGATTAGGTAATTCAAACTCGAAGACACGACTTAAAGCGTATAATTAGCTTGGCAGTCGCAGTTGTTAAATACCTGCTGTTTTGCCATTTTTTCAGTTACGGAACAATTTTCTTTGGGGGAAGGTGTCTAGGAGTTAAGGTATTGTTTGTAACTTCGGCTACTGTCTCTGGGGAACGTATTTCATTTACTGATGCAATTACTGTATAACCGGAAGGGCATTGGTGCAAACGCAGTTAAGATTATCGCCGAGATAATAAAAAGCAATTTGTTAGACTTGCGTTACAAGAGCACTATTTTAGCTCAATTTGTTATCCCGACTACACTGTTTTGAATGCATGTTATGGGAGGAGCTGCGGCCTAGCTCATCCTAATTATGGGGTGATCTTTGTCCTCCAGGCCACAGTTACGAATATTATTTAATTTTCTTGAATAGAATGCTCGTTGTAAATGTATACAGGGGTCGTTGCCCTCGAGGCCCCAGTTACGATGTTGGTGGTAGTTCCTTAACTTCAATGCTTGTGGTAAGTGGAACTTGATTTGCTTTCCTACCACGTGCATGGGGGTGATTATAGCGCCTCATTGGAGTCCAGGTTTCCATGTCGGGGACGTGGAAGTGGAACAAGGGTAGCAAAGCGATTCACTTTTGAAATTGTTTTCTTTCAAGTTTTTTGAGCTAATTTGAAGAAAACGTTCATGGGAGTCAGTCCTGACTTGGCTTTTGGGAAGGGGGCAGTAGTGTTATGTAGTTGCATACCTACCACGCGCATGGAGATAATTAGAGCGCATCATTGGAGTCCATGTTTCCCAGTCGGGCCGAGGAAGTGGAACTAGGTTGGGGTCCAGGTGGAACAAGGGTGGCAAGGTGAATTGCTTGCAATGGTTTCTTTCAGGTTTTACGCTATTGTTAAACAAAGTTCATGGGAGTCAGTCCGGACTTGGCTTCGGGAAGGGAGCAGTAGTGTTGTTCCTTCACAGCTAACCTAGTGGGCCACGTGAAATGGGAGGAAAATACCGAGCTAGAATAGAGGAGAAAGTAAACAATTATTAGAGGGCACGTTAGTGGCCGAGCTAATGGCGAACAACCTTGACTTTCAGGCATAGGTAGTATTGATGCATGTTTGTGGGATTAAAAGGAGTTTTATTTGAGGCTCTGTGTTCATGCGGACACAATGGACCACAGTTTCCCCTGGATGACGGGTACTCTAAGTATGCGTAACTACATTGAAATCAACGGGGGCTGGGAACCAAAATCTGCGGTAGCGATCGGTATTAAATTACGGGAAGTGGAGTGACATTGAAGCAGATACGCACATGAGCAGTGTGGGGTTTTCGGTTTTCCTCGAGGAAACTGAGCATAGACCTTTCACTTCGGAAAGCACTCTGTCAACATAGGTGCTAACATATATCTTTTATGTATGGTTCTGACGGGGACAAAATATTCCAAATAACGTAGTCTGCGGTAATCGTAGTGACCCACCTGACCGTCTGGGGAAATAGTGCATACGGTTGGGTGGAAAATTACAGTAGTAGGGCGGTGTCTTGGCGTCCAGTGCCGTATGATTATTTAGTATACACCTGATTGGGGTCGTTTTCCAGCTGCTTAACTCGTTACTTGAAGGCGTGGGGGTTTTTTCCATTCCCCGCGGGGGTGTTTATGGTTTCGGGGACAATTCCGACAAAGGAAGCAGGCGTTCACATGTCCAGGGTTATAAATAGTTGGAACAGGGGCGCTTATCAATAGTTGGTATGGATTATGCATTTAGATAAAAGCAAAAAAGATTCTCGAGGTGCTGGTTCCGTCGGCAGGCCGGGTGTATTGGCGGATTAACACACCCATTCCTGGGGCCGGGGTTCGATCTCAGGGTCGCAGGTTCCCTTCTCGACAGGCACACGTAGCCTTTCATTGGCACGGAGGTTGACAAATAAGCACCATTCAGTGGGGGAAATAAGCATCTGTTATTCAGCGCCAAGATGCCTCTTTGGGGGCGCCAATGCACGGTGCTGATACAAGTCATGCTATGGGTCACAAATATCATTGGGCTGCGGCTACCTGGTAGTGATCGCCTTTTTTCGGCTGCAGCCCTCAGGCACAACACTTGCTCAGGGGGGTGACAGTGCACGGTGCAAATATAAGTCAAGCAATGTGTCACAAATATGATTTGACGGCCGCGACCTGGTAGTGACCCTTGCTGGTTGGGATGGTGGTTTTGAACGTTTTCCAACTCTTTGGTTGCAGCCCTCAGGCACAACACTTACTCGTTGATATGTTTAGGGTGCTCTCGTCCATGGGTTGGCCGTGTGGCGGGATAGCCCATCTGACATAATCCGTAGGTCATGTAGGGTATTGCTAAAAATTCAGTCCATATTGGGGTAGCTCTGCTGGAATAGCAATATATTTAGATGCAGAATTTTTCTTTGCCTTTCAAGTGACAGCAGTCTTTCGTAATGGAATAATGAGGTACAATATAAGTAATAAGGAGTAGGCCTAGGGAAAGAGATGCAGTTTAAAAGCTCATGCTACTAACGGGTGCGATTTATAGGTGACGGAGTGGGCCTTGCGAAGGAAATACATTTTGAAATCGCATCCTAATAATGGGTAGAGATGTGGTGGTGGTGGTTGGTAATACGCAGAGTTCCTCTGCCTTTTAAGGGTCACAAGACCTGAATGAGAATGGGGGCTGTGCAACACAATTAGCGTGGAGTGGGCCGTGGGTACTCCGCCGGCTCGGGAGGGGAGCTTTGTCGGCCAGCTACTGCCTTATTCATTACTAATTGTCGCCCTCCAGCGTAAAGGAGGGGCTACAGTAACAACTAGCATCCTTCAGGTGGGGCTACTTGGTGCAGTGATGGCTGTCGGTCACCACCACAAAGGAAAAGCTTGAACATTTGGGGCCAGGGTCCCACTTTTGGGGCATCAAAGCACGGAAAAGGGGGGGACGCGGTATTCTGATCGGCTTTCGTTCACTGCTAGAAGCACACGCCAGCGGTAAAAGAATGTGGGATACGGAGAGCAGTGTTTCAGTTGAGCCAGGGGTTGAAAGGGGGGCCCATCAGAACCCCCCTTTGGGGGCTAGAATAAGGAGAAGGCAGTACCTCCCATGGGGATGAAATTGGAAGAGTACGCCGGATAATGTATTGTAGAGGCGCAGCGGGACGACCTCAAACTATTCAGGGTTGGTAATTCGTTTGTTAACCTTCAGGTGCGGCAGCTGCCGGTTTCTGGGCACAACAATATTGTGCATATTACAGATTGACAGAGAGCCGGAGAATGGATGGACCGGAATCTGATAAGCTGATAAACTGATAAGCTATTAACATGGCCGCCGTAGTGTTGGCGACAGTGGGAAGAAGGTATTATTGCCTCTCACAATAAGGCGCTTAGTTTACGGCGGTTATGTTATTCATACCCTCAGCTCTCAATAGGTGCAAATGGGACAGCCGTCAAGTATGCTAGGGTTCGGTAGCGGAGATGGAGTAAGGAGTGTCCACAGTATTTCCTGAAATGGAGTGCTGCACGCGGCGGGGGGCGCCTATGGCAGAGTCAAGCTCTTGGCAGCACGGCCTTTTGATGGTGTGCTACCAATGATGAAATAGTCCACAAAATGACCGAGCATGGGTATCGAACATAATTGCTTTGGTCTTGGTAAGTCAGCACTTGGCATGTTTATGTCTATGGATGTCGGGCTGGGGGAGAGATGGCTGTCCTGCTGGTGGTCGGAGACTCCTTCTATGCGATGTTTGGGGGTGCAACTTTAGGGGGCTGCCCCAGGGTGCAAGTACCCCCATGGGCGAAGCACTAGGAAAATATTCTACATTCGACGCTATTGGTCCCAGGCAAAAGGGCAGGAGATCTGGGGTGCTATGTGTGGAGCACAGTCAGTGCCGGGGGGGGGGAGGGTGAGGGCGCCAGGGAGCTTCTCACCCTGTGGCGGAGCGCTGACAGGTAACAACAAAGGGGATGCACAACAATGAAGGTTCAGCCACTGGATGGACCCCAGGAGGGGGTAGGTTCCACGTGTACAGAGGGTAGGCGGGGAGGGGACTGGCCTGCTGGTGGTCCTGGACTCTACTGCCCTAACCCACAACGTATGGACTGAGTGGAATATTGGGGGGGGCTGCCTGTGTTCAGGTACCCCGGAGGGCCGGTGCGGTATGCAGTGCCTTGGTATTAAGTTGCGCCACTGTTTGCTGTAGTGCGCTGGGGCCTGCTGGCACAATGTACGCAGCGGAGGGGTGCTTGGTGGGCCGAGTCGGCCAAGTTCAAGTGTACGGCCAAGTTCAAGTGTACGGCCAAGTTCAAGTGTACGGCTAGGTTCAAATGTACGGCCAAGTTCAAGTGTATGGCCAAGTTCAAATGTATGGCCAAGTTAAAGTTGAAATGTAAGGCCTAATGTTTTGGACTGCCTTTCACATGTTGATGTCAATAAAATGTGATGCAGTGAATAATTCTGATATATCCAAGGAGGATACTTTTACTCTCGTAATGGTCTGTGATGAAGTACCTGGAGTGATGTGAATTAAAATAAAAGGCTACGCCCTTGACAACAGACCCTGATTCTGAGAATTTTTGGGCACAGCAGGGCGGTAAGGTGACGGAAGTTGGGGAGGAGGGAATGTCACGTTGTGCGCTCACTATGACCGGCGCACCCCGCGCCTAGGGGAGGGGCGCCCTTAGTAGCGCCACGTGGCGGACCCTCGATGAGGCAGAGAAAAGGGGATGGATAAGGAAGGGCTGAGGTGACATCATCGGGCGGCGCCATGAATTCCATGCAAGGTATTTAAGGCGGCGCCCGTCTGGTTTCGATCTCTTTGTCCCCTTGGAACTCGGCCTAGCTGCAGGAGCGTCGTCGACCACCCACCCACCCGGCAGAAGAGCAAGGCCTCGTGGAGTCGGGGCGGCGGAGCGCTGACAAGTAACAACAAAGGGGATGCACAGCAATGAAGGTTCAGCCACTGGATGGACCCCAGGAGGGGGTAGGTTCCACGTGTACAGAGGGTAGGTGGGGAGGGGACTGGCCTGCTGGTGGTCCTGGACTCTACTGCCCTAACCCACAACGTATGGACTGAGTGGAATATTGGGGGGGGCTGCCTGTGTTCAGGTACCCCAGAGGGCCTGTGCGGTATGCAGTGCCCTGATATTAAGTTGCGCCACTGTTTGCTGTAGTGCGTTGGGGCCTGCTGGCACAATGTACGCAGCGGAGGGGGTGCTTGGTGGGCCGAGTCGGCCAAGTTCAAGTGTACGGCCAAGTTCAAGTGTACGGCCAAGTTCAAGTGTATGGCCAAGTTCAAATGTACGGCCAAGTTCAAGTGTGTGGCCAAGTTCAAATGTATGGCCAAGTTAAAGTTGGAATGTAATGCCTAATGTTTTGGACTGCCTTTCACATGTTGATGTCAATAAAATGTGATGCAGTGAATAATTCTGATATATCCAAGGAGGATACTTTTGCTCTCGTAATGGTCTGTGATGAAGTACCTGGAGTGATGTGAATAAAAATAAAAGGCTACGCCCTTGACAACAGACCCTGATTCTGAGAATTTTTGGGTACAGCAGGGCGGTAAGGTGACGGAAGTTGGGGAGGAGGGAATGTCACGTTGTGCGCTCACTATGTAGAGAACTGGGTTTGAGTCTCGGCAACGACGCTCAACAACCTGTTATTCTGGGCAAATCACTTAATGTTCCCGTGCCTAACAAAAATGAATGTGTCCTTATGTAACGCAACTGGTGCTCATATAAAACGCTCTGATATCTTCGGGTCAAGTCGCGCTATATAAAACTTGGAAAAAAGAAATTTACTCGCAGACGTTGATATTTTATTTTGCGTGACAGAACAATTGAAAAATACTTTGGATTTCGTCTGAGAAGCTTCTTATACACATAAAGGAAAAAATCTGCCCATCTTAACTTCATCACACTGAAGAATTATGGATTTCAAACAGCTATGAAAGCAAACATATAGTTTTGCTCATCATTAATTTCAAGACTGATGAATTGTTTTTAGGTAAATCCTATTGTATGGCTCTATGTAGGATAAATTGCATAGCACAAATCGAGCTACATATCAGCAGGGCACTGTATACTGGCGAGGGGATGCAGAGCGTCATTATGTGGAAGGTTGGGATGCAAGAGGAAGGGTCACTGCAAGTTAGGGGGGCGGGGGGCATTCATGGGTGGCGACTACTGGTTGAGTGACAGCAGGTATACGGCTTAAGCTTGAAGGGCGTGGGAAGGGGGTAAGAATGCCAAGATTGTGTCCTGTAGGCGAGAGTAAACACTGCAAGAAGTTTTCTTTAAATGATTTTGAGCTCTTTTTTGTAGTGAGGAGGGATGGCTTTTGGTGGATTTTGAATGGGTTGTAAGTTACACCCTTGAAACATGGCTAAGAAGAAAGCTTGTCGTCTGACTATTTGCTTCCTGCACATGTGGCATAACGAAACCTAAGGGGGGCTCTGCAAAGATATTGGAGGGGGGGGACATGCTCTGGACCCACACAAGAGCTCTCAGGCCTTGGGCCAGCAGCCCATGCACAGTGCCAGAGGGGGCCCCCTGGAGTTCGGGGGCCCCCCACACTGTGGGGGCGGCAGGGGCTATTGTTTTGGCCTGGGCGGAAAACTACGCTACGCTCGCATAGTTTGCGTAGTTTGGACGACTATGCGCTACGCGAATTGAACGTAGCACAGTGCAAAAACGCGTAGCGTAGCGGGCATTTTTTGCTTGCTCGCGGTCCTCAACGTCAAGTTGACGACCGCAAGCGAGCAAAATGACATCCCGGCGAGACTTTTTCCTCGTTCGCGATCAGCAACATCAAGTTGCCGATCGTGAGCGTGGAAAATAAACCTCCCGGCGAGATTCTCAACGCGGGGAGGTCAGGTTTCTCATTGCGAGTGGTCGCGTATGCTCGCGACCGCTCGCGATAAGAAACTACCAGTCCGCGTTGAGAAAACTGCCGCTCAAGTACAAATCTACTCGAGCGGCAAAAAACGACCGCTTGCACTGTGCAAGATGCCGTTTGCAATGATTGCACAGTGCGGACAAGCATCCAGCACTGTGCAATCATTGCGAACAGCATTTCCTACCGCACTAAGCAAGTTCGCGTAGTGCTACGCATAGCTCGCGTAGTGCGAAGTGCACTTCGCTTAGCTACGCGTAGCGCTACTACGCGAACTACGCCCAGGGTTACTATTGTTATGCCACTGTCCTGCACTTGATGCATTCCAGTCTGACGATAATCCTGGACAACTTGCCAAGACCACTTGACACGTTTCTAATGATTTGGTCGATTAATAAATCTGCATTTCTGATATTTGCTTTTCCTCACAATGTGCCATATGTACTACTGCTAACGCTAGTTAGCGGCAGTTTTCTTACCGCTGTGTACCGCTGAAAACTATCGCCTTGTTAGCGACGTATGTACAAGACGTCGCTACATGGTGATAGCTTCAGGGATCAGGGGTGAAAACTGCTGCTAACATTAGCGTGATGGCGATAGGAATTCAGGCGTTAGCATGCGAAAACCAACGAAAGGCCCATTAGTGGCAAAAAAACGCACGTTAGTCAGCCCAACATGAGTTTTTTTGCCTCTACTGGAAAAAGTAGCCTATCAGTCGACCTCCAATAGAAAATAGGCAAAAAAGAACAATGAAATGCAGAATGGAGCAGCCAGGGCCAAGTGCAGCACACATCAACAACCCCCTCAAGCCACCCAACATCCAGGATGACCAGGATGAGAGCCTGGATGCCTCGCAGGACCTAAGTCTTGAGCCTGGATGCCTCGCTGGACCTGCGTCTGGAGCCTGGATGCCTTGCTGGACCTGCATCTGGAGCCTGGATGCCTCGCTGGACCTGCTCTGGAGCCTGGATGCCTCGCTGGTCCTGCATCTGGAGCCTGGATGCCTCGCTGGACCTGCGTCTGGAGCCTGGAGTGGGATGCGGAGGTGCTGTGGAGTCGATGAGCCGTGGCGGTAGACATTGAGGCGCGGTGATCACCCGTGCCTGGTGGGGAAGTCTGGCAGGTCGCATGGAGACACGTTGCTGACCTGTGTGAGACAACCACCTTGAGCCCCTTGGAGCTGTAAATGGTAGAGGTGCCCCTGCGCACCAATGTAGGGAGGTCTGCATCACATACTATGATCCACCACTAGACCGGGGTGCATGTAGGGGATTACCGACGGTGGGCGGCGCCTCTCTGCATCACAGGCTGGATGATGTTGCGCTGGCCGGACGCTGTGGAGGGTGAGGCCCCTGAGCTGCGCCGAACTTGTGTGGCGGGAGCGCTGCATCTTCACGCATAAGGGGACCCTGTTGCATCACCTGCATCAGGAGGTTCCCCAGCGGACTTGGCGGCGACTGCTGTACCCAGGCTTGTGAAATCCTGCCTGGCTGAGGATCCTGCTGGCTGAGTCACAGATTTGGAGAGAGTGCAGCGGATTGCGCCACAGTGTCAATGTCTAGGTAAGGAGAAGGTGGGACGCGTAGCGGAGGAGGCCCGGGGACGAGTAGTCTAGGTCTAGCACCTGTAGATGACGCACCCCCAGTGGCGGCTCATCCGCTATGGCGGAAGAGCGTCGCCCCACTGCTTTCAAGCAGTGCAAGAAGAGGAAAAATCATCACATGATGATAACTTCCTGATGTAATCGTGCCATATTTCCTTTGCGGGCGGGAGGGTGGGTCGGGCAGCTCCAATCACGGAGCAGGGCGAGGGCGGAGTGGCATGCCCACTCAAGTGCGTAGTGACTGTTTGGTCGGCCCGCTCAGGCTGCCCAAAGCAGTCATGCGCACTGTCCTGTTCACAATGCAGGCTGCATTACAGCCTGCATGGAGAACATGCCCACCCCTCCAGCCCCTGGCCGAACGCCTTGTCCCGGCACCAATGACCAATCTCAATGCCAGATTGCAGCGTTGTGATTGGCTTAGGGGAGGGAGCCTGGCTGCCTACTTCCTGTTCCTGGAAGCAGACTCAGGAGAGCAGGAGCAACAAAGACACGGGACCCGGCCTCGAGGTAAGATTTCTCTCATTTAAATATTTACAACACCCGCTCACACACACACCCACGCGCCCACGCCCCATCCAGTGTTCTTTCCGGCGTTTCCCACCTCCCAGCTGTCCAGTCCCCCCGCAGCACTTCTCAATGGTGGCCGATATGCGGCCATGCGCCGCGGGCGTACCACTGGTGTGCCAAAGGTATATATGAAGTTACGACACATACCATTACATCGCATTCCATTACAATGCACACTAATACTAGGCATATTGCAACAGTAGGGAAGGTGTTGGGTAGCGGAGATGTAAAAATTACTATTCCCAGTTCAGTGAGTGCAACCCTAAAACTAACCCTTGCACCCCAAAGCAAACACTGGACCCTAAAATTCATATTTGAGCCCCCAAAACACATCCTAAAAATCATATTTGACCCAAATGCACACCCCATTTTTCATAATTGTCCCCAAAACACACCCCAAATTTCAAATTTTACCCCATAATACACCCCAAATTTCCTCTCCGACACACGAAACCCATACCCACCCTAAAACTTAAAAATACCCCATTACTGACCTCACAATGCGTTGTAATGGAATGCAATGTGAAAGGCACCTGCGTTGTTGGAGTAGCATTGTAAAGACATTTCGATGTAATGCCTGCGTTGTAATGGACGTCTCCTGTGCCAAAGGCAAGCCATATGCAAGCCCGTCTGCATCCGTCTGCCCCTGGACCACGCTCAGCACCAAGGACCCTTCCTCTCGGACACTCCACCGCTACGACGCCAGCACCCTCCTCGCCATCAACCCTGGACGCCACATCGCCTGCCAGGCCCAACCTCTGCTCTGGGCCGGACATCGCCATTGCCATCACCATCACTGACAGCTACTAAATCACCCGCAAGGACCACCCCAACCGTCCAGGCGCAGGCATTGCATTCACCTACAGAAGCACACTCCGACTGATGACGCACTCTAATGACCCAACGGTGACCATAGAACACCTCAACTTCCAGATCCGGACCAACCCCAAGCCCATCCTCTGCAGCACCCTCATCTGCAGGCCCCCCGTGCCATGGAGCCCCATTCTCCGATACCATTGTAGACCTCATTGCACCCCAGGCTCTCCCATCCACCGACGACATCCTTCTCGATGAACTCAAGTTGCACCTGGACAACCCCAGTGACCAGAACACTACCCCCTCCTGGGGAAGCTCCCCAACATCAGATTCAAGCAGCTAGTCACTGCAGCAAGCCACATAGCAGGACACACGGTCGAGTACGTCTCCTCCGCCAGCGTGAACTTCAACTATAGTCACACTACTGGACTCTCCTGGACCGACCATCATTGTATACATCACGTCTTCACCATGCCCACCGTATACCACCGCCATCATCGCCCCCCCTCGCAGCTGGATCAAGGCCACCGAAGGACGTCTCCTCAACTCCCTCAGCATCACCACTTACAGACGATGACACCGCAGCGCGCAACCACCACTGATGCCTCTCCAACTGCCCCTACACCCGGGCACCCCTCAAGATCGGCACTGCATCAGTACCTTACACCTGCCTGATAGCAGGCATAAGGGTGACGCAGTGCCACAGGGATAGGCTGGCCCCATGCATTGCTGGAGTTGCGTCATGCTTGTGACACAACTACAGCAATGCGTGACTTTAGCGCTGACAGATACGTCAGGATTCCAGACATATCTGTCATTACTTGCGACATGGAGCGCTGTCCAGTGAATCCAGCGCATCCATGATGTCGCAAGAAGGGCGTAGTGAAAAGTGTTGCAACGCTGTCTTGTCGCAGCGCTGCAACACTTTTCATGAGTGAGGCCCAGGAATGCACACTATCTTATTGATGGTGCGCATTCCTGCCCTGTAGTTTTGTCGCAGGGCAGCACAGCGACATTGCTTGCAGTGCGGTCCAGCAACAAAACCTGCTGAAATGAGTCCCCAAGTGTTATCTCCATTTTTAAGACCAGCTATTTTCTGGTCTTAAAAAACTGTCTCTAACTGCAGTTAGAGGCAGTTTTTTTGGTCTTCTACACTTCAAGAATTCCCTTGTAAATATCGCCAAGTGGGGTTAGCGGCCATTTTTGCACGGGAACGCCTCCCTTGCATGTCATTATCGCTAACAGAAGTGGCGATCTTTATAATGGACGTTTTCGCCAGAAAACTGCCGCTAACAAAGGTTAGCGACAGCTTGTACAAGCGGCGATTAAAATATCTCTGCAAAACCGTCGGAAAAGTGCTGCTAAAGCGGCGTTAACTCCTTGTACATATGCCCCAATGAGTTATATCGGGCTATCTACAGTACACCATGATCTCATTGGACACTTAAGCCACATGTGCAATTAGCTTGAAATGTTTAGGTATTTTTGAAGGGCTTGTATATTTTGCAAACTTGTCAACACATACATTTCTTCAGTCTTCAAAAATCAGTTTAGTCAATTAAACAGCAGTGTATTTTAGATCTGAGGTGAGAGCCATGATTTCCTGCCTTGAAGACAATAAGCACCAAATTGGGTGGTAGGAAAGCCCACAAGCTCCAGAACAAACATACTCAGGACCTTGTCTCCTTCCAATGCATGGCTTAAATTTATAACATTACCCTTGAAAACTTTACTACATCAGAATTTGAATGTTTACCTTTTGGTAACATCCATCTATTGCAGTATTTGCAAAAATTGTAGGCAACTGATTTATCTCATGAAAATTTATCATTTTATCTCCTGCCCCTTTTATTATGATTTCACATTTTTATACTATATGTTCTATTACCTAGCCATGAGTGTATGACTTCAGGTCCCAGAAAATTACTAAGTATTTCGTCCTATATCCTTCCATCAATCCATCCATCTTTCTACAAAATTTACAGCTTGATTATTTTTTTGACTGAAAAAGTGGAATGATTGGACAGTCATTGAGTTGTTACACAGCCAGTCCCGCTTGCTTAGCAAATGTCCTATATATTTCCAATTGTTTCATATAGAGACATGTTGCTGACTATACCTAATTTGAATCTGTACAAGAAACATGCAGGTAAGGTTTGCAGTATCGGGCAGAGCAGAATTTTAGGTGATGCAAGGTCTAAACTACAGAATCCTAGACGTTCACAAGCCTGACGTCTTTTAGAGCCACTTTGCATGGTCCCCCTCGTCACTGGATGTATTTCCACTTCACAAAATGATTGATACTGGAACCTCTGCAAAGAGTGATAAACATGCATTTTGATTTTTTTGATTGACCATTTGATACCTGACCCTTTTAATTTTTCATTAAATCCTGTACTACTTACTGAAGAAGGAGGTTCAGACTGCCAGAGAATCTTCTGGTAATTTTGAAAGAGGCAGCCTGAACTAGCTTCACAGGTCTTTTTTCCTGTGCATCTATGCACTTTTAAATAATGTCTTCATAGCTGACTGTTACACCACTTCTGTGTGTGATGTCTCCAACTTTAGAGACTCTGTACTCCTGATCAGATGAATGGCAAACAGGATATATGGGTTCATTTACAGGGGTGGTAAGATCAAGTGCAAGATTTACATTTTAATCTTTTAGCACATCAATGCTGCCTTCCTCTGCTGTGAGTCTGCAGTTTCCAGTGCCACATTCATCTCTACTCTCATCCAGGACAACAAACTTGATGCTGTAGGGCTCCTGAAAACCTGGTTTTGCCCATCTTCTCCGCATCTCTTTAATGTGACCTTATTACCGGGATCCAGCATTCTTCACCTCAACATAATTTAGACATCGGTGGGATGTTTGCTTATACACAAGTACTGAAAATTGATTCATAAAAAGTGGTTGCAAATTGAGCAAGCACTTTTTGCAAATCACTTCTGATTTTGCAAACCAACATATGTATAAATAGGTCAGGTCACAAAATACTGAATTACAGGTGGTCACAGAATGGCTTACCTAATGAATATTCTATAGGCATGTTGCAATTTTCAACCCCTGAAATTAGCCACAATCAGAAGGATGGTGGCATGCAAAAGCCAGCAGATTACCTATCTGTGATTGTGTTAAAATAAATAAAAAATTTTTTTAATGTAGTCCGTTTTCTTAAAGGAAAGGGGACTACGTATAAAGCAAATTTTTTTTCCAAAGTTTCACTGAGAGTTGGCAGTGCTCGGTGGACTACTGCCAATTCTCTCTGAAACTTTTTTCAAGAGACACAAAGGGGAAGGGCTCCAAACAGTGGTGGCTCACAAAGGTAACGATGTGGGGCGGTGAGGCGGGGCGGGGCTGGGCTGGGTGGGGGGGTAGTGGAGTCCGACATACGACGGAAGGTATTTATTTATTTATTTAAGTTCACCTTTGCCGTCGTATGTCGGACTCCACTACCCCCCCACCCAGCCCCGCCATGCCACACCGCCCCACAGCGTTACCTTTGCGAGCCGCCACTGGCTCCAAAGGGCGCCCCTTCCACTTTGCAAATTAGTTACAATGGAAGATTGGGAGTCTGTAACTTTTCAAAGTTTTTTGCTTCCTGATTTCAGTCACAAAACATTGATACATCAGGGTCAGAATCACTATTTGGTAGGCACCCGCAAAACTCTCCTTCCAAGTAGTGCATCTGAAACCATTTCAAAACCCATTTTGCGATTCAGAAAAACTTTTCTGAATCGTTAAATAGGTTTAGTACATTGGAAAAAGGAATTTAATGTTCGCAAATCCTCTGATTTACTGAATCAGAGGGTGCACAAATGCTAAAATCCCTTGTACATGAGTCCCCAAATTACTTCATTGTGCAATGCTTCTTGGTGCAAATAAACAACAAAATCCACACAAAAAAACACTTAGGCTACACATCCTCAAGCATCTTCCAGGGAATAAAGAGAGCTTCACTGAGGATTTCCTTAACTAAGCATGGATAAACTCCTATCCTTTCATGAACAGATTTTCCCCCTGAGATTTCAGGCTTCACTGGGGAAAGAAGAAAATCAAACATTTCTCCTTAAATTCTTGTTAGCCAACAACAACATATTTCAAAGCTGCATCTCTCCTTCTCACAACAAGACCTGATTTTCTGAAAAAAAGCTCACCTAGAGATCTCTAACACTCTCCAAGTAGACTAGACAGACCTCTTCCTCAGCCCCTTCAAAATACTTACCTTAATCCATCTCCCACATTCTAAAGCTGAGGATGTAAGGGTAAACTCAAGAGACCTTAAGTAGATTTACAAATAACCCAAGGAATCCTCAATCTTGGTAGTACAATTACCAATAGAAGAGTAAGGACCCCCATAAGCTATTAGAGCCTCATGAAGAAGAGATGTTTAGCATCAGAAACAAACAGGCGAATGACTTCCTCCAATCTGAAAAGATATAAAAAACCTCAAAATGGAATAACAACGATGACATTAACAAAATGCCTCAAACTCAAAACTGTAGTAAATCTTACAAACGATATGCAACACCATTTTTACAAGTGTCAATTTACCCTAAAGAACTTTTCCAGATCTTACAGTAACATACTACAGAGCATGCCAAACCTCCCCCCACTGAGCCTAATGCAATGACCAAGCTTTTCACTTCTCCAACATAATCATGGCAATCAGTTATGACACAAACAAAATATTTTCAGCTAGCATAATTCTCTCTGCTATATGGAGCACCTTTTATCTACATTGCTACTGAAATATTGAAGGAGGCCATAGTAAATGCTAACCCATCCTTTCCCTTAAGAACCAATCCCACCTCCTGTAGTTCAGGACCGGTCAAATGCCCTCTCTCTTTTGCTGTTACAAATCATAAACTCCTCCCTCAATCAGCCCAACCCTTCTCCCTAAAAGTAGGCCTTTTTCACCCAACTCACAAGAGCCTAATTCTGCTCAAGAAGTGCTTAACAATGAAAGACCCCTAACTGGACTCCCCTTCCGCTCCAAGATCCTGGAAAGGTATGTTGTCAACAAACTAACTGGAAAACTACATTAGAAGTAATTATCTCTTGGACAATAAAACTGTTTTCTGATTTAGTCACAATATTGTTATCTCTGTCCTGAAAATTGTACACAACGCTCTCAGAATCTTCGATGAAGTTAATTGTTACCTCTGGGTCCTTCTTGAATTGTCTGTCGCGTTTGATGCCTTTGGCAATGAAACTCCACTAAAAATGATCAGCAACAGAGCTGGTATTGAAGGAACAGTGCTCAATGGATTCAGGTCCTAACTTTCAGGCTGATCACAGTGCACCAAAATAGGCCATTCCTTACATATTCCATTATACACTCCACTCCAAGGCATCCAAGGCTCCATCCTCACTCCTTTTACTTTTCTCATCTGTATATGTAATATATATGTAATACCCAAAGAGAACATTGTGTGTCCTTTCTCCAATATGCAACAATACCCACCTTTACATTGGGATATGCTAAGATAGATTTCTCAAGAAGTCTCAAGACCATCAACTTGTCCTTTAAGTAAATTCAAATCTGGGTAGCTAATATAAAGTTAAAACTATAGAATTTGTGCTATTTTCCTTCAACAAAGAGAAGGAACTTCTCTTTGACTGGCCAAATCAACTTATAGGTATAGACTTTACACCCAAAAGGATTACAGCAGGGAATACCAATGGCTTCAAACTTGGCAAACTACACACAGGATTGAAAAAACACATTCTCCAGGAATCGTTTCTTGTAAAAGCACCAAAAGTATGGAATGTGCTCAAAGTACACATCAGAGAGGTCCTGTCAAGGTCTGTTTTCAAGAGGAACCTCAAACAACACTGGCATAAAGACCTTACATGTGCAGCATTCATTGCATAATCTTCGTCATCGAAAAGTACTAGACTTGCTGAATGCCTATTCCCCTTTATTATTTTACTGTAAATCTTGTTTATAGCGTATATGGCTTTAATTTCTTATGTTCTCTTCATTGTTGCATGATGATTTTGCAAGGTTATTTCTCACCCAGTGCACAGGGCAGGACATGTTACATACAAACTATTATAAATAAATACATTAAATAAATTATACACAGGCATAACTAGAAGAAACTGCCTTTGTTATTCTTGCTGAGCACGTGTGCAGAGGAATCAGATTACTTGTCATGGTCAATATAAGCATTTTTATCAGTTTAGTCAAAGTAGAGTTTTGTCAGCTGCAGTGCTCCCCATGCACTAATGACAATTTTGGTGGACTTATGTATTAACTTTGTACCACAAGTAGGCCGTACCCTTATGTTTTCCTTACCTCCCCTTTTGGAAGCAGTAGCAATGGTCACAGCAGAGTCCCCACTCTCCTGATATTGCTTGACCTTTCAGCTGCGTTTGACATAGTTGACCATCCCATCCTCATATGCACCCTTGAGTCGAGAGTGGGATTCACCAGCAATGTCCTTCACGCGTTCTCCTCCTACCTTTCCAACAAACACCAGTTAGTTCTCATGGGCACCTCAAGGTCATAAAAGAACCCTATCACGTGTGGAGTCCCCTAGTGTTCTATACAGTCCCCTGTCATCTTCAACCTTCACATGGAGCCTCTTGGTGCTCTACTCACAGATAACAGCATCAAGAGTGATCAATATGCCGATGATGCATAACTCTACTTGAAATTATCCTCTGCTTCTGACATCCAATGCCTCAAACATGGATTGAACATCATCCAGACCTGAATGCCCAGGGCCTACCTGCAGCATAACCCAATCAAGACAGAATTCTGGTTATTTGCTAAGAACAACAAAAAAGATAAGGTACAAACCTGGCTCAATAACAGGACACCACTTGGTAGCTTCAAACCACAACTCTCACCAACTGCCAGGTCAGTTGGATTCACTCTGGGCACCAACCTCACCCTCAAGGATCACATTGGCAAAACAACAACCACAGCCTGGTACCAGCTCTCTCTTCTAAAGAAAGTCAAAACGTTTCTTCCAGAAAGTGACTTCAGAATTGCTGTTCAAGCTCTCTAACTCTCACATCTAAATGGGAGTAATGCTTTACGTTCTTGGCCATATAAACTCCACTTTGGATTCCCTTAGCGGCATCCTACATGTTGCAGCATGTCTCATCCAAGGCCATAAGAAAAATTATCACATAACCCCCAATCTGCTGGACCTCCTCTGGCTCCCCTTCCCAGCCCGCACAATCCTCAAAACCAGCTGCATCATTTACAAGGCCACAACAACCAGCACCCGTGCTTATCTTACGGAGAAGCTCAGCATCTCTGGTGGTTCTCGCACAGCCAAGACAAGAAGTGAAAAAAAGAACAAACCAGACAAAAGGCATTTTCAATATATGCACAAAGGATCTGGAACAACACCCCATATCCTTCAGGACCTCTCCAATGCTACTCCAATTTAGGAAACAGTTACTGAATCACCTCTTTAAAGAACACTACATTATAGTGCATTAACTGTCCACAAGCTGATTCCTTTCCTGTTACACATTGACCTTAAGCTTGCCTTTAACCATGTACAGCACTCCACTGGATTTGACTAAGTGTGTGCTATAGAAATACCAGATACACGCGTGCATACATAGAGAGTCACTCTTTGCACAAAAGACCAATTCTACACTCCTTTAATGTTGTCAGCGTATATCCCTTGGTAAATAAACAGCTATTTTGTGTAAGCTCTATGCTTGTATATTTTCTGCGCATGCAAACCTCTGTCTGTACTTTTAATACTTGACCTGAAAATATTGGTATGTTACTGCACTGTGAGACTCTCCACCTATTTCCCACCTTTTGAAGATCTGCCAAAGGGAGTTGCAGCTTCTTGGCCATTCTTTCCCACTGAAGACCCCTTGAACACATATTTAATGTCATAGGGAACCTCAACATAATAGCTCAGAGTCAGGTCTCTTAGGCTCAAACCTGATTGAGGACAGCTGCCTTGTGAATCTGTTGTAATGGTCCTGATGGTCACAGTGGATTTTTTTTTTCCTGCAGTGGACTGTCAGAACACTCATAGTATTAAAACCCGACATACACTCATCGTAATATTTTCACGTGTGTGTGTATGTGTATAAAAGTGTTGTGTATCACAGTGTTTGCCTGTGTAGTTGAAAAGGTGATGTTTATAAGAGACTGTGTGTTTGCCGTCAGTGGTAACAAATTGTAAGCTTTATTAGATTTCCCTGTGATTTTTTAAAATGCTTTTGTGTGTTTACCACCAAGCCTGCCAATCCGGATAACACCTAAAACCAAACCAGTTGTCTATCACCAAGGAGTAGAAATCCAATTGCTTATTTTTACAACTAAATTTTGTTGTAAATATTTTGGTGTGTTTTGTCTCCAAGGCTTTGTTGGTCAACTCAACACATACAAAAAGAGATGGGGCAGGGGCGTGGGGGGAGGGAGCGCAGGGGGAGAGCGGGAGAGGCTGCGGGGGGATGAGAGAGTTTTTACAATAATAATAAAAAATAAAATAAAAAGTTAAGCTTACCTGCAGCCGGCAGCCTCCCATGTCGCGCCTCGGTGCTGGGACTTCCTTGTCTCAGCAGACACATTGTGACTACGTCACAGACTCCCTGTCCAATCCCCGTGCTGCAGAGCATCCCGGGAATTGGCCTGAGTGGGCTGGAAAGATGCTCAGGTCAAGGAGTCTGTGGGGTTTCTCTAACCCGGCTGTTCAATTCAGCCAGGTTAGAGAAACCTAAGTGCGCATGTGTGTTTTGGTCGGCCTGAGACGGCCATCCAAACACACATGAGCACTTAGGGAGTGCACCTAGCACTCCTCCTCTCCCTCCCATGCCTCGGCCCTGCCCCTGCCTGTACACGCTGGCTGAGCCAGAGGCTTGAAAATAAAACGATATTGAAATATCGTAATTATTTTTTTGCTGCTGGCTCTGAGCCAGTGGGGCAACGCTCCTCCGCCATTGCAGAGGGGCCGCCCCTGGACTGCCACCACCTGTCTTTGGACCTCTGCAGTCTCATCTGTCACTCAGTCCATGCCACTCGCCCCAGAGTGCTGCGGTTCTGAGCTGCATGACTACCTTATGCACCCACAAAGAGCTCTGCAGGTTTTATTCACCCCAGCACCCTACATTGTCCTTCACACTCTCTTAGGAGGAAGGCCCAGGGATGTGAGTTCAGGCGTTTTGCAGTCACAGGGCAAACAAGGTCAATGTCCAGCAGTTTAGGCAAATGGCTGACCAATCAGAGGGCAGATTGTAAAATGACCCTGCTTCATTTGGGTGTGCGATAGGATGATACTACGGGAGATTATTAAGCCAAACAAAAACCTTGCCAGAAAAAAAGAGTAAACTCAAAGAGATTCTAGGCATCACGATGGAATACATTTAACACCGATAAACTTCTGTCTCTGGAGCTCTTACGCACTTGACTCAAGTGTGCGTGGCCATCTTGGCACTATGATAAAAATGCAGCTCCATTGCTATGCATGGACGTATCGCCGTCCATGAAACTGCCACGGTCTGTCTCCCTCTGCAAAGTAACACAACGGCTGCCAAATCATCCTGCCCTAATGAGGCTGAATAATAAAAAGATTGATCGAAAGTCACTCCCTGTAATCTAGTTTTAACTATTTTTGTGATGACACACGGTCTAGCAAGAACTAAAGCTGTCTCTAGCCAGACCTGATCGTAGTGCACATAATAAACTAAAGGTTATATACTGCTGGTAATTGTCACCCCTAATCGTGAAACACGTTTTTGCACTAATAGAAACATGAAAGGCAAAATTAAGCTTTATTTGATTTGAAGCTTTTAGTTAAATGTAGAAGTGAGCGAAACTGATTTTTTTCATGAACGTTTATGAACTAGTGCCTATATAGGCAACCCTCCCCAACTTTGCAGAACATAACATGCACTTGGAATAAATAATCACGCATCACAATTTTGTTGGGAAATGTTTGCTGCAGGTTTATTCCATACAAAACTATGCCAACGTGGTGGGTTAACTTACGGGCGATCCAAGGGCAGGCCGCAATGACTGACCTACGCTGCCCTGCCCACTTGAAGAGCCAAATTGCACCGTGGCAAACCCAATCGGTGCTACCAGTTATGCAGGGATTCCCCCCTTGAATACCGTGAACCACCGGTCTACCACTTTACTCACGCCCCTGGTTGCTCAGGCTTACAACCGCCCGAAGGACTAGCGGGGCACCGATGATTTTTCTCCAGGGTCCTGCTGTAAAGACTCCTGGGGTTTGGCACAGCACCCCTCTTGTGCTCCTGAAGAGGTACCCTTCCACCTTCGGATCGCCCTGTAACTCCGCATCTAACACAAATGAAAACATTAAACAGTCCTACCTAGCCGTGCTCACCAGCCGACATGCCGGGTATGCGGTAGGGCAGGAGACGGCGTGTCCTGAGCCAAAGAGGGCGCCAGATGGGCAGGGGCAGGTATTAATACCTCACCCCTACCCTCTGCACACCGGAAGTGACGCGGCCAGCGCGCCGGGCTGGGGGACTCCTCCCCGGGGTCCACTCAACTAGAGGGGTGGTGGTGTGCCTAATGTGGCACTAAGGTGGTCGCCCTTTTGAGGTGGCCCTCTGCGTGAGCCGCGGGCAGTCTCATAGTGCCTATATAGGCAAACCTCCCCACCTTTGCAGAACATAACATGCACTTGGAATAAATAATCACGCAGCACAATTTTGTTGGAAAAAGTTTGCTGCAGGTTTATTCCATACAAAAGTATGCCAACGTGGTGGGTTAACTTACGGGTGATCCAAGGGCAGGCCGCGATGACTGACCTACGCTGCCCTGCCCGCCTGAAGAGCCAAATCGCACCGTGGACAACCCAATCGGTGCTACCAGTTTTGCGGGGATTCCCCCCTTGAATACTGTGAACCACCGGTCCACCACTTTACTCACGCCCTTTTAAGGGGGAGAGTTGCAAGGCAAGCCCCCGGTTGCTCAGGCTTACAACCGCCCGAAGGACTAGCGGGGCGCCGACAATTTTTCTCCAGGGTCCTGCCGTAAAGACTCCTGGGTTTTGGCACAGCACACCTCTTGTGCTCCTGAAGAGGTACCCTTCCGTACCCTTCCACCTTCGGATCGCCCTGTAACTCTGCCAATGCCCAGGATGTGGCCACCGTCATATCCGGGCCCCCCCCCCCCCACCATGGCATACTCCTTAACCACCTGCAACCTGCCATTAGCCCCCTTCTAGGTAGACCATTTCCTTATCTACTTCTGACTGGTGTACCCCGTCCCTATCAATACCATGTGGTGTTACACAAAGAGGCTACACCTAATTTACCCAGCCCTTCTTATTTTAACTTGAATTTGAGTTGAGCCATGCCCTCCAGCTTGGTGGGCTTGTCCCTGGCTTTATTTTCCCTTTCGTGGAATGTGATGGCCTCCCTGGAAGGGAGCTCCCTGTCCACTTCTTTAACCACAGCTATATAACCCTTCAAGCTGACGCAGGCTCCAACCGACTGCCACCTGTAGTCACCAATCCTACTAGCTGGCCAATCACCCTATCTACCTCTGATAGGTGTGCCCCGTCGCTTTTCGGAATGACAAACTAATGCAACAGACCTGGCTGACAGGCTGCTTTAGCGTATGTAGCCCCTAACCCGACTTTTGCTAAGGGTATACCAGGGTGCCGAACAGATGCCAAAGCTTTTGGATATTGAGAACCTGGATAAAAACATACAACACATTTGCCTGCACTTTCTTAAATAAGACTGCAAATGAGTACTTGTAATTGTCAGCATTAGTGCTCCAAACCCATAATTCTCAACATGGACCATCTACCCACACTTATCTTTACAGTATTCGACTTCATGTTATGTCTCACACCTGTGAGAACCCTGTCCCCTTTACCGGGCAACCACTCCTATCGACCTGGCCAGGCAAGCCATAGGGCAGGCAGTCTCGAACTTTAAGTGAAGCGTCCTGTGGTACCCTGGATTTGCTGAGAGCACATTCCCGTTAACTGGCTAGTAGGTGTGCACCTCACCCGAATTATTGATACCTCTTATGAACCAATATTGTATCATAATCCAGTACCAGTGGGCAGTGGTGGCTCGCAGAGGGAGTGCTGCGGGGCGGTGAGGCGGGGCGGGGGAGGGTCAGGGTGGGGGGGTAGTGGACTCCGACATACGGCGGAACGGAGTAAAGTAAGTAAATAAAAAAATAAAACAATTTACCTTGTGCAAGCTGCATCGCCAACTCAGCGATGCAGCGCCCCCTACCCTGCCCCTCCCCCGCCCCACCCCACCGCCCCGCAGCACTGCCTCTGCGAGCCATCACTGACAGTGGGTGCTTGCCTTTTGTTCATCAACATGGCAGTCCCTTCCTTAGTTTAACCGTATTAAAACTTGCGGTATCTACATACTTCCTTTTCCTTCTCCATCTGTAACATGAACGGAGTTTGCAGCCATAGTCCCAATGTTAAAATTAAATGAAATTTGACGCAGTAGTTGTCAGGTCATGTACTCCCTTTGACCTCTTCAGCTTGAGTACCTGACTAGATCTGCTAGCTTGGGTACCTTAATTGCTCACCCTCAGTGGTAATTTGTGTCAACGGGGAGGGCCGTGCTGCCTGAAAAAACCGATGTGCCCATAAATCCCTATTGTGACACCTCTGCTAGCTGGGCTAACTCATCTGCTCCAATCCGGTTGTACTTTTGGTAATTCAAGGCGCTGACAACAGCAGAGGCCTATTGCAGGGCTGTATATATGTGGCCCTGGATGAACTTAAACAATCGGCTTAGTGTGGATGTGTTGTCAACGTTGCCTGGCAGTAGGCAATACCTTTGCCCCAGCAACTCCTTACAAGATGTGCCAGTGCAGATGGGAGTAAGAGTTACATCCAGCCCGCCTTACTTTCCCCTCTTCCGGTTATCTGTGTACAGTGCTTGTCGGGGATAACATGATTGTGTATTTGTGAAGCGCACGTGCTCCTATAGGCATGTTGGCGCTGAAAAAGGGATGTTTGTTACCCCCTCGCTGATACTCATTTTGACAACCTCAGGGGGCCGAAAGGTGGAAGAACCCAACGGGGTTTGATCCTATGACCATGAGGTCGAACCCAGCCTATAAATCGGTCCAGGTTTACTTTGCCATTGCCAAGACCCCTCCTGTGCCCTTTAGGGCTCACCATTTAACCTGTAAGTAGCCATATGGCTGACACCCCAACAATACCTGTCTGACCTGTTTATCCTTCATATCCTTGCAGGATAGCAACCTCGCTGCTGCAGCTGCCTAGGTGTGCGAGCCTCCGCAGCTCACCCTAGATAAATCAGTAATTATTTAAATTGATTCAATACAGTGTATATGAATAAACGATGCACAGGCAATTGAAAGTTTCACACGTACTGTAAATGTGAAACCTAATGGACACTTCCGTCATCTTCACCCTGAAAAGATACCACAATCCGCTTTGGTCATGAAAACCTTACTAAGCACAGAATTTACCAAGGGCATACCTTGAAAAGTCCCGAGGTGGCCAGCTGAAGAACCCAAGACCCAGGCAGTATGCACAAAGGGAATGGCTCTACTCGGCCCACATCAAACCCGCAGTGACACCTGGAGGCATGCTAACCTGCCCCAAAGTCTGCCTCACCCTGCTCCTGAACTGGGAAAATTTTGCATGGAGGTAACCCCCCCTCCCGTCCGCCTCTGAAACTCGATATGAAATCTGCTGGCTGAAGCTGCGACTAAATTGCCTTCCCATTGTTTGCCCAGGCCTGTGTACAGGAGATTTTATTCCATTAGTCAGAGCCTGGGTGATTTAGAGGTGGGTGGGGAGACTCATACCTGCCTTCGGACACAGACTTATTGTCTAAACGCCTTTTAGGAACACAGGCTGCAGAAATTGCCCCATTCCAGTCTCTGATTCTAACCAATTGAAGCATGCACTTATGTGGCATATGCCTAAAGACACCACCAGATATAAAGCATGGAACCACATGGTGCCTTTATGGGAACCTGGAAAGCAAGAAATGGAGGACCAATGTGAGCTCTATGTCCATAGGGCCTTATGCATTCTAGGTCAGCGTTATAAACCATGCATGAAGCCCCCGAAAAGAACAGCCAGCTGTAGGTCTAAAACAGGTGAAAACGTATCCCAAGCCTGCTGCATGGAAATAGAGAATGCTTGTGCTGCAGTCAGGTGCTCGATGAAAGGTGCCATTGCCCATGCTTCTGGGACTTGAAATCCTGACTTGGATGGGGCCTGTGGCACCAGATGCGGAAGACCTTGCCTCTGAGCTGCAGGTCCTGGATGCAGTCAAGTAGCATTCCCTAGGTCTGAATAATTAAAGTGTACCGACTGCGCCCCCCAGGGCACTCTGAGCCACTAAATTATATAAGCCTATATAGAAGCATTTATTTTGGAAGCTGAAGCTAGGCTTTATGGCGCGATGTGAGCTAGTTGACCCATATGACATTCCATTATCGTAATGATAAAATGAAAATGGGGTAGGCTTAATACCAGTGCCAGGGTGCGGCTAGGGTATTGCTGTGGACCTGCTGACAACAAAACTACCTGTGCCCAATCTAGGTTTACTAAGTGCCAGGTTCTATCCTAAGCAGTCCGCAGTCCTTATGCCTGTATGATGCAAAGGGGGTTAAACTTATGGCGCTATATAATATCGCTCGACGATGATGTTACTTGGAATTAAAATGGGGGTCTGAAACCAGTCCAACTGCAGGTCCTGGTCAATGCTGCCCCTGGGCCAACCTCTGATCTCTTCTAGACAGAACCTAAATCACCAGAGTATCTAGACCTGGCTGGCATGGTGGAATATTAGTATTATTTGCCCTCTTTGGCGACATAGCGAAATACATTAGTGAAGGTGATGCACGATTAAACTGGTAGCTGATAATGTTACTTACGCCTGTAAATACTCCGCTCAGCGCAACCAGCAAGACAATGGCTTCCATTGAAAAGGCGGTACCAATCAGACGTCCAATTCCTCCTCACGCCACTCAGCTTCACCTGGCAGAAATCCACAGAGGGGGGAGGGGTCTGGACTCCCATCGGTTCCCGCTAACTGCTGGGCGCATTGCGCACAAGAAAAGGCAATGATGAAAAAACGCAAGGATGGTGGAACATATACAAGATATAAAAGGGGGGGGGCCTCCTCAGAGGGAGGTGCTCCCAGGAAGCTCTTCCACTTCCTGTCTGCAGGCAACCCACCAACACCACTGATCTGAGAGAGGCCAAGATAAAAGCTAGCTCTCAGCAGACCCACGCCTGGACGAAGACCTTTCCGACTGGAAATCATGCTCGTACCTGTGCCCCAACCACTGGGCCGGACGTAGAACCGCTCCGACAAACCACACACTGTGCTTATTAGCACCCGCCACATGATGCAGAGAACTGAAAAGCTACACAATTGTTTGAACCTTGTGCGGCGCACAATGTAGGTAGTTGTTTTGACCAAACGGATATAAAACTGTTACCAGCATCTGTCTTCCTCGTCTACCTCAGGCCTCAAAGTATTGACTCGGTGAAGTAAGAGCAAATAAAAAGTGCACGGAGATAAAGTGCTTGCCTAGAAACATGGGCCGCCGAGGCATGTTGAAGTCGAATTCGGAGTAAGAGCGTGCACCGCCAATTGGCGGCCTCTCTTTGGACAGTGCAGAGCAAAGGCAATTGAAAGAGCCTGGCTCGCACTTTACTGGCTTTACAATTTGGCCGCCAACATGTGTGAATTAAGCTGTCCAGCCCCACTCTTCCCCCCAGGAGAGAAGTGTAACTCTTGACAACAAACCTAATTTGCCCTGTTTTTGCTATACAGTTGTGCAGGGCATTCTGTTGCATCATCTAACAATGTGACGTAGTGCGGTCTGACACTGGAACATATTGCTCAAGCGGTTAAATGTGGGCGTCTGCATACAAAAGGCACTGCTCAAAGTTGCTCACATGCTGAGTCCCTTACACGCTGCAACCTTCAGCTTTCAGGGCCCTCAAAATACCGTACTCTGTTGAAAGGTGTAGCAATGCCCTCATAATTTCGTTTGCAATGGTGCACAAAAAACAGAAAGCCCCACTCCGTACCGTGTTGGAGCCCCGAGAGACATAGTCATATTGTGGTTGATACCGAGGCTGGACAGTCAGGACCTCCTGATCCGAGGTGCCACTAATCCTAGCTTATTCTTTAGGAGACCTGGCAAAACGATACCTGGGTTCAGAACTTGACAGGTGCGCTACGTCGCAGCCCTGTTGAGGCCATGGGGAAACTGCATCTGGCCCTCTATGTGCCCCCATAGCAAAACCTGCATGTCGAGAGCAGTGCCCTGCCTTGCCAGAGGACGGGAGGCCTGCATCTGCCCCCTCCTGAGTGCTCTGGTGATGGTAAATGCCCCCGTGCAGATCCGCCTCGGGACCTTCACCTTGTGCCTCCCCGAGGTGCCCCGAAACAGACTCAGGACCGCGGCGCCACCGCTAGGCGCACGACTGGCAGCCAAGTGCGGGCAGGCTGGTCGGTTGGCCACGAGCGGCGTCACCTCACCGACCGCCGTCCCCATTCTTTTAAGCCATGCCTGCACCACGTAACCTTGGACCGCGCCGCTGTGCTGTGCCGCCCCTGCAGCTCAGAATCACCTCCAGGTCCTGCAGGCAGCACCAACCCCGTGCTCCTTCCGGACCAAGTGAGCGGCTTGCCCCAGGCCCAACCGGGCAATCCTTGTGCCCTGGCACAGCACAGCCCAGCCCGCCAGGGACCCCGCATGCAGGCCAGCGCCCTGAACAGGCCAACATCTACAATTGTGGCTGCGAATTAGGGCCGTAGAACCACCCGACCCCTTTGTCTTTACCCCGACCCCATGCTACAGCGCAGCCCACTCGCGGCCTTATGCAGTGGCTGCATCGGTGGCCAGACTGCGGGTGACTCGTCCGAGCCACGGGACAACCACGCAAGAGGGGGGGGGAGGGGTACCGGCCAATCACCACCAACTATCCTGCCTGTCCAGCGAACGAGACACAACCACGACGGCGTGTCCCGAGCCAAAGAGGGCGAGAGATGGGCTGGGGCAGGTATAAATACCTAGCCCCTACCCTCTGCGCACCGGAAGTGACGCGGCCAGTGCGCCGGGCTGGGGGACTCCTCCCCGGGGTCCCCTCAACTAGAGGGGTGGTGGTGTGCCTAATGTGGCACTAAGGTGGCCGCCCTTTTGAGGTGGCCCACTGCGTGAGCCGCGGGCAGCCTCAATTACCTAAAATTAAATGAAAGGTTACGAAATTCAGCTACTGGTATATGATGAGAAAATAAATTCAAGTGCATAACTCACGTTCAGTAGTCACGAGATACCCACAAGAGACCGGTTGAAGAGAAAATGATGTTGATGTTCTTGGTGCAAAAAAAAGAAAAATCAAATCTAGTTACATGCGAAACTTAGAAGCCTATGGTTTCACATTCCAGTCGGTGAGAAGTTTCTTTAAGGTCAATTTCAGTCTCATAGTCTCTGATGACTGGCTGTGCATAACTGAGAAAAATGCCTAGATTAACAGCGCCAATGACTTCTGTGTGCTCAGTTTATCTCCTCTATTCCCATTTCCATCCCTGCTAAGATGACAGCAGATAAGCAATGCAGGTGATAAATTATGAGCAGCGGTTTTACTCACATGCTCCAAAAATTACAGACAGATGGCTCCCTCGTCAAGCAAGCATAACACAAAGCCGGTGATATTTACTGGTTCTGCACACGAAGCATCTGATGGGAAGCAATATGCATATGACAAAGCTGCGACTCAGCATTGCGTGCTAGCCATCATCCCATGCTGAGGCTGGAGATGCGAAATGGCTTAATAAAAATTCTCCTTTTTAGCCTTTGATTTTCTAGTATCTTGGAAATTAAAAGACAAATTATTTACTTTGTTTTTCAAGTTTCATACGTTTGGAGATATCCTCCTCCCTTGTCCTTCTGGCCCATCCGCATCCCTATTACCCTCTCACAAACAAGTCTTCAACTTTGAGCTCTGACTTTGCTCACCAGCACCGTTCGTTGCTTCACTTCATCTCTGTGCCCCTTGTCTCCTCCTTCCAATACCCTTTACTTTTACTGCTTTTGACCCTACGACCTCTCCTTCCCCCCTCCCTATTTAACACTTTATTGATACGCTTGAAGGCTTTCCTTCCTCCCTCTACTCCATTCCCTAGTCATGATTTTTTAACGTTGCCTCCCATCCTTATGAATACTAACCTTTGCCTCACCTGGGCAATATGCTATTCAGTACCTTCAACTCAATCTCAGGAGTCAATGCTTCTTTTCTTTCATTTGTTTTATCCCACTAGTACTATTCAATGTTACTTATGTTTGCATAACTCAAAATGCCTCACTATTACTTACCTCCCCTTCACTTGTGCTATTTGGTATTCCGCGTCATCACTCACTAATACTTATGGTTATTGCTTACCTTCACCGTATTATTTGGGTCGTATTACTCTTGCCTATTCAGTATTACTTATGTTGACCTCACTACCTTTGTAAAGTTTTCCTTACCTTTGTGACAGCAGTGCTTTTCGGTGTGTTTGACCTTGAACTCACTACCATTATTTTCTGTCCCTTACCTTGCCCTCACTACTATCAGTTAATACTCCTCGACGTCACCTTACTAGTGGTATTCAATACTCCTTACTGTCACTCACTGCTATTGACTATTTCTTACTTTCACCTAAATGCTATTATTCACATTTTCTTTTTCACTACTACTGTTGACTTTTCCTTACCCTTGCCTTACTGATACTATTTGGAATTTCGCTGTCTCTTCTGACTATGGTTATTTATTATTTCTTACCTTCACCTTACTAGTAATATTCAATATTCTTACTTTCACTTTACCAGTGGTGTTCTTTAATCCTAATTTTCACACCACCAGTACTATTAAGTATTACTTACATTCAGCTCACTAATATTATGAAATGACATTCCATTCAACTCACTGGTATTATTCTTTACTCTTTGACACCAACACACTAGTACTAGCTAGTAATTCTAAACTTCACCTCATCACTCTTCCTTGCCTTAACCGCACTATTAAACACTTGATATTGCCTCACTCCTGCAAGCTAATATCTTAACTTTACAGTACTACTTTAGTCACCATTGTATACCTTCACCTAATTCCTAGTAGTCATTCTTTACATTCATCGTTAACTTTTCACTGTCATCAGTTATCTCTCGTCATTCACTCTGTATGTCTTTTCCCCCTCCTGTTCACTTTAACTATTCATGTTCAGTGGTAATTTCTCCCACTCTATTCCTGACAACCTAAACCCCATTATGTTCCCTTTCACACATCTAGTTGAATTTTAAGTCTAACCATCTGATTCACATTTTCCTGTGACCCCCATCTTTTGCCTCCTATTTGACTATTTCATCTTTCGTGTTGGACTTGGCCCTTTTTGCAGGGTCATCCCAAAACTTTTTGCCTTCCTCCTGTATTTTTTCTGACCTGTTTTTGTTGGTTTTATGACTCTGGGCACTTTACCACTGCTGATCAGTGCTAAAGTGCATGTGCTCTCTCTTGTAAACTTGGTAGGATTGGTCTACAATATTCCCAGGGCCTGCAAATTAAATGCTACTAGTGGGCTTGCAGCGCTGCTTGCGCTACCCACCGAAGTAGCCTTTCAAACATGTCTCAGGCCTCTACAGCTGCAGGGCTGCGTGCACAGTTTACTGCCGCAGTAACATGGCATGTAAAGTGGTTGCCATGTCTAAAACTCCCCTTTTACTACATATAAGTCACCCCTAAGGTACACCCTAGCTACCCCTATGGGCAGGGTGCTGTGTAGGTAAAAGGTAGAACATGTGCCTTAACTGTGTGGCATGTCCTGGTAGTGACAAACAGCCTATTTGGTTTCTCACTGCTGTGAGGCTGCCCTCTCATAGGTTTGCATTGGGGATTCCCTGATATCTGCTTCCTTGGTAATTTCTGATATGAGAGGGGTAGCGTGGCCATGTTTGGTGTGTTTGGAATAGTAGTGATAAATCCTGCTTATTGATGAAAGCGGATTTGTCATTACTATTTTAGAAATACCTCTTTTAGAAGTGGGCATTTTTGTGTGCTTATGAATCTTTGTGCCCTGCCTGGATGTGTATTCACCATCTGGTTTTGACTGACTGGTTTTTACTTTTGTCTAAACATGTAGAATAATTATGTTTAAAAAAATATTATAAAAATAATTTTTTAAGTACAACACTTGAAAACCAGAGTTTATCTATTTCATCTTTAATCTACATATACTTACTTCCTTTATGCATCTATATACCTTCCATGTACTTGGATCTATATATTTATTACTTTTCTCCAAAAAGCATATTCAATGCACTACCCTATTTCTCATCCTATACGGCTATCAATATCTTTAATCAACATATACTTACTTACTTTATGCATCTATATACTTTCCATGTACTTATGGATCTATATATTTATTACTTTCTTCTAATTCAGCATATCCAATGCACTACACTATTTCTCACCCTATACCTCTCTCAATATATCTTCTACCTCAACTCTCTGACTCATCTCAAATCTTTTTCTAATACTCTTTCCAATGCACTACCCTATTTCTTACCCTATACCTCTATCAATATATCCTCTACATCCACTCTCTCATTCATCCCAAACTCAAAACCACTACTATGATCCCCAAAATAGCCTTTTCTAGACTCTCCCCTACTCTACCCCTCCTTGCACCATCTGACACCTCTTTTACTATACCGATCCCCCAAAACAAGCCTTTATAAACTCTTCCCTCTGACTCTTCCCCTCCACATTCCTTTTTACTCAACCCAAGCCTCCTCCTACTGCTATGACCTCCAAAACAAAAAACCCCCCAAAAAAGTCTAAATCCTTTACTCTTCTATCCCTCCACTATCCTTTTCAATCAAAATAACACACTAACATGTCCACTTCTCAAATTTCATAATTCATTATACTAATTCACCACTAATCCTTTATAGGTTCCAGAGTAGCGTGCTACTCACCGAAAAAAGCGCTTCAACACCCCGTCAGGGGTAACAAGCGTTATACATATGCAAACCTTTTTCCCTCTCCTATCCCTCCGCTACCCATCTCAATCCAAATAACTGACTAACATATCCACCACTGAAATTACTTTCATATTTCACTATACTATTTCACCACTAATCCTTTTATGGGTTCCGGAGTAGCGTGCTACTCGCCAAAAAAGCACTTCAACACCCCATCAGGGGTAACAAGCGCTATATAAATGCAAACCTTTTTCCCTCTTCTATCTCTCTGCTATCCTTCTCAATCCAAACAACTGACTAATATCCACCACTCAAATTGCTTTCATATTTCACTATACCAATTCACCACTAATCCTTTATGGGTTCCGGAGTAGCGTGCTACTCGCCGAAAAAAGTGCTTCAACACCCCATCAGGGGTAACAAGCACTATATAAATGCAAACCTTTTTCCCTCTTCTATCCCTCCGCTATCCTTCTGAATCCAAATAACTGACTAATCTATCCACCGCTCAAAGAACTTTCATATTTCACTATACTAATTCAACACTAATCCTTTATGGGTTCCGGAGTAGCATGCTACTTGCCAAAAAAGCACTTTGATGCCTTGTCAGGGGTAGTAAGCGTATATAACTGCAATTACAATACAATACAATACAATACAGGAGAGAGGGGATGTGCTTTCACTCTAGACAGTCATAAGGGAGGTTGAGATTCGTCCTGCCTTTCCTGGGTGATTCAGCGCTAGGCTGAATAGACCATGGCTGCATTTAGAGTAGAGGGATGAGTTTCCCTTGCACATGACTAGGCCTGGTCTGCATTTGGAGTGGTGGGAGGAGTTGCACCAACACTTGAATAGGACTGTGCCTGCCTTCTACAATGCTGTCTCCACCCCCCTGGAGTGTGTGTGGGGCCAGGGCTTGAGATGTGAATAGGGGTGTTGTGCACTTCTAAACAGTGTTTGAAGTGCCCCCAGAACAAAGACTTTGGAACTATAAGTACAGGGGCGGTGACCCCATGAAAGTAGACACTACGTGGGACTTGTGACCAGAAGATTGCTGTACTGCCTGAGGAGCTGCCATTGGTCTGACTTGCTTGTGTTCTGGCCTGCTGCCTGCTTCCAGGTGATTGTGTGCCCCAGTGTTCTCCAGGGGCTGAGGACATTGCCTGACCTCCCCCAGTTCATGTGGTGGGGTTCCAGGGGCTCAGCCGGGCCTCTTTAAAACTACCTAGGAATTTGCAGTGGGACTCGTGAATCCTATCACCCCCCAGACTGTTCCCTCAGTCACCTTGGGAGCTCTCAAGGGGCAAAGGTACGTCTGGAGCACTTCCCCCCTTGCACCAGGAGTTGTAAGGATAAGTGTCAGATGCGACGCACCTGAAGAGCGCCTTGGTACCCGAGGGAGCATTGATCTTTTGTGGGAGTTCTGGGCTGAGCCCCCCAACCCTGTGTGGGCTGTCCGAGGCATGGACTCACACCGTGTCCTGAATGAGAAGGAGCCCTTGCTGCTCCTGCCAGCGCTGTGGTCGGCCTGTTGTTAACAGTCAGCGCATGGTGAGCGCTTCAGATTCCTTGGAGGTTTGCCCCAGTACGGGAGAGGTGCTGGCCGCACGGCAAAAAACCCCCTCAGTGTGGCCCGCCTGCCAGCAAATGAAATTAGGAGAAGGAAAGAGGCCTCGGCCGCCGCACCATCCAGGTTTAACCCCCAGCCCAACCCATTTCCGGACGGAGCCTCATGGGCTCGGATGAGCTGTGGGTCCTGCGGGGACAGAGGACGAAGCGAGGGAGCGTCCTGCCGCTTGCTTACCAGGCCGACATGTGCCCTTGCCACTCTATGACCTGTCAGCTGAGTGGGAAGGAATCCTCGACAGATGTCCTGCTCGGCCAGTAAAGGTACTGCCTTAGTAATAGCAGCGCACTGTGTGCAGCTGCATTGTGATTGATACATGGAGTGGGGCCCAGCAAGGTTGCCCCACAGAGATATGCATTGTGGCCCCCGTGTTTGTAACTACCTGGGGGGTTCATACCCTAGCCAACCAGAAACCCAATTTCTAACATATCCCTTCACTCCTACTCACCTATCCCTTTGACATTTCTCTCACTCAGCTGTAACCTCTTCTATTTCAAGTCTTATGTTTGCTTGTATTATCTCTGTTCTTCTACCCTTGTTCAACTGTAACTCCTTTACACTTCAAACTTTTTGCTTACCGAAGCATATCCTTTTCTTTCTGCTTATCTCTATCCGTTTCCCCAACATGTTTTTATCCCAAATGTCCAGGTCTGCACCATCAAATTTCCTTACCGTTCTATCATTCTGTGAATTAAATTCTCTGTTTGAGGAAATATGGATTGTTTAGTCAACGTGCAATCTCTACATTGCACCACTTATTAATGTTTTGTTTGAATGGGGGAATTGGATTAATAAAGGTATTTACTTGTTGTTACTCCTCTGTTGTTCGCATCATGCACGCCCACCGCTTCCCCTAACTCTCCTGTAGTCCTCTATCTCCTCGTACTTTATTCTTCCCACTCACCTGTATCCGTCTCCTTTCCTTGACTCTCCTATTTACCTACAACTCCCTCTTTCCTGCGCCCTCCCGTTCACTTCCGTTTCCCTCTTGCTAATTGCCTGTAAGCCCCACGTTGTTTATTTATCTTGAATCTTCTTTCCCCTCTTCCTTTTCACTCCTCATTTTCACTCACAACCCCCCACACTCAAGCAGTTTCTCTACTGCCACTGATAGGTTTAGATCTTCCATTTTTTCTCTCTAATGTAGTCTTTCTTATTTTGCTAGGACCCTTCCTCTTTTTTTTTAGTTTGTGGTGTGTCCAGTGTCCTAAGTAAAGGGTGGATATTCTTGAGATATTCAGGGTTCGAGACGTAGCTTCTAAGGTCACTTTTACCGAAGACATCAACGTTTTTAAACAGACAGGACAAAATCTGTTCCGGTCACCTTCTTGTTGCCATGGCGATGCCGTACACGTTCAGTCTCTGTTAGAATTAATTGCTAATTCTTTGTAAATGCAAATATCCCTCTATGTAAATTATGAGCGTGCGGAGGGTTATTTAAATTTCTCTGTGCAAAGGCAGTGTAGTCAGGGACTGATGAACGACATTGAAATATAGATAGAGGTAAATGGGGCGGAATTGGTTTGAGGGAGAGCCGTAGAGAGAGATAGAAGCAAGAGGGATAAATAGGGGAAAGATGGATGGAGATCGGGAAGGGGTTAAAGAGAGTTTGGACAATGGGGAAGCTTTGAAACACTGATGCTTGGAGCAAATTAAACAGTTAGGTGCTTAGAAATGTCAGCAGATGTAAGAAGCAACACGTTTAGATGACAGCTACAATGTTTTGTTTGTCTTTTTGCTGGGAGATACCCAGCAGAAGATTGTATCTGTAGAAGCCTGTGGGAGTATGCCTTCTGTTTTGGTGTGCTTAATTTGTAAAATATGAAGTGCAGGTGCTCAAATGTTTGTCGGAGGCCACACCCACTTTTCTCAAGCTCCACCCACTTACTCAACTGGCTCCACCCACTTACTCTATTAGCTCCACCCACATCTTCAACTGGCATTGCTAAAAGTCAGATGTAACATCCGATCTGAATTTCAGCAAGGGAGCCTTCCTCATAGTAAGATTTTGATAAGAGGTTCCCATGCCCTGTGAAAATGTTGTAAAAGATTACATCAAAAGTGCATTTAAAGCACAATTTTGAAATAAATTAGCTAAAATCACTAATGCATTGAAAAGGGACAATTTCAGTGCTCTATGTGCTGATTTGGAGAAAAGGACAATACTGGGGTATCAGAGCACAAACTTAATTTCGAGGCCACGCAGCTCTGTACAACAAACCAAAGAGGAACGGCAGGAACATTATTCAAATCATCATAGCATGCTTGGCACATATCACGAACGGTCATGTTCTGTTTTACTGTACTGAATAAGCTTATGCTTTTAAAAGCAGCTATTTTACCCATCTCATACAAAAAAATAAGCTACTTTATCATGGTGTTCACAGCCTATAAAATATACTGCTTTGCAAATTCTAGTACTTCCAATAAATAAATCAGTGATCTGCTAACAACTGTATTGCGTCATCTGGCTTTTCTCTTGACAGGAGTATTACCAGAAGTAAGTGACAAACCACACAGTCATAGAAATGCCCAGGGGTGGACGCCATTATACTAGTCTTTGATGCAAGTACGACCTGAAGGGAACAGTTAGATTTGGGTACAAAGGGCATGATGAGAGAGCTCCAAATAAGCTATGCCAAGAGAAAGGTGGAGAAACTGTCACCAGAAACATGCTGACTTTTAGCTGTACGTTTTTAAGTTGGAATCATGTCTTGGCTATAAAAAAATGTTTCTTTATTTTGGCAGATTAAAACACGCATGAGGCATGTCAGGTTTTTGGATGGCATCTGTGTGTGCCTACACGGCCATATAACACAAAATGTGGAATTTTATCATTAGAAGATTTAGCAAGTAAATATACTGAATCAGCAGTTCAGAAGAGCAGAATTCTAGGACAGCAAAGAGAAAGTACACAGCCATGAATAATATCTGGAGTCAGACCTGAAACAAGAGCTCAGCATAGCTACTCATTCGGGGTAAAAACAAGTGGGGCATAAATGCACAGCCCTGGGCCCCCACAAACAGAGCGCGGATTCCCAGCCCCCACTCATGCTCCTGGAATCTAAGAAGTGCAGTGGTTGAAGTGTGTGACCCGGCAGCCTCCTCCAGAACCCCCCTCCCCAAACAGCTCTAGCCACCTGACCCTTCTCAATCCCCAGCACCTGGAGGGATCCAGGCATCCAGCGGCAGCCCCTCTCGGAGCACTATACTAAAGTCTGCAACAGCGCAGCCCCCCCTGGGAGGCAGGACATAACCGGGAGGGTAATACCGACCGCAGCTCGGTGGGTTAATGCTCCTCTTGCAGAGAGGAGTGCACTGTTCACTAGTGAGAGCACTCATATGTGTGGGTTTGTAGTGGCACGAAAAAGGCCAAGGAGCGTGTCACAGCGCTTCGTACAGGTGCAATGGTTTAGGAGCTACAATACTGGTTTGGGTACGTAATGGGGAGCTCGCGCTCAGTATATTATAACAGTAGTGTAAAAGTTAGCAACAAAGCAGAGACCTTATAATAACCAAGACCACTGGGAATATGCCGCAGGGGAAGGCCAAATCATGCGACAGGGTTGAGAAAATTATGCGACACATTTTATGATAGTATTAACTCACTATTTTGCCATTTTTACACTTGTTAACACTGTCTGGGCATTGGTTGCACGGCACCTTACTGGTTTCAGTTCAACACTCAAATATAGCAGTAGCAACAGAAAGGTGACCAGTCAAGCTATGCAAAGGACAATCCACTGTGCAGTAACTTGTGTCCCTGCGCTTTTAGTAACTTCAGAAATGTTTGAGCCGAAAAACATTTTTTTTGTTAAAATCTGCAAATGATTTGCAGATGGTGAATTATGTGTCAAATGTTTAATTATGCGAAAAACGCAGCGGCATCCGAATCATCGCATAATTCCAGTGGCCTTGATGAGAACAGACAGGGTGGGCTGCCGTATTCAGCCGCGTGCACTAGACGGAGGGTAGTGATGTTGGGAGAGGAATGAGTGTGCCCTGCCCTGCCTGGTATTATAGTGACCCCTGCCGTAGGTTACCTGGTCACCAGTGCATTCTATGGATGGATTTTTGGAATAATGGTATCCGTCAGCTTGCTATTCCTGGGTCTTGCTGACAACAGCACGAGGAGCGGGTGGGGTTGTACAAGAGGTGTGCAGAGGATCATGGAGCAGAAAAGAAAAGAGGAAAGGAGCGAAGGTAAGTACAGAAAGAGAGGGAGGAGCCATTGGAGAGGAAAGAAGAGAGAGCAGCAGCAATATCAGGGGGCGAGGAGGTCAAAGGGGACTTGAAGAGGAGAGGCTGGGGGGAGAAAAAAAAAAAGAGGGTTTTAAGGGGAGGGAGAGGAAACATCACCCAAGACAAGAAAATACGTATAGACACGAAAAAGGGAGACTGCCTTGAGCCCCTTTGTCCTTAAAGTGACTGGGAAAGAGAAAAATGGGAAAAAAGAGGTAACTAAAGGAAGGGCTTTTAAAAAAAAAAAAAAAACTAGCCTGATAGTGATTATTAGTAGTTAAGAAGGTCATTCACTAAGTTGGTTTTGTTGTCTGGTCAATGCTTTTCTTTGTGAAACATTTTTCATAGCAGGCATTTGTCAGAACCAAGGCTAGATGTACTGAAAACTGGTCGCAAAGAGTAGCCACAAATTGCACACCAACCTTTTGTGACGATTAACGTATGTTGCAAACCAAACTATGTACTTATAGCATTATGGAACCAGTAGTTTACTTAAGGTCTACAAGACCGTGCGTGCTGAGGCCAGGGGCGGGGACGGGGTTAGATTTAGAAGTAAACCCACGAGAACAGACTTTAGCTACTTTTTTAAAATTTTACTTACAGCTTCTCTGCTGCCGTCCCCGGGCCGAGAGCGGGCATTCAAAGACTGCGAGAGCGAGACACAGTCAGACGAGCCCGTTTTTTGCCACCCTCCACAGATTTAGCCCAGTACTCTCTCTGAAGCAGGGGAGGGACGATACTTCAAAGGCAGGGGACGGGCGGGCAGGACTTTAACTTAACCCCGGCCGGGCCCGCCCCAATCATGATATAAGTGTACGCAGTTGAGTGTACGGCCGGTGGCGGCTACTAGGCCAGGCCGTGCAGTGCAATGAGTGCAGTGTATCAGTCTGTCTGCATCATATCCATGATCATCGAATTTTGTGGAGCCGGACTCAGCTACCACCACCACGGTGACCTGACGACCGTCACGCCACCACGCTCCAAAAAGAAAAACAGCGTTGGTTTGCATGGTGATGAGACTTAACTTAACTTAGACTTAATTTACCTGCTGTACTCGTGGTGGGCCAGGCGCCTGCCGGGACACACACTGACTGCGCACTCACTGCCTCCCTTTATTGACCGACTGGTTCCGTAACCGTTAGGGCGGGACGGGGCCTGGTATTGCTTTGAACGGATGACTCGCGGTGGGGTGTGCGTACTTGTATGCTGGGGGCGGCGTGGCAGCAATCTGGAAAAATCTGCGCACGCTGTAGCAGTAGCCCTCGCCCGCCCGCAGAACCAGATCCAGTCTGCCCAAATCATACTATTGGCATCATGGCTACTGGCAGTGGCTACTACTTAACTTAGAGTACTTAAAGTTAATTTACCTGTGCTGTACCCGAAGAGGGCCGGGCTCCAGCGGCCGGCCAGGACACTCACTGCCTTATTGACTGAATGACTCAGTGGTTCCTGTTAGGCGGGAGTCGGGACTGGGCCCCTGGTGGTGGTATTGCTCAGTAACTAACTGGCTGTGCCTGTGGCTTGAGTTGCCTAACGGATGAGACGTGCGCGTGCGGGTATGCTGGGGCGTGGCAAATCAATCTGAAAAAAATCTGCGCACGCTGCTGCACAGCCCCTACCCCCGCATAACCAAAACCAAGCCCAAGGAATCAGTGTCCCGACCCGCCCACCGGCAATAATGACTGAAGTAAGGGCCCAATCAACAATCAAGCAACATCTGACTCACTCGGGAGACAGTCAAGAGAAGAAAACTGAACAACACTAGTCTGCGGCAGTGCGGCTGCGCCGACGCCGAGTCTACTTACAGTGAGGAGGTAAATTAAATATGTAAATTGAATTCAGTATCAACTTCAATGCAATATGTGACGTGCAGAGTGTAGACCCGGCCCTGATGATTAAGTGCCGGTGCTAAGCACCGGAAAGCACCGGCACAAATTAAGCACTCTAATTCTGCTATATGACGTCTTACACGTGATTACAGAAATTAAATTGGAATTATTCATCGCTGTGATGTAAGCAGTGAAAATGTAAACTTTTTTATGGCTCTAGCATTCCACGGCTGGGATATGATAACGTCTCGTGCCCTCTCAGACCTTCCCAGATGTGTAGAGATGTGATGGAATGGGATCACTGACACAATATTGTGGTAAACAATATCGTTGACCAAAAACATTGTGTCAAAAATAGTGGTAAACAATATCGTGCTCCTATAATAATAATGGTAAGTACAAAAATATTGGGGGAAAAGTATCATTTACACTAATATGGTCCAAAATTTGACAAATGTATTGATTTTTTAATATAAATAGAAGTTAAAGTAGCAAACGATGAATATTTTAAAATATAAATGTAATATAATGCAAATTAAATAGATGCACTAATATTTAATGCTGTCTATATAAATATATACTTTGATAAACACACAAGTATTCATATATATATATATATATATATATATATATATATATATATATGTTTAGATTTTTATATATATATATATATATATATATATATTGTACCATAATTAATAAAACATTATATTTTATTATATATTTTAAATATATCACCATGTACATAAACCTATACAATATAATTCTTCAAACAATTTATTTTAGACTATATTAATTTGCTAAATATTTTAAATTTCTTAGTATGAACAGATATATATATATATATATGTATTATATATATATATTCATAGTAATAAACGTAAAACATTAATAAAATTAATATAATGTAAGATACATATTTTTAATAATTAAGTTATTATATATATATATATATATATCCTCCTCTGCTGGCTCACGGTTGCTGAGACCCACGGCGCATCAAACCGGTGCGAACCTCGAGGCAGGGCTAAGCCATTAAATATTCGAACACAATTCTTTTGGAAAAAATGAAGTCGCACTCGCAGAGAAACGATTTTCCAAGTTGTTTAATTTTCAAGGTTATGCCAGGTTGAAAGACCAACCGACGCGTTTCGTTCTCACAGAGAACTTGATCACGGTATGAGTGACGATGTTTGTTACAACCAATAAAAATACTTTTGGATAGCATGTGACCCAATTTTGACCTGAAACCCATTTTAAGGTATTATGGGAATCGTAGTGCATTAGTGCTTGGATATTTATTTTATATGTTTTATTATTTTTTATGTGTATGTGTCTATCTTTAAATAAAAAGTTTGATTAATAATTTGGTGAATAATGTGATAAATTCAAAAAATAAATAATAATATAATTAATGAAAGCAATTAAATTCTAACACATTAGTGCTAAAATACTTATACATTTGCGCACATACGAATTATTTGAAGATTTAGAGATAAATATAGATTACGATTTTCATGATATCGTGTCTTCATTAATGCTGGATACATCACTGTGTGCACGTTTTAAGGCATATTTGTAACTTATTCTGTCATTACAAGGTTTGGTCTTCGCCAGTAATTCCTAATATTGCCCTCCAGTGGGCATTGCCATTCTAATCGCTTTAATTAAATTACATGTAATACAGTCTTTTTCTCCCTCCTCTGACTTTTTAAACCCTTCATTGAATTTTCCGCAAAAAAATTTTAGTTAGTTTTTTTTCTAGTTTTTTTCCTTGCCTTTCTTTTTCTTCTTTTTACAGTTCATCAATGGGTTTCACACGAGAAATTGATCAGATCAGTTTATAGATGGACATACAGTTCCTCGCTTTGGTTCAGACCAAACGGAGTAAAAGTTCTGAAATTTAGAATTTGTCTCGATTCTCTCTGCCGTAATTTCTTCTAATTACTATTCAATAAAAAAATCAATCACTAAATAATTGCTTTTCATTTATTATTTGATTAACTTCTAGAAGCCCACACCGAAAATATAACTAAAAAAACGATTCCATCACTTCCATATTTAAAATAAAATAAATAATTATTTAACTATTGATAATTAATTGTTGATTAATTATTATTTAATTAACTTCCTACCCTAGACTCCTACAAACCTAGGATCTGGCAGCTAAAATGAAATAAAATTAAATAAGTATTCACAAATTTACATATTTAAAATTCAATTAAAGTATTGATTTCCAAATTATAATGAATCGTTATTTAATTATTACTTAATTAACTTCCCACTCTATACTCCTGCAAACCTAGCATCCCGCAACATAAATATAAGTTAAATAAATCAGTTTTTAATATTTCTCGAAATTAAAAATCAATTAAATACTTAACGATTAATAAATACCTTTTAATTAATGATAACTCAATCAACTTCCCACCCTATACCCCTGCTAACCAAACAGCCCACAAATAATATATAATGAAAATAATTCAGTATTACGTAAATTATATTATAAATAGCTAAGATCTAATTAAATAAAATGTATTAAATAATTCTTAATTAATCATTACCTAATTAACTTCCCACCCTATCACCTAACAAACCTAACAGCCCACTACGACACTATAAATTATTATTAATTAAAAAAATCTAAATCACTTAAAATTACCAGCCTTTATCTTAAAAACATTTATATAAACGATAGTAACACATAAAATTAATATATCAACTAAAGCACATTAAAATAATTACAAATGATACTTTTAACAGCTACATTATCTGAAACCGATATTTAAAACATCAATTTTATTTGCAACTATATTACTTACCTCAAAAAACGATATTCATGTCAATGATTTTTGTGCATTATGATATTTTTACATCGATATTTTGTCCAAACATTGCTAGAACGGTGGTTGTATAGATGCTGATGGGCCACTTCCTGAGCCTTTACAAAGAATCAAAGGAGATGGTGTAGTGATGGATGGTAACACATCACCCTGCTTTCCCCTGACTCCCCCTTCCCCTCCCCCCGGTATACCAGAGCACTGAGGGAAGCAATCATTTGTGGTAATATTTTAGCATCACCACCTCCCCTGCATCTGGTAGATCAGTACAGACCCAATGGAGACAGTAGATACTTGTCATACTCTACTCTGCAGTACATGTCTTTGAGAGTCGTGCCTTTGCTTGGTGCCTGCACCTGCTCCTACCCTCCATGAGCAAGTAGGAGCAGTGCAGTCTTACAGCAATTAAAGCCAAGAATGCAGTAGAAGCGATGACAGAAAGCGGGTTAACTAATATTAAAATATATTGACAGGTGCAGGGTTGTCGGGGGAGGTTGGGGGTGGTGTGAAGTCAGTTTTGTTTTATAAGTATAGGGATGAATAAGGGTGTGGGGAAACAAGAAAGGGAAGGAACGGTGTGCTAAAACAACAAGTATTGTTTTTGTATTTTAGAAAGGTGGTGGTGGTTGTATGGAGGGGGTTAGGACTGAGATGTGGATAGAAAGGCATGCTTTGTAGGAGTCTCCATCACTCTTATCCTACTTTCTTAGACCATAAATGGGATCAGCATGGGGTAGAGGTCAATCTAATGGCTTTATGCACCATATAATCCTTGATGGATGGGCCTCAAACAAGGGGGATGCCTTTTACATTAAACACAACTCATTATCTTATTATCTATATGCCACTTGGAACCTCTCAGTAAAAACATTTCTGTTGTGGGTAGGTAAAAATGTACAATTATATTTATGTATGTCATGTGAGGAATATCCCCTTGCATACGTTGGTTTTGGAGCACTACCAGACAGTGTGAGCTGTAGCTGCTCTATTTTGCACCTGATGAAGTTCCATCCCAGGGTACAGATGTCCCAGGTGACCATGTAAAATATATGAACCCACAGAACACTTGTGCAACTCCTCCTCCATAGCTTTCTTCAGCTCCTTCATGCATGATTAGCCCCTGGCCGCATCCATTTGAAAAACGTCACACACGCTTGGACATCCTAAAGCGTCAGGAGTGGGTTGCTGTGAGCATTTGCTGATGCTGCTCGACATTGAGCTGTTGTGTAGACAACGAGGTTGTGTGGAGCTGCAATGCTGAGCGGCACCCGATATCCCTACATCAGATCTTCAAATCTCCTCTCACAGGGTCAGAGCTGAGGGGCGAGGCCGAAAAACAGACATTCCCTCAGACACCTGGAAAAAGGGAAGTATTGTATTCCTTTCTGTTAAAGAAACACATTGTCTTGTTCCTTTTCACGTTATTTTTCATTTAAACGAAACACGTTCCCCTTTGTCCATTATCAAAGCCTCTCACATCTTCTGCAATATTATAGAAGAAGAATTGGCAATGCCAATAAGTTTGGCTTTAATACGCTAATGCAAAAAGTATATGTACATGCCTCTTCATGCTTACTATATTAAAGAAAATCGATTAGCTATGCCAGTTTTTGTTACAGTTACTTTTATCAGATTGGAAAGGGGATTTAATATACAGCACAAGCAATGGTAATGAATTTTTTAAACAACATTTTTTCACTTGTAGTTGACATTAAATAGTCAGTATCTACAAGATAAAATGCCTACAAACTAAAATTGTTATGACAGGTAGCTGCATGACAACAACAGTTATGTAGTCTCCAAGACAGAGGCTTTGCAGGGCTGTCCATTCTCACCTGCAGGAGAAGGGTTTAATTATGCAGCCATATCTCAGCACACTGGTGAACATCACTTAGGGCCTTATTATGAGTTTGGTGGTCCGATCACAGTAGAACTGCGTCCGCCCTGCCAGCTGCCCATGGCACAGGCGGTCCAAAGACTGCCATATTATGTGATGTCCACAGGGCCGGCGGTGTGGAGGCGGGAATCTTGCAGTGGTGGTGAGTACTTTTTTTCTAAATATATCGATGCCTGTGTGTGCATTTCAACTGCATATGTGGAAAAATACCATATACCCATTACCGGGGTTCAGCCCATATGTGGGCAGTCCTGGCAATAGGTATATGGTATGAAAAAGACTCACCTGTATATCGCCGCACCAGGCTCGTAATCCTCGGGGTAAAGATCCTGCTGTGTAGGGGGGACTTGAAGACAGGGATCTACGTAAGACTCTGCCTGGAAGAAGAAAGGAGAGTGCATACCACAAATCCTTTATCACCGCCACCTTGAAGCAGGTGGTCAGACTGCTGCAGTCCACTCGTGGAACAGGCAACTCGTAATATGCACGGCGGTGCATCTCCCCCAAACTGCCCAATGGTGGTTGCCTTTCCCTTACCGCGTACCTGGCAGTCGGCGGTCTGCTGGCTGTCTCAGCGGTCCAACGAGGGGCTTCGCAAAGCCAATCCACCCAACTCATAATATGGCAGTCGGACCGCTAAGCTCTCCATGCTTGGACCGCCACTGCCTATTTGGCGGTCCACGGGACCGCCAAACTCGTAATAAGGCTCTTAGTATTCTGTTAGTATAGATACTAAAAGGGTTGAAATAAAAAATGCTTTTGTAGAACCAGTCACACATTGTGGGGGGATGCACCAGCTCCTTAGAAAATAAAGATCTCAGTGTCTGCTTTGCTGGTTCTGATGTTGTGTATACTACGATTCTGGCATAGTTCTACAGGGTTTGCTTTCCCACCCATGGGTGACATGAGAGACCTCAGTTCAATGGACAAACGATGAATTTTAAAGACAGGTTATAAAAAATAAAATACAGGTTAATGTAGCCCCGCAGAACCCATCCAATACCTTGTGGGTGTAGAGTTACTCCTGTTGGGTTACTAATTATCCCTGCCACAGGATCAGGGGCACTGTGGCAATAGAAACACACCTATTTCATCATTCACAAAAATAACACACACGCACACACGCACACACACACACACTGCACTAAGAAGAATAGACACTTATAACTAAAATTATTTATTACAACAGGGCAAACCTGTTTCTCAGCACATCTAAAACAAATACACAGGATATTATAGAAACAGCAAGAGGGCATGTTGTGATAAACAAGAATAAAATAAACATTTCTAATATGTTTAAAATGTCATTTAAAACATTACACCCTAAAATGTACCTCTACGCCCTACACTGAGAGAGCATTGAAAGTGGAGCAAGTTGCGGTCTAGAGTTTCTTAGGGAGATGAGATGCACTGCATACCTTGTTGACAGCAAAGGCTGTCGTTATCAGCAGAGGCGGGAAAGTAGTGTTCCCTACGACGGGCAAACACGCACTGCAGTAGAAGCCTTCTGCCAGGACTCGGCTTTATCAGCACTGGACAACATGTAGCATCTTTGAAGTGTACTGGCAGTAGGTGAATCCATCTCTGGCAGAATATTGTGAGATAATCTGGGCGAAGGATTTCTCCTGACAAGTGGCAGCCCTTATATACTAAATCTTATCAGACACTGGAATTCCTGACATAAGATTAGGAATGTCTGCCATAGGTTATGTGCATCAGGGAGGGCATCCAAGACGTTTCCTTATGAACATATGAGATGGAATAACATCAATTCAACCTGCAACCTTTCGCTTAAATGTCTGTATTTGTTCTTATTGGATCTTGATAGAGTGATGGGTAGACACTTGTCCCAGACGGATTTCTTGCTATTTCTGTGGCAATAGCCGAATGACTTGAGACTTTCACAGTTCTTAGAAAGATAAGGGCAGACAACATCTGTGTCAATGGCAGACATGACAGTGATTCTGCATAAATTAGAGGAAAATGGAGACTCTCTTTATCTAAAAGTAAGAAGATGGAGAAATCTATTACCTAAGATCAAGCCGAGCTTACTTAAAATGGAGTCGGACCTTAGGACTTTATGTCACTGACCTCTTGTCATCTTTAACCCTTTTTTGAGAATTTTATCAAACAATGAGAGCATCATGTGGAGGACACTTTCAAACCAGGATTCATTTCTACTAACAATACTAAAGTTTGTTCTTAAATCATTTTTGAAACATTTATTTGGTAGTCAACTTTTTCAGTGGTTTATTAGCAGGGAAGCAGTTTCTGAACTTGCAATCATGCTTCATTACCTCCTCAACCCTATTCTTGTTACCAGTAGTACTAATTTGAGGTGCTCCAGGCAACAGATGACCCATCATAATTAGGGCTCCCGGTTTTATGGTATTTATTTTTTTGACATTTCCGTCTGTATTTATCCATATTTATTTTTTGCTAATTTTATCTGTATTTATCCATATTTATTTTGGGTGTTGTGGAAAAATGAAGCAGAAATTAGTATATTTCCACATTTATTTAACCAATAAATATGCACTCATGCTTGAATGCCTGCCAAGTTTCAATTCTGTGAACACCCGCAGAAGATAAATCAATGCACTTATGTGAAAATATGCACATTTCAGTATCAACCTTGTGCATATCTCCTGCTGGTAAAGCCTCATTACCAAAATTCCTTTCTTTTTAACCCTCTTACCTATTATTCCATACAGCTATTGGCCTGGCAGGCATGGCAGACAGTATTTAGAATTACTGAAAAAGCAACCTATTTTCCATTTTTATTCACATTTAAAATTAAATACAGACAAGAAAATAAATGTTTTCTGTCTGTATTTTTCTGTAAAAATCAGTAAAAACGGAAAACAGGGAGCCCTAATCATAATAAACAAACTCGTAGAAGTTTTAACCCCAGCTTGTAATCTTCCCTTTCACCTACATATTGCTTCTTCTCTTACCTGAGCACATAAATGGGGAGAAGGCCCACCACACTACGTTTGAACCCCTCCCTGATGTAGATTCTAATCATCTGATGCTTAAGGTTCTCTTTTCAGTCATCTTAACATTGACACAAAGATTGGGAGAGTTGGGCTCTTTATGATTAGCCTCCATATTTTAGGTTTTTTCTAGGTACATTGGTCCTGAAGTTAGAATCCGGTCTTAATCTAAAATAATGTTTGTGTTCCATCACAAGAGCAGGAGATAACTCTTCCTTCTTTTTTCCATCCCCTTCTACTTTTGAGGAAGAATCTCTGCCTACACTAGATGTGGTCAGAGCTGTTGAACTGTCTCTAATGGAATAGAGCTTTTGAAATGTCTTTAATGAGATCCCAGGTTTACAGAATGATAACTTTTTTGTAAATTTGGGTATTTTATTTACATGCTTGCAAAGTAAAGTATCTGCACTAACTTTGAGCACATGGATTAGGACTGATTTCCATCACATATGTATCACAAAATACTACCCTGCTGAGCCTGCTGCATGGTAGGTCCACTATGTTATGGCTGCTCTTAAGCTAAAGCATGTGATCTATCAAGGACATTTACAAGGCTGTCACATCGGCCACTCCAGCTACGTTTATGTCCCTGTTATATCTAGGTTTCTACCTTACATCTTCCTTGTTTCTCTGCTTCTGCTGTTCAGCCAGTGAGAGTAGAATGTTAGTGTGAATGTGATGTCATTGGAATGTTGGGTATGCTGTGAGTGGGACTGTCAGTTGGATCCTGGGCTGAGCGGCAGAGAAGCTGCTCCTGGTGGGGCTTTATTACATCTATACTGGAAAACCTATCTGAACATCTAAGATCAATAAACTTATCATCTGTAACCTAACCAAGACTACTGGAACTACTTACCTACGATATAACATAAATTGGCGACGAGTTGGATTCAAAACCATGCGTGAGGACTTACTTCAAGCTTGAAAAGGTACTTTTATACAAGATTTTACTTAAAAAGAACTTACCTAAGGATCTTACGCCCTCCCGCCCCACCAGTGTCCATATTCACCGGACAGCCCATAGACAAGGCGTAAATTTCCTGCTACCTGCTTCTTCCTGCCTGATTTCTACTGCCTGCTTCTTACTGGGCATGTTTCCTGCTACATGTCTTTCCAACCTGATTCCTGCTACTTTAAAATTTCTACCATTGTGTGGATCCGGCATCTTCAAAGATTGGCACTATATCTAAGAACCCATTTTACAGGACGCATGTTTCCTGCTACATCTTCTTCCTGCCTGATTCCTGCTGCCTTTGTCTGCCAAATACTGCCTGTACCTCATCCTGTGTACCTACTCTTTCTACATGGGAAACACTAACGTTGCACCCAGCAAGCAATTTGAGCAAGCGCCATCCATACAAACTGCCGATGTACCCTGGCTCTACATCAGAGGTGTAGGAGGAGCACTTCCCAAACCCGTTGTGTATTTTGGGATGCTTTCGTGGAACCAGTGACTAGCATCAACTATGCCAAGAATCAACTTTGGACACCCCAGAGACTGAGCTTTGCTTACTCGCTGACACTTTACATGGATCCTGTTTGGTGGCAAGTATTGTGAACATTTTGAGGTAAATCATAATTGATTTAATTATGGGCCTCGGTTTCCCCTCTACATTTGGCAGTTCAACCGTCCTGTCGTGGTTTGAAAAACAACGCGCGCCATGCTCAGCACGCGCTCTTACCTTCTCGTGGATCCTCTGATCTTCAGTGACGCTTTCGAATCCTTCTCCGTCTCAGCGTTACCGTGCAGCAATTTTGGGTGCACGCACTTGCCTACAACCACCCAGCACTGCGTCACCGAACGTGCCGCCATCTTGCGGTTGGACTCATCAAGCTGTTCTCAGCATATGAAGTGTCTCGCAGGATTCAACGTACTTCAGCATCTTGCCAACCACGTTTTTCTTTTCTTGCGTGCCAATAAAGTATTTCAAGCGTTGATGTCATGCAGCACCTGGGCTTTGCTGACAGTTTCCCTCTCCTGGCCTTGCTGTCTTGTGCACCTCCGCAGTGCGCTTCAGTTACACTGCCTCCGTACTTCTCGTCTGAGAAACTGAATTTTCAAGGGATCCATCATTTATTTGGAGCTGTCACTTTGCCTTACATTCTACATGCCGGAGCAATTGTATTTATTTAGATGTGACATATCTCAAGGAGTGAAGTCACTCTTCTTCATTTTTACCTTACAGCGCTTACTGCCAGCGTCCTCTATAGGGTAATCTTCAACCAAGGTACTGTTTTCTTATCGCTACATCTTCTTTAAGCCCAGCATGTTTTCTTACGGACTACGGTGACTACTTTATTTGTTTTAGTTCATTGTTTTGAGACTTATACCAACTTTATCATTTTTATTTCTGTAACTAATACTGTGCTACATTTCTTTAATGTACTGCCATATTGCCTATTCCATGTTCATTTTCTCATCTTTGGCTCCCATTACTACGGTGCTCTATTATTATGCATTTTTATGTTTCTACGTATACCTACATTGATTTTTTGCTATGTTACCATGCTAAAGTTTACTTATTTACCTGTATTGATTTATTCTTGGATGTACTTTTGATCATATTACTTTATACATGCTACTGTGTTAGTAATGTATTTGTTGCATGGCATGCAGGTTCTTACGTTTTGCAGTCTGTACTTTGTTATGGAGCATTTTTCTTGTTCCTTTGATTCTTTACATGATTTTTACTTACGGTGCATTTGTTATATTGTGCGCAAGTTTTCATACGTGGTCTAACTTGAGGTGTGACTGAATTTTATTTGCTGTGTAGTTCAGTTCACCCAGATCGCACTTTCCCTGGAGCATTTTTCTTTTCCTCTGATTCTTTATATGATTTTGTTTTATTGTGCGCTGGTTTTCATATGTGGTCTAACTTGAGGTGTGACTGTACTTTTAATTTTTATGTTGTGCAGCTCTCCCTGATCGCATTTTCTTTGCTCTTTCATGCGTGGTCTAACTTGAGGTGTGACTGTACTTTTGCTTTATATGTTGTGCAGCTCTCCCAGATCGCATTTTCCTTGCACTTTCATGCATGGTCTAACTTGAGGTGTGACTGTACTTTTGATTTACGTGTGGTGCAGCTCACCCAGATCGCATTTTCCTTGCATTTACTGCTTGGGGATTCACTATTTTGTGTTTTCACCTCTGCTTGATTTCTGGTAGGGTGTAAGTCACCCGTTATTTACTTATGATTGCTTTCTGTTTGGGTGTTTTTCTCTTCCTGCTTTTGGAATTCACCTTTGCTTGCTTTCTGTTTTGGGTGCTGGTCACCTTTTGCTTACATTTGTTCTTGTCGTTTTCCTTCTTCCTGCTGTGTTCAGTGTTTCCATCCTCCTCGCCAGTCTGGCCAGTTGGTGTGGTTGTGGTGGTTACATTGGTGCACTATTTCTTTGTTAATTTTTCGTGGTATACCTCTTTCTTGTTCATGTATGTACGTTCTTTTACTATTTCCTTCCTTTGAAACGTCTTGCTTCAATTTTTTGCTCTGCTAAGGAAGGAGATGTGTGTCTTTTCTAGTTTTCGATTTCCTTTACTCTATCTTTGTGTTTACTCATTGCATTACTGTTTACATTTTGCAATTTCTTTTCCTTATTGCTTCCTTTTACATCACCTTTCTACTTGCTTATTTTAGCATGTTTTTCATAACTTATGTGCAATTTGCTATACTTCTTCTGGCAAGTTTCTTCAGTATTACTGTGATGTTACTGCAATGTTACTATTTATATTTGCTTTCTCTTTGTTCATTTTATAAAGAGGGAAGGTGTGTTATATCTAGGTTTCTACCTTACATCTTCCTTGTTTCTCTGCTTCTGCTGTTCAGCCAGTGAGAGTAGAATGTTAGTGTGAATGTGATGTCATTGGAATGTTGGGTATGCTGTGAGTGGGACTGTCAGTTGGATCCTGGGCTGAGCGGCAGAGAAGCTGCTCCTGGTGGGGCTTTATTACATCTATACTGGAAAACCTATCTGAACATCTAAGATCAATAAACTTATCATCTGTAACCTAACCAAGACTACTGGAACTACTTACCTACGATATAACAGTCCCATTACAGTTTAGATGTAGGAGACCTTAATTCACTAGAAATTTAGACGTAGAGTATTTGTGTCTGATATTTCCAAGATGAGTGCTTTTTCTTATGATTGTTGCAAATCTATGTGAGATTTTGAATGATTCTTGCGTTATCTAGGAGTTGTGTTGTTTCTCTGTGAATCAAGCTACTCTGTTTGCTCTCAATTGAGTAAGTTCTTATACTAAAATAAAGTTTAGGAAGTAATGACTCGATTACTTATCAGTAATTTTCATTGCACTGAATACTCTTTTCTGGTACCAATATTTATGCCCCTCCTTCCTCTCACAACCTCGATTATCTTAAAGCTTTAGGCTGTCAGGAAGTGTGGTGGGCTGTCTTCCCATTTATATGCTCAGGTAAGATGAGGAGCAATACGTGGGGAAGATGGAGAGCAGGGGCTAAAATGTATACACTTTTTTTTTTTTGATGCGTCACTTGGAGCCTGGGTCGGAAGTGGAATGCCTTAAATGAGTAAGAACTGCTATGAACAAAGGGAATCAAAAGTAATGAAGATTCCTGATAAGTAATTGAATCATTTCTCTGCAACAACTTGTGCAAAATGAGATGAATACTGCATAGCTTCCCCAAACATTCTTTCATCACCAATCCAGTCAGATAATAGGCAAAGACAAAAGTAGAACATATTGAAATAATTCCACCCTTGCTATTAACATTCCCTTCGGAAAGTGCAGGAGCTGTACAGTGATGGACCAGAAAGTTGCGCTTCATTCAGTAGAGCAGAACATAAGGGTTTTAAAACAGTAAGACCCTCTGAGTATTCCATACTTTAGTGCACTGATTACAGCATAAAAAGTGACTGTAGGTGGGTGTGGTCTAAATTTCAGAAAAACGACTACTTTCTGGTACTTTTATTATGCAGCAAGAGGCTCCTTTACATAATACAGAACAACTCAGTAAACGAGTAACCTGCTTACCTAAAATGCATAATGTGCTTACAAAGGAGTTATGTTTCATATCAAATGTTTTTTTCATTTTATCGACATCAACATGTGTGTAAATAAATGTATTAACTGTCTACTATTCATGTTTGAATTGACCATAGTGACTGTAGGCCTGCTTTTTAAAATGGCTAACATCTGGTTGCTATCTTGTTTTATAAAATGTGTATTTCTTTATTTTTAGGAGCAGCTGAATTCACCTTTACAATTGCAATGTGCCCTTGTTTCCTGTGAAATGTTTTCCTTTGTGTGATAACTGTAAAACGTATTAATAAGCTGTTAACATAACCCTCAGAGCACTGGCTGGTCCAATATCTTGTTTGTTTCAGATAACTGTAAGTTTGAAAGACGTTTAGAGAAGCCTCATTGTGAACAATCCTGAAAAAATAATGAGGTTAGCTTATCTCTGTGTGCCTTAACCTGCAGGGAGCAATTTATGGGAACCATGTATAAGTTTTAAATTTTAGAATTGTGTGATTTAAGCTAGTGCAGAGCAGAACATTTTCAGAACACTTTTAGAATACTTACTGCTTAGAGTGGGTGATTTGAGCTTTTGTCTTGTGTGGGAGGACTGATTTACTTATCCCTTTTCCATTGATACAATTTATACCGACTTGCCTTTTTACCTATAAGACCTTGCTTGATTTAAACGTGTTATCTACTAAATGCATTCATTTATTGATTCTTGATACTAATTTGGCTATTTTTGAATTTTAAACCTTTTAACCTTTAATAAATCTTTATGGTTTGAAATCTTAACCACTCTTTGTCTTCCTTGTGGAGCCTAATGTGCTACATGTTATTTGAAAGTATTGGTTCGGTGACTGGCCTTAGTTGTGGATTCCAATTCATCATAGTGCTTTATGGTCTTCGAATTTGCACAAAGAAAAGTGATAACACTTATTACCCATCATGGTCTTTCAGAGGCTGAATGGTCTTACAGCTGCTCTGTTTTTATGAGATCTCTATATGAAGCCAGATAAAGAAATAGATTCAGGGCAGAGCCATCTTAAAGAATCATGGGACCATTGGCAAAGAACTACCTAGGGGATTCCCTTGTTAGAATATTTAGACTTAATTTGGGTTAGAAATAAGATAGACTGAAATGTCATCCTATTCATGTAAAAATGATAGCTCCTTCAATGAGGTCTGTTAAGCAGGTACCTACTTTGTAAGAGGGAGGTGAAGCAAGAGGTCACAAAACTGCTCCACAACAGTCTGGCAGTGGGAATATAGTATAATCATAGCTACATGCACACACTGTGGATACGCCACCTCCCATTTTGCCACAAACGTATATACACAGTGAGCGTTTAAATAGCAGTAATATAAGCCAGCACCTATGCCAAAACCAGTAATTTTTCTAGTGCATATGATGAGAAACAGTCTTGCCCTAAGCAAAGATGGTAGCTCAGCTCACCTCAACTCCCTGCTTACAGACTATTCCCAACATTTGTCTATGTATCGGAAAGACAATGCATATAATATCATATTTAGAAACATATCTGAGTGCAATTTTTGGTTTAAGAACCAATATGGTCCTAACTGTGTTGAAGACAAGTTTGACTTTACTGGTTCAACAGAGTATGTCTTTAAATTGGCCTGAACAGTAGCGGCCCGTGATGGGAGTGCTGCCAGGCGGTGACATGGGGCGGGGGAGGGGCAGGGTGTGGGGTAGTAAAGTACGGAATACGGCTGTATAGAGGTAAGTAGACATATAAATAAATAAAACGAATTTCGTTGCGCGAGCTGCATCACATGTGGCCGCTACTGGGCCTGAAGTATTGGGAAAAAGCCAGTGGTCCCTCTTTTGGAGATTTACAGGAGGAAGTGTCTCCCTATCTTAATGTACGGTGCTGGTCTATGGGGCTACAAAAACCCTAAGCAACTCCAGGTGGTGCAAAATAGAGTACTTAAGAGACTCTTGGGGGTCCCACCTACTTGCTCCACCTATATATCCCTTCAGGAGCTAGGGATGCAATACGTAAAGTACTCCATTAACCTGGCCCCGCCGTTCTGGTGCTCCACATGGACCAATCCGCATGCTGCTTTCAATAGAGAAATGGTCAGAGATTGTCTGAAATGTGACAGAGGATTGACCATCCCGTGGATTCATTATGTAAAGTCGGGGCTGTATGATTTGGGAGAGATGCAACTATTTACCCAACCTGAAACGGTTAAATATCTTTTTAAACTAAATAGACAAACCCTTAGAGAAGAGAATGAGTTGTCTAAGGCTACGGTTAGAGAGCATACTGTTTTTCATGTGACCTTGTGTATGACACCATACTTGGGCTGGATCAACTCCTCATGGGAGGCAATGCTAATCACACGCTTTCATTTGGGGTTTGTGAGGTGGCATTTGAGCTTCCCATCAGGGCAGTACGAGGTGGCTAGCATAAACTACATGCCCATGTGATGAAGCTTCCTCACAAAGCTTGTTAGATTTTGCTTTCTTTTGCAAATTATATCAGGAATTCAGCAGAAGATGTCTGCTCCCTATCATTAGGAACCAGGCCATTTGGACCTCCAAGGCTGCCTTGGTGTATCTTCAAACTATGGAGTCTCTCTTGAACTGCGTTAATGTTTGTTCCTTTTTAGAAAGTGCCATAAAAAGGAGGAACTCTATGTTGTTTTAGTTGGTTCTTATGTGAGATCTGTTCTTAAGTAAAGATAACAGTATTATGGCGTAACTTTGCACTTTTTTTATACTTGCCTTTTGTCTGGATAACTGGGCCCCAGGTTGACCAGCATGTATGCATTTTAATGCTAACAGGGTAAACAAATGTTCTTACTCTGTGCTGTATTTGTATCTTACATGCGATGTAATTTAAATTTGATATGTGTTTCATTTTTTACCTATTGTACGTTTATGGCCATGTTTGTGGTCGAAATAAAGATTTAAATGAAAATGAAAGAAAATTTGACTTGTAGATGTTCAATGTTGGATGGGGAGAAGAGAATTGGCTAACTTCGAATTCTATACTTTTTGATTTTGATGGAGTACCTTCAATAATATATTTTAATCACAAAAACTCTATACCCAAACCCCCTCCTTCCACTTTGTCCCAATCACCCCCTTCATGTCTGTTACTTACTGTTTTCAAACAATCATCACATCCATTCATACGTCTCACTTCTGGCACCCGCATGGACACCATGTCACACCCTCAGATCCACGTGCCTGTGCAAACGAAACAAGATGGAATTGTGCTTACAAACTAAGGGCCTCATTTACAAGAGGCCTGTGCCACCAGAGCATCACTTTTCTTTTTTGACGCTCCGGTGGCGCAGGCCTTTCAGTCATATCTATGAGACGGCGCAAAGCCACCCTGCATGGCTTTGTATGGCTTCTAGATATGGAATAAGGCATGGGGGCGTTCCCTTACTCTGCTTAAGGGAGGCATTCTATGGGCGTTGCAGTGGGTGTTCCCACGTAATACCCATGGATTTTGACGCTGCCCCAGATTTACAAAACCATGTAAACCTGGGGCAGCGCCAAAACCTTACCCTCCCCAGAGCAGGCGTAATGAGAAGATATGTTTTGGTTTCTCCTTGTTTTTTCCTCTTTTCATGTGTGCTGCATTCCGCAGCACACATAGAAGGAGGAAAACGCCTCCATTTAATGTTTTTGTGCAGGAAGGCGTCCCTTCCTGCACACAAATAATCATTCCTACAATGCAGACACGGTGCCTGCGTTGGTGCAAGGCAGCCAAAACGGCACCAGCACAGTGGGAAAGGACAGGAATGTGCTGTTTATCATAAATACCACACATTCCTGCCTTTTCCTTTTGATGTAGGGCAGTGCAGCAGTGACTTACTGTGCTGCCCTGTGTCACAAACTTGTAAATGAGGCCCTAGGGGCCTCATTTACAACAGGCCTGGCTGTCAGAGCATCACTTTTTTTGATGCTCCGGTGGTGCAGACCTCTAAGTCATATCTATGAGGCGATGCAAAGTCACCCTGCGTGACTTTGCATGGTCTCATTGATATGGAGTCAGGTAAGGCAGCACAAAGCGCTGTGTTGCCTTACTCTGCATGAAGGAGGCGTTTGATGGGCGTTGTAGTGGGTGTTCCCACACAACACCCATGGATTTTAACGCTGCCCCATATTTAAAAAATCACGTAAACCTGGGACAGCGCCAAAACCTTACGCCTCCCCAGAGCAGGCGTTTTTTCTTCTTTCCATGTGTGCTGCATTTTGCAGCACACATAGGAGGAAAACACCTCCAGTAATTCCTACAATGCAGACATCCTTGCACCATAGTACAAGGGTGCCTGCATTGGTGCACGGCAGCCAAAATGGCATCAATGCAGTGGGAAAGGACAGGAATGCACCGTATATTATATATATGACGCATTCCTGTCCTTTCCTTTATACGCAGGGCAGTGCTTGCACAGACTAACTGTATGAGGGGCAAAAACGTTTGCTATCCTCAAAGAAAAAGACTGTCGTTTTTTCTAATTCTTTGACTCTCTGTTTTGTATCCAAACAGTTTTTTTTAATTGAATTTAATATTCAAAAAACGATGATGTTATTCTTTGTGTTTTATGGCTTCATGGTTAAATTGCTGAAGTCGCTGGTGTGTTGTAGAGAGGCATTCATTCTTCCACATTTGTGCCCTGGTTGCTTTAGAATGAGTGCTGCAAGGATATCTGACTGCCCTAGCATGGGTACGCAGGATGCTTTTTGTTTCTTTCTGTATATGTACTAAGGTCACCTTGGCATGGACTCTGCATGGGTGATTTATTTTCACGTGCATCTGATCCTAGGTCACTCTGGGAGAGACATGAAGGCGCATAGCATTGGTTTGAATCATGTCAGGCAGACAGTTGCATTTCGTGCCTGACACTCTGCAGTGCCTGGGGACATCCCACAGCCAGTGCACTTTAAAATGTGTTGTCACATTTCATTAAGCCTCCTGCCCATTTAACAATTTTGCCTCTGAAACTTTAACCCTTTTGCACTTTCTGAAGGCTCTTTTTTTATTTTCAGCTTCTCTCTCATCTAGTGGAATCTAGTCTAGGGGTGGGCGGAATTTGCGGAGTTGCGTTCCGCAAAATTCCGCGAAACGGCAAGAAATCTCCGCGAGCACGCGGAATTTCGCGTGCTCGCGGAGATTTTGCTGCGCCCGTTTATATCTGTAAGTGCTTCCAGTTAAGGTTTAATTTTTGTGACAGGAGCATCGTAGCATCGTGCCAGAATGAATCCTGCCCTGCATATTTATCCACGAAGATGCCACCGTTTTGTGCACTACCTCTACTCAACTGGAGTACTTTCTACTGGCTAATCAGTAAGTGCTACCTCGTTGGGTAAATGTATAGTGCCTATCCTACACTGCAGCTGCGTAAAGGACCAGAAGAATTGTCTCCAGTGACCTCGTGTGTCTGTAACTTTGCCACCGCGCCGGAAAGGCGCCGGGGTCCTTTGAGTAAGCTGTCCATCATAGTGGGGAAAGGGCGGGAAGACGTTGCATACCACTAGTGTATGCGGGGCAAAACGGGCGGGGCATCCATGCGAGTTCACATGCATCTTGTTTATAAAGGGTCAGAGCACGATCTGAGCAGCAGATGAGGAGAAAGAACCTCCTGGCCACTGGACCTACACGGGGATTGCGCTCGAGAAAATCAAGGATGCAAAGACCTCCATCAGGTATTACAGCTAATGTTTGGCGGTAGATCTGGGCAGAAAGCACTCCTGCTTAGCCTCGACCTTGCTCACGAATTTTTTGTGCTGATTAATGCGTTACAGAATTTGAGCTTCAACTCGGGCACCTGCTTTAATTAAATCTGTAAGTGCTTCATGCACCCGAATTCCGTTCCGCCGCGGATCGCAAAAGTTTCGACATTTCCGCGTTCCGCGCGGAACACGGAAATGCCGAAATTTCGCAAGTTCCGCGAGCGGAATGGAATTTGCCGCCCACCCCTAGTCAAAACACATTGTGGCTTGTTTTTACATGTTTCTATAGTTTTGCCTCATTTGGCCTCTTGTTCTTCATGATGCTCACAGTGACTAGGAAAATCATGATTAAAAGAAGACAATAAAAGAGGTTACACATAATGAGCGTTGCCATACAATCAACATGAACAGATTGGAATGCTGAGAGGCCCATCAAAGACAAAAGAGTGGCACCAAGAGTACGACTTTTACTTCCTCTAGATAGTCATGCTTGATCATCCTATTGGCGCTGTGCCAGGGCCATTGCTGCCACTGGTGGGGCTGATCCAAGAACCTCACTAAACCATCCAACCAGCAGTAGCAACAGGCAATGTGCACAAAGGACAAGGACCTAATTAACGCAAGCTTATGACCAGCAATTCCTTGTTCATGGGTAATCATAGCAATCCCCAATCCCTATTACGAACAGTGGTTATAGGCAGCACGCAATGTGAAGAGCAAACTCTGCCAGTTGGGCCGCGGCCCAGACTGAAGCATACTCGTAATTGGCCATACCGAGTGCACATCATTGGACGGAGGCGGCTTCCACCGGCAACGGCTTACACAGGCCGTGCTTGTGAAAGGGCTTCCCCTTCGGTACAAAGAATGATATATTGTAATATTATTCCATAAGGATAGAGACAAGTTTATTCAATTGGGGGTGAAGTGAGAGATTTGGATCAGACTGAGAATAAACGGAGCACTATGAAGTATCGCCTTCCAGGCACCTTAAACGCTGCCCCTGGACAAGGAGCAATGTACTTCGCTTGAACAGACTGTCCCATAATATATCTAAGGTACTGCTCTCATTACTGCACAATTAACTTCCCCCTACTAAACTGTATACAGTTATCCTGTGTCTATATTGTGTGTGATAAAATAAGGTACATTATTTTCTAAAAATCAATTACTGGTTAGACAGTGATGTATTACTTATCCCCCAATGACAGCCAAGTGCTTAGTCTCTAACCCCACACCACCTCCCTAAGTAAGCCTAGGACTGCTCAACTTTGCTACCCTGAAAGTCAAGTGCTAAAGGGATGTGCTTTGGGATCAGTTTGCTTTCTAACAGTAAGAATACATTTGACACTGTAGCAAATGGATCTGGTGGATATAATCTAAGGACAATAACCTCTGAATGCCCAGGGACTCCTGAAAAAAGTTCATATAGCTCAATATTAATTGTAAAATAGTAATAGGATTGACAGCTGCTAGGGCACATTTGGTAAATCCCTTGCAAGCCCGACCTACAAATACAAATCAATCAGACCCTCTGAATGTATTCGTTACTCAGCTGTCCTAAACATCTTTAATATGTTTCTATGCACCTTCTTCCTCAGGGTTGAAATATATTTGTCCTTGTAGGCTGATTTCTATAAAACATGGCGACCATTTTTCTGTACACAATTCCATGTAGACAGTATGAATGGAGCTGATCGAAATGCAGGAAGGAGTCAAACAGCAACTTGTTGACAATATTTCTTCCCTGGCACTTTCCCATTCTCGCATCAATGGAGATATAAAATGTTTGTCCAGGGGCAGGGGAAACTTGTACCACCATTTTTGACATTCTAATTTAAAGTTGGCGTGTATTTATCAACCTTATGTGTCTTCAGGCACTAAAAATAAATTGCCAACGTTGATTTATGAACCTCACTGGATTCAGCTGGAGACTGGCCTTGTGCCGAAAAAATGATGGGCATTTGAGACATGCTAAGAGGGGAGGAAAGGACAAATCTAAAGGAGAGATGGAATAAATCAAGGTAAATAGACTGTGCTGTTAAACAAACATATCTCATTTCAGTCTTGTGAATAAATGTGTCATCAACTGTGTTCATATCTCTGGACGTTTAGCAGCGGACTGAGCACGAGACTGCTACCAAACGAGTCTGTCTTAAAAGGTCAACGACAAAAATAGGTAGCTGGCCTTGAACTGCCTGGGAACATCCATAAATGCTGGAAAAACCGCTTACTAAAGCACTCTTGTTGGAAGCATTTCAAGGCCTGTGTGGCGTGATAATTAACATCACAAACGAAGGTGACTCTAAAGTTGTAAGGTGTTGGGACCCAATGGATTAGCCCATTGAAGAGTTTGGAACAGATGGTAACATGGTTTCTAATTTCTCATTAATTTGGTTTATAAGGAGAGTTGGGAGGGGTGACCACTAGGTCATAAAATTGAGACATAACAGAGTAAATTCAGTGTTACTAATATACTTTAGCTTTCTAGATGGCATATTATGTTCTTTTGATTGGTATTTAAAATGTTTGAGGTTAAGGGGTTATAGGAATTATGTGATGTATGAGACTATCTCTATAACTATCTGTCATAGAGATATTGCAAGTCACGAAGCAATTCTGTGAACAACTATAGGAGCATGGCGAAAGAATGTGTTTTTTATGGGGCCACGGATCTCTGATAGGGATTTTGATATCCTTTAATGTGCATTAAAGGCTACTGTATTACTTATATATGAGTCATGATCAGTCTATCACGCACAAACCCTACCAAATCCATGGTTTCATGCTCCTTCAACTCAAATGAATTTTCTGGGTGCAGATAACGTCTATTAAATATGGAATATGCCCTATAAAAATAACACATCAGCGTGTGCTCCAGGTATCTTGCAAACATACTCTTTAGGAGGTTAAAGAAATCAGTATTAATCCTACTTTTGTGTTTCAGAATTTGTGTGCAACTTGAATGTAGAGCACTATTCCTGGTATTGATTTGAACTCAAGCATGCAATAAATTCACATTTTTCATAAAGAACCAATGAAGGATGCTGACTTTTTGAATAGAAAGTTTACAGGTTTAGATTACAAAGGTGTGAATATCTAGTCTTCACCTGCATTGTTTGGCATTGAAGTGTCCTACGTAGGTAGTTACATGTGACACCATATTATGGATCTGTCAGGAAGCAATGTGCTATCACAACTCAACTATAATAAACTCTTACAGTAGAGTAGAGATGTCGAGTTCCTATTACAGTTGAGAGCACAACTAGATTGTAATGAGAACATTTGTCAAAATAATTTTATATAGGGTTTTCAAGCTTCCATGTATTGCTATAGAATACATTTACAGCAGGGGATGTCCTAAACACACATGACCTATGTCCCCCACCACCCCTGCCCATGGTTCTCCTTGGGGATCACCCATGCCCCCCTATAGCTGTTTCTCAGTACCTTTCACGAATCTCTGGCATAGAAAATTTTTTTTTCAAAGAAAGCGATGCAGCCTCCACACCAAACGTGATCTGTAATATTGAACAATATGACGAGTAAGTTAAAAATGTGGGGGCATATTAGAAAGAACAGGCGAAAATTATCGCTAACCGCGCTTAGCGCGTATTTATTTAACGCCGCCTATCGCTGGATATTATCGCGGAGATAACATGCTATTAGCAAGGTTTATCTCCAATGCGATAAAATATCCAGCGATAGCGGCGAAATGCGTGAATATCGCTGGAAATCCAGCGATATTCACGCATTAACGCCATGCTGGACTTAGGCTGACAATCCACCTCCTATTCTACAAACAGGTAAGTCATGTTTTTAGCAGGTGTTAAATTCTAGCGATATTCGCGCTTAGCGCAAATTTTTTATCGCTTCGCCTGCGTTGCTAATAGGGGAAGTTGTGTTAGTGACTGTTTTCAGTCGCTTTAGTTGGCATGCAAGGCGATGGGAAAACGGGCCGCTATCGCCAGAAAGCTGTCGCTAATGCCTGTTAGCGACAGCTTGCTGATAGGGCGATAAAAAAATCGCCGCTTTAGCGGCAAAAAGTGCCGCTAAAGCGGCGATAACGCCCTTGCTAATATGCCCCGTGAAACTTTAGCGCAGTTCAATTAATTAATACCAGCTCCTCTGCCTCCGCAGAGCTGTCACTTGATGAGTCAGGAGACGTCGTGCGTGGCCTCTGGCTAACAGGTTTGATAATAGCTACACATGCTGAGTATGTGAGACTGCTGAGAGTGAGTTTGCCAAGTTTTTAATGAACCGCATACCAACATGTGCGCATTAATAATTATCCTTATGTCAAAATCTATGCTGAGACATTGGTTGTTTCCTCATGGATAATATTAAATATCACTTTGACTCGTAAGTACATTCTGTTAAGTGATGTTATTTTTATTCCGCAAAAAGAGGGTGCTTGAAGAGGTCCTTTTCCAAAACATTTTCTAAAGATGGAAAAATCCCATGAAAGCGCTAAAAAGCCAGGAATTGTGGTCCCCATGATGTCTCGTAGCCATTTGATATTTTTTAGCTATGTCTATGACTTTGAATCATTGCTTAAGTTGAGCAGTTGGTTGCCGGCGTGGTCCACCCGCACTTATTTTTGGGGACTGGCACTTATTTTTCCTCACCAAACAAGAGAGGGAGAAAAACCAACGAGAAAAGGAGGAAGAGAAAGGCAGAAAAAATGTCACAAACGCAGAAAGCAGAAACCTGAAAGTGAAATAAAGAGGCAGGTAGTGTTTGGTAGTGGATTAAAGAGGTATGAGATGGATCAAGACCACACAGTCTCATTCGATGCACCAACATTTAATAAAGCCGGTCGTGGGCTTCTGAGCAGAGCTTTGGGCACAGCACTCCTTATTTGACAAATTAAACACTGATTTGGATATACTTGACCATGGTGTTGTACAGACATGTGGAGGGAAGTCTGAAAACTTCATCAGGTGAAGTCCACCTTTATGAAGACAAATATGCAATCAGAAGATGCCTGCTACTTCTAAAACCAGGGGTCGAAATCTATGACTTCCACTTGAGCATTCATGGAAAAATTGTGCAAAAAAACAAAAACAGATGATTAGGGCTGTCACACTTAATACTAGAGGAAAGGTCGACCGGTCCCGTTTCCGAGACGGTGTCTGACATCGCAATAGGCACGTTAATCTTTAATCTACTCATGCCAATAAAAAAAAAAAGAATAAACAAAGTGTAAAGGGCTCCAGTACCTTCAGGTCGCGCTTGCACTAAATAAACTCCATAAGCAAAAAATAAATTAGGTCGAGGCTCTTTTTAAAGTGCTATTGGTTGTTGCAATCATTGTATTTAGAGCTCTGGGAGGGCTGTTCCAGCAGGACATGACTAATCACAGTGGTGCTATGGAGGATAAAGGCATTGCCACTTTTCAATGTCTACCTCTCACCATATGGTCCTTTGAGAAAAAATAAAGAACTGCGCAGTGTGCATCATTGTGCAATTTTGTTTTCTTCCAATGGCTCGGACTCAGAGAAGTGGGCAGGGCATGGACAAGCACAGCAGCCAGGAGAGAATGCTCAAAAACATTGTTTAGATCTCGCCTATGCAAGAGCACAAAGCCACCTGTCCAAATTTCCATGTAACTGACATTTTTAGGTGCCTGAGGAATAAAGTGGGGTTAACATCATCCACAAGTTTACTCTACCATGTAGCCCATTTGGCTTCACAATGAGGATTCAAAAGTCAGTAGATGGGGATAAATATAGGTTTATTACAAATTCAGAGCCAAGCTGATATGCACTAATCTCAAGAATATGTGTAAATACAGAATCACTTCTGGCAGACCAAATTCTCTGACAAAGTTAAGTCTCAATAACATGAAGCATACAAGAAATTCAGTAATGGCAATGGAGAAAATAAGAAATATGACTTGGTAATCATAATATGATTTTTGTTCCTCTTGACTATCCTATGAGAGGAGTAGGCCTCACAGTAGTTAAAAACGAATTGAGCTGTTGGTCACTACCAGGACATGTTGGGCCCGATTCACAGAACTAACTTAAGACAAAATCCTAAACTTACTACCATTTTGGTATTCACAGAAGGCACTTACTCATTTTGGTATTCACAGAAGGCACTTACTCATTTCGGTATTCACAGAAGTTAGTAGTCCTAACTTTAGGACTCCTGAATGCCTTCTGTGAATACCGAAAGTCTTAAAGTTAGGATTTTTCTCAGTTTAGAGTAGTAAAGTTAGGACTCCTAACTTTAGGACTCCTAAATGCCTTCTGTGAATACCGAAAGTCTTAAAGTTAGGATTTTTCTCAGTTTAGGAGTAGTAAAGTTAGGACTCCTAACTTCTGTGAATACCGAAATGAGTAAGTGCCTTCTGTGAATACCAAAATGAGTAAGTGCCTTCTGTGAATACCAAAATGAGTAAGTGCCTTCTGTGAATACCAAAATGGTAGTAAGTTTAGGATTTTGTCTTAAGTTAGTTCTGTGAATCGTGCCCCCTAAACTTAAAAGTACGTGCCCTATCTTTTAGATACACGGCACACCTGCTGTTGGGGCTACCTAGGGCCTACCTTAGGGGTGACCTATGTGTAATAAAAGGGGAGTTTAAGTTAAGGCTTGGCAAGTGATTGTAAATGCCAAGTCGAGGTGGCAGTAAACTGCCCACACAGGCCTTGCAATGGCAGACCTGAAACAGATTTGGAAAGGCTAGTTGTGTGAGTAGTAAAACCAGTGCTGCAGTCCGACTAGTAGCATTTAGATCAAAGGCCCTGGGTATATGGCACACCACTTTACAAGGGAATTATAACTAAACTAAATATGCTAACCAGATATATACCAATGTCACCATGTTTAGAGGAGAAGCACATGCACTTTAGCACTGGTTAGCAGTGGTAAAGTGCTCAGAGTCCTTAGGCCAACAAAAAGATAGAGCAACAAGTGGAGGTAAGCAAGCAAAAAGTTGGAGGAAGAACCCCCAAGGATGACAGGTCTAACATGCTGTCATTGAGAATGCAACATTGTATAAAAAAAACAGCATGTGGCAGCATTAAATATATTGCCAAGGTGAACACACATCTCAGAAACTGTGGCCACAGCAGGTTACATGCTGTACATCAGTGAGGCAGTTAAGGAGGTTCAGTGCAGGATGCAGCAAGCTCGCTGTAATCTGGATGCCACAAGTTCCAATACGGGGCTTTTTTATGAGAGGCTTGCATCACGTTTGCACCACGCACAGTGGTACATGCATGACGCAAGCCTCTAAGTCAGATTTATGAAGCCAAGCAAAGACACATTGCATGACTTTGAATGGCTTCATAAATCTGGAGTGAGGCAACACATCTCAAATTGCTGCATTGCCTTACTCTGCGCAAGCGAGGCATTTTAATGGGTGTTGCTGTGGGTGATCCCACGCAAATCCCATGTTTTTTAATGCATTCCCAGATTTACGAAAACTAGTAAGCCAGGGAATGCATCAAAAAGAACACACCCCCCCAGGTGAGGTGTAACAAGAAGAAATATCTTCATGTCTCCTTGTTTCCTCTTTTCAGCACACCTAGAAAGGGGAAAACGCCTCTATGGATTGTTTTTGTGAAGGACGGTGACCCTTCCAGCACCAAAACAATCCTGACTACAACACAGTCACACTTGTAACATGGTGCAAGGGTGTCTGCGTTGGTCCTTGGCTGCCGAAACAGCACCAGCTCAGGGGGAAAGGACAGGAATGCATGGTATTGAATAGAAACGGTGCATTCTTGCTCTTTCCCTGTGACACAGGGCAGTCAGTGCAGTAATGTAACTTGCTTCGCTGCCATGCACCACTATTCTGGTAAATATGCCCCTAAATATCCTGGGATGTTATGCCCATATTGCAGAGATATAAATATAGAGATGGGGGCAAAATCTGGCTGTGGGATAACTTTTTTATGTTAGGTATTAGATATTTTGTGACCCTAGAAGAGATATTTTGTATGTCAGCAAGGGCATCTTAAAGCTGGTACTGTACTTGGAACAATATGGTGTGCATATGCAGGTTGTCTGGTAGCAGCCAGGTAACAAAAACCAACAAAAAAGCCAAATACAGAATGGGCACAGAAGCGGTAGCAAACCTCTCTTTAGAGAGGTCAATGCCACTGCAGAGAGGTGCAGGGCAGATAAGGTGCAGAGTCTTATAGACCATTTTAGCCTGTAGCTAATATGCAGTGAGTTAAAGGATGGACCCGACAGAAAGACAACTCCTCCTTCTTATCCTGTAAGCGGTAATCACAGAAAGGCCACGGACAGAATGGGCACAGTCAGCTCCCCTTTCACAACGAGGGGGAGGGGGTATCTATAAAGCCATGAACAGTGTGAAAGGTGGTGTTTAGTGACACAATTTGTTGGTAATGTTGCTGTGTAAAACAATGTTTTATGCCCATGCTTTTAAACGTAAAACCCCATCAAAAGTCGTAAGGGTTATGTACGGCACCAGTTACACAACACCATTGGCCATATCTGTGATTATCTGATTATTTTTTTATATTTTTTTAATTGGCAGGTTTATAATAAATATACAATTCGAGTTGCACTTCATTGGCTCCATCTCAAAGGTCTTGTGCTTTCGACAATGGCAGGCTGGCCTAGGAAGACATGGGAAGGAACTCCGACAGACTGATAGGGCTGCAGCACAGTCACACACACACATTGTCATTCCTGGGGATCGTTACTTTTTCTGCTTGAAAATGAAATTTTAGGCTCTAAATCCTCACCTCTAACTTCTATAGACATTTAGCCTGGAGATCTCTGTACACACTCCTACATTTCAGTGCTTCATGTTGATAACGCAGGCATTGTTTTTAAATTTTTTGCTGTCCTACTTGACAGCTAGCTTGCTATTATCCATAAGAATTGGGGGCGGGGGGAGGGGCTAAGTCCACTCTATATTTTAAGGTTAGCCCCATAAGATAAATTTACATTCAATTAATATTTAACTCATCTACATAATTACTGGTTAGCCTGAAAACCTGGCGTGGATCTAGCACTCATGGGCCTATGCTGGACATCCCCGTTTTCAAAGTTGGGACGTTTTAGTGTATCATGGAAAATGGATTAAAAATGCAAAAACGTTCCCATTTTTTTAAATGCCTTTGATGGGAAACCCCCAAAACCCTCCCACGCAAGCAATCCTTTGACTGCTCTGTTATAAACTTAATATTTCTTAAATTCCATAGAGATTATTAATGCAGGGCATTTGATGTACTCCATGGAGCATTGTAACACTTGACCAAGAATATTTTGATCCTTTTCAGAGCACCTCAAACATGAGGTAGGGAAAACTAAACAATTTGGGTGCTTATTTACAAGCCCACATTAAAAGTGATGCACCGGCAGCGCAAGGGGCTTGTAAATAAGCCCTTTGGTGTTTTGGATCCGACTGAAGCCATATTATAGCTAGAGCGACCGACTTTGAAGCAGGGAAACCAGGTTCGAGTCTGGCGGGAGGCTCAAGCATCCTGTGATTCTGGGCAAATCATTTGGGGGCACATGCATCAACGAAAATACCGATCGCAAACGGGCAGATTTGCAGAATCTGCCCCTTTGCGACCGGTATTTTTGCATTTGGGATGCATCAACCCAAATGCAAAATCGCAATTTAAGTAATCGCAAAATTTGCGATTACTTAAATTGCGAATGCATTTAGGTAATCGCAAATTGCGATTCCCTAAATGCAATGCATGAAGCAATTTCAAATTGTGAATTCGCAATTAGGGATCACAAATTATTATCAATTTGAACTTGATGGTAATTTGCAAAAACTTTGAAAAATGCACTAAAGTGCATTTTTCAAAGTTTCATGTTACACACACACATGCCCTTGGGGCATGTATGTGCGCAACATGTGGTAACATGGCATATTCAGGGGTGCAACAGGGTGTCCTTTTGGCACCCTTGCACCTTGAAATAGCATGCGCAATTTGCGAGTACCAATTTGGTACTCGCAAATTGCGTTGTACTCCATTCATTCCTATGGGCCTTAAGGCCCATAGGAATGAATGGGTAGCTATTCCTTAATTGCGATTCGCAATTTGCGAGTCGCAATTAAGGAATATGTAGGAATCGCAATTTTTTTGCAATTCCTACATGCATAGGGATTTACGAGTCCTAAATAGCAATTTCTTAAAATTCGCTATTTAGGATTTGCAAATCCTGACTTTGATGCATGTGGCCCTTAATCTCCCTTTGCCTAAAAATGAATGTGTTCTTGTGTAATGCAACTGGTGCTCATGTAAAGCGCTCTGATACCCTCGGGTCGAGTTTGCGCTACATAAAACTGCAAAAAACGAGTAAACAGGAAAATTTGAATTGGACAGATTAGCACATCACAATGCACAGTTGAATTCCTTTATTCTACATTTCCTAAGCAAATTGTACTCATTTATAGTGCTTATGTGACATTAGACATATTTGTAGTTTCAGGCATGGGAAGAGAAAGTGAGGAAGTGATTTTTCCCGAATCAAATCACAAACATTATTAGCTAAATCCTGACGTTGGGCTTAGAGCCCAGTTCTCCTGGTTTAAGTATCAGCAACTTATTCATAGGAATACCCCTCCTCCTTAGGTGCACTTATTCGAGTTAGTGGAGACGGACAGGTAAATCTAGTGCTTTAAGTATGCCTTGGCAATATTTTAATAATGCCGGCGTAATTGGTGTCATTTGGTAATTTCATATTACGCAAGCTCAGTGTAATTACCAATATTAAAACCATGATGCTCCACCACCTGGCTCCCAGTAGTACATGTATATTGGACTTATTACAGACTGCTGTGGCATTCTGAGCTAGCAAACGAGATCCCTGTATTCTCGCTATGATCCCCATATTTTTTCAACTTTTCTTGGCTATTCCCTGCTTTTGAAGTGATTTCAAGAGGTGAATGTGTGAATGTGAAGAGATTTATAGAGCGCACGGCTACTCAGAGTGCCCCGGCTCTATGCGGTCTGTGAGAGAAAGCAGATACAGCAGGTAGTTACTGAGAAAAAAGCCAGGTCTTAAGCTTTTTCTGAAAACTGGCTTCAGCCTTTGTTTAACGCAGGTCATAAGGGAGCTTGTTCCACCATACAGAGCCCAGGATGGAAAAGGAGCAGCCTCCCGCAGTGGACAAACGAACCTTAGGGACAAGGACAGATGATTACCAGATGAGCGTAAAAATCTTGCTGGGCTACTGAAAGCAGACCTAGCCGAAAGATATTCAGGACCATAATGATGGAGAGCCCTATGCATTAAAAGTACAACTTTAAAAAGAATCGGTTTTCCAATGGGAAGCCAGTGCAAATTGCGCAAATGACAGGAAATATGTTCCCATTCCGGCAAGCCCAGAACCAGTCGAGGTGCTGCATTCTGAACAACCTGAAGTCTATTCAGGAGATATTTTGATAACCCTGCACATAATGTGTTAGCATAGTCCAATTTGGATATCACCAGGGCTAATACCACAATAATCTTCGATGAAAAAGAAAGAAAATGCATAATTCTTTTGCCATACGCAAGATGCCAAAGCAGACACCAACCACTGGCATAATTTTGTTATGGAATGCCATTTTATTGACAAATGTGATCTCCAGATGTTTTAAAACAGCAGCTTGAGTAACTGGTGAAGGTACCCCTGAAGGCCAGTGAACATCAAAGTTTAAGACAAAGTTATGTCAGAAACTAAGAACCTCTGTCTTCTCTGTGTTGCATTTCAAATGGATGCATGTCAGCCATTGAAAACCAGCTGAGAGGCAGGGCTGAATAACATCTGAATCGATGGACGCCCCCTTACTGAAGTTAAAGAGGATCTGAGTGTCATCAGCATAGGAAATAACCTTATACCCAAATGATTCCACCGCCTTAGCTTAGGGGGACAAGAAGATGTTAAACATAGTGGGACTAAGTGTAGAGCCCTGAGGGACTCTGACTGACACCCTTTGACTGACAGAAGAGTAAGGAGGTAGCCAAACTTCCTGACTCCTGACCTCAAGAAAGGACTTAAGCCAGTTCCAGGCAGTAACTCTAATGCCAATTTTGCCAAAGCTTGCGAGCAGCCTGTCATGTGGGACTGTGTCGAATGCTACAGACAGGTCCAATAGTACCAGGACTGCCACCATAGACGCGTCAATGGTAAATCTTATACAATATCCCACCAAGTCAGTCTCAGTACTATGCCTAGGTCTAAAACCTGACATGCTCAGATGAAGAAGCCCATTGGCCTCTAGATTACTTAAGAGCTTTCAATTGACAGATTTTTCAACTATTTTAGCAGGCGATGGAAGAAGGGAAATTGGAACGTGACACTTGCAACTCACACTTTATGTGTGTTACTACTAATAAGTGAATTAGCTTCCATATATAAATATATATCACCATTTCTATGGCACATTAAATTTATGCTGCACAAGGCACTTAACTATATTATATGTGCAACAATAATGGACCCATCCTGGCTGCCTGTTTTTGCGGGACAGCTAATGACACGTCATCATAAATTCTAATGGCACAACTCCCATCCTACTCCCTCCTGAATTCTGCACTTAATCCCACACTACACACTACATTCCAAATAATGTCCTACAAAACCTTTTTTTGTTTGAAATGGGGACGTAAGTGTGGGGTAAAGTAAGTTACATTACAGGGCTTGGGCTAGGTAAACTTTTGTATGGACTTGTTGGGGTCAGACTCATCATGTACTAGCAGGCTTTGTCGCATGGTTAGGGAAAGGTAGATAGAATAGTAATGGAGGCCATGAAAATTAGTCTCTGAGGTAAAAATTGTAGGGAAATGCAACACATGCTGAGAAGGGATTGTAATTGTTGTGCTGGCTGGGACAGACAGAATGGGGGAAGTGGTAGGTGAGTGGGCACTTGGCACCAATACAAGAGAGGATGAAACTCAAGAATATGAGGCTGGATAATTAATAAACGGATTGCTAACTGGGCCTGGAAGAAAGAAAGGAATACCTTAACAACTGCAGTAGTTGTCACTGAGAAAGGAAAGTGACCTACTACATGTCCCAGCTGCCACTCCCTTTCCCTCCACAGGATGGTGGTTTCCTCTGCCTTCCTCTTCGTGAGCCTTTACTTCTGGATCCAGACAAAAACATAACATACATTTTTTGATACATGTAACTGGAAGAAACTGGGTTATTGGTTGAGGGGGCTGGTAGCCCCACTCAGGAAACAACCGCAATCCTTGTCAGAGTAAACCACAAACGTCACTAGATTAACCTGTGCTTAGCTTTCTGACAGCTTAGCAAAAAAGCAGTCAGGCTTAATTTAGAGGCAATGTGTGAACTAGTTATGCAGCACACAAACAGTAATAAGGTGAAAACAAACACAAGAAAAATCCCAAAACAATTTAGAAAAGTAGAGTAAAATGTAATAAATAAAGTAATACCAGAACGACAAAAATCCAATCGGTCGAACCAGAGACACTGTCTTTTAAAAGTTTAGGTAAAAATAGCACCAAGAAGCAGAAAGCGCTAGCTGTGAGTATCTGGTCATGCTACACTGGGCAAAGTCACAAGTTCAGGCTGACTGAAATAGAGCACACGCCAGGCACAGGACCAAGAGCAGCTTTCTAGGAGTTGTAACTTATGTCCTTCGTTTGAGGTCTACGTGGCATGGCTTCGCTCTGCATTGTTTCCAGTGAAGCTTTCAGCTGTGCAGCAAGGCTTTCTGTTGCTCCGTTCCAATGAAGCTATTAGCTCTGCGGCATGGCTTTCCAAGATTTTCCATTGCTCAGCTTCAGATCTGATGAAGCTTTCAGCTGTGCAGGCTTTGCGGGCTTTGAGCTGCTTAGTGTCGGTTCTTATGAAGCTCTCAGCTGTGCAGCGAGGCTTTGCATCATTCGGAGTTGGTTCTGTTGAAGCTGTCAGCCAGATTTGATTTCATCTTCAGTAAGAGAAGGAGGGGTCTTCTCTGATAAAAAGAGGGGGGGCACCTCTTGAGGATCAGGATTTACTCCAGCAGAGGCCAGCAACAGGGCTCAGGCAGGTCTAGTTGCAGGTCCAGTTGCAAGTCCAGGCAGGGTTAGTTGGAGCAGGTCATGATTTAAGTGAAAATAGTTCTAAAAATCAGAAAGTGCCAACTGTAAGTATTTGGTCAAAATAGACCAGGGAAAATTCACAAGTTCTGGCTGAATGCGATGGAGCGCAATCTGTCAGAAGTCCGGGTTCGGCCCGCTGGCAGCAGTACCTTATGTTGTTGGTGCAAGCATTGCTTTGTGAGGCTTTGCGCTTCACTGCATTGGTTCCAATGAAGGTTTCAGCTGTGCAGCGAGGCTTTGCTGGACTTTGCTTTGCTCGCCACCAATTCTGATGAAGCTTTCTGCTGTACGGCTCGGCTTTGCGTGGCTTTGCTTGGCGTCACTCCTGATGAAGCCCTCAGCTGTGCAGCAAGGTGTTGCAGGGCTTTGTGTTTCTCGAGGTCAGTTCTGATTAAACTGTCAGCAGTGTGGTGAGGTTTTGTGGGGCTTCGCATTGTACTGCACCAAATTCATGGAACCTTCGGTGAGGCAATTACTATCTGATGAAAGCCAAAAATCCAGTACCTGGGGGACACCTCTTGGGAATCATGACTCACTCTAGCAGAGGCCAATAGCAAGGCTCAGGCGGGTCTATTTGAAGGTGCAGGCAGGTCCAGTTGCAGCAATTCAGTTGGGCAGTGAACGGAGGCTTCTGAAGCTTGTTGTGTCCCTGTAGCTCACATAGGAGGTCAACCAACCGACCTCTGGGTACCTTGGGATAAAGACAAGGAGGTCCAATCTTCCTTCTCATACAGCAACGCAGTCCTTCAAGCAGAAGGTCAGTCCTTCTTCTGTAACTTCCACAGGCTCAGGAGTGTTATGATAAGTGGCTCTAGAGGTCCAATATTTATACTTGGTGGCAGCCTTTGTGTGAGGGACTCCCTCTCCTACCTAAACAACCCTTTCCTTGTCAAGGTTCCAAACTGTCTGGGGGTGGCAAAAGGCAGGACAAGCCCGGCGTCAAGATCCTTTGTGAGCAGGAGGAAAAGCCCTTTGAAGTGTACGTCGGGCTGGGTACAGCCCTTCCCCAGTCATCCTGCCATGATGGTCCATCCTGTCCGCACCTAAGATCCCTTGGTGTTACTGTCTTGAAGCAATACACAAGCCCCAAAAGCATAGCCATTCACAGTCATGTGACCCAGGACAGTGCAGAAGGCACAAATGGTTGGGGCAAGAAATTGTCAGCCTTCTAAAAGTGGCATTTACAGAAGTCAAAGTTAAAATCTAACTCTACCATTAAAGAGCTTTTTCAATTAAAATTCATATGAGTGTAAAAAGCATATCTCTATCTGCTCCCAATGTAAAGTTAGCACTTGTTAAATGGAATAACTTAACCCAGTATTAATAAATGAGAGCGATGGGCCTTTTAACAGTGAAAAATGACTTTAGGAGTTTTTCACTGTCAGGATATGTAAAACTTAACTTAGGTACTCCTGTCCTACTTTTTAAATACAAAGCTGCCTGCCCGATGAGTCTTTAGGGCTTACATTAGGATTGGTGTATATAAATAAAAAGGAAGAGTTTCAGCCTGGCAAAATGTTTATTTTGCCAGGTTCAATGGGAGTTTAAAACTGCACTCCAGGCTGCATTGGCAGGCCTGAGATGTGTGAAAGGCTACTTGAGTTGGTGGCACATTGAGTGGTGCAGGCCCACCAGGAGCATTTAATTGACACGCTGTGGGTACATGAAGTACCATTTACTAGGGACTTACAAGTAAATTAAAATGTACCGATCAAGTGGAGTTCAATTTTACCAGGTTTGAAGGAGAAAGCACAGGCACTTCAGCACTGGTTAGCAGTGGTGGAATTAACAGAGTCCTAAAGCCAACAAAACAAATTCAGCAAAACAGAAGGGGTGAAGGAAAGAAGTTTGAGAGAATACCACCCCAGTGATGTGCGGTATATCAGTAACCATTTGCACAATTGAACAAACAATACCTCACTCATGTTAGGCTATCTTTATCTTTCTTCGATATAAAGAGTATCACTTTGAAAGGTTTATTTGGCATTTTAAAAAACAAGTAATCATCCATTCAACGTTCTAATAGTTTTTCTGCAAAATGGAGGGACATGGTTACGAATTGATCTGGAAAACATTGAATGGTTTGAAGGGAATGGGAAGGACATACGGTATTGGTTGTACTGACATGCTGCACAATCATGACATCTTAGGGGAGAGGGGTTGGCCTAACGGCTAGGGCGGTCGACCTCGAATCTGGGGAACCGGGTTTGAGTCTCGGCAATGACGCTGAACATCCTGTGATTCTGGGCAAATCACTTAATCTCCCCTTGCCTAACAAAAATGAATGTGTCCTCATGTAATGCAACTGGTGCTATGTAAAGCGCTCTGATACCCGATACCTTCGGGTCAAGTTCGCGCTATATAAAACTCCGTAAAAAATTTAAAAAATCATGGAACCTTGTATGACATCCTGTTGTGGCCCATGATGACCATTTCCATTCAAGTACTATTGAGTGTTTGCTCAATTAAGGCCTTCTGTCAACCAACATGTTGTGAATACCTAGGCCTTGCTTCCTCCTTACATTACTAACAATCTTCTGTTAACAACATAAGATGCGTAAAATGCTACGGACAGGAATATGTCAGTTACAGAAAATGATGAAATGTAAAAGAAAACAATACATGGGGTGTCGAGTATGCATGGAAAAAGCTGGCACTAATTTAGATAGGATGAAGCTGAAGAAAATAGCAAAAGAATGGTCAACTAGAAAGAAGAGATACTTGATGCCCTTCATGATGGAATAAGAACTTCAGCTGACCCCCAGGACTAGATGTCTCCCTCTGGGGCCAGTAGCACTGGCCCCCTTAGGCCACTTGAGGACCAGTTGGGAGATGACTTGCTCCACAATGCCCCTTGTTGCCTTTCAAGACAGCAAGGAGGGTATGGCAATTGGAAGTGTGGGAAGGAGGGTGTTCTGCTGTCTGGTAGCAGTGGGGATGCACAAGATGACTCCACCAGGAGGAGCTGAGCACCAGGAGCCAGACATAGTAAAACGCTGGTGTAGGTAGCCAGAAAATTAAATGAGACTAGGATTAACAAAATTGCCCAAAAATTGACCGAAATATGCGCTTTGAAATATTTGGCTTTTTTAACATGCCAGATCAGAAAACAGAGTATATGGCGCTCCATCATATTTAAGAAGATCCCCCAGAGTAGGCTAGGACCTGGTGGTTGGCACACTGGTATTTATGTTTAATTATCCTGGAGGAATGTGTGGGCAGACCCTACCCCAAGACAAACTTCAGCCCTGGGTTCCATCCGCTGGTTCCTGACACAATGGTTATGGTTATTGATGTAATTGGTTTCAGTGGTAAATCCTGACATGGGCTTACTGTTTAATAATGAGGTGACACTCTGGCAAAGCCAATAGACTGTGATATATATTAATGTGGCGACTCCTTAACAAAGCCAAAATGACCAGCCTTATATAAAATGACACCCCCTCATGGCATGATGTTACATCTGGTAGAGGTGGGGTGCTTTGCTGTTATGAGGTTCAGCACCCACTTTGGTGAAATATGATATGAGGGTATCACCAAAGGTTTACCTGATGTATATGTTTGTAATTTAATGCATAGTATTTAGCAGTGTGTGTACTCTGATTATACTTTTCCTTTTATAAAGAAAAAGCACTGACTGCAAAATAATTTATTTAGTGATGCTATTGCATGCCAGCGAATTGGAATTACTATACCACACCACCCCTCCTGAGCAGGCCTTCGGCTGCTCTGCTTTACTACCCTGAGGGAGTCAAGTGCTACAATGGATTACTTGGTTCCCAGATAAGGAGAAAATTGTGGACCTATTACTTGTGAAGTTCTCACATACTTTGCAACTAATAGCCCAATTTCTAGCATACAGAAACACAACATCTGGAAAATATATTTTTTTTAGGAAATGCAAGATGAAGACAAACGTGAAATGTAAAGAGAGACTGCATCAATGACAAAGATTTCTTTATGGGTTTTTACAGTCATTTATTGAGGAATCAGTCAGTCATTTTGTCTGTAAAGTTAAGAGTGTGGATCCTGAATATTGACTACAGAATATCCTGGGACACTAAAGTTGTAGACAGAATATCAAGGGACAAAATATCGTAAGGTGCATATGTACAGATTATCTATACTTTTTTTCCACGTATATCTATCTTGATTATAAACATATATTCAATGTACATGGATTTGGAGTTAAAAATAGATAAATACTTCCCTTTATGCACTTACCTTTCCATATTTTGTCACTCAATATTTTGTCCACAATAATAATGCACCACAATATTCTTGTACTCAATATTGCAGAATACAATCAAGTTAAGGACATGAGTGTAGGACCCGCTAGTCACTTAATTACTGCTGTCACCAGCAGAACCAGCCCCACTTAAAGCCTTGGCTAATTCATTGTGATTTTAGAATGACTGAAGCTTCAGGAAACCCCTGTTGCCTCAGTTACTATTCCTAATATTTGCATTAAATCTCATAATTTCTCCAGCTGCTTCCATAGGGGCATAGATCGCTCTCACTGCCAGTCTCAGAGAGGCAAATGAGATTGAGGGGATAGGACTTTGTCATTAAAGACAGATGTGAAAATCTAGGGGCATATTAACAAGGCCCGGCGATAAATATCGCAAAGCGCGCTTAGCGCATGCATATTTATCGCCGGCTATCTCTGTAATTTATCGCCCGGTTAGCGCGTTATCAACAACGCGCATCGCTGAGGCGATAAAATTCCAGAGATAGCGTGGATATTGCCGTTTTCCATGGTGGAAAACAGCGATATCCTAGATGATAGGGCCTGTGGTCTTAGCCACAGAATCCACCCCCCATGTTAAGTATGCCTTAGTCAGGAATTTAACAGACGTTAAATTCCTGCGTTAAAACATACTTAACGCGATTTAAATAATCGCTAACCCTCCTTGATAATATCGCGAAGCTGCCTTCGCGATATTATCCCTGTTTGGTTTCACAGCCACGCCTACTTTGCATCTCATTAGCGATGCAAAGTTAGGCGTGCTGAGAACGAGCGCTAAGTCAGCAAAACACGCGATAGCGTGTCTTTGCTGATAAGGCGATGAAATTATCGCCGCTTTTCGCCCGAAAACGGACGCAAAAGCGGCGATAATTTCATATCGCCGCCTTGTTAATATGCCCCCTAATTTTTTTCGTGCATACTCTGGTATGGTAAAATATACAGGATTACAAAAAAGTGGACAGAAGGTGGCTGCAATTCCATCAAACTTTCATCATCATCATCATAACTTCATTCGGTCTCACAAGACGATAAAAGTACACATAAAGAGCAATACATACAATGATCACTCAATATCCTAGATGACGTTTAAAAGTTCACAACACACTGACATCATAAAATCCATGAAATCTTATAAAAAGATCATTTTCCAGAGGCTAATAAGTTAAAGGTTTGCTTAAAAGAAATATTTACATGACGACAGTGGCCCTCTGCTTAATGGCATAATGAATGTAAAGAGCAACTGAAAAGCATATATTCATAGTAGGAAATGTTTGCAAATAGGCAAGAGCGGTCCTACAGTACCGTGCATTGTGCTTTGACCAGAACAATCATCCCAGGGACAGACGGGTAAATTCGTAAAATAGGATCCATGGCAAGGGAAGGCAGCCAGAAAGTGCACCGAGTTTAATCTGAATCTGACTATCAGAAATCTGTGATGCAGGCTAATCACCCATAATAGATATGGTTCAGGCCCATCATTTATGCAGGCACACATACAAGCCTGAACAGAACAGTTGGCTTATCCACCTCACTGTGCACTCTGAGATCCAGACAATAAACTAAAAACATAGGGGCATATTAGCAAGACCGGCGATAAAATTATCGCCGTTTTAGCGGCAGGAAACTGCCGCGATAATGGGCTTGCTAATAAGCGTTATAGAATTCCAATAGAAGCCCAGGTTAGATGTCCTGCACATCTAACCTGGGCTTCTATTGGAATTCTATCACGCATATTAGCAAGCCCATTATCGCCGTTTTAGCGGCAGTTTCCTGCCGCTAAAACGGCGATAATGTTATCGCCGGTCTTGCTAATATGCCCCTAATTTTTCAAAGGACTTAAAAAAAGTGGCTTTTAAACTACCCGTGGAGGTAAAAACATCTTTACGGCCCAGGCTGTGGCTGATATTATGGATGTACCTGACGCTTAGGATGTTTTGGCAGGATCAAGTTTCAAACAATCTGTGATCACGGCCCGACTAAAAGAAGTTTGACTCTTAGTTCATATCCTGACAGCAGCAGGGGTTTCATTTTGATAAAATCATTGAGGTACCTTAACACAACCTCAGAGTGGCAAATAAAGGAATTGGTGCTACTTGTTCTCTTGAGCACAGTAAAAAGACTTTTGATGAAACCGTCCCCATAAGAAGCAATGGAGCAGCACATGGCTCTATAGATATCCGTGAGTTCCCTGACGGGCTTATTACCCACTCTTCTAGCAAAATTATAGAGAGTCCTCCACAGCCTTAGAGAAGGCAGCTGCTCTGCAGGTTTTGAATGGGCCCCATGAAAGAGGTCTATCAAATAAAATTCCTAAGTAAGAACACGTGGAGACAGAGCTAACTGTACTGCGAAGACAGCATTTTCATTTTTCTTGGCGCCATAGACCATAACATGTGCCTTGGCCTGGTTAACTTTTAAGTCCAGACCTTCCATGAACTTATAAAAGTGGTCCAACAGGTGCTGCAACCCGATAGCAGTCCTAGCTGGGAGGAGGGTATGGTCAGCATAGATTAGGGTCGGGACACTGCGCTCCCCAACACAAGGGCAATCTGTCCTGAGCTCTATAAGATCCTCCTCCAAACCATTAATGCATAGTGAGAAAAGGAAGAGAGCCAGAACACAGCTCGAACTGTCACGATTATTCGGATATGGCTAACACATTTAACATACCAGAATTCCTTATTTCAATATTTAGTGGAAGATGATTTACCGTTTGAAAGTATGTCTGACGTTCAGTAGCGGTAAGCCTTCTTTCCTTTATTGTGAAAATGTAGTCAGAATAAGTAATGCTGCTAAGTCGGTAAACTTATGCACACTTAGGCAAATGTACGCAAAGTTACTCCTGAATGTATTTCTTTTTAAAGCTCCTGCACCAATTAAGTCCTGATTACAAGAGGCAGCAGGGTTGGATTGGGATCAAAAATTGCCCCATGCACACCAAAAAAAGTGGCCCACATTTGCGTATTTCCTTCTCGCAAAACACTGCTTCAGCGAAGTTTTATGAAAAGAAATGGGGTGGGGGCATGTTTTATTAACTTCACTTAGATAAGAAAAAAAGGACATATTAGTTCACACTGCTGAGCCACACATGAATGCAAGTGAGACCACTGATGCTCAGGCCCCCTGCCCCCGCTCAATCAACATACATTAATGGGCCGACCCAGCGAGAGAAAGGGAGTGACACCTCTGCCCATCTGCCTCTAGAAAGGCCACTCAGGCACCCACTGGGCCACTTGCGGCATCCTAACAGCACAGACAGCCCCCAGGCTGCCCAAAAAAACAGCCCACATCTAGAACTCGGCTACCGGCCCTTCGGCCATTTCCCGAGTGCCCGCGCTACCAATCCGACCCTGAGTGGCAGGCAGGAAGCTAAAATCTCACAAACACCAAGAACAAGTATCGGAATTCAAAGGGGCGTAGCTCCGTCAGTAAGATTTGGGGGGGGGGGGGCTTCAAATTTCCCGAGTTTCACGCTGGCATATCATGGTAAAATACATTATCAGAGAAGCAGGAGGGGGCCTAAGGGGCAGTGGGAAGGGATAGCTGTGCGGATTGTTAGGGTTGCTTGAAAGACAAAGGGGCATATGTATGAAGCCTATTTCCCGTTTTCAAACGGGCCGGTTCGCAAACGGGCCGATTCACGGGCCGATTAAATGACATTCTTGAAGCACCCAAGTTGTGCGATTTTGTCTTTGGAAATCGCAAATTACCACAACCTTCAAGTTGGTGGTAATTTGCAATTTCTTTGAAAAATTCACTTTTTGGCATTTTTCAAAGTGCCATGTGGCGCACATATATGCCCTTAGGGCATGTATGTGCGCCACATGTGCACACATGCTCATTTCAGGGGTGCAACAGGGTGTCCTTTTGATGCCCTTGCACCCTTGAAATTGCATTCGCAATTTGCGAGTACCTAATGGGTACTCACAAATTGCGAATGTCTTCCCATTCATTCCTCCCATAGGAATGAATGGGAAGGTATTTCTTAATTGCGAATCGCAATCTGCGATTCGCAATTAAGGAATACGTAGGAATCGCAATTAATATTGCGAATCTTACATACATTGCCTTTTGCGAGTCCTTAATAGCGATTCGCTAAAAATCGCTATTAAGGACTCGCAAAAAGGATTTTTCATACATATGCCCCAATGTGTTGTAAAATAGCCAACAGTTTTAAGAACTTCAAAACACAGTGGTGAGAGAGAAAGTGTATGTGTATGTTTTTATCTGTGCGTGCATGTAAAAATCCTAGGTGAAATCCAACAACCACCTCACCATACCCGACTTAAGGCACCTGTAGACAACTATTTACTAGAGAATACATTTATGGGGGGGGTAGCACCCCAAATCCCACCCAGAAGCTACGCCCATGAGAATTTGTAATAATTCAGCTATTACCTTACATTCTGCAATTTTCACTTGGTAAATTTGCCAGATCATACCTCGGCAAATGGGCAGTAAATACTGATGTATTCGAAATTTAGTGCAGTGTGTGTCAAATTCTGCATTTCAATCCCCCAATTCCGAAAAAAACTCAGCATACATAGAAAGTATTTACCATAATTCAGCTGTAGGTATTTATAGTGTGCAGTAAGAACCTCACTAGAATGCAGCGCTCCAGTAATTAGGAAAATAAATGCAACAGGTATGACAATTCATGTCTTACTACATCTGTATTAGACGGAGCTCATGGGTTTCTCGAACGTTTTCTGATTTTGAAAACATGGAAAGAAATGTTTTCAAAATTTAAGACAATCGGTTCTCCTGTAAAGCAAAGTGTGTTGGCCAAGGAATTAAAGGGCAGTGAGAAGAACCACAGAGAGGGAGGTCTGTACTACCCAGCATTCTTGACACACCTTTGATAGTGGCCAAACTTGGAGGCCAATATTCCTCACTGCAACATGACATGCTCCATAAAACGGTTCAGTTCATTATCACCTTGGGTTTAGCTATTTACTACACATGGTAACTTCTTCATTGGCCTACTGGAATTTATCAGTGGGGAAATTGCAAGGGTATGATGATTACCACACAACTTGGTAACCCTGATCATTTCACAAACTCCACAGGGATCGGAATTTAGCCCTTGACTCGTAATAGGGGCCAAAGCGGAATATCCTTAAATTTTTTAGAACAAATGTATCTCCAACAGAAGGTGCATACATTTATTTCCTTTCACATTTTTGATGATTCAATCATTTTTATTTTCATGAAATAGGATGATTTTCACATTTTGTATCAAACCAATTTTATTTTAAATTCGACCCCCAAGTATCATTCAGGCGCACAGTTTTTGAGTGCTGAAGGTGCCCTCTAATTTATAGTATGACATCCTTCACACAAACTTCACAGACATGAGATGTATGTGCAGTGCTTAATTTGTAAAATAGGAAGTCCAGGTGCTCATATGTTTGTCAAGGCCACACCCACGTTCCCTGGCTCCATCCACTTACTCTATTGGCTTCACCCCCATCATCAACTTAGTGGCAGCCATCACCTACCTAAAGTGGTAGGGTGGCTGCGGGTGGAGAGGGTGGCAGGTTGGGGAGGACTCATCGCCCCACCAGCAGTGCGCCGAGAGCCACATTTGCAGAGTGTTGGAAAAAGGGGCATGGCCTCCGACCACCTCTCAGCAATCCCACTGTGTGGGGCTCACTGGAGGTAACAGGTGGGTCAGTTGGACCCTAAGCTTCCTTACCAGCAAAGGGGACTTCATCCCCCAACCAAGAGCGCACCAGGAGGCGCGTTTGGAGAGTAGTGCAGTGAGGGGGCGGGGCCTCCAGGGAGTTTCCGGCTTCATTTTAAAAAAAAGAATTTACGAAGGGGGGCTGTGTGGCCCCCCTTCCCTTGATCCTTTTGGGCCCCAGGGACCCATCCCCTGGGGTCTGACCCATTTTTTTTTTTTTTTATTAAAATTAAAAGGGAGGGGGCGCATGGCCCCCCTCCCCAGGCCGATTTCAGCCCCGGGGACTGGATCCCCTGGCCCAGGCAATTACTTTTTTAAATTTTATTTTAAGGGAGGGGGTGGTGCTGCCCCTCTCCCCTGGCAGGTTTCGGCCCCGGGGACCCCATTCCCTGGGGCCCGGCCATTTCTTTTTTTAAATAAAAAATGGAGTGGGCCAAGCCCCCTCGTGGGCCATTTTAGGCTACAGGGACCCCATCCCCAGGGCATGGCCAGCTGGTTGACGACCGCGGGGGGAGCCGGCATTGCTTTTTACCCCAGGGAGCTGCTAAGATGCAGCTCCCCGGGGGTAAAAAGCAAAGTGTGCTCGCTTTGACCAAGCGAGAGCAAAGTCCTCTCACTTAGTCAAACCGAGCACACTTGTTTGCTATAGGATGGTGGGAGCAGTGCTCCCACCATCCCATAGAAAACTGTAATGTCCCGGGGTGGGCACCCCGGGACATTGATGGAGCCGGCCCTGAGGGGTGGCGGTCATCAGGTCCATTTACGGCTCCATTTTTAAAATAACCTGGAGAGATGGTGGTCCCCTGGGGCAGTGTGGTGCGCGTGCCCCCCACATTTTTCTATACTAGCCCCAGGGAGGTGGCAGTCCCCGGGGCTGCGCAGGTGGGCCGGAGCCACCCTACGCAACTTATTTCATTATAGCCCTAGGGAGGTGGCGGTCCCCGGGGCAGCGTGGGACGTGTGCCCCCCACTTTTTTCTATACTAGCCCCAGGGAGGTGGCAGTCCCTGGGGCTGTTGGGGCCCATGCAGGCCCCGCATCTATATTTCTAATTGCCCTTGGGACCTGGCCCACCCAGGGGCCTAAAGTAAACGAAGCGCGGGAGCCCGTGCTTCGTTTTTTAAAAACATTTCGGCTGCATTCGCAGATCTATCACGAATTCTGCTGAACATTTTAAAAAAAATGCTTTTTTGGGCCCGGGGGTCCCTGTGGGACCCCCTGAACAGTCCTAGGGGGTCAGGGTGTTTCTGCCTTGCCCCCTTTTCTTGTTTTTTAATGTTTTCTCTTGTGACTTGGTTCAACCGAGTCACAAGATGGCTGCTAGCCCTTCCTGGTTTGAAGAGTTGGCAGCCATTCAGATCTCAGGCACGAGATCGGGAGGATTCGCGGATCCACCGCGGCCACAGATGTATATCTGAGAAATCTTCAAATTTCTCAGGAACTACTTAACGGATATACACCATTTAACAAAAAGTGTGCTCTCTAGACCAAGAGCTACCTTTCTGCCAAATTTGGTATAATTCCGTTTAGCAGGTCGGGCTGTAGCTGCGTCAACAGTTTCCTATGGAAATTAACATGGAGAAAAAGTGTTTTGGGACCCCCCTTTTTCTCGGCCCCCACTTGACGGATCACTCTGAAATTTGTAAAACAGCAGCTGACATGACCGCCCCATTAGTTTTGAAAATTTCACAGAGATTCATCAAACGGCGCCAAACTTATTGGCAAATCAAAAAACGCTTTTCCTATGGAAACTAGGTCCTGACTATAGCTACCTACTGGCGACCGCCAGTAGGTAATATCATCAAGGTATGTAGAAATGGAGTTAAGAATAGTAAATCTATTCTTTCCTATATGCACTAAGCTTCACAATGTTTTGGTCTTCATTCTTTATGAAACAATATTTAGGCCCCACAATATTTTTGGCCTCAGTATTCTGTCATACAAACAATGGTTACAACTCAGTATGTTTTAAACACAACTAACAGAACCTCCTTACGTTTTCTATGTCAATGTCTCACTCTCTTTCTTATTTTATCCCTTTATGATCTTTTTCTCTCTGGTGTCCCTCCACCTCACAATCTGTACTCTTTGTCTCCCTCACTCTTTGCCACTGTTCCCACCTCTTTTCTCATCTATATCTCCTTCTTCCCCTTACTTTCTGACTTCTGCTCTGTGTTCCCACTATGAATTTCTTACTTTTGCTTCTTTCTTTACCTTTCTCTCTTCCACTCTCCTCATCCTTTCCCTCATTCTTTGTCTTCCTCTCTTTCTGTTTCTTCTCTCTTGCTCTTTTTACATCCTCTTTCTTCCCTTTGAAACCTCTTTTCCCTTTACTACCATTTACACACTTCTCTCTATCCCTCTCTATATAAATTGATTTCTGTTTCATGTTTCCCGTCCTCTGCTATCTTTTCTCTTTGTCGGTCTTCTTGGTGTCCCCATAGCCAGTGGCTTTCTTCTGAATGCCTCTCTAACTCTTTCCTTTTCTTGCTTACTTAGTGTCATTTCTTTTCTCCCTCCTGCTTGTTATTTATATCTAGAATGCCTTATTGTTAGAAATTGGGTTTTTGGTTGACTGGGGTGTAAACCATAGTAAAACAGCAACTACAGTCCTAGTCAGGATAAGGGTCAGGCAAACCCTAAACTAACCTGTGCTTGTCCTTTGGTAGCTTGGCACAGAGCAGTCTGGCTTAACTTAGAGGTAGTGTGTAAAGTATTTGTGCATCACTTCAAACAGTAAAACCATTAAAACACCACATAAAAAGATACCTCCCAAGTTAGAAAAAGTGTTCTGACTTTAACAAATAAAAGAAGACCAAAGTGACAAAAATCCAATAAGTAGAACTTGAGATATTGATTTTTAAAGGTTTTAAGTGAAAATAGTGCTAAGAAGCATAAAGCGCTAAAATGGGATCTCTGGTCGCGCCAGACCGGGACAAAGTGAAAAGTTCAGGCCAACTACAATGGAGCAGGCTGGATACAGGGACCCAGTTTGGCCCGCTGAACAAAAGTACCTTAATCCGAAATTTTAAATAACAACTTATGGTAAACTCAGATTTTTAATTGCGATTCTGAAAATGCCACTTTTAGAAAGTTGGCATTTTCTTACTTTAGACCTTTGGTGCCGGCTGTCTGCCTCTGATCACTTGTCGGGGTGGGAGACAGCTGGGCTTTGTGTATTCCCTCTAGACAGCCATATACAATAGGAGCTTAGGTGTGACTTGATGGGCCATACTGGTAGGATGGGAGGGGGAAGTTGGACCCATCCTCACTTACACCTGAATAGACTGTGCCCTGTCCCCACACAAAGGGCTGCATAACCCCTGTAGTGAGTCTGGAACCAGGTGTCATGCCTCCCTGATTCAAGTCATGAGAGGTCTCACGAGCAGGGAACACCTGGAACGGTAAGGCTTCATTTGATCTCTCATGAGGACATAATAACATGGAACTGTTTGTTGGCACTGACTCAGTGGCTCGTGGTTCCCTTTGAGTTGCTATGTGGGCAGCTGTGACCGAGATGAACAATGACATTAGTCACTAAAGCGCTCAGGTGTGGACAGTACTATGATATATGAATAAGAGCTAACTATAATCAAACTGTTGCAAGCTGTACTTTTAATCCAGGAATTATAATGTAAGATTACAATGCAAAACTTATGTTGAGTGCGAGTGACAAAGCAAGAGATTCAGCCCATCTCACACTGCCAAGCATTGTGAGTCTTTTTGTTATGCTTATGGAACTGTTGGTAATGTTGTCCTTTCTTTATGTCCATATCACTGCTATGAGTGCATGCACCATGCCTTACGAGCGCACGCTAGTGCAGTTGCACTATTGACCTCATGGTTACCATGGCAATTTTGTTTAGTATAAATGGCTCCCACGCCAACATTGGTAGCTTGCAGTCGAGAGTTCCCGGATTCAGCAGCACCCTGATATCACGAGGCAAGCACGGTAAGGCATGTCAAACTAATGCGCTTTTGATTATTTCTTTAGCACTCTCAGCAGGCCCGGCTCCAGGAGTTTTTATTTGGGTGGGCCAATGGTGCATTCGGGTGGGCCCGATTTGTCTCATATGACTAGCCAGGCCTGCTTCAGGGCTCTCCTTTATCTCCTTAGTCTTACAAAGCCCAGTAAAACACACTGTTTTCCAAATCTCTTTCTAAATCTTATCACTCTCAAAAAGTGTTTTTTTCCATGTAATGTCCCTTTGATGGGAAGAGGAGGTTTCTGAGGTGGGAGAATCAGGCAAGTGACACTTCTCGGGCTCCCTTTGTGCAAGCCTTCAGGGAGAATCCCTCTTCATTACTACCTCCACCTGACCCCGTACTCTGCAGCGCACTCACTTCCAGGCCAGATTATCCACTTTTCTACCACCCCTCTCCAGTGCACCTTATCTCACAGCTGACCTTGAGCCCCAGCCCCATATCAGCCACCATCAGGCTCCACTTACATTATTCTAGTAAAAAACATTAGTAAAATCACCTTCAAATCTTAAAACATTGAATATAGCAGTAAATATAATTAGCACGCACTTTAAAATATGTTCCACCGTTGCCCTAATGACCCACTGCTAATTAAATAAACAAAAACAGAAAGGCCATGACAGGGCCGGCTTAAGCGCTGGTGTGAAAGCCTTTTTTGGTGCTCCACCAATTACCTCTTTCTCCGTAGATACCTTTACTACCACCCTCCAACAGTTCCCTTCATCTCTCCGTAGCCTCTCCCCTCAGACTCCATCACTACCACCCTCATCCCTCCGTAGCTCCCCACCAATGACCTCCTCCTTGGATTCCCTCACTACCACCCTCCGCCAGCACACCTCATCTTTCCGTACCTCCCTTCCTCATGACCTACTCCTCGGATACCCTCACTGCCACCCTCCACCAGTGCCCCTCATCTCTCAGTACCTCCCTTCCTCATGACCTCCTCCTCGGATACCCTCACTACCACCCTCCACCAGTGCCCCTCATCTCTCCATAGCCCCTCCTCCTCATGACCTCATCCTTGGACTCCCTCACTACCACCCTCCACCAGTGCCCCTCATCTCTCTGTAGCCCCTCCCCCTCATGACCTCCTCCTCTGATCCCTCACTACCATCCTCCACCAGTGCCCCTCATCTCTCCGTACCTCCCTTCCTCATGACCTCCTCCTCGGATTCCCTCACTGCCACCCTCCACCAGTGCCCCTCATCTCTCCGTAGCCCCTCCCCTCATGACCTCCTCCTCGGATCCTTCACTAGCACCCTCCACCAGTGCCCCTCATCTCTCCGTAGCCCCTCCCCTCATGACCTCCTCCTCGGATCCTTCACTAGCACCCTCCACCAGTGCCCCTCATCTCTCCATAGCCCCTCCTCCTCATGACCTCATCCTCGGACTCCCTCACTACCACCCTCCACCAGTGCCCCTCATCTCTCTGTAGCCCCTCCCCCTCATGACCTCCTCCTCGGATTCTCTCACTGCCACCCTCCACCAGTGCCCCTTATCTCTCCGTTGCCCCTCCCCTCATGACCTCCTCCTCGGATACCTCACTGCCACCCTCCACCAGTGCCCCTCATCTCTCCGTACCTCCCTTCCTCATGACCTCCTCCTCGGACACCCTCACTGCCACCCTCCACCAGTGCCCCTCATCCCTCCGTAGCCCCTCCCCCTATTGACCTTCTAGGATTCTCTCACTGCCACCCTCCACCAGTGCCCCTCATCCCTCCGTAGTCCCTCCCCCTATTGACCTCCTTCTCGGATTCCCTCACTGCCACCCTCCTCCAGCGCCCCTCATCTCTCCGTAGCCCCTCCAATGACCTCCTTCACCATGGATTCCCTCACTGTCACCCTCCACCAGTGCCCCTCATCTCTCCATAGCCCCTCCCCCTCATGACCTCCTTCTCGGACACCCTCACTGCCACCCTCCACCAGTGCCCCTCATCCCTCTGTAGCCCCTCCCCCTCTTGACTTCCTTCTCGGACACCCTCACTACCACCCTCCTACAGTGACCCTCATCTCTCCGTAGCCCCTCGCCCTGTTGACCTCCTCCTCGGATTCCCTCACTACCACCCTCCACCAGCACCCCTCATCTCTCCGTAGCCACTCTCTCATATGCATTTCATTTGTTGCATAGCGCTACTCATATTAGTGTATGGTGTCACATTACTTTACACCACGCACACATTATACAGAGTCAATCAATCATACAAGTATGCAAATTAGTCTATAGGGAATGTCACATAAGCCAATGAAGATTACAAGGTGTAGGAATCACGTCAGCCATGCTGGTGGGCAGAATATTTTAAGAGGGTTTGGTCTGGAGAAGCACAAACTCAGGATTTAGAGAGTAATCCAGTGCTTGGGGGTTTGCTTTACTGATAACAATGTATATCTGCCCAAACGCACTCTTTTTAGCAACATTAGAATAATGAAAGAGTGGGGAAGTTCTAACTATATCGCAACACACACACAAAAGTGAAGTTCTAACTGTACCATTCAGGTTTGTATGTAGCTCTTTGATGACAGTTCATAGGTCACTTGCTTATGTAAGGATTTTAACTTCTGAACTGCAAATAACAAAAGGATCTTTGTGACAAATGCAGTAAGCCACAAAGTTATCCACATAAAATAGAGTTCATCTGCATTTCAAAACTCTCAACAGACAAATGGGATCATAAATCTCCAGAGTTATCTGGTCATTAGGTCTCGCTGAGCCAGCGCATGCGCTGCTCTGCGAGACATTTAGTTAGTGGCTTTTCAAAGTGCTACCACAATCTTTTCCTGGCCTCAAGCTTGCGTTCACGAGCGCGTGCACGCGTGCAGCCGCCATGTGGCTTTCATGGCTCATTAAGCCTTGCTCTCCCAAGTGCCTCGCTCTGCCCCGCCCCCACCACAGAGCGCGTCCTTGCCATCACTTTCGCTTTCACGGCAGCGCGGCCGCGTTACTTTCACGGCCGCGCGGCCAATGCTTGTTCATTTTCGTGAAGCATTCAAAGAAAGTGCATGTATTTTGCCTCACGATCTTCCTGTGTGCGTTACCATTCCTCGTCGCTGTGCTTCTCTGCACGCCAAAGCTCCATGTTATTGTTGCCTACTGTTTTGCCACTTCCACACCCATGTAGCTCTCTCCACCAAGTGTGCTTCTCTGCACCATAGCGCTCCACATAATGTTTTGCTTCTCTGCACCTTAGCACTCAACGTAATCTTTTGCTTCTCTGCACCTTCGCACTCCATGTTATGTTTTGCTTCTGTTTTGCCACTTTTACCCTAGGCCCACCTGCGCCCCAGTTACTTTCTATACCCACTGTGCGCCTCTGCGCCCTGTTGCATTCGTTGCTTCAGCCACTTTCCCAACCCACCTGTTTTCCTGTTAAAATAAAACTTAGTAATAAAAAAAACCTAATGTACCAATCCATTTCGGATCTGCAGATTAAAAAGAAAATAGGTGTTATGATGTGCCGCTCATGCACTGTTAACATTTGCAAAGTTAATTGGTCCTTGAGCCAAGATCTGTTGACTTTGCCAATGGATGTTTAATTTGTTTTTTGGGGGAGGGGGCTCTGATCCGTCTGACACTCAAGATGGATCAGGGGCTCACCCCATGAGCGAGAGACACTCCTCGGAGTAGCTGTGTGCCCTATAAATCTCCCATTCATTTATTCAGGTGCTTTGTTTGAACTGTCCTGTGCATTGCCTCAGCCGCACACTCAGGTCCTGAGGTGTTTGGCAGACTCCCTTCCCGTCACATTGCCACCCCCCCCCCCCGTCCCGTTTATGGCTGCGGGTGACTTCGTCATCCAGTGACGAGGCGCAGCTTCTGTGTCCTATACTTTCCCTATTCCAATCATGCCCACCAAGGAGATCTCACCTCACTAGTATGTAAGGGCTCACTAAAGCTGCTCTGTACTGGTAGTGCTGGTAGCAGTTTCATTGAGGCTTGAAGAACCGTGAGCAAATGGTGATGACTGCAAAGTTTGTTTCCCTTCTCATTGAAGGCACACCACCAGGACTGGGCTACATTGCCGTTCACACACTGTAAACATTAACCACTGGTCACGCTGCACTGATAACAGACTCCTCCTCCCCCTGCTCCCTTCATGTCTTCACAAAGATTTGCTCACACTGGACCTATCCTTTTTCTATCAGTCATATTTACTTGTACTCCATTAATACAACCCATAAACACAAGCCCTTGTTAACTATCTCCCACTGTAAATATGTGCTGTTTTCGAAATAATGCTACTCAGCTTACTAAGTTTACGTTCCCCATCCGCATGAAAGATTGAGTTGGCCTCACTGTGTGTGGAGTAGCTACAAGGAGCAGGCTACACTCCCCTGCATGGTGCACATTTCACAAGTAAATGCATTCACTACTCGACAAACTACAAAGCTAATATTTTCATTACTTACATTGGCAGCACAGGAACATTTACCAGGCTGATCACAGCCCAAAGACTGAACTACATCCTGTGCACATGCTACAATAATTTTATAGGTCAACCCATCCACAACTAGCCAAATTGCCTCATGCTGGCTGACAGCCCCGAATGACTAATTGAAACCCATGGCCAGCCGCCTTCGATCAGCATACAATAGTGTCCATGTTGCACTTCTGCCCTTCTAAGCACTGTATAAATAACAGCTGTAATGTACAGTGATTAGATCGGCATAAGTAAGACACAAAGTACTATCTGGAATATACATATTTACTCCATCTGTTCAACCCGAAATTCAACTCATACCTTACCAACTACTATTGTACATAGCGTTTCAGGGACCTCTGCTGCCATTGTAAGCACTGCAAATAATTGTTTTTTTTTGTAAATTAAACAACACAGTTTACTTAGGCCTCCATGCATCTGAGATGCAAAAACTGAGTAGACCGTTCTAGGTGATAGACCTACAGCCTTAAGTATTTCCTTTCGCCCTTCAATGCTCTGTATATAAAAGCTGTGCTTTCCAGTATTTTAAAATGGCAAACATGAGGGAATTGAAAATGTATATGATCTATCGGCTCCGATGCACTCCAATTCAATGCACAGAAAACGCCACTGCTCCAGCTGCCCCCAAACCTCGCTCAACCTTCCATCACCCCAGGATCAAACTGTGGGGCAAATCCCTATAGTTTCCCATGTCCACCCCTCTTCCATCAATCTATTTTTAAATAGTGTTTCCTATAACACTATTGCCATTGAAAGCTCTGTAATTAAAAGTTGTAATTGTTCCATGCACCCACTCCCCCCCCCATACCCCCGTCCTTCATTGTTGGCCCCCCCTTTTCATTGTTGCATGTCCCTTTTCCCGTACTGGGGTGTGGCCACTCCCACCCTCCAGCCCTGTTGGGAAAACAGTTAGTGCTGGCCACGTCATAGCTTTTTTTTCTTCTTCTTTCCTAATGGTTGTTTAGCTGCTGCGATGTTCTACAACATGGCTAAAAGACATCGACGGAGCCAATAGTTCTCATAGGCGAGACCAATTGACTTTGCCAATGCTTTTTATTTGATGGCTTGCCCTACTGCTCTTGTGTTTGAGCCTCTACTCTACCTCTCTCTACCTCTCTCTACCTCTCTCTACCTCTCTCTCTACCTCTCTCTCTCTACCTCTCTCTCTCTACCTCTCTCTCTACCTCTCTACCTCTCTCTCTCTACCTCTCTCTACCTCTCTCTACTTCTCTTGCGCTCTACCGCTCTCTACCGCTCTCTACCTCTCTCTCTACCTCTCTCTCTACCTCTCGCTCTACCTCGCTCTACCTCTCTCTCTACCTCTCTCTACCTCTCTCCCGCTCTCTACCTCTCTCGACCTCTCTCTCTACCCACCTTTCTCTACCCACCTCTCTCTACCCACCTCTCTACCCACCTCTCTACCCACCTCTCTACACACCTCTCTACACACCTCTCTACACACACCTCTCTACACACACCTCTCTACACATACCTCTCTACACACACCTCTCTCTACACCTCTTTCTACACACCTCTCTCTCTCTCTCTACACACCTCTCTCTACACACCTCTCTCTCTCTCTACACACCTCTCTCTACACCTCTCTCTCTCTCTACACACCTCTCTCTACACACCTCTCTCTCTCTCTCTACACACCACTCTCTACACACCTCTCTCTCTCTCTCTCTACACACCTCTCTCCACACACCTCTCTCTCTCTCTCTCTACACACACCTCTATCTACACACCTCTCTCTCTCTACACACCTCTCTCTCTCTCTCTCTCTCTCTCTCTCTCTACACACCTCTCTCTCTCTCTACACACCTCTCTCTCTCTCACACCTCTCTCTCTCTCTCTCTCTCTACACACCTCTCTCTCTCTCTCTACACCTCTCTCTCTCTACACCTCTAAGTGGCAGCCGGAGCCTGACAGCACTGCTTGTCCTTTAAAAAAAAAAGCAAGCATTGGCATAGCCAATAGGTCTCGCCTTTGGGACCTTATAAGTGTTTAGTTATCCAGTACAATATCCTTGGTGCAACAACATCAAGTGTTGCATGGCTAAACACTTATAAGGTCCCAAAGGCGAGACCTATTGGCTATGCCAATGCTTGTTTTTTATTGTCTTGCATCAGTGGCAGAGCTGACCTTGATAATGATAAAAAAATGTTTAAATGAAGCATACACGAAGTATGTGTCTTGCTGGGCCTTCCCTGATTTTAAAAACTCTGTCACAGCCCACTCTGATAAGCAGCTGCAGGAGCCAGGAAAGGTGAATCAGGATAAACAAACTTATTTTCTCTAGCGTGGAATAGCAAAGGAAATATCCACGCAGCAGGACAGTAGGCAAAGGTTAGTCGTGCCAAAGAAAGGATTTTTCCCCTTCGCCATGCCCCTATTTTACCTGCACGAGTGGGCGGGGACACAGCTCACCTTTTTAAAAGGAGATGCGTGATTGGGGGTGCCTGTGAGGAAGAGCCCAGGCCCAATCACGCAACTCCCAGTACAGGAAGAAAAACAACGTTCGGAGGAACGTTTTAAATTAAAGTGACTATTTTCTATCGGCCTTCGTGCTGTCACTGTGAGGGCCAAGGCTCATGTTTGGGTGGGCCTGGCCCACCCGGCCCACCCGCTAGAACCGGGCCTGACTCTCACCAACGAAACATACTCGTGCAGTGCAGACTATCAGAGCTTCACTTGGTTGATGAGAGAGCTCTAGCGGCAAAGTTGGTTACGCATTACGCTTGATTTTAGGAGCGCTATTAATCACTAGAGCATTATAGTGTGCATGGAAACAAAGCACCTACGAAAATTGGTCAGCACTTGCACTGAAATAAGTCTTGCTTGAAGTGAAGGTGACATTAAGACTGGCTAAATATAATTCTTAAAGTATGAACATCGTTGAAGTGGCAAAGTGCACATCTTATAGTACAAACATTGTTGATGTAATTGGTTATTGAGTTATTCGCACTGCATTACTCCAGAGTCATTGGCTGCTATTGGAAATCTGAGAATACTATTACAGGTTGTTCAAGTTGAGTGCAACTGAGTGTGCCATAGGTCGTTGAAACAGAATTTAATGCAATGAGCAGCTGTTTGCCATAAACCTCATTCTTAAACACAAGATAATAATCTGTTGAAGGATTTAGAGTAGATCACGTAAAGTCTTTCTTTCAGGTAAGCCATAACCATAATATTGAGCTGTTAAGACTGTTTGATTATGTAATTGTGTCATGGCTTCAAGAGTCCTCTGCTAATTACGGACATCATCTGTTCAAGGTCTCCCTCCCGGCAGTATCCTCCATAACGCCCTTCCCCTCGTCTAGCCACTCCGCTCCCTGGTTGTTGTTACGACACAGAGTTGGTGTTGCTTGAAGGTGGGCTTTGAGGGTACTGCTCCTGAGGAACCTTGAGACTTTCTGTCAGAACTGCAAGCCCAATGGTATGTTTTCCTCCCAAGCAGTGTTATCAAAATGTCCACTCTAGAAAATCTCTGTGAAATGATGCAAAACCTCCAAAAAGAGGCTATAGCCACCTGTACTGAGACAGCCACATTGGCTACACAAGTCACTCAGTTGCAAGATCAGGTGACACATAGGTACATGTGGGAACCATCCCGCCTAATACTGGTATGCAGGGTCAGCAGCCTGTGGCCTCAGTCAGCTTGCCAATGCCAGTTTCTTTAGCTTCCCCTGAGTGTTATCTTGATGATCCTATGTGAGTACAAACCTTCTTGACTAAAGTGCAATTGCACTTTATGGTGTGCCCTACCGCACTTCCCGATGCACAAAGTCACATTGGTTTTCCTATTATCGTATTTAAGAAGTGATGCGGCCATGTGGGCCATTCCTTTGGTGAACTCTGACAATCCCCTCTTATATAATTGGAAAAACGTAAAAAATTAGTTTGAAAGGGTCTTTGATTGGATAACTATAACTGGTTAAGCTGATAGAGAGTTGTTGGAACTCCGACAGGGGAACAAGGATCTTGTATCTAACCAAGCACAGTTTAATCGTCTCCAGACAAGATGGCCTGAGGAAAAGAGGCCCGCTCTTTTTTAACAAGGACTGAAAGACGATCTCAAAGACTTGAATGCTCACATAGATCCACAACCAATGTTGTGTGAAGATTTAATAGCCCTAGCCTTGCTCTTGGAAAATCGTGCACATGAGCGTAAAGAAGATGGGAAAAGGCCCAAGATTTGTCCTTTTTTCTGTTCAAAAGAACAAACAATTCATGGTTCAGTTGATGCTGGAGAACCAATGGAAATTGGTGGACTCCGAAAACCACTCACATCTGAGGAGAAGGTTCAATGTCGGCGTAATCGGCAGTGTCTTTATTGTGGAAAGAAGGGGCATAATGCCAAAGAGTGCCCCACACGACGATAGAAAGAAATGCCCAAGGCTGCAGGCGCACAGAATCCCTCCAAGAAGTAGGAACAATATGTTGCTCGGGAAATGATCAGGAGAGTCTGCCGAGCCTTTCTATTTCATCTCTTGTTCAAGCTATAGCCAATACCCTACAGACATTTGCACCGCATTTGACTCTGAATGAGCAACTTCTTGTGAATAATGAGACAAAAACTATAGTACTTATGGTTGATTCTGGGGCAACTGGAAATTGTATTGATACAGCATTCTGCTCACATCTACGAATGACAATAGTAAAGAAAACAAAATGGGAAACAGTAAAAGCGGTATATGGCTTCCTGTTAACTTCTGGGCTCATCAAACGATCGAAGTCGAGTTATGGTGCATGCAAGACACCGACATACACAAAGAATATATTCACTTTGATGTGATTGCTACCCCTCAGTTTGGCATCATTGTCGGAATGCCGTGGTTAACGGAACACAATCCACTAATTGATTGAGCCACAAGAAGCGTCATGTTTAATTCAAACAGGTGTCAAAAGAACCTTTTGTGTAATTCAGTGACTAAAGTCCTTACAAATCAGACCTCAGTTAATCTCTGTCACCTTATTGCCACTGCAGCGGAGTGCTTGCCAAAGAGTATAATGCATTTCAGGATGTGTTCAGTGCCTCAAGTGCTGAGACCCTTCCTCCGCACAGAACCTATGATTGCGAGATAAATCTGGTTCCCGGTGCTAAAGTCCTATGCAGCAGGATTTATGTGTTAACAGAGCAGGAAAATCAGAACTTACAGGAATACTCTAATAAATATCTGAAAAACAGCTGTATAAGACCATCTAAGTCACCTTCTACATCTCCTCTCTTCTTGCCCTGTGGGCAAGGTTTTGCATATACTATAGGGCCTTCAATAGCTTCACAGTCTAAAAATGTTATCCACTTTCACTCATCCCAATACTATTAGATCAGGTACCTGCCCCTAATATTTACACAAGTTGGATCTCCGTGGTGCATACTATCTGGTGCGCATCCGAGAAAGCGATGAGTGAAAGACTGCCTTCAGAACCTGATATGGGCTCTTCGAATATTGTGCAATGCCGTTTAGATTATGCAATGCACCAGTATTGAAAATTACAAAATGTGAGCTCCACACCATGAAATTAGAATTCCTGGGATTCATTTTAATGCCACAAGGAATCTCAATTGCAGAAAGAAAGATCCAAGCCATAACTGATTGGCCCAGATCTTCAACAGTTAAGGACATAGAAAGGTTCCTTGGCTTCACCAACTTTTATATTTGTTTTATTGACTATTTTTTGACCAAAGCAACACCCTTGACCAAATTGTTGGAGAAAGGAGCAAAATTCCTTTAGTACACAGACACTGAACAAGTCTATCAGACTCTCAAAAATGAATTTGTCGGAAGCTGGCTCTATATCTTATATTTCCACTATGTGGTAATACCGTGCACAGAGTCCAGGGGTTCCCCAAAAGTGTGCAGAGCTCAATGTAAAACACAAAGTGCTCTACCTGTGGTAGTGTGGGTGAGCAGCTTTAGGCCTAACACAGAGGAGTTAAAGACATTTATTGCACAACATTAATCAATAATGGACATACGACTCAAGAAGGAGATCCAGACCAATTTAAGAAAATTATACTTTGTTTATATTCTATTTTAAGACCAAGGTCTTCGCATTACGGTAAGTACGGTACTCATTAAAAATACTTTTCAGGCTTCAGAAGTTTCACAGTGCAAATTTTAGAGCAGTTCAATATCATCCTGTGGAGGAAAACAATTGGTGTAACAGGTACGTATACCACTTATAGTTCCAGTCCAGTCTTCCGATATCTCAGGCCAACACTGCAGGCAATGTCAGTCTTGAGGGACTGGGGGCATTCAAGAGGTGCAGTATTCAGCATCTCTTCCGAGGCGGTTGATACCAGCAATGAGATTTACCCTCGCGGTCTGCAGAGAGCAATGAAGTGGGCGGTTTTCAGCAGACTGCCATCACGGTTATCGTCGCGGTCGCCAGGCAGCTGGCTGCTGTCAATCAAATGGAGAAGTTCTGCCATCGTCGGACCATCAAGAGGAGGTTGTGGTCAGGCAGGCAGTGCAAGTTGTGCAGGAGGAGGCTGACAGGGCCACTTGCAGGAGGGTATGGGCCCTGGGGGACAGGGCTGGGCACAGCTCGGGTCGTGGGGCCGAGAGGATCCCTCAAGGTCATGGAGGTCGCCCTGCTGCGAGGTGTTCTTCTGACCAGGTAGAGTCGCGTTGACAAGTGCAGGTCCCCTACCACTGCAGTCATGGAGTTCTATGGTAGCAGTGAGATGCATTGTCACAAGTGTCTGTCCTCACCTCTGCGGTTCTGGTACCATCGGATGCTGGGGACTAGAGCCTCAAGTCCGAAGGGAGGTTCTTGGCACTTTGGTGAAGGTTGAAAGGTCTCTTGGGTTTCTTTGAGGCTTTGCAGAGTTTCTGGAAGTACGGAAGGCCCAGTGGTCGAGCCAGTGGCAGTGGCAAGAGTTTTTTGGAGTTTTTCCAGCAGCAGCTCAGTTCCTGGTCCATCAGTGGTCATCTTCTGTCTTCTTCTTTGGTCCGTTAAATCTAGTTTCCAGGTCTGGGGGAGCCACCTAAATACTAAATGTAGGGGTGTTTTAGGGGATAAGCAGGTACGGCCAATGGGCACCTTACCTGGGGTGACTACACCCTCAAGTATGCCAGCCTCCTGTGGGAGTGGGCATAGACCTAGCCCTGATTGGAGAGATCCCCTCATCTTCAAGATGGAGGGGAATGAAAAGTGGGCTTATCTTCACCTCTTCCACCAAAGGGGTGGAGTTGGCAAAGGTGGGCACACCTCCTAGCCTTTCTAAGCTGTCCCACCAGTTTTCCCGCCCAAAGTGGGGGTGTAAACCAGTGGCTGCCATCTGCTGCTGGCAGCAGAGGCTGGGCACCACATTACAAAAGCAGAAAGCCTTTGAAGCTTCCCCTTCAAGCACTGGCCCATACTGGGGGAGGAGGTTTAACACCTCTGCCCAGAATGTGTATTGTCTCTGGTCCCAGAGAGCATAGGCTCTCCACCCAGGGGTCCAGAAACATGTCTGTGTGTGGCGGGCTGCCTAAAGCCAGTCAGTGCCCACACCAGGGTTGGTAGGTTTTCAGGGGGCACCTCTGAAGTGCCCTCTGAGTAAATTTTTTTTTATAAATCTCACACTGGCATCAGTGTGGATTTATTACAAGGAGTTGCTTGGTACCAAACACTCCTGGGTTCAGTGAAGCCATCATAGTGCTGTGGAACTCGAGTTGTCAAGTTTCCAGCCCATGTACTCTCTATGGCTTCCCTGGCACTTACAATATTCGGGAATAGACCCTAATACTGTAGGGGCATATCTGCTCATGCAGATATGCCCACACCTGGGATATAGTGCACCCTGTCTTAGGACTGGTAAGGCCTGCTAGAACAGTGACTTACCTATATCTTAGGCAGTGGTAGCAGGCATGGCACACAGGCAGTGTGCCATGTCGACTTGGTCATTTTTCACCTGCAGAGACAGTGACATGGTCCTAGTGAAGTGGTCCAAGGGGACCCTCTTCAGCCTCCAGGCCCTAGGTACCTAGGGTACCACTTACTAGGGACTTACAGGGATGCAGAAGTATCAATTGTTGACATGTTTTCAGGAAAAGGAACACTGGTACTGAGAACCTGACCAGCAGGGACCCACTACTCTACAGTCAAAGTTGCATAACAAAACAGGCAAAAAAGTGGGACGGTACTGCAACAGAACCCCATTTTCTCACAGCATTTGTATCTGATCCAATTCTAAAACACCCAGACACTACACAACCCTTCATCATTGAGGCAGATGTCTCAGAAACTGCGATTGGAGCCATACTGTTCCAATGAGATACCCAACCCGGCCAGCTACATCCAGTAGCCAATCTCTCCAAAAAGATGTTACCTGTTAAGCAGCATTATACCATTGCAAAGAAAAATTGCTGCCCATTCGCTCAGCTTTAAGAGAGTGGCAAAAGTATTTACTCAGTACCAAACATTCTATCATGGTCTTCACCGACCACAGGAACCTCCAGTTTTTATGATGTGCATGAGTGCTGATATCAAGACAGTTGAGGAGGACTCGGTTTTTTGCAAAATTTGAATTTGTCATAACATTTCGCCCTTCCAATGATTCCACAGGAACAAATTCCTCGTATGTCATGACAGTTCATTATATGAAAAGGTATGCATTGCTGTAGTGTCTGGTATTCTTTCCCTAGCTATTTGCAGCACAAAAAAATACTATGAAACCAGTCCTGCTCAGAGGCACCTTCCCCCTTTTTCATGTCAGCTTGTAGATGATGTAGTGCTTGGATGGATAGAGTTCTGTTTTCAAGATAATTTCCAGGAAGAAAAGTAAAACAGGAAGCACCAATCTTGGCACACACCCCAGCCTCCATCGCAGTCATCAAGTCCAACATGTACTGATATTGCGTCACCATAAGGCGGATAGCTCTCAGTTCTTCCTGGATAGCATTTAGGCCAAGCTAAGTGTCGTTGATCGTCTTCAACATTTCCCACATAGTTATTAGTAACCAGTGGGTGTTCACCTTTGTTTGCAAGGTAAAGAAGGGTATCGACCCTCCTGCATTTACTTGAATTTCAGAAAACAGTCTAAATTCTTCCAGAATGTTCTTGTATTGAGCCCAGAAACAATTATCGGCAGTTCTTCTTCGAGCCTGATACAATAGAGTTGTTTTCTTCTGTATCAGATGTTGGGAGAACTCAGACAGATCTTAACCAGGGATGACCAGTGTTGGAGTGTATATCGTCATGAGGGTGCAGAGGCCCCTCCACCGGGAACAAGGTGGGTGTAGGCAAGCTCGCTGCACTGTCAATACATATCCATCAACGTGGAGGTGCCCCATTGCAGATCCGGTATATGCAGTATTTCTTCACAGTTCTCATTGGAACCAAGCGGTATGGTTCTTTTGCCTCTGAAACACGAATTATACAGTGTAAGTGTCAGTACAATTAGGGGTTGCCCCTTTCCCTCCAACCATGTGTACATATTAATCTTGGTATCCCAGATTTCCTGGCATGTGGTGTCTATGCAGGCGTTTGACCCCCTCCCATGGGACTCATTTCCACTAGTGTGGTCGAGGGGGAGAGGCCCTGCAATGGAATTCCATATCCGGGGTCCACTTTTCATTAAAAAAGGCAGTCCCAAATATGTTAAGGGCCACTTTGGGACCACAGATGGAGGTGGGAGCGGACGTATTTGTGCACTGATGCAGCAGTCTTGCTACCTTCCCAAACCTCTTTTCTACGAAGTCCCGGGGCCAGACAGTGTCCTCTCCTATAGGGCTCCTGCGCATTCTGTCTAGTTCTGTTTGAATGTCTCTAGGTTTGGTAAAAAAGTACAGTGCCGGATGATGTTTACTACTGCTCTATGGGGTTTTACTCTATTGGGTTGAATCTTAGTCCTAATCCTACATAGGTACAGGTGGATAAGGCATTTTGCTTTCTCGGATGCTATCTCTTGGGATAAGTAAAGCCTGTCTACACCTACAGCATGGGTTATGAGTGAACATATGTAGCATTACCTGTTCATGGTTTGAGTGCCCACCATGGTCATGTGCTGATACAAGGTGTTATGTAGGAGTGCTCTGTGTTGTGCATGAGGCATGCTAGTGTTTAAGCAGAACACCGCTGCCAGACTCGTCCTCGGCATTCCACGACATGACCACATCACCTACAAGGCCTCCACTGGCTCTCCGTCGAGAAAAGAGTAACTTTCAAGCTACTCACTCAAGCCTACAAATCCCTCCACAACACCGGACCCCAATACCTCAACAAAAGAGTCTCCTTCCACATACCCAAGAGAAACCTCCGCTCCGCCGACCTCGCCCTCGCCAAAACCCTGCGTATCCACAGAGCCAGAGCGGGTGGAAGAGCCTACTCCTACATCACGGCAAATACCTGGAATGAGCTCCCGCTCAACATCAGAAGTTCCCCCACTCTGCACACATTCAGGAAAGAACCTCAAGACCTGGCTCTTTGGCTGAATTGGAGCTGCACGCCCTCCCCCGCCCAGTGCCTTGAGACCCTCACGGGCGAGTAGCGCACTTTACAAGTCCCTGATTGATTGCTTGATTGATTGGTGTAAGTGTGGTGGGAGAGGTCTCTGCACATGTGTTACAAGATTGACTAAGTTGGTTTCATGAAACTAGGCATATTTCTGGATCCGGAGGGGTGCGAGAGCACCCATGCTAAACAGAGGGTGTAAAAGAATACAAAAATACATAACTTGGAAAACATTCATAGGTGTTGGGATGGTCTTCAAGGTTGTTTTCTGTCGGCTGGGCCCCAGGGGTGTCTTGTCTTGGAGTAGTGCAAAAAAGAGTCTTCTTCTCTTTCCCCAAAAAAAGTGTTCATAAAGTCAATTTGCAGTCTGTGTTCTTGAGCAGTTGTCCTTGTTGACGTCCTTTCGAGAGTATCGTTTTAAGGGTTGGTGGGCCACTGTAATGACGGTGCACATGTGGCTCTATTGCAGACCTGTGTGATAAAAGCTGTGCATTGTAGGTTAGCTTGGAAAAACACATAGACAGTTTTCGGAGAGTTCTTGTGTTTTTCTTTTTAGGGGTACACTCTCTGTCTTTCACTGTGTGTGAAACCTTCTAGAGAGGTACTGGAAAGAGGTGGTGGCATTTTTAGGGAATTGTCAGTTTTAGTTTGTTTGGCATTATTTTGTCAGTATTTTGGTTCCCTCTCTCCTTGCTGTGGCGGGGAGAGTAGTTTCCTCTGTGGGCTGCTTACATTAAATAAATGTGTGTGTGTGTCATTTTACTGGTATGAGGGTGTCCTTTTGATCTGCATGGACTGTGTGCGATTTGAGGGGAAGTGAATTTTTTATGGGTTTTGAGGGTAATGGCAATGTTCCAGTTGTCACATGCATGCCCCTCTGGTCTCTGCACTTGGCATGTAATGATGTTCTCCTAATGGAGTTGGGTATTTTGACTATGCCCTTTTTTTGGAAGCTTTGTTTTTTTGGACTTCTTTTGGGCTTCTTCCGGCAAGTCGTTGGGCACCTTCCTGGGGTCTTTTGTAGGACTGGTTCCAGTGCGGCATACCGATGGGGTTGAGAAGCTGCTCTGTGGCCCCTGTGATTCGGATGTGACAATGACTGGGATCGGGCCAATTGCTTCCTTGGGACGATGTTCATGAGGCCCAGTGTATCTTATTTGACAAGCTAGGTGCGGTGGTGAGTATCTTCATGCACCTAGTGCGGGGGGCTGCGATTGTCATCAATGGAACCCCTTTCCCTCCCACCCCCCCTCTCCCTCGGATCCAGGATGCTTTGGGTCTGCTGCCTTCAGCGGGAATCAGGTACTTTCTATCCGGTATCCTGCTACTACCACTGTTTTGGAAGGGCATGATCCGATGAGCAGACTTTGGATGTGTTTGGAAGCATTTAGGGGAGAGGAGGAGGAGGCAGAATGTCCTGTTTATGATGGGAGTTAGGTGCGTGGTTAGGGCTTTTCGTGCTGTAAGTAATGAACTGGAACGGCTGATGGCCTGGGTGAATTTCCATATTGACCTGGTGCCAAATTTGTGCATGGACTACGGAATTCTATGGGTAATCTCAAGACTCCAAAAGGACGGAAAATCTGGCTTCTGGAGCGTTGCCTTGTTTTAGAACTAAAAAGGGGACCTCCATTTGCTGGAGGCCTAGAAATGTTGAAGAATGGGGTCCTTTCAATCCGGCGCCTGCCCTAGTGACTTAGGCGAAGGTACCTGGGTGCCTGCTTTTATGCACTGGTCAGGGGTCACTCTGCTCCCTCGTCAGACTTCCTTCCCCTTGGGCATGGTCAGCCAACCCCACTCTGGGGGACTAGCAGCAGAGTGGGACCTAAACCCCTGCAGGCATCCAAAATGGAAGATTTAGTGCGGATTTCTGATTTACCATGAGTTTTTTCTGAACAAAAGTAAAGGCTTGAGCTTTTTCCTAAAATTATGTCACTAGTCTTTATTGTTGTGCTGAGTTTTCTGAAGTAGGTATGAAGTGGATGTGTCACATTGGGGTTTAGATTTAGTGCATTTTTGTATATCGTGGTTGTGCTACCATATTGCCACCCCAGACAGTCACCCCTTCCCTGCTGTAGCTGTGGCCCCCGGTCCCTACTGGGCTGGGCTCCCTGTCTGCTGCAGCGGTTGCCATGTGCTCAGCCAACCACCCACCTCCTGTTGTAGTGGGGTGGCTGTTGCCTGACTTCCTTGAGGCTGACTGTACAATGCAATTGTGCTGCTCTGGGTTTGGTTTGGGGATAGATATTCTGTGGGGGCTGTTCTGGTACTAATCCTTTCTGCTCGTGATATGCTTTTAGAACCCGTTGAAGCGGGGGAAAGGACTCCAGACCCCAGACTCCTTTGCTCTACTTGCTGCCTGCTGCTGTAATCTTCCCACGCTCGGAGGTGCATAAAGCAGCACCAGGGGTCCCGCTGTGAGGGATGTACGCGGGCCGCACCCGGACAAAGCCCAGGCCAAGGGCGGGCGCGTCCTTGCCCATCATTGCCAGGAAGAGGCAGGGCTGGGCCACCCCACTTGCTTTTCTGCTAAAGACTTCTAACAACGGTAAGCCTCCTGCTACTCCGGCGCTGCTATCAGCAGTTGTTCAACTGAGTTTTATGATATATATTTGCTTGGCGCCCACTGACTGATTAAAGATTTGGTTTTTGACCTCAATGTTGAGAAGTGTTCCCTCGTGCATCACAATTATACAGTGGCCACGGTCACAGTAGCTAATAGTGTGACTCTGTTACTGACTAGCATATTAAACTCCCTAACTGGCCGGGGAGACTAAACTAGTTCTTTATTATATTGGCCCAAGATATATCGAACGCTGCACAACCTCAGCAGACTAATAATACGGGGCATATTGGCCTCGAAAATTAGATCATCTAATCTGTTTTGGAGAACCGTCCCTGTATACAAGGGTGCCTGGTTGAAGAATGAAGGTGCTCCCATACTTAGAGGCCAGGGCATTTGGGTAGAGCCAACATATGGGCTTTAGCAGGGCTACTACTATAACATTGGGTCAGGTCTGGAAGAGGGATTAGGAGGGCTACATTATTATTTAATTATTCTGTTATATTTTGTAACCATAAAGGAATAAGGTGGGGCTTGGGTTTGATAATCTCCCCTGGTAGCTGGCTTTCTAGAATATGGGGAAAAGCAAGGCGGTGGAACCGGCCCTAGGGATTGACAAATATAGTAAAGCTACTTGACAAATAAATAGTCAAACATTAAATGAGATCGATCAGTTAATTGAGAAAGTAGAATCAACTTTATGGGTTGTCACTGCACAAAATAAGGATACCTCCACTAAAGAGAGAAAACGCCCCCCAAAAAATCCAAGTTATTTCCAAAAATCAGTGCCAAAACCCTCTATCCAACACACAATCCTTGACCTACCTGAGGAAGAGGAGGTCATAGTGTCACTCCTTGTCACACCTATTGTATGCCAAAATAGGTTTCTCCCTTTGATGGTGGATGGGAGCAAATCACAAGCTACAAATATGGGTGACCCGGGGCAAGCCAAATCTCTCCTGTACAAGCATCCACTGATATGGCTGGCTGTCTCCCACTTATCATGGAACTGAAAGCCGAGGTGGGTGAAATGAAACAGATGCTAAGTCACCTTATTGGGAAAATGGATCAGATTTTGCACTCACAGGGGACACTGTTACAGAAAGGCATGCCACTGGGTGCCAACGAGGCAACTGTTAATGAAGGTATTTCATCCTTACCAACACCTAAGCCCATTATTAACTTCAGGGAGAGCTTGTTGAGGCCAAAGTATTTGACCGAAGTAGGATCTAGAGGTGCACAGCCGCATAAACTAGCACCCAACTTCGATGTCCAGAGACCAGTCAGGAGAAAGACTACAATTCAGGTTAGTGGGAGAGAAAGGGGGCATATAAGGGTGATGAATCAATTAAACAACCACTCGAAGTCAGGATTTCAACTAGCCATGATTAATGTCCCCAAGCTCCCAGATCCTATAATCTCCGAAGATGAAGAGTCATTAAAAAACAAAGTAGCACATTGGATAAGATACACCAGGGGATGTTATTCAGTCATAAGGGATGACATCCGAGCAGCTAGAAAACATTCCAATCCAGCGTCACCCTATGATATAATCTTATTAGTACTTAAAGACAAGTATATTGCAGATGGCCTGATTATGCTTGATATACGATCCTGTCCCCTAAATAACTCAAACATACAGTTCAAATACATTGGCACAGGAGGAAGGGGTTGGAAGACATCTGGTGAGGATGTTGCCTTGCCAGAGACTAAATCTGGGCTCAATAATAATGATTGACTAAAGGGGGAATTAGTCACTCCCATCCATCTTAGAACACAAATGAAGATGGCCCTTCCAACTGTAGATCTGTGCACACGGCACCAGGTATTGATCGTAGGGGAGCATAGAGTGAGCAAACAAATGATTGTACAGGAGACTGATTTAGCGACGGGAGCGGTTCATCTCAGTAGCAAATTACAACCAACCAGGATCATTAGACATAGCGACACTCCAGGAAAGTAATCATTTTATGGACCTAGCTAGGAGGGATAGTGCAGGGAAATCTCCAGCTACAGTTCATGCTATAATAAGATCATTCCAAGTGAGTACTTATTGAGAACTCTCTGTGAATCAGGTATCTACACCTAGCTGTCACCCTAGTAGTTCCCACGGTAATCATGTGCCAGTAATAACCGCAATAATCTCTTGGAACATCGCTGGCCTGAATGCGAAGCTGACACTCCCTTATTGGTGTAAATTTAGTGACAATTACGATATTTGTTTCTTTCAAGAAACATGGGGGCAGATTTACAAGCCCCTTGCGCCACTTTTGCGTCACTTTTCCCATGTTAAAAGTGACGCAAAAGTGGCGCAAGGGGCTTGTAAATCTGCCCCCTGGTCCACAAGCCCTGCTTATAGACTCTATTTCTTGACTTATTTCATCCTGGCAACAAATAATAAAGGGGGAGGCCTGCAGGTGGACTGATTACATGGGTTAAATGGAAGGACCAACTCTGATCGTAAGGGGGAATACACATTTGATAATACTAGATCACGGGTACTCATAGTACGGCCCACGGGCCGCCAGCGGCCCGGCAAGCCTTCCTTGGCGGCCCGCGGACCTTGCAGATATCCTATCTGTGTTTTTTTTTTTTTTTTTTTTTAAGTGTCAGCAAACACCGCCAGTTGCAGCAGCGCTCTGTGGGGGCCAGGCGATTCTTTAAAAGACCATTCACTTGTTAATGAGGCTTTGTTGTATTTCACCTCTACTTAGCGCCCCTGCATCTCCACTCTGATTGGAGATGCAGGGCGCGATGCAGGGGCGCTAAGAAGAGTTGAAATACAACAAAGCCTCATTAACAAGTGAATGGTCTTTTAAAGACCTGTGAAGTACTCGGGTGCGGCTGTGTGTGTGCCCGGGAAGCTGTCTCAGCCCGGGCTGACACACATGCGGGGTGAGGTGACAGAGGGTGACAGAGAGGGGGAGACATAGAGTGACAGAGAGAGGGAGACAGACAGAGGGAGGGAGGGAGACAGAGAGAGGGAGACAGAGAGAGAGGGAAACGGAGGGAGACAGAGGGAGGCAGAGGGAGAAAGAGGGAGGGAGTCAGGGGGAGACAGAGGGAGAGAGAGACAGACAGAGGGAGACAGAGGGAGACAGACAGAGGGAGACAGAGGGAGACCGAGAGGGAGACAGACAGAGGGAGATAGACAGAGGGAGACAGACAGAGGGAGACAGACAGGGAGACAGACAGAGAGACAGAGAGAGAGAGAGAGAGACCGAGAGAGAGAGAGAGACCGAGAGAGAGGGAGACAGAGAGAGAGGGAGACAGAGAGAGGGAGACAGACAGAGGGAGACAGAGGGAGAGAGAGGGAGACAGAGGGAGGGAGACAGAGAGGGAAACAGAGGGAAACAGGGCAACATACAGAGGGCAACAGACAGAGGGCGACAGACAGAGGGAGGGAGACAGAGGGAGGGAGACAGAGGGAGGGAGACAGAGGGAGACAGACAGAGGGAGGGAGACAGAGGGAGGCGGAGACAGAGGGAGAGGGAGACAGAGGGAGGGAGACAGAGGGAGGGAGACAGAGAGAGGGAGACAGAGCGGGAGACAGAGAGAGGGAGGGAGACAGAGAGAGGGAGGGAGACAGAGAGAGGGAGACAGACAGACAGAGGGAGACAGACAGAGGGAGACAGACAGACAGAGGGAGACAGACAGTCAGAGGGAGACAAACAGACAGAGGGAGACAGACAGAGGGAGAGAGACAGAGGGAGGGAGACAGAGGGAGGGAGGCAGAGGGAGGGAGGCAGAGGGAGGGAGGCAGAGGGAGGGAGTCAGGGGGAGACAGAGGGAGGGAGAGGGAGACAGACAGAGGGAGACAGAGGGAGACAGACAGAGGGAGACAGAGAGAGAGGGAGGGAGACAGAGGGAGGGAGACAGAGAGAGGGAGACAGACAGAGGGAGACAGAGGGAGGGAGACAGAGGGAGGGAGACAGAGGGAGGTAGGGAGACAGAGAGGGAGGGAGAGAGAGAGAGGGAGACAGAGAGAGAGGGAGACAGAGAGAGAGGGAGACAGAGGGAGGGACGAGGGCGGCAGACAGAGGGAGACAGACAGAGGGAGGAGGGCGACAGACAGAGGGAGGAGGGCGACAGACAGAGGGAGACAGACAGAGGGAGGAGGGCGACAGACAGAGGGAGGGAGACAGATAGAGGGAGGAGGGCGACAGACAGAGGGAGACAGACAGAGGGAGGAGGGTGACAGACAGAGGGAGGGAGACAGATAGAGGGAGACAAAGGGAGGGAAACAGACAGAGGGAGACAGACAGAGGGAGACAGACAGAGGGAGACAGACAGAGGGAGATGGAGGGAGACGGAGGGAGGGTGACAGAGGGAGAGAGGGAGGGAGACAGAGAGAGGGAGAGGGAGACAAACAGAGTGAGTGAGACAGAGGGAGAGAGGGAGGGAGAGAGGGAGGGAGACAGAGAGAGGGAGAGGGAGACAAACAGAGTGAGTGAGACAGAGGGAGACAGAGAGAGAGGGAGACAGGGAGGGAGAGAGAGAGAGAGAGAGGGAGAGAGAGAAGAGAGGGAGGGAGACGGAGAGAGAGAGAGGGAGGGAGAGATAGAGAGAGGGAGAGATAGAGAGAGGGCGGGAGAGAGAGGGAGGGAGACAGAGCGAGAGAGAGAGAGAGAGAGATAGATAGAGAGAGAGAGATGTGTGTATGCCGGGTCTGGTGGCTCAGTGGACGAAGGCGTCCGCTGCAGGGGCCTGTGTTCAACCTCATGGTCATAGTTTTTTTTGTTGCTCTAGCCCCGCCCCCCTCCCCCACTGACCCCTCCCCCACAGGTGCTGCCCTCGGCCACAAACCACACTGTAAATTTGGCCCCCGAGAGAAAGTTTGTGAGTACCCATGTACTAGATCTAAAAGTCGTACTGACTATTTAATGGTTGATTTATATCTGTGGCACTTAGCGAAAGACATGATTGTAATAGTAATGGAAGAAAGTGACCACAGCCCACTAAGTCTTACCATGGAGGATCTATTTACTAAGTTCCAAGTTGATTGTCTAACTTGCACCAGAACTGGGAACATTGAATATACATCTGATATGTGCCGCCTTAAGTGGCAAGCCATAAGTGGAAATTTAGAACTTCTAGCCTGCATAAACAATGCTGTGCTACGTATTAGGCCTAAACTGCAGCTTTTTAGTGACCCACCTATAGATAACTGTAGGATCATTGAGATGCACACAGAACTCTTTAAGGCGATTGCCGCTCAGTTTGTTATTCCACGCACAAATAAGAAGCAGATGCAGGGCACGGAGGACCAATGGTATAATAGGTACTGCAGGAAGACAAGGCTGACTTTAGACGAGGCCATAGAAAGTAAAGACCCTCTGCAGATATCAGCTGCTAGGAAGATGTCCAAAAATGCACTAATAAGCGTTAAAAAAGAATGGGACAAGAAGAGATGGCAAGAACTAGTGAAGACATGTGTAGCTAAGGGTGACTTTCGTTTCTGGAAACTAGTGGCCAGAGGAGAGAATACGTCAGGGTTTGAGCCACAGAACCATGTCCCCCTTATAGAATGGGTCAGCCATTTCTCAGCTCTATACAATGATGACGGTAAAATATCAGGTGAAATATTTTTGAAAGCTCCGCTGGTTACATTTGACTCTCCACCTTTCACCCTTGAAGATGTTGTCCATTCACTGGCAACTTTTTCTAGAGGGAGAACAGCTGGCCCAGATAGCATCCCAGTAGACGTATACCTTCATGATCTAGATACATGGTCAAAGTATATACTGGTCATAGCCAGCAAGATAGTAATGGGAGTCCCCATACCATCATCCTGGCAGGGAGCGGAAGTAGTGCTGGTGTATGAAAAGGGAGACTAGAGGCTGCCAGCAAATTATAAGTCCATGAGCCTAATTGACTGTCTCCAGAACGTTTTCTGCCGAATGGTACTGGCAATGATCCATTATTGGGTTGGTAATGGGGATATTATAAGCCCGTTGCAAGCTGGCTTCAGATCCAAGACGTCAACAATAGATCAGGTTTTTAGATTTGCTATTTTAAATTGGAAGACTGTCTTGATCGGCAAGGGCGACTTGTATGTCACCTTTGTCGACCTCAAATCAGCATTTGATCTGCTACCACGTGCAACACTATAGGCAGTTTTGGAGGAAATGGGGATGCCTCTTGATATATTATCTCTGCTTATCAGGTTGCATGAAAATAACTTTGCCCAGATCCGGTGGGACTTGCAGGGACAAGTAACAGATAAGATTCCTGTATTAAAGGCTGTTTGGCAGGGCTGCATACTGGCCCCTACCTTATTCTCTCTATATGTAAATGGGTTGGTTCACCACCTCTCGTTACTAGAGGCCGATGCACCCGTTCTGGCAAAATGTAAGATACCGCTATTAATATTTGCGGATGATTCACTTTTAATTTCTAAAATGCTGAGTGGGTCGCAAAAATTATTAGTTAGCTTTTGCATGCAGTGTGGCCTAGAGATAAATAATACGAAAACAAAGTTTATGGCATTCAATCACTCCAAGAAGTTCAAAGGGAAGCTATTTCTGGGTGGTGACGTATTAGAGCAGGTAGATTTGTTTACTTATTTGGGCATCAAACTGGTACCTAATCTATCCTGGGGTCTGCACATTGATATGGCAACTATAAAACATAGTCAGAGAACTGGAGTAATTTTAAAAGAAAGCCAGGCTTCAAACACCAGGCCGGTTGCCCCGCTCTGAGAATCTATGAAGCAAAAGCCCTGGGAGCCGCCATGTATGGCGTCGAGCTATGGGGGTCAGGCGATATCACAGACCTTACAAAATCTGAGAACAAATTTGTGAGAGAACTGGTCTCGCTTCCAACTAGTGCCCCTCTGCAACCCCTATTTTTAGACCTGGGCATGAAAAAGGTATCCCTGAAATCACTTCTGCGACCTTTTTTATACTGGCATAGGCTCTGGACCACACCAGAACTGAGCCATTATGCAGCCACCTTAGAGGAACTAATTAAGCTGAATATAGCCAACAAAGTCCCCTGGCTGACCTTGCTGAGGCGACTTTTGAAGGAAATTGGTCTTGGTGACCTAGGCCTGTGCCCCGAGGTGGACAAGCTTCCTTCAAAAGATATACTGGAAAAGTATTATTGGTCCCACGTTTTTCAGCAGGAAGAGCGGGCGATGGGGGGTGCAACACTGACCTGCGACTTTCGAAATTTTAAATCCACACCCACTGTAGAGTTGTATTGGGACCTAATCACTGTTCCTCTTGATAGAAACCTTTACCACCAGTTTAAAGTGGGCACACTCCATGTCAAAACATTCAAGGTAAAATGGAAGAATTAATCTTGTGAAGAGTGCCCATGTTGCGAAGGACACAAGGAAACTGTCCTGCATGTGTTGTTTGCATGCCCAGCATACACTAGGTCCCGATCCTTTTGGATCGCACCAGTGTGTAGGACGCTGGGCACCCCAAGCCATATGATTGCCTTAAGAATATTACGTTCTGATACATCTTCATTGTACGTATGTGCTATTGCAAAATTGCTGGGGTTGATGTGGGCCAAAAGGAGGGCCATCACTGCTGCCAAGGGACCTAGTGATGTTTAATGATTTAATTTTTATCAGATTTTTAACAAATTGTACTTATTGAGTTTTTACTGTATAATATGAATTTTTTGTAGGAATTTGAATGTAGTTATTAGTATAATCTTAATCTTGGTTGTGAATAGCTGAGTACTGATAACTTCGATAATTTTATGTGCTCAAGAATGATGTCCTATTTATTTTTTTGTACTCACTTTTATGGATTAAGCCAAAATAAAGTTATTTGAAATGAGATATGCTTTTAGGCAACAATAGTAGGCCCTGTGGTTTCTTTGGTAATAATAGTGGCATTCTCTAGAATTTGCAGGCTGCCAGCCTTTTTGTGCCAGGTGCAGGCACTGTGTTGGATTCCTCTGGGGTTCTGTGGCTGAGTCTTCTTCCAGCTAGGTGACACTTGCATGCTTGTGGCTGCCGCAGCCCTCATGGGGGTGATCTCGCCCATTTTATTCCAAGGGGGCCACTGTGTGAGGGATGTGGACGGTGTCCTGCCCACTTTAGGCCCTGAGATTCTTCCCATTTGGCAGCTGGGGACACCTCCTTGGGGTGTCGTTCCACCGGTCAGGCATGCTGTATTTCCTACAGTGGTCACTTGCCAGGGTACTGCATTTGGTAACAGGTACGGAGCCTCTAGTGTGGGGAATGCATTACTCGGCGCGAGCCACCTTGTCTGTTACACTTCCACCCTCAGGGAGGTGCCAGGGTGGTGACAGAGGCTGAACCGAGTAACCAAGGGGGTGCGCGCTGTCTGCTTGCTACCGCCATTGTCCCTATGCGCCTTGGGCCGACTCCCCATCTAGCCTCGGGGGATTCAGGGGGCATGTGTGCTTCGTGGTCTGAGTCTCCTGGCCCTTACAAGCCCTACATGCTATCTTTTTGGCAGTTTCTACCAAGAGGTGGTGTGCACGACCTGCCCACTGCGAAGCGAATTCATATAACTCTAAGAAGCCTCCCGTGTAATCCAGGAGTACACCCCCGGAGGGGGCTTTATGGACTGGGATCACGCTGGCTGGCGTCATGTGGCATGGGAGGGGTTAGCTGCTTTGTGCTCTAGGGGGGAGTTTCCAGAGTAGTAGCAGGCTATACTCCATTCTTGGTGAACTGGAAGGTCATTGTTTACTTTCAACAATAGGTCCCGTCCTAGTATATTGGTCAGGGAGGAAGGATAGTACAATTGTTCCCTTATCCTATTATCCACCATTTCCAACTCAAGGGGTTCTGTGAGGGGGGAAATCGGCTATGGAACTCATGATTCCCTGTATTTTGGCACTGGTCTTTGATATGGGGTTGCTCTTTCCCACAAGCATGACCTTGCCGCCCCTGTCTCCACCAGAAAGTGGTATGGTGTCTCGCCTGTTAACATCATGACCACGGGGCCCTCTATATGCTCCCTGTTTTTCCCCTGTGTTGGCAGGCCCCGTCCTATGCTTTCGCCCTTGCTGTTTCATCTCAAGGAGCTAGAGCCTTCTCCCCCGACATCACTAGCTCTTTGTCTGTATAGGTTGCGAGTTGGGGGCACCCTGCAGTTGGCACATAGGTTTAACAGAGCCATTCTCCCAGCCCACTCTTGGCCCATATGTCTGGTCTGTATGTGTGTCCTAGTATGTTGTATGATGTTGGTACTGAACGCTACCCCCTCTGGCCAGGGAAATGCATGTGCCTTTTTACGGGCATGGCACTCACTGCAGTGTTTCTCTCGTTTCCGAGCCTGTGTGGGGAACCTAGCTTGCATGCGGTCTAATGGTGTTTCCATGATGGATTGGGAAACTTGTTAGGGAGTATATAAACTTTTGACTGTTTCAAGGTTTTAAAATAATTACAAATTCTAATTTGATCATAGGGAAACTGTGTATACGGGGCTGTACCGGAAACAATCCACTGTTTACGAGCTCTATAAAAGACGATGCATCATAATAAAGCTTCACAATTGACAAAGACAAATGCAATGAAATAGTAACAACCGGTAACAAAGTGCAATGGTTAGTTCACAACAGTGCAAGATGGTTTATAGCAGCAAAATAGCAAATGTAGAATTCTGATTTGTGGGAAAAAATAGTTATTATTTTATAAACGCATAAACTTGCTAACATGAGCTAACATTCAAGTACGAAGCACAAGTGCAAAATTTTAACAACACCACAACATAACAATGCATAAATGGAAAACCTGAACGAAACTGGTTGAGCATTTGTCCTTGGGTGAGTGCAACCCCACCTGTGACCTATCCATCAGTAGGCCTAGGTTTGGGTCACAGGGCTTGTCTCACCACATATCTCTCGGGTTGATGGGGAGGTTATTGTGGGTGAATTCGACAACAATGATACAAGTTTATTATTGTGTGTACATAAAACACGGTGGTCTTTGATATCATATTTACCGACATTCTCATTATTATGCGTACAGTTGTCATAGCGTACATTATTTTTACTGGTATTGGCATTATTATGTGCTCATAGTTTATGATGTACATCGACATTGCATTTATTGGTATTGCCGCTGTTTTGTATGCATATATCATGGTGTACATTGACATCGCATTCACCGATATTAAGACTCACAAGGATCAAAATTATACGTACCCACATCCAGGCTGCAATAACAGGTCATACAATGGTGCCACGATAATCCCATGGTCGGTCATCTGTGCCAGACTCAAACCCTAGAACTAATACACAGAAATTTTTGGTGGCCGCGTTAGAGGCATGATATGACACAATATGTGCATCTCTGTGATACTTGCAATATGGCTAAGGCTGATTGTACACAAAAGAAAGGTTATTTGCAGCCTTTACACACCCTCAAACGAGTGTGGGAAGACATCTCATTGGATTTCATTACGGACTTGCCCAAAGACCAAAACATGGATACTATTTTAGTGGTCGTAGATCGATTATTAAAGATGGCACACTTCATACCTTGCACAGGTTTATCTACAGCTTCAGAATCATTCAACTGTTGTTACATGTTTTCATGGACTGCTAAGATCCATTGTTTCAGACCGTGGTACTCAGTTCACTTCAAAATTGCGGAAAGCATTGTTTACTGCCTTGCAAATCAACACATCTATCAACAAGTTTCCATCCCGAATCCGACAGCCAAACCGAAAGAGTAAACCAAGATCTAAAACAGTAGTTACGTTGCTACCTATCCAATGTACAAGGCTCATGGTTAGCAGAATTCACCTACAACAATCTGTGTAATGCTTCCATTTGCATGTCACCCTTCTTTACAAATTATAGGTGGGATCCTCACTATTTACATATTTTGGCTCTATCGACAGATGATCAGATACCACATTTAAACGACCAATTTACAAAAATTGCGCAAGTAGTCAAAGGGTTGAAGAAAAATGTCTTGAGAGTTAACGCCCAATATAAGAAATGTACTGACAGAAAAAAGCAGCCAGGCCGAGTACAAAGCAGGCGATCATGTATGGCTGTCAACAAAAAATATCAGATTTAAGAATTAAAACTTTTTTTTACCCAAGATTCATTGGTTCTTTTGAGATTCTCAGGAAAGTTAATCCTGTGACTTAACAGGTTAAACTACCGGCATCTCTAAAGAGTCGCCCTGGTGTTTCATGCATTGTTGCTGAAACCCGCCCAGAGTGCTCCATCTAAGCATCCATTACCAATCATGATTCATAGTCATACAGAATATGAAATAAGTGCCATAAAAGATGTACGTCACCGCCAAGGTAAACTTTGGTATTTGGTTGCCTGTAAGGGCTAAGGCCAGGGTAAAGACTTGGGGGAACCTCTCAAACCTATCAAAGCATCCAGATTGCTTCATCATTTCCACAACATGCACCATTCATCCATTTCCTGCCCCATGTGAGCAGAGCTTTTGAAGGTGATGTGAAGTCATGCCTCCACGATTCAAGTCATTAGAGGTCTTGTGAACAGGGGACACCTGGAATGCTAAGGCTACATTTGATCTCTCATGAGGTCATAACAACATGGAGCGTTGCCATGTGGGCAGCTGTGACCACAATGAACAATGACAATAATCACTAAAACGCTCAGGTGTGTATAGTAGTATCATTTATGAATAGGAGCTAACTATAATTAAACAGTTTCAAGCTGTACTTATAATGCAGGAAGTATAATGCAGGATTATAATGCAAAAGGTATGTTGAGTGCAAGTGACAATATGAGAGACTCATTCCATCTCACGCTACCAAGCATTGCAAGTCCTTTTGTTATGCATATGGAACTGTTGGTAATGTTGACCATAAGCCTGTCTGTCACAGGTTGTTCATGTTGCGTGCAACTGAGTGTGTCGTAGGTCATTGAGACAGAACTTTACACAATGAGCAGCAGTTTGCCATAAACCTTATTCTGATATACAAGATAATAATCTGTTGAAAGATTATAGTGCATCACGTAAAGTCTTTCTTTCTTTCAGGTAGACCATAACCTTAATATTGAACTGTTAAGACTGTGTGGTTATATAATTGTGTCATGATTTCAAGAGCCCTGTGCAAATTACGGATATCATCTGTTCCAGGTCTCCCTCCCCACAGTGCCCTCCCTAACACCCTTCCCCTGGTTTCGCCACTTTGAACCTCTAGTTGTTGCTAAGACACAGAGTCAGTGCTGCTGTAGGGTGGGCCTTGAGGGTACTGCTCCCAAGGAACTGTGAGCCTGTCTGTCACCAGGGCAGGAAGGGCAGGACCTCTGTGCACTTTAAAGGCTTGCCTTTGCAGTCTCTCCCACTTCAAAGGCCCAACTGGGTGTAAGTACTAGACCTCAGACACTACCACTACAGTACACATCTGGACCTGTGACTACTCTCCCAGGAAGAAAGACTGCTGTTTGCTAAAGAACTGCCACTCTGCTGGACCTCTGCTTTGCTGGACCCTTGCCTTGCTTTGCTGCCCTGCTGCCTGCTGTTCCCCTGTCTTGATGAGGACTGGACCTGAATACCTTGAACCCAGAGTGACTCCAAGGGTTACCTGGCTGGCCTCTGAAGTCTTGGGGACATAAAAAAACTTCCAACCACCCTGCCTCTGAACCTGGACTCTGCTATCTATGGGGCCGATTCACAAAGGTAATCTGAGACAAAAGTCTAACTTTACGACTTTTGATATTCACAGAGATCATTTATGAGTCATATCTTTACATCCGCTGTCGGACCATAATCTCCACACCCAGGCCATACTCTCCGCACCCGGGCCGTACTCTCTGGCTCGGGCCGGATGAAGTGTAATCAATGGGCCAGAATGCAATTTTTACAAAAGGGAACATTAGGAACATGTGATAAATGGTGGAGAAGGGCATAAAAAACTGTTTGGGCAAGGAAAAGGGTGTGGCCAGACGCTACATCATATCCCAGAAAAGTTTGATTCTTTGCATCATGGTACAATTTGGCTCCCCTCAGTGTTGACTGTAGTGTTAACACTACAGTCAACACAAAGGGCGCTCCCCTTAGTGTTGACTGTAGTGTTGACACTACAGTCAACACTGAGAGGAACACAAATTGTGCACTGCGTGTACCATGATGGTTTCCAGCAGTGATGGTGGCAGCATAGACACTGTACCTGAAGGAGAGAAAAGGGCTTGCATACCTAAGGATTTGGTGCCCAGAGTATGTGGTAGGGGATGACATTGGCAAATGGTTTTCGGCTTATGAAGTTGCACTGTAGGTTTACAAGGTTCCAGAGGAGCACTGGGGAGTGGTCTGGCAAAGTACATGCCTATTCTGGGAAGCGAAACACTTCTAACACTAGAGGTTGGGGACCAAACCAAGTATACCCTTATGCAGGCCATTTTAGTTGCCAAATTTGGGTTGACCACTGAGAAGGCTCGCCGAAGATTCAGGGATAGTCAGAAACCCCCCAGCCAATCTGGGTAGATTCTGTGGACTACTCCAGTAAGGCAGTGAATGGTTGTTAAATTTAATCATGTGAAAGCACATGCTCAATATCTGTTTTCCTGAGGTGCACCAGCACCTAGTTGACAGTAAGCTGACTGACCCCAGGAAGCTTGCTGAGGAGGCGGACCTTTGGGCCAGTACCAAAGTGTCCGAAAAGGTTCAGGTTCCCCCAGCAGAGTGAGCGGGAGGTTAAAGATTACCCAAACAAGTGTGGTGGTTCTAGTGGGCAGTAGCCAGGGCGCCCCATTTCTATTCCACTGCTTTGAGTTCTCCCAGTTAGGACACAAGTAGGGGGACTCTGTCTGTCCAAAGAAATCACCTGGGACTTCTGCAGGAGTGGCCAATACGGTCTTAGGGGTAAGTAGTCCCCAAGGGCTGGTCATAGACCATGCCATGATCTACCTTATTTGGGAGATAGACTCAGAGGGTGAGCAGTTGGTCCCTGAGGGTGGGAGTCGTCACTTCCACCAAGTGAAGGTGAATGGGGTTCTAGTCACTGCTCTGAGGGATATCGGGGCTACAATTTGTGGGTGAGGGCAGTTTTAAAATATAAAGCACAAGCCACCAAGTGCATCAGCGTGTGTCTCTATACTCCTACTTCTCTTTTGTGTGTGTGGATCTCGGGGCTAACCAGACCATGGTTGTGGAAAAGCTAGTTTCCTAAGAGCAGTACACCGGCCATGTGTTTAGTGTTGCTCAGGCCCATGGGTAGGACATTTTCCATCCTATGGCCCTGGTACCGATGAAATGGGATGGAGAGGTGACCCAGAGAATGGTCACAGCTTGTCCCCAGATTCCCATAGACTGCATTCTGGGAAATGAGTTGCCTACTGTGTCAGGAGAACTGAGAGGGAAGGACACTAAGGGTAACCCTGACAGTTCAGTTTTCTGGGGGTACAACTCCCAGAGAGTACAGGGTCCCAGATGGAGGTGCAGGGGGAGGGAGGACTTATTCCTGTCCCCTATTCAGCCTCAGGGTACAGATCCTGCGTTGATTGGCCAGTGTCAGGATGCCAGCTCTGAACTGATCGGAGATAGACTGGAAGTAGGGTGCAAGACACCTGGGGCTACTGTCCCCAATTCGGGGCACCATGGTGGTCAGATAACCCTCAGGAGCCCATAGGGAACACCTTGCCAGCCCCAAGGCTGGAAGAGAGGCCTACCCAATTTCCCTTCTTGAAGCCTACACCTATATATATAACAAAACAATGGTTCCCTGTGGGGAAATCACAAGCCCTAGACCACCTAGGATGAAACAGTCACAGTCAAATCATATGGATTTTGACAAATCTTTTAATTAAATCTAGCAATAATGAAGATAGATATGCAGGTGCCCCAGAACCGACGCAGTGCAATTGTAAAGTGGCATCAGTGAGATAAATGTGCATATGTGCTGTACAAAAGGAATAAATAATGCATTTTATAGGTACATTAGCAGCTAGGGACTAAGACAAATAATCCTGGTAAGACTCCAACTGGGAGTACATAGAGGTTAATACAATCAATAAATGTAGTCCACTAGTGAAATTGTCAATGTTCATACTCTGTTATTAACAGTTTGTCAGGGTCATCATCAGGATAAACAAGAAAATGGTAGCAACCTGCAAGAGAAGGGAAAAGCCTTACTAGTTAGCTATAACCCTGTGATAGCTTGGATGCACATTACACGTTGTAAAAATCAAGACAACATATCATTGCTGGAAATAAGCCACGATGTGGTATATCAATCAAGAAAATGAAAGGTGTTGTCATAAGCCACCTAACTGGATCCGAGATGATTTCAATGGGGCAGCGACGCTAGTTCCCGAATCCTCCCGAGACTTGCCCTCGGTTTACAGGAAGAGACACTGCTCCGGTGGTAAATCCCAGAGGGAAGGGGTTTGGGATGGAGAGAGTGTGTAGAGCCAAAGATGCTGTGGCTCATCTTCTCAACAGCAACACTGCAGCAGGCATTCGCACCAGTCTAATGAATGGTACCGGCAGATATAGTACCTATACACCAACAAATAATAAGACTTTTGTCTAGTATTAACTCTATCTCTAAAGGTATCACCTCATGAAAGCTTTTCAAATCTCAACCAATCTTTAGTATTGTTGATTTCATTGTTTAGATTTAGATTGTTTAGATTGTCCATAGAGGCCCCTTCATCAAAGTTCTCTAAACTATAGTGATTATAATTTCAGCATCAAACCCACAAGCAAATTTGGACAGGGTTAGCTTTACCCAAGTCCTCTCTGGCAGAGGCCTGCCAACAGTATGTACAAGTTAAACAAAAGCACTGGTTACCTTTGTTTGCAGCACGATGTTGTGACTCAGCTCAGAACGTAGTAAAGTCAAGTCTGTTAATGCGTCTCTCCTTTTCTTCTTGTTCCTTTTTCCATCCGGGTGCGAGATTAATGCGGGACGTTCTTTGCGGTGACCTCAAAGCGGGAGGATCAAGTGAGCTGGCAAGACAAAGTCCTTGAAGCCAGAAAACAGGTAAGTGACAGGTGAAGAGGCCAAGCAAAGTGGAGGAGTGTGGACGGTCTTTAAATAAGGCTGCTTTACAACATTCATAATGGTCACATTCTAATTGTTTGTAACAAGGAACAGGTGCAGATAATTAACTTGATGAGGCTGCCTTCTAGAAGGTGCTTTAGAATGTTCACAAAGGTAGCATTCTAATTACTTATAGCACAGAACAGGTGCAGATGATTAATTTGATGTGGCTGTCTTCTAGAAGGTGTTTTAGTATATTCACAAAGGTCACGTTTTAAATGCTTATAGCAAGGAACAGGTGCAAGGGATTAATTTGATGAGGGCTGTCTTCTGGAAGGTTCACGTTGAGGTCATCTATGCCGGTTGCTTGATTCTGGTGGATTTTCTGGATGTTTCTGTGGTGCCTGAAACCTGACCTTGCATATGCATGGTAAAACATTTGTAAAAGCTATTAAGCCTTTTCAAACAAACCAGGGAACACCAGCTGCAGCTCGCTATTACTGACAGCATGTAATATGGTCAAAAGTCAGGGTACAAGACGTTTGTTCATTTATAAGTGTTGGGAGGAATGATATGAGTCATGCCGATGTATTGTGATACTCAAGAGAGGTGAGTTGTGGCAGGAATCCTGACAGATGTGTCACACATCCAATAGGTATTAATCATATGTACAGAGAGTCCAAGTCTGAGAATACAAAGAGAAAAATTAGTATCCCCATGTGCAATATTGACATGACTCCCTACAAAGTGGAAATGCATTGGAAACTATTTGTAAATTAGCAATGGGTGCTACACTAGGCAACAATACTTGTACCAAAATAAGTATGAAACATATGTTCCTTATTATTCCCAAAGAAAAAACTGATGTCACTCAACGGCACGCCCTCGTGGAGGACAAGACGATCTGATAAAAGGGGAGTGGAAATAAAATTTGAAAAAGCTCACCACTGGGGAGAGAAGACCTCGGGAAAGAGACTGCTGTCATTAGATCAGCACATCCAGCCTTCTAACTGCTGTGAATAAGAACCAAATAGATGAATTCCTCAGGCTCAGTCTTGCTAGTAAGCATATGTAAAATGCAAGAGAGTAGAAAAGCTACAAACTCTTGTAGGGACAAGCGGGAATGAGGGGTGGCAAAACACAAATGATGAATAATGTTTTTCCGCCAGTAGGCAATATATATGGGACCTCTGTGAGGTATAACCTTAAAAAGAGGTAAACATACCTAATTTAAAAATGATCCCTGCTTGGGAATGTCCTCCAGAGGAATCAGCATCAGTCGATCAGTGTATCAGACTTGTTGTTACTGTGGGTGAAAGAGACAAATGTTGTAATTCAGTTTAACCAAAACGAAAGAAATAATGACCTCCAGTGGGGAGTCAGGGCTTCTCACGTGTCAGACAGCCGTGCTGGTGGGCTACAAACTTGAACGCAATGAGGCGGGAGCATGCCTAGGCATTCTGCTTATATGCAAATGACCTTAATCATACACTACGTGCATGCAGCAGTCTGGGCCAGATATGCCTGCCTGGAGGGGTGAGAGACCTGATAGGACGATGTGAATAAAAGACAATGAAACATAAAGGGTGTTAGAAATGGGGGTCTCTAGTTGGCAGAGGTAAGTACCTTTGTCCAAATAGGGACCCTTCTTCCTAGTCAGGGTAAGGGGGATACACTTCTAAAATAACCCCTGCTCACCCCCTTGGTAGCTTGCCACGAGCAGACAGGCTTATTTCAGAGGCAGTGTGTAAAGCATTTGTGAACACATACAGTAATACAGTGAAAACACTACAAATGGATACCACACCAGTTTAGAAAAATAAGTAATCTTTATCTAAACCAAATAAGACCACACAACAAAAGTCCACAATACAGTAATAAAAATATGACTTTCAAATGGTAGAAATAGTTCAGTTCAAACAAAATTGCAGATGCAACACTTTTCACACAAAGTACCGTGGGTGAGTCACGCACACAAACAAAAAGGGTCACAGGGAAGGTGACGCGTTGGTTCCTTACACTCAGGGAAGGTGATGCGTCGGTTCCTTGCTCCGGGGGAGGTGATGCGCTGGTTCCTTACTGCTGCGCAGGGGAGATGATGCGTCAGTTCCTTACCAGAGAGGAGGTGAAACGTTGGTTTCTTACTGCATGGGGAGGTGATGCTTTGGTTTCTTACTGCGTCCCCCAACGATGCAACAGACCTGGCACCTCGATGCGATGCGACAATCCGGGACGATGCTTGGGTCCTTGCAGCCGCACAGCAGTGCTTGTGTCAGAATCGGTGCGGTGATCTCGGACTTAGGAGACCGGTGCACTCGATGCAGCGTGTAGTGATTTCTCGAGCCGCGGGCAGGCTCTGCATCGGTTTCTTCGGCGGTGCGTCAGAAACAAGTACAGATGCGTCGCGCTTCTTGTTGTTGCGTTGCTTTTCCAGCTCCCAACAGCCAGAACAACCTCCAGAGGACCAGAACAGCTACAGGCACATCTTGGCAGGTCAGAACTCCCAGCAAGGAAGTTTAGGGGAGCTGGAGGTGAAGTTGTTGTGTCCCTTAGACTTCAGAACAGGAGGCAAGCTCTTCTTCAAGCCCTTGAAGATCTTCCTCAAGCAGGGGACACAGCAAACAGAAAAAGTCATTTTCCCTTTCTTTGGCAGAAAGTAGCCACTGCAGGCCAACCCCAGACAGCAAACAGCACAGGGGCAGAATTACTCCTCAGTTTCTCCAGCTCTTCTCCTTGGCAAAGGTTCCTCTTGATTCCCTGAATGATATAAAAGTCTGGGGTCTGGGCCCCTCTTTTTATAATACAAAATCCTTTGTTCTCTATGGCAGAGAAACTCTTTGCCCAGCCAAAAACAGTTCTGTCCTCTCTGGTGCAGCTTCCTGGCAGGAGGTGGAGACAGCATTGTATTTGGCAGACCAGGCCCATTCAGGTGTGAAAGAAATCTCCTCCTCCTACTCTGAATGCAGCCCAGGTCTATTCAGCCCAGCCCTGACTCACCCCGGAAAGGCAGGACACACCTCTATCCCCCAAGCGGCTGTATGAACAGAGTGCACATCCCCAGCCCCTGTCACTCCAAAGCCAGACAGTCAATACACAACGTAGCAGAGGCACACTGGATGGTTAGGCAAGTAAATACCTACTTTCTAAAAGTGGTATTTTCAAACCCAGAATGTAAATTTCACCCTCCCTAAAAAAATGCATCTTAACATTCTGAGTTCAGGCATATCAAACTTTATATTCCTCTCTTGTTCCCATGGACAGTAATACTCATGAGATGTTATTAGCAAACTCCAAATTCTATCCTATGGGGACGGATAGCCTTACATAGTGAAAAACAAAATTAGCAGTGTTTCACTGTCAGGACATGTCACACACATCAGGGCATATCCTACCTTTCACATACACTGCACCCTGCCCACAGGGGTACCTTGGGACTACCTTAGGGGTGACTCACATATGAGAAAAGGGAAGGTTAGGGCCTGGCAAGTGGGTGCACTTGCTAGGTCGACATGGCAGGACTAGACTGCACACAGGCACTGCAATGGCAGGCCTGAGACCTTTTTGCAGGGCTGCTTGTGTAGGTGGCACAATCAGTGCTGCAAGCCTACTAGCAGCATTTGGTTGACAGGCCCTAGGCACACACAGTGCACTGTACTAGGGACTTAACAGTAAACCAAATAGACCAATCATGGAAACACCAATCCATAACAATGATTTACAAAGGGAGCACTTGCACTTTGGCACGGAACAGCAGTGGCAAAGTGCCCAAAGCATCTAGACCAGCAAAACGAAGTCCAACACACAGCAAAAACACAGGAGGTAAAGGCAAAATTACAGGGGAAACCCACACCAATGATGCCAGGGACACTGCAGAAATGATCACTGGGACCCGTAATAATCAGGGAATACAAAAACTTTAAAATAACACGAGTGAGATACAAAGTAATTCAATGGCTGCAACAGAACTACAATGGACATAAAGAGGATACTATGTTCAGACAAACGGACAGTGAGCCTAGCCACAGGGGCTGGGGATACCATATTTAAAAGCCATAAACTTAGGGTATTCGCGTAGAACGTGAAGTTACCGTGCACTACGCAATTTGCGGCGTAGCGTAGCTGCTTTTCTTCTTCGCGCGCTCAATATACGTTCTCGCGCGCGCGGTACCGACCTACCGTGATTCTGCGTTCGCTGACGCGACTTCCTATCCGTTCGCGGGCGCCACGAGATTTGGAATCCGGCCGCACGATCCCGCAAGAGTGTGCGAACGCGAACACGTCATTCGGACGCGCGATCTGACTTCCGGCGGCAGTGTTGGCAAGATCGCGATCCCGAACACGAAGAAACTACAATCTGGCGAAGAATATATCTCGAGCATCATAAAACCTTCTCGAAAATGATGAATTAGCTCATTTTGCACAAAAAACTCCTCAGGTTGTCATTTAGAGATGTAGTTTGGTGAGCAAGGAGTCCTTTTTCTTTTTTCCAAGAGGAAGGAAGTGCCCTGATTCTCAAACTTCCTGTTCCTGTCCAGCAGGCTCCTCCCAGTGTTTTGTCCATGTGCTGTTCACTTTCATTTGGATTTGGAGCTGGAAGGATCACTTTTTGTGTCTGTCTGCTGCATCATATCATTGGATTGGATTTGAGGACTCTTGGATTTGAGATTTTACAAGTAAGTTGGAGAATTGGTGTACTTGTTTGTTTGATTGGGGCTTGTTTGTACCTACATTTTTTGGGGGATTTCCATAGTTTTTCAAAATGTATTGTTGTGGCCTGTAGTTTCGGCAGGGGCCTAGTTGTTTTTCTTTGATTGGAATTTCAGCCAGTAGGCCCGGACTAGAGCCAGAGGTACCCATGGGTGCATGTTTCTGTGGTGTCTGTTGAATTTAAAGTTTAAACATCATGTAGGCCGGGCATCCATGGATGGCATTGGTTTGAATTGGTAAAAGTGGTTTTTGGGGTGTATTTCATTTTTTGGGTGTTTGTTAAATAAATAGGCCTTTTCAGCCAGTAGGTAACCCTGGGCGTTCAGCTCGCGGACTTTGGGCAAGTCCGCACTGCGCGACAACGCGGACTTACACTTTTATCTTCTTTGCGCGCTCAATGTACGTTTTGCGCGCGATAACGACTTTTTGTGACGATCGCGATGCCGAACACGCAGAATTTACAATCTGGCGAACAATATCTCTCGAGCATCATAAAACCTTCTCGAAAATGTTGATTTAGTTCATTTTGCACAAAAACTCCTCAGGTTGTCATTTAGATGTAGTTTGGTGAGCAAGGAGTCACTTTTTTTTGTTTTACAATTTTTTCCAAGAGGTAGCAAGTTGCCCAGAGTCTCCAACTGCCTGGTCCTGTCCTTTGTCTTCACTTTTTGTTATTTTGGGTGGCCTGGCCATGTGGGTGGCGGCCATTTTGTAAAGCCAGGCATTGTGCTTTTGCCATAGGCCTGCATTGTCTGTCTTGTGTTCCTTTTCTTGTTGTTCTGGGTGGCCTGGCCATGTGTTGGCGGCCATTTTGTGTGAACAGCCACTGTGCTTTTGCCATAGGCCTCCAAGCTTGCGGCCTAGTGTGCCAGTAGGCCCGGAGGTAGTCATCCTCATGGGTGCATAAAAACTGTTTCTGTGTTGTCTGTTGAATTGTAACATAATTTAGGCCATGGATGGCATTGGATTGATTTGCAAAATGTGGGTTTTGGGGTGGTATTTTATTTTTTGGGTGTTTGTTAAATAAATAGGCCTTTTCAGCCAGTAGGTAACCCTGGGCGTTCAGCTCGCGGACTTTGGGCAAGTCCGCACTGCGCGACAACGCGGACTTACACTTTTTATCTTCTTGCGCGCTCAATGTACGTTCTGCGCGCGCGATAACGACTTTTTGTGACGATCGCGATGCCGAACACGTAGAATTTACAATCTGGCGAACAATATCTCTCGAGCATCATAAAACCTTCTCGAAAATGTTGATTTAGTTCATTTTGCACAAAAACTCCTCAGGTTGTCATTTAGATGTAGTTTGGTGAGCAAGGAGTCACTTTTTTTTTGTTTTACAATTTTTTCCAAGAGGTAGCAAGTTGCCCAGAGTCTCCAACTGCCTGGTCCTGTCCTTTGTCTTCACTTTTTGTTATTTTGGGTGGCCTGGCCATGTGGGTGGCGGCCATTTTGTAAAGCCAGGCATTGTGCTTTTGCCATAGGCCTGCATTGTCTGTCTTGTGTTCCTTTTCTTGTTGTTCTGGGTGGCCTGGCCATGTGTTGGCGGCCATTTTGTGTGAACAGCCACTGTGCTTTTGCCATAGGCCTCCAAGCTTGCGGCCTAGTGTGCCAGTAGGCCCGGAGGTAGTCATCCTCATGGGTGCATAAAAACTGTTTCTGTGTTGTCTGTTGAATTGTAACATAATTTAGGCCATGGATGGCATTGGATTGATTTGCAAAATGTGGGTTTTGGGGTGGTATTTTATTTTTTGGGTGTTTGTTAAATAAATAGGCCTTTTCAGCCAGTAGGTAACCCTGGGCGTTCAGCTCGCGGACTTTGGGCAAGTCCGCACTGCGCGACAATGCGGACTTACACTTTTTATCTTCTTCGCGCGCTCAATGTACGTTTTCGCACGAGCGATAACGACTTTTTGTGACGATCGCGATGCCGAACACGCAGAATTTACAATCTGGCGAACAATATCTCTCGAGCATCATAAAACCTTCTCGAAAATGTTGATTTAGTTCATTTTGCACAAAAAACTCCTCAGGTTGTCATTTAGATGTAGTTTGGTGAGCAAGGAGTCACTTTTTTTTGTTTTACAATTTTTTTCAAGAGGTAGCAAGTTGCCCAGAGTCTCCAACTGCCTGGTCCTGTCCTTTGTCTTCACTTTTTGTTATTTTGGGTGGCCTGGCCATGTGGGTGGCGGCCATTTTGTAAAGCCAGCCACTGTGCTTTTGCCATAGGCCTCCAAGCTTGCGGCCCAGTATGCCAGTAGGCCCAGAGGTAGTCACCATGGGTGCATAAAACTGTTTCTGTGTAGTCTGTGGAATTTTGACATCATTTAGGCCATGGATGGCATTGAATTGATTCAATTGAATTGCGAAATGTGTTTTTTTTTGGAGGGTCTGACTATTTCACTTTTTGGGTGTGTTAAATAAATGCCTTTTTGCGTGTGTACTGTGTAATTATAATTGTGTTGTTGTAGTGGTTGTCTAACTTTCCAAAGTGTTTTTAGCCATGTGGATTTTAGTTTTTGCATTAAAGCTGTGTGTGTTTTATAAGGCATCCTTTGTCTGCCCATATATAGGCTTGCTTGAGTTCATTGTTTGCCGTGCCTTGTGCCTGTGAGTCACCATGTTTCTGGGGGCCATTTTGTTGTGGTAGTTATTAGTGTGCTGTTTTTGCCACATAGGCCTGCGTGTCTTTCCATTGTTCCTCTTGTCTTACTGCTTCCAAATCCATCCCCATTGCCAGCTGCAGCTCCCTGATGCTGCTATATAATACATCCCACGTGATGCACAAATTTAGGCCAAACATGCTCCAGTACATTTTAGTTTTTGTTCTTTACTATTCTTATTCTTCCAGAGTGTACACTAGCACTACACAGTAGCCAGGAAAGCCCTGGCCTTGTTGTCAACGTCTCATAAATGGCTAGACTGTGTGTTGTTGTTCACAGAGTTTCTGAAATTTAATAATTGAGGCCACCACACACTAAGTTCTATATTCTATTTGTTTGATTTGTGCTATGTTTGACTGATGTTCTGGCTTTTTTGCTTTTAGGTGCACAAAGACTGAGGAGGAGGTGTGTCTCTCATCATTGCCTGTTGCACTTCCAGACAGACATCCTGCTGCTGTACACACAACACAACGTGACGTGTGACCTGACCAGACATCTCTGCAACTGAGTGCTGCTGACATCTGAAGAAGATGGGCCCAAAGAAAGCAGGTACCAGGTCCTCCAGTACCAAGAAAGTTGCTATTGAGAAGAAGAAGGAACAGAAGAAGCAAGTGACACTGAAGTCTGGTGTGCCGGCCAATACCTTTTTGGGAAAAAAGATTGCGCCTGCAGCAGCGGTGTCCGGGGGCAAGCTGGGGGCAGCACCTCCGCATCAGTGGACCCAACCCACCAACCCAGGCCCAAGCACATGAGTGTGGAAGAGGTAGCCAGCCTAATGGTGGAAAGCAGTGATGCTGAGCCTGAGATAAACTTATCGCTATCTCAAAGTAGTACCCAATCAACGCAGGAGGAAACACAGCAGATAAGTGGTCAACAACAACAGCCGCAACCACCGCCCGCAATAGTAGTTGTTGTTCCTCCTGAAGTAGGGGCAGTTCAGGAAATTGAGCCTCATGCAGAGGTAGAAGAAGAAGCCACTCATTCAGAAGATCCATTGTCTTCCAAATCCCCAGCAAGGAAAAGGAGGGGTAGTCCATCAAGTTCTTCGCCAAGCCCCCTTCTGATGATCTAGATGCCACTTGGAAGCCACAAACTGAGTCTGAGAGGGAGCCACGTTCCAAGACCAAGCTAGGGAAAAGGAAGGTTCCGGAAAGCCTTACACTTATGGAGGTCGATGTAGAACAGCAAGATGATGATGATGACGACGAGCCAGTCATCACGAACATCACTCCCGGCCCCGAGGAGATGGAGACCAACATTCTTAACCTATCCAAAATCGCTGCGAGGGATGTAGCACGCATACCTCCACAGGTAACACCAACACGACCTACAGCTTCCATATTTGCATTAGCAAAGGCCCGGCAGCGACCTAGATCCAGCACAACCACCACCTCTGTAGGAGTAGGTAGTGGTACAGCAGCACAGAGTCAAATTCAACACACACCCTACAGATCATCCGGCATTGGAAGTGGCACCTCCAGCAGGAGGCCAAAGTTAAGCTCCCCAGTTTGGGACTTCTTTACGGTTAGCGAAAAGGAGGAGAACATTGCTATATGCTCCATTTGTAATACCTCTGTTAGTCGTGGTAAGCTTGGTACAAACTATGGTACCAGAGGCCAAATGACCCATCTGAAAAAACACCACTTGATCAGCTGGGAGGACCACCTTCGCGCCAGAAAAAAACTGCAACCATTGGTGTTGGTGGGGATAAAGGAGTAGAAGAAGAAGATCCGATCACGGTGGAAGAGGAAGGACAGGGAGACATTCTCTCTGGTAGTGGTACACAAGGTGTCCCTGACCCCAGCAGTGCAGTCTTAACGTTGCACACATCTTCAGCAACATCTCAGTGGCACAAGAGTAAGAGTCAGCCGGAGACACCAAGAAGTACCAGGTCCGCACTACCAAAAAGTGCGTTGAGCCTAAGAGAAAGGAAAACCATGCAGCCTACCATTATCAGCATGTTTGGGGGTGAGGGGCAGTACGAACGCAACCACCCAATAGCACGTTTGTACAATGCGAAGCTGGCTAAAATGTTAGCACTGGACCTTCTCCCTTTTTCTTTTGTTGAAGGGGTGGGTTTTGTGGAATTTGTGTCAACCATCTGCCCAAAATGGCATGTTCCCAGCCGCTACTATTTTGCCAGAGTTGCAGTTCCAGCACTACATCACGACGTGCTGGAATTGCTAGGAAAGGCCTTGAAGCAGAGTGCTGTTCACAGTATCCACCTGACTACAGACATGTGGACCAGTTGCCAAGCCACAGATTACATGTGCATCACTGCACACTGGATCTGTTTTGCGGGGGTTAGAGAACAGATATCTGCTGGTGTTGATACTGCAGAGATTTTTCATGCCACTCGCAAACATGCAACTGTAGCCATGTTTGCCATGGAGAAATCTCATACTGCTGCAAACATTTTGGAAGAGTTTAACACCAAGGTCTTTGAGTGGCTGCGCCCAAGAGGGCTTACGATTGGTTTTGTTGCCACGGACAACGGCAGTAATGTAGTTTTGGCCATGCGCAATGGTGGCTATTTCAGGGTCCCGTGTTTGGCACACTGCATTAACATTGTTGTTCAAGACTTTTTGAAAAATGAATCCAAAGTCAGCAACTTACTGGTCACCTGCAGAAGAATATGCACACATTTCAACCATTCTTTTAAAGCCCGGAAGCAGCTGAGGGTCATTCAACGTGAGCATAAAATGCCAGTCAAAGCGCTCATCCAGGAGGTGCCAACACGTTGGAACTCAACTTATTACATGCTTGATCGTCTGTTTGAACTGTACATACCACTCAATGCTTATGTCATGCAAAGATTAGGGAACCTACTGTGAAAGGCATGACCGTTGAGATGGCTCAATGGGACCTCATTAAATGCCTGACTGAGATGCTACTTCCTTTTGAGATCTTCACACGTGAAGTCAGCAGGGAGGACTGTACTATGGGCCAAGCTATCCCATTGTTGCACATGCTAGAGCAACAGCTGAAGGATGTGTCTGAAACGTACGCAGGTGTGGATGACAAACAAGACGCATATCATTTGGCGGAGACCTTAGCCGCTCGCTTATCGGAAAATACAAGGATTAAAAATAAAATGTTGTCACAACCACATTACATTAGTGCCACAATTTTGGATCCACGGTACAAAGTATTTCTGAACAGCAAGGCAGTAATTCCTTTTTCGGAAGTGGATGTTGCCAACTACAAAACTTTGATAGCTAAGGAAGCCACTATTTTCGAAAGAGAACGGCTGTTAATTACAGGCCCCCACCCCAGGCCATAACCAGTACTACAGGGCATCCAGAGTCAAGTTCTACTTCGGAGCCTGAGGGCAGTGCATTTGCCTCCCAGCAGTCACCTACACCAACAATAACATCAAGAACAGGATCATCCACAGCACAATGTGCAACTGATTGGTTTCTACAGCAGGGGTATGGTAAGTCCAGTGCTGATGCAAAGGCAAAACAGGCCGAGCACATCGGAGCACCCCTGAACATTGAGCGGATGGTCCAGGCCTATCTGGATGACCCAACAGAGGTCTTCATGGATCGAAACCCATTGGTGTATTGGTATGGGAAAAGAAGCCAATGGACAGTGCTCAGCAGGCTGGCGATAAAGTATCTGGCTTCCCCTGTCGCAAGTGTCTCTTCTGAGCGTGTTTTCAGTGCTGCTGGTGCCATTGTAACTTCGAAAAGGACCAGTCTCTCGGCCCAAAGCGTGGAGAGGTTAACCATGATCAAAATGAATCAGCACTTTATACCACCGGATTACAAAATACGTGAATCACAGCAGGAAGAGGAGAGCGACTTGGATGACGTAAATAGTGCGTTACAGGACCTACTTCTGTCCGAACCACCAGAGTTTGAGGACGAGCTCCTCTTCCCTGACAACTAGGCTTTCAAATTGTTACTTTCTTCCTTCCTTTATGTGTCTGTGTATCTGTCTTTCTGGTTCAAATCACAACAAATCCATCACCACCGTCTTCTCTTTTTATTTCCCTATTGGAGTTGGATGTCTGTGCATTTAACTGTCCACTCTTCAGAGTCCTGCTTCATCTTCCTGTCTCGCACAAGTACATTTCCATCAAGCCAGACATTAGTACAAGAAATGTTGCCTTTACCAGTCCCGCCTCCATAAGAAGTGAAACGTGACTATAGCTATCCTCCGTTTTGTTTTCGAGCCGAAACTCATCAGTGTCCGAAGGCTACAGCCTCAGCAGGCATCCAAAGGTCCTCACTGTCAGGACAGAAGGTACTTGGCAGAGAAAGACAAGAGACTCTTCGAAGAAACTTGCTGACATTTGTGCAAACTCAAATGACCATCAATGAGCGCTACCCAGGCCGCGGCCCATCATCACAGTGCTGACCATGGGAAGCAACTTAAACTGTGACAAAGTGCCACAGAAGAATAAGACGAAAACCGAAACAGCGACTAACACTCAAAATGAATGTGGACTGGAGTAATGATGAGGCCACTGCCCCGTAAAAAAATAACAACTGTCAGAACTAGGCATCTGATGATCTGACAGCCAAAGAGAAGAGCAAGACAGGTAATGATGGAATGCATTGGATGCTTGCAGACTCTGAGCGATTGCTGTTGTTTGTTGTTGATGTTGTGCATGAAGTCGAACTCTACTCTACTAGTTAATCTACAAAGTGACTCAAGTCAGTGACAGTCAATGTTTCCCTTCTTGTTGTTTAATAACCAAATTGTACTCCTACTACTGCAGGTGCAGGCCAATATCTGTTGCAATTTTTTAATATGGAATATGGACTTAATCGGAGTCACTACAGACTGAGTTGTAGTTGGACAACACGTACCACACCATGATGATGACCATACTATCTTTGCACGCAGTCATTCAGTTGGATCGGAGATGATTCAAGGAATAACTGCATTTCATGAAGTGGCATAAGGTAAACATAAACACAACAATTCAACAAGAAAGTAAACACAGCAGACCTACATGTCCATGTAGTGGTGTGTAGTCGAGTGTAGTGATGACTCACAGCGGCGCATTGATTTTGTCACTTAATTAGGAAAATGCTAAGTTGCTGTGTATGCCTTTTGTCTGGCTATGTCAAAAATTAAGGTAAATGGAGGTTGGGTCACGGGCTGGTGCTGTGGTGGGCCTGTTCTGTCCTGTTGTTGTTGTAGCTTAATGCTGTAAACAGAATCTACACGATATATCCAAGCCGCCTCACTCTGAAAGTGTTCTCTCTTCTCTTCTTGGACTCCACCGTAATTGATGTTTTTTTTATTCATTGATTTTTCAATACCCCTTTTGTTTTTCCATCTAGACGTTACAGGCCGGCCTTTACCCTGTGCTTGCTATACTGGGAGACACAACTCACATTTACCTTACCAATCGGCATCAGGAAGGCCACCAAGATTGATGTGCGGAGCGTCCATGGAAGATAGGACCAAGAGGAAGGACGAGATTCCACTCTACAATTTGAGCATGATAATACAGTAACTTTAGTATCATTCATCATTCATCTTTTAATTAATTTGAATCCTTTTTTCTCTTCAATCATTAGGACTGTGTGTTGTGTGTTTGTTTGCTAATTGATCCCTACAACTGTGTTTTCTTTTAATTGTCTTTGCTATCTTTACAAGTAAGCCCAGTACAACATGGAATTTGGGTCTCTGAGGGCATATTACAGGCAAGGCAAATTGCATAGAATATACTGCTGCCCTGTACTGTCTAATTGTCTAGTAGGAGTTATTAAGTACTACTCATTAACCATCAAGTTATCTTCATCATCATGCATGCATTTCCCTTTTCTCCCTTTATAGATTTTTTGTATAAGATCATGGTCGTCTGCCAAGATTGCGCTTTGCTTTTGTTGTCCATGCGTACTGTTTTTCATTCTCAAACCTTTCCCCAAACCCCCTTCCCATCCATTCATCAAACCCTAACCCTCTTCCCCGGGCTGTGATTTATATTGAGGTGTGATGTGACTACATAAAATGTACACCAATTGATCACACGCTTGCTGGGGCAGATGTGGTGAAAGCAACACTAATTCAATTGCAAGGCAGGGCGAGGAGCTTCTTCTGCTTGCCCACCCATGCTCAGTCTATGTGCAAGCCATCACCGGCTAATAGTAGTACATCATAATTAATTGCCGTCATTCATTGGATTAATCATCAAACTCCTACCACACAGCAGTAAAGGTTACGAATTACGATTGTGTTAAGTTAAGTGACTCAATCGCCACAACTACAGTTTGTAACTTCTTGTACTAGGCTGTCCCCGCCACCATTATGTTTAATTTGACTTTAGCAGTTGCAACTGCAATATTGTTTGTTTGGCAGTCTTCTTCTGTACTGTATTTTACTCGTTCTACTACTCCTCCCACAGTCGCTCTCAGGAAAGTGACTGTCTCTTTTTAATTTTTTAGCAAATGCTACTGCCAGTGTCTACTCTACTACTACCACCACAACCATGGCATCTTCTACATTCTCTCTGGAAACCATGCAGCCATCGCTGTGCCGAACGTAATCATCAATCACAGGTAAGATAAGTTTGGTGGGAGGTATAAATGGACTAGGAGGAGAGACTGACAGTACTAGTAGGACAAATAACTCAGTGAGGGGTACCGCATCTATCTGTTTGTGTTACATCATCGTCGGCAGATTATTTAAATCAAACACTGGCTGCGGCCCTGCAGCAGCAAGGAAACCAATGTGACGTTAATTCGTAAAACAGTAACCCCCACAAAACATTAACATTGTATGTTTAAGTATAAATATAATTTATTACCCTAACAAAAATAAACTATCCCACACCTGACCCACCCTTCTCCCTAACCCCAACAAATGTCCAAAACGAAAAAAGTCCAAAGAATGTCCCGAAACCCCAACGCCCAATTCCCACCCACCAAAACAAGGAATAAAAAGGGGCAAATCAACAGGGTCCTCGATGTTAAATTCGTCGGGCTTTGAGGTGTTTGTCCACCATGATTTTGACCCGCTCCTCCATTTGCTCCTCTAGACGTGCCATCCGGAGGAGAATCTTCTTGCGAAATGCCCTGCAGTGGCATCCAGGGTGGGGGACAGCAGTGCTGGCTGCTAGTGAATTGCGGCGGGCGGCTACCAGACCGCGGCGCCGTACCGCTGGTGGGGCCCGGGGCATCAGACGAGGCTGCAGCTGCTGCTGCCGCCTCCTCCTCCTCCGCCTGAGCCACCAGCCGCCGGTACTCCTGGCATATGGCCTCCAGTTTCCAGCGCCGGGCCCTGGCTGCCAACTCCTTCCACGATGGTTTGCCTTGGGAAGGAGTACCATCTATATCAAGAAAGAAAAAAAATATTGTTGTAACCAGTACTCTTAGCTAAACAGTAACACAAAATTAATTCAACACATAATGGCACAGTAGCACTAGCAAGAAGCACAGTACATAACATTTGTGGTAATAATCTATCTATCCTCCCACTTCCTCGGCCTCTAACATTTGTGGGAGTTTCAGGCATTATTCTAGCACTATGGACTCCAACCAGTACACAGTACACCAGTGTTCTTCTTTTCTCTAGTTTAGCGAAATGATATAACCTGGTTGTAACCGGCATTGCCAGCTCGGTCATCTATGCTTGCACCCAAGACAAACATACGAGTCATGACGCAGACTCACGTTAGTTGGATTTACTACTGTTTGCAGGTGGGGAAGCTCGTATTTTTCTATTACGGGTGGCACTGGCCATACTCTCTCTGTTACATGGAGGGCAATTGCTCAATTATTTCACAGTGCCTTGGCTACTACAAAAGGCAGATTATATATCTGATCCAATGATCGTTGCTTTTATATGGGACAACGACATAAGGTCAGTAGCGGTCGGTGGTGGGACTCGGGGAGTTCGGCCGGGCGGTGACGTGGGTAGGGGCAGGATGGGGGTAGTAAACTATGGATTACGGCCAATTACAGGTAAGTAAACATATAAATAAATGAAACTAATTTTGTTGCGCACACTGCATCGCATTTGGCGGTGCAGTGCGCACAATGAAATTCGCTTTATTTATTTGTATGTTTACAGTAAAGTTACCTGTATTTGCCCGCGTAATACATTGTTTACTACTACCCCCTACCCTGCCCCTCCCCACATCGGCTTTGCTACTCTGGCGCGGTTTCTTTTACATTCCCTAAAACTGTGCATCCCGTGACAGTCTCCACCTATGCTGTCTATGATGAATACATACAGGCATCCATCCATTCTAAGTAAATGTCAATCATTCTTCTTAATCTCTCCACCAACCTTACTTTGTTTCACCAACAACAACGCATTCGTCCACTCACTCCGTTGCTTGCCTTGGCTTTGAGTTTCACCCAAACACCGCTGATGATTCTTGCTATCCACAGTATCCACCCATACTGTGTCGCCCACCCAGGCAGGCATCCATTCTTCTTTCACCTTCTTCCACCCATCCTTCAACAACACATGCATCTGATTCCTATCAGCCACCTATCCATGCTTCCAACGTATCCTTCTCTGCCAGTCATCATATTAAATCTCGCCCGCCCTTCCTCCTTCAACCCTTCTTTCCCTTTTTGTTCAACACATCCATCAAGGTCATCTGATCTGACTTTTAGTCTCCTCCATAAAACTTTCACAGCTGAGTTGGAGTCAGATATAAGAGGCCATTGGTTAATCAAGTCACGCTGGTAATGCTATTGCTACTGCATTGCTCATGCTAAGTAAAGGGTGTCTTCTTTAACCGTTGTATAATGTTCACTACAACTTCATACCTAATAATAAGTCTCAACAACAGTACAGTGAGTGAAGTCCACACACCCTTCCAGCTAGTGCAATGTCAATAAGTCATGAATATAACTTACCACCGCCCGCCACCGCTGCTGGCTCCCCCCTGTAGCTCCTGCAGGTGCCGCATCTTCTCCTGCCCCTCCGGAAGGCTCGAATCGCCGGTGGCCCCGCCGCCACTGGTGGTTGCTAGTCCGCCTAGATAAAAACATGACACATTTTTAGATGCCTGTACACCTCCCCCTATTTATTCTTTTTCATTAGCAAGATTGAAAAAAAGTTAATACATACATATTATTATAAATCACATTCAATAGTCCAAATCGGGTACTAGAGTACAGTCAGTAGACACTAGTAGTGTTATGGTCCCTAGGGTCATTATTATACTATACTCTACTCTTTGCAAAGTTAGCCTGAGCCATGCAACCATTTTCCGCTTCATGTCTTTTGCGCATGTTACCTCGCAGCTTGTTGCGCAGTAACAGTAAGACGCCTTTTGAGCCCACATGAGCACATACAGCTACTGTCTGAGCGTTGCGTACAAGAGGTCGAAAAACAAGCCACTTTGTTATGGAGTTCGGTTAGTCCGTATTGCTTAGCCATAGGTAACATGTTACACTTTTTGGGCAGGACTGAGAAATGCTTGCATTATACTATAATAACACGCACCATTTTTCTCAGGCAGAGGATTCCCTTCTACGAACCAGAGATTTGCAGAGCTTATGAATGATGCATGTAACCAGTAATTCTACGTTCTACGGTGAGGAGTCGCCCAGAATTCGCACAGATCTTTTGTCTTATATATCATCAATGATCATGCACTTGTTGCAAGTGCAACACTGTTTATTGTTTTAATCTTATGCATTTTGCTGTTGGAGCTGGCTGGAGTACACTGAATTTTATAGAACATACATACAGAGCTTGTTAGTTGAAAAATAAACCTTTTGAACTTACACATAGACTCTGTGGTATTTTGTGTGGTGGTGGTGGTGGACTTACACGAGTGAGTGAGCGAAAGGGTGTTATGTTCTGGGTTGTGTAATCATAATCATTGGGTATCTTCGGGTGGGGGTTCGGGGACCTAATGAGACACTATAGCTAGTCGTTCAGGGGATTGTGGGTTCACTTCTGACTGAGGTGTGAGGAACGTCCAAGTTCCAAACTCGCATCACCAACATCCTATTTCATTGTGCATAGTTCTGCATGGGGCTGTGCATAATCCAAGTAGTATGTACTATATCCTATCAAAAATAGTCAAATATCTGGTTGGGCATTTTGTTTGTGGTAATTGTCAAAGCCTCAAGATTAAGAAGCCTAGAAGAGGACAACCGAAAGGACTGGACTCAGTGGCTAGAGCTATTAGTATTGGTCAATCTGAGTTTTATTCAAAACCGTACAATAAAGAGTGGCAATGCAAACTGGGCAAGCTTAGCGACAGACTAATATTAGTAGTACAGAGTACAGACATTCATAGCAGAGGCAGTTAGAACTTAGAGGCAGGGATAACCAGAATTTAGAAACAGATAGTCAAGTCAAGATCAAAGAATCTTTTGTAAAAAATAGAATTAGGGAGTGGAGCCAGAATTAATAGTTCTGAAAAAATAAGGTGCAGTAAAAGTTAGGGCAATATAATTGTTAATATTAACCACTGGAGGACTTACTGGGACCAGCAGCAGGGCCCTCGGTAGAGGAGCGGTCCTCTGGTGGTTGTCCCGCTGAATCTGACCCCGTCTTCTTGCCCCTGGGTGCTGCACATCAGTGATCATGTAAGATATAATAAAGAAAAAGAAAGACACAAACATTAATGATTGCTGTGAAACAAATAAATTATCTAAAAAACGCTCCAAAAACGTTTTAGGAAACAAAAATTGCAATAAAATTGACCTATCTAATCCGATCGACTACTGCCTTGCGGGATTCACGGACAGTCTACTTATTTGGGAACACTAATTCAGTGTTCCATTCTGATTGATTCAAATAAAATCCAGAACACTAACTAAGCCTAAGTACCACCTGACCTAGCCCACCTATTCCAGGCGGGCCAATTGTTCATTAAGCCTGCATTTCCATTTTTTATTGACATCAAAAATGCATAGATGAGAAGGAGGACACATGCATAAAGTGCATAATGCATACACCAAATTGTTGGTTGGTTGCGTCTGATGTTCTGCAGCTGACTGACACTGCTAAGCTAAGCTTACCAGTACCACTCACTAAACAAACTACAAAAGGTTCTAAGGACTGGGGTAAGCAGCACTCAGTGACAGAGGATGCGTCACGCAGACCGCTCAAAAATTATCAACTAATAGTAACTAAACCTAGTATCAAATGCATCCACCACTATTTGACAGGAGGACAAAGGAAGGACTACAGTCTCTCTAGCAATAGCATTACCTAACTGAAGTTCTCTAAAGTAAACTCTTACATAATGACAAGCGAGCGCAAAGTTGCAAAAAGTAAGAGTACCGCCCAGCACCTGTGTCCTACAATCACAGAAGATTTTGAAACGTAATTTACCTGCAATGTAAGCAGCAGTATTCTTGTTATTTGTAAAAAATGTATACACAAATCACAATACTTATACTACTATATATATATTGGCTACTCACCAAGCCCCACGACCTCGACACCTAGCAGGTCCAACAGGTCCTGCTCCCGGTCAAGGATGTCTGACCACCGGTGGGCCAGCTGGTTATGGGTGCGCCGGACCTCGGAGCAGCGAAACACTGCCCAACGCACCTTCGCCCACCGGCGGTGACGCTCCTGGGTCGGGTACCCGGAGCCTGGCCTGCCGCCTGCTGCCAAGGTCAAGGGAGGTGGCGCTGAATAAAAAAACAAGGGCGGCCACCTCCGCCTCATTAAACAGCTGGCGGGCTTGCACCCCTGCAGGGCGCAGTCTGCCGCAAGGCAGGTGGCGATTGGGCTCACGCGCCTTGCCCTTTGAGCCGCTGCTGCTACCCTTCGCCATGGTTCTGGGGTGGGAGGAGGTGAAAAAGAAAAGTTAGAAGGGAAAAATAAAGTTAGGGGAAGAAGTAGGAGCTTAAAGAAGAAAGTTATATAAAACAGTCGAAAAGTAAAAAAACACAGTAAAAAGTAGAAAAAAATGCAAAATATAGACTTAAGCAGAAAGTGAGATAGATAAGAAATAAAGAAAAATTGAAAAACAGTGTAAAAAACTAAGGATTGCAAAGATTGAGGGAGGATAGAAAAGCAGGCCCAGAACCATAGCATAGAGTGGTAAAACTAGATGGCCGCGCACATCACGACCACGTGGGTAAGTTCGCGCGATATTTGTCCCCGAGCACGCAAAAAACGTCGCGAACACGTACAACGCGTTCCCGAACAAGGAATGCGCATCGCGAGCACGCTATACGTGACCCGGAACAGGAAATAAGGGATCGCGAACGGGCGGGACAAGTGAAAAACAAAATGGCCGCGCCCATAGGCGACCGCATGGGTAAGTTCGCGCCCCCAAGCACGCAAACAGCGTCCCGAGCAACCACAACGTGTTCCCGAGCAAGAAAAACGCATCGCGAACGGGCGCGGCAAGCAGCTACGCGCGCTCGCGAAGCTACGCGTAGCTTGCGTAGCGCTCCGACGTCTTCGCGTAGCTTCGCGTAGCGCGACTACGCGAACTACGCCCAGGCTTAGTCAAGACATTCCCCAGAGCCTATCACATTTAAATCCAGACAGTCAATCCACAACCAGGCAGAGACACACAGAAATGTTAGAGCACAACAACCCAGCCACTTCTAAAAGAGTGGTTTCTAAACACGCAATTCAAAAACCACCTTCACAAAAAGATGTGGTATTAAATTGTGAGTTCAGGCACACTAAACTTCACCTCTCCATCTTAAGCCTTTGGGAAGATAGGCTGGAAACATATTACACAGCCTTCCCCATTCTGTCCTATGGGCAAGATGACCTTTCAACAGTGAAAAACGAAATGGAGAGTATTTCACTGTTAGGACATGGTACAAACCTTAGTACATGTCCTACCTTTCACATACACTGCACCCTGCCCAGGGGGGTACCTTGGGCCTACTATAGGGGTGTCTGATGTGCATAGAAAGCGTAAGGCCTGGCAAGTGGGTGCACTTGTCAGGACAACATGGCAGTTTAACAAACTGCGCGCATGCACTGCAGTGGCAGGCCTGAGTTCTCTCTTTAAGGCTACTTGTGTGGGTGGCACAGTTAGTGCTGCAGGCCCACTAGTAGCATTTGCATTACTAGCCCTGGCACACATAGTGCACTTTACTAGGGACTTTACTAGTAAGGCAAACATACCAATCATGGACAACCAATTACCATTACACTTTACACAGGTAGCACTTGCACTTTGACACTGGGGTTAGAACGAACTTTATAAATATGTTGATGTTGGAACGGGAAGAACAGGAGCTACAGAAACCTTTAGTTAGGGCTCACTTTCTGACAAAAACGTCGTTATTAATTGAGCCGTATTTGACAACTGTTACTAAACCGTTCCATCGCTGGCTCCTGACTAGGTTCCATTTTAATTTGATTCATTTTAATTTGGGCAACTATGAGGGGTGGTGTAAGCCAGAGGATGCAGGACCGTGTTCTTGTGATAATTTTTCTACACAAGATACCCTACATTTTGTAATGTTCTGTGACCTCTATTTGGATATACGTAGGAAGTTTTTAGTCCCTCTATTAAATAAAAGGGTTTCCTACAGGTTAGACCTGCACTGCTTTACCTGCAAATGTTAAGTAATACATGGGACATTTTTAATATTGCTTGTTTTTTGGTTGCTGCTATTAGGATCAGGAAGAAATAAAAAAAATATGCACATTGTTACGCATTTTAACGAACCGATTAACCTCATTTGCTGAAGCTGAGTATTCTGTGGATTATTTTAATATTACTAGTTCTATTGCTGCTATTGTATGGATTTTTATGCTATATATTGTATTATGCTGATTCTCTAATGAAATAATTTTTAACTTTTGTAATTTTTGATGCTGCTGAATTACACAAATAGGATTGTGTCCAACTTTTATCCCCAAAATTTTGTATAGGTATGTGTGTATTTATGTATTTTATGTCTTGTACTTTTATGATTTTAATTAATCGAATAAAGTGGATTGATTGATTGATTGATTGATTGATTGACACTGATCAGCAGTGGCAAAGTGCCCAAAGCATCTAAGTTGGCAACACCATGTCAGAAAAAAGGTCTAGGGGGAAAGCAAAAAGTTTAAGGAACTTTAGCCAAAAAGGGCCAAGTCCAACAAGGAGTAAATCATGTCAAGTTTGCAATGGAGTCACTTAAGGGATCTTCAAACATGATTGTGCACCGTAAGTGGGACTCTTGCTGTGAATGGACACACAGCCCAAAACAGGTACTAACCTACTGTTGCACTGTGTGTGTAAGTGAAGCTTCATGTTTTGTATGGATGATTAAGTCAACCCATTGTGAGTATTCAAGGATGTGTTGTGTGCCACACTGATGCTAGCCACTTATACACTCTCCCTTGCACCATTTTGTTGTCACATCACTGTTATTTGCTGGCTAGAATGCATGGAAGTATCCACCACCTGGGCAGAAACTTCATTCAGTCTTACCATTGACTGATTGCTAATTGTATTGTAGCACTTCATGCATGTGACCTTGGGTAACTACTTGCTAGTTTAGATGCACATAGGGATCACATAAAGTATTTCACTTGGCCTGTACAGATTTACCCCGGGGTCTATGAAGCATAATTCCTTTAAGATAGTAGGTAGTGTCTTTAGGGTCAGCACATCTGCCATGTTCTACTTAGTCCAATCATGAACAGACATACAATACGCTGGCTCCAGTAAGTGATTTTATTGACACGTGAACCAAGGAGCACGTGGCAGTCCTTGAGGCAACAACCCAACATAGTTTGTGAGCCATTGGATGTCCAGACAGAGTCCACGGGGGATTTATGTCAAGGGGAATGTGTAGTAGAGAAGTGTTCCAGTGAGGAGGTGAAGGACCAAATTGCTATTCATGAAGATAGGCCACATTGAGAGTCCACACATTGTTGAGATAAACAGGTGGGAAAGCAAATAGAGGAGAGTACCAGTTGAGAAGTACACTGGCATGGCTATAAGCACAGGTCAAAAGAGAAACTGGCCATGTGGCACAGAGAAATGCTACTGGCCAGTTTTGCAATGGAAATAGGTGAAGTCAAGTCAACATCTTTGTCCTCTGATGTGCATGGTGCCTCCATTGACGGGGTTGTTGTAGGTACTGGAGGCAACAGAGGCACACACACATCAGTGGCTGAAGATGTGGATATCCTGTCCCCAGCAGCATTTCTCTGCACCAACAAGTTAGGCAGCACAACACTAAGAAGGGCCTGCTAGTTTGCCAGCACATCAACAACGTTGCATTTTAAGGCATCCATTGTTGCTATGTTGGTATGTAGGTACCGCTCCATGCACTCCCAGATGTTGCAGATTGCCCCCAGTTGGTAGGCAACCTTGCTGGAGCCACTTCGGCAGGGAAGTTTTCTCTGCCTCTGCCTCTTGACACCAGCTATACCAGCCAGGGACATATCCAAGCTATGGAGCGGAGGTAGGTGCCTCTTGTTGCTTCCAAGGTGTCCTTACTAGGACTGAGGCACCTACAGACTCCCTCTAGAGTGCCGGCCACTGTCTCCATCCCTGCCTTCACTGCATCTGCCAACTCCTGCTGGACTCCTACTGCACGACATTGGCATTCAACTTGGGGGTCCTCAGAGTCCAGGGCTGAGAGTGGGCTGGCTGGTGGTGCTTGTTGGGTGATAGGCGGATACTCTGGAAACTGTGCCATGCTGTTGGACCTTCTTGCGACCAGAGATGATGTCTGAATGGAGTGCAGGATTTGCGGGAGGGTGTCTTGGTCGGGGGGTGGCAGGCTGTCATCATCAGCAGGATCCTCATTCAGGACAGGCAGCTGGTCAGGAGTTGTTGGTACATCCTCTGCAATGAAATAGATATGTTGATGGTGATCTATGTTAAATGGTGACACGAGTAATCAGCTTGACTATTAGGCTTCCTACTAATTTACTTTCAGGTCAACATTGATGCTTAGGACATCTGTTCCTCATAGGTTTTTAGGCCAAGTTGCAATGTAGTTGGCTTTCAGATGGCAGTATCTCTGCATTGTTCATACAACCACTGTGTGACAAGGCTGACTTGTTGTGTCATGACACATATTGCAATACAGTTACACAGCTTGCTGGGCCTGCCATTCCTGCTCGTGTGATATAGGGTAAGGTCCTCATCTGCCTTGGTGATTTGATTTGTTTTTCATGATGCCTATACTGATTGAGTTTTGATGTATTGACACCACTACTTTGAACATTGCACCTAGTGCCCAGGGTGCCTGCATTCCCTGTGACCAGTGCTCAGCCCACAGCTCCTGTGAAGGTGATGTGGATTTAGTCATGAATTAGTTCTGATTCGGGAGTCTGCCTTCCACACAGTACACCACAGCACTCTGCCTTGTAGTGCTGTCCTGCATGCACATTGTGCTTTCATGTGGCCCAGGGTTCAGTTTTTCATGCATATCCTGCACACCTCTATACAGTTTCCAACTTTGCTACACTCCAGGAATGTGTGAGGGCATGTATTTACCATGGGTTTCCTATTTGTGTATACTCATGTGATTTCATTGCAGACACACTTGGCTTCATATTTGTGGACAGTGGGCTCTGTGTAACAACTCTGAGCGGTTGGGTCCAGTCAAACTAGGTACATTGCTTGCACTGACACTCAGCCCATTTCATCGTTGCCAGGGTTGGTTATCTGCACAGTATCACACATCGTTTGACTCATGCCCCTCACATGTATGTGTGCATGCCCCATCTGGCAATCCTGATTTTGGGCCAGGGACTCAACTTACTGCCACACACAAAATGGAACCCAAATAATTAATTGACTCTCATGTGCCCACAGTACCAACAATATGCATGACCATATCCAAAGGACTGAAATGGCTGGCTGTTTTAGAGGGCTTTGAGTCAAGCTGTCGCCCACATGGTAGTAGTGCTGGAATTGGTGACATGTACCTATCCAGGTTTGCTTGTCCACCTCAGCCTTCAGCCATCCCTGACTCCTGCCCTTTGTGGTGGCAAACTAGTTAATCCTATACTTGACAGATCACTGCTTCACTGCCGTGCTTTTAATTTGACACAATAGGACACACCTAAACCCTGCACTCCAGAGAGGAGGCAAATGTACTGCTGCACCTTTAAATAACACACATAAAACAGCACTCCCAAAAGACGAGGCGATAAAACCAGATCCAGCACTCTCTTAAGGCGAGGCAAGAAAACAAATTCAGGTGCATTTAAAGTGACACACACATGTTTATTAATTAAATATTTTGGAAAGGAAGGCAAAATATATTGGTTGATGCAGACTCCCAAATATCAAGTAACGTAAGCACTAAACCTGAATAACATGTAGCATATATACATGTAGCAAAAAAATGTAGAAATTATATACACAAAGTAAGTAACACCTCACTGATCGTTCACTCAACATCATTGCCAACTCAAGCTGGGGAGCCCGTTGACAGCTAGGCATGGGCTCTCGACCGGGACTCAAGTTTCGTTCTTTTGTGACCACACGTCTGCCCGACAAATGAGCTCCCATTTGGCTGTCAACATTCTCCGGCTTTAATACATTTTACTCAATGTGAGGCGAAGGTTCTAGAAACCTCGCTCCCTTTCTTCTGTTGTGAAAAACCGAGCTGGTCATACTGGTCTGTGTCAAGGTCAAGAGAAAAGCTGGCTAGGCTCCTGTATTTTGACTCCGAGACAGAGATGTACTTTCTACACATTCCCTGAAAGGTACCAAGCACGCATCCCACACAACGTGTTCCAGTTCACTCTGATCGGTGAGGAGCGGAAACCAGTGACAAGCAAAAACATCTACTCCCTACTTTGCAGCTAAGTGCGAGCACATAAAATGAAGTCTGTTACACAAGATGGAGTGAGCATAGAAAATTGAGTCAATTATGCAAAATGGAGCTAATGGTCAATATATCATTCTTAATATCACTACATTCACATCCTCCAACTTTGACATATGTTGCATGGTGAGACAATTTGCCTTCAGACTCCCTCCTGCTACGTGCTACATCTTTACGCAGGGCCACATCACATGTAGGATGTTGTGCGACAATGGTCTCTTCTCTGTCATCCCTTCCCAGGTGCGACACAAGTTTGACACTATCAGACACAGCAGTGCATGCGTCTTGGTCAGGCTACCTTCCAGTACACATACCCCTTCCCACCTCCTTGCTATACAATGCCTCCCCCTTCAGGCACAATGGCAGTACCGGGGGCTCATCAGGGTCACATACCATCTTGTGTTTCAACAAACATGGTCCTCTGGTGTGCATCACTTGCATTCACCCCCACACCCAGTCTGATGTAGTTCATGACAGGACTTCAGCTGCTCCATATCATGGCAGCTGACACCAGTGTGTTCTCACTCCACACTTCAAGGCAGCTGTGTGCTATGTACCTTCATGCAGTTTTCTATACACATACCTCTTGGCATGTTCCTATGTGTTGATCCTAAACATGCCCCACACCTGACTCCTTCTCAGGTGTGCAGTTTCTCCTCTGACAAGGCCATTCCATTCCATTGCTTTGCAATTCAGATTTGTGTGCATGGGCCCAAGTTAGACATAATGGCCTCATGGTGCAAGGTGGCCTGCATTGTAACAGTCAGGTTGGGTAGGGTTAATGTGTCCATTCATGATGTGTTTTTCCACTCCATGTTTTTTGCTTTGTATTCTGGGACTTGTAGTTCTGGTGACTCATGTTGTATATTCCACTACAAGTACCAGTATACAAAGGTGAACCTGGACTGGTGCTGCACTTCACACATGGAAGAGAAAAATGTGACGGAGCTGGGCTAAGCTGTGCGACATGTAACTGGGCAGTGTCAGTCAGTCAAGTTTGCACATAGTTACATAAAACTATTGCAAACAGTAAAAACAATATATAAAATGCTTACAAAATTGTAAAACATTATGTGGTCATAAAGGCAGTCAATTAAATAGTTTTGCAGAGTAATGAAACCAATAATAAACCCTTAAGTATGTGTAGTGTGCAGTAGTGCTTGTTGTCCGACATTCAAAGGATGCCCCTTGTTAATGTTGCCCCCTGAAAGCAAGATTGATTGACCATTGTATAACAGTAACAATAATACATACAACTTTACAAGTAGTAAAACATTACTTGGCCTTAAAAGCAGTCCTTAGAAGCCTTTCAGGATAATAAGACAGAAAATAGAACCTTAAATACTTGAAGTGTGCAATAGTGCAAATTGTACAGCATTAGAAGGAGGGCCCTCATTAATAACACCCCTGAAAGCAGGGTTGATTGACCAAAGAATTAAAAAATATAGTGATCGTTCTGGGATTTTAGACCAATACACCATAATGCGTTGCCAATTAAAGTTCGAAGTGGAGTCTGGCAGCCGCCCCTTAGGGTTTGTGCCCCACGAGCAGAGTGCAGGGGGCACCTGCCCTGCAACAAGAGTCCCAGCTCCTAACGTTGGCAGAGACAGTAAAGTAAACTGGTCCAGCTTCAAATGGTCTTGGGGAGGCTCTCACAAGTTCACTTTCTGTCATCTTCTTGGCCACCAGTGTAAGAAATCGTACCAGTCAGCAGTTCAGCTGTGGGTCCTCAAGGGCGAAACAGGCCAGCACTGCCTGTCTCCAAATGCTAATCCCTCTTTTGTTAAAATGTGCATTTAGCAGCAATCTCCATTCCACCAGAAGCTCTTTGCAGGTGCAAGAAATCTTTTGTGATCATACTGCATAAGCGGCAGGTCGTCTTTGCATGGTCTCCTTGCCAGTGTGGAAGGTGCTGGATGCATAGTAACAGCCCCAGCCGATATTTCAGGAATTGTTCCTTAATGGTTCTCGAGTAGCCTAAGCTAAGATATTTTGGGGGGCTAGTGTGCTATAAGTGCTCAGTGTCATCCAGCCCTTTGGCCTTTTTGCTAAAGCGGCTTTGTCTTCCACCAGCGAAAAGGACTTTATTGATTTCCACACTAAAGTTTTAAATGCGGCATGGCTAATGGTTGATTCCCAGTGCCGGGACAGCCCGGTATTGTGCAAGCATTCCTTGAGGTAGGTCGCGGCCGCTGATAACTTTCTCTGTTGCAGCTCTTGCCACGGGTAATAATTGAGTGTGTCTGAGGGAGCCTTCTGGATTTTATCCCAGCAGATTATGAAGACTGCTTGCCTTGGAAAGGTCTGCCTTTGTAATCGGAGCTCCAGCCTGATCTGTGCTGGCAAGGTGTAGTTTGGCAGGCTGAAGATGATTCTATAAGCTCTTGCTATGGTGCTATCCAAAATGTTGGCGTCCCTGCCCCTCTGGAGTTTGTTGCCATATGCTATTGTTGGTATAAATTTGGCTTGCATTACTCGGACTAGGGGGATAGTGTCAGACCCTTTAGTTTTGACTTGAGATTATTTCATGTAACTGCCAGTGCTAGACCTCTTCTCATGATTGACTCCTTCTGAGAAGCAAATTGACCTTCCTTGTCAATGATCACCCCTAGGTATTCGTATTCTATCACAGACTGAACTTGTGTTTGGCACCAGAACCAAACCAGTGTTTTTTTGTAATTTTTGCCAATCGTCATGGTTTGTGACTTCTCAAAATTGATGTTTAGGCCGTTTGCCTCATAGTATTCTTGTGTTGTAGTGAGAAGATCCTGTAAGCCGGCCTTGGTGTGGCTGACCAGGACTACGTCATCCGCGTAGAGGAAGCTCAACAGCACTAGGCCTCCTAGCCTTGGGGCATGAGAGTTGCAGGTATTAAGTTTCTGCGTCAAGTCCGCCAAGAAGAGCTTGAATAGGGTCAGGGCCAAGACACACCCATGCTTGAGCCCCTTACTCGTTGGTATACATCTTGATTATAACGAGCTGTCACTTTGCTGTACCTGTACCCATGTGTCTGTATGGAGGGTAAATAGCAGGTCCAACAGAGGCTGAGGGATCCCCCAGCATGACAATTTGCTCCAGAGTCTAGCATGATTCAGATGATCAAAGGCTGCTTTGAAGTCAATAAAGCACAGATATAACAGGAGTTTTAGTGCTTTTGACTTATCAATTGGAAATTGCAAAGCCAAGATGTTTGTTATCGTGCTGGAAGACTTTGAGAATCCTGTGTGATTGAGTGGTATTATTGATATCTCTGTGGCCCACATCAAGAGTTCCTCTAAAAGTGTTCCTGAGAAGTATTTAATCTCATTGTCTATGAGGGCAACTAGGCGATAATTTATTGGTATGGACTTGTCACCGCTTTTAAATATCGGAGAGATTATCGAGCCACTCCAGGAGGGTGGGATTGCACCGAATTATCTTATTTCGGAGAAGAGTGGCTCTAATGCTTCTGCCCAAAATTCAGCGTTTTGTTTGAATATTGCTGGGGGGATCCCATTAGGCCCAGGAGCCCCTAACTTCTACCTTTGCCGATTTGCCATTTAATTGATGTAATGTCGGCTGCTGGAGGCAGATAACATATCTCACTTACCTCTGATGAGAGAGGTAATGAGGACTTACCTTCTTCTAATGAGATGGCATGCAGGATGACATTTTGGTTTCTGGGCCTGTAGTTAGTGTAGTGCTTTCCTAATAAAAGTAGTTCTCAAGGTGCCTTGCCCTAGCTTCTTCAGAGATGTGAGAGGTGACACCCCCATGTGAAACACGAGTGAGCCTGTTAATCATTCCCCAAAATCTAGCACTGTCATGGTGCTTGATATCAGCATAAAACTTTACGCAGACCTCTTCTTCTCTTGATCTGCTGGCAGCCCACTGCAGCCTCTTTAGTTGGACTTTTTGCTGCCGAAGGAGTATCGGCTAAGCATTGTTCTCTGGGTTGTGGTGGAGAGACCTTAGAGTACGATTTATCGTTCTTTTGATACACCTGATTTGAATCCACTGTGTTTTCGGGATGCTTCCCATCCCATTTGTAGTGGGAAGCACCTTAGGTTTAAGTGGTACTATGAAGGTCCCCTCCAAGACTCCCATCTCTCTATTTCACTTGCTGTTGTTCCATTCCGTACTTGGAAAAGAGATATAGCGGACTGCGTGAGGAGCCCAATTGTTGACTGTGCTTACTTGATCCTTTTGTAATTGATAGTAGAGATTGACTCAGGTATAACCTGTGACCGTTCGAAGATTGGCATAGTTGTTTTTATAAAGATCTCTTTAGTGCGGTGGTCACTATTGATTTTGTCTCCTAGACAGAATGAGAGGATCTGTTTGAACAGTGAAAGGGAGACAAAGGTATAATCTATTGTTGTGCATGTTGTTGAAGAGTAGTAGGTGGCTGCTGGAGGATTGTCTTCTGGGAACCTGCCTTTGAGGGCTCTTAAATGGAGGTGCTCAAGGTCATCCAGTAGGCACAAGCCAGTTCTATTAAGCTGCCCTGTGTGTTTTTTTCCTACGTTGGTCTGTCCCAGAGCGAAGTTTGAGCTGCCAATGCATCTTCTGAGGAGGTGCCTAGCAGAAATAGATATAGGTCTCTAGTGAGGATGATTTTTGCTGTTTCCACCTCTCTAATGTATGCCACAAGCTGGTATATCAATTGCCGTGCTGACTTGGGGGCATATTAGCAAGGGTGTTATCGCCGCTTTAGCGGCACTTTTTGCTGCTAAAGCGGCGATATTTCTATCGCCCTATTAGCAAGCTGTCGCTAACAGCTGTTAGCGACAACTTCATGGCGAAGCGACCGTTTTGGTGCCGCTTTGCATGTCAGCGATATTTATCGCTAATGACATGCAAAGTAGGTGTTCCCAACTAAAAGCGACTGCAAACAGTCGCAAACACAACTTCCCCCTATTACCAATGCCCGCGAAGCGATAAAAAAAGTCGCGCTAACCGCGATTATCGCTGGAATTTAACACCTGCTAAAAACCTGACTTAACCATTCTTGTCAATGGGAGGTGGATTGTAAGGTTAAGTCCTCACCTGCCTATTAGCGAGCTTTTCATTAGCGCAGTGAATTTATCGCTGGATTTCTCGCACTATTGCTGGGTTTCGCCGCTATCGCTGGATTTTTTATCGCCTTGGAGATAAGCGTTGATAATAACGCGTTATCTCCGCGATGAAATCCAGCGATAGCCGGCGATAAAAAAAACAGCGCAAATCCTTGGTAATATGCCCCTTGGTTTTGTGTTTAGGGTGAATATAAGTAACTGGGCAGTGTGACTTGCACTTATGTAATATTTAACAGTACATAACCAAGAGTCCTGACCTCTGCCCTGCACACAGCACAGTGGAGCGCTGAGACTTAGGTAGCTGCACTGCACAACATGACATTTTTGCCCACATTGCCTTGTAGGTCTTGCTGTTCCTTGTGAGCTGCACTGTTGTGTCCTGGAACTCCTGGCACCAACTCCTCTGGGATGACAGCTGCCACCCGCTTCTTGAAGGCATCCAGCTCCTCCTTTTGCCATTATTCCCGAATGGGGGTGCACTCCCACGCCAAGTGTAGAAACCCAGCTCCCGCCCCACCACATCTATCGCATTTGTCATCGTCCCTCAACTGAAACCAGTACAGCCGAGCAGGAATGTAGTATAGGCGGTGCAGGTATTTGAAGTGTATGATGCACAGCCTACTACTTTCTGATATGTTCCCGGTCTGCTGACAGCAATATGTCCACTGCTCGTCGCTAAGGGGGGTCCCCAGAACCTCCTCCCAATGGGCCCGTGAATTCTGTCTCGTCTTTGGGCTTTCTGCTTGGGTAGTTCAATAAAGCATAGAGACCACATGTGTGGGCGCAGGTTTTTGGAGTAAAGCTTGCAGTGGGGCTAGGGTCGGAGGTTCAGTGGGAAAGTCAGGGGTGGCAGTTTTAACATCTTGGCGAAGCCTGACATACAGAAATAGCTCCATTGGGGTAGGCTGTCGGTCCCGGAAGAATGCCTTCCGAGCGCAAAAATTTCTATCTTCATATAAATTCCCCAAGGTCAGCGCCTCGAGCTTCCGAAGCATTTGCCGACAGCTTGCCTGTTGCGTTACCGGGAGATCTGGTTGATTTTGTGTTCCCAACAGCGGGGAGTATAGCATAGGCACTTGTAAGCGCTTAGCGATGCTGCGCCATGCCATGTTTGTACAGTCGACCGTTGTCGGGTCCCTACTCCTGGGTTTCACGGTGAGCTCAGATATGCTGTGCTCGGTACGTGTGACAAGTACCCCTGCTCCACAGCCAAGTGTGGCATGTACGGAGGCTGTCACATCCAATATGCGGCAAAGTGTGCTTGGGCGCACAGAAAGTATAGCTCCATATCTGGTGCCTCAAACCCCCCTTTCGCAAACGGCTGAGTTAAGACCTCCCATTTCAGTCTGGGTTGTCTCCCTCCCCAAGTTAGCTGAATCAGTTGGGTTTTAAGGGCTTTAAAGAAGTTTTTACTAGGTGCATAAGGAATGTTGATGAAGAGATAGAGAAGTTTCGGAAGGATTACCATCTTAATCGGCGAGATTCGCCCCACCAGTGAAATGGGCATGGAAATCCATCTAGTAGTGGAGTTCGTCAGGGCCTCAAGCGTTCGACCGTAATTGGTCCGCGTCACTTCCGTCCTGTCTCTAGTTACCATAATCCCCAAATATCTAACTTCCATCTCACACCAAGTTAACGGGTAATCAGGACTATATCGCTGAATCGATTGAGTAAGGGGAAAGATTTGGGACTTCTTCCAATTGATATTTACCCCTGAGTACAGTCCAAATTGTACAAATTCTCGCAGTATTGGGTTTAGGCTGATTTCAGGATCTTGCACACGCTTTCTATTCTTAATCAGCAGCATGGAGTAGCCAAGCTGTCGATTCCATTATTTTCACATTACTGGACTCAGTAGCCACTGCTCTGTTAGGTTGCATGAAAAATGTTGCAGCTCCTTCTAAAGCAATTGGACAAAGTGAACCAAATAGGATAGTATACTTATTCTGTTGGTTTCACATTCAGTTGAAACATTGCAACCTTGTACATGCCCTCAGCATCTCATGAGTAACCCCTTGACTAAATATGAGCAAGTAATTTTAGTGGCAATGAACATTTCAATTAAATGTTCCAGTATTCTGAATTCTGCTACACTCTTGCCTTTGCCAGAGAGAAGATTGAATATTGTGGCCATTATTGTATTGATGTGACAGAATTATGTAGCATACCAAGACCAGATATTCTAGATTTACCTCTCAAGTTCGCTGATGTTATTTTTCTGTGGATGGTTCTTGCTTGAGAGACAATCATGGAGTCCTTCGAGCACAATGTGCAGTCTGCATAGTGATGTACCTTGTGGAAGCACCATACTTGTGTAATCTAACTTCAGCAAAAGCAGCAGAACTGATTTCCATTACACGGTCATGTTGAATGACCAACGGGTGAAGTGATATAATCTATATGGATAGTCAGTATGGTTTTGGAGTGGTCCATGAATTTGACCAGTTGAGGGCGCAGAGGTCTTTATGATATCCGCTGGCACTCCACTTAAAAATAGACCACAAATTCTAGGCTTGTTGAATGCACTACAGTGATCAAAGAAAATTGCTATTGTAAAATGTGTTGCACAAAAGAGTGGAGATACCATGGTTTCAATGGGCAATAAAATAGCAAAACTGTGTGCTCTTGTGTATATTACATTAAAAATAGACAAAAATTCTGAAACAGAAGTGGAGAATTTAAATTCATTTTTGTTAGCTTTAGTTCAAACCCTCAGTGATCTGAGGGAGTTACATACTGAGGTGTAAGTGGAGGAAAAGAAATGTTGGGAAAAAGCAGGTTGTTTCCAAGAAAAAGCAATCTTTCTGTAGCCAAGCTATTACTTAGGGTATTGGTGACTAGATTCGGCCCGCCAAAATCTTTGGAATCAGATTGGAAAACTCATTTTTAAAATGAGGTGATGAGTGTATTATGCATGGTAGTGAAGATTAATCAAAAGTTCCATTGTAGTTACCATGCCGAATAATCAGGATTTGTGGAAAGGGCAAACAGTATGATGAAAGCAAAGTTGGCAAAATTGTGCTCTTTAACTTCACTGAAATTAACAAATGTGCTTCCTCTGGTTCCACTCAGCATGGGAAGTACCCCAAACAAAGTTACAGGATTAATACCATGTTAGGTGTTGATGGGGAGGATTAATTTTATTCCTTCAGCTGTGCTTCTGACTAATACTGATGATCTGTTTCTGGATTAGTGAGAAGGTTTGGCTGATTTGGTTCACTCTATCTCTCACCAGTTGAAGCTTGCTACACCTTCAACAAGTGAAGATCCCGGCCATGACCTGGAACCTGGAAACTGGGTTGTGGTGAAGAAACAAGTTAAAAAAACCTGCCCGAAGACTAGGTGGAAGGGGTCTTACCAAGTCATATTGCTGACTAATACTGCTGTGCAGTGTGGAGGTTTGCCACATCAGATCCATGCATCTATTATGAAGAGAGTGAAGACTGCAGATGAAGAAGTATTATCACCAACCACTGATAACCCAGATTCAAGCTCGAGTTTACTACATGGATCAGAGGGGGGAGAACAAAGAGTTCAAGTAAAACAAAAACAACAACAAAAACTAGAAAAGCCTAATGAAATGTTTTAAATTGTAACTTCTAAAAATCGAAGTGCAAGAACTGATGCCCCCATTCAAACTTCTGCCCGTGTTCAAATCTTCCAACTAGACGAACATCAAACCACAGAAGCAAATCAGAGTGTTCTAGCTGCAAATTGCACAAATAAAGAAGCAAAGGAAGATGAACATAAGGCAGGTGAAGAAAATGAAGCAGAAGATGAAAGCTTGATACAAGCTGAATAGTCTGAAGGGGTGAGAGAAAGAAGAAGAGTATTACAAAGATTTAGCAGTCTAAAGAGAAATTAGGAGAAATCAGCTGAAGCAGTAACAGATCTAAATGACAGAGTCTTGAAAAATATGAAGTCAGAAAATTAACAAGAGTAGGAGTGCCAAAAAAGAAATCTGCAGCTCCTGAATGGGCATATCTGATAATAATTGTTCCAGAAGAAAGAAACATTTGGACTGATTTAGATCTTGCTGGTACTGCCACTGTTCCACCAGTGGTCCCAAGTACTCTGTCAAGCTGACGACGGTCCGTCCGCCCTATTTCGATGAATGCTGGCTGAATCTCTATCCGCGTCAACAGAGTGTTTCCTGCTGTGTAAGCTGCTCACTGCTGCCAACGCAGCAGACTCCTCTATTGGTGAATAATACTCCAACTCCGTCATGGCGGTGGGGTTGCACCAAGCGTATTTAGATTTCACAGTTGTGTTGGTGGTGTTCTAGCGGTGTGTTGCCAACAGAGTGAATCCGTCTCGGGGCACGGTCAGCATTGGAATATTCCTGTCATTGTAGGCTAGATGCTAGCATTATGCACCTGATGTGTTTTGCATAATTACTTGCACCTGCATACCAGACTATAAAGCACACTCCATTTCAGACCATGATCCTTTGCCATTCCAAAGCAATACAACATTTGAAAGACGAAATTTGGTCACTGAAGTCAGGTTATTGTGTTGCTTTTCCTTGTTTCTTGTTCCTTTATTCTTCTTTCATTTATTTCCTTGTGGTTAATTAATTTGATTTCATCATATTTATTTGGATAATGCCATGGCATAAAAATCCACATTTCACTGAGGGAGAATTGTCAGTCATGGTGGGTGAAATCATAAGAGCAGAGCCCAAGTCAAAAATACATCCCTATCTCAAAAAAGGGAAATGTGGTCCATAATAGTCGACAGAGTGAATACTGTAGCAAACAACCTATGCACACAGGAGGAAATTAGATAGAGTTCTTGGCATCACTGAAAGGACGTGGCGTGACCACTCACCTCAAATCTCAGGATGTCTGCAGGGGCGATGAACGATGTATGCTCCCAATACCTCTTGGAACACCTCTCAGTGCTGTGATAAAACACAATTCACTGGCAGGGCTTCCCAAAGGGAAGGGGAAGTGGATGAGAAATAGGAGAAGAAAAGAAACACTGCTTCTTCACTCAACCTGGTCCAACCGGTTACCACGTCTTGGGTCTCTGAGAAATCTACAACGTTTATCGTGCGATGCTCTGGCAAAGAAACAATGGGGATGAGTACTGATGCACTTCTCTGTACTCAAACACATGCACAAAATGACACAGAACATAGAATATATAAAGATAAATAATAGGTAATCACCTATTGCAGGGATAACTGCATGCCCTTAATATCTCTGTCCATGGGATTTGCGTTGAGGAGTTCACTATGCACACTTAAGAAAGAACAGTTCATGCTACCTCAAATTATACTGATTCATTGGTGAAACATAATGCCTTTTTTTCTGTTTCCACTGTCTAATGTTCAGGAACAATACAGTTTTGAAGAGAAAGGTAAATTTAGGCTAAACAAAATAAAAAGGAACTTAAAAAACTATGGCACCATTCATCCGTGCACTCAGAAAACAAGAGACAATAATATCAATAACACTTTGTATCAGAGTTGCCAAAATCCTAATAGCGTACCATCATACAATAAATAAATACTAAAGAGTTCAGTTGAACATGTCAATAGTAAAAGCTCAATAAAGTATCCAAGCTTCTTAGTTGTCAGTTCTTGAAAGTCTTATGAGCGAAGAGTTAAATAAACTAAGGAAACAGTTCAACATGTCACTAATAAAAGCTCCATGAAATATCCAGGCTTCTTAGTTTTCAGTTCTTGAAAGTCTTGTGAGCAAAGAGTTAAATAAACTAAGGAAATAGTCTCCTTAAGCACTGTCTGTTCCTCTCTTTTTAAATGTCACAGATTAATCATAAGGAAACTTCAAGTTTGAGTTCAAAAGGTCAACCACATGAAGACATGAAGAAATGCAGGGCACTTAGCTTGTCTGAGGCTCTGCAGCTGACTCATCCCTTGAGGCCACTCTGCAGCTGAAGAGAGGCATCTCCTTGCTGGGGGATGACAGCTGGTGGAACAGGAACCTCTTGGAATGCTGAAAGTAAGCCAAGCACCATCATGTGCAAGGCTTGTCTATTTATAGGCAAAGGGACAGGTGTTTGCAAACACGAGGCAAACCCCGCCCCTTCACATGCTGGAACACGAGGCTTGCCACAGGGAAAGAGCAATGCAGAAAACAACAAGCACTGCTACCTACAATAAACAATCACTGCTAAAACCAAGGACATTTAGGCTGCGCATAAACACTACTCCTGCAGGCGAATGAAGAAGCAGCATTTATGGGGCAGGGAAATACACATGGGCAGCCAAGTAGTCTAACGGGTGGGCACAAATAAAGCATGGTGGAGTCTGGGACCGGCGTACTTCCCTGGCAGTTCCCCCCACCAAACAACCTCCAAGGGGACGAGGTTTCGTGGGGCACCGCAGATGGAATTGGCGAACAAGGAGTGGGGCATGGACAGCTGAAGCGGGTTCCCAGGAGTTGTCTTCCGGCCCATAGCCCTTCCAAGCTAGAAGATAAAACAATTTGCCCCGAACTCTCTTGGAATCAATGACCCGGGTAACCTTAAACTCCCAATGGTCCTTCATATGCACAGGAGGTGGTGGAGGTACGCTTCTAGTCTCTGGGGAATAGGGACGGAGGAGGGATACATTTAACACCGGATGTACTTTAAGATCATCAGGCAAAGCAAGCTCCATGGCCAACGGGTTGATAACTCACTTGATGGCAAAGGGGCCAAGGAAACGTGTATGTAACTTCTTGGGACCGGCTAGATGGAGATTAGCTGTGGCCAACCATACCTGGTCTCCCACCTGATAATCGGGAGCAGGCTTTCTATGTTTGTCAGCTTGGTACTTGACTTGCTCTTGATAGTGTGTTATGTTTTGTTGAACTTGGTGTTGGATATCGTTCAACCTCGTGTGATGTTCCTGAACTGATGGAAGTGTCTCTGCTATGGTGGGGTTTAGGACAGGATGCATCCTGAGGTGGTGACCAAACAACCAGTAAAAGGGAGAAACTCCTGTTGTTGTATGTACACTATTGTTGTATAGAAACTCAACCAGTAGCAAAGCAGTATCCCAGTCAGAAGACCAAGTGGCCTAAAGACATCGCAGGATCTGTTCGATTGATTGGTTTGTGCGTTCCGTCTGTCCGGGGGCGATATGCAGAGGACAACCGAACGTCCACTCCTAACGAGGAACACAAACCCCGCCAGAAGCGTGACACAAATGGGTCGCGATCGGAGATGATCGTGGAAGGTAGCCCATGAAGTCGTACAATATGTTGTATAAAAAGAGTGGCCAGAGTCTTGGCAGTGAGAATGTCTTTTAATGGGACGAAATGTGCCATTTTGGTCAGGTAGTCTACCACCACCCAGATAACCATGTGACCATGAGCTAGGGGAAGATTAGTGATAAAATCCATGCTAATGGTATGCCATGGGGTTGGTGGAACGGGTAATGGGTGTAACAGACTGAATGGTGCAGTATGCGGTGTCTTTGCTTGGATACACGCGGGACAGTTCTGGACATAGTGCTTGACATCCTGTGACAACGTGGGCCACCAAAACCAGCGCTTACACAGCTCTAAGGATTTCTTTTCTCCCATGTGTCCTGCGAGAATTGAGTCATGGTTCCAATGTAATACAGTTTCTTGCAGCTCTTGAGTGGGTATGTATAATTGTTCGTTGTGATAGAGTAGACACTTGCGTTCCACTACATCTGGGGGATAAGGAGTACTATCCTTCATGTGGGTAAGTTTTCATGAAACTCAGTTGCGGAGCACATAGCTATTTTCCGTTCAGTTGGGATAATAGGTTTGGCCTCTTCCTGAGGTTGTTCTAAAGAGGAGAAACCCAAGCGTGACAACGTATCTGCTTTTTGTTGTGTATTCCCTGGCCGGTAGGTGATAACGAAATCAAATTCATTGAAGAATAACAACCAGCGGAGCTGACGAGATTTTAAGGCTTTGATGTTTTGGAAAAATTGCAGGTTACGATGGTCGGTACATATTGTTATGGTGTGTCGTGCTCCTAACAAATGATGGCACCATTCTTGGAAAGCGAGCTTTATGGCAAGGAGCTCTCTCTCAGCCACCATATAGTTTTGTTCAGCCGGGAGCAGTTTTTTTGAGAAATATGCAACAGGATGGAAGCGTCCGGATTCTGGGTCTTGCAGAGACAGTACACCCCCTACAGCTATTTGGGAGGCATCAAACTCGACAAAGAATGGCTGAGAAGGATCTGGGTGTCTAAGGAGTGGGGCCTCTGTGAAGGTCTTTTTCAACTGCTGAAATGCCTCTTCAGCCTTTGCATCCCACAGAAAGGGTTTTCCCTTTTTTAGCAAACATGTGATTGGTGACACAATGGTGGAAAATTGGGGAATAAAACACCGGTAAAAATTGGCGAATCCAAGAAACTGCTGTATCTCCTTCACTGAGTGGGGTGCAGGGCCAGACTGGCTACCGGGTGTTTTGGAATGCTGCCGAGCTGGGGGCTGATGTCACTGCCGTGGGGGCTAATTACGTTGATGGAGACCTGCGTGTGCTACGAAATAAACAAAGCAAAACGAATTTTGTTCAGCACACGCAGGTCCCCATCAACGAAATCAGCCCCCAGCTCGGCAGCAAGCCAAAACGCCCGGTAGCCAGTCCGGCCCTGGTGGGGTGCCTCCCAATCAAGAATGACCTGTACCTTGGAAGTATCCATAGCTATACCATCGGGGGAGATGACATATCCCAAAAAGTCAATGCTTCTAACATGGAAAATGCATTTTTCAAATTTGGCATATAAATGGTTTTTTCGGAGTCCCTGGAGGACTGCCCGGACATGGCCAATGTATTCTTCAGGGGAAGAAGAATAAATGAGAATGTCATCTATATACACGATGACACAGACGTCAAGGAAGTCCTGCAGCACTTCGTTTCTAAAAAATTGGAAGGCTGCCGGGGCATTACACAGACCAACCGGCATCACAGTGTATTCGAAGAGCCCGTATTTAGTCCGAAACGCTGTCTTCCATTCCTCCCCTTCCATTACTCAAATCAGGTGATAGGCACCTCGCAGGTCGAGTTTGGTATAGATTGTGGAGCTACTGACTTGGTCTAATAAAACAGGGATGAGTGGAAGGGGGTATCTATTCTTCACTGTCACCTTGTTGATGGCGCGGTAGTCCACACAAGCGCGCAGCTCGCCATTTTTCTCAGGGACGAAGAAGAGAGAAGATGACGCAGGAGAGGTGGAGTGTCTAATGAAGCCCTTGGCTAGCAAGTCATCCAAATATTCCAGGAGATAGATGGTCTCTGGCTCAGATAAGGAGTATACTCTACTACAGGGCAATGAAGCTTCTGGCACCAGGTCTATCCGACAGTCATATGTTCTGTGGGGAGGCAATCTAGTGGCCTGCTCTTCACTAAAAACATCATGGGAATCGCAATAGGGCGCTGGTAAGTCTGTTGAGCTGACACAAATTGTAGAATGTGTTGAAGCACAATGCAATGGAAGGACTATTGGTGGTTTTTCTTTGAAACAAGCTTGCCAAAAATACTTGGACCCAAAGGTCACTGTCCTAGCAACCCAGTCTATGGTCGTATTGTGTAGCTGCAGCCACTGTATTCCTAAAATGGTGCCAAAAACTGGGGTGTCGATAAGATCGAAGCAGATTTCTTCTGTGTGCATATTAGCGCAAATCATTTATAAAGGTCAGGTTTGATGCACAATCAATCCAGAGGATAATTCAGATCCGTCAACGGCCCGCACAGATTCTGGCTGGCTTTGCGTACTAATGGAATACCCAATGTTTTGGCCAATCCATGATCCAGGAAGTTACCGGTGGCCCCAGAATCAAGTAATATGGGCAAGACTTTTCATGCCTGTGGGGAAAGCACAAGTGTCACAATGAGTGTGAGATGACGGGGAGCAGGATTCAGGGTGTTTGCTAGATGATGTGAGAACTCGTGCATGGTAGAGCTCAATAAGGTGGTCTCAGGCTTTATCGAGCTGTCTAGTTTTCCGCCTGCTCCACAGTGGTATCTTTTCCTATCAGTACTACTACAATCCCCTTTTTAGAGGGATTAGATTTGTTAGAACACTCACGAGCAAAATGCCCAGATTTGCCACAATATAAACAAAGATTTAACCTACGTCGACGATCTTTTTCGTCCTTCGATAAGGGGCCCCTTATACTACCAATTTGCATGGGTTCTACCGCGTCAGAGGTAGAAGAGCGTGTCTCTTTCTTGTCGGCTCTGACAAGTAAAAGACGTTGCTCACCACGGCCTTTCTCGCCTTTGCGCTCCCCTAAACAATTCTCTAGCCGCACCACCAAGTCTATAAATTCGGAACACTCGGTAGGAGGGTCTACTATTTGAGCCAGGACATCCTTTAGGTCATCTCGAAGCCCTCGGTAGAAAAGAGATGTCCTTTTCTCCTCTGCCCAAGCGGTTTCTACAATGAGCCTATGGAATGAGGTGATATAGGTCAACAAATCCTTGTTTCCCTGTTTCAGATTAAGTAATTTGTTGTCACTAGCTTGAACAAATAAATGTTTGTCAAAGAGTTTATGCATTGCGTCCTTAAATCTAGTGAAATCGTAAAGCAGAGGGTCATCTTGTTCTACAAGTGGTATGGACCAGGATGCTGCGTTTCCCCGAGGTAAGAAATTACAAAAGCCACCTTAGCAGCATCACTAGGAAATGCTGTGGGGCGACACAGAAATTTCAAATGACACTGAGTCATGAATGCTCTGAACTTGGTTGTATCGCCACAGAATCGTTCCGGGGGGTCAGGGGCACCGGAGTAGGAGTCGTAATGCTTAGATGCACGGGCTGAGTGGCCATGTTAGTAGTGTCTCTGGTTGTGGATGTTGTGGAGGGAAATTCGAACCGAGGGGGCTGCATGAAGGGTGACTTATCCCTAGGTTTGGTTCCCGCTCATGGGTTATCTCTGGGTTTGTATCTTTGTAATTCGCGTCGCAAATCCTGATTCTCTACTGTAAGAGAGGAGACCTCCTGCTGTAGACCGGGTAGGAGTCTGGTTATGTCTACTAGGGACACCTCAGCTTCTTCTGGTAAGGCCTGAGCTAAGGCATCTAAGGAACCCCCGTGTTCATCCATCGACCAGGCAGCCCTGTTTTTTGTGGCTTTGCCTAATGTAAGGACGTGGCGTGACCACTCACCTGAAATATCAGGATGCCTGCAGGGGCGATGAACGATGTATGCTCCCAGTACCTCTTGGAACACCTCTCAGTGCTGTGATAAAACACAATCTACTAGCAGGGCTTCCCAAAGGGAAGGGGAAGTGGATGAAAAATAAGAGAAGAAAAAAAACACTGCCTCTTCACTCAACCTGGTCCAACCGGGTACCACGTCTTGGGTCTCTAAGAAATCTACAGCGTTTATCGTGCGATGCTCTGGCAAAGAAACAATGGGAATGAGTACTGATGCACTTCTCTGTACTCAAACACATGCACAAAATGACATAGAACATAGAATATATAAAGATAAATAAAATGTATTCGCCCATTGCAGGGATAACTGCAAGCCCTTAATAGCTCTGTCCACAGGATTTGCGTTGGGGAGTTCACAATGCGCATTTAAGATAGAACAGTTTGTGCTAACTCAAATTATACTGATTCATTGGTGAAACATAATGCCTGTTTTTCTGTTTCCACTGTCTAATGTTCAGGAACAATACAGTTTTGAAGAGAAACGTAAATTAAGGCTAAAGAAAATAAAAAGGAACTCAAAACCCTATGGCACCATTCATCCGTGCACTCAGAAAACAAGAGACAATATTATCAATAACACTTTGTATCAGAGTTGCCAAAATCCTAATAGCGTACCATCATACAATATATAAATACTAAAGAGCTCAGTTTAACATGTCAATAGTAAAAGCTCAATAAAGTAGCCAAGCTTCTTAGTTGTCAGTTCTTGAAAGTCTTGTGAGAGAAGAGTTAAATAAACTAAGGAAACAGTTCAACATGTCACTAACAAAAGCTCCATGAAATATCCAGGCTTCTTAGTTTTCCGTTCTTGAAAATCTTGTGAGCAAAGAGTTAAATAAACTAAGGAAATAGTCTCCTTAAGTACTGTCTGTTCATCACTTTTTAAATGTCACAGATTATTCATAAGGAAACTTCAAGTTTGAGTTCAAAAGGTCAACCACATGAAGACATGAAGAAATGCAGGGCACTTAGCTTGTCTGAGGCTCTGCAGCTGACTCATCCCTTGAGGCCACTCTGCAGCTGAAGAGAGGAATCTCCTTGCTGGCAGATGACAGCTGGTGGAACAGGAACCTCTTGGAATGCTGAAAGTAAGCCAAGCACCAGCATGTGCAAGGCTTGTCTATTTATAGGCAAAGGGACAGGTGTTTGCAAACACGAGGCAAACCCCGCCCCTCCACATGCTGGAACACGAGGCTTGCTACAGGGAAAGAGCAATGCAGAAAACAACAGGCAATGCTACCTACAATAAACAAGCACTGCTAAGACCAAGGACATTTAGGCTGCGCATAAACCCTACTCCTGGAGGCAAATGAAGAAGCAACAACAACAACAACAAACAAATTTATAAAGCGCATGGCTACACTCACTAGTGTGTCCCGCGCTGCGGCATCAGAAAGACTCGTCAGTAGCAGTACTGTGAAACAGCTAGCAGGGAAGGCCTAAGGACGGAAAAAGCCAAGTTTTGAGTTTTTTCCAAAAGATTGTCTCCGAAGGCTCCATCCGGAGACCAAGGGGGAGGTTATTCCAATGCTTGGCTGCCAGGAAACGGAAAGATCGGCCACCCATTCTCGTTCTTTTGATGGTTGGAGTTCTAACCTTTCCCGTCCCACATGATCTCAGAAGGCGGGGGTGTAGGGGGTAAGTAGATCATGTAGGTAGGTTGGCCCTTTTCTCTGCAGGATGCGGTGACTAACACACAGGGCTTTGAAGAGAATTATCTCCCTCACCGGAAGCCAGTGAAGGGATGCCAGGGCCTGGTTAGAGGAAGCTCTCCTGGGCAGCATCAGAACGAGGCGAGCTGCCGCGTTCTGAATGCATGGAAGTCTTTTCATACATTTGCTACTTGCCCCCAAATAAAGGGCGTTTCCGTAATCCAAGCGGGAGGTTACCAGAGCATGGACCATGGTTTTTCTAGCCGTCATGGGAAGTACATCAAGGGTCTTCCGAAGTCCTCTCATTACCCCAAAACATTTCCCTGCCACCCATCTGGTATGGCTCTCAAAGGAGAGCTTGGTGTCCAGCCACATCCCTAGGTTCTTAACATGTTCGCTGGGGGATGGAGTAGGGCCCAAAGTCTGAGGCCACCATGATGAGGACCAAATCGAGGGGGCTTTGCCTACCACAAGAACCTCTGTCTTATTGCCATTTAGTTTTAAACAGTTGTTCGACATCCAAGACGCCAGTTCTTGTAGGCAAGTAGATAAGTTAATGGCTGCCTCATCATGGGCTTGCGCCAATGACACCACCAGTTGTGTGTCATCCGCATATGACACAACACTGATGCCAAACTTCCCAATAATCTCTGCCAATGGGGTGATATAGAGATTAAAAAGAGTGGGGCTAAGTATGGAGCCCTGAGGGCAGCATTTATGGGGTGGGGAAATACACATGGGCAGCCAAGGAGCCTAACGGGTGGGCACAAATAAAGCATGGGACTGTCGTACTTCCCTGACAATTACCTGGAGGCCCAGAGGACTTGTGGTGGTTCTCCCAGGTCACCCTTACAACTCATGCCCTAGGAGGAGAAGGTCTGCCAGATCCTACATCCTAAAGACTTGACAGGAATCTCTTGTGGAGTGGAGATTTTTCAATCTGTCACTAAACCTAAATGTTCTTTTTGCTTTGAAGTTAGCTCTTGCTAATGTGTTCAGCACAATTCTTTTTACTTATAAACCTAAATATATCAGTAATATCATGTTTGGCTTGTTTTTTTAATGTATTGAGTTGTATTTAAGATAACAGGCAGGTTTCAATAGCCATCACATTTCACATGATGATATAGTGCTTGGAAGTGTTTGTCCTCCTAATAACAAATAACATATATGTATTTCACATATTAAAGGTCTGTTCTCTTTCTACTGCAGATTTACACAAGGTAACTGCAAGTCACAATTTGGAAAGTGTTGTGAATATTTCACTGAAATAATTACAACTACAATGATGCCTTGTTTCAGTTTTGTGATAATAATATTGCCATTTAATTTTGCTCATTATCCCTTTTCTCTCATATTTGCACTTATTGTAAGGTGTAATTTATAGTTCAATCTCTATTTAATCTTTTGAAAATTGTTAATGTTGAATTTTGTATGGTGTCCTTTTCTTATCATATAATTGAATTGATCTCATTAGTTTCACAAATCAACATTTGTTGACCTTAAAAATGTAAGGCATGTAAAATGGTATGCTGAACAAAAGTGTCATATGTGAAAACTGAAATCTGCACTGTTTATATGATGTCAATGCTAAACATCTCTCTAAGTTGTGTAAATCTTTTTTTAGCCTGCTAGGCCTTGTAATGGTTAATTTCACATTTCTCCTCTCTAGTATGTTGTGGTGAATTGTTGGTACATTTCATGTATACTTACTAATTTATCTTTTTTCATTTCAGGACATCTTCTTACCTGTTTATTTGAAGTAGTTTTGTATGACAAAATACAAATATAAACCCTCGGGTCTAAAGTACATTATTAACCTAGCTGGAAAATACAACCTCTAAGAAGGGTTTTTTACAGGACGGTTTTCCTCACCCACCAAAGGTGGCATGCTTCGTCATTGGGGAACCTCCTCGTTTTGTAATGCCTAGTCACGAAAATCAATGATGAGTAAAAAGTGCCTACAAGGGATTTTGTTTAGAGATACTTAGTTTGATGTAAAGTATATATAATTACTTAGGGTTCAATCCCTGATGGTCTTGAACTCTGAAATAATCTAAGCAAACGTCAAGTTTTATAACACTCAATAAATGAAGATAATGATATCAAACACACGGGAATATCTTTTTCAAGAAAGTACAACATTTTTATATATAAATAAAATTCATAAGGGTACAATCACAAAACACCATGGAAGAGGATACATCAATCTACCTACAACTCATAGGTGTATGCATCTATTCCAACATAATCAAATAAGCAACGGATCAGCAAATACAGAAAGCAGTTACTTGAATACAATAGATATTCAGGAAATAGATGGGAGAGTCGACGTTTCGGTCTGTGGTGGCGTAATTATCCGTCAGACCATCTTCAGGACGTACAGTCAGTTATGTAAAAAAGACCCTTTCAAAAGGTCCAAAAATCGATAAGGACCAAATCAAGCCTTAATCTAGATCAGGTTCAACAGGATTATTCACTGTTCAGGAAGTACACTCTAGCGGTATAATGTTTAACACTGAGTACTTTTAGAGCCGTCAATCAGTACGTGATCTATCACAAAATGAGCACATTTTTCAACAGGCTACACTTGGAGAACGATATTCAGACGAATCGAAATAAACGAGTTTGTATTCAGGCTACAGTCGGCAAGCGATTTTCGGACGATCTAGCTGCCAAATCGAATTTATCATGCAGCGCATTCACCGGCAAAGTCCTGTGGAAAATACAACCTCTAAGAAGGGTTTTTTACAGGACGGTTTTCCTCACCCACCAAAGGTGGCATGCTTACGTCATTGGGGAACCTCCTCGTTTTGTAATGCCTAGTCACGAAAATCAATGATGAGTAAAAGTGCCTACAAGGGATTTTGTTTAGAGATACTTAGTTTGATGTAAAGTATATATAATTACTTAGGGTTCAATCCCTGATGGTCTTGAACTCTGAAATAATCTAAGCAAACGTCAAGTTTTATAACACTCAATAAATGAAGATAATGATATCAAACACACGGGAATATCTTTTTTCAAGAAAGTACAACATTTTTATATATAAATAAAATTCATAAGGGTACAATCACAAAACACCATGGAAGAGGATACATCAATCTACCTACAACTCATAGGTGTATGCATCTATTCCAACATAATCAAATAAGCAACGAATCAGCAAATACAGAAAGCAGTTACTTGAATACAATAGATATTCAGGAAATAGATGGGAGAGTCGACGTTTCGGTCTGTGGTGGCGTAATTATCCGTCAGACCATCTTCAGGACGTACAGTCAGTTATGTAAAAAGACCCTTTCAAAAGGTCCAAAAATCGATAAGGACCAAATCAAGCCTTAATCTAGATCAGGTTCAACAGGATTATTCACTGTTCAGGAAGTACACTCTAGCGGTATAATGTTTAACACTGAGTACTTTTAGAGCCGTCAATCAGTACGTGATCTATCACAAAATGAGCAAATTTTTCAACAGGCTACACTTGGAGAACGGTATTCAGACGAATCGAAATAAACGAGTTTGTATTCAGGCTACAGTCGGCAAGCGATTTTCGGACTATCTAGCTGCCAAATCGAATTTATCATGCAGCGCATTCACCGGCAAAGTCCTGTGGAAAATACAACCTCTAAGAAGGGTTTTTTACAGGATGGTTTTCCTCACCCACCAAAGGTGGCATGCTTCGTCATTGGGGAACCTCCTCATTTTGTAATGCCTAATCACAAAAATGGCAACACCCACCTCACGGAGAGGGTGGAGCTCAGGGATGTTTTTCGTACTGCGAGAGCTATATACTAAATACCCCATTGTGGCGCTAGGGGTGGTGAGGCAGCAGAGCAAGTGAAGAAAAAGTGATTAAAACTAACTACAGAGTTCGCTGCAAACTCTATTAGTACGGCCCTGGGCTAGGATTAAAAACAGTGTGGCACTGCAGGGCTTATTAAACCTGCTCGTGTGTCACAGAGGTCAACATGTTTCAGCGTATGACCCAAACGGTGTTGGGGCTTTCTTCAGGACCTAGAAGTGCCTCTGCTTAAATGTGCTCAAAACAAAACGTAATAATATATACAAAACCATCCAGTGATCCCATGGAACATCTGAGGGTTAAGGATTCACTGACAGTACCTTTGGAAGACATATGTGAAAGGATGTTTTGTCTTTTTAGTACAATATACATGCTAGGTTAGGTGGTTAATGTACAGACATAGGCAAAAATATCAATGTATGAATATAATAGACCTGTCTCAAATGTAAGCAAGTTGGTTGGAGGGCATCTAAGGCCCTTCTCATTACTGTGTTCAATGGGAAATCACAAAATGCACCTGCCTCCTTATTAGGGGGCGAACTGGGCAAACAGTAAAACCAAACATGCTAAAATCGTAATACTCAAAAACCACAACAGTGGAAGGCCTTACCTGCTGTTGTCAGGTGTCATGCCTCAACCATCCTTGGCATGGGGCTCAAGGGGGCGGAGGGATCTCTATCCTATGCAGCCATCATAGAAAAGAGAGAGAGGAATAAAACAGAATCTTTAGAAGCAAGAAGAAAGAAGGAGCCAGTAGTGTTATGCATATTGTAGAAAGCACTTATATTGTGTTTCCTAAAACCAAATGTACAAGTCAGAAAGGCTAAAATTTGTCACAAGTGCTAGAGCGCTCAGAGGGGAGACCCCTGTAGCTAGTTCCCAGACAAGAGCCTTAGCTATAATCTAGAGTCACTAACAGTGAGTGGGCCCAGTGTGAGCCATTAGATAGAAAGTACTAACCAAGCCATCCATAGGGTGTAACCTGGTAACTTCTAGGTGAAAGACTAATATATGTGGGGCAAGAACTCTTTCAATAAACGATGTGAGGGTCAACAACGATGTATACAGCCCCATGTGCGTTTGGTTAAAAAGTGCTACATCAGATCGGTAAACCCTATGATCTCAAAGTAGTGGACCGTTGTTGTGGAAGACAAAGTGCCCAAATTCTGGTCAACATACTGTTTACTAGAGCACAGGCATGCCGCTAGCCACGTCAAGGAAAGGAAACTTTGTTCAAGCTAGCGCCTATGTTTCTGCGCTATGATTGGTAGCACGTGAGCCAATCATGACAAAAGCAGTCACTTTCTGTATTGCATGTAGGGCAGCTGGGAAATGCAATCCACCGTGGAATATATATTTATGTCAACCCCAATGTAAAAAACAGATGGAGATTAGTTAGGGGACCAGTGTTTCCTAACACAGAGCACACTGTCTTTGTCATTATGTCCTAGATAACGGTCACCCTGTGATACCACAATATGAACTCTGTGCATTCAAACTTATCTAATCTCCAATCTCGTCTAATAAATAGACATCCGCAGTGAAAGTTGACTGCATAGTGGGTGTTCAACTTCACGATGGACACATCCATAGGCTGTGTGTGAAAGCAACATTCAAAGGCCGATGGTTGTGTTCGTCTCCACTGACGATTGTGTATGTCGCGTACATGTATGTGGCAGTTCAAAAAAAGCTCAGTTGCCTCCTAACACTGCAGCCATCAAGACTTCCTCCACTTTTGCTGCTGTTTGTGACCACTGGGAGCAACAACACCAGGTTGAGCAGGTGAGAGCACCCCTGTCTTCTCAGCAGAGGAGATAGAGTTGCTGGCAAAGGAGGTTCTGGCCATGTATTGGCCAGCTCTATGGCTCAACAGAGGAACAGGTACATGTTTGAAATGTATATGTGAATCTTTCTAATTTGAGTTTCTAAGTGAAGTGCAGTGATTGATGTGAGGTGCCATATATTGTGTTCCTCACATAGGACAATGCTGTTGGGATTTGTATGCACTTTACAATGTTAAAAAACAACATTAGTATATGTTGTGTGTTTAAAGCCCTAGATTCTATTTGGTGTGCATGTAGAGATATATCTATGTATATCTTTGAATTACATGTGAAATGTAGAAATCTCACATCATATAAAATAGAAAAAACATTATATTGTCTTTACAACTGTACATTTATATGTTTTCTGCACAAACCAAATGAAAATGATGTTTGCTATGTGTATCATCCCACAAATCACTCAGCCTTGATCAGGGGTCTACAGTTGATTGGGAGCAACCAGTAGCTCCCAGACCCCTTCAGAGTAGCGCACAGCCTTGAGGTCATTTATTAGATGGGCACAAGGTCATTTTTTCATTTACAAGTTAAGAGAAGGCTGTGTTAATTTGACATCATGATCATCAGGCTGCAGATTGCAGGGCCTGACAATGAGCAGTGCTCAGTCAGAATCATGAGCCAGGCTGGGGCTGAGTCACAGTGGCAAACAACTGAAGCACTGAGGTATATCTGTCATAAAAATATTTCCTTGTCAACTCAAATTTGGAGGTGTGCTAAAAAATATGCCCCTGAATGCTTTTAAATGGACAAGAAGTGAAATGGAAAGTTACCTAACTTCTTGAGCTAACACTTCATTTCATTTTACTCCCATTTCAAAGTGCTTTCTTTCCAAACTGCAGGCCCCTTACTTCCAGTGACCAGTATTCACTTTGCCATAAGTATTTATGCAAGATACAGCCCTTTTTTACTTGTGAGAATATTTAAGTGCAGAAAAATGTTCCATGATATGAAGTGTTTGGTAGAATTTTTCTCTGCACTTTTAAATTCCCCAATTCAAAATGACATAGAATTGTATGTTTGTGTCATTTATGTAACGGTACCACATATGGCGAAAGGTGTGCCCTGTGCTACAAATACATACCACACAGACTCTTTCACCCATTAAATTATATCCCATTCATAGGTGCACATGCTCATACATCTCGAAATAGCTTGCTCTCACTGACACACATGGCAGCCCTTTCATAGGGCCCTCAGCAATGGTATGTAAATCAAATCATAGTATCTGGCTCTATGGACTTTAGGCATCAAGTCAATGAAGCTGGCCGTGAGGCTGTCTGGTAACAATGCACATGTTGTTTAGCCTTCAGTAGTTCACAGTGTTTTGCAATGATCAGAATTAGCTCACATTACAGAAAATGTAGGAGACCCGTAGGCTAGATGATGTCACTGGCCTCGATTAGTGAGTTGAGGACCTGACAAGGAATGAGGGTAGTCAACAGGTCACTAAAAAAGTGTGAATTCATATATTTGTTTTAGTCAGCATGCGAAAATACATGTGTTGTATGGTAACTTATGAGTCAAGCTTGTGATAGATGTTGTAAACTTGTGTTACATCAGTACAACCAAAAAAATCACAAAACCATTCTTTTTTCTTTCATATCTTGTATCTATACAGGTCAACACCCATCAGAAGCCGGATATCTGGAAGGCCATCGCCAGGAAGGTGTGGACCCTGGGGGCCAACACGTGGTACAGCCTCCATTGAAGGAAGAGGTGGTAGGATCTACGCGGATGGACCAGAAAGTCAGCCGAAGTTCAGCTCGGGCAGTCCTCTCAATGTGGGAAGGGCGTGCACCGCACTATGGCACTCCTCATGGCCTGCATTCTTGTGGTGGCCTATTCCCAGCTTGATGAGCAATTGAGAGACCAACAGCAGTATGACTGTGGTAAGTTCTTATTTGAGTTTCACATGACTAACTTTTTGTTACAGCCAAGATTTTTCCCATCATCATTAAGGGTGACCCATTTCCAATGCACAAGAAGAGTTCTTGAAGGTGTAAGTTGTGCACAATGTGTATGATGATGTGCTTTGTCTATTAATTAGCTGGAAAGGATCCCACCTGATTCCTGTTCACTACCAAAGGACTGTGCTGAGTAAAAACATGCCTGTCTAAACTACACATATAGATCAGGTTGTTTGATTTCATGAGGGACACTTGCACCAAACAGACCAAAGGTCCTTGTTGTGTCGGGTGTGATGCTCCTTCACCATTGTGAATGATGTAATGATAGACCAATTACATGTGACATAGCATACTAGGCATTGATGATGCAGTGGATGTTCCAAATGTCACATTGGTAAGTTGGGATTTTACAAAAACAAGAGTGATCACGTGAGCCAAAATCACTAGTCACATCAGAATTAATGGCTACATTTGGAGTCTACACATATCCAAATTGTGTTCAGCATCAGATATACTCCTTCATACCTGTTACAAGTGACAGATTTGCATGATGTCTTACTCCCTCACAAATGTGTACGTAAGCCAGTGTGTTTTTGTACAAATACTTGTGATAGGCATACAAGTTTTGAAGAAACACAGGAATGTGTACACAAGGTGGCAGAGTAGCACATACCCCAAAGCATTTCTCAATATCCTTTGTTTTGTCCAAAAGAGAGCTCAATGATGGAGAAAAATGGGATAGATGGGAGGATTTTGGCAGATTGCATGATCCATTACATATATGTTGGAGTATCCCATCTTGCACTCAAAATCAGGTCCAACTCATGACTCATTTGGAAAATTATGAAATGCATCAAGGTGTGACCTGTTTCATCTTGTGAATTGCATTTGATTCTTTGATGTGGGTATCATATGTCAATCCATGTACGTCATATTTGCTGTGATGTAGTACCACTTTTTGCCTAAGGTGAAACCACTGTATCTTGATCAACAATTTCATATTGGTGAGACAACCTTGAAAAAATGAATAAGTAGTTGCTCTGTACTAAAGTGGATTAGAAATGTATCAAGCCCTATGTATTTACTTATGCTATTGGTGTCTTTTGTCAATACTCAAAAATATGTCCACATTTCTTCAACAGCATAGGTAAATACATAGTGCGTGATACATTGATAAGCTTCTTCAGTACTGAAACCATATAATATGTTGTACATTTGTACTATACTAGAGTTACTTGAAGTAAGTGTTACTATTGTGAAATGGCTAAACAAAGGAGACATGCTTTCAGTGTCTACAAACATTGGTACAACATTGCAGTATTTGTTGACACACATTGATCATATTTTTCTTTCAGTGCATGTCATTAATGCAGCTTTTTTGACCTTATATACACAGGGCCTCATTTACAAAAATTGGAGTAGGGCAGTGCTGCAAGTCATATTGCTGCTCTGCCCCATGCCATTTAGGAAGGGCACAAATGCACCGTATTTACAAGATACGGTGCATTCCTGTCCTTTAAGCCAGCGCCGGTGCACAATTTGCAAGGGTGTTTGTATTGTTGGCATGATTGTTTTTGTGCAGGCAGGCGCACCTTCCAGCACAAATACAACCACAAGAGGAGTTGTCCTTGTTCTATGTGTGTTGCAGAATGCAGCACACACGGAAAGAGGACAAAATAAGGAGAAATGAAAACATTGCTCCCCGTTGTTCCTGCTCTGGGGAGGCATACGTTTTTGGCACTGCCCCAGGTTTACGTGGTGTTGTAAATCTGAGGTAGTGTGCAATTCAATGGGTGTTCAGTGGTAACACCCACAGCAACACCCATGGGTTGCCTCCTTGACGGAGAGCAAGGCAACGCAGCACTTTGCGCTGCCTTGCCTCACTCCATATCTATAAGGCCATGGAAAGCCACGCAGGGCGGCTTTGCGTCGCCTCAGAGATATGATTGAGAGGCCTGCGCCACCAGATCATCATAAAAAGTGATGCTCCAGCAGCGCAGGAGTCTTGTAAATGAGGACCACAGTGTCCAAAGATATTTTTGGTGCATATCCTTCTTGGTGACATAAGTTCACTATTCTGGGGAACAAAGGCCAATCATTTAGAAGTGTTAAACAGTACCCCTAGAGAAATTAATACGGTTAAGAGACATGCTCATATATGATGTAGGAGCTATCATGGGGAACTACAAAGCTGTGACCAAATGGTTTCACAAGATGTAAAGTACCAAAGTTTGTGAGCCTTGTATCACATGCAATATGGAAAGTAGGAAAATGTTTTGTGCTCAAAGTTATTTATCAGTTCTTTTCACACAGCTACAGTGCAACTATTGTATATGTCTTTTCAGCATCATCCGGAGCAGGTGAAGAAGATGACCACATAGGTGGGGTAGCAGCTGCCCACTGTGTCTCACCTGTTGAGACCACCGACACTGAGGGACACAGTGCCATGAAGGGTGAGGGGACTGGCACGAAGGCAACCAGCTGGACATCTTCTTCAGAGACCTCCCCAAGCGACCACTCCCTAGTAGTGGTGGACCCTACTGTCCACACCCAAATGCACCACCACATCCACATGCACCACAACCACACCCAGCACCTCCACAGTACACCCATCAGCACACACACATACATTAGAAAGCACACCCACAAAGCACAAATGCCTGCACTCACACAAACATACACCTAGAAAGCAACACCCCCCAAACATACACAACATACACCAGGCTCACAGACACCTTCACCCTCAACAGACACATGCACATCAGCCACTGCCACTCCCTCTACCTCCCAAACCCAACTCCCTGCCGAACACCCTACCCATTTTCTCCATGAGAGTTTGTTGTTTGCCCTTGCCTTAACCCCTTCCAAAGCCCAAACCACCCCTTCAACATCCCAACCCACCCCTCCGAAAACAGAATCCACCCCTACTAAAACCAGACATACCCATCCCAAAAGTAAACCCCCCTCCCAAACCCAAGCCCATACCTCCCAAACCCAAACATCTCCCTCCCAAGTAAGATCTTTGAGGTGCCTGCTCTGCCCACTAGAGGCCACTTCCTGAGGAGGTTCCCTTGGCACTGAATTAGGAGGCAAGCTTTGTGCCACCTCACAACAGTGCACAGGACTTTGAAACATTATGGACTGCCATTTGGCTTTTGAAGTATATTGATAGACTTATCTCATTGTTTTGAATAAATCCATAATTTATATTTCACCAAATTAGTCCTGGCATTCATTTTCCTTTGCAATTGTTCCATTCCTAGCAATGTTTCTGAATAAAATGTGAAGTACTTATTTTTCTTTAGCATTATGGCAGGTAATACAACAGATTTTTTTAATGTCTACTTTTGTCATGTTTTCTGTGCCAGGACCATTGTAGTTTTTCCTATGTTAGCTTACTGTGCCTGACACAGGCCACATTAACTTTGCACACGTTACTATATAAAAACGTTTGCCTCTGTGCCACATTATATTTTTACACAGAACCAGCAGTTATTTTCTCATTCTGTTCTTTCCTGGGATTTAGTCTTAACAGCAGACAAGTTAAAACAACAATGGGGCATATTATCAAGGGCCATATCTCTGCTTTTTTGGCTTTAAAAGCCAAAAAAGCGGAGATAATATTATCGCCCTATTAACAAGGCGGCGCTAACATGCATTAGCGCATGTTAGCAGCCGTTTTCCCCACGCCTCGCCTTGCATCACTAATGAGATGCAAAGTAGGCGTTCCTTTACAAAACAACATGAAAAAGATCGCTAACTGTACTTCGCGGTATTTACAAGCCGGCCCAGGACACCCATAGCGATATTAAAAGCCGTGCTAACCGCGGTTATCGCCGGAAGCTAACGTCTGCTAAATTTCAGACTTAGCTATATGTATAAAGGGAGGTGGATCGTCAGGCTAAGTCCACCATGGCCTTCAACAAGGACTTCCCTATCGCTGCAGTGTTATCGCTGGATTTCCAACGATATACCTGCATTTCGCCGCTATCACTGGATTAATTATCGCCTCGGAGATAAGCGTTGTTAATAACGCGCTAAACGGGCGATAACATCCAGCGATAGCCGGCGATAAATGGAAACGTGCTATGCGCGCTTTGCGATATTCATCGCCATCTGTTGATAATATGCCCCAATGTCCCTTGTTATTTTGTTCTGGTCAGGCACTCACACCTAGACACAACACAGAACTGTAGCTGTTGTTTATGAAAATGTAAACCTTGTCATATAGGTATGCGCAGCAAGGTAAAACACACACAGGGAGATATCACGGTTGTATCTGAGATGTAGAACGTCCATCTGTGTATGTTAAGGTACGGGGTCTGCTACTAAACCCAGAGATCTTTGCTGTAAAATCAGTTTGCTTCTGTAGAAGGGAAGGGGGGTTAGGCTAATCTGTCTTATAATATGACAGGGGTTTTCATAATATACAGTTTATTGACTATGCTGATGGAATTTTTGCTAGGCAGTTGTTTTCTGATTGTGGCAAGAATACTGCATTCTAGAGCACAATAGTTTAAATAAACATTTCAAACTTCCTTCATGTCTCTGTCATATCTTGTTGTGAATGAGTACAAGTGTGTGAGCGAAAGGGGGCGTCTTGAGAGGGTCAGGTGTGTTGTGTTCTGGGGTGTCAATACACTTGTCACTCTAGATACGAGTAGGAGGGCAAGTGAGACATTATAGCTAGTCACCCTCAGGCCCATGGTACTGAGGTGGTACGGTGAATGAGTCCCTCTCTACTAATGATCTATGGTTCCAAGCATAGTTCTGTTAATGAGCAGTACTCCTGCAACACTTTGTTAAGTACATACACTTATTAACATTGTATGTGATGGTCATTTGAATTTAGGTGCAGGCATTCATCATGGTAATGGCCTCTTGGACCAACTAATTGAGGTTTAAAAAAATTTGGGTTTGTGTTACTACAGGTGTGTTTGGTTCACCGTGACTCCTGATCCATATGGGCACATATGCATTACACCTTATAAAATATTATGACTATTGAAACTGGTTACAGTACATGACTTTCACTAGACAAGAGGAAATTTTACATAGATGTATATTTTGAATAATTCAAATTTGGGACTGACATGGATTTTACTGGTAATTTATATGATAAAGGTTACACCTTGTCTAGAGCAATTTCTACATCATGTTACATTGCACTTATCCCAATGATGTGTGTTGCACATGTTTTTAATCTGACAATTTTAAAAACATATTTAAACATACCTGTATGGTGACTTTTTTATTTTTGATTTGATATCCTTTTTTGTACAAGTGTTCATTTGTTTGAATGCAGCTTGCACCAATCTTATACATTCAATGTGACCATACAGGTGTATTTCTTTAAATTTCTTAAATGTCAACATTACAGACATATGCATTGCACATTGGTATGCTATTGCTTGTAAGGAGATTTAAAAATGCACGAGTCCAGTGCAAATGTTAACAGACAAGTCAAAAGGTAACAGGTAAAAGTGGAGCTTTCTATCAATTCCGTCCACAGCAGTGTTGATTTTGTTTGACATCAAGCAGCAGCGGCAGGACTTAGAAGATCGGGTCCATAGCAGAAAAGGAATTGTGAAAGTGAGAAAAGGTGTGTTTCTACCTTATATAGTGGTTCCAATCCGCCAACTCAGGTGTGAAGGTTTTAACGCTACAGTAAAGTTGGTGGGAAGGCACATCATGATTGGCCCTGTGAACAAACTGGTGGTCCTCCCTCCGACAGCCGATTTTGCCTATTGCGCTGTCGATGCTGGCAGAGTCAGCGGCACTCTAAAGGTCTTTGTCTGTTGAACTGCCAGCATCTAAATAGAACGGGCAGACCGCCTAGTAGGCGGGTGGAAAAACCGTTGAAAAAGCGGGAGCGGGAACAGGTCCGCCAAGATCTAAATCAAGGCGCATTGACTTGAGAAATTATTAATTTCTGTTTGAAGAACCTCTATAAGTTGTCATAATTGAATCTGAGGGTGATCAACAATTAATTATTTTTTCCTGATGGACTAGTGGAACTGAATTCTTGATTTTTTGAAAAAAAATTCTGTGGCGCGAAAACAATCTTATAATTAATATTTATTCTTTCCAGCACTTTAGAACCAGGAATGCCAGAAATACAAGGGGGCAGATTTACAAGAATGTGACGCATCTGTAGAGATGCATCACTTTCCCTGCGCCACCCTGAGAAATCCTTACACCACCATGGATGCGCCGTATTTACAATATAGTGCACCATGGCGCAAGGATTGACAGATGCGTCAGAAATTCTGACCCATCTGTTTGCGCAAAAGTCACGCATTGCTGGAAATGTGTCGCAAGCACGATGCAACTCCAGCAATGCATGGGGAGGCCTATTCTCATTGTGCTGCGTCACTCCTTACACCTGCTCCAAGCAGGCGTAAGGTTTTGACGCAGTGGCGTCCTAGAAGTGGCGCAGTGAAATCTTGTAACTTTCACTGCGTCACTTCTATGAGGCTTTTTTGTGTGGTAACGCCCACCCTGCATAAATTATACCTGACGCAGGTATAATGTGACGCAGGGCTTTACAATGTGACGCATCTCCCTGGATGCGTCACGTTGTAAATGGGCCGCATTTTTACACAGCCGCTGCGTCACAAAAAGTAAAAGACACACAATTGATGGACGGAATGCAGAACAAATCAAAACATTCACCCCCAGTCAAGAGATCTGAGTTAAATCCATCATTCTTTTGCTCACCATGCCACCCCATTTTAGACCTGGCCATATGCAAATCAGTCTTGGCCTTTGTACCTCATGGGAACAGTCCAGCCCGAACTGCCAAGCCAGGTCCTCCCTGGACCGGAACCAAGCATCCTAGGACCGGTTTCGGGGTTTCACCCCTCATCAGCCAGGATAGCTTGATTCCAGTGGCACAGCAAGCCCGGGACCCACGTCTGGGCATACCTGGCGCACTTAGGGCGAGAAAGCAAAAAACACACAAAAAGTGACGCAACGGCGGCGCAAAAATGACCCAAGGGGCTTGTAAATCTGCCCCAAGGTCCTTGTCAATTCATTCTCACTTCTGGGACCTGTTCTGCAAATATTTACAATCTCCTTTGCAGGGGAGTGCTGCAGGTCAAGGTCTGGGAAGCAAGGGTGGCAGAAGGGTGCACCAGAACTAGGTAATGGTTGCGGGAACATTATCTTTTTTTTCCTTGGTGTAGAAAAGGGTGGGAGAGGCCAGGAGTGCACCTCTGCCCCCAATCTCTTGCTGCAGCTTCTTGGGTGCAGAGCCACACCCGATGAAACCGTGTCTGTTGTTTCTGGACATGAGTTTACTGGATCATGTATGTGCAGGCTCAGATATTCCCAGAACCAGAAATATTGGGCCACATGTATGTCCCAGAAGCAGTATCCACCCTGAGGCTACTGCTTCTGTCAACTTGTAAGGAGGACCCTCATCTCCTCTTTATTTTCCTCTGCTGCTACTGCTGTCTTTATGACCACTGATGCATAGGGTTATAAGGACAACATAAGGGGTACCTAAAGAAAGGCTAGATGTAGCAACATATACCTCACACCTTTTAGCAGCAGCTTGGCAGGTGACATTCTCAATTTTGACAGGAGGCTTTTGATTTTTGTAACCCAAGTATGGCATTTTCCTGCCTGTCAGTCTTGTATTTGACTCTCTATGTTAAAGCACACTGTTGAAACATTAGTACAGGTGTGATGGCATATTTAGCAAAGAAGTGTTATTTTCATGCATAAACTCTAGCCTCTTCTCACAGCTCCGAAAAATCCATCTATGCGGGAAGATATGTGCTTAACCTAAGTAAATTATAATCGTTAAGAGAAATGGGTTCCACCCATGTAATTCCTCTGAATTTTTCTCTTTCTAAATATCCTGGTTTATGGACTTCTGTCGTGAGAGAGTCTCACTACCTGAGCTTCACTCAATGTAAGCTCTTTTATAATGGATTGGCAGTGCCAGTGTGTGATTTTAAAGATAAGGTTGGCTGTTGTGCAACTTGATTTAAAGGCTCTGAGCTGGTAGTGATAACGCCGATTCTTATCTATTTATCTATAAGAACCTTCTGGTCGCCAAGATCTTTTTACCTGTTGAATAGTGTAAAGGAGAGAATCTCATCTGGTTATATAACAGCATTCATTTTGTCTGAAAGGACCACTGACTCCGAATTCAAGTTTAAGAATTTATTATCGCCAAAAACAACTGGATATGCAAGCACCTCAACACGAGGTTAAAGAAATAGATGGGCACTAATACAAATAATAACCTACGCAGGAGTCTCATCCGACTCAAGATAAGGAGAATAGAAAGTTCTAGCAGGATCAACCAGACTATGATTGATCCAATTTCTAAGTTGCTCTTCATTGGACTAAACAAGCTAAAAATCAATTGCTGTCCCTACACTAACGCTAAGTGACATTCCCTGCATAACGATTTTTCCAGGCAAGAGTGAATAAAAGGTGTCAGCTGTGAAGACTTCCTAAGAAGTGCAATCACATAATACCTAAGCTCAGCTCTGTCCTTCTCTCAGGTCTCCCCTACCTCTTCTCTGGCCTCCTCCCTCAGGGCACTATCCCTAATACAAAACCCCAATACAATTGTACACGCCTTTGTCACTCCTCCTTGGCCAGGTCTTCTTTCTTGTGCTTTTCCATCGAAACGGTTACTTCATCCTGGACGGTTGCGATGACCTTGAGTCCCAGGCACCTTCTCCGCTGAAAGTATCATCCCTAAATTCCATTTCACTCCCCGTACCATGCCTCCCATCTCTCTAGCTTTTGAAAACAAAGAGTTAGTCTTACTAACGAGACATGTGTCCTTGCACCTGCAACAAAAGATACGTTCAACAGAAACCTTCTACTGTGCAAATTAAATCTACCGTTTATGCCCAGAGAGCCTTACCAAGAGAATCTTTTCACTGCCTACGAAATAAGCTAACATAAGAACAAACCAGGCCTTCCTTAAGCATATATGTAGTCAGGCCTTTACATATGACTTTTAAACACACATCTTACTTTTCCCCATAAGCATTTTCATTACGATTCATATGCAAACAATGAATTACATGTGCAACTTTAATTTGGTGCACGTTTAAACTACTGCAATTACATTACACACAAACTAATTCCTCTATGCATTATGTTCACACAATTCAATAAGCATTACATTACATCGTTATCCTAACACCATTATGCTGCTGAGCTCACTTTCTCTCTGTGAACTATTCATTCTTTACTAACCATACATGAGTATACAACTGAATATAAACGAATATATGTCTGAATACATGTGGGTGCGGCCTATCAGTGATTATGATGCACCCCTACAATTCTCAAGAACATTTCGCTCTATCAGTTCCCCCCTTTGATGACTCCTGTCATCACATTTCATTCTACTCCCTTGGAGAAAGAACCGACCTAAACAGAACTTGTTGCCATCTTCCCTGATCTTAGTTTCTCCATGCTCTTGAGCCTTTGATACTGACTGTCCTGCAGTCTTGCCAATCTCATGTCATTTTCCCTCAAAGCTCTCTTGACTCGGCCTGCTCGATACCACTTGTAGGCCTTGATCAAAATCCACAAGCCAACCACACAAACCACCAAAATAAGGAGGGGTCTCAGAAAGTACCCAAGGAATCCCTTTCCTAGATTCGCAAACCAACCTCCCACTTGACCAAAACCCTTGCCGACCTTTTCCCAGGCCCCCTCTTCGGTCAAATCCGCTATTTTTGTGTGGATCGTAGTGATGTTACTTATATATTTCTCCAGATCCTTGCTACGGTCTGGTATATAAGTGCAGCACTCTTGAACCTTCAACATTTTACAGACTCCGCCCTCTTTTGCCAATAGGACATCCAAAGCAAGGCGATTCTGCAAAACCATTCCCCTTATCGACAACATCTCTCCTTCCACCAACACCAACGACTTTGCTGTGTTCATCGAAAATTCATCCACCACCGTCGCTAACCTTCGGATCTTCACATCATTCAAGACTACTCCCAGACTGGGTATCATAGCTCCAAAAATATCCCCCACAACGATTCCTGCACTTGCAGCTCTTCTCGCTCTTGAATGCTCTCCACCTTCTAGAAGATCTAAATCTTCTGTATGGTAAATCTTTGGAAATATTATTGCCAAATAACATGTTCCATACCAATTTGCAGGCAACCTCACATACGCATTCTTCCCACATACGTAATACACCGTTGGTATCACTTGTACAGGACCTTGGAGAAAATCTTTTGCTACATCTGCCATGGTGAAAACGTGATCACAAGTACTTTGTCCCACTGCTACCTTCTCGTAGTAAGTCTGATAACGCCTTATACACAACTTACCCCTCTGCTCCTTATCTAACGCTATAGGATCATAGCTTCCCCTGGTCTTATGCAACTGTTCTTCCTCTGTCCAATCGGTCCTGTGATGCCCCAAATCTCGGGAGTGAGTCAGCTTTCTATACCTATCCTCGACCTGATCTACAAACTTTCTCTCTACATCCGACATCAAACAAGTCAGATTGTGTCTGTGTGCGAATGCTGTATCCAATTCCAAACTCGGTATGAAGTACTTCCTCAGTCTGTCTTCCGTCTTATAATAGTCATATTTATTCAAATGCTTGTAAGCTGGGACTTCAGGAAGCACTGCGTCGTAATTGGAAAAGAAATACTCAAACTGATCTCTCTCATAAAACAAACTAAGCAAAAGACTACATGAAATACCATAAGTCAGTGGAAGATGGTGATACCTAATACCCTCGTCCACTGAAGTAGGCAACTGCATACACACATAACAATCTTTCGCATCCATCACATCAACATACTCATACAACAACTTAGCATATGCATTCAACTTAAAATCACCTTTAGATAAATCTACATGTAATCTACGACTTTCTTCTAATAGCAAAGCTCTGTCAGCTGCCCTGTCTACCCCCTTCTGACTAGGTGTAATAGGTGTAGGTGTCCCTGTCACCCCCTCTACTTCTAGCTCGTGCGAACCAGTATATGAGACTATAACTACTATGATTATAGAAACTATTACACTACTTATAAGAATGCCTACAATCCACTTTGATCTACGATTGGGATCTCCCGGCTCCATGGTTTCGAAAGTTCTCAAAAGTCTTGGTTGTCGCAAAGAACCCTGAAAAAGTCTCTGTCCTTTAATTGTGACTTGCTTAACCAGCTCGAGCAACCATGAAATCTCCGGACTTTCCCTTTCCGATCACAATCTTATTTACACAGTCCAGAAAAAGACTTCCCTAGTTTTCGTTCCTCTTCTGTGGAAAGTCCCTAAGTTTATTCTTCTTCCACTCGGACCTAGGTTATCTTCTTCTTTCGGACTTTTATTTACAGTTTATAATTGATCCACAATAAGATCCTCATTGAGCAATACCAGAACGTGATACAAAAGTTCAAGACGCAAAATCAACACTTCATGTGAAAACGGCTCAACTCCAAAAGGCGGAAATTCGAGTCGATGCAGAACCAAGTTTCGGACTTCACTCAGAAGCGGGGGATTCGGAACCGTGAGGGTCAGTGTTCCTTCTATTTCGAGCCCTGGCAACTGCAGCACCACCTTCACCACCACATTCGGGCTCCGACGGACCACCTGCACTGACCTCAGCCTTCCCGTGCTCACCACCCCCTGCATCAAACACAGTGTAAGTCCACTCAGGGGTAGAGTATCTGCGACAAGGCACTCTTGTTCTCTTTGACCTTCGCCGACTGTCTTGTGCTTGGTCTTCATCACTTGCCTCCGTTTCAGATACTTCAGACACTGGAGCAAGGTCTCTTTCAGGTGCTAACCTCAGGTTCAGTCGCCTCTGTCTTTCAGGCCAACTTTCTGCACTTTTGTTCGTTCGTCTGCCTTCCCCTTCTATACCCAGTGCACTACTTCCTCTTTCTGCTGAATCTGACTCTTCTCCGCCCACTGCACCGTTTCTGTCTTCGGTGTCTGAGTCAGGGTTCGAACTGTGGAAACCCCCTTCAGCTTGCTCTAGTGCACCACCAGCTGTGTCAGCGACCCTTACAGCTTGACTTGTCCTCCCATGTGGCCCTGCCACATCAGCTGGATTTTCATTTATGAGAGGAGCTGTTTCTTCCAAGGGTGCTGGAACTCTGCGGGTATGGGAGGCATGCACCCAGTTCGGCAATCCTCCACACTTCACTGCTGTGTTCGTGATAAGTATCACCTGATACGGGCCACGCCAGCGGGCATCCAAGCAACTCTCCCTCACGTGCTTCCGGACGAGCACCCAGTCACCGGGACACAAGTCGTGGCACAGATCACACGAGGCTGGGACCACTGCTGCTTGCACCTGCTGGGATACAGAACGGACCACATCAGAGAGTCCTTTACAATAATCGAGAATCAAATCATCAGTGATGCTTATCAAGGCTGTAGCTGGTACTGCTGGCAATCTCATTGCCCTCCCCATTAATATCTCATGGGGGGACAACCCGGTCTTTCTGTCTGGGACGCTTCGCATGCTCATCAGCACGAGCGGCAAAGCGTCGGGCCATTTCAGAGATGTCGAAGAACACATTTTTGCCATCCGGGCCTTCAAAGTTCCATGAACTTGTTCCACCATCCCAGAAGCCTCTGGTCTGTAACTACAGTGGAGTCTCTGGTCAATGTTCAATGCAGCACAAAGCAACTTCATGATTTCACTGTGGAAGTGCCCTCCTCTATCTGATTCCAAAGAGGTCGGGATCCCGAATCTAGGGATGAGCTCTCTCAACAGTAATTTAGCCACTGTGAGAGTGTCACACCTACGTGTGGGGTAAGCCTCCACCCACCGTGAGAATACACATACTAGCACTAAAATGTACCTCAATCCATTGCACTTAGGCATCTCCACAAAGTCCAGCTGTATTCTATTGAAGGGCCCTCCTGACCTTCCAATGTGACTCAACGTAACTACAGTTTTCTTTCCAGCATTCATCTGCTGACACGTAACACACCTCTGACATACCGTCTCAGCCATTGCTCGGAACCGTGGGTTATACCACGTCTGTCTAAACACTCTCATCATTGCGTCCCTACCAAGGTGTGCCTGTCCATGTATCAGTCTTGCCATCGGACTCAGCAATTCTTCAGGCAACACGGCTCTCCCATCGTTGGATACCCACACATCCACATCTCCTTTCTCACAACCAGCTTTGATCCATCCCTCTCTCTCTTGGTCTGAAACTTCATCCTGCAATCGCTTAAGCTCTTCCCAAGTGTCTGCCATGGCCAACATTATGCTGAGCTCGGTTCCTTCTTGGCTCTCCTCTACCTCTCTATCTGTGAATATGCATCCTTGTTCTGCACAGAAACGGGCGACTTCGTCCGCGTAATTGTTACCCAATGATACAAAGTCCTCCCCTTTCCCATGGGCTGAACACTTTACCACAGCAATTTCTTTCGGATGTTGTAATGCATCTAACAGTTGTCTTACATATTCTCCATTACGAATGGGTGAGCCAGATGATGTCAAAAATCCCCTCTGAGACCATAACTGCCCGAAGTCGTGCACCACGCCAAACCCATATTGGCTGTCTGTGTAAATCGTGATTCGAATTCGATCAGCGGCCAAACAGGCATGGGTCAAGGCAATGATCTCAGCTACCTGCGCGGAGCGTACTCCTTCTAGGCAAGCAGCCTCGACCACTCCTGAAATGGTACATACAGCAAACGCTGCTCTCAATTGCCCCACACTGTCTCTTAAGCATGAACCATCGACAAAGAAAATTTCATCTGGGTCAGCCAATGGTTCATCGACAATGTCAGGTCTCGGTTTGGTGCAAAGCCCGGTCACATCGAGACAATCATGGTCCGCACAATCTTCATCATCCGTGCTCGGTGTAGGCATCAATGTCGCAGGGTTCAAGACAGAGCACCTTTTCAGAGTCACATTCTCTGCGGCAAGTATGACTTGCTCGTACCTCGTTAACCTATTGTTCGTTAGGTGCTGGGTCTTGGTCCTGGTCATCAATAACTCAACCGAATGTGGCACATGTACAGTCAATGGATGTCCCATTACAATGCTTTCACATCTTTCAATGCTGACACCTGTTGCAGCAACGGATCTTAGACATCCGGGCAACGCAGAAGCTACTGGATCTAAAGTAGCTGAAAAGTATGCAACTGGTCTACGGACACCTCCTTGGTTCTGAGCTAACACTGCTAATGCACATCCTTCCCTCTCGTAACAAAACAATGAAAAGGCCTTGTTGTAATCAGGCATTCCCAGTGCCGGAGCCCTGCACAAATCCTCTCTCAGTTTCAGGAATGACATCAAGCACTCCTCGTCCCATGGTACCGGATCACTCACATCCTTGTGCGTAAGCCTCTGCAAAGGCTTTGCTCTCAAGGAGAAACTAGGAATCCACTGTCGACAGTAGCCAACCATTCCCAGGAACATCCTAACTTCTCTCTGTGTAGTGGGTACTGCCATGCTCATTATTGACTCAATTCGATCTGGTGACACCTTCCTCTTGCCTTTTTCCAATCTGTGTCCCAAGTACTGTACCTCATTCAAACAGTACTGCAGCTTGTTCGGGGACACCTTATGTCCATTCTCTGCTAAGTGGTTCAACAGGGCTACAGTGTCGATTCTGCAAGCATCTTCTGTTTCTGAGGCAATGAGCAAGTCATCTATGTATTGCACGAGAACCGAGTTCTGCGGCAACACAAGACTCTCAAGGTTCTTCTTCAGGATCTGGTTAAAGATCGATGGACTTTCCGTATACCCTTGAGGGATACGACACCATGTTAACACACGATTTTCCAGCCTGAACGCAAAAAGAAATTGGCTTTCCTCGTGGAGCGGTATCGAAAAGAAGGCTTGACATAAATCGATAACCGTAAACCACTCGGCTTCACATGGGATCTGGAACAGTATTACTGAAGGATTCGGTACCACTGGACAACAAGGGACAACTATCGTGTTGACCTTTCGCAGGTCTTGCACGATCCTGTATTTCCCGCTCGGTTTCTGTAGTCCCATTATGGGTGAATTACAGGGGCTACCTCTGATCTCTTTCAGAATGCCTTTCTCAATGAAAGTCTCGATCACAGGTCTTATTCCTGCAATCGTTTCTGGCGACAGGTTGTATTGAGGTGTCCTGGGGAAATCAACATTCTGTTTCACCTCAATCCGCACTGGTTCAACCCCTCTGATTAGACCTATTTCGTCGCCTGCGAAATCCCACACCACAGACGACACTGCGTCTCTCAGATCAGGTGGAAGTTCTTCCACAGTCACCATTGGTTACAGATCTATACACAGATGCTGATTTGTAATTTTAAAGTCAGCATCGTCATCTCTCGTCTGGACCTCCACTCCCCGTGGCGTACAATAAATCGTGCAGTTCAACTTGCACAACAGATCTCTCCCCAAAAGGCAAACTGGACTCGTATCACACACTACAAACTGATGTCTAGTTTGGAAGGAACCTATCTTTACTAGGATCGGTTCTGTCAATGGGCTGCTTATTCTCTTGTTCGCTACTCCAACAACCTGGATTGATTGTCCCAAGAGGGGTAGGTTAGGGACCACTGCTGATCTTACAGTAGACCGGGTAGCACCAGTATCAACCAAAAGTGTGGCAGGATGACCCTCAATATCTGCCTCCACAAAGGTCCTCTCTGGTCTACCTCCAAGACCGCTCCAAGTGTGCAGTCTTCCTCCCCCTCAGGCACCGTCAGGATAAAGGGTCTGAGCTACTCTCGTCATAATCTTCGAACAGGGGCATCTGTTGGTACGTTCGTGTTCCTTGTGAAATCCTTGGAGCTTGGGGAACCTGGGCGTGAGAGCTGTAAACCCCCCTTTCATCGTCCTAGGCCTCGTCACTGTGTTAACTACCTCTTGCGCGGGTGCCTGAGCCCCCTCTTCCTCTTCCTGCAACTGATTAGCTGGGTTCAAAGGACACTCGCGTTTCCAATGTCCGACCTGGCGACAAAGATGACACGCAGTGGTCTTCTTCAATGTGGCCACGTCCACTCCTGTCTTGGGGTCTACTGGTTTTCCCTTTCCCATGGCTTGCCCATTCTGGTTTCCCTGGAAATTTCCTTGCTTTCTTCCTAAGGTCCCTCCACTAGGCTGACTCTGTGCTGTCTGCATCTGGACAAGCATCAATTTGTCTTTTAGCTTTCGATGTTTCGATTCCACCTCATCACTACAGTATCTCGCATACCTCAATATTTCATCTAGTGGCTTGTTCTGCCAGCAGATCAAATGGTGCTGTTTCATGAGGCTGATTTCCATTCTCAGACCCAGTACAAACTTTGAGACAAACTGTCCCATATCCTTGGGGTCCAAGATATCTAACCCACTATACTGTTTAAAAGCTTGCAGAAGTCTTTCATAATATTCATGCACCGTTTCCTTGGGTTCCTGTACAGTCCGATCTATCTTAACCCAATCTATATCCTGAGGTGAAATCTTCAGTTTTAGCCATGTGATCACCTGCTCATACTTTTTCATAACTAGGGGTGATGGACCATTTGTAACCGCCTCTCTATCCGGTTCCGAAGTCGGCCACTCAATAGCGACTTTACAGGCTGTCCACAAATCTCCCGGTACCACTATGTCAAACAAAGTGTTCAAATCAATCCACAATACTTTTGAAATTTTCACAAACCGCTCAACCTGTTTGTACCACTCTACTGGTTTTCCCTCAGCCGAGGAAAATCATTTGTAAATGCAGCCAAATCACCTCTATTCCACGGCACATGCACGTACCCTCCATTCTGTACTTCCCGTAAAGGAAAATTTCCAACCCCGTCGCCCCCTGGAGGTGGCGTTTCCCCCTCAGCTTTCTTTGCTGGTTTCTTCTTGGACCACCTTTCTTCCCATTTGTCCACCAAAATCCATATTCTCATTCCTACAATCAGATCTCTTGTGTGTGTCCTTAATCCTGTGATTCTTTTCTCCTCCAGCTCCTGGTCACTGTAATGTAATCTATGTGGTCCCTGCAACGCTTTAGTTTTGTTCAGGTCTACCTCATATCTTTTGGCCAATTCCTTCAATCTATCATTTGCCATCCTAGCTTTTCGAGTCACATCTTTTGCTACAAACAGCAGCTCATCTGATCCATAAATTTCTATCCTTTCCAAAGGCAGACCTCCATTAATCATCTCATCTACCTCTGCTTTCAATCTCACTACGTCTAGTAACCTTGCCTGTACCGCACTCCTCAGTACATCTCGACAACCCGAGCCATCCCGCTCATCACAGTCACTATTCTGACCTTGTGACCTGTTCCCTTCCATCATATTCCTGGAACTTGGTCTGTCTTCCGAGACGTTTTGTGCCCTATCTCCTTGCATCCTATCCTCTTGGTTTGTTACTGTTGGTGTCCACATCCTCAAAGCTGACTTAGATTCCTGCAAAGACCTTGGTCTTTCTGGTCTCTCCTCTTCTTGTCTAAAGGAAGAGTCTGCAGTAGCCGGTAACGGCGTACTTGTCTCCAATGGTCTTGGGAAATTAACCACTCTTACTCCAAACCCATTCCCACTCTCGCTGGTTACTTCTTCCCTTCCCATCTGTACGGAGCCCCCTTCTCTCACTCGGTCTGGGTCATATACCGGTACTATAGGGCCAATGGTAACCGGTACTGTCAAGGAGTCCGGTAATCGTGTGTTCCCAACAGGAGGCTGTGTTATCATAGACGCCGTTGCCCCCTCTGTTCCTGTGGAAATCCTTCCCACTACTCTCATGCTAGTCTGATTCTGGCTCCCATCAATTGTTACTGCTGAGGTCGGCTTTCCCTCTTCTGAATCTGGATTAAATGGTGGTGGCCTCTCTGCCAACATCCTATCCAACAAGCTGTCATCTAGATCACTGTCGTCCTCATCGATTCTTATTATTTTCCCATTTTGTACTAACAATGGGTACAACTTATCTCCTTCGATCGTTTCCACTCTCCACCTTTTCTCCAATGCATCCCACCTTGCATCTTGAAATGCCCTGACCGATTTCTTCACCCTTTCTTGGCTTCTGTCTTTCTTCCTATCATACGCTGCTCTTATCCACGCATGTAGTGCCTCAAACTGTGTTGGTCTAGGTAGTGGTCGTAAAGAAGCCATTATACTTTTTAGCTGGTACAGCACCTCTAACCTGAAAGTACCATAACGTGGGAACGACAATTCTCCTTCTGCTTCTGTCATTTTATGCCAATTCTCAAGCCAAATTATAGTATGCAATCCTACATTCTTTGCCATATAATGTGCTGGTGTATCCTTGGGAGGAGCTTCCTCTCCTTCCCGAACAACCACATGTCTATCGCCTCTACAAAGTTCCCGTAAAACTTTAAAACATTTCATGATGAATCAACTTTGTTTTTGCACTCAAAATGTCAGCTCTTGCTTCTCGATTTCACTCCAACAATACCAGCGCGGCTCACACCAACCGGCCTATCGCAGCGCGGCACTTGTCTGACGTCACTTTTCCTCCGCTCGCAGCAGTTCCCCTCCTTTCTAATTCACTCGTTCTCACTCGCACCTGTCCCAATCATACTCTGAAATAATGTCCGTCCTACCGAACAATTACCTCTCTGACCGTCAGTCTTACCAATGACCGATCAGCCTCTTGAGCCTGTTGACCTCAATCTGGCAATCGTCTGTCCGCGAAACGACCGGACAATCGCCTTTAACACACTCGATAGGATTCAATCACTCGATGTTCTGCACACAATAACCTACGACCTGCGTTGGTTATTCACACACTCACTCATGTGTTCCCTATCTTCAGTGGGTCTGTCAATGACGTCTCGTGACCCCCACAACCTCTGGTCAACGTTCTCAACTCTGGGTGTATTCTACACCACAATAAATCTCCCGATCCCGCGCGCTCACGGTCCGGTTCTCAATCACACAACTCTATTTCCAACTCCGCAAGACATCACACAACAATAAAACACCGCAATCTACCAAACATCACTCTTTTCATACTCACTCTACCACGAACTGCTACTTCCGCCGCACCGTCACTCTCCGTCAGTTTTCAACGACCTCCGACATCCTTCTCCCGCGGTCCTCTGGATCTGCGTCACTCGGGCTCTATGGGGCAACTTAGTCTCCTATCTTGCTCTAGATCTCCCCTTACCATCAAAGGTAACCAACCATCCTCTGCTACCAACTGATAACGCCGATTCTTATCTATTTATCTATAAGAACCTTCTGGTCGCCAAGATCTTTTTACCTGTTGAATAGTGTAAAGGAGAGAATCTCATCTGGTTATATAACAGCATTCATTTTGTCTGAAAGGACCACTGACTCCGAATTCAAGTTTAAGAATTTATTATCGCCAAAAACAACTGGATATGCAAGCACCTCAACACGAGGTTAAAGAAATAGATGGGCACTAATACAAATAATAACCTACGCAGGAGTCTCATCCGACTCAAGATAAGGAGAATAGAAAGTTCTAGCAGGATCAACCAGACTATGATTGCTCCAATTTCTAAGTTGCTCTTCATTGGACTAAACAAGCTAAAAATCAATTGCTGTCCCTACACTAACGCTAAGTGACATTCCCTGCATAACGATTTTTCCAGGCAAGAGTGAATAAAAGGTGTCAGCTGTGAAGACTTCCTAAGAAGTGCAATCACATAATACCTAAGCTCAGCTCTGTCCTTCTCTCAGGTCTCCCCTACCTCTTCTCTGGCCTCCTCCCTCAGGACACTATCCCTAATACAAAACCCCAATACAATTGTACACGCCTTTGTCACGCCTCCTTGGCCAGGTCTTCTTTCTTGTGCTTTTCCATCGAAACGGTTACTTCATCCTGGACGGTTGCGATGACCTTGAGTCCCAGGCACCTTCTCCGCTGAAAGTATCATCCCTAAATTCCATTTCACTCCCCCGTACCATGCCTCCCATCTCTCTAGCTTTTGAAAACAAAGAGTTAGTCTTACTAACGAGACATGTGTCCTTGCACCTGCAACAAAAGATACGTTCAACAGAAACCTTCTACTGTGCAAATTAAATCTACCGTTTATGCCCAGAGAGCCTTACCAAGAGAATCTTTTCACTGCCTACGAAATAAGCTAACATAAGAACAAACCAGGACTTCCTTAAGCATATATGTAGTCAGGCCTTTACATATGACTTTTAAACACACATCTTACTTTTCCCCATAAGCATTTTCATTACGATTCATATGCAAACAATGAATTACATGTGCAACTTTAATATGGTGCACGTTTAAACTACTGCAATTACATTACACACGAACTAATTCCTCTATGCATTATGTTCACACAATTCAATAAGCATTACATTACATCGTTATCCTAACACCATTATGCTGCTGAGTTCACTTTCTCTCTGTGAACTATTCATTCTTTACTAACCATACATGAGTATACAACTGAATATAAACGAATATATGTCTGAATACATGTGGGTGCGGCCTATCAGTGATTATGATGCACCCCTACAATTCTCAAGAACATTTCGCTCTATCAGTAGCATGTGAACATGTATGCACACACATGTATACATGTGTGCAGATTGAGCGTGTGAGACTACTGTCTAACTCAGCCAGATATCTGTGCATATTTGCCCTGTTGCAGAAGGGACCTTTCAGGGATTGATGCAGACCTGCCGGACCTTGTAAAATGAATGGACATTGATTGTGTGAATATGTGTACCTGCAGTGTTTACTGAAAAGTGTGTGCGCTTCACTCCATTATACCCTAAGGGAAATCTGCACCAGCCTACAGTGCCATCAAAATTTGGCTTAGAGGCTCAAAAATATGATAAATTGCAATCCAAATGCAAATTTGACCTTATTTTCTACATATCTGCACTACATGTGCCATTTCAAGATTCAAACTTTTCTCTGACTCAGTTTCTATTAAGATTCCAGGCATTTGTTCCCCCTGCTGGGCCAAGTTAATTACTCTGCTTGCCAGCTGGAGGATCACTCCACGCAATAGGTCCAGTAGCCAGTAATTCGGCCTGCTGCTTCGACTGGAGAAGGTGTGGGTGAAATCTGCACGTGTTAATTACTTTTCACACTGTACCTTGCCTTGGAAAGCTCAATCCAACAGAAACAAAGGAGGATAGCCAGAGCTCTAGAATCAGTCCCGGGAGAGGCTGCTTTTTTGAGTTTTGGAGGGAAGGGGCTAGGCAGCTGTGGCAGTTAGAGGCAAGACTTGGACTCTCAGAGAAGGCCATTTAATATATCACTTGATGGTGCCATTTTAGAAATTCCCAAAATGCTGTGCAGGAGATTTGAGGCAGGGATGCAGTGATATGCCACCCTAAGACTGGAAAGTGGTGCCAAGCTTCTGGAACTTTCCACCTTCACTTAAAAACCCCTACATGAGGGAAAGACTTTTAAGAACAGTGTGGACCTGAGGGTAGAGATGCTGGAGAAAACCTCATCTGGTAGAAAGTCGCCCCTCCACTCCCACATACCTGTCTACTGGATCTATTTTACATCTATCCAATACAAAAGGTACCCCCCGGGGCCACCCAGATCAACACCCCACAAGCTAAAGTAGAGTAGATCGTACCATACTGCTGCCCCCGCCACCTCCTACAGAGTGTATTAACTTCTGTCTGCACCAAATGAGTCTCCTGTAGAAAGGCAATCTGAATGTGTTGTCACCTTAACTAAGTGTAGATAGCATGTTGTATTTTAGGAGTATCCATACTTCGAATGTTCCATGTCAGAACATTATACAAGGTGTTGTGTGCTCCACTACTCTGTGTCACCCTTCAGGTGAGTAATGGCCTCAGTTGCCTGTATGGCAAAGCTTGATAGGCACCCAATTGCATACTTATCCCCCCATCTACCCCTAGTGTCAATATGCCTCAGGCCAGTGCTGACAAGTTCTGTGAAGTACTGTGTGCAACCCATTACAAGCTGCATATACTATGGTAGTTACTAACATCCCCCTGGTTTGATGTATTGTGTGAGCCCCGCCACACAATATATAACTCAAAACTAAAACACTCAAACTTAAAATACATTGTAGTGTACCAGACAGTGTGTGGGAGCATATGATTCAGTCTCAAATTGCTCCTCTGGTGCAGGTATAGTGCCACCTCCCCTGCCAGACTACATCTTTGTTACCGCCATTTGGTGCATTATTCCTTAGCCCCTCCCCATTACACCATTTAGGTATATACATCTTGCCCTCAACCCAGCTCATCAGCCAGCCTTGGTATCAAGTGCAGGGCACAGTGATAGGACCCCGATGAGGCTACAGATTTATCTGTGTCTGGGTCTGAATCCAAGCCTGACACAGGCTTGGATTCTGACTGCAGAACTGTTAAGGGGATTCCACTGCGCTGTAGGACCTCTGCCTCTGCCCTAGCTCTAGCTCTGGCTTTTAGATCCTCCGTTAGGGGACTGCAAAGCTTACTCCCACTATGTCTATTAGATCTTGCCTGTGCCCCGCCCTCAGCAGCTGGACCTTCATCAGATCGGCCGACCACCCCTTTAGCTTGTAACCATGACCAGGACTCCTCTGGTCTATTGAAGAAAGGTGTTGTGTTGCTGGGAAGAGGAGGGTGTACTTCACGCCCATATCCCTAAATTGTTGCTTCACCGCCAGTCAAGAGTTGAGGCTTTTTTGGACTTCCGCACTGTGTAATGGGATAGGCCGTGATTGTTGTATTTTCATACTTCCTAGGACCTTTAGTACGGAATTGTTGCAGGATGAGGTCCCTATCACAATAATTAAGCAATCTAGCTAGCACAGGATGGGGGCAGCTCCTGGGAGCAGTGGGCGGTTAGGCAGGCGATGCGCCTGCTCAATGGAGAAGAATATCTATAGTTTCCCAGCCAGCTCCTTTTCCACTAGCCACTTTTCAAGGAAGAATTCCATATTCAAGCCCTCCACCTTTTCCGGCATGCCTGGAGGCAGATGTTTTTTTTCTATATCTGCCTTCCGCGTCCTCCTCCCACTGTTTCAGCTCCTTGACTTCCATCTGTAGGTCCCACAGTTGGTGATGCTTGTCCTGGACTGGAGGCAACAGTGAAGTTGTTGCGGATGCTGTGTCACCTGCTCAGTTAGACAGTATTTATAATCTGTGCATAGCAAATTGGCTTCAATGGTAATGATGTCTATGTTTATTTCCAGTGTGGATTTAGGGCCAGATGTATTTTTGAGGTCGCAAATTGCCCGATTCTCAGATTTGGGCCATTGGCGAATGCAAAAAAGCATTTTTTAAGGTACAAAGGCCCAATTTGCGATTAGGTAACCTATTACTGAATTACAAATTGGGTTTGTGATTCAGTATTAGGAAGGGGAGTGTTTAGGGAGTCCCTTTCTTATACCGAATCGCAGTGGTATGTTTACATGTTTTGCAACTGAAATACGGTTGCAGATCATTCGCATTTTATCACCTACTTCAAGTAGGCAGTAACCCATTTGCAAATCGGAAGGGGCCCCTTCCCCTTTGTGAATGTTTGTAAAAACACTTTTTAAGAGAAGGCAGTGGTCCCATGGACTACTGCCTACTCTGAAAAAATTAAAAGAAATCTTTTAATTTTTCTTTTGAGACGCAGTCCATTTTCCGTTAAGGAAAACAAGCAGCATTTTTTTTTTTAATGTGCTTTATTGAAAAGTAATACCAGAGATGGCGGTCTGCTGACCATCCCTGTGATTTTTGCGATTCCCAATGGGTCGCAAACAGAGACCTTCCTCATGAAAATTAATGAGGTAGTTCTATTTGCAACACACTGAGAATCACAAAATGTGTTAAACACACATTTGTACATTGCTGTTAGCGATTATCAAATAGCAAATCACAAAAATTCACTTTTTGGTAATTGCAAACACTTACCCTAGTACATCTGGCCCTTAGTGTCCAGTATAGCCTGAAGGATGTGCTCAAATTCTCCCATGTGTATTTCTCGGGTAGTTTCTAATTGCCTCAAAGGGGCTTTCCCAGGGGGCTGCGTGGCAAGCATCTTCTCTTTGTCTCTGAAAGGTGTCTCCAGTGGTCTGGACACTTAGGGTTTGACCATCTCAACAGACGGAGGTATCACAACTTGATAGGCGATGCGCCGTATCGATGCTCTCGATGGCAGAGATAGCAAAACCAAAGGGGATGATGGACGGAGTGTTGAACATTGCAAGCACTGACCCCCAGTCAACTGATCTGGGTTTAATCCATCATCATTCTTTAACTCACTCCGCCACCCCAGTTCAGACATGGCCATATGCAAATCAGTCTGACCCTGTGTCTCATGGGAACAGTCCAGCCCGAACTGCCAAACCATGTCTTCCCTGGACCGGAAACAAGCATCCTGGGACCAGTTTCTGGCTTACAGCCATCATCAGCCATGCTATCTTGAATACAGTGGCAAAGTGAGCAAGGGACCCACGTCTGGGCATACCTTGCCAACTTAGGGCGAACATAGCAAAACCAAAGGGGATGATGGACGGAGTGTTGAACATTGCAAGCACTCACCCCCAGTCAACTGATCTGGGTTTAATCCATCATCATTCTTTAGCTCACTCCGCCACCCCAGTTCAGACATGGCCATATGCAAATCAGTCTGACCCTGTGCCTCATGGGAACAGTCCAGCCCGAACTTGCAAGCCATGTCTTCCCTGGACCGGAAACAAGCATCCTGGGACCGGTTTCTGGCTTAGCAGTTTGGGCTGGACTGTTCCCATGAGGTACAGGGTCAGACTGATTTGCATATGGCCATGTCTGAACTGGGGTGGTGGAGTGAGCTAAAGAATGATGATGGATTAAACCCAGATCAGTTGACTGGGGGTGAGTGCTTGCAATGTTCAACACTCCGTCCATCATCCCCTTTGGTTTTGCTATTTTCACCCTAAGTTGGCAGGGTATGCCCAGACGTGGGTCCCTTGCTCACTTTGCCACTGGATTCAAGATAGCCTGGCTGATGACGGCTGTAAGCCAGAAACCGGTCCCAAGATGCTTGTTTCCAGTCTAGGGAAGACATGGCTTGGCAGTTCGGGCTGGACTGTTCCCATGAGGCACAGGGTCAGACTGATTTGCATATGGCCATGTCTGAACTGGAGTGGCGGAGTGAGCTAAAGAATGATGATGGATTAAACCAAGATCAGTTGACTGGGGGTGAGTGCTTGCAATGTTCAACACTCCGTCCATCATCCCCTTTGGTTTTGCTATTTTCGCCCTAAGTTGGCAGGGTATGCCCAGACGTGGGTCCCTTGCTCACTTTGCCACTGGATTCAAGATAGCCTGGCTGATGACGGCTGTAAGCCAGAAACCGGTCCCAGGATGCTTGTTTCCGGACCAGTGAAGACATGGCTTGGCAGTTCGGGCTGGACTGTTCCCATGAGGCCATGTCTGAACTGGGGTGGCGGAGTGGGCTAAAGAATGATGATGGATTAAACCCAGATCAGTTGACTGGGGGTGAGTGCTTGCAATGTTCAACACTCCGTCCATCATCCCCTTTGGTTTTGCTATTCTCGATGGCAGAGAGGCAGCTCATCAATCATGCGAGGTGACGAATGGGCCCCTCCCTGTGTGTCACCGTCAGCGTAACTTCACTTCAGGCTCCCCAACTGCTGCGTGACTGTCGTGGCTGTGGCTTATAAGCATCCGGGGGGTGCCCTTAATATTGGCTGGATCTCTCGACTCCCTCTGCTGATTTGACGCTTGCACCTCGCAGAGCTGTAAGACCCTGTCGATCCCTGTGGTCTGGTCCTCATGAGTGTCATTGTCATGGGCAGCAGCTGCCCGCTCTGCCCTTCATCCACACAGGGGTGCCTGTTGTGGGCAGAGTGTCTTCCCACAGACTCACCAAAGTCCAGACTGGGTCAGGCTGCCACTTAGTGACGGGACAGAACAGCAGTCGCCACAGTACTATTATTGTAGGCCAGCATGGCCTTTTTCCAGGGGGCAGTTTGGTGTCCTGGTGCCACCGGCTGAACGTGCGTACCAAGATGGTTCCAGAACTCCTCTCAAAGAGGGGAGTCTCCAGCCCACCATCCACTGTGGAGCGACCACCCTCGTCCTCCAGATGGCAGTATGTCCTCCATGGCTGGTCCACCGAATGAATCGGTAGACCTCACCGACAGTCGACACACTGATCTCCTGCTTACAACTCTGGGTCACGTTACTGTAATGAATGAAGCAGTCTAGTTGTTGCCGGCTGCCGCCGGATATGTCGCACCCACGCTCTCCCGCCGGCGGGCAGAGCGCGCACAATAAAAGGAAGGGGCGTGCCCGCTCAGGGGCACTCCGCACCCACGACACAACTGGTGCGTGTAGTTTATTTGCATGCGTGGCGCGCATATTATTCAGCGTGCGCTGGCTCAACGCTGCAACGCTTACAGTTACCAGTGCATGCAGTCCCTGCGGGAGGTCGTGCCACTGTCTCGATCACATGGTGGGGTCGACCTGCGGCCCTGTTGGGCCCAAAAGGCACTGCCGCGTTTCTGCCACCTCACGGTGCAGGGCACTGAGGAACACCGGTGATCCGTCCTCCCCCCCTCCTGCAGGAAACATTATTCACCCGCATCACAAAGTCCTACACAGGGCCCGACACAGCTGGCTCCTCCCCACTGCGGCCTTCTTACCGTCACAGCACACTTTGCGCCAGTCCTCTTCTCCGGGTCCCAGCCTCCCATACACCTCCAGGGCAGTCACGGCCCTCACCAAGGGGCAGATTTACAAGCCCCTTGCGCCACTTTTGCGTCACTTTTAACATGGGAAAAGTGACGCAAAAGTAGCGCAAGGGGCTTGTAAATCTGCCCCCAAGTCTTTAAGCCGCGCAGCACTCCATGCACCTGGTGCACACTTTTCAGTTTCCAAGGTGATGTTCCTGCTTGAACTCTGGCCAAGAACTTTGGAATCTTGTAGGAGAGCCCCTCCACTATTGATGCTTCTGGTGTCGGCTCATGTTAGACCGGATTTTGCAGGATAATATATAGTCGAAGCTCAATATTACACGTCCCTCTCGGGCGCCATTTTGGCCACGCCCCCTACGCCATGATTTGACATGTGATTGCTTATCATGTAGGCTGTGCATTGTTTTTGTTGTGAATTAATAAGTTATACTATGCCGTGCTAATATGTTTCTTGTTTTCTTGTGAACTTTGTCAATTCATTTCGTCTCTTGGCTAGTGAAATAACACAGTGATGGAATGTATTCCCATTTCCAGGACGCTGGGTCTGCAAATTACTGTGTTTCAGAAAGAGAGGAAATAATAATTACCCCAATTTATCACTGTGTTATTGGCCTTTCTTCAAAGCTCATTCAAAGACCATTCGTCCTTTAATCTACGGGATGAATGGAATGAGGTTTGGTTCACTGCACTCTGAGATGAGGGAAGGCATTTTCAGCACGTGTTTAGGAGACAGACTGTGATAACAGCTTGAGGGACTTCAGTGAGGAGACAGCCGGATGTCACTGTAACCTTTACGCTCTAAGTTTAGCTGGAATACCTTGCTCTAGATCGTCCCTTGTAAGTGGCGTCCTGAGTTATTTTCGGCTTTCAGTTGCCCTTCTGGGTAATTCAACTGTTGATACTTTGATTAATTCAAGTTATCCCCTGTCTAGTCTCTACCACAAGTTGTGTACATAGGAGTTGTGTACTGCTCACTTTGAAGAAGGGAGGGTGCAGCACTGGGACAATTAATAATTTGGTGGCCTCCCTTTCTAGCGAACAGAGACGGTTTCTTTTACTACAATAAATTATAGACGTTTCTTTCGCGCTTTAAGAAAGTAGATCCCCTTCACAGGACTATTTAAAAAGAAGAACGAAAAACAGGAAAACGTACGAAGGCGCCTGCTATAAAGAACCCACACTGAAGAAAACAACATTTTACGTTGCATTCACTAGTGTGAAGAAAATAGTATAACGAAAGCTTGATTGAAGAAAATCCTTGATCACAACCTTTACCATTCCTAACATTAAACCTTTAACCTAAACATGACCTAACCCATGGCCCTTGCCATAACTACTTCATCACAAACTCTAAATCTATACCTAATTTTACAGTGTTTAAACTATTACTAAAGAAATTCTGTTGACAATCTTAAAATAATTTACTCGCAATTGCTCAGAAAAAGATGTCTATTACCCCCTCATTGTACTCAATTTAAAAACCTTCAGGAAGATGAAAGGCCAATCCTTGCTGGGATTCAAGGATTCGAACTCGTGCCCTGCCGGTCAATGCTTTGCTCTAATGGCAAGCGTGCACCTCCCCTTACTGAGGGGTCAGGTGACCAAGTCTATTTAAAGAATGTGAGCGAGTGAACATGTGAGGGAGTGCTGAGTGATATGGCAAGCCTGGCTCATGTTAGTTTGTCTCTGCAGGGCATTAACAGGGAACTGAAATGGCAGAATGAAACCAACAACTCTCACTAATAATAATTTATTTATAAAAGTAAACAATAGGTACTGCACTATTGTATAACGAATGCTAAGAAGGTGGGTAGAGTAGAGAAGAACAAGCTACACAAGAATTTATAACACTAAGGGCAGGGTCACATGAAGGGAGCACTGAATGTTCTAACTTAAAATAAAGGCCACCTCGAATACTTGAGCAGCTGAGACAGTGGTAAGTTACCACTTTGGACTTTATTAAATGGTTGTTTGTCAACGGAATTTCTAATGAATGCGCTGCTTTTGACTGGTAAAGCAGCAGCTTTTATTGCCATCGCTAAAGTGACTACAGACCACAACACAATAACATAATAAAAGCAACATAAAACACAATAATATATTAGGGCACAAAGAAAGAAGTATAGCCGACAACAAGCACTGTGCAATAACACAATGCAATAATGCAACACAAAAGCACAACAGAACAAAAACCAATATAGCACATCAAAAAAGGAAATACAATAAAAACAATATAACAAAGGACAGCCACAACAACAACGCAATACAACCAAAAAAGGAAACATAACACAAAAACACAAAGCAGCACAAAATCAATGAAGTAACACAACCCAAAACAACACAGTAACACACTAATAGAGAATGTAAATACCACCATTTAGACTATATGGCGCCGTGTAGTTGGTACTGGAGCAGCTGTATATGTCAGTTGTTTTACTGTATGACAAATCTAGATGACCTGTTTGTTTGTCTATTTCTGATTCAATTGATTCCATGGGATGGAATCGTTCAATCCCTTTTCGTGAGTCCTCAGCCGATAGACCCAACGTTGCTCACGTTCGAGCAGTCTCTTAGTCAAATTGCCACCTCCCTTTATCTTCTCAATCACTGTCCACTGTAAGTCTACGTGAGTTTGATTTTTTTCTAAGTAGTGGGATGTCAGTTTGGTTGCAGTTACAGACAGCCTTATTGTTCTGCGGTGTTCGCTTATGCGTACCTTCACCTTCCTACTGGTCATGCCAACATACATAAGCTGGCATGGGCACATAATCAGGTACACCACATTGTCCGAATTACAATTTGTGTGTGATCGTTGTTCCCATGGGTAACCTAAGCCTAGGTTAATTTGTTTTGTGTACTAAGTGAAAGGGCACACAACGCACGTGCCACGTGGATAGTGGCCCATGACAGGGGGTTGATTCAACAGTGTCATTTGAGTGGTATTCTTAGGTTTATACGTGTCTGTGTGAACCAAGGAGTCTCTAAGACTCCTATTTCTCTTGAAGGAGAACATCGATTTTTCAAATGTTAATTTATTTGATGTTAGAATAGACCATTTCTTGTTGATGATCTTCTTGATCTCGTTTGAGGAGGAGTTATATGTGGTGACACATATCAATGAGTCTGTTTCTGGCCTCTGATTTGTCTCTAAGAGTGCTGCTCTAGGCGTGTTTCTTGATCTTTTGCGTGCCCTATCAATGATGTTATTAGGATAGGCTTTCTGTTGCAATTTAATGCTCAGTTTCTCTGCCTCTTTTCGGAAGTCATTCAGGTCGGTGCAGTTCCTACGGGCCCTGAGAAACTGTCCAACCGGTAGATTCTCCATCAGAGCCCGTGGATGTGCACTCTCAAAGTGCAACAGACTGTTCCTGTCTGTAGGTTTTGTGTATAGTGAACTCATTAGTCTGCCTCCCCTTGCTATGATGTTTATGTCGAGGAAGGATACTTGTTCACTATTAGATGTTTTTGCCCAGGACCATTTTTTGGCCACTTATTGGGCTGAAACATGTCAGCACTAGGGTCATAGGACCACAAACATCCAATTGACCCTTTATATGCTTTTTATATTTTAATATCCCCGACAGTTCCAAGAATAAAGGGATACTGGGAACTGCCTGAGGATTTTTAATCTTTAAGACCCCCTGGCCATATCTTTCAAGAGCTCCCTGAAAAACGGTTGAGCCCACCCTGACCTTTAGGAGTCAGGGTGACCCGATGATGAAGCATGACACCACTAGGGTGTGTGAGGGTAATATAAACAAAAGGAATTATTTCCTTCCCCACAATCCAGTGGGTAACAACTAGGATGCTTCATAGAACACCTTCCCATACCTAACCAGGGTTAGTTAATGTTATTTGTATAATTGTGGGGTACTTTTTGTGACTTAGTATTTACCACGGGAGGATGTACTCCCACTAGAGATTTCCTCTCTGCCCTTACGATGCGGGAGAAGTTTATCTCCTCTTAGTGTCATAGTTTTTTTGTTCGTTTTTTATTGGCCAGATGACAGACTGCAGATTTCGTTTTGCAATTTGGGTGGAGTTCCGGGTGAGATAACCCATTTTGCTGAGATGTAGCAGACCTATTCTGGTAGCTATCAGCCAAAAGATGGGTCATGAACTTTTCCCAAATTTCTGGAAGTGGTAGATTTAAACTTTTGCACTCTTTCAGGGCTGTCTTGGCTCTAGTGATGTTTGTGGCAATTGATGATTCTGACCATTTTATTTTTTTATATTTCATCATAAATTGGGAGCTGGGCTAAGTTGGGCTACTCTCAATGACCTCCCTGTTAAGGTCCAGCACCAGGATTTGTGGAAGATGATCACTCTCACTGCACTCTGCTATTTGGAAAGAGCAAACAGTGCCAAATTGTGAAAGCGATAAGAAAGTATAATCAATGGTAGAGGTCAAACATGGGCCGATGAAAGTCATGTTTGCTAGGCAGTCCTCTGGCGTCCTGCTGTAATGAGCTCACTGCCCTGGGTATTCAATATCAAGTACGAAATATTCCCTGCACTTGTCCTTCCGATTCTTTAAGGTTATTATCTGAGACTGAATATTCCAATAGTTATCCTGTTGGGTGAAAAAATCCTAAGCTGCTTCAGTGTTGATCAAGTTCATGTTAAAGTCTCAAGTAAGGATGATCTTGGACTCTGGTCAACAGCACTTTTGAGACAGAATGATCCCTTTAATTTTCTTAATTAAATTGTTTTTTGAAGTGGGAGATGGTTGAATATAGACAATTACTATAAGCAAGGACCAGTTGAATGTTGCATTTCTTATTAGTGTAATCAGAATCCCTGGGTCTGATTCTGGCATCAACTCTATATGCTCTGCCAGAGCCAGATATATGTAGGTTGCCACCCCTCCGGACGGGCAGACAAATGTTTATGTTATTCCTGCCGGGTTATAGTAAACTGAGTATCCTTGGCTGCTCGCAGGGGACACGGCCCAAGTTTTCTGTAGGGCAACTATATCAAACTTTTTCTGAAAGGGAAAAGGGTCATCACTCCCTATTTTGCGTTCAAGGCAAGCTATGTTCCAGGAGCAGAGTCTAAGGTTTTCATGACAAGGCCGTTTCCCTGGGCGAAGATGTCAGTTTTTGCTTTTTTTGTTTAAGACACCTGAGAGCCAACTCCAGTCCGAGCTCAGGGTACTTGTAGGATTTTGCAAGGGATGATTGAATGTGCCCTTGATCTGGGCTGATGAGTTACTGCGAGCTCCTCTTAGAACAGAAAAGGTGGATGTGGCTTTGGCACATGCCTTACAGGGAACTGTTGGGGCTAGAAGAGCAGGATAGCTAAGAGGGATGTGGGGCAAGCTCATTATACTCCAGTTTTTGGAAGCCTCTGTGTGTTGGAAGACTAAGACCTGTGTTTCTGAGGAAGAGAAAGTGAGCAACCTTGATTCCTTTAGGGGGAACCTATTGTCCATAAAGAACTCGACTGAGGAAATGCCCTCAGAGGCAATGTGCGCTAGGGGAGGGAGTGCCCTTACAATTTTAAAAGGTTTCTTTGGTTTAGTGAGTCCTGACAGCCTTTAGAACTAAAATCAGGATAAAAGACGAGCTTTGTTTTTTCTGTGAAGACTGCTGGGCCAGGTCTACGTTTAGTGAGGCTTGGTCAGTTTTATTTATCACAAGACTTTGGTGCAGGTGTTGCAGCGAGGCCGCTCCAGGAGTCCTTGGGTGAGAGTCCTGTTTAAAGCAGGTTTCCTGTGCAGAGGTGTGAACGTGATTCTTTCCATGTGATAGCAGAAATTTTTGGAGCCTGATATGTTGTTGATGTTTTGGCAAAACTCCTGGACAATATATCTTGTGATAGGTTTTTCAGTTTGACACCCTGACCAGTTGGCGATGTTTTGGCAATTCTCCTGAACAGTAAATCTTGTGATAAGTTTTTCTGGGCTACACAATCGATGTGAAACAAGCCGAGAGCCTCCAAGTGGCTCTGCTGGGGTCCAGACCAGAATCTCCTGGATAAGGCTGCCTGTCAGGCAGGCCATTTTGAGGGGCCGCTATACTGTGTGCAGCTATACCTCCCGAGGTATCGATTGTAACTTGTTCTGGCTGTTCGTGAATAGATGCTTGACAAGATGTGTGCTTTTTAACGGGATCAGCAAAGGATTTTTTTATGTTATTCTGTTCCAAGATGGGGTACCGCTTTTTTGAATGTATAGAACTTAGCGATTTTGTAGGATCCATCTTCTGCACAGTGTGCTTATTCCGAGCTTTCCTCAACATTTTCTTTTGGTGCTTGGAGAGAGGCGCATGCATGTTTGATGTCACTGAACAAGGCAGGGGAGTGTTTTTGTGGGACCCTCTTCTGACAGGCTGTCATTTGTGGTGCAGGGGCTAGGGCAGGCCCCTGGCTGTTCTAGAGCTACAGTGTCAGTGCTAGTGGCGTGGTCCTGCCCGACGTCCGTTATTCTCTCCATCTCAACTAAGATGTCAACTGGGGGGTGAGCCTTGGTAAAGTACTCTTTGCAGGGGATTAAGGCCGACCCAGAAATCACTCTGCTTTTACCTCTGACTGGACAGCTTTGCCTACATGAAGGCCTGCCATGGGCGAATGTCCTATGCAAAACTTAGATTTGTAAAAAGGATGTTTAGATTGTTGGGCAAGGTTCCCAATTTTTCTATGATGTGAGAGCATGAACAGGAGGTCTTTTGTAGATATGTGGCAGTCTTTGCTTTGATAATTAAATTGTTTAATTTCGACTGTTTATATCAATACAAGAGACCTGGCCAGCTACGACATTAAGGACATCTAGTCGATGGTCTAGCTTGACTGAGTAATATTTAAGGGCATCTATGGATGCTTGAAAAGTGTGCAACAAAAGAGACCAAGGGGCAGATTTACAAGCCCCTTGTGACACTTTTGCTCCGCCATTGCGTCACTTTAGTGACGCAGCGGCGGCGTAAAAAATGCTGCCAATTTACAACGTGACGCATCTAGGGAGATGCATCACGTTGTAAAGCCCTGCGTCACATTATACCTGCGTCAGGTATAATGTATGCAGGGTGGGGGTTCCCACGCAGGAAAGCCTCGTAAAAGTGATGCAGTGACATCTACAAGATCTCACCGCGTCACTTCTAGGACGCCATTGCGTCAAGCAGGCGTAAGGAGTGACGCAGTGTAGTGGGAATAGGCCTCAAAATGCATTGCTGGAGTTGCGTTGTGCTTGCAACATGACTCCAGCAATGCGTGACTTTTGCCCCAATAGATACGTCAGAATTTCTGATGCATCTGTCAATCCTTGCACCATGGTGCGCCGTATTGTAAATAGGGCGCATCCATGGTGGCGTAAGGGTTTCCCAGGGTGGCGCAAGGAAAGTGACGCATCTCTACAGATGCGCCCACTTTCTTGTAAATCTGCCCCCTGGTATCTACGCAGTGACTGCGTTCATTCTTGGTCCGACATGTCATGGGCCTTGAGCCAACGGGGCACGGGCTTGAGGCAGCTTTGCGCGCCTTGTATGCTCAGATAGGTCAGCCTCGAAGTTGGAGATTGCGGTTGGATTTTCCTTTCCTTGCTCCATTGCCAGAGAAAGTGCGCCTTTGATGGTCTCCGTCATATGGGCGAGTGTTGACTTCATCGTTAAAGTCAGGCCTACAGAAAGAAGGTCATGGACCAGGTGGCTGAGTTGGCCTGGTGCTTGCGGGTGTAAAGGCAACTGTACATGCCCTGGGGAGACAGGTGGGTAAAGGATTGATTCTGTTTAGACAAATCCACTGTTGATCACTTTCTTAATTCTCTTGCTTTTGCTTCTCTTGCTCCTTCCAGTGCCATTGTACCTTGATCTTGAACCTCCACCCCTGCCATTATGAGTTGTTTTAAAGGGTGCGGCAGGGGCAGCCTCAGCACGGCCAGGTCATCTGAAGTTGCTGGTGCAACTAATTCTTTGGCGCTCAAGTCCCGAATGTTATGTGGATTTTGAAATGCAAATGAATAAGCAAGGTTTATCTTCTTGAGTGTCCACCTCGAGGGTGACGAGACGCATGGCGTGTGCCTGTCAGACAGGCAGAGCCTCTGAGGCTGATTGCTCTGACAGTCCTTGTAGGTCTTCAAACAGCAATAATGTTTCTTCATCTATCCCTAGGAGATTGCACATCAAGGAGGGGTAGTCTGGCATTTTTGGAGCCACTTCACTATAGGGGGGTATTGGTCCGACAGTATCTGGCTTTTCGTTGTGCAGTGTTGTGGTAATCACGGTTGCCTCCCCACTTCCCCGTTGGCTCTTCTTCCTTAGGAGGGGGGCAGACCGGGTCCACCTGGACCTCATTGTCCTCCAAGCCTCAAGCCTGCTGGTACACATTGGCATCTAGAAGAAAGCTGACGCAGCAGTGTGAGCTAAGCTGAGCGGCGGCGGGCAGAGCCAAGGCAGGGACTGCACTGGGCTAAGAGTTTTAGCACTGTATTGTTATGTATTGTTAGGGATTTTGTCAAACTTTTGGCGAGTGCTAGGTACCAACTTTCTGCCAGAGTTTGGATGCTCTTTTGTGGGATGCCTGTCCTTGTAACCTTTACAGGGAGGGGGAGCTCACCCGGCCCACAATCTGCACCGGGCCTGGCTGGGCCGCATCCCCAGGCACGGGGCTCAACCTTTAGTAGCGCCGCACTCTCTGGGCAAAGGGGCAGGTGGGGGGGGGCGCGGTTGCCAGACACTGAGATGGAAGGCACAGGGGTAGCTTGCCGGACAGAGGTTTTCCTTTTTGTTTTAGATAACCTCAGTGCACCAAAAATAGTCCCCAATTTACTGCACTACCTGTTGATTGGCAGTGTCCAGTAATGCCGGCCATAGGCATACAGGTGGCAGTGGCAGCCTCCCAGGCCAGCCCAGGAGGTCGCTTTTAACAGAGGAGGGTCGGTGGTGGCCCGGTGATGGCGGTGTCAGTTGTTGCAAGAAGAAATGGCGTGAGGAGAGCGCACAGCCTACCCTTGTGCAAGTCAGTGCCACCCGCCGCCTCCGCACCTAGACGAATTAAGATACATGAGGTGAACTGGGCCCAGTCTCCTCTTACCTGTGGACCTAGAAGAAATTTTGAAGGAAAATTTCTGAGAGGGTAAAGTTCAGCGGGGCACGGCAGCCCGTGGTGTCCAAGGAGGAGGCGTCATCATTGTGGAGCCGCTGGATGAACTCACGGTGACGATTTATATGTTTGGACTTAGTCTCTTTTTGGGAAGTCTAAAATCTCCGGCGGGATGAAGGTGCAGGCGGTAGTCAATGAGGGTTCAGGAGACCAGAAACCCTTCCAAAGAAGAGCTGCTGAACAGGATTTGCAGCTACAGGGACAAAGGTAGTGGGAGCTGCCGCAAAGTCAGGCCGACAGGCAATGCACCTCAGGTGGGTCGGCAATCAAGTACGTCCCTGTCCCCTCTCCGTTCTCAGAGCACTTTTTGAGAGAAAGTGTTCTAAAGTCCCAAAATTTGAATTTAGGCTAGTTGGGCACCTGGTTGGTTGCACCCACTTGCAAGGGCCCTGTACTGGGGGACATCACTTGGAGGGCAGGGACTCATTTCAGGCAGAATCAAGGTCCACTTTTGTAGTTGTTTTCCTGTAGCTCTTAATAGGAGGCCAGCAAGCTATCCCTTTGAGTCACTGTTGTGATTCAGAGTTCAAGCAGAAAAGCAGGTCTCAAGCAGCTGGGCAGCTCACTGAGGGCACAGGGTAGGCATCAGGCTTCAGGCAGCAGAACTGTCCTCTTGGAGCAGCAGGACAGTCCTCTGAAGTACACAGCAGGCCACAGGCAGCAGGGGAGGCCTCCGAGAGTCCTCCACAGGTCCAGAAGTGAACTGAAGAGTTTGTCTGAAGGCCCTATTTTTATACCTGATTCCAACTTTGAAGTGGAAGAAACTTCTAGAGTCTTCCCCCCACAGATGGTGCTAGTGTGAAGTTCTTTCGGTGGGGGCTGAGGCAGTTTCTTTGAAGTGTAAGTGAGGCTGTGTACAGCTGTGCCCCTCCCATCATGTCAGGATGGCCCATCCTGCCAACACCCAGCCTCCCTTTTGTGTTACTGTCTGGGAGGAATACACAAAGGCCAGCTGCCAACTATACTTCGTCTTGTGACCCAGGAAACATGCTGCAGGCACCAAATGGTTAGGCCAAGTAAATGCCAACTTTCTAATAGTAAAAGAAACAATTGATGGACAGAATGCTGGACAATGCAAACATTCACCCCCAGTTACAAGGATCTGGGTTAAATCCATCATTCTTTTGCTCACCACACCACCCCAGTTTGGACCTAGCCATATGCAGATCAGTCTTGACCCTGTTCCTTGTGGGGACAGTCCAGCCCGAACTGCCAAGCCAGGTCCTCCCTGGACCGGAAACAAGCATCCTGGGACCGGTTTCAGGGCATCACCCATCATCAGCCAGGCTAGCTTGAATCCAGTGGTGTAGTGAGCACGGAACCAACGTCTGGGCATACCCTTCCCACTTAGGGCGACAAATGCAAAAGAAACAATTGATGGACAGAATGCTGGACAATGCAAACATTCACCCCCAGTTACAAGGATCTGGGTTAAATCCATCATTCTTTTGCTCACCACACCACCCCAGTTTGGACCCAGCCATATGCAAATCAGTCTTGACCCTGTTACTTGTGGGAACACTCCAGCCCGAACTAACAAGCCAGGTCCTCCCTGGACGGGAAACAAGCATCCTGGGACCGGTTTCAGGGCATCACCCTTCATCAGCCAGGCTAGCTTGAATCCAGTGGTGTAGTGAGCACGGGACCAACGTCTGGGCATACCCTTCCCACTTAGGGTGACAAATGCAAAAGAAACAATTGATGGACAGAATGCTGGACAATGCAAACATTCACCCCCAGTTACAAGGATCTGGGATAAATCCATCATTCTTTTGCTCACCACACCACCCCAGTTTGGACCCAGCCATATGCAAATCAGTCTTGACCCTGTTCCTTGTGGGAACAGTCCAGCCTGAACTGCCAAGCCAGGTCCTCCCTGGACCGGAAACAAGCATCCTGGGACCCGTTTCAGGGCATCACCCTTCATCAGCCAGGCTAGCTTGAATCCAGTGGAGTAGTGAGCATGGAACCAACGTCTGGGCATACCCTTCCCACTTAGGGCGACAAATGCAAAAGAAACAATTGATGGACAGAATGCTGGACAATGCAAACATTCACCCCCAGTTACAAGGATCTGGGTTAAATCCATCATTCTATTGCTCACCACACCACCCCAGTTTGGACCCAGCCATAATCAAATCAGCCTTGACCCTGTTCCTTGTGGGAACAGTCCAGCCCGAACTGCCAAGCCAGGTCCTCCCTGGACCGGAAACAAGCATCCTGGGACAGGTTTAAGGCCATCACCCTTCATCAGCCAGGCTAGCTTGAATCCAGTGGTGTAGTGAGCACGGGACAAATATCTGGGCATACCCTTCCCACTTAGGGCGACAAATGCAAAAGAAACAATTGATGGACAGAATGCTGGACAATGCATACATTCACCCCCAGTTACAAGGATCTGGGTTAAATCCATCATTATTTTGCTCACCACACCACCCCAGTTTGGACCCAGCCATATGCAAATCAATCTTGACCCTGTTCCTTGTGGGAACAGTCCAGCCCGAACTACCAAGCCATGTCCTCCCTGGACCGGAAACAAGCATCCTGGGACCGGTTTCAGGGCATCACCCTTCATCAGCCAGGCTAGCTTGAATCCAGTGGTGTAGTGAGCACGGGACCAACGTCTGGGCATACCCTTCCCACTTAGGGCGACAAATGCAAAAGAAACAATTGATGCACAGAATGCGGGACAATGCAAACATTCACCCCCAGTTACAAGGATCTGGGTTAAATCCAACTTTCTAATAGTGGCATTTTCAGATTAGTGACTTAAAATCTGACTTTACCATTAAATAGCATTTTAAATTACAATTCTTTCGACACCAAAGATGACTTTTCTATGTGTTCTCAAACAAAGGTTTCCACTTATTAATGTAATAAGGTAACCCAAAGTTATCTTATGGGAGAGGTAGGCCTCAAAGAAGTGAAAAACGAATTTGTGAGTTTTTCACTACAAGGACATGTAAAACTTAAAAGTACATGTCCAACTTTTTAAATACAGCGCATCCTGTCCTGTGGGTTGTTTAGGGCCTACCCTAAAGTTGGCATATATGTACTAAAAAAGGGAGTTCTAGGCCTGGCAAAAGGTATTATTTTTCTATGTCAAATTGGTGGTTTAAAACTTCACACAGGTTACAATAGCAAGACTGAGACACGTTTTAAGGGGCTACTTAAGTGGGTGGCACAATTAGGGCTGCAGGCACAATAGTAGCATTTAATTTACTGGCCCTGGGTACATGTCATACACTTTACTAGGGATTTAGAAGTAAATTAAATATGCCAATCAGGTGGAAGCCAATTTTACCATGTTTTGGGTAGTGAGCACAAGCATTTTAGCACTGGTTAGTAATGGTAACGTGCACTAAGGGCAACAAAAACAAGTTCAGCAAAACATTAGGGGAGAAGGAAAAAAAGTTGGGGGAAGAACACTTTAAGGCTGACAGGCTAACAACTTGCAAATATTTGGCCATTCTGTTTAATAGTTGACTACAGCCACCACACCTAGGAGAACTGCTAACAAGCAGGTGGAGTTTGAAAAACACAGTGGTAATGTAGAAAGGGGCCTAGCCCAAATTACAAAACCCTTAAAGGAAATGCAAACTGCTAATGCAGGTTTTATGGCAGCAAGTTTGGTTGCGGAAACTGAGTGTGAACAGAATTTCCGTTGACCAGCTGCTACATCAAAGAACACTGGGAGCCTGAGTAAAGTAGGGCACGGAAAAGCCACACAGTGTTCAACACAAAGACCAACTATTGGACTTCGGAGTCATAAATAGAAAAATATAGAACAACACTGTTTTCAAGAAAAGAAAGCAAACACTGTTTTTTTTTTTAAACTAAAATAATAATTATGGAGTGATATGTTCATAGTGTATATGTTCTGCATCTTCAAAATATTATGTGAATAAACAGAAAAAGGTTTGATTAGTATTCACTACACTTTGTTTGGTATTTATGTTGACCTATATTTGTGATAGTATGTTAACACTTTCACTGATAGGCCTTCCCTCCCCCCCCCCAGTGCTAAGCCTTTTTTTGGCTTTTTAGGAAAGTTCGCACTTAGGACTCCGTAACGTTTTTCCCCACATAGGTTATCCACAACAAATTTGCGTACTTTTTTCCAACATCCTGGGGATTCTAAAGGTATCCAGGGTTTGTGGATTCTCCTAAAGGGGACTGAGAATTTAGCCAAACTATAGCTACATTTTGTTTTTTGGGGAACAAATGGGAAAAAAGTGCTGCAGCAGAAAGTGTCTATTTTTTTTTCTTGCAAATGGCATCAACAATTAGTGTACAGTGCTAAAATCACCATCTTCGCAGATTTCAGGAACAGGCAGACTTGAATAAAAACAAAAACATTTTACCGCAATTTTGGCATTTCACTAGGAAATAGCTAATTTTTCCTATTTTTGGTGCGTTTCATCGCCTTCCAGTTTGTGGTGGAAAGTGGTGTGAAACCCATGGTTGATCCCAGAGAGCAATACATTTCTGGAATCTAGACAAAATTTTGACTTCAGTAAGGGATCATTTGTGTAGCTTCTTCAAAGTTTTCCTAAAAAAACAAGCCCTGGTGGTAAACTCCACTCCGTTCATGGAGTTTGGGAATTCGGGAACTCCGCGGAGGAGAGCGTAGTACCTGAAATCTGTCTTCTGGGTGTGAAGTGGAGTATTTTTTTCCATTTGCATGCTCAAGTTTTGTTTTGGTGCTCACTCGCAAGTGCCACGATACTCCTGGGCCACCAGCTAATGCGCGCAAGACTTCCCGATCGCTCGCTGGCACCGCTAGTGAGCTCCCGTGACACTTCATGCTCACTCGCACGGCTTCCGCTGTGACGGTGTCAATGTAGTGCCGGTCACGAACGCATCCATCTAGGGTAGCTTTTGTGCTCGAGAAGCAGCTAAAGAGGCTTTTTGCACAGATTTTCTTCTCCAGTTGGAGCTTTTTTGTGCAAAAAGCCTTTTTTCGAACAGGAAGGAAGTGCCCCAGAGACTCCAACTTCCTGTTCCTGTCCAGCAGTCTCCTCCCAGTGCTTTGCCCATCTCCTGGTCACTTTTCCTTTGGATTTGGCACTGGAAGGATCACTCTCTTTGTCTGCTGCATATATGCCATTGCATTTAAGGACATTGTTTTTCTGATATCACAAGTAAGTTCAAAGACTGTTGCCGAAGGGTGTTGTTTGTTTGATAGAGGGCATGCACCCGGATATTTTTGTACTTTTATTCAATTTTTTGATTTATTTTGCTGGGCGGCCTGCAGTTTTAGTAGGGGCCTAGTTATTGTTTTGAATTCAATTATTTTCCATTTGCAAAGGAAAAATGTTGCACAGTTCAGTACATTTTCTCCATGTTTTTTAATAACTTTGCAATAATCATGTATTTTACCATGTGGCATAGTCTGCTAATGAGCCAGTCAGCCAGTAGCCCAGAACTAGTCATGGGTGCATGAAACAAATGTTTCTGTGGTGTCTATTGAATTGAAACATCATTTAGGGGTGGGATAACTTTGGATTACATTAAAAATATGTTTTTATTTGGTATTTCACATTTTTGTGTACAAAAAGTGTATATGTGGGGTAATATCTGATGCCTTCGGAGGATGTGTGTTGTTGTACAATTTTTACAGCTCAGTTAATTTTCATTTTTGGCATTACTGAATTAATGGTAGTGTTTTCTTCAGTGCTTCCCTTCCTCCTTTGTCTGTCCAGTGTGTGTGTGTATGTTTGCCATATGCCACCATTGATTGGTCTTTGTTCTACATGCCATGTGGCTGGGGGCCATTTTGTGGAGTCTGTGTCCATAGGCCTGAATGTGTTCTCTTTGTTTCTCATGCCTCCGTGTTTGCTGTTGTTATTTTGCCATGTGGCTGGCAGCTCTTTTGTGCATTCAGCCTGTGTGCCTTTGCCATAGGCTTGCATGTATTCTTTGTTCCCAATGCCTCCTTGCTCAGTGTTGTTGTTTGACGATGTGGCATTGGCTGGCAGCCATTTTGTGCATCCAGTCAGTGTGCTTTTGCCATAGGCTTATATGCATTCTTTGTTCCCAATGCCTCCTTGCTCAGTGTTGTTGTTTGACCATGTGGCACTGGATGGCAGTCATTTTGTGCATCCAGCAAGTGTGCTTTTGCCATAGGCTTGCATGTGTTCTTTGTTCCCCATGCCTCTTTTCTCAGTGTTGTTGTCTGACCATGTGGCACCGGCTGGCAGCCATTTTGTGCATCCAGCCAGTGTGCCTTTGCCATAGGCTTGCATGGATGGTTGTGATATTAATTTAATAATATGCTTGAGGATCATTGTAGTATATATATTAAGAATATGATTTTAATGAACAGTGCTTATGTATTAAAGGCATTTTTTGCATTTGTTCTATTTTGTACCTCTTTGCCTCATAATAGGTTTCTTCCCATCCTCCCATACAAACATTGGCATTTATTGATAGATTTTTTAATGTAAATAAAAAAAAAAATCTTTTTAATTTGTTGTATTTTAATTTTTAATTGAATTCATTTTTAGCTTTTTCCCAAAACTCTTTTAAAATTTGTTTTTAATTTTGTAATGTTTTTTTTAAATTGTTTACATTTTTTACAATTTTGTTTACATTTTGCCTTGATCGATCCTTTTATCCAGCCATTCGTCCATCTATCCAACCATTCACCATAGGTGCACAGACGCACAACAGCATTCATTTTTTTTAGGTATAACTCCATTTCCTCCTGAACAGCCTGGCTGCGGCGCACTGCAGACACATCAGAATCATCCATATTTTTAATGATTATTCCAATCCCACCTGGACCACATAGCCTGCCATACGCACGCAAACTTAACTGCATTTTTTAAAAGATTATTATTCAATTTACTCCTGCAGTTCCCTGAGTGCCACATGTGTCTCCTTTATGGACTTAAAGGAAAGAGCTCTATCTGTCTATTGTGTGTTTTATCCTGATGGGGAATTACATTTTATAGTATGGTGTTGTAGTTTGACTTTAAAGTGGTCATTATTTATTGCCTAAATAATCAACCTCACTAATATTGCCTTAGTCTGTACTAATTCAAACTGCATCAATGTCATGTTTCAATAAATATTTTACTTGCTTGTTTGCTTTTAGATGCACAAGAGAAGAGACGTCACCCATAGTACTGCCAAATAACAGTCCTGTACAGTGATGTCACATGTCAGCCCTCCAATCTCTTCCGCTTGTGCAGCTTAGTGCCACGTCCAACTGTGAGCTTTAAGATGGCCCCAAGGAAAGGTGCTAAAACAAAGTGGTTAGTGAGAAGAAGCAGCTTCCACCAGTGGCGTGTCGGCCAAAACCTTTTTCGGCCAACGTTGTCTGCCTGCCGCACCACCCTCTGGGGAGCAAGCTGGGAGCAGCACTACTGCATCAACAGCACCACCACAACCTAAGCCCAAGATCATGTCTGTCAGTGAGGCTGCCTATGCAATCATGCCGACACCGATGAAGAGTGACGTTGAATTGGATTTGTCCCTTTCACAAAGTAGTACCCAGTCATTTCAGGAAACAAAGCAAAGTGGACAACAGCCTCAGCCAGTAATAGTAGAGCTTCCTGAAGTTGGAGCAGAAGAGGAAGTCAAGCTTCCTGCCGACCAAGAACCTCCTCTTGTAGAATCATTGGCTCCCAGATCTCTAACAATGAAAAGAAAGGCTACTACTCCACCATCTTCTCCAAGCACCACTTCTGATGATGGTGATACAGACTTGGAGTGGACCCTGGCAAGTCTGGGTCATGCCAGGAGAGGCATAGGAAAAGACATGTTTCTGAAAGCATTAGAATTATGGAAGGGGATGATGAGGAGGATGACGACAATGAGCTAGTCATTGTGGAAGGTGACACAGAGGAGTCCGACATTACTATTCAACTGACTCTGTGGAATCTGGCACATGTAGAACAGCCAGCTCCCATATTTGCAAAGCCCCAGCTGAGACCTGCACCAACCCCAATCTTAGTAGAAGTATTCACTACAGAGAGGCAATTGATGACATGCCCACCTACCTCCAGTTCTTCTTCAGGCATTGCCAATGGCACAGTAAAAAAGTTCTTCTGCCCAGTTTGGGATTTTTTTACAGTTAGCAAAGAGGGGGAGCACATTTCAGTATGCACCATTTGCCACACAAATGTTCGTGCCTGACTGGCATTATGGAACTGGAGACCAAACGCCCCACATGAAAAAACACCATGCAATTAAGTGGGTGGAGCACCTTTAAAAAATTGCTAGACGTGGTTGTGGTGGTGAGGAGAGCCAGGGAACATTAGCTACAAATCCAATCACCCACCTCAATGACTTCACAATAGCACAAGAAGGCTCTGAGTGAGATGGAGACACCACGGCATACAGTGACTACCCCACCACGAAGCACATTGAGTCTACCACCACCTACTCGAAAGTCACCTGTGTCAGTGGCTCCAGAAAAGAAGAAAATCCAGGCTACTATTACGGGCGTGTGTAGGCAGGAGGGACCTTACAAGCACAACCACCCAATGGTACGTTTGTACGATGGGAAGTTGGCAAAAATGTTTGTGCTTGACCTCCTCTCTTTTTCTTTTGTGGAAGGGGTGGGATTCTAAGAATTTGTGGCAGCCATCTGCCCAAAATGGAAGGATCCAAGCCGGACCTATTTTGCCAGAGTTGCTATCCCCAGCACTGTATCACAATGTGCTGCAATTGTTTGGGCAAGCTTTGCAGTAAAGTGTTGTTCACACAATCCACCTGACAACACAAATTTGGACCAGTTGTCAAGCGACTGATTACATGTGCATCACTGCACACTGGATCTCTTTTGCGGGGCTAACGGAAATGAGTTCTACGGGTCTTGGCCCTGAAAAAAGTTTTAAGAGCATTCGATGGCATGCAGCAGTGGCAATGTTCGCGATGGAGAAATCACATACAGCTGTAAACATCATGGATGAATGTGACAGCAAGGTTTCTGAATTACTGCAACCCAGAGGTCTCAGAATTGGATTTGTTGCCATGAACAATGGCAGTAACATAGTGAAGGACATGGCAGACAGTGGCTATTTCAGGGTCCTCTGTTTGGCCCATTGCATAAACCTGGTGGTGCAAGACTTTCTCAAAAAGAAGACATAGTCAGCAGCACAATGACCACCTGCAGAAGAATCTGCACTCATTTCAGCTATACTTTCAAAGCCCGGAAGCAGTAGCGGATTATTCAGCTTGTTAATAGAGTACCAATTAAAGCCCTGATACATGAGGTACCAACACATTGGAACTCGAGCTACTATATGTTGCAGCGTCTGTTTGAGCAGTACAAACAGATCAATTACTATGTCATTCAAAGAGGATGGGATGCAGTTGGAAAAACTTTGACCTTGGATGTGGAAAAATGGGGCCAGTCAAATGCCTGACACAGATGCTACTCCTTTTTGAGGTTTTCACACAGGAAGTTAGCAAGGAGGTCACTACGATGGGTCAAGCTATCCCATTGTTGCATCTTCTACAGGACCAGCTAAAGAAGGTGTCTGAAAGGTTCACCCCTGCAGGTGTGAACGAAAACGCACAGAAGCCCATGCCTTGGTTGGGAGCTTACTCTTTCAACTGGCTTCCAATAAAGGCTACAAGAGAACATAATCTCATCCAAAGAGTACATCTGTGCCGCACTGCTTGATCCATGGCACCAACAAATTCTGCCCACTTTCATTACTCTTTCTGAAGGGGATGTCTCAAAATACAAGAGATAGATTGTTGAGCAAGCCAGAGACATGGAAGAATAATGGCTGGAACTTAGAGTCTCAACCAGCAGTTCTTGGGTGCTGCCTTCAACTTCCAGAGAGGGCTGTCTTGTCTCACCGTAGCCAACAACACCATCAACCAGAACACCGGCATCAACAGCAACAGAAGGACCGGACCCAACCTCTGCTTTGTATTGGTTTCAAACGGCAGGGTTTAAGTCCAGTCAGGAGGCAATGGAAAAGAGCTCAAGCAAGTGATAGCACCAATGACCATCCAGAGGATGTTCCAGGAGTATCTGGATTTCTCAAAGAGCTCTATGTGGATCAAAACCCATTGATGTCTTGGTATGGGAAGATGCACCAATGGCCAGAGCTCAGCAGTCTAGCAATAAAGTATCTGGTTCATCCTATTGCCAATGTATCTGCTGAGCATGTGTTCAGTGCAGCTGGTGCATTTGTTATAGTGAGAAGGACCAGTCTCTTGCCTCAAAAAATGGAAAGATTAACTTTGATCAAAATGAACCAATGCTTCATACCACACAAATACACAGTTCCTGAAACAGCACAGGAGGAGGAGGATGATTGGTCAGAATCTAGTATGTTAGCTGACCAGCTTCTGGGTAAACCACCTGAGTTTGAGCAAAAACTCTACTACCCAGACTAAGTATGCCAGTAACACCACAGAACATTTAATGATTTCTCGTTGAACTTCTTTCTTTGCAAAAAAAATGGCTAATGTTCTTGGATTGTAACATGTAACCATTGCAACAATGAACGATTATTAAGTGATTGTGATTGATGATTGATGATTCATGTGGTGGCAGACAGTGAGGGAGGTGTTCAGTTATAATTTGGAAACATGATTGAGATGATTTGAAATGTTTGGGGCCTGAATGATGGGTGATCATTTTTCCTGGAGGCCGTAGGCCCTTTCACACTTAGCCAGATTTACTTGCAGGGTCCATACCTTTTTTCCTGTTCTTCAGAGACCAGAACAGTCACTTTAGTTAACAAACAAAAACCTATGCAAAATACTGCAATTCTGTTTCTCTACTTGATCTTCAACATCAGTGCACTACACATCTATATTGCTCGGGTCATGATTGGGACAGAGTCACTCGGAGTCAGGAGGAGGATGGAAAAACTCAGAGCTGGACTACCTCATCACCAGCTAGAAGCAAGAAGTTATCGACTTCAAAGGGAAACCATGACTATGAGGCCTAGTACTCAGCTATGTGGAATGGAGAGAGGTGCCTTGATTTGTGAAATGCTGCTGAGTGTGTGTGTGTGTTGCACTGGTGGCAAAAGTGAAACTGTAAGTCATGTTTTTTTTCCCTGCCTCTAAATCTTCTAAGTACACTCCTCATGAAGCTTACCTTCCTTCTGTCCTTCTCTTTGATTTTAAAATACAGTTTCTGTTTTGCAATCCACAAGCCTTCTCATCTGGTGTACGAAAAAAAGGCAAAAGCTGAGCTCAACCTTCCTGCTTACTTACCGGATTAGTCCAGACAGACACCCAAGAGTGATGGACATTCCAGAGGAAAATGCAGATGCGCTACCTCATTTTGCAATACAGTATCATTTTTTGTTATAACAATCATATTTAGAGAACTGGGTGGGTGGGTTCACTCCTCCATAATTTTATTTTTTCCAACCTAGAAGACAGAACATTTAGATAGCTGATAACATATGTCTCTGAGGCAGAAGGACTGTTTGCAATGCATTTAACTGTACCATATCATACTAATTTCTTCATTTCCTTCCACAACACATTGTCGACGACGATGTGCTGCTTATCGCCCAGATTAAAGTTGTCATTGTGTAGTGTTTGTCTTTGTCAAACCTTTCCCCAAATCCCCTTTTTCATCTATTTATCAAACCCCTGACCCTCTTCCCACAGGCTGTGTGATTTAGTGAGGTGCAGCTTAATTTACACCATCAATGGATCACACGCTTGGTGGAGCAGATGTGGTGAAAGGAACACCAACTCACAGCCTATTACCTAAACAATAGTCCACACTGGCCCCTTTTACCCATCTGCTCAAAACAGTGATCCATATTTTATATATAGAACATAGAACATCAGTCATCAGTGTCACCATTCAGGCCTTGTGTTGCATAACTATAAACGCCTAACTCCAGACTTTGAGTCCAGACTTTGTGACTTGAGGATTTTGCAACTTTAGTTATAATTAAATAGTAGTTTCCCTTTGCTCAGAAGTTATAATTTCTATTTTTCAGTTATTGTATCACTATCAGGAAATCTTTGTTGTGACATCTAGTAGTCTGGTCTCAACTCTTTGTAAAGCTTTGAATATAATTTATAACGCACTAACTCAATGTTTTTATTTCCATTTAGTTGCCTGTAATGGATAATCCTTCTAATTAATCCTATAGTAGAACTCACCTGGGTAGGAGAGTGACTGCACTTGTGAAGTTGTGGTGCCTTCCCTGTTATTGCTTCATCTATATTCAGGTAAGACAACTATGGAGTGAAGTGAACTGGTTAAGTTAGTAAGTAACTAACTAACTGCTACTGCAAGTAATAGTTTATCTAGGTTGGTGTAGGCAATATATGTCAAAGCAGCATCCCTCCTAATGGTCAAGAAATGTTACAGAGTTATAACTAATTATAACTAAGTGGCATACACTCCTACAAGCAGATAAATAGGCTGCGTAAAAACTAAAGGCAGCAGTGCAAAGTAAAAGTAAAACACAAAAAAATGACTTCAGACATATATTTTGATGAAATATAATAATTTCCCCCTTTATTTTTTTATACAAACAAACCCACCCACTCCACCCACAACAGGCTCACCCCTCTCCCCAATCAAATTGACCCAACTACAATGTCCAGCAAATAAATAAAACCTGGTCCCAACCCCCTTCCCACCCTCTCCACCCACAACAAGTCCCTCCCACCAAAACAAAAAATTAAAAAAGGACTAAAAGAGGGCATTGTTCACTGGGGACCGGAGCTGGTCCAGGCTCTGCTACATCCTGACGAGCCGGCTCTCCATAGCATCCAGCCACTGAAGGATGTGCCGCAGCAATGGCCTGTCAGAGCAGGAGAGGGCGGCAGCAGTTGTTGTCAGGGACCCTGTCAACTGGTGGTGACACCTGTGATGCATTGGCCGGGAGGCTGGAGGTTGAGGGTGACTGGCTGCACTGGGGCCCGACTGAGAGGGAGCTGTTTCTGTCTCTTTTTCTTCCATGACCACCAGCCACCGGTATTCTCACTTGATAAGGTCCAGTCGCTGCCGCCACAGATGGGCCACTATCTCCTGCCTATTGGGTTTTGCAGGTGGACCATTAGGAATAGCTATATTGAGAAAACAAAAAGAAAAAAGACAAATTGTAAATAATGCTCTGTGCAAACAATTGTTTGAAATTATTGGTTAGCACAGTATAAGTACATTGCTGGTCCCCTAGGGCCATTGGAATTTGATGTGATTATGATTAGGAGAGTCACAAGGCCAATTTTATTTTTTTACCCACACATGCCTCGTATAAAAATCATTGACTGTGTGGCAGAAAAGTATTAAGGCAGAATAACACCGGATTAAAAAAACAGTGAGTTGATTTTTTTTCTTCTAAAGGCTTTTCAAGTAAATTTACTGAAACTTTGAGTGGAAAAATAAATTACCTCTGGTTAATGAGTAAGGCATTATGCACTATGGAGTACAAGTTGTGTGTTGTACTAAATTAATTGAGGCATGCTCATTGCTAGCTAGTGCGTTGGGTATTTTGCTACTGTCTGCAGCTGGGGCAACTGTCGTTGAAAATAATCTATTTTTATTTCCAATGGCCCTGCTCATCTCCAAATGCCTTTCTCTTTCTACCCTGACTCCAAAGAGGCAGATGAATAATAAATAAGATACTACGTCACACACCTCAAGTATAAAATGCGGATATTACCTTGTCTGCTGTACTTAGATGTTGGGGAAAACGATTCACTGCACTACAGGGAAAGAAGAGGGCTATATAGCTTGCATTTGTCAAGTTCGCCACAGCGTGTCCCATATGCCAAACGAAGTCAAATCATGCACTTAGTCCCACTTTACTCACTGGCCTGGCCCACCACCACAAATGATTTCCCAAAAATCACTTGATGGGTAGTAAGGGAAGGAAACTTGACTTACTCTACTGCAGGGTAGGGTAGAGGGATTAGGCAGGTAGGGTAGAGCTCTTAATATCAAATAGAAGGGTCGCTGTCACTACACTGATCATCAATTCGTCATGTGACTATTACGCTTTGGCTTATTCAGTCACTACAGTAGATGGAAGTCGAAAGGGAAAAATCTGAACAGGCATAAAATAAATTTGTTATGGAAAACCATGAAATATATACTTTTGAATCACTACACATGGCTATAAAATGTAGCACATGCCAAGGATGATTTTTCAATTTTTTGGTAGGCTCGGATGGAAGAACTTAGGAAAGAATAAAAGAGTGAAGTACTAAGAGGTGACTGAGTGGGCGAAGGGAAACACCTTGTGTGTTCGGTTTGCAATGCATTGAAAACTTTGTAAATGCAGCATTAACTGATGCAGACATGCATTGCACAGCCAACACTGCAGTCTATAATTGAACCATACTGCACTTCCGTCATGGGTGGAAAAATGCAATGGGCCGGGAGGGGGTGATGAATGATGATGGGTGGGATACATCTGCCTCGCTTAACAAATACACAGAGTCAAGGGAGTAGAACAAACATTTGAAAAATATCCCCTACTTTGAACCATAGCTTTAATAACCATAAAACAAAGTAAGGGAAGGAGGTGAGCAACATGCCCCTCTCCATAAGAGGTGCCTTGCTTTTTTATCCAAGCAATCCAAATATTCATTCATCCTTTCATTCTAATTCAACCATAGCCACCATGATTTAAGCTTTACTTTCTCCCATCCAGTCTTTCACCAACATTTCCATTGTACTTTCCATCCATTCAATATCCATCCTTTCTTCCAACCATCCTTTCACCCATCCATCCCTTTACCCACCCACTCACTGTTTCACCCACCCACCCACCCACCCTTTCACTCATACACCATTTCACCTGTTTTATATAACCATCTGTTCATTCCCATTTCCCTCAAACTATTGTAATTAGAGCTCATTATGTGAGCTTTTGCTGAGTTGCAGATAGAAGAGGCCATAACTCAATCACCACTGCAGTGGGGTTCACGGTCACGAGTCATGAGTCGACAATGCCCTGTTAACTAGTGATATATTAGTGGGGGTGTGGCCAAGATGGCGGCGGGAGCGGTCGCACTGTTCTGAGCTCCGCTTCGAGCCTGCCGCAAATATCCTGAACAATAGCGCCTGCACGTAGCAGACTACCATAACTTGGTGCCGGAAACCTCCCGGGACCGTTCCTGGTGCAGGCTGTGACTGCTGCTGGGAACCGAGAGCAGGAGAACAGTGTGGCAAATGCGGGGCTCGCGCGGCCTGAGGCCCGGATCGGGAGCGAGCTACCTCACCGCCAGCGTGATCAACTGTGCCGTTCTCCCCCGCCGGCGGCGCCGGCCCCCCTCGGCCCTGCCCTCGTTCAGTCGATGAGCCGTAGATCACCGTTGGGACCGCTGCGGGGGTCGGGTTCGGCGAGTGGAGGATTCCGGACCTGCCGCCGAGCAGAGCTGGGCTGACTGCGTATCCCACCCTGGAGGCCTCCCCCCGCGGCGAACTGTTTTCTATGTGGGGAACCTGAGATGGAGACAAGCACAGACCAGGTATTTGACCTAATCGGCCCCTGCAGTGTTACTTGCCACGATATCCCAACTATGTGGGGTCTACGTTGCCTGTGACCGCTGGCGGCCGGGAAGGCTTAGTGGGACGGCGCAGAGAGGGTGCCTGGAGACTCTGTGGTATCTCCCACGCCACATTAAAGTGAGCTGCCTGCCTGTGGCTATTGGGGTGCGGTGATCCCTGAACGGGCACCTGGGTCCTTACCGCTGGGGTGGTGACCGGAGGCACTGCACACACGCTGAGGAGCTACAAAACCCCCCCCCGGCAACCCACCCCTACTCGAGACACTGGATTTGGCCCCGTTCTCCCGGCCCTGTTTACTGCCTACCCATGCGGAGTGGCCTGGACTACCCTCCGACACCAGGTGAAGATGTCATGAATATTACCCTCGGCCCACCACATTGCTGGACCCTATGACACCCACCCCTCTGTCCGTGGGGTTCAATCTGGCTGCGGGCATACAGCGAAGATACTGTGGCGCCACTTGCCCATGTCGATAGCGCCGGCCTCCTGTTCTGCATCCTCGTGGAACAGCTGGAGGAGCGGTGGGACCCCTGCTTGATCCCTGTCGTTGGAGCTGAGGCGCCTGACCGTCACCTAGCGGAGCGACATACCCCAGGCTCTCCATTGTCGCTATCTGCAAGAATTCACCCACGGCAGGCCCACCACTCTGGGGACGGGACCCTAATTCGACCCTCTTACAACACCTTCTCCACTCGCATTGGAGAGGCCGGTGGTGATCCCCACAGGAGCCCAGGCCCTCGTGCTGAGCCCTTAGCTGTGCCCGGACCCATTCGGCGACACAATGGGTAAGCCTAGGACGGAGAAACCACAGACACAGCCTCCGGAGATGGAATCGGCACCCTCAAGAGAGACGGCGGCAGAACGCCTGGGGCCCTCCGCCTCCGTGGACCGAAACGATCACTCGCACAGGTTTGACGAGTTAATGGCGGCGATCTTGGACATAAAAACCAACTTGAGTACGAAGATCGACTCCCTGAGCATCTATGTGGGTTATCTTCGAGTAGACCACAAGAAACTGAAGGGCAGGGTGGAGGAATCCGAGTCTACACTGGCGACGTTACGCCCTACGGTGACCGCGGCGACCGCCCAACTGCGGTCCCTCCAGCAAGAGGTTGACTATCTGAAAGAGTGCGTGGATGATCAGGAGGGGCGCTCACGTCGCAACAACATCCGTATAGTGGGTCTCCCCGAACGGGCGGAGGGCCCCAACATGGAACTCTACCTGGAGGAATGGCTCTCGCAAGACATACTACAAGGCACAATCTCCAAATTCTTCTCCATAGAACATGCTCATAGGGTCCCGGGGGGCCCCCGCGCCCCGGCGCTCTCCCCAGACCAGTGGTGGCGAGACTGTTCAATTACAGAGACAGGGACCACATTCTGCAGGTCACTCGGAACCGGGGCCCATGGCAGGTTGATAACTCAATGGTCCACATTTACCCTGACTGCTCTTTGCAGGTGCAGCGCCGCCACTCCTCATATCTGGAGGTCAAGAAATGCCTGAGGGACAGTGGCTTCCAATACTCACTCCAATACCCGGCACGCCTTCGCATTCAGCACAAGGAGGGTACGGTGTTCTGCAATACGCCCGAGGAGGCGTGGACATGGGTGGAACAGCAGGGCCTGGGACATGGACCACCACCGCCCTCATCAAATCCTAGCCAGGCCTGGAAACTGGTAGCACCCCGTAAGGTCCGCGACACGAGACGGAGCCGCCGACCGACAAAAGCCCAACTGGCACAAGAACGGGCTCAGGCCATAAAGACAGTGGAGCACATGGACAGCCCTACCTCTTCCCACAGACCGGACTCGGACTCTGACACAACGATGGACCGAACATTGCCTCTCACAGCCTTACAACAGGAGGCACTGTTGGGGGATGGACCGGCTCTCACCCCGCAGACTGCAGACGCTTTGGGGTGAATACCCGGGGACTATTGAGACTTTCTTTGTACGAACTTTATGCCCTACACATCTACGCAAGCAACCAGATCGAGTCACGTGTGGCGGCAAGCCGAAGCCACGCCCCGTCCAGCGAGCGATAAGTAGCTGATACAGCACCAACTTTTATTTCTATTTGAATTGTTATTTTTTGTACGTTTGAATTGCATTTCAGTGCGAATGGCCAATTGCCCGTTGGCAAGCCGGCCTGGGGTGGGATGTTGGGGATCTTTTCTCTTTCACTTGTTAGATGAGTCGACCTTCTCCACTGTTATTGTACAGACGCGGGCGGCATGGGTTACCAGCACGTTTTCATTTTCCTTTCCATTTTTCTGTATGCGCTATGTGTGGGGGTGGGATGTGGGGTGGATTGGGTGGCGTGGGGTTGTCTTGCAACGAATGATTCCATTAATGTTGTGGAGAAATGTCGGAGGATTATAAATTGTTGACCTGGAATGTGAGGGGTTTGGCGGGATGAGCTAAACGGCATAAAGTGTACCAGTGCCTGCAAACTCATAGGATTACCTTTGCAATGCTCCAGGAAACACACCTTACCACACAAACACTTGGGTCGCTCAGTAAGCTCTGGAGGGGCACGGTCATAGGCACCACATACTTGGGATATGCTAGGGGCGCGCTGATATGGGTGGCTCCGGGGACCCCTCTCCAGATCACACGTTCCCAGGTAGACAAACAGGGCCGATATGTTGTCATGGAGGGTCAGTTAAACGGATCTCCACTGGCGTTCGTATCTTTATACGCCCCTAACTAGGGACAATCCCTGTTCTTACAATCACTTACGCCATCCTTGCTAGTAGACCCTATGGTTCCTACATATTGGGAAGGAGATTTTAATGGGGTATCTGACCTGGACTTGGATCGCTCCCGCCCCCCTCTTCTGGGGCCGCAGTCCATTAAGCTGGCACAATGCATGAGAGACTGGATCACAAATATGCAAGTCCATGACACATGGCATAGTAAACACCCTCTGACCCGTACATACTCGCACTATTCAGCGTTGCACGCATTGCATACTAGAATAGACATTATATATTGTTCGGATAATGCCCTACACAACGTCTCCCAGGCAGACTATCTGCCGCACACACTCTCGGGCCACAACCCATTAGTGATAAGCCTATCCCGGGGGGCAAAATGACCTGCCATATCGACCTGGCAGCTGCCATGCGCCGCACTCGCCGACTCATCATACCAGGCCGCTCTTTCGGACTCCAGTACCTCGTATTTCTCAATGAATGCCGGCACTGCTTCGACCATAGGTACTGAATGGGAGGCTTTTAACGCGGTCCTTCGAGGCCACGCAATTAAAACCAGGTATGGGGCCTGTAAATCACTGTCAATCACTTTCAAAAGCACTTCAGACTCACGAGACGGAAATACAGAGATGTGAGCAACTCATCCTTACAGACCCCCAGATGGCCCCATCCTTGGCTCGAGCCCGACTGGCTTATAAAAGTGCAATGGACGATCTTTGCGCGTTGGATTACAAGACATATCTCACACGACGACATACAGAGGGTGACAAAGCAGGTAAGCTGCTAGCATGGTTACTAAAATCAGACACCTCTCAACCCCCCATTACCGCCATATGCCTGTCCACTGGCACTCTTGTGAATACGCAGGAAGAGATTGACCAGTCCTTCCTCGAATATTACACAATGTTATGTGCGGCTCCCGTTCTCTTGGACCCTGCTCCCATACACGATTTTCTTGAAGGGATACAACTCTCGCAAATTATACCAGCACACAATGATGCCTTGGAAGAACCAATCACTGTCTCTTAGAAGAGGCAATCGGGCAACTGGTGACCGGAACGTCACCGGGGACAGATGGCCGGCCATCTGAATTCTACACCACGTACACCAATAAGCTGGCGCTGCGCCTGGCTGACATGTTCACTGAAACCTTCGAGATCGGTGAGCTCCCGCCCACTTTGAGAGAAGCCACGCTAGTGGTGCTGCCGAAACCGGGTCAGGACCCTCTATTAATGGCCTCCTATCGCCCCCTCTCAATGCTGAATGTAGACTATAAGATTCTCGGCAAGCTACTGGCGAACATGCTGATTGCGTCGGTCCCCTTGCTGGTCCATGAGGACCAGAATGGTTTTATACCAGGGAGGAACGCAGGACTGTATTTGCGACGTTTATTCACATTGCTGGAGTGGGTCGAGGGGAGAAGAGGCAGAAATAGCATCTCTTGATATTGAAAAGGCGTTCGATACTTTAAGTTGGGATTATCTGCTGACGGTGATGTCGAGGTTCGGTATCGGCCCTAATTTCCTGCAATGGATATGATTACTGTACTGTAGACCACAGGCCAGGGTGAAAACGGGTCGAGTTTACTGGAATGGGCGTTTGACACATTTAAATATCTGGGGATACAGGTGTACCACTCGGGGTGGATATTATAGACGGTAATCTAGGGCGTGCTATATCTAGAGCCCGGCCAACTCATCCGTTCTGGATAAGACTCCCCTTGTCCCCTATGGGTCGAGTGGTGATCTCCAAGATGCTGATTCTTCCGCGGCTACTATATTTCTTCTATGCACTCCCCTATATCCTGCCGTGAAAACTTTTCAGAGATCTGGAATCTCTTCTGATCGCCCTCATTTGGGGACACTCTAGAGCCAGGGTGGCTTTGCATAAATTGTATCTCCCGCTATCGGAGGGCGGCCTCGGTGCCCCGAACTATGAGCGCTATTATGCTGCAGCTCAGTTGCTATGGCCAATGAGATGGCTCGACAAGAGTAATCTTACTGAACTGATCACTGAGGCCATTCCCTGGGATAGCCCAAACACTACTGGAATGGTTGTCGGGCACCACAACACCAACCCAGAACCATCAGGGTAACATACTAAAAAAAAAAAAAAAAAATGTAAGTCCGTTATTATATAGCGCAGCTACTCACCCTTACGGGTCTCAAGGCGCTGGGGGCCGTAGTGGAAATTAAGTGAGCTATTGCCCAGAGTCACATGGTGCTGAGCTGAGCTGCCGCCGGAGCCGGGGATCGAACCGTGAACCCTGTGCTCCGAAGTCAGCTGCCCTGGCCGCTGCACCACACCTCTCCACTAATGATGGCGGCTAGACGGACCTGGTCCAGGTACGTGCTCCCTAGGGGCCGGACTGACCCATATGCCTCCTGCTCACCACTGGAGGTGCTCCCAGGCACTTTCAATCGACACAAACGTTCGGAACTTGGCTCTTGGAGGGAGAGGGTGTTGGACTATTGGGGCGACATGTACGCCGACTCACAACTGCAAACATTTGAGGAGTTAATGGACACATACGGGATACCACGGGGTTCCTTTCTCTTACATGCCCTCCTTACTCGCCACTTCTTACAAACGTGGGGTAATGACCAGACAGAGCCACCCACATGGCATCTACTACAGACGCTATTGATGCATGGCAAGGGCAGACATGCAGTGACGGCTATATATACCTCCCTTAGGCTAGATGATGCACCCGCATTGGCGACACTGCGTGGGTACTGGGACGCAGAACTATCAACCACCATATCGGACAAACACTGGGCGCAATGCCCTGGACACCCAAAAACGGTCTCAACCAACGCTAGGTTGAAATATACCCAATTTAACTACCTACACCATACGTACCTCACGCCTCACAGACTGGCCCGCATGTACCCGACCTCTAATGACAGGTGCCCCAGATGCCATAACCCGGAGGCTACATTTGCGCATATGACATGGACTTGCATAAGTATACAGCGATACTGGAGCACAATAGCAGCCGTACTCACAGACGCAGTGGGGACTCACTTCCTGCTCGGTGCTACACAGTGCTCCGCATCGCGTAAAGCTCTGAATAAATTCCTGGACCTAGCTTTGGTCCTCGCCAAACGCAAAATAGCCATGGCGTGGAAAGCCCCAGCAGGCCCCAGCATACACTTATGGCTGTTGGATCTTAGAAGGGCACTGGTATCGGAGCACACAAATCAATTAGCACAGGCTTCGCGAGCGCTGGTGCCACCGCAAAGGCCTGTCACCCAATGGAGGGAATACCTGTCACTGGTTGAAACCAAGTTAGCCGAAATGAGCCCCCTTCATAGTTGGGGTCACCGCCCCCTTCCCTCCCCCCGCCTTCCCCCCATCTCTCCTCCCACAATGTGTTACGTCATACTCTTTTCCTCCTACCTATATATCCTCTCCTGCCGCCCCCCTTCTCCTCCTCCTTTCTATGTCCCGCTCCCCCCCTCGTCGCTCTCCCTATTGATGCACCCATGATGAGTGCTGCACTGCGCACGGTTGTCCACGTCTGTGACATCCACTGACACGTTCTATTAGCTGGTACACGGTGCCCTGTACCCATAAGAAGAATTCGACTCAGTTTTTTTTTTTTAAATAAATTGTTTTACATTGATATCTGTCTGTGAATCCAAGATGGACATGTATAGAGACTACATAAGAGACCATTTGCTGAACAGCAATTTTGTATATGAGTTCGTTGGAGAATGCACTCTAATATGTACATGTGTAAAATTACGGGCTGTATGATGGTCCACCTATGACGGTGGCGGGAGTTCTCCGGACATTCCACCCACGCTGTACAAGTTACTGTTCTTGTATTATCCATATAACAAAAAGTAAATTGTTGTAATGTGAAAACTAACAATATTCTCTTGCAGAAACTCAATAAAAATTATTCAAAAAAAATAAAACTAGTGATATAATAGTAATTGTCAATATACAAGCAATGTGGCTTACCAGTGCACGTCTCTGCCTCTGCTTCTCCCCCTCCAACTGACTCCCCTCCTGCAGCGGCGCTTGAGCTGGCGTCACTGGTTGTATGTGTGGCTGGAATAAAACATTACACATTTTTTAATGCCAGATACACCTCCCCTTAATTTTTTCAATTAAAAACCACAATGCATACAGCACTAGAGTTCAGTTAGCACTGCATTCTCTTTAGCAAACATATCACTCTGGGCATTTTCATTTGTTGGTTGACAATGTTAGACAAGTCAGGTAGTGAAGCCAACCACAAACCTTTTGTAATAGACAGGCAGAGCTATAACCTATGATGATCATGACGACTCAGAATAATTAGAGCATAATGAAGGGATGTGATATTGGTCAATGAAAGACATATGGTGTTGGTTGGCAAATGCAGTGGGACCTCATACTTTCCAGCCATGGGGTTACCAGAGGCCTAAGCAGCAGCGCTGGTGGTTGGCGCCTTTTCCCTCCTGGACCCGCTTCTGCAACATCCCTCTACTCGCCCTTGGGTGCTGATGTAAGAAATAAAGAAGATAAAAAAATAGATAAGTGATTCAGTTAATGGCTGCAAAATTAATATGACAGGCAAACACAGTCACATTGCACTTATCGAAAACAGATTGCCTCTAGTACTTGCTTTTGGGTCTATTGACTATTGTTGAGTTGGCCATACTAATCCTAAAGTCCCTAATCCAACTTTCCTTAATAAAAACTACATTTGGAACTTATGCATTGCAATGAATGATCTTTGATTCTATTCTCATTTCTCAAACCCCTTTATGGACCAACTCAGACTTCCATTTTTGCAATGCATAGATGGACAGAAGAGTCTGCAGTGGCTTTTTAATTATTCAGCCAAAGCAAGAGCTGATGAGTACGATTAGGTAGCACTGAGCACCTGCCTAGCTGAAATTGGATCACATAATAATAATATTCTTAATGTAAACTAAACATAACTTACCTCTGAGTGTGAGCAACATGCTATTTGGGAACAGATGTTGGCATTGCAGAACATAAACACAAAAAATAATTAATAATACTCGAGCCCTGGGATAGCCACACCAGGGGGTCAAGTGGTTCCTGTTCTCGGTCAAGAATATCCATTCAGCGGTGCGTCAGCTGCCGGAGGGTGTGCTGTACCTGACGCACGCACCAGCACACCCTCCCCCAGTGCAGCAGATGCTCCCGCAGGTGGTATCCACTGCTGGACCTGCGGCCAGCATGAAGGGGAGTTGGCGCTGCACAAATAAACTAGTACTGCCACTCTCTCCTCACTGAAGATAGCCCGGGGCTGCACTCTTGGAGGGTGGCGCAGCCCGCAAGGTAGGCGACTGCTGCTGGCTGTTCGGGGGCCTGGTGCAGCCACTCCCCTGTTACCCTGCTTTGCCATGACACTGGATGGAGTAAAGATTGAAAGAGGAAAAGGAAGGAAAGAAGAAATTAAGCAGTGAAGGGAAATTTAAACAAAAATACAAGACCTGAAAAAAAAAAAAAAAACGTAAAATACACAGTCACAAAAACACACACTAATACAATAAATAAAAATGAGGGGTAGATTAATTAGGAGGGCAAAGGAAACAAGAATGCCGCACCCATGCAAACCGCATGGTGCTATTCGCGCATGATTTGGAATGCCAGGAGGTACTCCGTGTTGCATTTGAAGGAAAATGCAACGCGAACGGTTGCACGGGAAAACTCCGCCCACGGAACTCCACATAGCATGCTGGAGATATTTAACCACTCCGTATAGTTTTGCGTAGTGCGACTCCGCGAACTCCGCCCAGGACTAAAAAAAACTAAGTGTTGAAATAAAGAAATGCTGAAAATCAGTCGAAAAAAACATGCATTTTGGACAACATTTTAATTTGTAACTTCTCATCATGATGGTTGATTTACAAAAGCATTATACCATTACATTTGCTAGACCTTTCTGATTGTGAGTATATATAGGATTTGTGGGTTTTTGAAGAACTCAAGGTACCCAAATCCAATAACTGAGCTGCCCCCTCAATGGTTTTTCATTGTGTACCGGGTCTAGAGCAATTCATATGTTAAAATATAAAGAATGAAACATAGGTATCAAGGAATCATATGTATTTCCAAAATGGGCACAAGATATGGAGTTTAGAAGCAGTGGTTATTTACACATCTCCAAATTTGCCTGGAGATAAAACAGGAAGAAGAAAAAACAAGCCTGGAAGGAAGAGCAGAGTTATGAGACATTTCTGGCATGTGTTGGTAGGCACGATCAAGATGCTCACGCCAGAGCAGCAGAAGACAGCTGGCCCGGAGACCTGCTTTTTCAGAAAGTTTTGTGCGGGGAAAAAGTATGGGAGGGTGAAGTAGTGTATCATTTCCAATTTAGCTACCATATGAAAATTTCCTGAAAAATAGAGTAAGAACCTCTGAACAAACTTACAGCAAACCTGGCATGAAAGTAGAACTTTACTCAGAAATTGTGCTTTTTTTGATTTGGTATAAATCCATCAAATGGTTTTCAAGCTATTGTGTTTAAAGATGCAGGTGGGAATCTAAGGTTTAACACTTTTCTATATTTGTGTTAAAACTTGCGAGTCAATTCTGTCAATCACATTTTCAAAGTTTAAGAAAATGTGATTGACTATGAAAATTTGAACTTGTTCTCAAGGGCAGTCAAGGCCGCGGAGACCGAGTACAACACTGAGTATTGCTGTGCTGCTTTCCAATAGGTCCCCTTGGGCCACCACTGAACCATGAACAGCATTAAACACCAATGTGCTCCATGCTGGCTGTAGAAAAAGAGACACAAACGACTGAATTGGCTTCATTGTATTGCAAGACACGACAGCAGAACAAAGGCTGCCGCTCACACACGCGTCCTAAAGTAAGTACGCTAGCAGCTTAAATATTGTTTTACATGAAGAAATATACAATGTATCTAGAACACAAAACGCGAAGTAAACAGAACGCGTTTGTGTCTCTTTTTCTACAGCCAGCGTGGTAATTGATCCGCGCAGGTGAAAACTTCACCGAGGGACTCATTTTCTAAATAAATCTGGATGCTCAAAATTTCGGTCTCCTTTCGATGAAAGAACTGTAAGTAAAAATACCACAAAACCCGGATACACTTTGTGAGCGAATGATTCATAAGTATGTTCTGACATCCAATGCCCTGCTTTTTAGGTCCTTGAAATTGTCCACGTTAATCAAGAAGCATAAAATGCTCAGGACTACAACTTCAGGTACTTTACCGAATTATGTAAATATGGTAAACAAACACCCACACGAGAAAGGGTTTTTAATGTCATAGGTAACACGTTCTATTAATTTCAATTTGTAGGTTACACCGTGCTTCTGCCCTGATAAAAATCCCGTGATTCCTACGCGGGATTGGAAACGCGTCAGCATTTCCTTTCACATTTGGCTACAAAGGGCATCAAGAGACGCTTCTAACCTCTATAGGGGCCTCAAATTCAATATGTACCCCATAGAGCAGCATGTATCCCTTGTAGCAGCAGACTCCTAAATCTTGCCAAGTTATAGGGCCTTATGGAACTGCTTTATATCATTTGTATTAACTATCTGCTGGTGTAATTGTGGATTTTGTCTATATATGATCACACATGTTTTTTCTGCACATTGTTTCTTATATGCACACTTTAAGTATCACAGTTGTTTTGTAATAGATGTGTATTTGACTCTGACAGGAGGAAAATGTTCTATGAAAATGTCTAACGTGATAAAGTATTGTGAATAAGACACAAGTGGCTTAAGAACCTATCGGTCTAAGCTTTCGTCTGCTTCAATAAACAGCTGCATGATAAATTGACAGCCAGGTTTTCTTTTTCTGTAACTTTCTAAAAGTGGCATTTTCAGTATTTTGTTTTAAAATTCGACTTTACCATTAAGGAGGATTTTAAATTACAGTTCATTTGAATCCCTACAGCATGTCTCTAACTGCTCCCAATCAAACGTTATTACTTATTAAATGTAATAAATTAACCCTATGTTAGTCAATGGGAGAGATAGGTCGTATAGTAATGAAAAATGACCTCAAGAGTATTTCACTACTAGGACATGTAAAACTTAATCACGAATATCCTACTTTTTAAATACAATGCAACCTGCCCTATGATCCTTTATGAGCTACCTTAGGGGTGGCATAGTAATTTAAAATGAAGATTTAGGACTGGCAAAATGTTTATTTTGCCAGAACAAAATGACAGTTTAATTTTGCACTACAGGCTGCAGTGACAGGTCTGAGACATGTTTTAGCAGACTACTTTAGTGGGTGGCACAATGAGTGCTGCAGGCCCACTAGTAGCATTTAATTTGTAAGCCTTGGGTATAAGTAGTACCATTTACTAGGGATCTTCAAGTGAATTAAATGTGCCAATTAAGTGTAAACTAATTTTGCCATGTTTTAGGGAGAGAGCACAAGCCCTTTAGCACTGGTTAGCAGTGGTAATGCGTGCAGAGTCTTGAAACCAACAAAACTGATTCAGCCAACAGGAGAGGTGATGGCAGAATGTTTGGGAGAATACCACGCCAAGGATGTGAGGCTTAATACTTCCTTTCAAGTCTGCCCCCAGTGGTATATGCAAAACCCAGAGACAAACATCTGCTAGAACAAAAGTAGGATTTTCAACAGCCAGAAAATGGACTCACAAGACCTGTTTTTGCATCCTTTTCCCTTTTCTTTCAAGTGCTTCGGAAAATGTTATATGCCAAGTAGACCTGCCAAGCAGGATTTGGCAATTAAGCAGGATTTGACACTCTAATGTCAAAAAAAGATGCTCACGACCCCACCCTGCATTTTCTCTCAGGTTCATATGAATCATCTCTAGCCATTCAGGTCAGCCTATTATTTGCCCCTGATACTCACTTCACCTCAGGAGATCAGATGCAACTTTAGTCTCCAGATACTTCAGGAAGGGAAAAGGTAACTTTCTAAAGTGTAACTTTCCTTAATATTAGTTGAACCTGGCCCTTTCTGCAGGGTCACACCCAAACCTTTTGCCTACCTGCTCCCTTTTTTCTGACCTCGTAGTAGTTGGCTTTAGAACTCTTGGCACTTTACCACTGCTAACCAGTGCTAAAGTGCATATGCTCTGTACTTAAAACAAGCAACATTGGCTTATCCACAATAAGCTTATTTAATTTACTTATAAGTCCCTAGTAAAACCCACTAGATGGGCCCAGGGCCTGTAGGTGATATGCTACTAATGGGCCTGCAGCACTGCTTGTGCCACCCACTTCAGTAGCCCTTTAAACATGGCTCAAGCCTGATACTGCAGAGCCTCTGTGTGCAGTTTTAAACTGCCGTTTTGACCTGGCAAGTTAACCTACTTGCCAGGCCCAAATCTTTCCTTTTACTACATATAAGTCACCCCTAGGCAGCTCTATGGGCAGGGTGCAATGTATTTAAAAGGCAGGACATGTTCTTTTGAGTTTTACATGTCCTGGTAGTGAAAAACTGCTAAATTTATTTTTCACTACTGTAAGGCAAATTAAAACAAATGTAGCTCAAATGTAGCTCAAATAAAGAGAAGATCAAAAACCCATGCTGGTAGATGTTTATGTTAAACTGCAGATCACTACCAAAACATAGCTTGGATTTCTTCACTTTTCTAGAAGATGAGCAACCAGAAGCCACATTTCTAACTGAGACTTGGCTCAAAGAAGACTTGATGCCTGATATCGCAACGACTCTACCTTAAGGATTCGCAATAGCCAGATGCGACAGGGAAGACAATGAAAGGGAGAGGGCGTGACCATAATCTATAAAGAGAAGTATAAATTGAAATGCACCCCAGTACTACTTTCGAATTGTGAATGTCTGCTGTTTCCTTTAGAACTATCCCCAACTTTCAATTTCTCTGTTTTTCTAATATACTGGTTCCTAGGTCCTGCTAATCAATTTACGCAAATCCTTCCCGTTATATTAGCAGAACATAGCTTAAAAGAAGAAAACTTTACAGTTCTAGGAGATTTAAATCTCCACTTAGAAAACATGGACTGTGAAGTATCTAAAAACCTTACTCTGGATCTCGAGGCAATTCAGCTGACACAACTGACTAAAAGCCCCATTCATAAGCAAGGACACTTATTAGATCCCATATTTTAAAATATATTTCAAATGACCACAGGGGACCCCACTGAGATTACATGCTCGGAACATAAGGTCACACTATTTCAAATAGGTAATGGAAGCAATAAAGTCTCTGTACCTTATCAAGCTAGACTTAGATGCAACTGAGCCAAACTGGCATTGTAGCGTGGCAGGACGTCTTAACTAATTCTATCCCGGCAATGGGGGGGAGACATTTCAAGTAGTTATAGGAGCTTTGAGACTTGGATGCTGAACGCCCTTGACAATTTAGCACCTGTCAGGCAGCAAAAAATTAAACACTTAGGAGACAGGGTTCCTTGGTTTTCTCCTGAACTATTAGATTTTTAAAAAGAGTCAACAAGACTAGAGAGATTATGGAGGAAAAATATGATCTTACAGATAAAGAAACCATAAAAAAATATCATTACGCCATTAGGACGGCAAAGATTAAGCTATTTTGCCTCCAAGAATGATAATGACACCAATTCCTCCAAGGAATTGTTCGGTCTAGTCACCAATATGATAAAACCAACAGTCAGCAAATCAGGTCCCCCACCATCAGACCTTCACTGCAACATGTTAGCCAGCTTTTATTTAGAGATAAATAATATCCTCCTGATGCTGAGAGGTGAGGATGAAGCCAGTCAGGAAAATAAAGGTATAGCAACATGAAAAACTGAGCACCTTCCTTAAAATGACTCAAGAAAGTACTTGTGAGATTCTTAAATCTCTCAATTCAGGGTCACCATTAGTTCCAGCACCTCTGGACATTATTTTAAGTGCAGGCGATGTAGTTATTAGCAGGCTGACAGATATGTTTAATTTGTCAGGACAGTGCCAGCAGCCTGGAAGCACACAACTGTGAGACCACTGCTATAGAAACCTTCAGCTTATCCCTCCAAGTGCGAAAATTATTGCCCCATTTCTCTTTTAACAGAACTGTGTAAAATATTAGAAAAATGTATTAATCAAAATCTCTCCCTATATTTAGAAGCTAATGACATCCTATTTATCTCTCAGATAGGATTCCAACCTAAGAGTAGTACAGAGACAGCTCTGTTGGCTGTCACAGAGGAATTTAAAGGCATCCTGGATCATGGAGGGACTGCAGCTATGATCCTATTGGATCTGAGCGCAGCGCTTGACACCGTTTCCCACCGACTACTAGTAAAAAGGTTGGAGGCAGTAGGAATAGCCGGAACAGCACTCAAATGGCCTACTTCATTCCTTCAAACTAGAACCTTTCAGGTATGTGAGGAAACTACAAAATACAAAATGTATCCTCTGAATTGTGGGGTCTCCCAGGGCTCTACCTTAAGCCCCACCCAATTCAATTTGTATGTTACTTCACTTACAGAGATCATAAAGGATTTTGGTTTTACCTATATATATCTTATGCGGATGATACAAAGATAATAATTTCTCTTTCCTCACAAACTGATAAGACTGCCACTCAACTTAACTATTGTCTCAAACATGTGGCCAACTGGTTAGCAGCAAGTAGCCTGAAATTAAATGGCGAAAAAGGAGGTGATGGTGCTGGAAAACAACCCCGATGGATGGATAGAAATTAATTGACCAGAATATCTGGACGATCAACCCACCCCTAAACCAGAAATCAAGGGCCTTGGATTTTGGCTTGATGACAAGCTTTCTATGACATCCCAAGCTAAAAAAATTGCTGCAACTTGCTTTGGCTTGCTTAGAACACTAAGAAAGCTTTTGAGTTGGCTACCTGAATCATCGTCAGAATTGTGGTGCAAGCATTGGTCATTTTGCGGCTGGATTATGGAAACTATCTATATCTGGGAAGTCCCAAGGTTCTTGTCAAAAGATTACAGGTCATCCAGAACGCTGCTGCCCACATACTTTTTAAAATCCCTAAACATTAGTCTGCAAATGGAGCTCTGGCAAGCCTGCACTGGTTGCAGGTGATTGAAAGAATACAGTTTAAAGCTCTGTGCCTAGATCATCGAGCGATGTATAATAAGGACCCATTGTTAATTCAGAGACTCCTCTCCCCCCAATAATACTTCAAGAACACTGCACTCGACCAGCCAGCAGCAATGTGCAGTGCCTAGAATAAAGAGAACCAGGAAGTGGAGAAAGTTATTTTGTGTTCATAGCCCCTAAGCTCTGGAACGCACTTCTCCAGCATCTTAGGAAACAGAGTCTGAACCCAAATTTATGAAATTGTAAAAAACTATCTTGTTCAACTAATTCTACTCTTTCAGTCCAGTTACCTACTGCTATCCTAGCACTGGGAGGCCCTTCTGGGTAGCCACATGCTCTACAAAACTTTATAGAATAGAATAGAATAGAATAGAATAGAATGCCTATGTCTCCCATAGGTTAACAATGGGATTGCCTTAATACATATTTTAAGTATAATTTCCAATTGGGAAGGGTAGAGATTTGGAGTATGGTGTCTCTGGACCCCCACAATTTAAAATCACAACTTATGGTGTAGTTGGATTTTAATTTGTAAGCCTCAAAATGCCACTTTTAGAAACTTGGCATGTTCTTACTTTAACCATTCTGTGCCTCTGTCTTTCTCTGAATAAACGTGTGGGTTGAGTGGCAGCTGGGCTTTGTGCACTCCCTCTAGACAGTCACGCAAAGGGAGCTGGGGTGTGACGTTTGCATCCTGATGATCCATCACCAGTCTGATGGGCCCTCCTGAGGTAGATTTGGAGGGAGGAGCTGACACTTGCACCTGAATAGGGCTGCGCCTATCTCCACACAAAGAGCTACATACTCCCTGTAGTTAGTCTTGGTCCAGGGCAGGAAAGGTGTGATCTTCAAAGGCATCCCTGAATTCTCCGACACTTCAAAGGCATATTTCAATATAAGCACAGGACCCCTGACACCACCAAATCAGAACTTTGCTGGAAGAAAGGACATTTTCCCTGGAAGAAGAGATACTGTGCTTTAGGAGGGACTGCCACTTTGCTAACTGCATTGCTGCATTGGCCTGCTGCCTGTTGATTGCTGTGCTGTAGGAGGGACTGCCACTTTGCTACCTGCTCTGCAATGTTGGCCTGCTGCCTGCTCTCTACATCCTTGAACCCAAGTTTCTTCACGTGCTTGCAGGCTTGTCTCCTGTTCTCTGAAGTCTCAGGGTCACAAAAGACATCGTACAATTCTGCTGGTGGTGCTGGACTCTGCCATCTGTGAGTCCTACCCTTACCTGAGGTGCTCCCTCCAGTCCTGGGCCTTAGAAGTGGGTTCTGCTGCTGTTTTCTGACAAAATCGATGCAGTGACCTCTTTGTACCAATCCCTCCCACAATGATGCAGTGTCGATTCAATGATGACGAGGGTCCAGACGGTGAGGTTTGATGATGACACAGCACCGATCTGGAGACACCACAGTGAGGCTCGCCTTCGATGCAGCACTGATCCTTTGACATCGACTGTGACTCATCAACCCGACTGCATGAATCAGAACCAACGCATCAAGTCCTTGATATCGACACCTGCTCAATTCAAAGGTACATTTTCAGAAGGCCCTGCATGGGTCCTGTAGCCGGCCTGCCCTCCATCGCATTCAGCCTGAACTTTGGATTTATCCTGGACTAGCGTGACCTCAAGTAACCTTTTAGCCCTGTTGACTTCTAAGTACTGGTTTGGGATTCAATCTTTAAAAATTCATATCTTGAGTTCTACGTATTGAATCTATGTCGTTTTGGTCTTGTTTTACTCAGATAAATATTCCCCATTTTTCTATACTGGTGTGTAATCTTTTTGTGATGTTTTCACTGTGTTACTGAAATTAAAGTGTTGGACACATACTTTAAACATTGCCTCTTAAGTTAAGCATGACTGCTCTATGCCAAGCTACCAGAGGGTGAGCACTGGTTAATTCTGATTTACCCTGACTAGGATTGTGGCTCCTGCTTGGACAGGGTGTATACTCTGCCAATTAGAAACCCGATTTCTAACAGTATTTATTACAAATCTGAAAGCACCATTGAATTAGATTTGTAATCACTATTACAAATAGTTTTTTCATTATTTTTCTAGCGAGTCCCAGTAGGAGTTTATGAGGATTTTTAAGCATTACCATAGTTTTCTACATAGGACAGCTAGGCTTGCCAAGTGAAAACTATAGCTTTTGAGCGCTATACACTGTAGGGATATGTTAACTCTACATTTCTGCATGTCTTGCTTTTAGATACCATGCGCCTTGCCTTGTAGGCTCCAAGGCCTACATAGGGGTCAATTATTAATATCTAAAAGTGAGGTTTGACCTAACAAAAGGGTTTATTTTGACAGGTTAAATTGCAGTGTTTAAACTGCTACTGTCAGGCTACAATGGCAGGCATGAAGCCATGTTTTACACTGTCACTGTATTGGATGGCAAAAGAGGTGCTGCAGTAGCACTAATGACATTTAGCTTACATGCCCTGGGTACATTTTGTACCACATACTAGGGACTTGTATGTAAGTTAAGTATACCAATTACAAATATGTAAATTCAACCATGTTTAAAGGGGGAGCATAGACACTCTACTAATGGCTAGGAGGGGTAAAGTGCATAGAGTACTAAAATCATCACAAATATAGGGGCAAGCAAAAGGCAAAAAAGATGTGGTGATCATGCAGAAAAGGAGGATTTCTTGAGGGTTGAAAATGAAGTACATCATAAAAAAATATGAAGTTCACTGAAAAAAAAACAGTTAAAAAGTGGGTTATTGCTCTGGCTCGAAATGCTCAAAATCACTTTAATTCTCCAATTATGCTTATCAATGCACACAAATAGCATCTTATACTTCTGCATATATAGCTATGCCACTGATTTGTACATGTGTATTTGTTTCAACAAATGTTCTTAACCAAAACCTGGATGCAAGGTATTACATTTGTGCAGCATGGTAAAATCTCGATCACAATATATCTTGACAATTAGGGTTGTTTTCATGAATAAAGTAAATACATACAATCTACGAGACAGTTTACATGTTTTTCTCATGTTATATTTGCAGTAGTGTGGTAAGACACTTGAATTTTACCTTTGCTCTGAAATAATGAGTGCATGCATGTTTATTGTTACAATTACTCTAAATAACATGTTTTATTGGACCACGTTAAATTTCAATTCCACAGCATAACCATATATATCTGTGGCCTAGATACATCTATGATGGTATTTTTCAAAGAAGCACTCCTTTATGGACTCCAAATACACAAACTTTCAATTTGAAATCTCAGCCATCCACCTTTTGTGTCTTTTTTCCTTTATTGTTTTTTCATTATTGACATTCTGAAATTGTATTAACTTATTTAGTGAAAACTATTTTCAAAATTCTTTGTTTTTAAAAGTAATTTTATTTTAGTAGTCATTTCTGATTCGCTTTTACCACACTGTAGCGGCAGAAAATGCCTCACCTGCATCAGGTTTTGGAATCTTGTCTGACAAATGCCATGACCTGGTCACACAGTTCATCTCTGCTTGAAATAAATCACAGGACGTTTATAGCAATTTGTCTCACCCTGGTGCTAATTTCCCATCTAAGAGTACACATTGTGTTCGATCCAGAAAGATTTCTAGCACGCCCTGAAACTTACACTTTAAGAAATAATAACCTCTTGTGTGCGCTATTACAGTTAAAGACTTCTCCACATGCATCTGCAGGTCGCCAGATGTGAGGGACAATCCTAAAAGCTTTTAGCTCCTTGGAAGAGCTGCAGTTTTAGCACTTGCTGAAGAATGAATGGCCAGGTTCACAACATGTCACTAGCAGTGGCAAAGAGCTGCCCCTTTGACAACCTATTTCACCCAGGTAGTTTTGATGAAATTACAAACAGATGGAATACAACTCCTGTTCTTATAAATGTGCTAGATCGTTTCGCAAAAGAGTGAAAGTCCCTGACCGCACTACACATTTATTTCCCTAAACTAACACACAAAGACAAACAAGGGGTGGTCCTCTGTAGCAGGACTGTTTGTGATGCTGCTGAGTTTTTCAAACTTACTTTCCACTAAGCGTAATTTTATGGCAAGGCACGGAGGCTGATATTATGCATATCTCTTTAATTGCTACAGCAGCAACTACAAAACAATTAAAAAGAACTTAGATTAGTAAACTTAAGACTCTAAAGTCTATTTCATCCTGTGTGAGGCAGCCATCTTCCTTCTTTGTTGCTGCTCACAGCCAAGATAAGTTCATTTTAATTTCTGTGCTTGCATTTTATTGTCTTTGTTGCTGGCGCATGATTTATATATGATGGATGACTTAGAATGAGTGACTCAATAGCTATCCTTTAGTCATATATTTTTGCTGATTTAGTACTTATTTCTTTGTTTTTCTGACAAACTACTCTTTTTAACGATTGCTAGCTCAATGTTTGAATCTCTTGATTTAATCTTTTAAAAGCGTTCCCCTTCGCTTTGTGATTTATGTGGGAGTAGGGGCTTTTAACCCCTAATTCATTGCACACCTTTGGGCTTTCTTTCTTGCCCGAGCCTTGAAGTCGTTAGACAGTTATAAATTAAGGCAAAAAGTAAACATATACTAAATAGACTATATGTTCTTTGTCCAGCCGGACAGATATTTAATATTTTAAATATGTGCATAGAAAAATTACATATACAATTACAAGTGGGACACAACCAGCGTCCAACTCAAAACCATAGACAGACAACATAAGGGTGGGGAAGATTTTCAGGCAAGGGGAATGTGTCTGTAAATCATGAAATTAACAAAATTAACAGACTTCAATCACATAGTGATACCATTGCACAATAAATTCACAATATTTGCATGCATATGGTATATAGGGTGTCGACGACGTTTCGATCCCTAAGGGGAAATCATGGGATCATCTTCAGGACATAAGAATTTAGCATGCCTGTATACGAGAAATTCTAGACATTATATCCATGTCAGAATCAACACAAGGTATTGCGGCACATGTTCTGGTAGCAAGCCAAGAACCGGAATTGTACAACCTGATTAGGTGTCCAGTGAGATGAAATTGCTACAAAAGGCTGGGACCGCGGGAAGACGAGAACGATAAATGATTTACCGTGGCGGGAAGAGTTTAACCGTCCCGGAGGGGTTCGGGGAAGGGTCAAGTGTGGTGATCCACTTGGCGGGAGAAATTACCGTCCCGAAAGACCGAGTACGACCCATAAAGCGCGGTGCCGTTTGGTGAGTCAGTGCTCGATGTGAAATGGAATGTAAATGGAAATGTACGCGTACGACCTCACATCCGTCATGTAGTCCAAATGTACACTGTCCGCAGAAGAATCCAGCACCTCCCAAACAGTCACAATGTACATTGCCAGACAGTCTGCATGTAAACCAGAACAATGCGCCAACATACATTGCACCACAATGTCAACATGCATCTCCCCTGCACATTGCAGAGGGGCACACAACACCTCCAGCAGAGCACAGAAGACAACACATCTGCGATGCCGGAGAGGACCACCACACCGTCGACACCGACGCCCTACAACTGCCCATGGATATCCCACGCAACCCACCACCAGGACCCGGGCAGCCGAGCTACTCAGAGGAGAACACAGAACCTGCAACAGACCACACAGCAGGAAGCACACGCAAGCACAGCTGGCTCACGACACTTCACCCACCCACACATGGCACCCCAATGCCAGGTGTCAGAACGCCAAAAGGAGGTGGCCCAACAGGCCTGGGTGGGGGCCGCCTGGATGGGGGCCGAACACCTGGAATGCAAACTAGAACACATACGTAGGTGTCTATCACCCTTCAGGGACCACCCACACCCCACAAAGGAGACCCACACTGCCATAGAGACACATGCCGATGCACATTCACAGTACAGAACCACGCCCAGGGGCGCGCAAATAGCAGTCACACATCCATGTTGGCTCTGCGTACAATGGCCCCGGCCACTCCCCTTACAAATTGAGTGGGTGACGACAAAGCTACATGTCCAAGCTACAACCCGCTGCCTGCGGTGACATGTCTGCATCCGATGTACACAGCACAATGTAATGTCCTAGTGCCCAGGGCCCTCATGCATACAACAAGACCACAGGGACACACGCATATATCATGATGAACTGGCCACGGGCACGTGCGCCCGGCCCCTTTATTGGCAGGGCCACATGTACAGTGACGCCTGTGCTGGATGTGTGTGGGGTGAGTGTAAGCCAGTCCGCACGGAATGCTTGGTGCTGGCAACAACTTGAACATTGGACACCAGTGCACCGGAAACAGAAAACACATGCATAACAGAGTCAACAGCTGAGCAACATGGAGTGAGCCGGAGAAAGTCCAGAGGACAGCCAACATGCAAACAGAAGTGTCCGTGAGTTGCAGTGCACTGGGGTTGGGGCACTAGAGATGAGTATGCTTATGTGAAGAAAAAGTCTCGGATTGTGTCCCTACGATATATACTCCTCATGCAGGTGCAGTGGGGTGTGTCAGACCTGCATCATCTCCCCCATCAACGTACCAGGGCTCCCACACTGTTTGAGGTGACATTGCTGCGCAACCTCTCCACAGCACACAACTCAATCAGTAACGGACAATGGCTTGCGGTGCACTGAGTCACTGGCACCTGGAGTGCTGAGCAGGGTATCAGGCCGATGATGGCATCCACGAGAGGTCTGAGCAACTCCGTAGGTCTGTCAGGACCACAGTTTCGACTCTGGCAGATGGCAGTTGGAGGTGGTGCTTGCGGTGGTGGCGTGTGCCTCCTGCGGTGATGCGACGTCCGGGCCGGTCAGGACTCAATGCTATGTGTGGGCCCTGGTGGCCCGCAGTTGAGGCCGGAGGCTGCGGACAGCGCAGGGCCACAGACACATGGCATTGATGACCCCAACACCATCGCTTCAGAGGCCTTTCAATGTCTCAGAAGAAGGGGTCCCAGACCTGACAAGCACAGAGTTAGTGGCCCCGGATGCACTGTGGCCAGCACAGGCACCGAGCCACGGGACGGTGACTTGCGGTGCAGTCAGATGGGCCATGCGACCAGAGCGGGTCCCCATCAATGTCCGAGGTGTATGTTGCTGAGGGTTGCGGGGGACAGTGGAAGGTGTCCTCCAGGGCATGAAGCGGAAGGTCTGATGTTATCTGGAAGCAGAAAATGGAGGAGTGGAAAGCGCAACCCTCGTCCTCACCAACAATTCAGGATCAGCTACATGAGGATGAAAACTAGCCCCTAGTCCATAGACTCAAACGCCACCAATGTACGACCAGTGAGTGTCCATAAATGTCGGGGAACAGACTTAGTGGCACAGGTGCTGTGAGGGGATGCAGTCTGCGATGATGCCGGTACACTGATATGAACCCCACCATTGCCAAATCAAGACTGTGTCCCACTGGACCGCAGTGTAGGCCGGAGGCAGCGGTCAGCAGTGGCCCACAGCCACGTGTCGTTGGCTCGCAAGGCAAAGAGTTAGTGACACAAGGGCAGTTGTCGGTAGTGTTCGATCACCTCCGTAACGATGATCCTGTTACCTCCGGACTGCAACGCGTCATCCTCTTACGCCTCTCCGTGCGTGCGATGATATGTATTCTGCCTTTTGAATTACCGATGTTCACTTCCAAATCTGTGATCCCACTCGTGCGCACATTAGGCCGAGGGCAGTGGTCCGCGTAGGCCCACAGACATGTGTGGTTGTGATGCCATGCACAGACTTGTTGGCACCACATCGAAGGGAGTATAGTGAATTGTTCTCTGCCTTAAATGATGTTCACTGCCATGGTGTAATCAAGACTCAGTTCCAAATGTGTGACCTACCTGACCGTGGTGTAGGCTTGAGGCAGCGGTCAGCATGGCCCATTCACCTAGTGTCGCCTGCATAGGTTGGATGGCCCCACCGGCCTGCGTTGTTCAGGTTCAGTGGCACCACGTGTAGCCGGCTGGCATTGAACAGGGTTAGTGGCACCAAGTGTAGCCGGCTGACGTTGAACAGGGTTAGTGGCACCACGTGTAGCCGGCTGACGTTGAACAGGGTTAGTGGCACCACGTGTCGCAAGATGCCTATATGGAACTATGCCTCACTGATCGGGGGGGGTCTGGTGCTGTGGCCGCTGGCCCGGATTTGGGGTCATTGCCATTCATGACTCAGGACACAGTTTCACATATGGGACCTACTGGTCCGAAGAGTAGGCCGAAGGTGGCAGTAGAGTACGTCAACAAGAAAGGACTACAGCGTGCCTGTGTCGTGGAGGCCGTGATGGTCTGAGGTGGCTGCCAAGGTCGCGGGCCTCGGGCTTGGAGCTTGCGCTGGCATGTGGTGGGCCCTCCTTGACACACACTGGTGTTGGCAGGTGAACAGTGTGGCCTGGCTGCGCAGGGGCAGGCCTGACGGGTTTGTGGTCCAGCGTGCCGGGGTCCGGCAGGCGCACAGCATCGCAGGCAACTCCGCTCATGAGGACGGCGTCAGCCTCGTGGCGGGGTGGAAGGCGCCGCCCTGGCAGAGACCTGGGGCTTTCCGGGAGAGGACCACGCTCAGGCCTACGTGCTTTTTATTCACACCCCTATGCTGGCATGGCCTACGCCGGGCCATCCCACTCCGGTGACGCTTAGGGGGTGGCGTCAAAGGCAACATTTCCGCAAGGTCCCCCACTGGCTGGGGTGACATGGTTGCGTCCACTGTCCACTGCACTGCATATGCCAGAGGTGTATGTCGCCATGGATATGGGTGTGTTCTACATACTGCGGTCTGTCCAGCACATCTCCGCCACTCTTGGCATTGTGTGCTTTCCCGATCATGGTTCTACTGCATCCTTCACACATGCCTGGTTGCCACCTCTCCCCACATTTGGCTATTATGTGGCTGAGGTGCCATGCCGTTGATGGCTCATGTTCAGGGCTTGCCCAGGTTACCATTGTAAGTTGTTCTGTTGTGTCTGGTGGGTGGTCATGTTGTTGTGCATGGTGGTTGTGATTTTGTGACGTGTGCATTGCCAGAGTTGTGAGTTGCATGGTTGTGGAGTTGAGGTGTGTGGGGTGTTTATTTCGGACTTGCCAAGGGGGTGTGCATTTCCCTTGTTGCCATCCTGGGAACGCTGGTTGATGATGGACTGTCAGAGGATTAAGGTATCATGCACACTGGATGTGTATTTGAAGGCGACATTGTTGAAGGTTCCACGGTGTTCTGTTGTTGCCTGCACATTGATGTGAGACATGTGCTTCCTGTTGAGGTGATTGTGTGCTGTGTCACCAGGGCGCACAGGTAGTACAGATGTGCTGTGGATTGCCCCAACACGTGCGTGCATCCTGCTATGGCGTATGGTCCTTGCTTGGTCTCCAGCGGATCCTGCGCTTTGTGTTGGACGTATGGGGACTGGGGTAGCAGGGTGATGGTGATGTCCAGGACAGGTGTGGGGGACTGGGATGTGGCTGGCTGTGTGACTCCTCTGACTCTGGCCGGTGTTGTTTGGGGGGTACCAGGGGCCTACAGGTGCAGCCAAGCCAGCAGCTTTGTGTGGGGTGGGATGTTGGTTGTCCGCTGTGTTGGTGCCGTACGCCTGTTAGGCGATGATGGTCAGGATGCGTAGGATGGTTGTCCCTTTCAGCCTGTAGTGGACGGTGACATTGTCAGATGTTGGGTCTGTGCAGCTGGTACGTTTCCTGGGGGTCCGCTGTCTTTGTCTGCGCTGCGTCTGTGGTGGTCCTGGGGGGGGGGGTGTTCCGGGTGTGGGTTGGGGTCCTGGGGTGGTGGCGGTGGGTGTTGTGGCCCTCTTGGGTGTCCGGGCCGCATGATGAGTGGCTCCATGGCATCTGTTGCCCTTCGGATGTGGCCCTGGGCTGTGCTTCCTTTTGTGGTGCTGGCTGCCGTCCGACTTTACACCAGGGCAGAGCAAGTGTAAATTTCCTGGTGCTAACGCGCCTTATCGCCTGTTTTGTGTTCTTATCGCCGATGTGGCTGGTAGTTGTGAATGTTGAGGTGTGATGTTGTCTCGGCTTTTGTCACGGGAACGCCTACTCTGCATCTCATTAGCGATATTTGCGGGGGTCCTCTGTGGCGTTGTTTTTTGCGGCTGCTATCGCAGGTAAACTGGTGCTGTGGGCTGTTCACACCGGCTTGTGAATGGGGAGGTAAATTTATCACGACTTTGGCTGTGATAAAGTGCTGTTAATTCGACGATAGCTCCTTGTGAATATGCCCCTATGTATTTGCACAAAGGGGTGAGATATTTTCAGAAGGTTCAGTTGGACTTGGAGACAAGAGAGGAGTTAAAGTGGTGGCAGGAGAATTTAGAGACTTGGAATGGAAAAGCGATTTTCGGACTGAGCCCGGACGTGGTAATAGAATAAGATGCCAGTTTGCAGGGTTGGGGAGCAAGATGTGGCTCTCTGGCGAATGGTGGGAAATGGACAGGTCAGGAGAAAGAAATGCACATAAACTATTTGGAGCTGCTGGCAGGTTACTTTGCGATAAAGAGTTTTGTCAAAGATCAGACGAAATGTTGCGTTCTCTTAAAGATGGACAACATTTCTGCTGTGAGATATGTAAACAAATTAGGGAGCACACGTTCAAAGGCTCTAGCAGATTTGGCGAAGGAGTTTTGGCATTATTGCCTGAGCAAGAATATTATGATTCTAGCTCAATACCTTCCGGGAATAGACAATTCAGTTGCAGACTGGAATTTGAGACAGTTGATGGATTTCAGCGATTGGAGGTTGAAAAGGGAAATGTTAATTTCTATAGACAAGAGATGGGGTCCTCTGGCAATAGACTTATTTGCAAACAGGGTGAATGCTCAGATTCACAGGTTCTTCAGTTTGAAGCCGGACCCAGCAGCCAAAGCAGTAGATGCTTTTCTGCAGGTCTGGGGAAAGTTTCGGAATTACGCATTTCCCCCCTTTGCTTTAATTCAAAGGGTGTTACTGAAAGTAAAGAGAGAAAGAGGCGAGCTAGTGCTAGTAGCTCCTTTCTGGACTTCCCAGGTTTGGTTTCCCGACATTCTGGAAATGCTGACTGCCGACCCGGTACTTCTTCCTGTTGTCCCGGAGTTGTTGACGAACCCGTCGGGGGAGTATCACGAGTTGGTTCTGCAAGGTCATTTAAGCTTCATGGCTTGGTTGGTTTCGGGAGAGCCTGGCAAGTGTCAGGCTTATCATTGGAAGCTTCGAAACTCATTAAAGAGTCTTGGGTACAAGGGACTTCAAAAGCATACAGGTTGGCCTGGAAAAGATGGTTTTGTTGGGGTTCTGCGACACGTCTGGATCCCGTTTCAGCACCTCTGGCAGAACTAGTGAATTATTTGACAGAGTTTTTCCTTGAAGGAAGATCATACAGTGCATACAGTGCAGTTAACATCGCTAGGTCGGCCATCTCAGCAGGTCATGATTTAATAGACAGTTTGCCTGTGGGTCAACATGATGTGGTTAAGAGAATTTTGATAAGTGTACGTTTAAAGGCTCCGCCTGGGGCGAAATATTCATCCCTATGGGACGTTGATCTAGTCCTTAAGGAGCTGTTGTCTTGGAGCGAAAATTAGTTTTTCATCTTGAGGCAGCTTTCTCGGAAGCTGAATATGTTGTTATGTTTGGTTTCTTTTAGAAGAGTTTCTGACATTAGAGCTCTGGAGATTTCAGGGCGTTTGCTTCTATATCTCTTAGAGAACCAAAACTATGTCTCAAACAATTTTTTAGCCTTATTTGGACGAGTGCAGAAAGCTGTGCGTGGTAAGATGTTTGCATGAGTATGAGAGAAGAACGGAATGTTTGAGATGCAGTGCGGGTTCACAGTTGATAATTTCTTTCAGAACCCCGCATAAGGCGGTGTCTGCGCCTACCTTGGCCCGCTGGGTCAGGGAGCTCATGAGAAGAGCGGGGATAGATTTATCTAGATTTGAAGCGCATTCCGCTAGAGGGGCTATGGCATCTAAAGCCCTCCTTTTAGGTGGCGGTTTGCATTGGATCTTAGATCTGTTATCAGATTCTGTATTTAAGAAATTCTATTTTAAGCCTGTGGTTTCTGCTGTTAGGAATATTATGGTAAGGCTTTAAACATGCATAATATTGGCCTCCATGCCTTGCCATAAAATTCATATTTTTCACAGCTAGGATGGGTAGAAAATCATGATTTTATTAAAGACACGGAGGCTGATATTATCCCTCCCTTTTTAATTCCCGCCCATTAACCCCTTAACTGCTGGGCCTTTTCCCCCCCAGTGCTGAGCCCTTTTTTGGCTATTTGTAGTAGTTCGCGATTAGGCCTCTGTAACTTTTTGACCACATAAGGTATCCACGTCAAATTTGCGTCCTTTTCTTCCAACATCATGGGGATTCTAAAGGTACCCAGGGTTTGTGGATTCCCCTGGAGGGTCCCAGATTTTAGCCAAAATACAGCTACATTTTTGTTTTTTGGGGAAAAATGGGAAAAAGTCCTGCATATGAAAGCATCTGGGTTTTTCCCTGCAAATGGTATCAAAAAGGGTTTGTGGGGCTGAAATCTCCATTTTCCCAGATTTTAGGGAATGACAGACTTTTGTCAGAAAACCAAAAAATGTACACAGTTTTGGCATTTTTCTGGGACATAGCCTATTTTTGCTATTTTTTGTGCTTTCAACCTCCTTCCAGTTAATGGTAGAAATGGGTATGAAAGCAATAATGAATCCTAGAAATCTATACATTTTAGAAAAGTAGACAAAATGCTGAATTCAGCAAGGGGTCATTTGTGTAAATCCATCAAAGTTTCTTTATAGAAACTAACAGTTAAATATAGGAAAAATGGAAAATTAGTTGAAAAAACAGCCTTTTGTGTCAACGTTTTCACCTGTAACTTCTTCTAATTATGACTGCTCTTTGAAAGCAATATACCGTTACATCCACTGGACCTTACTGGTTGTGGGGATATATAGGACTTGTAGGTTCACCAAGAACCCGACGAACCCAGAGCCAAAAACTGAGCAGCGTCTTGCAATGGTTTTTTATTATGTACATAGCAATTATTCTGGGAAAATGTATACATGGAATATTCGGTATGAAAGACTCCTATGCATTTCTGAAATGGGAACACAATATAGAGTTTAGAAACAGTAGATATTTGCACATTTCTGAAATTGGTAATACTCATACTAGCATGAGAATTATAGGTCATTTTTCAAAATAACTTCTTTTACACATTGTCTTTCATTTGGAAGGCAGAAATGCATCGAAAGTCAATAGGTAATAACAGTTGCTTTACAAATCTGAATTACCGTAAGTGTCCCGATAAAAATGGTACCTCACTTGTGTGGGTAGGCATAGTGCCCACGACAGGAAACGGCTCAAAACGCAACGTGAACACACCACATTTTCACAATGAAAAATTACCCTTTTTTTGCAAAGTGCCTAGCTGTAGTTTTTGAACCCTTGCTCTGCCGGCACCCAGGGAAACCTAGCAAACCTATAAATTTTTGAAAACTAGACACCCAGGGGAATCAAGGATGGGGTGACTTGACTGGCTTTCACCAGGTTCTGTTACCCAGAATCCCTTGCAAACCTAAAACATTGTAAAAAAAAACACATTTTCCTCACATTTCTGTGGTGGAAAGTCCTGGAATCTGCATGGATCCACAAATGTCTACCCACCCCGCGTTCCCCAAAGTCTTCCGAGTAAAATGGTACCTCACTTGTGTGGGTAGGCCTAGTGCCCATGACAGGAAACTGCACAAAACGCAACGTGGACACACGCCAATTTCACAGTGAAAAATGACCCTTTTTTGGCAAAGTACCTTGCTGTAGTTTTTGAACCCTAGCTCTGCCGGCATCTAGGGAAACCTAGCAAACCTATAAGTTTTTGAAAACTAGACACCCAGGGGAATCCAGGATGGGGTGACTTGACTGGCTCCCACCAGGTTATGTTACCCAGAATCCCTTGCAAACCTAAAAATGGTCAAAAAAACACATTTTCCTCACATTTCTGTGGTGGAAAGGTCTGTAATCTGCGCGGATCCACAAACTTCTACCCACCCCACGTTCCCCAAAGTCTTCCGAGAAAAATGGTACCTCACTTGTGTGGGTAGGCCTAGTGCCCGCGACAGGAAACGGTGCAAAACGCAACGTGGACACACCACAATTTCACAGTGAAAAACGACCCTTTTTGGCAAAGTGCCTAGCTGTAGTTTTTGAATCCTAGCTCTGCCTGCATCTAGGGAAACCTAGCAAACCTATACATTTTTGAAAACTAGACACCCAGGGGAATCTAGGATGGGGTGACTTTACTGCCTCTCACCAGGTTCTGTTACCCAGAATCCCTTGCAAACCTAAACAATTGTCAAAAAACCACATTTTCCTCACATTTCTGTGGTGGAAAGTCCTGGAATCTGCGTGGATCCACAAATTTCTACCCACCCCGCGTTCCCCAAAGTCTTCCGAGAAAAATGGTACCTCACTTGTGTGGGTAGGCCTAGAGCCCGCGACAGGAAATCGCGCAAAACGCAACGTGGACACACCCCAATTTCACAGTGAAAAATGACCCTTTTTTGGCAAAGTGCCTAGCTGTAGTTTTTGAATCCTAGCTCTGCTTGCATCTAGGGAAACCTAGCAAACCTATATATTTTTGAAAACTAGACACCCAGGGAATCCAGGATGGGGTGACTCTACTGCCTCTCACCAGGTTCTGTTACCCAGAATCCCTTGCAAACCTAAAAATTGTCAAAAAAACACATTTTCCTCACATTTCTGTGGTGGAAAGTCCTGGAATCTGCGTGGATCCACAAATTTCTACCCACCCCGCGTTCCCCAAAGTCTTCCGAGAAAAATGGTACCTCACTTGTGTGGGTAGGCCTAGAGCCCGCGACAGGAAATCGCGCAAAACGCAATGTGGACACATCCCAATTTCACAGTGAAAAATGACCCTTTTTTGGCAAAGTGCCTAGCTGTAGTTTTTGAATCCTAGCTCTGCCTGCATCTAGGGAAACCTAGCAAACCTATATATTTTTGAAAACTAGACACCCAGGGAATCCAGGATGGGGTGACTCTACTGCCTCTCACCAGGTTCTGTTACCCAGAATCCCTTGCAAACCTAAAAAATTGTCAAAAAAAACACATTTTCCTCACATTTCTGTGGTGGAAAGTCCGGGAATCTGCGTGGATCATCAAATTTCTACCCACCCGCGTTCCCCAAAGTCTTCCGAGAAAAATGGTACCTCACTTGTGTGGGTAGGCCTAGAGCCCGCGACAGGAAATCGCGCAAAACGCAACGTGGACACACCCCAATTTCACAGTGAAAATGACCCTTTTTTGGCAAAGTGCCTAGCTGTAGTTTTTGAATCCTAGCTCTGCCTGCATCTAGGGAAACCTAGCAAACCTATATACTTTTGAAAACTAGACACCCAGGGGAATCCAGGATGGGGTGACTTTACTGCCTCTCACCAGGTTCTGTTACCCAGAATCCCTTGCAAACCTAAAAAATTGTCAAAAAAAACACATTTTCCTCCCATTTCTGTGGTGGAAAGTCCTGGAATCTGCGTGGATCCACAAATTTCTACCCACCCCGCGTTCCCCAAAGTCTTCTGGGAAAAATGGTACCTCACTTGTGTGGGTAGGCCTAGTGTCCGCATCAGGAAACGGCGCAAAACGCAATGTGGACACACCTCAATTTCACTGTGAAAAATGTCCCTTATTTGGCAAAGTGCCTAGCTGTAGTTTTTGAACCCTAGCTCTGCCAGCACCTACCGAAACCTAGCAAACCTATACATTTTTGAAAACTAGACACCGAGGGGAATCCGGGATGGGGTGACTTGACTGCCTCTCACCAGGTTCTGTTACCCAGAATCCCTTGCAAACCTAAAATATTGTCCAAAAAACAAATTTTCCTCACATTTCTGTGGTGGAAAGTTCTGGAATCTGCGTGGATCCACAAAATTCCACCCACCCCGCGTTCCCCAAAGTCTTCCGATAAAAATGGTACCTCACTTGTGTGGGAGGCCCAAGTACCCGCGACAGGAAACAGCCCAAAACGCAACGTGGACACACCACATTTTCGCAGTGAAAACGGACCCTTTTTCAACAAAGTGCCTAGCTGTAGTTTTTGAACCCTAGCTCTGCCGGCACCTAGGAAACCTTTCAAACCTATACATTTTTGAAAAGTAGACACCCAGGGGAATCCAGGATGGGGTGACTTAACTGGCTCTCACCAGGTTCTGTTACCCAGAATCCCTTGCAAACTTAAACAATTGTCCAAAAAACACATTTTCCTCACATTTCTGTGGTGGAAAGTTCTGGAATCTGCGTGGATCCACAAATTTCCACCCACCCCGCGTTCCCAAAGTCTTCCGATAAAAATGGTACCTCACTTGTGTGGGAGGCCCAAGTACCCGCGACAGGAAATGGCCCAAAACACAACGTGGACACACCACATTTTCACAGTGAAAACGGACCCTTTTTCAACAAAGTGCCTAGCTGTAGATTTTGAACCATAGCTCTGCCGGCACCTAGGAAAACCTAGGAAACCTATACATTTTTGAAAACTAGACACCCAGGGGACTCCAGGATGGGGTGACTTGGCTTGCTCTCACCAGGTTATGCTACCCAGAATCCCTTGTAAACCTAAAATATTGTAAAAACCCACATTTTCCTCACATTTCTGTGGTGGAAAGTTCTGGAATCTGCGTGGATCCACAAAATTCCACCCACCCCGCGTTCCCCAAAGTCTTCAGAGAAAAATGGTACCTCACTTGTGTGGGAGGCCTAAGTACCCGCGACAGGAAACGGCCCAAAACGCAACGTGGACACACCACATTTTCGCACTGAAAACGGAACCTTTTTCAACAAAGTGCCTAGCTGTAGATTTTGAACCCTAGCTCTGCCGGCACCTAGGGAAACCTAGGAAACCTATACATTTTTGAAAACTAGACACCCAGGGGACTCCAGGATGGGGTGACTTGGCTGGCTCTCACCAGGTTATGCTACCCAGAATCCCTTGCAAACCTAAAATATTGTAAAACAAAACACATTTTCCTCACATTTCTGTGGTGGAAAGTTCTGGAATCTGCGTGGATCCACAAAATTCCACCCACCCCGCGTTCCCCAAAGTCTTCCAAGAAAAATGGTACCTCACTTGTGTGGGAGGCCTAAGTACCCACGACAGGAAACGGCCCAAAACGCAATGTGGACACACCACATTTTTGCACTGAAAACGGACCCTTTTTCAACAAAGTGCCTAGCTGTAGATTTTGAACCCTAGCTCTGCCGGCACCTAGGGAAACCTAGGAAACCTATACATTTTTGAAAACTAGACACCAAGGGGACTCCAGGATGGGGTGACTTGGCTGGCTCTCACCAGGTTATGCTACCCAGAATCCCTTGCAAACCTAAAATATTGTAAAAAAAAAACACATTTTCCTCACATTTCTGTGGTGGAAAGTTCTGGAATCTGCGTGGATCCACAAAATTCCACCCACCCTCGTTTCCCAAAGTCTTCCGAGAAAAATGATACCTCACTGGTGTGGGAGGCCTAAGTACCCGCGACAGGCTAGGGCCCAAAACATATTGAGGTGACATTAAAATTGCCTATCACAAAACAACCTGGTTTTGCAAGGGGGGTCACCTCGGTTTTTGGCCCCGTGCTCGGCGGCCAGCTTGGGAAACCTATCAAACCCACACATTTCTGAAAACTAGACACCCAGGTGGTACCAGGGAGGTATGGCTTGCGTGGATCCCCCAACGTTTTCTTACCCAGAATCCCCTGCAAACCTAAAATTTAGCTGAAAAAATCACTTTTTCCACACATTTCTGTGTGGGAAAGTTGTGGCATCGCTGGGCAGACACGCATTTCCTACCACCCAGTGTTCCCCAAGGTCTCCCGATAAAAATGGTGCCTCACTCGTGTGGGAGGCCCAAGTACCCGCGACAGGCTAGGGCCCAAAACGTATTGAGGTGACATTAAAATTGCCTATCACAAAACAACCTGGTTTTGCAAGGGGGGTCACCTCGGTTTTTGGCCCTGTGCTCGGCGGCCAGCTAGGGAAACCTATCAAACCCACACATTTCTGAAAACTAGACACCCGGGTGGTTCCAGGGAGGTATGGCTTGTGTGGATCCCCCAACGTTTTCTTACCCAGAATCCCCTGCAAACCTCAAATTTAGCTGAAAAAATCACTTTTTCCACACATTTTTGTGTGGGAAAGTTGTGGCAACGCCGGGCAGACATGCATTTCCTACCACCCAGTGTTCCCCAAGGTCTTCCGATAAAAATGGTGCCTCACTCGTGTGGGAGGCCCAAGTACCCGCGACAGGCTAGGGCCCAAAACTTATTGAGGTGACATTAAAATTGCCTATCACAAAACAACCTGGTTTTGCAAGGGGGTCACCTCCGGTTTTTGGCCCCGTGCTCGGCGGCCAGCTAGGGAAACCTATCAACCCACACATTTCTGAAAACTAGACACCCGGGTGGTTCCAGGGAGGTATGGCTTGCGTGGATCCCCCAACGTTTTCTTACCCAGAATCCCCTGCAAACCTCAAATTTAGCTGAAAAAAATCACTTTTTCCACACATTTTTGTGTGGGAAGGTTGTGGCATCGCCGGGCAGACACGCATTTCCTACCACCCAGTGTTCCCCAAGGTCTCCCGATAAAAATGGTGCCTCACTCGTGTGGGAGGCCCAAGTACCCGCGACAGGCTAGGGCCCAAAACGTATTGAGGTGACATTAAAATTGCCTAACACAAAACAACCTGGTTTTGCAAGGGGGTCACCTCCGGTTTTTGGCCCCGTGCTCGGCGGCCAGCTAGGGAAACCTATCAAACCCACACATTTCTGAAAACTAGACACCTGGGTGGTTCCAGGGAGGTATGGCTTGCGTGGATCCCCCAACGTTTTCTTACCCAGAATCCCCTGCAAACCTCAAATTTAGCTGAAAAAATCACTTTTTCCACACATTTTTGTGTGGGAAAGTTGTGGCATCGCCGGGCAGACACGCATTTCCTACCACCCAGTGTTCCCTAAGGTCTCCCGATAAAAATGGTGCCTCACTCGTGTGGGAGGCCCAAGTACTCGCGACAGGCTAGGGCCCAAAACGTATTGAGGTGACATTAAAATTGCCTATCACAAAACAACCTGGTTTTGCAAGGGGGTCACCTCCGGTTTTTGGCCCTTTGCTCGGCGGCCAGCTAGGGAAACCTATCAAACCCACACATTTCTGAAAACTAGACACCCGGGTGGTTCCAGGGAGGTATGGCTTGCGTGGATCCCCCAACGTTTTCTTACCCAGAATCCCCTGCAAACCTCAAATTTAGCTGAAAGAATCACTTTTTCCACACATTTTTGTGTGGGAAAGTTGTGGCATCGCCGGGCAGACACGCATTTCCTACCACCCAGTGTTCCCCAAGGTCTCCCGATAAAAATGGTGCCACACTCGTGTGGGAGGCCCAAGTACCCGCGACAGGCTAGGGCCCAAAACGTATTGAGGTGACATTAAAATTGCCTATCACAAAACAACCTGGTTTTGCAAGGGGGTCACCTCGGTTTTGGCCCCGTGCTCGGCGGCCAGCTTGGGAAACCTATCAAACCCACACATTTCTGAAAACTAGACACCCGGGTGGTACCATGGAGGTATGGCTTGCGTGGATCCCCCAACGTTTTCTTACCCAGAATCCCCTGCAAACCTCAAATTTAGCTGAAAAAATCACTTTTTCCACACATTTCTGTGTGGGAAAGTTGTGGCATCGCCGGGCAGACACGCATTTCCTACCACCCAGTGTTCCCCAAGGTCTCCCGATAAAAATGGTGCCTCACTCGTGTGGGAGGCCCAAGTACCCGCGACAGGCTAGGGCCCAAAACGTATTGAGGTGACATTAAAATTGCCTATCACAAAACAACCTGGTTTTGCAAGGGGGGTCACCTTGGTTTTTGGCCCCGTGCTCGGCGGCCAGCTAGGGAAACCTATCAAACCCACACATTTCTGAAAACTAGACACCCGGGTGGTTCCAGGGAGGTATGGCTTGCGTGGCTCCCCCAACGTTTTCTTACCCAGAATCTCCTGCAAACCTCAAATTTAGATGAAAAAATCACTTTTTCCACACATTTTTGTGTGGGAAAGTTGTGGCATCGCCGGGCAGACACGCATTTCCTACCACCCAGTGTTCCCCAAGGTCTTCCGATAAAAATGGTGCCTCACTCGTGTGGGAGGCCCAAGTACCCGCGACAGGCTAGGGCCCAAAACGTATTGAGGTGACATTAAAATTGCCTATCACAAAACAACCTGGTTTTGCAAGGAGGTCACCTCCGGTTTTTGGCCCCGTGCTCGGCGGCCAGCTAGGGAAACCTATCAAACCCACACATTTCTGAAAACTGGACACCCGGGTGGTTCCAGGGAGGTATGGCTTGCGTGGATCCCCCAAGGTTTTCTTACCCAGAATCCCCTGCAAACCTCAAATTTAGCTGAAAAAATCACTTTTTCCACACATTTTTGTGTGGGAAAGTTGTGGCATCGCCGGGCAGACACGCATTTCCTACCACCCAGTGTTCCCCAAGGTCTCCCGATAAAAATGGTGCCTCACTCGTGTGGGAGGCCCAAGTACCCGCGACAGGCTAGGGCCCAAAACGTATTGAGGTGACATTAAAATTGCCTATCACAAAACAACCTGGTTTTGCGAGGGGGTCACCTCCGGTTTTTGGCCCCGTGCTCGGCGGCCAGCTAGGGAAACCTATCAAACCGTCTGTGCTTGCGGCCGCACGTGCCTGCACTCTGGGTTGCTCTAACCTGTTACGGGTGTCCTGCTGCACAGACTGTGCTGGCAAAGGGACAGCACGACTGACATCGTCTCCTTCAGAATCGCTGGACGATGAGTCATCGGATGGAACTGCGCCGACTGAAAAGTCACTCCCAGATTCGGCTCCATTGTCCTCTCCCTCAGATGCTGTCTCAGTATCTGCTGTCTCAGTCTCTGATCCTGCCTCAGAGCTGGACTCCAGAACCAGATTTAGGGCCTGGGCAGCATTAATCCAACGATATGCCATCTCTGCTAGTGCCTAAACTATCCTTTTAAAACACTATCCTACGTAGAAGGCAGATAGGTTGTTGGTTTTAAAGTGTAGGTGGGTGTGTGCGTAAGTGAAGTGTTTAAGTCAATAATGACGAAGTCACCTTACCTTTGCGAAATCCGTACGCTCTCCAAAAAGACTAAGAAAGAGAGAAAAAGACACAGTATTACTTTACCTTGCCACATACCCATAATCGCAGCCTTTTAGCGCTGGTGGGAGCCAGTGCTACCATCATTTTAGCGCCAAGATACCTACGGGTGAACATGTGCTTTACAATTGCACACTATGACCTCCTTTGATGCGCCCACTACCATCCTTGCAAACGTGCCCTCATCTCTCCATAGCCCCTCTCTCACATACATTTAGTCTGTTACAAAGTGTTTCTACTGCGTGGCTTTACTAATCCACTTAGCTGTCTACATAATACCGATCTGTTCGTTTCAGCATACCCTTTATGGCGTCAAAACTGCCACTACACAAAAGTCAGATATCTCTATCTAGCAGAAATGTTGTACTCTGCAGCAGTACCACACTTTACTGCCTTTCAGGTAACTTCAAAGAGACTCATTATAGTTCTTTCACAGTCTCATAATTTCAGCACTGAGAAATATCTCTGTAAATAAATATTTATATATATATATAACAATTAATTCCCAATGTCAGCGCGCTCAATACCTGGTGCAGGCAGCAACGGGTAGAATCCTTACACGATATTTAAATTCAGAAACACAAAGGATGCTGCACTCCAGAGACATGTTTCAGAGTTGCTTTATTTTCACCACCACTACCACCAGTCGTGGTGAAAATAAAGCAACTCTGAAACCAATCTCTGGAGTGCGGCATCCTTTGTGTTTCTGAATATATATATATATATATATATATATATATATCCATATGAATCATGACGAGAAAAGGCGCCCTTCCAGGTGGGCCAGGGCTTCGTAGCGACATTGCCGCTTTACTATTCCAAATGAAAATCATGCCGTATTATAGCACAAAGGAAGCCCTCCAGTCGAGAAAGGAGGTAACAGCAGTCAAAGAGTACATGTATCATATAGATACATATATATCATTCACTCCAGGGCCGGCATTAGCGCTGGTGGCGCCCTGTGCGACAATGTCTGCTGGTGCCCCACCAATGACCACCTCTGCCATGGATTCCCTCACTAGCACCATTTAACAGTGCCCCTCAAGTCTCAAAACCACTGTCTCTCAGATTCATTTAGTTTTATAGCAACACTCACACCAGTGTACGGTGTCAGAGCACTTTACACCACACACACACACATTGCACAGAGACAACAGTACATAGGATATGCTACATCAGACAGGACAAGGTGTAGTGTAGCAGTAACATGCCATCTATACTGGCAGGCAATATAGTTTGAGCCCTTATTCTGGGAAAGCACAAATCCAGAATTTAAAACGTACCATCGTTGGGGGTTCTCTTTCATAATAAGAATTATTTTCTACCCAAATGAACCCTTTTCACAAGATTAGATGATGAAAGACTGGGCAAAAAAACCATAAAGCTGGCACAGAAGCAGTAACCCACTAACCTCTTTACATTATATGCACTTTGTTACGTGCATGCCTATGGCTCCCCTGGGAGCAGATTGTGGCCCCCATAATTATGTACATAATTGCCCCCACAGGCAGACATGCCAACCCTCCCGATTCAGGCGGGAGACTTCCGATTTCAAGGCTAGTCTCCCGCCTCCCGATTCCTTCAAGCAAAACCCGATTACTCGGGGGTTTCAGCTGACAGGGCTTGGTATTGTGTAACGTGGTGTATGCACTGCCAGCAACCTGCTCCTGCAGGCCAGTGCACAACACTTGCATCACCCTCTTTCTGCCTGCCATTGCACTCCATTTATTCATTTATTTATGCGTTTTTATATAGCGCGGACTTTACCCGAAGGTGTCAGAGCGCTTCACAATAGGAACAGTAACATTACATGAGGAGTCGGTTACACGTGAGCATAATACAAAAGCAAGCGTTACATTACATGAGGAAAGGTGACAATTGTGCAACTAACAAAAACAAACCAGATACAAAGAGGCATACGTTCCAAGAGGAAAAAGTGACAGGTGTGCATGATACATGAGATACAAATAGAGGTATAATACTGCAAAACGTGTATTTGAGTTTCAAATGTCCGATCCTGCAGCAGCACACTTGCTAAGCCCATACATGACAGTAACCCGATTCAAGGCCCCATTCTCCCTATTTTTTTCCCAATCTCCCACTTTGCTCTTCTAAAATGTTGGCATTTATGCCCACAGGGGGTCGGCCACTGAGCAGAAGGACCGACCCCTGCCAATATCGCCGCCATTTAAAAAAAAAAAAAATTCCTTTTTTTTTTATTTTTAGAGGGCGATCGCGCCCCCAGGGAAAAACCAGGTAAATAAATTTTAAAATGTGCCTCGGGGGGCGACCCATCACCACGAGGGCCGACCCCCAAAGACATCCCTGGTGTCTAGTGGGTTTCTGGCCGTGATCGCAGCAGCGCTGCGATCCACGGCCAGGAAACCCTTTCAGGAAGGCCTCGCTTGAAAGGGGAGACTCTCCCCTTTCAAACGAGGCCTCCCTGAAAGCTGGGGAGGCTGTTTCAGCCAGATTTCCCCATCGGAGCCGAGCGCGGCCTTACCTGCTGCTGTCCTCGGCTCCGGTGGGGAAATCAGTGACGTCAGAGCGCCTCATGGCGCGCTGACGTCACAGATGGGCGGGAGGGGGGGCGGGGGAAGACGCGGAAAGCCTTCCGCGTCTCCCCCAGTAAAAATTAAAAAAATAAATAAATCCGGTGCGATGCACCGGACGATTTATTATTGCCCTCCCTGGTGACGTCCAATGGACGTGCGCAGCACCAGGGAGGTAGTGCTTGCGTCGGCCATTGGCCGACGCAAGCACCAAAAGGGTTAATTATTTGTTTGTGATTCTTTTCAGGAGGAGAGTTCAAGAAGTAATTGGTAAAGATGAAATTGGACTTAATTCGTTTTTATTTGGATATTTATGGATTCCTTTATTTATCAGTTTATTTTCACGGTTCGGTGTGGTGGATTGTTCGCAGCAAAAAGAAGGAAGATGGCTGCCTCACACAGGATGAAAGAGACTTTAGAATGTTAAGTTTACTACTCTAAGTTCTTTTTAATTGTTTTGTAGTTGCTGCTGTAGCAATTAAAGAGATATGCATAATATCAGCCTCTGTGTCTATCATAAAATCATGATTTTCTACCCATCCTAGCTGTGGAAAATCTGAATTTTACCCCTGAAAGGGATTTTATACCTAAATAGCAATTGTGCACTTAAAAAAGTTTCCACGCCCCTTCCGGTGTTGGACAGAGTTGTATGTCAAAACAAAGACAACAAAAATACTGTGGTGAATAAATACTGCTGTGTAAATACTTAAAAATACAAAAATATTGACATTGCAGAGTTCTTAGTAATCTACAAGTATATTGACCTATAAAATATCATTGTAACAACATGGACTACAAAAATATACAGTATAGAAAAACAGAGGGGCATATTTACAAGGAGCATGCGGCGCCAGTGCGTCACTTTTTTTGACGCAGTGGCGGCGCACTCCTTGCTCCATATTTATAAATTGACGTATTAGGCATAATACGTCATCTTTCTCTGTCCTGTGTCATTTTCTTCTTCGATACAACCAGCTGCGTCAGGTTACATTAATTATAGGCCTTCCCCCGTAAGATCTAGCGCAGAACAGACTGTAGTAATGAAGATGTCACGTAGTCCATGTATTAAGCAGGTAGTTTTATTCAAGTAAGATGTTAACAAGTAGAGCCCCACCATGAGCAGCCTTCCTGCTGCTCAGCCCATACTCCAACTGACACTCCACATCCAGGCATCCTCACATTCCATTACATCACCATGCACACCAACATTCCACAGCACATTCACACTGGCTGAGCAGCAGGTATAACACATCTCCTTCTCTTTATACAAATGACAAAGAATCTCTAAAAAGAATAACATTAAAAATAGTGCATACAAAAGATGACAATAAAACTATTACATGCAACACAGAGACATCAGAACAAATGCAAGCAAATAATCATTGTAGCAAAGTGCTGCTGCGAAAGCATGCAGATAAAAGATGGAAACATTTAATGCATGTGTACAACAAATGATAAAATAAAGATAATAAAAGGGATATACACACATCATCTCCCTTTTTAACCAAACCAAGAAAACACACACACTACCACACCACAAAACACAAACTAACCCTGATACCAAAAAACAAGCTGGCTGGCCAGGCCAACAAGAAAGTGGTACGAAGGGTACAGACTGCGAGGCACGGTAAGGAACCATGCAAAGAAGAGCAATTAAAAAAAAATAAAACTTAGAAAATGTGGAAAATCATTCCACACAAACTAACGGCATAAACTCTGCCCTCCACCCTTACCCGTAGTTAGGGTTGTAGGTGTGGAACACGACTCCACATGAAACATAGGGCATGAAAATTTGCCCTACACCCAAACCCAAAGTTAGGGTGGTAAGTGTGGAAAGACGCTCCACGCGGAACATGTAAAAGTGCACAACTCCACACCCAATAAAGTAGTAAGGGAAAACAACAATCACTAGGAAAAACACTCACTCTTCAACAATCTGGCTTCAACTCAGCCCTTCACCCAAACCCGAAGTAAGGGCGGTAAGTGTGGGAAGACGCTGCACACGGAACATGTAAAAGTGCACAACTCTACACCCAATAAAGTAGTAAGTGAAAACAGCAATCACGAGGAAAAACACTCACTCTTCAACAATCTGCACTACGATGGGTGGTATTTCTGCACCAACCCACAACCACATGAGAGTGGGAGACACCAACACAATCACAACAGTGGGTGGTTATACTGCACCATCACACATGTCAAAAGGCATGCTCTAAACCGATCATCTCACTGCACACCATAAGAAGAAATAATGGAAGAAGTATCCATAAAACAAAACGTAAAACCCATGGCAGCATATTAACAAGCACTGAACACAATCTACGCACACAGAGCACACAGAAGACCTCTGCAAAACTGACAAGAAAACCAACAGTAAATCATTAAGAATATGAAGTAAGTAGCACACCATAGGAATCGACAAAACAGAGTGTCCAACATCTCCAAAATCTGTTGAAGAAGAAAAAAAAACATATCCCCACAGCAAAAATGTATGTTGTCCACAAACCCCAAACAAGTGAGAATTTTGCTGCACATTGGACTCAGGTTAATTTTCCATTAATTTCCCAAAAATAATACATGACCCCCAAGGGTAAAACCCTAAGATACCAGGAACATGGCAAAAATAAGTTATAGTCTGGTAAAATTGTTCAGGCAGGCAGAACATCCAGGAAAGATAATGTTGCTAACGTAGGGTAACATGCAGGTAGAAGGTTGAGTTCGTAGAGACAGCACACAAAACTATTACTGCTAATACAGAAACACCTCAGATCCTCAGAGTGATAAAGAGACGCTGTACAAAATATCACAAGTCACCAAAAGAAATTTTGAACACAGGAAACAACACTGGGAACAACGTCAGCTTTGGCTGACAGGAACCAAGATGGAGGCGCGTCAACGTCGGGAGAGCCGTGTGGCTTCCGTCACGTACTAGCTGCCCAACTTCTCCCGATGACGTGATGACATATGGCATAGCAGAAACACACCTTCTGCAGCTTTCGTGACTTGCAAGAGCTGCCCGTGAGAGACAGCAGAAGAAGAGCACGAGGGCCGTCATCGCAGCTACAGACTTGCCAACAGCGCTGCTCTGGTGTCGAATTTGAAATGCCACATGAAGCGCTGCAACAGTCACTTTACCGGTAAGCGCGCGTGCACCACGTCTATGCACGTAAAGGCTTACCAGAGAACTTTTAACGTAAAGTACTGCAATGGTCCATAAAGCATTTTTTGACAAGGAAAAGTGGTAAACACGCCCATATTTCTCACCATCAAACATGGATAGGGAGACAAAAACACAGGAGCCAGCAAACTAAATAGGTGTGTGAGCAGCAATCAGTGGTAAAGTTTGACACAGGGGCAGCGCCTGACAGCGTGTAGTAATGCCACAGGCTAGCAAGAGTCACAAAAGGGGTGCTGGGAACATTAATCAAGCGAACTGCTCACAATAGCTCACCACACGGATACATTCCTATCTGCTCCATAAGGTTCCAAAGCGAAGTGACTTCGTATAAGCTCTCCTCCACAGTGACTCGGAGGTTGAAATTGACAAAGTCCAACACTGATGGCAGAACGGCACAACCTCGTTCCTCTTGTGTGCTATTGACCTTTCCAGCACACGTAACATGACTCGACAGAGAAATTCTCAGACGGATGTAAAAGGTTTCAGTATGCCCTGGCTGTTAGGCTGTCCACAGGTCCACACCAAAAAATCCATGAAGAAACACAGCGGGATCTGGCACGCCCAGGTTGGGGTCGACTGGTCTTGAGGTCACTGGTGGGGCTCAGGGCTGCCAGATTGATGTTACACACTCCGCGCTTAGTTTCAATAGGAGGTCCTTCATCAAGAAATCTGCTTCAGGCTTAATATTTCAGTAGATTATGTTTCCACTAGTCTTAGCTTCCACCATCCAGTTCTTAGACGCAGGTTCTTTTAAAAATCATCGCCAAAATATGTAGTAATGAAGATGTCACGTAGTCCATGTATCAAGCAGGTAGTTTTATTCAAGTAAGATGTTAACAAGTAGAGCCCCACCAGGAGCAGCCTTCCTGCTACTCAGCCCATACTCCAACTGACACTCCACATCCAGGCATCCTCACATTCCATTACATCACCATGCACACCAACATTCCACAGCACATTCACACTGGCTGAGCAGCAGGTATAACACATATAGAAATACAGAGGGGCATATTTACAAGGAGCATGCAGCGCCAGTGCGTCACTTTTTTTGATGCAGTGGCGGCGCACTCCTTGCTCCATATTTATAAATTGACGTATTAGGCATAATACGTCATCTTTCTCTGTCCTGTGTCGTTTTCTTCTTTGATACAACCGGCTGCGTCAGGTTACATTAATTATAGGCCTTCCCCCGTAAGATCTAGCGCAGAACAGACGCATCCATATTTACAGGTTTTGGGGAAAGTGATGCATCGTTGGCAAATGACGCACAGACTTCAAAATGTGTCTAAATCCCTACGCATCGGCAACCCATGTGTAAAAATTGCGCATCGGCGTTCGTATATAAGCAGAACATACCCAGAGCACTTTGGCAAGCTCAACTACGCCATGGAGCTACTCATACTGCAGCTCAGATCAAGAAGAAGACGACGACGATCCCCACCACCACCTCCACCATCACCACGGAGGCAGCACAGGAGAAGGGAGCGGACATACCCATAGAGGAATACCCTCATTGACCTCATGGAGGCAGAAGTCATCACCTATTACCAGCTCATAAGGGAATCCATTGTCCAGCTCCTGCACCAGATTGCACCAAGCCTACAGACAACATCCAAGAGGTGCACCAACATCCCTCTGCTGGCCAAGCTGATGTAAATATTCAACATGCTGGTGTCTGATTCATCCCAAACTGCCACAGCAAGAGTGGCAGGAATATCTCAGCCATCCTTTTCCGCATTCCTCCCCTCTATCCTCGATGCCATCATAAGCCTCACACAACCGTACCCTATGTTCCCCAACACACAGCAGAAAAACGTGAAAACAAGCAGGACTTCTATACCACTTCCACATGTGTTGAGGGCAATGGACTGCTCTCATGTGCAACTGGTTCCTCCTGCTGCTACATCCCTCCTGTACCACAATCAGAAGCACACATATTCAATCAAAGTGAAGGGAATAATGGACCATCTGGGGATGTTCAACAATGTCCTGGCAAAGTACCATGAGAATGCCCATGATGTGTACATCTTCCGATATTCCATCATAAACAAGTGCTTCCAGAATGGGAGATATGGGAATGGCCTACTGGTTGGTAAGTACATCTGAAGCACATGACCGACCTCGTGACAGTAAAATATGTTGGATAAAATGGCCATATTTGTGTTGGGTGAATGAGACAGTGCATTTGTAGCAGGTGTGGTCCTCATACTTGCATCATACTACATGGCACATGTGCTATACAAACCTGCAAGTCACACATGTTAACCTTCCAATTCCCTAAAGCCATCAACACCCATAATGTGAGCTTTTGTCGAGTTGCAGATAGAAGAGGCCAATACTCAACTACCACTGCAGCTAGTAAAGCAGGGGGGTCACAGTCATTAGTTGATGATACCCTTGTAGCTAGTGAATATAATAGTAATTGTCAATAGGCAAGCAATTATGTGACTTACCAGTGCCCGTCCCTGCTGCCACTTCTCCCACTCCAAGTGACTCTCCTCCTGCAGCAGCACTTAAGCCGGCATCAATGGTGGTGTGTGTGGCTAGAATAAAACATTATACATATTTTAGATGCCAGATACGCCTCCCCTTTCAGAGACATACAACTGCAATACATCACTACAGTTCGGTTAGCACTGCAGTATCTTCTAACAAAAATATAACTCTGGGCATTTGGTTGGTTCACAATGCTAGACAAGCCAGGTAGTGAAGCCAATCAATGACTTTTCATGATAGAGAGGCAAGGCTATAACCTATGATGATCAAAATGAATTACTGACATAATATCGACAGACACTATCTCGACCTACCATAATATTGGGACAAAAATATTGAATACACTAATATCGACACACTATACTTATTTAAATAAATACACAAATATCGAGACCAAAATATCATCATACACTTACAAAGATATCAGTATTATCGAACACAAAAATATCGTTATAAGAAATATCGAACATGTTTAAAAAGATACAAGGCGTCAATAATATCGATAACCACAATATAGACACTAATAATATCGTTAGAAAAATTATATTGACATGTTAAAAACATTTATAAACATACAAAACTTACCCCAAATAATATATAATTATTAATAAACACACACAACATACAAAAGAAATCAATTAAAACAATGTTTTAAAGACATTTAAAAATATTACCATAAAATATATTAAATACACACAATTATTTACTATTTAAAATATTATACCTAAATAAAAAGCACATATTATTTATCATCGAAAACAATATAATTCACATATAATATAATAAACCACTTGAAAATAAAAAAATGCAATAACTAAAACTTAATTAGCGTTTTCCATATATGGAAAGCAACCACCAAATCAATTAAAACAATAAATATCTACCAATGAAGTACACACACTATTAAAATAAACCAATGAAATTAAAACAACAATTAATTAAACACTATATAAACACACAAAAATTAAGCATTATTTTACACTTCAAACAAAAAAAAAGAAAAAGGAGAAACTCTACCGGATTGCTGCCAGAACACTGGCTACATTATAGAAAACTCTGTTTCCTGCTCCACAAAGTAAGTAAAATAACATTTAGAAACTAATACTACTGCTAATCTTCTAAAAGCACTATTTTTAGATACAAAATAACTAATATATGTTTTTTTAATTTATATCTCCTCTACAGATAATTCTAAAAAGATTCAAACACCTACAGAACACTGTGAAAAATCGAGTTGCAAATAAAATATCAAACCGAATTAATTAAAACAATTTGGTAAAATACCCAACAGAAGTCCAAGTTAATCCCAAACCCCCCCCCCCCCTTAATACACAGTTAAACAAAATTATTAAAATTACTTTTTTTTACCAACAGGAATCTCAGCAAGAAAACCAAAGGCAAACAGTAAAGAAAACCCATCAGCATTGAAAACGACTTCAAATTCAACGTTGTAAGTATAAAACTGACAATGTATATATTTCAGAAAATAAAACAGTACAGGAATATTTTTAGTCATTTTTCTATACATTTTTCTTAGCATTTCAAACACCACAATGACGGAAGGCGCCCAATTCATAACTTCACAAAAAGGAAACTTTTTACTATGTTATATGGGGTATGTGTACACCCAAGAAAAGCAAACAGGAGACAAAGTCAACTGGAAATGTAGTAAATACTATTCTAACAAATGTTATGGGAGGGCTGCAACAAAGGAAACAACTGTACTATATGTTAGGGAGCATAACCACCCCCCTAACGTTGCTGAAATTGAAGTTAGAAATGCTTTAGATGAAATAAAAGAATCTAGCACTAGATCAGAAAAGTCTACAACAGAAATACTTAAAGAAATGCTCCCCAAAAATCCCACAACATGCAACTGGCCAAATGCCCTCCATCTCGTCCCTAAAAAGAACAATAGCTAGAACTAAAAAAGCTACTACCACCACCACACCTGTCCCCAAAACCTTTGCAGGAGTAGAAATTCCTCCCGAACTCACAATTACCCATAATGAAGAACAATTTCTTCTTTATGATAACAAATCAACAGACAAAAGAATACTATTATTTGGAACAGCTACTAATTTACAAAAACTCCAAACCTGTGACACTTGGATGATGAACGAGACTTTTAAAATATGTCCCAAACCATTTTATCAGTTTGGGACATATTTTAAAAGTCATCAAAACACAAACATCCCTTTTCTATATGCTTTATTACCAAATAAGCAAAACTCCACCTATATTGAACTATTAACAAAAACTAAACAAGAAACCAATGATAATTTTCCCCAAAAAGTAATCATTGACTTTGAACAGTCAATGATACAAGCAATACTAAAAACCTACCCTCACACAGCAATTCAGGGTTGCTATTATCATTTTAATCAATGTATTTGGAGACACCTCCAAAAATCCACACTAAGGGGCCGATTACGATGGTGGTGTTTGGCACATCTGCATTGCTGGCGGTGGCGGAAAACGTCCATTTCCGCACTCCAGCGGCGGTCCTCGCGTCTGCCGTATTACAATGGTCAAAGATAGCCCATTTCCCGTCCGCTGCTGAGTTTCGGGATCCGCCAGGAATTTCCTTCCGCAATGGTGGCGGAGGGAGCCAATAGAGAAAGACCGCCGTGCGGAATGAAGTTACGACCGCTGTACAAATAACGATGCCTCAAACAGCCAATCACAACGCAGCGGAGAAACCAGCCACTCGGAGACGGCGGCAGCACTACTGCGGAGAGCGAAACTCAAATCCCGGCCACCTCCACGCGTTCCTGACCGCTATGGATCCAGCTCTTCAAGCCCTTCCGCTGCTGTACCTGATCCACTACCAGCAGATAAGACACCGCCGCCGTCAACACCGCAGGTACGTAAATAACACATCTCCACATAGAACCACAACACACAACTCCTGTGCTGAAATACGGGTCCTGTCCACATCAGACACTCTGGTGGAGACAGGAACATATCCCCCAGTGTACTCACAAATGTCCTGCTTGCTAGAAATCCACACCTCCACATCGGGGTCACCCATCAACATCGAAATCACTGCAATGTCCCGGTCACGTCACCGCAGCGGTGAAGACGCGGGAAAACCTGCACACAATGTAGCAGGCAGGTCCGGCGCCAGGCATGGGCAGTCTGGGCAGCTTCCCAGGGCTCCACCTTCACCCTACCCACATGTTGGGATACATCAGTTGGCCACAGCCCACAGCATGCTTCCCACATCCATTACTGCACATGCTGTGTGCCCCTCTTGTGCCCCCCCCCTCAATGCACTATTTAGCAGCCAGGTGTGGCTCGACCTCGCACCTCGCACATCAATGGGCAAGGTAGATTGACTGGGAAGGTGGGGGTGAAGATGAACACCCTGCACCCTGCACAGGAGGTCTGGGGCTGGACAACCCTCCTCCTCACACCTGCCTTCCACTCATGTGAATCAAACTGAGTAAATTAAGAAATGAAGACTCACTCTGCATATTAACAACCACTGAACTGTTCACACTGCATGTCAAGTCCCTCAGACAGATCCCACACTGACACTCTGCCACACACACATACCATAGGTCAGCAGCAATGTATGAAAATAAATGGACTACCCCAAAGTGGAGTGCACAGTGATGGAAAACCGTGGAGCAAGCCACATAGCATTTGTACATGACATGCAAGAGGAGGAACATATCACACTACCCTTAGGCCATCAAATCAGACATGGGTGGCACAGTCATTGAAATCAAACCAAAATGACATCTGTGCAATATCTCTGGTATACAGCAATGCAAGCTATGCATAGGCACAGAAATGATAGGAAGTGTCAGAAGCCATACAGTGACCAGTCCCACATCTGTGTCAACTACCTTGACATGTGTATGCCACCAGCACAACACATATGGCTCATTGCCACACTCCCTGACTGTCAAAACCAAGTAGGACCTTCACACATACCCCTCATTTACTCATCTCACACATGCAATACTCAACACCTGTGAGAAACACACATAAAGGTCCAAATAAGATCCTGTGAATTTCCTGACAACCAATAACACACCCTGGTGTGTATCTACAAATGTCAGACTTCCACTCAGTGATGACTGAACCAATGCTGATCAAAAACCAATAGCCAAACACAAATCTCACAAACAACATCCAAAGAAGTCCAACAAGCTCAGCCATGTGCAGGCAAACAGTGGATAGGCAATGTGACCCTAGACAGAACACGAATACACAACATTTTCACCCTGGACATATGCACAGACACCATACACCAACCCAATCAAAAATTGCATTATCAAATGCCAATCATGAACACTAACTGTGATCAATGGGACAAATCAGCTAACACAGACACCACACCAGTTATCAAGTGAGCATGGTGTCAATGTGTACCACAAGCATGCACATGCACAATCCTGACAAGTGACAGGGCAAACATAGGAGGACATAGCACTATTGTGCACTCAAAACAAGCTCATGAACAAGACTCCACAATGCTGCATGTGACATGCACACAAGAAATGCACACTACACATTCAACACACATCTGAATATATTACAATGCACAAACTACTCTCACACAATGCCATGCAAATAGAACATCACACACACATGCACCTGTCAGTAGAAAGAGCCAACACAGGCCAAACACTGAATCCATCAACCACAAAAACACAACATATGCAAAAAACAATTCATCACATAGTCAACTCAGCTGGACATCAGGGGGATGCACACCTGGGAAGTACATACCAACATACACTGACAGCACTGCATGCACAGTAAGCAGTGTGTGACCACCAACAAAACCAGTAGCACCCATATCTGATTGCTCCACCATGAACTTCCACACCACTAATCATCACAGCACACAGATCACATCACACTCAGGAAGGGTAGCAGTACCTCAGCAAACAGGCATACAGCTTAGCCATCTCCCACAGCTGCACAACTCAGGAAGACCCAGATGCAAACAACATGACTAGAGGACTGTGCTGCTCAAACATATGCACTGCACATGAGCAACCATGACTGCAACCAAGTAGAAGAAAATAACACATAACTAATTGTGAAACTGTCCTGAGTGGCACATTGGTCCTGTACACAGATCATCCTCCCACAGTATAGTGTCACACTATGAAGTGTTGGGGAGGGTCACACACTGGCAAGGCATGGGGTGGAAGACATGACCAACCACACGGAAGAGCGCCACACCTTAGACATTAACTTAGCATTGCGCCTTTCTTCTTTATTTTAATCAGGGTAGGAGACCCCACAATTAAAGTTATTTTTGCTGGTACTCCCAACCCTGTTTTAACTCACATAAACATCACACACCACTTATTCATCTACACTCTCTAAATCTCTCACACCCACGGCACCAAACGGCTATTTGGAAAAAGATCTCCGCCAAAGTGCCCCTCATCGGGAGTCCGTCAGGCATTGCAGTGCCGGCCAGACGAGGAGCAGCCCGATGATGAAGCATGACACCCAACTGGGTGTGTGAGGGCATTACATTATAAAGAAATGGATTCCCATCTCTTTTGACACTGTAGCCTACTGTCCCTTGTATACTGCTAAATTCTAGATCATTCAGGAACAGCACAACTTTAATTTTCATATTGCATTTGGGCAACTGTGCTGGACCTTATGTATAAAAGCCCGTTGTCCCTCTATTTGTGAATATGCATGACAAACTGTACAGGAAATGGGCATCAAAAGTACAAAACAGCAAGGCCATTGGCCAGTAGAAATATCTAGTATGCACATGTGTGCATGACAAACTGCACAGGAAATGGGCATCAAAAGAACAAAACAGCAAGGCCATTGGCCAGTCCATATTTCTAGTCCGCACAAGTGTGCATGAGAACTTGCACATAAAATGGGTTACATCGTCCACTGTCATGGGAATCACCACAGTTCAGGGGCTACATATGGGCAGTCCAGGCACTGCTGTTGGAGAAATGATGTGGGGAGGAGGACTTGGCTTAAATATTTGGCTTTAAGTCTAACTAGGAGGGGGCTGATTGTCAGGGCCAGTTGGCGGACTGGACCTGGGAGAGAGAGAACCGGCTGAGGTAGAGGCATCCGTGGCTGTGGGAGCCTGAGGGCTGCTTGGACCGGGTGGAGTGGTGGCACGTGGAGGTGGAGACATGCTGCGTGGAGGCACAGTGGATGAGGGTGAATGTTGAGGGCTGGGTCTCAACTGTTTGGGGATTCGATAGCCCACAAGTGTCTTGGCCGGAGTGGGAAGTGAGGTGGGCACAACAGCCTCACTCTCCACCAAAGGTGTATCAGGTGCAGGTGGCTCTCCCCGTGGGGATTTGCTGGACCTGGTGGTACGCTTGGGGTTGCCTTGCCTCTTCCCCTGCATCCCCTGTTGTCGAGGTAAACCCCCCACTTTGCTCTCTTGTCCCTGCTTCACAGGGGTGTGGGTGGGAGTTGACGTTGTGGGTGAATCTGCCTTTGAAATGTGTTTGGGCTTAGTCGTTGCAGGCACCAGGTTCACAGCAGACAGGGCAAGTGTTTGTGGGTCTTTGGGAGCAGGTGTGGGGATGGGAGTGCCCTTGGGTAGTGGTGATTTTGATGAATGTGATGTTGATGCCTGCTTCTTGGCCTGATGCCCCTGAGTGTCACGTGATGGGCTTTTGGTTTTGCGCTCATGTGTGCCCTTTTTGTGTTGTGGTGATGGTGTCTGTGGTCTTGTATGCTTCGAGTACTGCTGTTGTGTGCTGCGTGTGGAGGACTTGGTGCCTGAGGGCTCTGGCGTGTGGGCACTCTCGTCAGGTGGTGCCACTGGCAGGGTGGTTGCTGAAGGGACAGGAGCTGGACTGGGAGCCTGTGACTGCTGAATGGCTGCCGTCACTGTGGAGGAAAAAGACTGGACAGTTCGGTGTAGGCCACCCACATCAGAATGAATGCCCTCCATGAAGGCAACTACCTGTGCCAAATTCTTGCCATGATCCTGGAAGGCATTCAGGAAAGCAGTCTGACCCACACACAGCTGGTGCAAAAGGTCTACCGCCTCCACACTGAGGGTAGCAGGGGAGACAGGGGCAGGGGCAGCAGTGCCTGGGGGAAGGAGACTCTACCCTACCCAGGGCTGCGTGCACGGACAGCACTTGTGGGAGCATCTGGGATGGTGGGCACTGGACGATGTGTGGCGGAAGATGAGGCAGATCTGGAACTTCCTGTGCCCGCCAACATTGAGGAGTCACCGCTGGAGTCTGAAGATGTGGAGGTTGGTGTTTCCGTGCGTGACTCATCCAGGGCACTCCTGTCCCCTCCGAGGCACTGGTCACATCAGTGTCAGTGAACTCATGTGTAGCAGTCATGCCAGAAGCTTCCCACTGGTGTCCATCCCCCTTCCTTCCCTGCCCTCGGTAGATGCTGCAAGAGACAGAGACATAGGTTCAGTATAGTGCCATACTCACAAACATCATATGCAAGCAAAGCACAACACTTTAAAATGATACTCCCATGTTGGACTCCTCCATGTACATTCAGCATGTGCTACATTTATGCAATCATCAGAAGATGCATGGAAACATGCATAGTTGATAGTAATGCTCCATGTGGCGTTGACACAGCCAAATCGTTGGCCCTGTGCCTCCTTGTAACCACACATACCATTCTCTGTAAGCATACCTACGTGCCTGTAGGTGAGATAGCTATATATCAAAACATGTTGTCTCTGTCACAAATGGAGTCTCCTGAAGGGAACACCACAGATACTAACATCAAAATGTCCTTTTTCAATGGCTACAAGCTCCTGATATCCACCATGTTGTGCCACGAAGCACAACTACAGTTGTACATTGGTGTCAGCTGTGTAGATGTCACAAATGATCTGTTGTGCACAGCACACATCTATGAATGCACACTAACATGATGCTCACTGCTGTTTACTGACAGGTTATGTCTATGACACTTATACTGCAGCATATGTCACAAGGCCACATCTCATCTGTCAATGGCACGGGTCATGGTCTTAAACACATGAGAAACCACATGTTGTACAAATGCAGTACAGCTGCACTCAACACTGTGGCCACTTAGAAGCCATTGCATCACACTAGAGACATCACAGAGCTTCCCACTGGCTCACAGTTAGGATTCATGCAGTCACTCACACCCAAAGTCACACTTAGCTGAATACTCACCCCCAACTTGCTGCTGATGGGCCCTCAAGCGTCCATCCAGCTCTGGCTGTGTCACTGCCAAGATGCGGGCCATTAGTGGTGTCATGCTCCTGTGGGCCAACCTGCCACTCCGAGGGAGCAGCCCCAGCGTCATCTCTGCCACGGTTTTGCTCAGCCGTCAGATGTCATCCCACCTCTTGTGACAGTGTGTGTGCCATCGGTTGGAGACACCCAGAGTCTGCACCTTGCGTGCAATGGCCCTCCATATCGCCTTACGCTGGTGAACCTTAAGCTGCAGGCATGGGAGGCAAGAAGAGGAAGTTTCAGTGACTTTATGTACCACTTCGTGTCAGTACAGGAGCATGAAAATACATAGCACACTAATACATAAATGTTGAGCAGAGGCCATACAGCATGACACGTAGTACACTTGCATCAGATAATCCCATAGAAATGTATAAATGTATGATGATGGACATAGTACATGGCCATCTCATACACATGCAGAGTTCCAGCACAGCAACCAATGTGAAAATGACCCTCATCTGTGATGCAGTATGTGAGTGAGCATGACATACAATACATTGGGAATGATGTGTCGGGGCCGACTCACTGTGTCATAACACCACACACCCCTCAATGTCTTTGATCAGTGAATGGCTACATGTGTCATGGTGGTCACATTTAGGGCCATGATCTGACATTCTCACACTCTTCTCACAAGGTGGAGGTCTGTCTTGTGCAATCCTCAGGCCTAAGATAGCTCATTGAGAAATAGGGTGGTGGACAACACATATGTTTCACTCATTCCACTTGGTGATGGGTCCTTGTAACATTGGGCAGTTTCTGTGCAGGCCAGAGGGACTCACACTGAGGTTAAACGTGGGCCATCAGAGAAATCACATGCATGTACAATATGGGAGGGTAAACAGTGCCCACACATGCGAGACTGAACACATAATGTAATCAATAGAAGGATGACATCTCCAAATTACATTTATCTGATGTGTCATAGGTGAACTATCACCAAGAGTGTTACACACAGGCATTGTACTCTTGTGCATAATGCACACATCACCATAGGGGCAATTTGAGAACTGCACACACATCATTCAGTACCCTCTGGACAAAATACATTTGTAATGTCACAAATGAGCATGTGAAGACTTAATGGACTATGACATCACATAGCACAGGCAATGTGTGTTCAGACTTCGACTGACTCAAACCAGCAGTGTAACTGTATGGCTGCAAAATACACTGCATGTCTCTCCCATCCTTCAATGCAGTCTTGGATCTGTGGAAATAGGGCTACACACCCCATTGACATGAAGTCAGCATGCTAGGCAGTGTATCACACATTTACATTAACCAGTCTCTGACCAACGTTTGTTGTTTTTTGCAGAAGAAGGGCTGTAGAAGTGTCCATGTTGCCATCCTCCCCACAAACTCAAATGCAATTCTTAATAGGCCATGTATGGAGCAGGCTATAGGAAAAATATGGATGCATGCACATTGACTTTCACTCACAGGCATATACTACTGCAGAGCAACATCATGTGAGCATTCTGAGCACTCTCAAACTTTTATTCAGTAACACTTACCAGTACATCTGGTGCACCATACAGCCTCCCATACTGTGCAAGGACCTCATCCACCAGGACCTCCAGCTCCCCTGTGGTGAAGGGACAGGCCCTGATGTTCGCAGTTCTCGCCATCACTGGGTCCAGAATACAGGAACAGCAGCAGTTGGTGGTGAAGAATGGCAGGCAGTAGTGTCTGAATGCAAGTGAAATGTGTGGCTCTCTCACAGAGATTTATAGGCCCCTGGGGTTGTTTCAGTGGTACTCAGCTGCTGCAATTGGTCTGCCTGGTTAGCATTTTTCAATTGTATCCAATAACCGGGACCGCGGAAGCGGAGCACGCCTACTGCGAGTTTCAAAATTGTCTTTCACTACTGCGATCGCGGTTCCTATTGGCTGCAATGGCATTGGCATAGGCGGTGTCACACCGCGGGGGCCAGGCGGTTGCTACCACAATCCTGCATCTTTCAATTGTGGCCAATGCCCGGGCCCGCGGTAGCGGAGCACGCCTACCGCGGATTTCAAATATGCATTGCACTACCGCGATCGCGGTTCCCATTGGCTGCAATGCCATCGGCATTGGCGGTGTCACACCGCGGGGTCCAGGCGGTCGCTACCACAATCCTGCATCTTTCAATAGTGGCCAATGCCCGGGCCCGCGGTAGCAGGGCACACCTACCGCGGGTTTCAAATATGTATTGCACTACCGTGATCGCGGTTCCCATTGGCTGCAATGCCATTGGCATTGGCGGTGTCACACAGCGGGGTCCAGGCAGTCGCTACCGCAATCCTGCATTTTCAATTGTGGTCAATGCCCAGGCACGCGGTAGCAGAGCACGCCTACCGTGGGTTTCAAATCTGTATTGCACTACCGCGATTGTGGTTCCCATTGGCTGCAATGCCATTGGCATTGGTGGTGTCACACTGTGGGGTCCAGGCGGTCGCTACCGCAATCCTGCATCTTTCAATTGTGGCCAATTCCCGGGCCTGCGGTAGCGGAGCACGCCTACCGCGGGTTTCAAATATGTATTGCACTACCGCGATCATGGTTCCCATTGGCTCCAATGCCATTGGTGGTGTCACACTGTGGGGTCCAGGTGGTCGCTACCGCAATCCTGCATCTTTCAATTGTGGCTAATGCCCAGGCCCGCGGTAGCGGAGCATGCCTACCGCGGGTTTCAAATATGTATTGCACTACCACGATCGCGGTTCCCATTGGCTGCAATGCCATTGGCATTGGCGGTGTCACACCACGGGGTCCAGGCGGTCGCTACCGCAATACTGCATCTTTCAATTGTGGCCAATGAACGTGATCGCGGTGGCGGAGCACGCATACCGCACCTCAGGACACAATATGCTCTAGCAATGGCAATAGCCAATTTTAATCATTGAACACTATACATTCACAATGTATTACAGCACCTGTTTGCAAAATTTAATGCTAGTGTGACATTCAACTCACTGATGCCCACACATGCCATGTCAGTGCACATGATTACATGCATTGGCATGTACTTCCTCACATGTCACCTATGATATTTGTGTGCATGTACACAGATTTGGTGTGTAATGGAGTCTCATATTTGTGAACATCTCAATGTGTGAGATGGCTAATCAACCCACAGTAATGATGGACTGACCACATAATGTGCCTATTTCACTGTGCACATTGCTGTATTGATTTTGGTAGTTGATCAGCTTACACACACTGTGCTCATTGTGTAGAAAAGTTGTGCTCTGTGCAACTTAAGCAAGAAGGTGTGGCAGGTACAGCAGCTACATAGAAGTCAGCAGTGTTGCTGTTTCCAACATGTGCTGTGTCAACTACTCCCAAGGCTGGGGACACAAGATGTAGGAGTGTACCATTTACCCTTCACATAGTCAGAATCTGTTTTGGAGGTAGTCAGTATGTACATACTGACCACATGTACGACTACATGAGATCAAGGTGTCTCTGCATGTGACTTGTGCATTAAGCTGTTGTTACAGTCCAGTCATTGTTGGCGCTGCGTCAGTCAAGATGTAAGATGTTTGACACATCTCATAGGGGAATTAAATTGATATGTGTCCCCTTTCATATTATGTAGGAGACGACCAAATGTGCATCATGCTTGTGGATCTCCTGTTGAACAGAGGTTAAATGGTCATTGAAGTGCACTCCACAAGCTTGGTGCTAGACTTTTGGATGTTACATTTGATACTACAAACACTTTACATAGCAATCACTTGGTATGGCAGCAAGATACTGAGCATCATGACATGATGTTGAGGTACATACATTACTTGTCCATGCTGTGACATGTAAATTGAAACCATGTGCCACGTACAGATTGTGTGATTACAAGGACATGTCATCATCTAACAACTTGCGGCACATCAATTTTATGTAATGCGTCTTTTTTGTTTGCTCTTCATGGAATAAATTTCAGCTAAGCAAGAACTAGCCATTGGAATGTTATACATACCCTTTTCATATAATGTACTTTACTGTCAGATTGACCATGCATGTTTTGTGTTCATATGGGCCTTCATGCTCTGACACCATGGCACTTACACATTGCATTCTGTGCTGTGCATGATTGTGCCATGAATTACTTTCACATGTGACTTGGTGAGTCAAAGTTTAATTTCTGTGACAGTTACGTGCGCTTAGCTGTCTGCACACTGGATGTGGCTTTTGGATCTATGCCAAGTTGGCTGACATGTGAGTGCTGGTGTGGTCATCTGGCTCCATGCTTTTTGAGAAGGATGGCAGGGTGCATGCACTGACTACCTACCTGTTTGGTGACACAGTGGAGGGAAATGGCTGCCACATGGTTCTGGGTGTGGGGAGTGCTCCATCCTGCTCAACTGTGGGACAAGGGGGTCTGGTGGGAGTTGTAGTGCTGGCTTCCCACCCACAAACACCCCTCCCTGTTAAGATGGCTACCTACCTGCAAGTTTGATGAGTGCAATGAAATGGCTGCCACATGGTTGGGGGGGAGTGTTCCATCCTGCTCAGCTGTGGGACAAGGGGGCCTGGTGGGAGTTGTAGTGCTGGCTTCCCACCCACAAACACCCCTCCCTGTTAGAATGGCTACCTACCTGTAAGTTTGATGAGTGCAATGAAATGGCTGCCACATGGTTGGGGGAGTGCTCCATCCTGCTCAGCTGTGGGACAAGGGGGCCTGTGGTGAGTTGTAGTGATGGCTTCCCACCCACAAACACCCCTCCCTGTTAAGATGGCTACCTACCTGCAAGTTTGATGAATGCAATGAAATGGCTTCCACATGGTAGGGGGGAGGGGGAGTGCTCCCTCCTGCTCAACTGAGGGACAAGGGGACCTGTGGGGAGTTGTAGTGATGGCTTCCCACCCACAAACACCCCTCCCTGTTCAGAAGGCTACCTACCTGTTAGGTGAAGGTGAGCAATGCAATGGCTGCCACATGGTTCTGGGGGGGGAGTGCTCCATCCTGCTGAGCTGTGGGACAAGGGGGCCTGTGGGAAGTTGTAGTGATGGCTTCCCACCCACAGACACCCCTCCCTGTTCAGAAGGCTACCTACCTGTTAGGTGAAGGTGAGCAATGCAATGGCTGCCACATGGTTCTGGGGGAGTGCTCCATCCTGCTGAGCTGTGGGACAAGGGGGCCTGTGGAGAGTTGTAGGGCAGGCTTCCCACCCACAAACACCCCTCCCTGTTCAGAAGGCTACCTACCTGTTAGGTGAAGGTGAGCAATGCAATGGCTGCCACATGGTTATGAGTGGGAGGAGTGTACCATCCTGCTCAGCTGTGGGACAAGGGGGCCTGTGCTGAGTTGTAGTGCTGGCTTCCTACCCACAAACACCCCTCCCTGTTAAAATGGCTACCTACTTGTAAGTTTGATGAGTGCAATGAAATGGCGGCCACATGGTTGGGGGGGAGTGCTCCATCCTGCTCGGCTGTGGGACAAGGGTGCCTGGTGGGAGTTGTAGTGATGGCTTCCCACCCACAAATACCCCTCCCTGTTAAGAGGCTACCTACCTGTTAGGTGAAGGTGAGCAATGCAATGACTGCCACATGGTTATGAGTGGGAGGAGTGTACCATCCTGCTCAGCTGTGTAACAAGGGGGCCTGGTGGGAGTTGTAGTGCTAGCTGCCTGTACACATGCCCCCATGGAAATATTGCTAGCTACCTTTGGGGTGATTCAGAGGAAGGAAATGTTAGATGTGTGAGACATGTGTTGGGAAGAGTGTGTTGTACGTAAGTGCATTTGTGTTTAGGAAGTGTAGCTTTCTAGTTGTGCAAGACAGTACATAGCAGTGTAATGGGAGACATTTGTTGGTTCTCACCACCCTCCACTCCCCCGGGTGCTCGTAATCAGAACAGGGAAGCCCTCCTGTGAGACTCTCTGGATGCAGTATGGCAAGCACCTTCTCCTCCCATTCGTTGAATGTTAGTGGTGGAATGGGAGGGCCACCGCCAGTCCTCTGAGCCAGCTTATGGTTCTTGTTGGCACGCTCTTTCACCCTGGTCTTGAGGTCATGCCACCTCCTCCTGATGTCCTTCAGGGTGCATGGGGTGGTCCCAACTGCATTGACTTTGTTGACTATCCTTTCCCACATCTGATTTTTTCTGGCTACTGGTGTCTGTTGGACCATGCTTCCAAACAAATGTGGTTCTACTCTGATTATTAAATATCAAAGGGAGAGAGAGGAATGAGATATAGACTAGTTCACTTCCCCAGGGAATTGTAATAATAATCAATAGGAGCTAACTATATGAATAAGAGAACTCTTATAATGTATGTCAGAAAAACAATTCTGTTTTATATGAAGGTTCTCACCCACCAACCTAGTTGGTGGCATGCTTCATCATCGGGCCCCACCCGATGGCACCGAATGTGCCTCGGGTGTGCTGCGACGTCTGCTTACAGCGGAGCGGATTGTGTAAAGTGAGTATGCAGTGATAGCTGTAGTGAATGTGAAAATAAAAACTGTCCAATGAGTCCCAGGGTCCACAGGGGGGTTTTATTCATGAGCTCATGGCAGTATTTAAAATCAAGGCTACGGATATTGTCTGGGGGTGATTATCGTCCCCTACATCCAGTGAGGTCAACTAGTTTCAGCCAGGCCTTATGGTAAAACTGGCTTTCATCAGGACCGGTATGTGTGTGGTGATTTAAAAGGGAGTCTATAAAGTGTACAGGCTCCTATGTGCCGCACGCGCTAAGGTGCGAGAAATGTAAGAGGATGGTTTCCTCTATAGTCGTACCTATAAAGTAAGGACGAACAAACATAAGGAAAACATAGAAAACAAACATACATCAAGAGTAAGAGGTGTGATAAGGCACTGTAATGTTCAAAGTGACTTGATATCGTCGTGCCTTAAATCGAAATAATGCGATCTGTGTCGGCATGTGAAACTCAATTGTCGTAGTTGTAATTATGCGTTACCGTGCTAGTCAATATCAATGAATAGTGACATTTGGTGCACGCGAACACGGAAAGCAGAACGGCTTACTCTTATGGTCTAAGAGGCTGACTCCATGAGTCCCCGGCGGGGTTCGACTTACAGTCACACTCTGGTCATAGTAGAGGAGAGAGATAATTAAAGAGGGGCCCCTTAGTGGTCACACGTATGTGTTTCACAGTGAAACAGCGGTTTCCCCATTACTCTACTTACTTCGTCACAGTCCAGAACCCGCAGCTCCAACTACTTGGTCATCACGGGAACTCCGTCGATGTTCGTACTAGTTTTGGCAGGATTTAAATACCTATCAGGTGCTGCAGCTGCATTCGCTTTCCTGTCCAGTGCGATTAGCGTCATTCAGATACCGCAGCTGTAGTCGGTTGCCTCTCCAGCGTGACTAGCGTCTGGGGAGAGAGTAAAGACAAACAACAGACTGCACGTGTGTGTAGTGTCATCAGAAACTACACTGTAGAGTGTAGTGATGGTTCCAATTGGCAGTGTATTGAAGGGCAGAATTTTTATGTTTAGAGCAACCGTTAAAAGTGAGATGACACGTGGCCGGTTAATCTAAATAGGCTCAGTATAGAAAGGGAGAACAGACTGATTAGGAGTAAGAGACATGGCGTGTAGTCTCACGCAGACTGGATGTAACACCTCTCAGGGTACGTGGTAATGTAGCCCACAGGTTCCTGAGACAAAATACACAAGTGGACGTTGTTTCAGGTCATATCTCTTGGTTAAGTCAAAACGTGTTATGTCCATATGAGGGGCCGTATCAATGGTCCTGAGTTCTAAATTAGAAAAAGGGCTTGTACTTGTTTTGTCTCAGTTGTTAAGACTATTCCAAGGGATATTGTCATTTAATCCTTGGGTATGGGTCAAAAGGCGATATATCCAACGCTGTTCTTTAGAGAGAATGAATTTATCGTTGTTGATGTTGTGATATGGTATATGTTCTATTATTGTCCATGATATATCATTAGGAGTGTGTCCTTTTTCCAGGTAATGATCCATCAGTTTGCTGTTTGATTTTTTGCACCGAATGGTGCTGCGGTGCTCCACAATTCTTGTCCTTATTTTCCTTGTGGTCATGCCGATATAACGGAGTTTGCATGGGCATTCAATTAAGTATATTACATTTGTAGAATTGCAATTCGTGTGTTTCAGTTGGTGCCACTTTTTACCCGGTTCCAGATCGAGTGTTTTGCTGGGTTGCGTTAGATGACATACACTACAATTACCACATGGGTAATGTCCGGTCACGTTAGGTAAACCCCATGCATTCAGAACAGTATTGTCAATAATGTTCTGTTTCTTAGGGCGGGTGGACACCAAACGGTCCTTCAGGCTACTAGCCTTCTTGTATGCAAATAGGGGTGGATCCCATTCTCTGGCTCCTGTATTGAGAATCTTCCAGTTTTTCCGTATTATCTTGGCAACCTTGTTAGATACTGCGTTGTACGTAGTGACACAAGTAAGTGGTGTAGATGTGACAGTTCGTGCTTGATCTTCAAGGAGGGCTTCCCTGTTCTGATTACGAGCACGTTTCTTTGTGGTTTCAATAATTTTGTTGGGATAGCCTCGTTCCTGTAGTTTTTGTGCGAGGTCTGTTGATTGTCTATGGAAATCTGCAGTAGAGCTGCAGTTTCGTCGTATACTCCCCTGTGGACCCTGGGACTCATTGGACAGTTTTTTATTTTCACATTCACTACAGCTATCACTGCATACTCACTTTACACAATCCGCTCCGCTGTAAGCAGACGTCGCAGCACACCCGAGGCACATTCGGTGCCATCGGGTGGGGCCCGATGATGAAGCATGCCACCAACTAGGTTGGTGGGTGAGGGCCTTCATATAAAACAGAATTGTTTTTTCTGACATACATTATAAGAGTTCTCTTATTCATATAGTTAGCTCCTATTCTACTCTGATTATCTCATCTACCATCACTGACAACTCATTGTCAGTGAATTTGGGCATCTTCCTCTGTGCCATGGTGTGTGATGTGCAAATGGGTGAGAAGTTCAGGTGTGAAGGTGGTGGTGGTGATGTGTGTGGTGTGTGTGTGGTTGTGATGGTGTGATGTTTGCTGATTTGCCTCTCCTTTGTGCTGTGGGGTTGGGCCCTTCAGTGCTGGAGTTGTGCAAAGGATTCTGGGCAGGGAAGGAGTTGGTTTTATACTCAGCTATGTGGGTGGGTCAAAATGGAGTATTCATGCCAGGTGTGTTGTGGGATTTGTATTTTTAACTTGCAATGGGGATGTGTCATTGGGGTGTGTTAGATGTTTTTTGAGGCTGAGCCAGATATACAGCCACACTTGGTAGCCTTGTTGTGTGGTTGCTTTCGACCGCCATTGCTCTTTCCGCGCGACTGCGGCAGTCAAAATGCAATATTCCTTCCGCCTGCTCTCCCATTCATCATTTGTTGCGATCGCGGCGGTCGGAAACAACTTATCATTCTGCTGGCACCGCCATCGTATCGTAATTTCACTTGCGGTCATTCCGCTGGTTGAACGGCGGTTTTTGGTCTTTCCGCGGCAAATACGGCCGCCGCGGACGGATTTTCAGCTTTTCCGGACGATCCCGGCGGAGTTTCGTGAAATCCGTCTGCCGCGGTCAGATTTTTCTGGCAGTGCATCCTAATCTGACTTCCGGTTTTGTCGCGGTACATGCGGACGGTTAATTTCCGCTGCCACGGCGGTCAGAGTGCTTTTCCGTCCGCCATCGTAATCGGCCCCTAAGTATTGAATATGCAACAAATAGCTCCTTTGCATATCAAATAAAAAAACTTATAGCACTGGCATACGTCCCAGTTACTGACGTAGCCGAACACTACAATTTACTAATTGAAAGTGCATACTACCAACAAAATGAGCAAAAACTAAGTCCCATACTTTACTATTTTGAGGATACCTGGGTGGGAAGGCTACACAGATCTGGACACAGAAGGCAACCTAAATACCACATTCCATGGTGGAATGTATATAACAGTACCCTAAACAAAGAAGCTAAAACTAAAAATGCTGTTGAAGGATGGCATAACGCCTTCCAAGCAACAACAGGCAGAACTCCATCAACTCTACATAAACTATTGCTATCTATCCAAAAAGAACAGAGCTACCAACAACTAAGAATGGAGCAGTCTGTAACACAAATAGGCCCAAAACTTACCAAACAAACTAGACAAATGTTTGAGTACTTACAATACAAAGTAAGACTATATCCAACAACTAAAGGCCTAGAATACCTAGAATTAATAGCCAAATCTCGACTTTAAATAAAAAAACATCTAAATACCCTAAAACTCATTACCAAAATCGAAACAAACAAATAAATATAATTTTTATATTTAAAAAAATATAATTATTTTGTCAAATATATTAATTAATATAAAAAAATTGACATAATTATATTTCATGAAATATAAATCACAATAACAATGTCTTTTTAAACATTTCCCTCCCACAATAAATAATTTAAAATTACTTACTGTTTCCGTAGCTGAAGAAACAAAATCACAACTGCCATAAATAAGGTTTGTCATAATCCCAATAAGCAGCAAAAATCCCCCGAAAAAATGGAAAAATCCAACTGTTTAAAAAGTAATCCACCGCAAATAACTCCACAAACGATAAACCATAAAAATCCCGAAAAACATATTTAAAAAAATAAGCGCTCCATGAAAACTCAAAAAATTAAGGAAGTGTAAAATAATTATTAGTTGTCTAAAACTAATACACACTTCCTTTACTAAAAAACCGCAATCTTCTCCCAACCGGAACTTCCAATCGACCAAAACCTGTAAAGAAACAAAACAATCCCACCCACACAAATATACACATAAATTATAACATAATACTAAGAAATATATTACTAACACGGTAGTTTAAACATATTTTCACATATCTATATAATTCTAACATCGACCGATTAAGAAACTGACGACATATCGCTAACACATAACTAAAATATACAATTCACTAAAACTTTAAAAACCTAACACTACACACACTCCCTAGTACTTAACTACCTTCAAATTAAACTTTAAATAAAGAAAATTAAACTTACCTTACACGATGCGACGCAGCTTCCAACCGTGAGCTTCTCCTCTCAGAAATGACCCACAACAAACTCGAGCGGTTACAAAATACAAGTCAGAAACAAATATGGCTGCTTTAAACATTAACGATTTATCTATTTCTTTAATAAACTGATAGAACATTATAAATACATTGCTGTAAATGTTTGTAAAAATACTACAAAATAATATTTATGTATTAAAAATTATTTCTTATTTTTTTGTAATGTGAAATTATAATAATAAATATTATTAAACATTTAATAATTATTATTATAATTCTATAAATATACATTTCATATCCAATGTATAATAAAAATCTGTACTATGTGAAATGAATGTTAAATTTTTTTATTAATGTTATAAAAAATGTTTGTATTAAAAAATAACGTAATAATTAATATTATTTATATTTCAAATATAAATATTACCTAAAATATAACAATATATTTTAAAAAATGTGAAATATTGCAAAAAGTGTTTGTAATAAAAACATGTTAAAACATATATATTAATAATAAATTACGCTTTATGTAAGAATGTAATCAATGTTTACAATACAAATTAATAATGTCTAACTTATTAAAAATTAATTTCTTTCTAAAAAATGTTTAAAAAGCAATGTTAAACTGCATCATTTTATGTTTAAAAATGTACATAACTGTAATAAAATGTTTAATAATGTTTAAAACTAAGGGGCTCATTACGATGGCGGGTGGACATCAGTCCGCCCGCTGAGTGAATTAGGATGTGCCCGCCACTATGGCGGGCACATCCAGGGCCCTGATCATTGCGGACGGTGCTGCTGGCTGCAGCACTGTTCGCAATGCCAATATACCATGTAGTGCATTTCCATACACAACGTGGCAGGCACCACGCGGTGCCTGCCACCTTGTGCATGGAAATGTAGGGGGTACCATGGGCACCCTCCCCCACGCAGAGGGGGCCCACAACGTGCCCCCAAACCCAGCCTCCGCCAGCCGTTCCATGGCGGTTCCACCGCCATGGAAAGGCTGGCTGACGCCAGCATTGTAATCTGGCGGGCGTTGCCTGCTAGGCACCGCCACCATTTGACCCATGCTGACCGCTCCGCCAAGCAATCATAACGATTGCCTGTGGCAGAAGCGTGGAGGGCGGTCTTTGCGACCGCCACAGTCGCAAAGCGATTCCCCCCGCCATCCTAATGTGGCAGGGGGAAATGAGGGTCAGATGGCGGAGGGACCGCCACTGCCGGCCCAGCGGTGGCGGTCTCTCTGCCATCATAATGAGCCCCTAAGTTTGCAAAAATATTATATATGAAGGTATACATATGTACAAAATATATAAAATCTGAAAAATAAACATTGTATTTTTTAATCTTTATCTAACAATATATATTAAATATACTTTTAATAAAATAAAATTTTATTTCTTTTCATTAATAAATGTTTGAAAATGGGGGCAAGATGGCATCCGATGGTTTGGACGTGTGAGCAGCGAGCTCCCGGTCCTCCCCCCCTTTTGCATGTACTAGAGAGGATAATGGAGTGAAACGGCAAGGCTAAACCACGGCGTTATGAGCGTACAGGAGTGGGAGATCTAAAGACTTATCGGTGAAATCCTGAAAGGTGTTGCAGGCGCTTTTCTTTACAAAAAGGATTTCTGGACGTAGAACTGTTTCTAACAGCGGAGGCGGTGGCTTTCCTGAAGGGCGGGACAGTGCTGCAGTTCTCGGACTGTCTAGAGGCGAAAAGTTTGGCGTGGTGAAAGGCGGGATCTTCGAAGTGTTTGTGCAGCAATATGCCTCCAAAAACGGCAAGAGGAGAGAAGACCCGCGCAATGGTAGACGCGGCGTCCGTGACCAGAGGTGCTGCTACCGGGCGCGGTATGCAGCGGGCGACTGCAGAAGGAGAACAGTGCAGCGCGGATACTTTGTTTCAAGGTGAGCAGGCAATGGACAATAAAAGGGTCCCGCAGATATTCCTCAGTAAAAAGAAAAGTTTTGTCCTGCATGGTCCCATTTTGAAAGTGGGGGCCGGGAAGATGATAGAGGGAGTATCTGCAAATGTAGGCAATGCCCCTGTTGACAGCATACTTCAGGAACAGGAACAGACTATATCGGAAGCCCCTCTTAAAAATAAACTAGAAACTGCACAGGGAAGCGGAGTAGAGGCTTGGGAAAGAGGGGGTGCAGTGAAAGAGAATACGATTCTGGCTGATGTAAATGAAAAGGTGGAGGTAGAGCATGATGTAGAAAATGCTGCTGTCTCGCTATATAATTTAGGTGGCAATGGAGTGATTGACACAGCTGTGCATGGAGGAGCGCCAGGGGGACTGGTTAAAGAGACCGATTCTGGAGAGAAATTTTATTCAATGTCGGATCCTTCTGACACTTCTGAAGAAGAAGATACGTTGGACATTAAATCAAGATCTTATGAAGGTCCTATACTGAGTACTGGTAGCGACCATAATAGCGTCAATATGGACTTCGAAAAAACCGACGTATCGACAGTATACAAAAAAAAGAGGGCAATTGAGGCACAAGGACTGAAAATGGTTGAAAGAGATAGTGCCCTGTGGGACTTTTCCACCTCACCAGAACTATCGTTGGAAGGAGTAAACGCGGTAGGTCAGAGTATGAAAATGACCTTGGGGAAACATGATGAAGCAATATCATTGGGGTCAATATATCAGAGCATCTTAGATCACAGGATCGAGACTCATGCAGAAAATCTGAAAACCCATACCGCCTGTCGGAAGCTGCAGAATACCGTGAGGAGGATTGCTAAAACTTGTAACGAGTTCACGGAGAGAATGACTGAGGCAGAGGCGCGGATCTCGACGCTTGAAGATGAAATGGTGGCCCAAAAAGCGACGACGGAAGCCATGAACTCTCAGAAGGAGGACATGCATCTAAAACTGGTAGATTTGGAGAATCGGCTACGTCGAAATAATCTGAGAATACTTGGGATTTTGGAAGGAATAGAGGGCCAGGGCATGCGAAAATTCGTGGTGGAATTGTTTGCTGAGGCCTTCCCTGAACTTTCAATGTGGAACTGGGCTACTGAAGTACAAAGGGCACACAGGTTCCCTTTTAAACAACAAACAGCCAAAGGTGGGCAGCCTGCCCATAGGCCGCGGGCGATTCTGATCTGTTTGAACAACTTCATAGCTCGTCAAGCTGTATATGATCTGGCTAGCCCAGATCGGAAGAGGGAAGGGAAGGGTGCACAATTTTTTGTTAGACCTGACTTCTGCCATCACACTGTGGAAAGTAGGTGGCAGCTACGTCAATTAATCACTCCATTTCAAGGGGGCGCAAGCCTTTTTGTTGAATCCGGCTATGCTGAAAATAATAAGCAAAGGTCAAACGCGCTTTTTTACAACTGAGCACCAGGCTAATGAATACCTTTTATCCATTTAAATTTATTTAAGTTTGGATGTTAGTAGCGCACTCATATGTGGGAACAGGGTTTTGTAATAATTTTCTTTTCTATTGTAGGGAATTACGATCAATGGGTTATTTGACCGTGGGCTACTTAGAGTATTAGTATGACTATCTTTACTTATTTACTCTCTACTTATTTATCAAGGGTGATAAGATTAATTGGCATATATAGACGAAGGATCTGTTAGAGATTTTAGTATTGCATGTAAGTCCTAGCTTCTTTAGTGGGTGCTCCTCTGCATGAAGAAGGCAAATAATTTTGGTGAAGAGAGGGGGGGACATACCGGGGTGAACGCCAGCTCCCCATCGCAAGGGTCATGAGCCCTAATGCCCGTTGTGTTGGGGGAGCGGTTAGGTGGGGTGGGGGGAGGGTGGGGTTTTTCTGGTGGCGGTGGGGTTAGTGTGGGGGTTGTTTGGGGTGGCTTTTTCGGTAGGGGTGGGGCTGGGGAATGAAGGGAGGGGGCATTAAAAAAATCAATCCATAGCAAAGGCAACTTGGCAAACATGAGCATCATAGAGTTCTGTGAAGTACAGACATGCATGGGGTCTCTCAGATTGGTAAAACATGCTGGGCAAAATGATAACTAGTGGGATACGCATTTGTTCATTTAATGTCTGTGGCTTGAATAATAGTAACAAGAGGCAATAGGTAGCAGCTGATTTACGTTGAATGAAACCTGATATCCTGTGTATTCAGGAGACACATATACCCTGGAGCAAGCGTATGTTCTTAAAAGAGTTAGGATTTACACCGCTGGCAGCAACCCAACAGTCTACCACTAGCAGGGGTGTGGCTATTTTGGTACGTCAAGGAATTTGTGGGACTGGAAGGAAAATGGTAGATAATTTTGGAAGATGGGCTATTGCTGAGTGTATACTAGGGGGCATTAAGGTGGTAATCTGCACGGTATATGGATCAAATTTCGATGAAGCAGCAATCTTAGAGGCTTTAAATATAGAGTTGGCCTTGTGGGATACCCCTCTGATACTGTGTGGAGATTTTAACATCCATTTAGAAGGGCAAATGCTGGATGATAATATGGATAAATACATGGGTCAGAAACCCAAGGTTTTTAGAGCACAACGGCAGCTCTTAAGGGATCATGGATTGGTAGATGTGTGGACAACCCTAAATCATACAGACCCAGGGTTTACCTTCTATTCATATCCCCATCATAAACTAGTGAGGCTGGATTATGTTTTTATGTCTAGGCTACTCATTGTGGGGGCAAAAATGCAGGTTTGGCCCAGGATAACAGCAGATCATGGCCCAGTATTACAGGATGTCTATAGTCTTAGCCAAATGAAGGTGGGTAGGGCATTTACTTTTAATAGGAAGCTTTTACTGCACAGTTTATTCATTGATCATATGCAAATCTGGGTCTCACAATTTCTTGAGGTTAATAGGGGATCCACCTCTAGTGCCATCGTATGGGACGCTCTCAAGGCGGGAGTGCGTAGAGAAACGCTCAGTTATGGTTTGGCTAAGCAGAAGCAACAACAGATCTTGATACAGGGGCTCCTGGTGGATCTAAGGAATGCGGAGCAGGAACTTACACAGGTGATAAGGCTGGGACAAGAAGTCAAAGAAATTCAAACTAAGATTGCGTGTTGTAAAGCTAAAATCAATGGGATATGGTGTAAGGAAATTGCTCGTCAGTATAAGTTGTACAAACAGGATAGGTATGAATATGGTGACGCTACAGGGTGATGCTTGGCACAGAGGTTAAGAGTAAAACAGTCTTCACAGAAAATAACGGCACTGTTGGATTCAGCTGGTAATAAGGCTGAAACTATGGACGGTATCTTGGGGGTATTTTATGATTTCTATAAAAAATTGTATACACAGAGTGATTGCAATGAGCAAGACATAGAGAGATTTTGTCAACAATTGGATTTAGTTGGGTTAAGACAAGAAGAGCAGCTGCTATTGGATGCCCCGATAACTATGGAGGAGCTCGATGAGGCAATAGGGTCATTGGCTAGTGGTAAAGCGGCAGGACCTGATAAGTTGCCACTTGAGTCTTATCGAATGTTCTTTCAAGTACTCAAGACAGATATGGTGGCCACATTTCAAGAGGCACAATCTGGGAATCCGCCACCCTCATGGGATGAGGCCAATATAGTGGTCTTTAAAAAGAAAGATAAGCCCCCAAATCTGCCAGGGTCATATAGACCAATTTCTTTGTTAAACATGGATGGCAAAGTATATGCGAAAATACTTGCAACAAGGCTGGCGCGAGTGATCACACCCTTGGTATCGATTTATCAGTATGGATTTATACCTGGCAGGAGCACGGTCAATCATATAAATAGACTGGTTACCTTGACAGATTATGCTAATAAACATCATAGCAGGTTAGGTTTGATTTTTCTTGACGTGGAAAAAGCGTTTGACCGTGTCTCCTGGCCTTTTTATGGGCTATTATGCAGAGGATAGGGTTTGGGCAGCGCTATATTAGAGCTATACAAATTATGTATAAATCACCGTGAGCTAGGGTTTGTGTAATGGGTAGAGAATCAGAGCCGGTGTATATCATTAGGGGGACAAGACAGGGTTGTCCGTGCTCCCTGCTGTTATTTGCTATATACATCAACCCGTTCCTGGTAATGTTGGAACAGAGCGATCGGATCACCTCTATGGTATGCGGGCATTATCAGGTGCGGGTTTTAGCCTATGCAGACGACATCGCGGTGGCAACGTCAGACCCAGAGCAAGCAGTTTTAGAGATAGAAAGTCTGGCCTACGCATTTGGGGAGGTTTCAGGTTATAAACTGAATCCCACAAAAACACAGATTGTATGTACTAAAATGGCATGCCCGGGAGATGCTCGGGTAACTGACGAAGCCAGGTACTTGGGTATTAAAATCAGGATGTCTTTGCAAGATTTAATTGAGGTTAATTGGGGCGGTATAGTTTCTGGGATTCAACAGCAACTTGATCGGTTGGAGTGCTTGCATCTCTCGCTGGTGGGGAGGTGCAATGTGCTCAAGATGAATATCCTTCCCAAAATGATGTATTACTTTAGGGCGGTACCCCTAGAGTTAACTAGAATACAACTGCAGAAAGTCCAATCTATAAGCAATAGGTTTTTATGGGGACAAAGGAAAGCTCGTCAGGCGTTCAAGTTTATGATGCTACCACGTGACCGAGGGGGATGGGCCGTGCCTAATTTTATATTTTATTATTATGCATGTTTGCTCCAAAATATGCGGATATTGTTAACGGGGGAAGATGTGGTATTGGCGGAAACACCATCAATATATCAGATGCTGCTGGGGGCAGAGACCAGAAATTCTTTATTTAAGTTTTCTGAGCCAAGCTATTTTAAGAAAACACGATTCAAGGTAGTGTTGGCGGCATATAAGGCTTGGAAATTTGTCTGAAAGATTTGAGCTATTCCATGGATTTGTTATTACACTCCGATAAATTCAACACTTATACTCCCCGCTATATTTTGGGACTTAAGGATGGAGAGATGGAGGGCCAAGGGGATTAGGCAATTAGGAGACTTATTTGAGGGTGGTGTATTAGCTTCATTTTCAGGTTTAGTTGACAGATACAGATTGCAACAAAATGAATTCTTTAAGTATTTGCAAATTCTGGACTTTTTATTTAAACATCACAAGCAGGAGGGAATGATTACTAATTTGTTAGTTGAGGCAATTAAACAAAGGGGAAGGATAGGGGTACTGTATGATATACTAATTGATGTACAACAGGATGATTTGGCTATGCAAGACAGTAAATGGTGTGATCGACTAGGACAGGAAGGTGTGTATATGCAGCAATCAATTGATATTGCAGGGAGAATTTTGATGTCAGCTAATTTGAAAGCCCAGCACTTCAAGACGTTATTTAACTTGTATCATACACCAGAGAGGATGATGAAGTGGGGGGGGTCAAACGATGGGAAGTGTTTTAGATGTAGTGCAGAGAGGGCTGACATCGTGCATGTGTTTTATGATTGTATCGTTCTTATGCAACTAAGGCGACACATAGACACGTTTCTGTCTGGAATTACAGGGGTGAAAATCCCTATAACAAAGGAGGTAATGTTAACAGGGGTTGGCGATACCCTTAAGCCCGGCCAGCCGGCTCATCCGTTTAGATATATTATATTTATAGCAGCAACGGTGGCACGGCTATGTGTCGCGTCAGCCTGGCTACAGCAGTATGCCCCTTGTTTGAGATGTGGAGGGCCAAATTTGATAATATTTTTAATTTGGAATATAGTCTCTATTGCCTTAAATCAATGAGAAGGAAAAAACTGGGCATTCAGATATGGGGCCCAATGATTGAACATATGAATTAACTGTATCATTTTTTTTAATTTTCTTTGCTTATCTTCTTTATTGTCATGTTCATGTTCCATGTTGTCTTTTTCGATTGATGTTAGACATAATTTATTTTTGCTACTTTCTCTGCTGCCCTGTTTTTTAAGACTTGTGTTATTGTTGCTCAAATACTTATGTAACCAATTATGTGTCTCATATGCTATGGATTGAATAAAAAAAAAAATGTTTGAAAATAAAGAAACATATCAATAAAAAAATAACATGTTTCATCATGTATTTGTTATTTATTTAAACTTTGTATATGCAATAAAATATGTATGTTACATCAATGTACTTTATAAAATAATTTATTTTCTAATTATTTATAATGATATATTTTTTATTAATACAAACTATGGGGTCTATTACGATGGCGGTCGGATGTCCACCGCCGGGTCGGCGGTGGTGCCCGCCAGACCGGCGGTGGACATCCGCCCGCAATCGCAAGCAAGAAAACCGCTGGTCAAATTAGGATGGCGGTGGTGACCGCGGCGGTGGGAAATTCCGACTGCCGCTTTTCCGCCAGTTGCCATCCGCACTCCTGCCTGGCGGATGGAGCAGGACCGGGATAATGGTGGCGGTGCAGAGCAGGCTCCGCTGGCAGAATTATGATGCCGGCGGTAGCCAGCCTTTCCTCAGCGGTCAGACCGCCATGGAAAGGCATGCAGAGATTGTCTTCTGGGGGCCCATTGCGGGCCCCCAATGTGTTGGGGGGGTGCACTGGGGGGTACCCATGGTCCCCCCTACATTTCCCTGTACCAGGTGGCAGGCACTGTGCAGTGCCTGCCACGCAGTACAGGGAAATGCGGGACATGCTCCTTTCGGCATCACGGCGGTGCTGCCGGCTGCAGCAACCGCCGCAATGTTAAGGCCCACGATCAGACCGCCGCAGTCGGATTTTGACCGTGGGTCATCGTAATTCGACCGGCGGTGATGTCGCGGTCCATGCGGGTGGTCTTTTCCCGCTACCATGGCGGTCCTATTTCTTGCCACTGCCGGGCCTGCCGCCTGCTGACAGCATGGAGGAGAGGTGGTGCTGCACAAAAAAAACTAGTGCTGCCACCTAGTCGTCGCTGAAGATCACCCAGGGATGCACACCTGAGCGGCGGCAACACCCGCAATTGTAGGCAACCCTCTGCCATGGCAATGGGTGGGGTAAAGAAAGATTAGAAAAGAAACAGGAAAAGGAAAGAAAGGAAAGAAAAAATAAGGAAGTAAGGGGAAAAATAAACAAAATACAAAAAGTCACGAAAAACACCCCAGAAATTCCAAAAAATGTAAAATACACAAATACAAAGACACACTAATATAATAAATAAAAATGAGGAATAGATAATTTTGATAGGGGGAGTATTAAAGCGATTAAAGAGGGATTGAAATTTAGGCCTAGCATCATAAACAGAGTAGAAAAACAAGATTGCTGCGCCCATGCGAACCACGTGGTGCCGTTTGCGCAATATTTGGAATGCAAGGACGCACTTGCGTTTCGCAATGCGAATGGGCGCACCGGCAAACTATGCCCGCCCATGGAACTCCGTGGAGTTCCACATAGTGAGAATCCGTGAACTCCACCCAGGCCTAATTTTGGCTACCCAAGCTGGCCTCGTATTCATCAAATTATAGGCAAAGAGTTGATGCAAACAGTAATGTGCATTGCCACTGTGCATGTGCCCCACATATTCTTCCAGAACCAAGTACATACAGCAGATGTGTGTGTCCCACAGCATGATATGGTGGTTGTTGGTTATCACTCTATGGTAATTGTTGGTTTGCACATATCAATATGTGTCATATATGCCTAGCCACATCCATTACACATCTAGACAGTCAATTTGTCCCCCGGATGCCACATACACTGTAAACTGGCTGAACCAACCAGTGTATGTCAAACCCTGAGTGGGTAATTCTTCCATAACACATCCTAGAATAGAAATGGAGCCAGATATGGGCCTATGTACCACAGGCTGGTGTCGCTGGTGGCTCACTACTTTGGGATCTCAGGTAGCAAAAGCCTCTCAACCATATCTATGATGCCACGAAAAATCACCCTATGTGGTTCCTCATGGCCTCATAGCTATGGAGTAAATCAAGGCGCCTCAATAGCCCAGCTTGTTGAACTCTGTGCCATGGGGACGTTGCAGGGGTATTGCGGGGAGGTCACTCACTGCACGCGCCTGCAAGGGGATCTTTAATCCCCTTTAAAAGTGCAGGCGTGTTGCCACATACACAGTAAAATACAGAGCAGCTTTAAAGCAGACAATCCATTTTACACGAGAATCCACTGCCCCCAGGCCAGTGCAAGTTGGTGGCTGCCCTGATGGCAGTGCATTCAACGCAATAAAATGCACTTTCTCTGTTTGAGCATGGCGCACACTCTTGTAAGGTGCACCTTGGTGCAAACGGAGAAGTGTGCACTATCTGTAATAAGGCTCTAGTAATGCAACAAGTCACTTATATGTGCACTGTCAACATACACATGCAACACATCCCAAGTCTACAAGCATGTCAGCCATGAAAATATGAGCAAGAAAAGTGACCCATGGGGAATGTTTACCTGCATTGCACCAATCAAATGCACTGTACCACCCACAAAGGGCTAGTTGTATCAATGAAAAAAATACACATTGGTCCATAACGTGACAGATTGCACCATGCCATCATTCATAAGCCAGCCATCAACGTCAAAGCCTCAGAAACAATGCATTCCCATGTGTTGTCTGTAACTTGCTAATTCGCTAGTTCCCTAGCAATGCGTAAGAAATAAACAAATCGTTTGTAGAAAATGTGACAATATAGTAGTAAACATGACGATATATTAGTAAACGTGAAATTATAGTAGTAAACGTGACACTTTAGTAGGAAACGTGACAACATAGTAGGAAATGTGACACTATAGTAGTAAACATGTCACTTTAGTAGTAAGCATGAAAATATAGTAGTAAACGTGACACTTTAGTAGGAAACATAAACACTATAGCAGTAAACGTGACACTTTAGTAGGAAAAAGTGGTACTCTAGTAGGAAAGGTGACACATTGGTAGTAAATGTGATGCTTTTGTAGGAAAAGTCCTGCTTTACCTGAGTAGGAAAGGTGACACTCTAGTAGAAAAGGTGGTGCATTTGTAGTAAACGTGACCCTTTTGTAGGAAAAGTACCGCTCTACCTGAAACTAAACACTTGAGTAGGAAAGGTGACACTCTAGTAGGTAGGGTGACACATTTGTAGTAAACGTGGTACATATTTTATGAAAAGTCCTGTTTTACCTGAAAACGTGATGCTTCAGTAGAAACAGCGTCAGACGGACACCAGGCATCAACGCAAAAGTATCAAAAACACTGCTTTGGGCATTGTCATGTGTTGTGTGTAACTCGCGCCTTGGCTATATACCTAGCGAAGTGTCCTAAAAAAAATGATGCTTTAGTAGGAAATGTGACACATAGGTCGGAAACGTGACGCATCCACCCAGGAAATGATGCAATGACTCAGTCATGCTGCAAACAAGGAAGTGTGAAGTTTCTTTCACTTTCACTTTCACTTACAGTCTATTAGCCTGTTCTGGCTGGTGAAGGTGTTTCTTGTTTGCTGGAGAGTTTGGTGCTGTTTCTTGGACTTGTTGGTGTCTGTGCTGTCCCTGTTGTGTTCCCAAACTGTCATTTTGTTTTGTCATTGTAATTTATTTTTGCTGTTTTGTGTAGTGTATTGATGGGTGTTTGTCCAAGTAGGGGTTTAGAGTTATAGGGAAGGGGGAAGGGATAACGTTTCTGTTGCTGGGTTTAGGGTGGCTTTTGGGGTTGGGGATATGTCGGGCAGGAGAAGGGTCAATAACCTGATGGAGGAGGAGTTTGGGGCCTGCTGTGGGTGATATACAGGTACCTGCCCAACAGGATCGGCAGTAGAGGCTGGGTCGGCCAGGGATACCCAACCCGTGAGAGGCATCAGCGTTGGGAGAAGGTGCGCCTTCAGCTGTCCCGCATCTTCAATGTCCCTCGAAGAGTCCACCAACTCAAGCACCGGTGGGCAGATGTCATCAGCCTAGAGCAAGATCTCCAGGACCACCTGGGGATCAAAGTTGGTGGGACTACCAGTAAGTCCCTATATAGCATAAGCTGGTAGTTGTGTGGCTTTCAAACAATACTTTGAATGGTTTGAACAAGGTCTGACAGTGGAGCCCTCCAAAGATACAGCACCCGAACTGCTATCCCTCTAGTATTATTACCCCTCTATTCTTCCTGGGGTTTGTGTGCACACTGAAACACACCCACCATCACAGTGCAGATCCTCATGGGATCACAGCAATATAAAACACAAACACAGGTGCACCACATATTAATTACAAGATATAAAAATACATAGGCATAGACCATATGCAATACAAATATTATTCAAAATTTTTTTTTATTCCAAAATTCTCTTTTTAAAAAACATAAACATATGCATCAAAATTTTTTCACAGTGATACAGCCACAGCCGACGCGTTTCGTCCTACTAGAGGACTTCTTCAGGGCACTAGTAACTCTAAGAAGATCAATCACCACAAGAAGGAAGAGTCGAGAGAACAAACAGAGAAACTGCCTATCTCTCGTTCCCCATCTAAATCGCCGATATCAAAAATACTTCACGTCAGAAGTTTAAACAATGTTCCTCAGAGCTATCGATATTAGGAAAATATACGGTAAAGACTTCAGGAAAAATAGATGAAGGGGCAGGGCGTGCATGTAGATTAATGCCTTGCCGCCTATTGATGGTCACCCAATTCAGTCACAAGGGTATGATGTCACCAGCCCCAAAACCATATCCTGCAGGCCCAAGCCTTATCAGTTCCACAGCAAAGTATATATGCTGGAACTGTTGTTAATAGTCGATATTAGGCTATCAACAAACCTGTTGATAGCCTAATATCGACTATTAACAACAGTTCCAGCATATATACTTTGCTGTGGAACTGATAAGGCTTGGGCCTGCAGGATATGGTTTTGGGGCTGGTGACATCATACCCTTGTGACTGAATTGGGTGACCATCAATAGGCGGCAAGGCATTAATCTACATGCACGCCCTGCCCCTTCATCTATTTTTCCTGAAGTCTTTACCGTATATATTTTCCTAATATCGATAGCTCTGAGGAACATTGTTTAAACTTCTGACGTGAAGTATTTTTGATATCGGCGATTTAGATGGGGAACGAGAGATAGGCAGTTTCTCTGTTTGTTCTCTCGACTCTTCCTTCTTGTGGTGATTGATCTTCTTAGAGTTACTAGCGCACTGAAGAAGTCCTCTAGTAGGACGAAACGCGTCGGCTGTGGCTGTATCACTGTGAAAATTTTTTGATGCATATGTTTATGTTTTTTAAAAAGAGAATTTTGGAATAAAAATACATTTTGAATAATATTTGTATTGCATATGGACTATGCCTATGTATTTTTATATCTTGTAATTAATATGTGGTGCACCTGTGTTTGTGTTTTATAATACTTTGAATGGTTTTCATTCCAAAAGGTCCAGATATGTATACAGGTTATTATGGCATGATACGGGCTAACTCCGGTACATACACTGAACATGCCACAGGGGCTTATTCCCAGGGGCATCACATTAGCCAAAATATACCATGCAGTGCAGGAGAGGCTCATAGGTGATATGGGACCCACCCGGCAGTGAGCAGGGAGTACTGTCACATAGCCTGGTAGATCATTACTGACTTAGAACTATGAGGGCCACCCGCTATGTTTGTTGCTGGGAAGTGCACTCACTAGTCTTCAGGTCATAGGTTGTAAAAGGTGTTTGGTTCCCCCCCAATGGTCAGACATATGTCTATGTGACAAAAAATGGTAATCATTCTTTTATAAGCCTGTATGGACCTTGGTTGATCATTATTTATTTACAGTGCACTGATCACATGTAACGAGCTAAGTGAAGAAGACAAATAAGCATGGATGCTGTTTGATGTGGGTAGCAGTGTAAAGAACATGTATTGGCTTGAGAAGGCCCCAGCATTGTCATACTATGCAGACTGTGGTCCATCAAATTGGACTGTTCACATAGCCATCAAAGCCTGGAACTCTTGCACCATGTTGCAAGCTAGGCTGGTCTTGTACCTTGTCTGCACTCTGTGCACCTAATATGTGATATGCTTGCTATCGTCTAAATACACTGCAACATGGCATACATAAGTCCATCATGATGGCATTCCAACTGTGCCTCATGCAACAAGTCCAATGTACAGACAATACCAGTCATTTGTGATGTCAATGCAGTGTGCTTCATATGTACACAGTGTATATGGTAAGCATTCATAGAGCAATGTACCATGTTTTTGTCTTGTAGGTGGACCAGACCCATATACCTGTGGTGAGGTGACGACCTTCCGAAATCCCAATGCTATTAGTAAGTGTCACCTGATTGTTTCTGTGCTCTGTAAGGATTGTGTGTGTTGGCTTAAATGGGTTGCAGTGATGTGTGCAAGGGGTTTCATCACTCTGTGGAAACAAGCTGTTCCTTACATGTGGATTCACAACAGAAGTAGGACCAAGTAGCCTGTGCAATTGACAAGGCTAAATTGCTACGTGTAGTCATTTCCAATGTATGCAGACCAACATGTTTGATGCCTTTTAATGTGTTGTGCAACTGATGTGACAGCTATGGTGTGGATGCTTAAGGCACATGTACCCTCACCTGCACTAAAACCAACTGATAGTCATTGGTTCTAATGTCTCTCACCCATACTATGGACAGAAAGTGCCAACATTTTAGCCACAATATGTGACACAAATATTGCATGTGATAGGTTGTGATTTCCCAGACACAGAATGTTTGCTCAAGTCCTAATTTGAGCAGGACTCAGGTGTGGTTGGGGTATAACATATCCCAAACCATACTTCCAATTGAAAACATCACATCGATTGTTGACATGTGCACACTGTACATTTTACCAAAATATGTGTCCTCCTATTGTGTGTTCACATCATACCATGCACATGCCTGCAGATTACTGTCCTGCTCCCTAACAACATTGGTACAGTCTAAATCATAAAAGGCATGTCAGACATTCATGCCACTCAAACAGCAAATTGTTTTGTGATCCATACATGTACCTGTAGTATAGCGTCTATACAAAGTTTGGACTCCAATGGACTTGGGGTACCATGTGAGTAGGCTCAGCATACCAAAACATGATTCCATCCTGGTATAGATGATGCATATGCATTTGTGAGATGGCATCATTCATGATAGCATAACCAGTGGGCAAGTTACATCTCTCCATTTGTTGCAGCGAATGCATAAGTTCATTGTCCAAGCCTAAGACTTACTTGGGTTTACCCCTTTGCCCACATTGATCATGAGATGTGGCAACTGTCATTCCGCATCATGGGTACCAGCGCATCCGTCAGAGTACTGCAAATCAGTGGCATGTGAGATGGTGTACCAGAGGTGATATTGCTAAAATGGCATGGTGGTACAAAGGAAGTTGTGATGAAACTCAATCTGAACATGTAATTGGAGGGATGACCTTGTATTTGCCTGTCTGCTGCACAATGCTAGTGTAGGCGTACACATGGGAATTTATGGTACTTTTATATGTGGCAGGACCACACAGGCTTTGATTAATCCTACACCAGTGCAGATTGAATAGGTATGAGTGGATGTGGGACATGTCACCAGTCCACACATGCCAATGCTGTTACATGCCTCACTCCTGCCCCACATATCCAATGCCCTGTAATAGACACGTGTCCATACCTTTGCAATTTTTTGTGAGAAATAAGGCCTATGTGTTAAGTACCACAGGCATGTATGCACTGTGTTGTCAGCATACAGGCCATTTCACAGTCCACCTACTGCTGCCGTTACCCATATTGTCTCCCCATGGAATATCATCATTGAACTGTTTTTACCAAGTACCTGCAAGATACAGCACAATATACTCATACATATGAGATCTAGAAGAGCATGCATGCACACACTCATCACATGGATTAAGTATGAGATGATGTGCATCTAGGTAACAAGTCTTGGAGACATTTATGGACACATTTTGATATGTGATGGGCCACATGCCATTGGTAGGTTTTCATTAGGTGGTCTATGCTAAAGTGTTCCAGGTATGTCCATGTGTCATCCTTGGAGAAGTGTCCAACAGGTCTGTTAATATGGAGGTAGCTAGCTACACTCTCTCTGTGTCCCAACTCCCAGGCACATTGTCGATCTAAACTGAGATATGTGTGGCCTTGTGTATCTGCCCTAACAGTGTAGAATTGCTGAGGCACAATACTTGCACATGCTACACATTATTTATTTCACATAGGTGATAGGCCATTGATTTTACACTCTTGCATGCAACATTACTATCCCCAGGTAGTACCTAGATGGACCATGAGTACTATTCCATGCGTACCCAACATAATTGTGCAGAATCTGTCTTAATGTGCACATGGGTCAAACTTTGTTAGGCTAGACACTGCCTGTTCATGTACCTACAAGGCCAAGACCTGAGTACTTTTGCATTGTAACTTTAGGAGACGTACATGCTTCTTGTGATGTTTGGTCATGATTTATTCCATAGATATCTCATATTTGGCTGGACATGCCACTTGTGCAGCTAATTGTAATTCATGCAAGTAATTGATGAAAACCAGGACAATTTCAGCTCTGTCTGATACATATGTCCTTCCTCCCCAACACACAAGATGAACCCTGAGCAGCAACGCCAGTACTGTATCAGAAAGTAAAGATCATCAGGCACGTGGCCAAGGGCTTTCAGTAAATGGGGAGCCAGTACGAAGATGCAAGGGCTGCAGGGGCCTGGAAGTGACCACTTCGGGCCTAGACAGCATAAGACAGAGCAAGCACCAGGCCTGAAGTGGCCCTCTCACATGCGTCTGATCCCAGTGGAGTAGCAGGACCCTCCACAGCCCCACAAGCAGTGGCACCACAGGCACCTGCTCAGCCTACGGACTTTGAGAGGCAAGCCCTGAAGGACAAATCAGACATGAAATTGAGGCTGGCAGTGCTTGAACTGCAGATGACAACACTGTTGCGGATGGTGAATACACTACAGCAATTAGTGGACAAAATAGCTAAGCAAAATCCCTCCCTTCAATGTTCTGTCCCTCCAAGTAATTTTTATTTGTATTTTTCATAGTGTATATAGTGTTACTATAGGTTAGGATAAGTTTTAGCTGAGTGATAGGGTAGGTTAGGTTGTTAAGTGGGTGAAGGTTAATGTTTAGTGTGTATAAAAAAACAAAAATAAATAAAAAATAATATATATAAATATATATATATATATTTTATTCCAAAGACCCCCGTTTTGGGTGTCTGGTGTTTGTAGTCGTACATCCCTATAGTAGGTTACAAGTCCCCATGACAATGTGAATAACCTTTAGTAGGTCCTGCTTATTCACTCATATTAACGATATTGTTCTTACCCTTCAGTGGGTTTCTAGTGAAGGAACCGCCGTATTGTGTGTTTATAGTCCTTTTGCTGTTTGCACCGATTGGAGACTTCGAAGGGTTCTGTGTCTCCATGGTCCCGATTTTTGAATAGGTGGTGCAGCCTTCGCGGCTCGGTCAGTCGCATATCATATTTTATTCCAAAGACCCCCGTTTAAGGCGCACTCTAAAGCAGCTGATCAACGGCACCGGCTTTTCTTTCACAGAATGGATTCCGCCTTACGCGTTTCAGAGCGTGTCTGCTCCTTGTTCACAGGCATTTCTAAATGACGAAGCAAGCAGTCAGGGAGGCTTTTAACAGCGTGCACTTTAATACGCCCTCCAGTGGGCAGCAGATGATTATAGCGGATGTATGACGATATCACGCATGCATTACATCGCATGCCATTAGATCGCGGTTTTAACAACGCAAGTCGTTACAACGACTTGCGTTGGAGGGCGCTGGACTTAGGAGTAGTTTAATTTACTATTCCAACTCCAGCCTACGTACAGTAGGGAAGGTGTTGGATAGTAAATTAAACTACTCCTTGTCCTATAGCGCCCTCCAGTGCAAGTCGTTGTAACGACTTGCGTTGTAAAAACCTCGATCTAATGGCATGCGATGTAATGCATGCGTTCTAAAGGTTGTTTCCCATTATAGCCAGTATTGCATGCTGGTGTTTGTAGTCGTACATCCCTATAGTAGGTTACAAGCCCCCATGACAATGTGAATAACCTTTAGTAGGTCCTGCTTATTCACTCATATTAACGATATTGTTCTTACCCTTCAGTGGGTTTCTAGTGAAGGAACCGCCGTATTGTGTGTTTATAGTCCTTTTGCTGTTTGCACCGATTGGAGACTTTGAAGGGTTCTGTGTCTCCATGGTCCCGATTTTTGAATAGGTGGTGCAGCCTTCGCGGCTCGGTCAGCCGCATATCATATTTTATTCCAAAGACCCCCGTTTAAGGCGCACTCTCAAGCAGCTGATCAACGGCACCGGCTTTTCTTTCACAGAATGGATTCCGCCTTACCCGTTTCAGAGCGTGTCTGCTCCTTGTTCCCAGGCATTTCTAAATGACGAAGCAAGCAGTCAGGGAGGCTTTTAACAGCGTGCACTTTAATACGCCCTCCAGTGGGCAGCAGATGATTATAGCCAGTATTGCATGCTGGTGTTTGTAGTCGTACATCCCTATAGTAGGTTACAAGCCCCCATGACAATGTGAATAACCTTTAGTAGGTCCTGCTTATTCACTCATATTAACGATATTGTTCTTACCCTTCAGTGGGTTTCTAGTGAAGGAACCGCCGTATTGTGTGTTTATAGTCCTTTTGCTGTTTGCACCGATTGGAGACTTCGAAGGGTTCTGTGTCTCCATGGTCCCGATTTTTGAATAGGTAGTGATGTCATGAGTGATGTCACTGACCATGTCATGAGTGATGTAATATGTGACGTCATCAGCAGTGCATTGCGGGCGCGCGAGTTATGGTTAGCTGAACTAACTATAACGTGGGAATTTCTATGGTTTTGTACGAGTGAAATGTCCAACTAACTATAACGCCCCTGAAACCTATGGTTTTTTCAGTGAATTTCTAAGGTTTTTTAAATGCTAATTTCTAACTATAACGTGCCTGAAACCTATGGTTTTTTCAGTGAATTTCTAAGGTTTTTTAAATGCTCATTTCTAACTATAACGTGCCTGAGACCTATGGTTTTTTCAGTGAATATATATATATTTATTATACTATGTATACATATGAAAATGTCTCGGTCCGCCTGTTTGCCTCGGTGGCACGGAAAAAATGGGAGGAACTGACGTAAGCACGCCGACGAAGTCCTCTTATGGCTCCGATGACGTCATACGGTGTCGCGAGCGGAGCCGTGCTATTATGACGTCCTCGTTGATGTGGGAGAGCTAGGAAAGAATTTCCGTGGAATGCTGGTGCAGGGGATATTCACCTAAGTGTTCAGGCTAGTCCTTTGGGAGCAACTGTTTATGTTGCCACTCCAGAAACCAAAACCAGTGATCAGAGGGCAGAGGCCCTGCAGATAGCACACGAGGTGGGGTGCCCAGTCATGTGCACCGGCGGGGCAGCGAAGTGACAAGCACTACAACCCACAAAAAAGGTAACGAGGGCACTGAATAACACAGGATCTTCTCTTTGTATCTGGCAGGAACAACAAAGTTAAAATGCCCTAGTACCAAAATGTAGAATTAGTGCTACAACGGTCTTCAAGAGGACCTGCGATGCCGCTTCTGCCTCCCGTACCCTGGAGGCGGCACATGGGTCACGCGGTACGGTCATACTGCGGTGGGATGCACACTCGTTGACCTCTCATGGCACTGCTCCACACTTCAGGGAGGACGCTTTCCATTAGCTATGTTTTCTGATGACGTTTCGCGCCGGCCCCGTCCAACAACAGAACTCCTTTAGATCCAAACAGACTCTTTCACTCTCTCACCGGAACTGAAACCAGGCCACGCGGACACTTTCACAATTCAACAGCCAGGAATGCACTTTTCGGTACAAAAACCACATTCCTTCCTCCTAATTAATCAAATAAACGTCTCACTGAAGAACAGGGGCCAGCTTCGATCGGTAAGCAGCCATTACAACGACTTTTTTACTTTGCGATACCATTACAACGCATGCATTACCAAGCATGCGTTGTACATCGCGAAGTCATTACTACGCATTTTTTTAGAACGCATGGTCATTTACCACGCATGCCTTTACAACCAATTTTGTTGTAAAGGTATGTATGGTAAATGACCATGCGTTCTAAAAACATGTAGATGATCCACGTCGTTGTAAGGAAACAGAGGCTGTTCCGTTTCCTCACAACGACGTGCACCGCCCCTCAGAGATGACGGAAGCAGGAACCACGAGGAGAGAGGAACCACGAGGAGTGAGAGGTAGGGGGATTGGGCATGGGGTGGGGGTTTCTTTTCTAGGGTTTAGTGTAGTGCAGTGGTGTTTGGGTGGTGTAGGGGTCGTGCTGGGGGTAGTGTTTTAGGGTTTAGGGTAGTGCAGTGGTGTTTGGGTAGAGAAGGGGTCATGCTGGGGGTTGTGTTTTAGGGTTTAGGGTAGTGCAGTAGTGTAGGGGGTCATGCTGGGGGTAGTGTTTTAGGGTTTAGGGTAGTGCAGTGGTGTATGGGTAGTGTAGGGGTCGTGCTGGGGTAGTATTTCAGGGTTTAGGGTAGTGCAGTGGTGTTTGAGTAGTGTAGGGGTCATGCTGGTGGTAGTGTTTTAGGGTTTAGGGTAGTGCAGTGGTGTTTGTGTAGTGTAGGGGGTCATGTTGGGGGTAGTGTTTTATGGTTTAGGGTAGTGCAGTGGTGTTTGGGTAGTGTAGGGGGTCGTGCTGGGGGTAGATTTAGGGTTTAGGGTAGTGCAGTGGTGTTTGGGTAGTGTAGGGGTCGTGCTGGGGGTAGTGTTTTAGGGTTTAGGGTAGTGCAGTGGTGTTTGTGTAGTGTAGGGGGCTGTGCTGGGGTAGTGTTTTAGGGTTTATGTTAGTGCAGTGGTGTTTGGGTAGTGTAGGGGTAGTGCTGGGTAGTGTTTTAGGGTTTAGGGTAGTGCAGTGGTGTTTGTGTAGTGTAGGGGTTAGTGCTGGGGGTAGTGTTTTAGGGTTTAGGGTAGTGCAGTGGTGTTTGGGTAGTATAGTGGTTCATGCTGGGGGTAGTGTTTTAGGGTTTAGGGTATCGCAGTGGTGTTTGGGTAGTGTAGGGGGTCGTGCTGGGGGTAGTGTTTTAGGGTTTAGGGTAGTGCAGTGGTGTTTGTGTAGTGTAGGGGGTAGTGTTTTAGGGTTTAGGGTAGTGCAGTGGTGTTGGTGTACTGTAGGGGGTCGTGCTGGGTTCTAGTGTTTTAGGGTTTAGGGTAGTGCAGTGGTGTTTGTGTAGTGTAGGGGGTCGTGTTTTAGGGTTTAGGGTCGTGCAGTGGTGTTTGGGTAGTGTAGGGGGTCGTGCTGGGGGTAGTGTTTTTGGGTTTAGAGTAGTACAGTGGTGTAGGGGTGGTGTAGGGGGTCGTGCTGGGGTAGTGTTTTAGGATTTAGGGTAGTGCAGTGGTGTTTGAGTAGTGTAGGGGGTCATGCTGGTGGTAGTGTTTTAGGGTTTAGGGTAGTACAGTGGTGTTTGTGTAGTGTATCATGCTGGGGGTAGTGTTTTATGGTTTAGGGTAGTGCAGTGGTGTTTGGGTAGTGTAGAGGTCGTGCTGGGGGTAGATTTAGGGTTTAGGGTAGTGCAGTGGTGTTTGGGTAGTGTAGGGGGTAGTGCTGGGGTAGTGTTTCAGGGTTTAGGGTAGTGCAGTGGTGTTTGTGTAGTGTAGGGTGTAGTGCTGGGGGTAGTGTTTTAGGGTTTAGGGTAGTGCAGTGGTGTTTGGGTAGTGTAGGGGGTTGTGCTGGTTGTAGTGTTTTAGGGTAGTGCAGTGGTGTTTGTGTAGTGTAGGGGGTTGTGCTGGGGGTAGTGTTTTAGGGTTTATGTTAGTGCAGTGGTGTTTGGGTAGTGTAGGGGATAGTGCTGGGGTAGTGTTTTAGGGTTTAGGGTAGTGCAGTGGTGTTTGTGTAGTGTAGGGTGTAGTGCTGGGGGTAGTGTTTTAGGGTTTAGGGTAGTGTAGTGGTGTTTGGGTAGTGTAGGGGGTTCATGCTGGGGGTAGTGTTTTAGGGTTTAGGGTATGGCAGTGGTGTTTGGGTTGTGTAGGGGGTCGTGCTGGGGGTAGTGTTTTAGGGTTTATGTTAGTGCAGTGGTGTTTGTGTAGTGTAGGGGGTCATGCTGGAGGTAGTGTTTTAGGGTTTAGAGTAGTGCAGTTGTGTTTAGGTAGTGAAGGGGTCGTGCTGGGGTAGTGTTTTAGGGTTTAGGATAGTGCAGTGGTGCTTGTGTAGTGTAGGGGGTCGTGCTGGGAATGTTGTTCATTTCTATGGCAAAATGAACCCCCTCATTTTGTTCCTTTTTAAATTAAATGTTTTAAGTGTTACCAGTTTATTCCAATCAAGATGGCTTCAGGTGTGCCATAATTTTGTCATAAGTAAGACTGTTAGCTCTCTAGTTGTTCTTTAGAACACTCTGGGAAGCTGCAGTAGAACACAAAGGCATCAACTGACAGGCTGCTCCTGTTGAAATATAACAGGAAGATATTTGAGATCACACTTGAAACATGTCCTAATTTTTCTTTCTACAGCACTAACCATAATTTCTATGACAAAATGAACCCCATCATTTTGTTCCTTTTTAAATTAAATGTTTTAAGTGTTACCAGTTTATTCCAATCAAGATGGCTTCAGGTGTGCCATACTTTTGTCATAAGTAAGGCTGTTAGCACTCTAGTTGTTCTTTAGAACACTCTGGGAAGCTGCAGTAGAACACAAAGGCATTAACTGACAGGCTGCTCCTGTTGAAATATAACAGGAAGATATTTGAGATCACACTTGAAACATGTCCTAATTTTTCTTTCTACAGCACTAACCATAATTTCTATGACAAAATGAACCCCATCATTTTGTTCCTTTTTAAATTAAATGTTTTAAGTGTTACCAGTTTATTCCAATCAAGATGGCTTCAGGTGTGCCATACTTTTGTCATAAGTAAGGCTGTTAGCGCTCTAGTTGTTCTTTGGAACTCTCTGGGAAGCTGCAGTAGAACACAAAGGAATCAACTGGCAGGCTGCTCCTGTTGAAATATAACAGGAAGATAGTTGAGATCTCACTTAAAACATGTCCTAATTTTTCTTTCTACAGCACTAACCATAATTTCTATGACAAAATGAACCCCCTCATTTTGTTCCTTTTTAAATTAAATGTTTTAAGAGTTACCAGTTTATTCCAATCAAGATGGCTTCAGGTGTGCCATAATTTTGTCATAAGTAAGGCTGTTAGCACTCTAGTTGTTCTTTAGAACACTCTGGGAAGCTGCAGTAGAACACAAAGGAATCAACTGACAGTCTCTGCCCTTGTTGGATGTACATGTTTTACTGAGAATGTCAGACTTCATTCTCACATGACTGAGAAAGATAATGTGAATTTACAGAAAATATGCTCTCATTTTAGCTTCTGGAGCACCTTCCAAAACTCTATGGGACAAGCATGTGAAAATAGTTTTCTCTCAAACATGATTCATGATATCCCATGAGAAGGTTTTTCACAGGGTAAAAACACCTTAGAACACACCACAATTCCTGAAATTAGTATGGTACCATCAACAAATGAATTCTAATGTAACTAAAGTCTGTTTTCACCCTTTATAGTTCTCCTTTTGGTAACCCTCAAAATCTTTGATTCACTACAATGCATTTCAATGGGGTACTATCATGTATATTGGTCCCAAGATGGCTGCCAGCAATTCCAGGATGAAGTGCTGACAGCCAATCAGATCTCACAATGACATGTATGGTTAGGCTCCGCCCAGATATATATGTGATTTTACTTTTGATTTTCTCAGGAACTACTGAACGGATTTACACCATTTAACAAAAAGGGTTCTTTCTGAACCAAGAACTACCTCTTTGCCAAATTTGGTGTAATTCCGTTCAGCAGTTCAGGCTGTAGCCGTGTCTAAAGTTTCCTACGGAAAATTGCATGGGGAAAACACGTTTTGGGACCCCTTTTTTCTCAGCCCCCACTTGACGAATCACCCCGAGACTTTCAGGATAGGAGCGGACCGGAGCGGGCCATAAGTTTTGAAAATTTCGCGAAGATTCGTCGACCGGCGCAAAAGTTATTGGAAATAGAATGTTGTGAATTTCCTATGGAAAATAGGTCCTAACTATAACTATCTACTGGCGACCGCCAGTAGATAATATATATATATATATATATATATATATATATATATATATATATTCACTGAAAAAACCATAGGTTTTAGGGACAGTTATAGTTAGTTGGACATTGCACTCGTACAAAACCCGTGAAATTCCCCCGTTATAGTCAGTTCAGCTAACTATAACTCGCGCCCCGCAATGCACTGCTGATGACGTCACATATTACATCACTCATGACATGGTCAGTGACATCACTGATGACATCTCAAAATGACATCACTGATGACATCATCCAGTGACTGTGTGTTTCTGTAAAGTTTAAATATGTTTAATATATATAGGGAAAGGCGTATTGAAGAATGAGTGGGTGTATAAGTGTCTGAATGGATGATTTAGTACGTGCGTGACTGACTCTACAAGTGAGTGATTAAACGTATCTTACTGAATGCATGGGTTAGTGACTAAACTCTGTGAATGTCTGTATCCGTCTGTTGGTGTGTAAGTGGATGCATGGATTTGCGAATAGCTACATGAGTGTCTATATGGGTTATTGATTGGTTCTATGAGTATCTGTATGGGTGCCTGAGTATTTGTGTGGATGGGGTGTGTGCGACTATGCATAGATGTGTGAGTGGGTGATTCACTGGGTGGATGGTTTCAAGAGTGCATCTGTGATAGACTGTATGGGTGGGTAAGTGTGTGTAAGAGTGTGTTAGTGAGTGAATGTATGTCCCAGTGGTACATGTGTGAGTAACTACATATGTGAAAGGCAGTATATATGTGTATTGGAGTATATAAATAGCTATAAGCGAGAGTGAGTGATTGTGATAGTGGCTGTATGGATGAGTGTGTGCTTGTATCAGTGATTGTATAAGAGCGTAACAATGTGCTAGTATTTGTATGATTAAGTGAGCTGGTGTGTGTATAACTGTATAGGTGAGTAAATGGCAGTGTGTTTAATTATTTGCATGACTGACTAGGTGTGTGAGTACCTCTATGGATGAGTGGCGGTGTTTGAGTGTCTATATAGGAGTAAGAGTGCATATGATAGTCCTGTACTGAGTGACCATAAGTATGAGTGACTGTACGGGTGAGTGAGTGGATGTGTGTGTGTAGACCTAAGAATCAGTGAGTGGGTATGTAGTTATTGGTGTTGGAGTGTCTATGGTTTTGCGAATGGCACTCTGTAATTTAGATTGGGTGTATCAAAGGTTATATTAGGGTGTGAGGAGCTGCATCAGATTATCACGTGGATGATGTCATCAGTGATGTCATTTGAGATGTCATCAGTGATGTCATCAGTGATGTCACTGACCATGTCATGAGTGATGTAATATGTGACGTCATCAGCAGTGCATTATGGGCGCGAGTTATAGTTAGCTGAACTAACTATAACGGGGAATTTCACGGGTTTTGTACGAGTGCAATGTCCAACTAACTATAACTGTCCCTAAAACCTATGGTTTTTTCAGTGAATTTCAAAGGTTTTTTAAATGCTAATTTCTAACTATAACGTGTCTGAAACCTATGGTTTTTTCAGTGAATTTCAAAGGTTTTTAAAATGCTAATTTGTAACTATAACGTGCCTGAAACCTACGGTTTTTTCAGTGAATTTCAAAGGTTTTTAAATGACAATTTTTAAATGTATTAATTTTTATATTAATTTTTTTCATACTGATTTATTACATTTTTAGAAACAATTTCTTTACATATTTTATTTTTTAAATTACATTGTAATTACATTATACATTACATTACAAAAAATACTTTCTCAGAATGAATTACTTTAGTTTAAATACTTTGCACATAGGCAATAGACTTTTAAGTACAGTAGTTACAGTTGTTGCAATGGGCAACACATTTTCAAACACAATGCAACATTCAGCTCAATGTGAATTTCTAGTTAAATGCAATTAGTTACTTTATGGATTACTTTTCTAACCACAGGACTGGATCCTAGATTCAGTCCTGGTACATCTCCTGTAAACAGTTGAGTAAAAGCGTTTTGGTTACAGTCGTGATTTTTAAGGAATATTATTGTATTTTAAAATTTGACACTTAGAAACTTTTTCTCATAGAATCACCAATGTTATCCTATGGAAGGAAATTCACTTAGCAGGTAAAAACTGTTATCGTTACTTTTTCTTACTCAGTGTTGGATCCTGGATCCAGCACTGGTGCATCTCCTGTAAACAGTTGAAAGAATGCGTTTAAGTCATACAGGCGATTTTTAAGGAATATTTGTAGTTTGTGAAAATCGACACTTTGAAACTTTTCTGCTGAAAACCAGACAATGGATTCCTATGGAAGAAAATATAAGTTACTGGTAAGTACGGTTAAAATTACTTTTCAGGACCAGTACTGGGCTGAAAGATACAGCACTGAGGTCTCTCCTTATAACAGGTGAGTAAATCGGAATTCGTATTTCGACTGATTTTAGAGGAATATTTGTATGTTTCAAAAATCAACACAGAACTTTTTCAGCAAAAAGCAGGCAATGATATCCTATGGAAGGAAATTCAAGTTACTGGTAAGTACGGTTAAAATTACTTTTGAGGATCAGTACTGGGCTGAAAGATGCAGCACTGAGGTCTCTCCTGATAACAGGTGAGTAAATCGGAATTCGTATTTCAGCTGATTTTAGAGGAATATTTTAAAGTTCCAAAACTCCACACTTAGAAGAATTTCCAAGTGAAACCAGTCAATGTTAGCCTATGAAGGAAATTCAAGTTACAGGTAAGTACGGTTAAAATAACTTTTCAGGATCAGTACTGGGCTGAAAGATGCAGCACTGAGGTCTCTCCTGATAACAGGTGAGTAAATCGGAATTCGTATTTCGGCTGATTTTAGAGGAATATTTTAAAGTTCCAAAACTCCACACTTAGAAGAATTTCCAAGTGAAACCAGTCAATGTTAGCCTATGGAAGGAAATTCAAGTTACTGGTAAGTACGGTTAAAATTACTTTTCAGGACCAGTACTGGGCTGAAAGATGCAGCACTGAGGTCTCTCCTGATAACAGGTGAGTAAATCAGAATTCGTATTTCGGCTGATTTTAGAGGAATATTTGCACAATGGTGAAGGGAGGGGCGGGGCCTGAGGTGACATCTGTGCAAACGCGCCCCGTGGTGCGTTTTAAGTTGGGGGATTAAGTCCCCTTGAATGATGAGGGTCCCTACGGGCCAACTAGCCCACCAGGAACCTCCAGTATGCGCCAGGGGCTGCGCTGCAGAGACATGTACAGAGGCCACACCCCTTTTACACCTCTCTGCAACGCAGCTCTGTGGCGCTTTCTGGACGTACCTGTTGGGCTAGTTGGCCCCCAGGGACCCTCAGGATTGAAGAGGATTTAATTCCCCATCTTAAAACGCGCCACGGGGCCTGTTTGCACACATGTCACCTGAAGCCCCGCCCCTCCCTTCACCACTGTGCAAACGCGCCCCGTGGCGTGTTTTAAGTCGGGGGATTAACTCCCCTTGAATCCTGAGGGTCCCTGGGGTGCAACTAGCCCACCATATACCTCCAAAAGCGCCATAGACCTGCGTTGCAGAGAGGTGTAAAAAGGGGCGTGGCCTCTGTACACCTCTCTGCAAGGCAGCTCCCTGGCGCATACTGGAGGTTCCTGGTGGGCTAGTTGGCCCCCAGGGACCCCCAGTATTCAAGGGGAATTTGTTCCTCCTCTGCAAACGCGCCAGGGGCGCGTTTGCAGAGTGGTGAAGGAAGGGGCTGGGCCTACCGGCCCAATCGTTTTTTTTTTTTTTTTTTTCTTCTGAAGGGGGCTGTGTGGCCCCCTTCCTTTTTCCTATTTTTAGGCCCTGGGGACCCCATCCCCCAGGGCCTTACCCCCTTTTTTAAAATTTAAAAAAAAAAAAAAACGGGAAGGGGGCCGCGTGGCCCCCCTTCCCTGGGCCTGTATTGGCCCCGGGGACCCCATCCCCCGGGGCATGGCCTCTTTTTTTTTTATTTGGAGGGGGGCTGCGTGGCCCCCCTCCTCAGGCCATTTAAGGCCCCGGGGACCCCATCCCCCGGGCCGGCCTTGCACTTTTTAAAAAAAAAATCCCCATTTTTTTACTTTGGGGAGGGGGGCTGCGTGGCCCCCCTCCGTGGCCACTTATGGCCCCGGGGACCCCATCCCCCGGGGCCTGGCCTCTCGTTGGGGACTGTGGGGGGGTCCCCAAGCCCCCCACAGTCCCGCCGGCTCCCCGTGTCCTACGGGAGCCGGCATTGCTTTTACACATGGGGAGCTGCTAAGATGCAGCTCCCCATGTGGAAAGCAGTCGGCTTTGGATATTGGAAGAGAGAGCAGGTTTCCTGCTCTCTCTTCCAATATCCAAAGCAAGTTTGCAATGACAGGACGGGAGCCGCGAGGCTCCCGTCCTGTCATTGCAAACAGCAGTGTCCCGGGGGTAGGCACTCCGGGACACTGCAGCAGCCGGCCCTGGGGGGTGGCGGTCCCCAGGGCCACCACAGGCTCCAGGAGGGGGGCCGCGCGGCCCCCCTCCCTACATTTTGAAAGCCCCGAGGAGGTGGTGGTCCCCGGGGCTTGGGGGTCCAAAACGGACCCTCATTTTAATTTTTCTTAGTGCCCCGGGGAGGTGGTGGTCCCCGGGGCGTGTGGGGGGGCTGGAGCCCCCCCACACAGGTTTCTAATTTAAAAAAGAAGCCCCGGGGAGGTGGTGGTCCCCGGGGCTGCGGGAGGGCTCAGAGCCCTCCTGCACCATTATACATAAAGCCCCGGGGGTGGTGGTCCCCGGGGCTTGGGGGCCCTTAGACGCCCCCACACATAAAATTAACCCCCCCAGCATGCCCCCGGGACTTGGCCCACCCGGGGGCCAATTAACATCGAAGCGCGGGAGACCGCGCTTCAATTTTTTTTTTTTTTCGGCAGGATTCGCGCTCCCTGAGCGCATCCTGCCGATTTAAAAAAAAAAAAAAAAAAATTTTTTTTGCCCAGGGGGTCCTTGTGGGACCCCCTGAGCAGACCTAGGGGGTCAGGGTGTTTCTACCCTGCCCCCTTTGTGCGCTTTGTGCACTTGTTTCTGTCCCTCGGTTCTACCGAGGGACAAAATGGCTGCCAACACTTCCTGATTTGGAGTGTTGACAGCCAATTAACATAAAGCTCGTGCTCGGGAGGATCCGCGGCCCTAGATATATCTATCTTTTTACTTTTGATTTTCTCAGCAACTACTGAACGGATTTACACCATTTAACAAAAGGGTTCTTTCTGAACCAAGAACTACCTCTTTGCCAAATTTGGTGTAATTCCGTTCAGCAGTTCGGGCTGTAGCCGTGTCTAAAGTTTCCTATGGAAAATTGCATGGGGAAAACGCGTTTTGGGACCCCTTTTTTCTCGGCCCCGCTTGACGGAATCCCCCCGAGACTTTCAGGGTAGGAGCGGAACGGAGCGCCCCACAAAGTTTGAAAATTTTGCGAAGATACATCAACCGGCAAGAGAGTTATTTCAAATAGAATGTCGCGGATTTCCTATGGATAATAGGTTGTAACTATAACTATCTACTGGCGACCGCCAGTAGATAATATATATATATATATATATATATATATATATATATATATATATATATATATATATATATATATATACCAAAAGAACTCCTACTTCACTCTGGAAGAAGGCATGCACACAAGGATAGCAGAGTACGTGCTTCTTTATTTTATCAAATGCAAAAGAAACAATTGATGGACAGAATGCTGGACAATGCAAACATTCACCCCCAGTCACAAGGATCTGGGTTAAATCCATCATTCTTTTGCTCACCACACCACCCCAGTTTGGACCCAGCCATATGCAAATCAGTCTTGACCCTGTTCCTTGTGGGAACAGTCCAGCCCGAACTGCCAAGCCAGGTCCTCCCTGGACCGAAAACAAGCATCCTGGGATCGGTTTCAGGGCATCACCCTTCTTCAGCCAGGCTAGCTTGAATCCAGTGGTGTAGTGAGCACGGGACCCACGTCTGGGCATACCCTTCCCACTTAGGGCGACAAATGCAAAAGAAACAATTGATGGACGGAATGTGGACAATGCAAACATTCACCCCCAGTCACAATGATCTGGGTTAAATCCATCATTCTTTTGCTCACCACACCACCCCAGTTTGGACCCAGCCATATGCAAATCAGTCTTGACCCTGTTCCTTGTGGGAACAGTCCAGCCCGAACTGCCAAGCCAGGTCCTCCTGGACCGGAAACAAGCATCATGGGTCCGGTTTCAGGGCATCACCCTTCTTCAGCCAGGCTAGCTTGAATCCAGTGGTGTAGTGAGCACGGGACCCACGTCTGGGCATACCCTTCCCACTTAGGGCGACAAATGCAAAAGAAACAATTGATGGACGGAATGCTGGACAATGCAAACATTCACCCCCAGTCCTAAGGATCTGGGTTAAATCCATCATTCTTTTGCTCACCACACCACCCCAGTTTGGACCCAGCCATATGCAAATCAGTCTTGACCCTGTTCCTTGTGGGAACAGTCCAGCCCGAACTGCCAAGCCAGGTCCTCCCTGGACCGGAAACAAGCATCCTGGGACCGGTTTCAGGGCATCACCCTTCTTCAGCCAGGCTAGCTTGAATCCAGTGGTGTAGTGAGCACGGGACCCACGTCTGGGCATACCCTTCCCACTTAGGGCGACAAATGCAAAAGAAACAATTGATGGACGGAATGCTGGACAATGCAAACATTCACCCCCAGTCACAAGGATCTGGGTTAAATCCATCATTCTTTGCTCACCACACCACCCCAGTTTGGACCCAGCCATATGCAAATCAGTCTTGACCCTGTTCCTTGTGGGAACAGTCCAGCCCGAACTGCCAAGCCAGGTCCTCCCTGGACCGGAAACAAGCATCCTGGGACCGGTTTCAGGGCATCACCCTTCTTCAGCCAGGCTAGCTTGAATCCAGTGGTGTAGTGAGCACGGGACCCACATCTGGGCATACCCTTCCCACTTAGGGCGACAAATGCAAAAGAAACAATTGATGGACGGAATGCTGGACAATGCAAACATTCACCCCCAGTCACAAGGATCTGGGTTAAATCCATCATTCTTTTGCTCACCACACCACCCCAGTTTGGACCCAGCCATATGCAAATCAGTCTTGACCCTGTTCCTTGTGGGAACAGTCCAGCCCGAACTGTCAAGCCAGGTCCACCCTGGACCGGAAACAAGCATCCTGGGACTGGTTTCAGGGCATCACCCTTCTTCAGCCAGGCTAGCTTGAATCCAGTGGTGTAGTGAGCACGGGACCCACGTCTGGGCATACCCTTCCCACTTAGGGCGACAAATGCAAAAGAAACAATTGATGGACGGAATGCTGGACAATGCAAACATTCACCCCCAGTCACAAGGATCTGGGTTAAATCCATCATTCTTTTGCTCACCACACCACCCCAGTTTGGACCCAGCCATATGCAAATCAGTCTTGACCCTGTTCCTTGTGGGAACAGTCCAGCCCGAACTGCCTAGCCAGGTCCTCCCTGGACCGGAAACAAGCATCCTGGGACCGGTTTCAGGGCATCACCCTTCTTCAGCCAGGCTAGCTTGAATCCAGTTGTGTAGTGAGTACGGGACCCACGTCTGGGCATACCCTTCCCACTTAGGGCGACAAATGCAAAAGAAACAATTGATGGACGGAATGCTGGACAATGCAAACATTCACCCCCAGTCCTAAGGATCTGGGTTAAATCCATCATTCTTTTGCTCACCACACCACCCCAGTTTGGACCCAGCCATATGCAAATCAGTCTTGACCCTGTTCCTTGTGGGAACAGTCCAGCCCGAACTGCCAAGCCAGGTCCTCCCTGGACCGGAAACAAGCATCCTGGGACCGGTTTCAGGGCATCACCCTTCTTCAGCCAGGCTAGCTTGAATCCAGTGGTGTAGTGAGCACGGGACCCACGTCTGGGCATACCCTTCCCACTTAGGGCGACAAATGCAAAAGAAACAATTGATGGACGGAATGCTGGACAATGCAAACATTCACCCCCAGTCACAAGGATCTGGGTTAAATCCATCATTCTTTTGCTCACCACACCACCCCAGTTTGGACCCAGCCATATGCAAATCAGTCTTGACCCTGTTCCTTGTGGGAACAGTCCAGCCCGAACTGCCAAGCCAGGTCCTCCTGGACCGGAAACAAGCATCCTGGGACCGGTTTCAGGGCATCACCCTTCTTCAGCCAGGCTAGCTTGAATCCAGTGGTGTAGTGAGCACGGGACCCACATCTGGGCATACCCTTCCCACTTAGGGCGACAAATGCAAAAGAAACAATTGATGGACGGAATGCTGGACAATGCAAACATTCACCCCCAGTCACAAGGATCTGGGTTAAATCCATCATTCTTTTGCTCACCACACCACCCCAGTTTGGACCCAGCCATATGCAAATCAGTCTTGACCCTGTTCCTTGTGGGAACAGTCCAGCCCGAACTGTCAAGCCAGGTCCACCCTGGACCGGAAACAAGCATCCTGGGACTGGTTTCAGGGCATCACCCTTCTTCAGCCAGGCTAGCTTGAATCCAGTGGTGTAGTGAGCACGGGACCCACGTCTGGGCATACCCTTCCCACTTAGGGCGACAAATGCAAAAGAAACAATTGATGGACGGAATGCTGGACAATGCAAACATTCACCCCCAGTCACAAGGATCTGGGTTAAATCCATCATTCTTTTGCTCACCACACCACCCCAGTTTGGACCCAGCCATATGCAAATCAGTCTTGACCCTGTTCCTTGTGGGAACAGTCCAGCCCGAACTGCCTAGCCAGGTCCTCCCTGGACCGGAAACAAGCATCCTGGGACCGGTTTCAGGGCATCACCCTTCTTCAGCCAGGCTAGCTTGAATCCAGTTGTGTAGTGAGTACGGGACCCACGTCTGGGCATACCCTTCCCACTTAGGGCGACAAATGCAAAAGAAACAATTGATGGACGGAATGCTGGACAATGCAAACATTCACCCCCAGTCACAAGGATCTGGGTTAAATCCATCATTCTTTTGCTCACCACACCACCCCAGTTTGGACCCAGCCATATGCAAATCAGTCTTGACCCTGTTCCTTGTGGGAACAGTCCAGCCCGAACTGCCAAGCCAGGTCCTCCCTGGACCGGAAACAAGCATCCTGGGACCGGTTTCAGGGCATCACCCTTCTTCAGCCAGGCTAGCTTGAATCCAGTGGTGTAGTGAGCACGGGACCCACGTCTGGGCATACCCTTCCCACTTAGGGCGACAAATGCAAAAGAAACAATTGATGGACGGAATGCTGGACAATGCAAACATTCATCCCCAGTCACAAGGATCTGGGTTAAATCCATCATTCTTTTGCTCACCACACCACCCCAGTTTGGACCCAGCCATATGCAAATCAGTCTTGACCCTGTTCTTTGTGGGAACAGTCCAGGCCGAACTGCCAAGCCAGGTCCTCCCTGGACCGGAAACAAGCATCCTGGGACCGGTTTCAGGGCATCACCCTTCTTCAGCCAGGCTAGCTTGAATCCAGTGGTGTAGTGAGCACGGGACCCACGTCTGGGCATACCCTTCCCACTTAGGGCGACAAATGCAAAAGAAACAATTGATGGACGGAATGCTGGACAATGCAAACATTCACCCCCAGTCACAAGGATCTGGGTTAAATCCATCATTCTTTTGCTCACCACACCACCCCAGTTTGGACCCAGCCATATGCAAATCAGTCTTGACCCTGTTCCTTGTGGGAACAGTCCAGCCCGAACTGCCAAGCCAGGTCCTCCCTGGACCGGAAACAAGCATCCTGGGACCGGTTTCAGGGCATCACCCTTCTTCAGCCAGGCTAGCTTGAATCCAGTGGTGTAGTGAGCACGGGACCCACGTCTGGGCATACCCTTCCCACTTAGGGCGACAAATGCAAAAGAAACAATTGATGGACGGAATGCTGGACAATGCAAACATTCACCCCCAGTCACAAGGATCTGGGTTAAATCCATCATTCTTTTGCTCACCACACCACCCCAGTTTGGACCCAGCCATATGCAAATCAGTCTTGACCCTTCTTCAGCCAGGCTAGCTTGAATCCAGTGGTGTAGTGAGCACGGGACCCACGTCTGGGCATACCCTTCCCACTTAGGGCGACAAATGCAAAAGAAACAATTGATGGACGGAATGCTGGACAATGCAAACATTCACCCCCAGTCACAAGGATCTGGGTTAAATCCATCATTCTTTTGCTCACCACACCACCCCAGTTTGGACCCAGCCATATGCAAATCAGTCTTGACCCTGTTCCTTGTGGGAACAGTCCAGCCCGAACTGCCAAGCCAGGTCCTCCCTGGACCGGAAACAAGCATCCTGGGACCGGTTTCAGGGCATCACCCTTCTTCAGCCAGTCTAGCTTGAATCCAGTGGTGTAGTGAGCACGGGACCCACGTCTGGGCATACCCTTCCCACTTAGGGCAACAAATGCAAAAGAAACAATTGATGGACGGAATGCTGGACAATGCAAACATTCACCCCCAGTCACAAGGATCTGGGTTAAATCCATCATTCTTTTGCTCACCACACCACCCCAGTTTGGACCCAGCCATATGCAAATCAGTCTTGACCCTGTTCCTTGTGGGAACAGTCCAGCCCGAACTGCCAAAACAGGTCCTCCCTGGACCGGAAACAAGCATCCTGGGACCGGTTTCAGGGCATCACCCTTCTTCAGCCAGGCTAACTTGAATCCAGTGGTGTAGTGAGCACGGGACCCACGTCTGGGCATACCCTTCCCACTTAGGGCGACAAATGCAAAAGAAACAATTGATGGACGGAATGCTGGACAATGCAAACATTCACCCCCAGTCACAAGGATCTGGGTTAAATCCATCATTCTTTTGCTCACCACACCACCCCAGTTTGGACCCAGCCATATGCAAATCAGTCTTGACCCTGTTCCTTGTGGGAACAGTCCAGCCCGAACAGCTAAGCCAGGTCCTCCCTGGACCGGAAACAAGCATCCTGGGACCGGTTTCAGGGCATCACCCTTCTTCAGCCAGGCTAGCTTGAATCCAGTGGTGTAGTGAGCACGGGACCCACGTCTGGGCATACCCTTCCCTCTTAGGGCGACAAATGCAAAAGAAACAATTGATGGACGGAATGCTGGACAATGCAAACATTCACCCACAGTCACAAGGATCTGGGTTAAATCCATCATTCTTTTGCTCACCACACCACCCCAGTTTGGACGCAGCCATATGCAAATCAGTCTTGACCCTGTTCCTTGTGGGAACAGTCCAGCCCGAACTGCCAAGCCAGGTCCTCCTGGACCGGAAACAAGCATCCTGGGACCGGTTTCAGGGCATCACCCTTCTTCAGCCAGGCTAGCTTGAATCCAGTGGTGTAGTGAGCACGGGACCCACGTCTGGGCATACCCTTCCCACTTAGGGCGACAAATGCAAAAGAAACAATTGATGGACGGAATGCTGGACAATGCAAACATTCACCCCCAGTCACAAGGATCTGGGTTAAATCCATCATTCTTTTGCTCATCACACCACCCCAGTTTGGACACAGCCATATGCAAATCAGTCTTGACCCTGTTCCTTGTGGGAACAGTCAGCCCAGACTGCCAAGCCAGGTCCTCCCTGGACCGGAAACAAGCATCCTGGGACCGGTTTCAGGGCATCACCCTTCTCCAGGGAAGACCTGGCTTGGCAGTTCGGGCTGGACTGTTCCCACAAGGAACAGGGTCAAGACTGATTTGCATATAGCTGGGTCCAAACTGGGGTGGTGTGGTGAGCAAAAGAATGATGGATTTAACCCAGATCCTTGTGACTGGGAGTGAATGTGCTGCATTGTCCAGCATTCCGTCCATCAATTGTTTCTTTTGCATTTGTTGCCCTAAGTGGGAAGGGTATGCCCAGACGTGGGTCCCGTGCTCACTACACCACTGGATTCAAGCTAGCCTGGCTGAAGAAGGTGATGCCCTGAAACCGGTCCTAGGATGCTTGTTTCCGGTCCAGGAAGACCTGGCTTGGCAGTTTGGGCTGGACTGTTCCCACAAGGAACAGGGTCAAGACTGATTTGCATATAGCTGGGTCCAAACTGGGGTGGTGTGGTGAGCAAAAGAATGATGGATTTAACCCCGATCCTTGTGACTGGGAGTGAATGTTTGCATTGTCCAGCATTCCGTCCATCAATTGTTTCTTTTGCATTTGTTGCCCTAAGTGGGATGGGTATGCCCAGACGTGGGTCCCGTGCTCACTACACCACTGGATCAAGCTAGCCTGGCTGAAAAGGGTGATCCCTGAAACCGGTCCTAGGGATGCTTGTTTCCGGTCCAGGGAAGACCTGGCTTGGCAGTCGGGCTGGACTGTTCCCACAAGGAACAGGGTCAAGACTGATTTGCATATAGCTGGGTCCAAACTGGGGTGGTGTGGTGAGCAAAAGAATGATGGATTTAACCCAGATCCTTGTGACTGGGGGTGAATGTCTGCATTGTCCAGCATTCCGTCCATCAATTGTTTCTTTGCATTTGTCGCCCTAAGTGGGAAGGGTATGCCCAGACGTGGGTCCCATGCTCACTACACCACTGGATTCAAGCTAGCCTGGCTGAAGAAGGGTGTTGCCCTGAAACCGGTCCTAGGATGCTTGTTTCCGGTCCAGGGAAGACCTGGCTTGGCAGTTCGGGCTGGACTGTTCCCACAAGGAACAGGGTCAAGACTGATTTGCATATAGCTGGGTCCAAACTGGGGTGGTGTGGTGAGCAAAAGAATGATGGATTTAACCCAGATCCTTGTGACTTGGGGTGAATGTCTGCATTGTCCAGCATTCCGTCCATCAATTGTTTCTTTTGCATTTGTTGCCCTAAGTGGGAAGGGTATGCTCAGACGTGGGTCCCGTGCTCACTACACCACTGGATTCAAGCTAGCCTGGCTGAAGAAGGTGATGCCCTGAAACCGGTCCGAGGATGCTTATTTCGGTCCAGGAAGACCTGGCTTGGCAGTTCGGGCTGGACTGTTCCCACAAGGAACAGAGTCAAGACTGATTTGCATATAGCTGGGTCCAAACTGGGGTGGTATGGTGAGCAAAAGAATGATGGATTTAACCCAGATCCTTGTGACTGGGGGTGAATGTCTGCATTGTCCAGCATTCCGTCCATCAATGGTTTCTTTGCATTTGTCGCCCTAAGTGGGAAGGGTATGCCCAGACGTGGGTCCGTGCTCACTACACCACTGGATTCAAGCTAGCCTGGCTGAAGAAGGGTGATGCCCTGAAACCGGTCCTAGGATGCTTGTTTCCGGTCCAGGGAAGACCTGGCTTGGCAGTTCGGGCTGGACTGTTCCCACAAGGAACAGGGTCAAGACTGATTTGCATATAGCTGGGTCCAAACTGGGGTGGTGTTGTGAGCAAAAGAATGATGTATTTAACCCAGATCCTTGTGACTGGGGGTGAATGTCTGCACTGTCCAGCATTCCGTCCATCAATTGTTTCTTTTGCATTTGTCGCCCTAAGTGGGAAGGGTATGCCCAGACGTGGGTCCCATGCTCACTACACCACTGGATTCAAGCTAGCCTGGCTGAAGAAGGGTGATGCCCTGAAACCGGTCCTAGGATGCTTGTTTCCGGTCCAGGGAAGACCTGGTTTGGCAGTTCGGGCTGGACTGTTCCCACAAGGAACAGGGTCAAGACTGATTTGCATATAGCTGGGTCCAAACTGGGGTGGTGTGGTGAGCAAAAGAATGATGGATTTAACCCAGATCCTTGTGACTGGGGGTGAATGTCTGCATTGTCCAGCATTCCGTCCATCAATTGTTTCTTTTGCATCTTTATTTTATCAGGCCTCCCTTGGCCCCACGACTGATTATATATATACATACTTGTTTAGGTTTTAATGTTTAAGTAGTTTGTGTATAGCTGTAGTTTATGTTTGTCTCATGTGCAAATGTGCATTAAGGAGGCTGGGGGTTGATGTTTAATCTGTCTGTTGTGGTATATGTGTAGAATAGTATAAGTTAAGGTTAGTTAGGTTGGAATTAAGTCAGGGTAGTGTAGTTGATTTAGCATAGCCTAGTGTAGGCATAGTTTAGGCAGGAATAGTTAGCGTACTTTAGTTAGTTTTAGATATTAGTTTTTAATTGTGTTTTAAATAAAAAATATTTAGCACTTTCACAAATGCTTGCTCATTGACTTTGTGGCAGTTGTCATATATGCTTTGCTTGGGTAGAGCACATGCTGTAGGGTTTTCTGGCAGTTTTGTATACATGTGTAACTAGCTGAGGCACCTAAGGAGTGGATCCTGACAAGTTTGCAATAGAGTCACATACTGGATCTTCAAACGTTATTGTGTACAATAGGTGGCACTCTTGCTGCAAATGGGCACACAGCCCAAAACAAGGTATTAACCTAAAGTTGCACTGTGTGTGTACATGATGCTACATGTTTTGTGTGTATGATTGAGTCAAACCATTGGGACTCAACTTGGATGTATTGTGTGCCACACAGATGGCAACCACTTACACACTCTCCCTAGCATCATTTTGTTGTCACATCACTGTTATCTTCTGGCTAGTTGTCACATCACTGTTTTTTCCTCGCCAGTATGCATGGAGGTATCCCCCACCTGTGCAGAAATGTCATTCATTCAAATGATTGACTTATTGCTTCTTATAGCACTTCATGCATGTGACTTTGGTAACAACTTGCTAGTTTAGATGCACATAGGGATCACAAAAACTATTTCGCAAGTTCTGTGCAGTTTTACCCCTGGGTTTATAATACACATTTTGCTTTAGATAGTAGGTAGTGTCTTTAGGGTCAGCACTTCCACCATGGTCTACATAGTCAAATCATGAACAAATATACAACACACTGGCTCTGGTTAGTGAATGTATTGTCATGTTAACCAAAGACCAAATTGCAGTCCCTGGAGCAACAACCCCCACTTATTGTGTGAGCCATTGGATGTCCATACAAAGTCCATGGGGATACATGTCATGGCACATGTGGAGTAGAGGACTATTCCAGTGTGGAGTAAGACCAAATTGCTTATAAGAAAGGCCACACAGACAGTCCACAAATGGATGAGATCAACAGGTGGGAAAGTAAAGGGAGGACAGTACCAGTTGAGAAGTATACTGGCATGTCCATAAGCACAGGTAAAATTGAAAACTGGCCATGTGGCACAGAGAAATGCTACCGGGCAGTTTTTGGTTGGAAAGAGGGAACATCCACATGTTTGTCCTCTGATGTGTGTGGTACCTCCCATGAGTGCGGTGTTGTCGGTGCCAGTGGGAACGGAGGCATAAATACATCAGGGGCTGAAGATGTTGTTCCCCTGTCCCCAGAAGCATTTCCCTGCACCAACAAGTGAGGCAGCACAGCACTAAGAAGGGCATGCTGGTTTGCCAGCATAGTGACAATGTTGCGGTGTAAGGAACACATTGTCACTATGTAGGAGTCCTGCTTCTGCTCCATGGACTCCAGGATTTTGTGGATCTCCCCCAGCTGGTTGGCAACCTCTCTGGTGCCACTTCGGCAGGGCAGTTGTTTGTGCCTCTGCCTCATGACACCATCGATGTCAGCCAGGGCTTGTGCCAAGCCATGGAGCGGAGGGCATGTGCCTCTTATGGCCTCCAAGGTGTCCTTTTTGGGCCTGAGGAACCTACAGACTCCTTCTAGGGTGTCTGCCTCAGTCTCTATCTCCGCCCATACTGCATCAACCAGCTCCCGCTGGACTCCTACCGCATGACACTGGAATTCACCTTTGGGGACCTTGGTGTCCAGGGCTGAGGGTGTGCTGGCTGGTGGTGTTTGTTGGGTGATAGACAGATCCTCTGGAGACCCGGCAACGCTGTTGGACCATCTTGCAAACGGAGGTGAGTTGCCTGGATCACCTGTGCCACCAACCAAGTGCTCCCACCAAACCAGCCAGAACACACAGACCCACCAAAAGAGGCAGGTGGTACACCCCAGAATTCAGCACTGCGAAATGGAGATGCAAACAACTGGAAAGAAAATGGCACTCCGGCAGAAGTGACAGTGATCGAGCCATGTGCAAGTCTGCCCTCAACAAGTACCACCACCTACACAAAACTACGAAAAAGAGAGCCCTGACACACCGCATCGAGGCCATGGATGAGCTATAGCCCACATGGTGCTAGCACTGGAATTGACGACATGTACCTACCCAGGTTTGTAACATAACTGGGCCCATCCACCTCAGCCTCTAGCCATCCCTGAATTCTGCCCTTTGTGGTGGCAAATTAGTTCATCCTATACCTTGACAGATCCCTGTCACATTCTCTGACTTTGTCATATGTGACATGATGAGACATTTAGCCTTCTGACTCCCTCCTGCACATGCTACATCTTCATCTAGTTCCACCTCACATGTAGGATATGCTTCCACAATGGCCTCTTCTCTGTAATCTCTTCCCAGCTGTGACACAAGTGTGAGACTGTCAGACACAGCAGTGCATGTGTCTTGGTCAGGCTACCTTGCAGTATACTTATCACAGAAAAAAGAACCCTCGGGTCTAAAGAGTTGAAAGAGAACAAGAGGTTATCCGAGAAGGTAACTCACCAACCCCTGGGATATCCCTTTTCTGGACGAAATCCCTCACCCATCAAAGGTGGCATGCTTCATCATTGGGATAAGATATACCTGCAGTCAGTGACGATAGTGGTCTACATGTTACAACCTATTGACCCTTTAATGAGGTGTCTCGCCTTTCGTCAGGACCAACTTGTGCTGCTGTGGAGGGTATTAAATGTCAAAATTCCAGTGTAGTACGGAATGACATGGGTGATAGCAAATACTCAAAAAGAGGTTCTGAGAAACTCAGAATGAAGAGAAATTATAATGAAAAGATACAAAACCAATGCTCTGTGGTATATTGTTTCTGGGGATTCACTGGTAACACCTATACAAAGGCATAAATGGAAAAACAAATCAGAAATTTCTTATACAGGGTTGTTCAGTTTTACATTCTGGATATGCTCTCTCTTAGTTCTTTCTTAATGTTTCATAAAGAACACCAATCAGTAACAAGCACAAAACGACGTGCATTATCATTAGGGCTCCCGGTCTTATGGTATTTATTTTTTTAACATTTCCGTCTGTATTTATCCATATTTATTTTTTGCCCATCTTATTGGTATTTATCCATATTTATTTTGTGTTTTGCGAATATATGGAATCATAAAATGGTATTTTCCACATTTATGTAACTGATAAACATGCACTCATACTTTGCTACCTGTCGCGTTGTAGCAAATTAAGCAGCCAAATATAGCAAAACACTACACCTTCAGGTAAATATGAGCATTATATTACAAATATATGTTACCATACACCTGCATTTAGGGAAATCTCAACCTATTTTTAGCTCCTCATGCTGCCTATCTGCTCAGCAGTTCTCTAAGAAATTACGAAAAACAGCATGGAGAGTCACCCACAAAATGCACACTTTTCTGCATTTTTCCGCTTTTAAAAATAAATACAGACAGGAAATACTTTGGGGCATATTAGCAAGGGTGGTATCGCCGCTTTAGCGTCACTTTTTGCCGCTAAAGCGGCGATATTTCTATCGCCCTATTAGCAAGCTGTCGCTAACAGCTGTTAGCGACAGCTTTATGGCGAAAGCGACCGTTTTGGTGCCGCTTTGCATGTCAGCGATATTTATCTCTAATGACATGCAAAGTGGACGTTCCTCCACACAACTCCTTGGCAAACACTCGCTAACACAGCTTCGGGATATTAGCAAGGCTGCACAAGATCCGCGATGCGAGCTTGAAAGCCGCGCTAAGCCCCCTTTATCGCAGGTTTTTAACACCTGCTAAAAATACAACTTAGCCATCTTTAACATGGGAGGTGGATTGCATGGCTGAGTCCATGCCTGCCTATCAGCAAGGTTTGCAGTATCGCAGGGAAATCATTGCTTGTTTTCCCGCGATACAGCATGTTATCATGGCTATCGCTGGATTTAATATCGCCTTGGAGAAACGCGTTGCTAATAACGCGCTATCTCGGCGATAAAATCCAGCGATATCCGGCGATAAAAAAATGAGCACTAAGCGCGCTTTGCGATATTTATCGCAAAGCGTTGCTAATATGCCCCTCTGTTTTCTGTCTGTAGTTATCTGTAAAAATCAATAAAAACGGAAAACCGGGAGTCTTAATTATCATTTACAACTCTCAAGATATTTATAATGAGAAATTTGACGTGCATTATCATGATCAATTCACAAGATACTTGTAATGAGCCAATCTGTCTTGTCTTAGTGTCTTACCCGTATATTGCAGGAGGACAGACCACACCTTAGCCTGGAATGCAGCTCAGGAAGGGCACCGCTCTGAAAAAACATGAGTAATGAGTCAGTAATCTCATTCTCATTGTTTGTTGTCAATTAAAAACAGTGAGGCAATTCAGGGAGACACACATAAAACCATAAAAGTATTAGAAATCAAATGGGGAGTCACCTATTAGAGGTACCCTCATATGGGATTGTGTTATGTAATGAGGTATCGCAGTAGTGACTCCTCTATATATGGCAATCAAGGCCATCTTTGCCCCTCATGTAAGCCCCACTCTTATCGTTATTTGGGCAAATCCCGGAAAGGTCCGATAGGTACGAGGCGAGTACAGAGGGGAGATAAACGAGGAGGACTAGGGGGACAAAAGAGCTAGTAACACTGCGGCTAATGAGGTGAGATAAGCTGAAATAGCTGCGTAAGTGAAAAAAGGGTTGTCTGAGCAGAGGTAACCAGCTAAAACAGCGCTCGACCTTACCTCTCTGTTGGTACCCCAGGCGGATTTATCTGCTGCTGGTTCGTGAAGCCACCAAGGCAACTCAATCGCCGTATTTAATACGGGATCACGGGAGGACGTATTACGTGGTCATGTGATTAGTGACGTCAAAACGGAGTCAGTGAAACGATCGTGATACTGGGAAATGTAGTCCCACAGTGTAACTCTATCGAAAGAAACTCCATCTAAAGAATACCCCACATGTGGCATTAACGCCTATCAAAAAGAGGTAATGCTGGATAAATGTAAAGTACAATTAGCAGCAAGAAGTCAGAGTACCATTCCAAATAAACTGAGCTACGTGTAATGACCATTATCATTGCTGACTCTGAGTACATAAACTCACATAGGCGCCAGGCTGGCGATCTGTTCATGTATATGTGATTACAGGGATCCCAGAGGACTCTAAATAAATGAACTTGCATACGCGTAATGTTGGAGATCAAGTAGTCAAACAATGCCCCCAGAGGGATAGCAAAAAAATAAAGTGCTTATGGGTGTAAGGGTAATAGGGCAGAGATATACCATTGAGTCTGTCCTAAATAAATGTTGTATGCAGACTTCCTACAATTGGTATTTGGGAAGGGAATATTACAGAGAGCTCATTCTATCCTTGCTCGGTTAGGTGAAGGGGCATCACTTAGGGAAAGGTGAAGTCCAGCACGGCTGTCAAGTCATCTTAAGGTAGTAGAAACCAGGGGAATGTCGTCATTGAGTCTATTCCTGTAACTGCATAGCCTATATACCCATTTTATTTCTCTTACAAATAGGGAACTTGTGTTATCCCCAATGTGTGAAGGTATATAGGGCTGGTCAAGTACTTTGATGACTTGACAGCTGTGCTGGACATCACATCTCCCTAAGTGACGCCCCTTCACCTAACTGACCAAGGATAGAATGAGCTCTCTGTAATATTCCCTTCCCAAATACCAATTGTAGGAAGTCTGCATACAATATTTATTTAGGACAGACTCAAGGGTATAAATCAGACCTATTACCCCTACCCCGATAAGCACTTTTTTTTTTTGCTATCCCTCTGGGGGCATTGTTTGACTACTTGATCTCAAACATGACGCATATGCAAGTTCATTTATTTAGAGTCCTCTGGGATCCCAGTAATCACATATACACGAACAGATCGCCAGCCTTGCGCCTATGTGAGTTTATGTACTCAGAGTCATCAATGACAATGGTCATTACACATATACAAACTCCCTTGCGCAACATTTCATACAAGTACTAGGAGGTATACAGGCATACGACTGTTATGTTACATAGCTCATCGACTGAGCGTTTATTTGGAATGGTACTCTGGCTTCTTGCTGCTATTTGTATTTTACATTTATGCAGCATTACCTCTTTTTGATAGGCGTTAATGCCACACGTGGGGGATTCTTTCAATGGAGTTTCTTTCGTCAGAGTCTCTTTCGATAGAGTTACACTGTGGGACTACATTTCCAAGTATCACGATCGTTTCACTGACGCTGTTTTGATGTCACTAATCACATGGCCGTGTAATACGTCCTCCCGCGAACCCGTACTAAAACGGCGTTTGAGCTGCCTCGGTGCCTTCACGATCCGGCAGCAGACCAACCCGCCTGGGGTACTGACGGAGAGGTACGGTCGAGCGTTGATTTAGCGGGTTACCTCTGCTCAGACAACCCTTTTTTCACCTACGGGGCTATTTCAGCTTATCTCACCTCGTTAGCCGCAGTGTTACTAGCTCTTTTGTCCCCCAGGTCCTCCTCATTTATCTCCCCTCTATTGTCCCCTCGTACCTATCGGACCTTTCCAGGATTTGCCCGAATAAGGAATAGAGTGGGGCTTACATGAGGGGCACATATGGCCTTGATTGCCATATATAGAGGAGTCACGACTGCAATACCTCATTACATTACACAATCCCACATGGGGACACCTCCAATAGGTGACTCCCCGTTTGATTTCTAATACTTTTATGGTTTTATGTTTGTCTCCCTGAATTGCCTGACTGTTTTTAATTGACAACACACAATGAGAATGAGATTACTGACTCATTCCTCATGTTTTTTCCGAGCGGTGCCCTTCCTGAGCTGCATGCCAGGTTAAAGTGTGGTCTGTCCTCCCGCAATATACGGGTAAGACTCTAAGACAAGACAGATTGGCTCATTACAAGTATCTTGTGAATTGTTCATGATAATGCACGTCGAATTTCTCATTATAAGTATCTTGAGAGTTGTAAATGATAATGCACGTCGTATTGTGCTTGTTACTGATTGGTGTTCTTCATGAAGCATTAAGAACTAAGAGAGAGCATATCCAGAATGTAAAACTGAACAACACTGTATAAGAAATTTCTAATTTGTTTTTCCAATTATGCCTTTGTATAGGTGCTACCAGTGAATGCCCTGAAAAAATATACCACAGATGGAATAAGGATCACTGGTTTTGTATCTTTTCATTATAATCTCTCTTCATTCTGAGTTTCTCAGAACCTCTTTTGCGTATTTGCTACCACCCATGTCATTCTGTACTACACTGAAATTTTGACATTTAATACATTTTACAGCAGCACAAGTTGGTTCTGACGAAAGCAGAGAAACCTCATTAAAGGGTCAATAGGCTGTAACATGTAGACCACTATCGTCACTGACTGCAGGTATATCTTATCCCTGCCAGTTCCCTGTTTTTAACCCTAGCCCCAGGACATGACATTTTTGCCAACATTGCCCCTTGTTGCAATTTACCCTGTAGGTCTTGCTGTTCCTCATGAGCTGCACTGTCTTGTCCCGGAACTCCTACCACCATGTCCTCTGGGATGACAGCTGCCACCCGCTCCTCCAAGGCATCCAGCTCCCCCTGTGGTGTCGGGCTTCCACCTCCATTCTACATGGTTGCCTTCAGGTTTTTGGACTCTTTCTCCTGTGTCCTGGGCTTATAATCATGCCAGCGTTTCTTGCAGTGGGTGACTGTCCTCTTGGCTTGTCCAATGCGTTGATCTTGGCTGCTATGGACTGCCAAATGGCCTCTTTCTTTCCCAATGGCAATTTTGAGGTGTCACATAGCTAATGTTGGTGCTCTGTCACCTCGATGATCAATATGTCCTTCTCCTCCTCACTGAAGGTGCACTCCCTCTTCTTCTTCCCCTGGGAGTCTGTCTGGACATCCGGGCTAGTTCTGGGGTTTTTGAGGTTGTCGTCCCGGCTGCTACTCTGTTCTCCCTGCTCTATGGCTGCCTTCTGGGAAAGTGTGCCAATGTTTTTTTTCTCAAAGCATTTTTAAAAGTTTTTTAATGCTTGATGCAATGAAAAGTGACAATAGGGTGGTTAGCGGCACTTTGCGTGCCACTATCCAGCCTTACATCACCCTTGCGATGCGTCAGTTTCCGCTGCGACAACCGGCCCGCAACAGAATCATTTGTTTTTCCTTCGCCTTGTTGCGCTGTACTGTAAATATGGCACATCCATGGTGTTTAAAAAGTAATCTAGCGATTCTTAACTCATTTGCATTGCATCTGTGATGCGTAAATTCTTGTAAATAAGGCCCTGAGTAAACAGAAAGCAAATTAAAATAACCCTAATATCAACAACAACATATTTTTACCTCTCATTTTTAATATTTGGAAAAAAGTAAAACCCATCTCCAAATGCATACACCCCGACAAAAAATTATATTAAAAATCATGCTAACTTGTAGAAATATATTATTTTAAAACTAATCAGGTGTGTTAGAGCTTCTAAACATATTTCCTAACACTAAGGGCCAGGTGTCCAAAGCACATTTTTGGGCGCAAACAGCCTGATTTCCAGAATCCAGCCGTTCGAGAACAAAAAAAATGCTTTTTTACATGTACCAAGCCCTATTTGCGATTCAGTAACCTATTACCAAATCGCAAATAGGGTTTGTGATTCTATATTACGAAGGAGCGTGTTTACGGTGTCCCTTGCTAATACCGACTCACAGTGGTATGTGTGAATGTTTTGTGACCGAAATGCGGTCGCAAAACATTTGCATTTGACCACCAACCCCAAGGAAACCCTTCCCCTTTGTGAATGTTGGTGAAAACATTTTTAGGAGCAGGCAGTAGTCCCATGGACCACTGCCTACTCTTGGTAAATGAAAAGAAAACTTTTCATTTTTATTTTCGAAACACATCCTGTATTCCTTTAGGGAAAACAAGCTGTATTTAAAAAAAAAATGCTTTATCGAAAAGCAATCACAGTCATGGTGGTCTGCTGACCTCAGCAGGCCACCAACCCTGTGAGTTTAGTGATTCCCAATGGACCGCAAACTGAGACCTACCTCATGAATATTAATGAGGTAGGTCTATTTGTGACCCACTGGGAATCGCAAATTGTGTCAAAAAACAGATTAGTCCATGGGTGTTTGCGGTTCCCAAATAGCAAATCGCAAACATTTGCTATTTGGTAATCGCAAAGCCAAACCGATGTACATCTGGCCCCAAATGCATTGCAGTCCTGGTTGTATGCAAACGTGGTCACTGTAGATTTACTAGTGGTGCAAGCGCAGCGCCTAGAAAGTAGGCTTGCTCATCTAAATCATGCATCTAATAAAATGTGTATTCATTCTTTGATGCTCCTTCACAAACACGGCAGTTGAAATGTGGCTACAAGAAAGAATGACCTTGTGGGTTCTATCTTGCAAGACGAACGAAAAAAAGCAGCGGTAATTTTCTGAGTACCATTAAATTTTGAACATAAAGCATTGTTCACTATCCTGTGCAGCTAGACAGGTGCAGAGTGTGAGCTGAACCCCTCCCCATTCCATACATAAGAAAAATACATAAAGTATACGTATAAAGGTGGAGTTTGATAACACAGATGGGTTAGTAGTAGTGGGATGCTGAAACAAGAGTACAGACCTAAGGACCTATTTATGAGCCGGTTTGCGTCGCTCTTGCACAATGCTAACCTTACATGTGATTTCTGAAGGCACACAAGGCCACTTTGAGTGGCTCCATAAATCTGGAGTAAGGCAATGCAGCGCAGATCGCTGCGTTGCTTTACTCTGCCCTGGGAAGGAGTTTCATGGGCATTGCTTGGGTGTTCCCACGCAGCTCCCATGGTTTTTGATGCATTACTAGATTTACCAGAACTGGTAGACCTGGTAATGCGCCAAAAAGATACACCTTCTCAAGTGAGGCGTAACGGGGAGAAATGTTTTTATTTCTCCTCATTACTTCCACTTTCTATGCACACATAGAAAAGTTTAAATTTAGTGCCTATCTTGCTCCAAATGTTGTATCAACAAATAATAGAGCTCTGGTCAATCAAATCTTTTATAAAAGGCATAACCTGCTCTTTGTGGACAATGTAAGATGAAACAGTACAGGGTACGGCCAATAACTTACATAAGAACTGATTTTCCTGGGTTTAGAGAGATTTGCTATCTGCTATGCCCCACACTGCAGCCCCGTATATAGCCTTAGGGATACATTTGCTCTTATATAATTTGGTCAATTCTCTTATTGGCTTATTTCCTATTTTTCTAGAGTATCTATTTAGGGCCTCCATAGTTCAAACTGTTTTTGCTATTGCATTTTTAATGTGTGGGCCCCATGTGCTGGAATTGGAAAATTGTATAACAAGGTAAGAAAAGCTCTGTACTTCAGTTAATCTGACATCCCTCACTTAGGGGCCCATTACGATGCCGGATGGAAAAGCCTTCCGTCCCCCATGGTGTCGTAAAAATACCTCCCGCGTGACCCGCAGCATTTCTGTCGGCCAAATTACGATGCAATGTACGCAAAATCACACTGCGGCAGACGGGTGCCACAAAAGACCGTCCACCATGGTCGGAAAAGCTGCAAATTCGACCGCGGTGGACGGGGAAAGCTGGTCAACGACCTGAAAAGGCCGCTCCTGCCACGGCATGACCGCATGGCTAATTACGATGAGAATGCGGAGCAGGCAGACCGAGCACTCCATCCGACCGCCGCGCACGCACATAGGCCAAATGAATGGTGGATGGAACCAACTTCACAACAATGCCCGAAGTGTGCCTGTACTCCCTGCCGCCCTCAATCACAACACACACGCCACAATGATACACCCCAACTTGCTCCTGGTAAGGAAAGCCATGCGCAGCATGGAAGAGACATCTAGAGGTCATCACTCATGTGGACACACCCACATACCACAGTATAAAACCAAGCCCTCCCTGGACCAGCATCCTTTGCACTCCACAAGCCGAGACAGAGAGACAGGGCACACCTCACACACTCCACATATCTCCACCACTACCTTGCACCCTGCACCCCTCATTCAATTGCACCATGCCCCCCAAGACAATGCCCAAATCCACTGACTCAGAGTTGAGAGTGATGGTAGACGAGACAATCAAGGTAGAACCACATTTGTCTGGGCACCTTGTCCAATACACCCTACTTGCGCGCAAGACTCAGATGTGTGCAAAGACCCACAGCAAAGTCAATGCCGTAGGGACCACCCTATGCACTGTGCGTGACATCAGGAAGCGGTGGGGTGACCCCAAGGGCCGGGTCAAGCATCGGGCACAGAGGAATCACGCGGCGGCCCAGAGAACTGGTGGCGGCCCTCCCATTCCACCACTAACCTACACTGAATGTGAGGAAAAGGTGCTTGCCACATTGCAGCCGGAGAGACTCACAGGAATCGAGGGGGGAGTGGAGGCTGGTAAGTACCAACAAATGTCTCCCATCACACTGCAATGTACTGTTGTGCACAAGTGAGCCTCAATCACCAGCCCACATCAAACTCATGTGGAATGCACGCTTTCAATATGAATGTATCACAAGGCAAGCATTCCCTCACCCAGCTTCACCTCACAGGTAGGTAGTCACCTCATGCACCCTGGCCTCCCTCCCAAACAGCATGGCCCACCCTCCCCACCCCACACCCATGTGTCAGCTAACTCCGTCAACAGTGCCTCCTAACAGGTAGGTAGCCATCTCACTGGGGAGGGGGCCGTTGAGCACTGACAGATAGACCACAACTCCCACAAGGCCCTCTGTCTTCCCTCACAGACAGCATGGAGCCAAATGACCCCCACATTCCGCACCTGGTAGACAACTCTTGAACCCCCCCTAAGTTGTATGCAGTGCTCATAAAGCCAATACCATCGAGAGGCCACATGATTCACAGTGTTGGTGATGAAGTCACATGTAACTGCAAAGCAAAATACAAGAACGCCATCACAAAAAGCCAATGTGAAAGTCCCATTGCCTCAAAGCAGAGAGACTCGGGTCAACACAACACATGCATGGAAACCCGGTCAAATCTCACAAACCAAAGGAGGCAAGTACAAAAAGCATAACACAAATCATGAAGTTGCGGAATAGTAGTCAGATACTCATTGAGAAGACACAAATGTCCAAGCATAAACAGAATCTGATGAGCAACAGGTTGGTACCAGAGGACATGTCCCTGGAAATACAAAACCTGTACATATGATTATGTTGCCCCAGCCATGACACATAGCCGAGCAATGTATGTACCTCCACATCACATTCGACTGCTGACAAACTGTTATGAATGCATAGTAATGCCAAGCTAAAAAGTAAGGCCATCTCAAATCAAGTGTGACAAACATGAACATCAAAGTAGCGCTGTGTACTGAACATGCTGACAATGTAACCTCTCTTCAACAGGTGACCAGCCAGCAACAGCAGACGCCCATGCCATGGACGAGCCCAGCCAGTCTCCCCCCCAGGAAGGAGAACCCTCGGATGCAGACTCCCAGGTCTTTCCGGGTGAGGAGGACTGACCTGGCCCCTCCGGCGTGCCCAGGACAGCTCAGTCTCTGGCCCTCACTGTCCCCACCACCACCACGACTCCCCCAACAGCTGCACCGCCAACGCAAACCCCTGCAGCAGCGACCTGTGTGGCAGCCACCTCCACCATCACCACCACTGCCTCCAACACTGTCTCTTTGCCTGCAGTTGCGAATGCCACCAGGCAGACCGGGGATGCTGGGGAAGGTGTGCTGCTGCAGCGCCTGGCACCGCCACAGGTCCGTGGCAGCAGAGCAGGTGGGAGGCTAAGTGGGGGACAGCCACAGGAGGGCAATGAGACTGAGGCCCTGGACACCGTGCTAACTGTCCTTGGTGCATACCAGCAGAACCACGGACAGATGGGCCAGGGCCATGAAGACCAGCGGGAACTCCGCCGGCTGTAGAGCTCCATGGACACTCGCTTGGGACAACATGGGGCAGTATGTGGGTGTCCTGAGGGACATGCATGTAGCTCAAATCGCTGCCAACCCCCCGCCGGGCCAGCAGGATGATAGTCATATCACCACAGCAGCGGCCACAGGGAGGGGTGAGTCACATCCCGGCAAATCTTCAGACACCTCTGAGCATGCAGCAGGTCCCCCCCCAGCCAAACGGCAGAGGGGGCATCCGAAAAAGACACTGTTAGGATCACGTGGCACAGCACCATGCCGTACAAACTCTCGGAGCAACCGCTGATGTCACCACTGTAACACCGAGCATTGAATGTCGTTGTAAATACAAAACCACATTGCCACAAGGATGGGAGTGTTCGCTTGGACTTTGGAACTCTACCATTGTGTGTCCTACCTTAATTATCCGTGTACCATCACCTCCTACTTCACCCCTCACCTGTCACACATCGCAAAATTAACACAACTCACAACAGTATGCCTTCGTGTCAAGAGCATTCTCATCACAGCAAGTGGCGTGTTGACTCACATTGCAATGTATCCGATTATGTAAAAGCGAAAATTCCATTGAGAGAGTGGAGGTACCTGGAAAGACACAAAGAAACAACAGTGTGTTGCCATATTATGCAATAACCGCAAAAGCACACCACGAGGCAACACTGTACAATATGCATTACAGACAACACCAGCAAACACCATCAACATGGACAGCAGGGGGACTGGAGCACAAGACTGCACCTCCCAACACAGTTTCGCCCTTAGCATCCTGGTGAATGCAGTCCAGTTAGAAAGCTTACTCCTGTTACCGTTGTCGTGTGTCACCTAGGTAGGTGCAGGTCAGTGCTGTGAACCTCTAGACACATGTGTGTCACGTTATCCTCCCACATCAGTAGGGGTAAGATACATTGTGATTGGTGTCTGCTGAGGAAGCTGCCAGATTCTACTCGGGTCTCTGTACCTCTCCCTGCCCAACTCAGGTGAAACACCTCAGTCACATGACAAGTAAGCATCATGACTGAACTGCATATACCAGAATGCCAAGGGGTGAACTGTGCTGGGAGGTGAAGCAGTCTGCTCCCATCCCCCTAACGACATCATCAGGGACATGACAGAAGTTGTCAAGATCACACAGTGCAGAACAATGAAATCCTTAGCAGTGTGCCCACAAGAGCCAGCATCACAACACATCCTGTCATGTGGACGATGGTGACATTGTTGCATTTCACACACTCAAGTACTGTTGCACAGGGATTTTCAAGTGACATAGGCGGTCTATGCATGTTTACCCACATGTACGCCAGTCCCTGACAACATACCCACACTAAACCTGTTTTACAAACGAAGTCATCTTCTCCTGAATGGGCCCAAGTGCTGCAGTCACAGGGCAGGCATCGCGTATATAGGAACTGTTGCACGCTGTGTTCCTTGCTGTAGCAATGTCCTCCTCACTCCTCCATAAGTGATTGTGGATATCCATTTGTGGCCTCACATTCCCACAGCGAAATCGGACTTCAATAAGGGTGCAGGCACAATGGGCTTCTGTTTCAACAAGTAGTCACTCCCACACCAGCCCTGAGACCTTCGAATTCCAGGTGCCTTGACCGTCCCGCGCGATTCAGTAAGTGCTGAACACGGCACTCCCACTTTTTTCCGGGGGACTGACACAAGAATCATCGAAAGCCTCTAATACTGAAGGCCGTTGCACACTTTTTTCCAAACTCGTGGGCTGTGGCCTTGTCCCTTTGTTTCATGCGATTTCTGGAGTACTACCGGGTGTCATTCCTCCAATTTACCGACTGCATTTAGCAGTTTGGTATCACTACTCGTGGCTTTACAGCTGAGCGCTGGTTCTAAGAGTGCTCTCACGCCATGTCTGCCCATCCTGTGGTCCAGTCGTACCCCCGAAAGTTGTAACTGTACCGTGACCGCATGCAGCTCCTCTTTGGATGTGTCCCATTAGCTGTGCTACGCATCAGTTATAGACTAACCTTCCGCTATGCCTATTTCACCTGCGTGCAGCCTGTGAGCTACTGTCGGAGATGCCCCTTTCAGTGGTCCCTGGATGTCTGCCTTTGCAACATATCCCTTGCTGCCCTGGATCATGAGCTGTGGGTGAGTCCTTTGTTGGTCCATGATCAGGACTGCTCCGGTGATACACGTTTGTGGGATGCCTTCCAATGTGTCAGACAGGCTGACAGCTGCGCCTGTGCGTTTGTGCAAAGACTCCTGTGCCATGCCTACATCGAGCCTGTCCCCGGGTGCCATGGGATGCTCCTTTCACCCTCGTGGTGCGAGGAGCACATCTGTTCCTTCATACTGCTGGATTGGATGGCGGTCCTTTTTGCTGGAGATGATTTGGATCGTCTTTTGGAACTGATTGCCTTCGAGGCTACCTGTGCCTTCTTCGATTCGTAACTACTTAACAGCAACAGGAACTGTTGGTGACTAATTCAATGTCCTTTTAACTTTTTCACGCCTACTAACAGGAATTGTCATTCAGCTCTCTGATTTTTGCCCTATCTGCATTTGCTTTGACTATGCTGACCTCCACGGTCTGTTTCGCTTGGTACCACAGACCTGAGCAAGGGGAGGCTGTCATCTGACCGTCATGGACATTGTCGACTGGCATGAGCCTGGCTTTCATCATGCAGCTGTAGCGCACGAAATTCACATGGCGTAGTCGTTTTGCAAGTACATTAGTATTTGTCTGTCACATGAGAAGTGTCTGCAGAGCTTGTTCTCTGCGCGGTCCAGAGCACTGCCTGTACAGTCTGTCTGTGGTCGGAGGGGATTGTCCGTTGTCATTCTGTTCTGGTCAGGCCCTAGCACCGCCACTCATTAAGGTGTCACTGCTGCTAGGGGACACGGGTGCCTTTTAGATGTCATGGGAGGCGGGCTGGTTGCACCACACTTGGAGAGTGATCCATCCAGTGATGTGAGCGACACAGCACATTGGATGTACATTTCACCACGTACTGGCTGGGCAATGGGTCTGCTGGCAAAGCCCATAGACCTGGGACATCTCATTCATCTCCTCCCAGCAAGGGGTGGGGGGACATACTCGTGGGTCATGGTCCAGAGGGATTATTGATATGACATCTTGCTTCATGTGTTATGGATGCGTCACTATGGAAACTGTATATGTACTCATGCATTCTCAACTTCTTGTGGCACGTATGTTGCCTGTATTGCAACTGTAGTAAAAAAAGCACATTTCAAAGCGTTTCTTGTCTGCAACTTAACAACTTGTGTACACGCGCTTGCAAACCTCTGAGTGAGTGGGAGAGCTAGTGAGGCACTATAGCAATTGGGTCCTGTGCTAATGTGTGTTTCTGGGTGCTCAGTCCCTGCCTGCCCAAGTTCTCCAATCCCGCGCATAGTCCTGTAGGTGTACAAAATGCCAGTAACAGATCTCAAAGTTTGTTAGATAACAGCAAGGCACGCAGACACAGTCATATTCGGTCATTGTTCACGTACACTCAACGGAAGTAGTTGACGATGAGCTGTTGTCGCTGGTCAAGGCCTACTTCCTCACCACTGTCATCATCACTGGGCATGTGTGGGTTGGGTGCGGGGGGCTGCTGCTGTTCATCGTCGCCCAGAATCAGGGGGATCCTTCTGCTCATGGCCAGGTTGTGTAGCATGCAGCAGGTGACTAACATCTGTCATACCTTCTGTGGTGAGTACTTGAGGCACCACCAGTCTGGTCCAGGCACCTAAATATTGACTTCAGCAGTCCAAAAGCGCACACCAACACACGACGTGTCCTCCCATGTGCATCATTGTATTGGACTTCCGCCGGCGTTGTTGGATTCCGCAGTGGGGACAGCAACCACGGGCGATTGGGATGCCCAGAGTCACCTAGTTGTGAGACAGACAGGCAAACAGTGTGATCTGAATGTGTGGGGGGAGCAGCATGTCACACCTACATCACAGTCATTGACACAGCCCACTCACCGACAAGCCAGGCCCGCTCGGGGTGCAGATTGGCCAACAATTGGTGTATGGTGCTGTTCCTCAAGATGTAGGAGTGATGTGCCGACCCAGGATACCTTGCACACACGTGTAAGATGCTCTGATCCACCTGGCATACCACTTGCACATTGATGGAGTGGTAGTGTTTGCAGTTCCTATAGATGTGTTCACTTGCCTGTGGTGGAATGAGGGCAAATCAATTTTGACCCAGTTCCACATGGAAACAGTCCAGCTCGAACTGCCATGCCAAGTCTTTCCTGGACCGGAAACAAGCATCCTGGGACCGGATTCGGGGTAACACCCCAAATCAGCCAGGCTAGCTTGAGTCTGGTGGCGTAGCGAGCACGGGACCCACGTCTGGGCATACCCTTCCCACTTAGGGCAACAAATGGAAAAAGAACAGATGATGGACGGAATGCTGAATTAATCAAACATTCACCCCCAGTCAGGGATCTGGGTTAAATCCGTCATTTTTTTGCATACCACGCCATTCCAGTTTAGACCCAGCCATAACCAAATCAGTCTTGACCCTGGCTTGGCAGTTCGGGCTGGACTGAGGGGTGTTACCCCAAAACCGGTCCCAGGATGCTTGGTTCCGGTCCAGGGAAGACCAGGCTTGTCAGTTCGGGCTGGACTGTTCCCATGAGGAACAGGCTCATGACTGATTTACATATGGCTGGGTCTGAACTGGGGTGGTTAAGTGAGCTAAAGATTGATAATGGATTCAACCCAGATCTGTGACTGGGGGTGAGTGTATGAAATGTTTTGGTGCTCCGTCCATCATCTCCTTGTGTTTGCTTTATTCACCCTAAGTTTGCAGCGTATGCCCAGACGTGGATCCTTTGCTCACTTTGCCACTGAATTCAAGCTAGCCTGGCTGATGAGGGGTGTTACCCCAGAACTGGTCCCAGGATGATTGTTTCTGGTCCAGGGAAGACCTGGATTGGATGTTCGGCCTGGACTGTTCCCATGAGGCACAGGGTCAAGACTGATTTGCCTATGGCTGGGTCTGAACTGGGGTGGCGAAGTGAGCTAAAGAACGATGATGGATTCAACCTAGATATGTGACTGGGGGTGTGTCTGAAAAGTTTCAGCGCTCCGTCCATCATCTCCTTGTGTTTGCATTATACTAGAGAAGATGTTCACAATCACCCCTGGGGGTGCCTCAGGATTAGTACAAGTCATCAGATTGCCCTTATTTTTATTTATGGCGTCACCAAAACCACTGTCGTATGGACGCTACCCCATTTAAGGCTGATGCCATTCTTTGTTGCCACCTCGTTGTTTGGTAAGGAAAATGAAATCAAGGTGTTCTTGTGTTCAACTTGCAACTCAAATGATAATGGCAAATGGTCAGTAAGGAGGACTGTATCCGCGAAAAGGGGACCAATGTAGTCTAGTACTGAAGCAGAAACTATCATGTGGTTGATACATGAGCTACATGCATTCCTTAGGAAGGTGGGTAATGGGGTTCTTCTCCCAGCCAATCTTGTGCAAGCAGTTGTATTATATAGTAGTTCATTTAATGAATTACCGTAATTATCATGCGAAAAGTGGTACAATGGATTTCCTTTAACATCAATGAGTCTGCAAGCCTTTACCTGGGAGGGTTGCCATTGTTGTATATTGAAGTCACCTTACCAGATTAGCAGGTAGTCCTTTTTAGAGCCCTCAAGGAAGGCATCCAATTCTCTGTCCAGGTCTTCGATAACTTTGTGCCTTTGATTATTGAACACATTGTTATAGAAGTTTACTAGCAATAAGAGTTGGGATGTGGTTGTCTGCAATGATACTAAATGAAAGAAGGGGGAGGACAGTTTCGTTTTTACACATTTTGCTATAATTAAAGTTGAAATTAATATAGCCAAGCTTGGCCATGTACAGAAGGGAGGGCCTATGTTGTAACTGTGGCAACCCCATCTAAAGTGAAAGACTGTGGGGCATATTCACAAGGAGCTATCGCCGAATTAACGGCACTTTATCGCAGCCAAAGTCGTGATAAATTTACCTCCCCATTCACAAGCCGGTGTTAGCCCACAGCACCAGTTTACCCGCGATAGCAGCCACAAAAAACATCGCCACAGAGGACCTCCACAAATATTGCTAATGAGATGCAGAGTGGGCGTTCCCGTGACAAAAGTCGAGACAACAGCACACCTCAACATTCACAACGACCAGCCACATCCGCGATAAAAACACAAAACAGGCAATAAGGCGCGTTAGCACCAGGTAATCTACACCTTCTCTGACCTGGTGTAAACTCGGACGGCAGCCTGCAAACCAAAATAGAGCACAGCCCTGGGCTACATCGGAAGGGCAACAGATGCCATGGAGCCACCCATCATGCGGCCCGGACACCCAAGAGGGCCACAACACCCACAGCCACCACCCCCAGGACCACCCCTCCCTGGCACCCCCCCGACCAAAGACATGCCACATCAGCCACACCTAAACATGTACAAAATATTCCGCTTGATGCCGCACAATCACAACTGGTGACATGGATGTGTCGTCACAGAAATGAGCAGCACACATTCACTTTCGAAGCAACAAATGAAACTTTATTAAAATGAACAACGAAATGAAATGAAGACACATGGCCACTCCCCTCCGGACAATACGTAGGTCACAGCCTGTAAGACAAAAAACATGATGAGAAGGTGTGTCCTGCGCACATCAGAGGACAGAGGGAGAGCGATGGAGAGAGAGAGGAAGAGAGGGAGGGAGAGAGAGAGGAAGAGAGGGAGAGAGAGAGAGAGGAAGAGAGGGAGAGAGAGAGAGAGGAAGAGAGGGAGAGAGAGAGAGAGGAAGAGAGGGAGAGAGAGAGAGTGCCGCCCCTGCGCACCCAGGCCACACTGCTCACCTGCTGCCACCGGTGTGTCTCCAACCACGTGCCGGTATGTAGTGCAGTTCACCAGGCCACACATCTCATTCAGAGCCATCAGCTGAAACAGAGCCCAGATACATGACTGGCACAGTACACACACTTGCACAAGACAACATCGCCTGCCCGCCCATGCACACCCAGGCAGAGGCACCCCAACCTCACCCGCCGCCCATCAGAGCATGCCCGCCCATGCACACCCAGGCCCCAATGCTCACCTTCCGCCACCTGCACTTAGACAGGAGGTCCCACCACATGCAGCTGCAAGCCACAAGCCTGTGGCCCGCGGACATTGCACCCTCCACATCATGCAGCCCCACTCCGCAGGCCACCAGGTTTCACGTCTGGTGCTGGGTCTTGATTACTCCATGGCAGAAGACATGCCAGTACACCAGGCACCATCGCAGGCTGCACACCCGCTCAGCCCAATGGGTGCCACCAACACTGGGATGCCGGGTGCGTCGCCACATGGCGGTAGGCCCGCGCTTCTCACTGGCTCTGGCCTACACTGCGGTCCAGCAGGGCACACAAAACCTGAGCTGTCCAGACCGCCGGGACGAGGCATCATCGCAGGCTGCAAACTTGCTCAGCAGCTCAAGGTGCCACTGACACAGTGCACCCCAAGTCACCGTCCCGTGGCGGGTGCCTGTGTCGTCTGCAAGGCCCTGGGTGCCACCAACCCTGTGCAACCCCAGTCTGCGCCACGTGGTGGAAGGCCCTTGCCTCACTCAAGGCCTCAGATGCCACTAACCCTGTCCGCAACAACTCATGGGCCCTACATGAGTGAGAACCGTAGAGCGGCCGTCATCCAGTCACCACCGGAAGAGGGGAATGTGACGTCATCGGCCCATTATGTTGGCGCAGTCACATGGCCTGTGACGCCTGTGCCGGATGAGTGTGGTGTGTGTGGAAACCTGCCCTCAGGGACTGGCTGTGACATCCTGACAACTAGACCAGTGACCTGCACACCACCAGCGAGTACGGCTGCGATGGGTAGCAATGAGGGCCCCCCCCTCTGGGCGTTAGCGGAGTGGTCTGGCCTGCCGTACGCCCGACCAGCACAGGGCTTGCAACAATGACTCGTGGGCTCTGGGCGTGGTCCAGTCCATGTCCGGACAAGGAAATGACTGATGCGTGTGTCCCTGCTGTAGTGTTCACGGAACCCGCTACACAAAATGCAATGTTGCACCCTCTTACTGGCATCCCACAGGATGAACATCATTGACGCAAGGGAAGGCACTGTCCCCACATTCATCCACACATCCATACATGAATGACGTAAGACATTACACAGCAGTGCGTCACAGGATGTTTATTTGCACATCCAGTGAAGTCATGCAGCTGGAGCGGTACAGGGCAATGCCGAGCACACTACACAATATGGGCACGTGGAGGGCCAGCCAGTGTCCCTCCGGGGATGACCTGTACTGCGGAAGAGGAAGGGTACAGTCCGCAGTCTGTCCGCCGTGTCATTGGTCGTCAAACAGGATGTGGCAGTCCATGTCGCTGTCCAAGGTGAGTGCATCGGAGTGCATCCGGGGTCAGTGGTAGGCCTTGAGGCCATGTGCGGCACCAAGCAGAAACAGGCAAGGTGGCGGAAATGAATGCTAGTACCTCCTTCTGATCTCAATCCCATCCACGTCCTCGTCCCCGGATGTGTGCCCTGCCCCACCTGTGGGTGTTGCAGTGCCGGCTGCGGCACTGTGTGCCACTGTCACATCAGGGGCCGGAGGAGGATTGTCGGCTGCACTGTGTGGCAGTGACACATCAGGTGCCGGAGTGGATACGACTGCCGCACTGGGAGGCACTGACACACCAGGGGGCGGAGATGTGGATGGTGTGGGGGCAGCAGCATTCATCATCGCCACGCCTTGTGGCAGCAATGCCATGATGAGGACATGCAGGGCACGGTAGATCCCAGCTACATTTTGCTGATGTGCAGCGGCGGCTGCCATCCTTTCCGCCTCCATCCGCACCATGTCCTCCATGAGCCTCCGCATGTTTGCCAGCTCACGGCTGGCATCGCTGGGGCCACTCTGAGCGGACAGGTATTCTTCCCTCCACGTCATGACTCCAGAGATGTCAGTCAGGGCTCGCTGGAGACCATGGGGCGGACATAGACACCCAAGGATGGCGTCCAGTTTGTTAGCCATGAGCTCGAACCCCACCTGCACCTGCTCGGTGGTCTCCCTCTGGCCTTCCAGCACACGGCGTTGGAAGGCCATTTGTTGTTCCTGGGGGTCTTGGGAGGGTGCTGGGGCTGTGGGTGCCTCCTGCCGGGTGGTTTGGCTGGTGGGTGGGGTCTCATGGATGTAGCTGGGCTGCCCTGATCCTGGAGGTGAGTTGCGGAGGTGGTCAATGAGGTCTTGGATTTTTTGGGTGTCGATGCTGGTGTTGTCCTCCTCCCTCGTCATCAGTGAAGAGTGACTGTGACTGCTCTGCAGGAGGTGTTGATGATGCCCCTGCGATGTGAAGGGGAGATGGTGTATTACAATGTGTCCACATGTATGTAGCCGCATGGTACAGGTTGACAATCAGACAGCATGGCATTGTACATTGTGACAGTGTGTGGGTCTGGGCGAGGACCCAGAGTGATTGTGGGTGTGCACTGTGCCCTGCTTGCTTGTGCATGTGTGCCATTGTGGCCATCTCCCCCGTCCCCCCAGTACCTGGTGGTCACTCACCCTGTTGCGGTTGTGTTATGTCCTGTCGAGCAGTGTCCGGTCCCCCGACTCCGGCCAAAGTCTCCACACTGATGACTGTCGACACCAGCTCCTCCATGTCATCCAGCTCCAGCTGTGGCGCTGGGCCCCACCTCCGGTCTGCGTTGCTGCCTTCAGGTTGGCAGAGTTTCTCCTTGGTCTTCCGATTGATGTCATTCCATCGCCTCTTGACCTCGTCCATTGTCCACTTGTGCTCTCCGACGGCATTCACCTTGTCGACGATGTCCCGCCATATTCCAGTTTTGGTGCCCAATGACACGTTGGAGGTGACGAAGAGTTGTTGATGGTGTTCCATCACCTCCGTGACTATGATCCTGTTCGCCTGCGGACTGAACTTGGTCTTCCTGGTCTTCTTATCCTTGCCCTTCCCTGTCCCTGAGGTCCCAAGCTGGTCGTCCGGGGTGCTTGTGGGGTTGCGCTCATCCTCTGCGCCTACTCCGGCTGCCTCCATGGTGCTTGTGTGTTGGTCAGTTTGTGTGTGGGTGTTTTTTTCTACTTTTATGGAGGTTTTTGACGCCTGCCAGGTGTGTGTTGCAGGCCTGGTTTCCTCATCGCGCTTTGGCTCATCGCGTGTTTTTTGGTGTTGTGGTTTGTGTTTTTATCTCCATCGTGGTGGTTGTATCACGTACGTTGTCCGCGGTTTCGGCAGACTATCGCATGGTACCGCCTTGTTGTAAATTCCACGTTGACACGGGGTTATTTTCCCGCGATGGGCTGCAATATTGAAAGTTGCGTTACGCTACTCTTGCGGTAGTTATCACACGTTCTTGTGAATATACCCCTGTGTGTGCCAGGTCTCTTGTAGAAGCCATGTGCAGCCCTTACCAATTCGTTCGAATAATTCCTTATTATTTAGCTTATTTGCGATCCCAGCCACATTCCAAGTTTTAATCACTAACGTTTTGGGATTGTCTTGTTCCCAAAGTGTATTAACTCTAGTTGGAAATGTGTTTTCCCCACTTAAGAAGGTACGTTTAGAGGCCTCTCAGGATTTTGTGGGAGTGTATGTGTATTCCCCCACCCCCAGCTATTCTGGGAGATATTTTGTCTCCCCTTCATTGCCTGTCCTGTTCGTCGAGATTGTATAAGGGGGCAAATCTGTTGTTGTGGGCAAAGAAAAGGTCTGGACTTCCTGGGTTCAGGTTGGGGAGTAGCTGGGTATTCATCCTATTTTTTAAATAATCAGCTGATTTATAAAAATATCCTAATGGGACCGCCCTAATCCTTACCTCTTTTCAGTTTTGGTGTGTGCAGGGTAAGATCCTTTAAAAGCATTTTGACGATTGCTGGATTTTTAAAGTTTGCAACAACGCATTCGCCAGTACCCTGTTTGAGGGAATGTCCTACCCAGCTTACCCTCCTTACTGCTATGTAGGACATTTGGGGGCAGATTTACAAGAACTGGCGCATCCCTGCATATTAGCAGGGATGCACCAGTTTAATTGCGACACGGAAAAATACGGAAATACGGAAAAATACCCTTGCGCCACCATGGATGCGCCGCATTTACAATGCGGCACATTGTGGCACAAGGATAGACAGATGCGTGACGCATCTTGTCGTGCGTAAGGGCAGCGCATTGCTGGAGTCGTGTCACAAGTACGATGCAACTCCAGCAATGGTTAGGAATGCCTATTCCTAACATGCTGTGTCACTCCTTACGCAGGTGCAAGGTTTTGACGCAGTGGCGTCGTAAAAGTGACTGTGAAATCTTGTAGATTTCACTGCGTCACTTTTACGAGGCTTTCCTGCGTGGGAACGCCCACCCTGCATACATTATACCTGACGCAGGTATAATGTAGTGCAGGGCTTTACAACGTGACGCATCTCCCTAGATGCGTCACGTTGTAAATATGTCGCAATGTGGCGCATTGTTTACGACGCCGCAGCTTCACAGAAGTGACGCAACAGCGACGTAAACATGTCGCAAGGGGCTTGTAAATCTGCCCCTTGGTTCTCAAATACACTCTGGCATCCAATGAACTTCCTTGCGCTTGAGATCTTGCCAATGCTGTTTCCCCTGAGACACATGTTTAGGAACGTTCTTCAAAATAATCACTAAGGAGTTGATTCAGGCAGGACCTGTAATTACATCCTAGAAGTACATTGGTTTAATTGAATTGAGAGTGGATTCTATATTAATGCCGTCTCCTTCTGTCGAATATCCTACCAAGAATGGCTGAAGCAGAGTGGTGTAGTTTTTACGATATGATGGATCAAATAACACAGGTTTTTCTATTTGTTTTACCATTGCGAAGGTGTCGTTATGAGCTTCTAGAGCTGATGCTGGAGCGGTGTTTAACTCAGTTCACCCTATAGTTTTATCTCTTGTGGTATGGCCCTTATTATTCGAGGAAGGATCTAATAATGAATGGATGGCATTTCCACCTGGTGTTGGTGCTGCCTGGGATTTATTTGTTGATTTGAGTAATTTGATCCTCTTCTTGATGTCTTTAAGCTCTAAAAGGACTCTTTTTTCCATTTTATCAAACTTAGTATGGAAACTTTTGAAAAGCGATTCAATATTTTTTAGGCCTGATAGATATAAATCATTCATCCCCATTTCGTCTACCACAGTTTTAGTTTTCGTGTCTTCATTTTTGCCCGTTGTACTGTGGTCTTCAGTTCTGTACCATGGCCTTCTGAAACACCCACCGTTTTTTTTGTTCTTTTGGCAGGGGAGGCTAGCGTTTAGTTTAATGGTGACTTTATTGAAAGTACAGTTGAATCATGGGGATCAGGAACCAATATTGGTTGAGTAATGGCAATATCACTATCTTTATCAACATTTGTCAAATTACTTGGCTCATTATCATTTGCATGAGGCAATACATTTTCCAAATCAGAGTCAGCAGAGCTATGCATAGCCTCATTAGCTGCCCGTTTAGCGACAGCCATTCTGGCCTCCACGTTACTAATTTCATGCTGTAGCATTCCTACCGCATTAGTTAAATAATTAGTAATAGAGTTTGGCTTTTTAGATAAATTTGTGTGTAAGTCTTCAGCACAAAAATAAATTTTCCGTTTGACCATTTTAGGTTTAAATCTTTTTATTGTTTATAGGACAAAACAAGATGCAAGGCAACATGTAGCCCAAATTGTGGGCCAATGGTTTGACCATTTTAAATAAAATCTCCAGCAGGTCCTTAATTGAAGTTAATAAATCTTACCGGCAGCTGATTTCAGGACACAGAGCCGAGAGAGGTGGCCCTCCCCACCCTCGAATGGCCACGGACGTGGGGAGTGGAATCTGCCTTAATGCGTCTCCTGGTGCGGTAGACAAGTGTTGGCGGCCGAACTGCTGCGGGTGCTGCTGGGGCTTGTGGTTAGACCGCCCTCCTGCAGGAAATCATCCTGTGTGTGGTGTTGTGGGCCCTAGGCCCACATGTTGCTAAAATTATGACACAGACACTCGATGTGTACTTAGGTAACTGGCCCAGGGCACGTGCGCCCGGCCCCTTTTAATAGCAGGGTCACCTGACCGCTGACGCCTGTGGTGGATGGGTGTATAGATGTGGGTGTAATACAAAGCGGAACACTAGAATGTGTACAGCAGGACACTACATCCCTCCCAAACTTTAATGGTAAAGAAACAAACAAAAGTCCAACCTATGAAGACACCAAACAACAATACACAGCACCAATGAGTCTATTCTGGCCATCTACCGGGCAGTGCTGGAGCTCTGAACCCCAGCATCAGGAGGCTTTGGTCCGCCTCGGTGATGTAGTTAAGACCGGCCTGGTCTCACGGTGTTGGAGTTTATTTACACAGTTCAAATAGCGGTGCATCAGGAGCGATGGTGGAGTCCACTTTGGAGATCTTCTTGAGGGCGCTCAGGCGCTGGTAGAGGGCAAACCGGCAGTGACTGAGGATGACCTCAGTGGATGAGGGCCTCCCCCAGATAGCCGTTGGGTGGCAAATCTCCCTTTGAGACCTCCTTGATTCCAGGTGCCTGTCATGGAGCTGCTACCGACACATCTCTCTGGTTGGGATTCCCCTCTCATGGGAACCGTCGAGGCCCTTGCCCCTGGATTGCCATGTGACTGCGTGGGCTGTGCGGGCCTCTCGTAGGCCGCGCTGAGGGGTCGCTGCAGAACTCCCAACAGGGCCATGGCAATGCCTCGTGTAACCCCAAGGGTGGACAGTCCAATGGTCGGGTATGCTCTTCTTTGACAGACCTCAAGTTTACGGGGGTACACAGAGGTTCCTGGGGGGCTAGCCTCCCAGGGCGCCAGGAGTGCTTCATTGAACTCCGGATGTCTTGAGTATTTGGATCCACTCTGGGGGTGTGATGCTCCTTAGATGTTCTGGATGATGATGCACCTGGATGATGAATACGATAATTTTCTTACAGTTTGGCAACAGGTGGCGATCTCTTGCTTTAGGTGACTTCGTGGAGTGAGGAGGACTGGAGGGACTTTGTGGCCACTTACTGTTATCATCTGGCAGGTGCACATGCTAGACATCATGCCATCGATGCCAAGAAGCCGGTGACAGGTGAGTGGACTTTCGCACTGTGAAGCGTGGGGCCTGGACGCAGATCGTGCTTGCTAGCGGCTTACGGTTGGTCCTCCCAGGAAGCTGTCTCCAGTAACGTCTCTGCACCCCGGTGGCTGGCTTGTGCTGATAAACACCTTCTCCAGTGCTGGCATGGGTCCTCTGTCCTTGTCGCTCTTCTCCTTTTCCCTCTTGCGCGCCTGTGATGGTTGTTCACCCTGTGGCCAAGTGCCACTCTCCCCCTCTTCATGAAGTAGCGTCCTGCCACGCTCTTCTCCTCCTTTGTTATGTGGCATCTAGCCACGCTCTTCTTTGCTTCCGACCAGGTGCCTCACTCGGATGTGGCGTCCTGCCTCATGTCTCATGTTTGCGCCACATGAACATGAAATTGGCAGTCAAAAGGAGCCCGTGGGACCTACTGTATACTTCAGCAATACTAATAGTCAGTTTCCCCTCGTCAAGGGGAGGATACTTCATGACCAGCCTTAAGAGTGTCAAGATGGCGGCAGAGACCCCATTGAGCAGGCCCCAGGACTAGTTGCCCGATGCTCCTGCACTGCTCTGCTTCCTCCACATTTTTTCTATGTGCTTTCTCATGCTTTTGCCACACTTTTCAACTTCTTTCTCCCCGTTTTTTGAGTGCTTTTCCTGCTTTTGCCTCGCATTTGCTGCTTTCTCCTTCCTTTCCCCGTTTTTTGAGTGCTTTCTCCTGCTTTTCCCTCATTTTTACTGCTTTCTCCCTTCTCCCCCCATTTTTTGAGTGCTTTCTCCTGCTTTTGCCTTGTTTTCTACCGCTTTCTCCATCCTTCCCCCTGTTTTTCTGAATGCTTTCTCCTGCTTTTCCCTAATTTTTACTGTTTTCTCCTTCCTCTCCCCATTTTTTGAGTGCTTTCTCCTGCTTTTGCCTCATTTTTTTTACCGATTTCTCCGCGAAGCAGCTAGCAACTCCAGCCCCTTGAGACCCTCACGGGTGATTTGCTGCGCTTTATAAATCCTGATTTATTGATTGAGATTGACATCATTAGGGTTCTTTACCTAGAGGGCTCCCTTGAGAGGCTAGACAACCTGGTAGCTGATATTGGGTTACCTGAAGCACATTTCTTAGTCTACGGAGTGATAGTGCAGGCAATGCAGCACATAGGCAGGAGACCAGGGGCTAAGACTTCAGACAGATTATTTACTGAGGACTGTACTTACATTTAATGGAGGGAGACAGTTTATTTCCTTTTTTACAAAACATTTTTCTTGATAGTCTTTAATGACCTACAGCCTTTGCATGCCAAATGGGAGACCAGACTAGGGAGGCAAACTTCTGACAGATTGCGAGAGTGGACTCTCAAGTATACACACACGGTAACCAGGAATATATCTTTCAAATTTACACAGTTTAAATATTTACACACCAAGTATCTTATACCCCACAGACTGAACCTCATGATGCAAATTGACAACATGAGCTGTCTCAGGTGTGCTCTTGCTGATCCTGATTTCACTCATGGTCTGGAGTTGTCCTGTGATTTCTCGCTTGGAAAGGAGCTTGATTAGCTGAGCACTCAACACAGCTGACAATTGCCTTCTAGGGCTGTATGCTTGACAAGCTAAAAGGAAGGCTAGCAACCAATTCCAAAACCTGGCTTTGAGCGTAGCCGGCAGAGATATTGCTTTGCAATAGTACTCCCAAGACAGCCTGCCGCATGTGCGGTGGATGAAAGGTGTGAAGAGTTGGGCGTCTGTAGAAAGGGCAGCACTGCGAATGGATGAAGCCAGGGGTTTAATAGAAGGCCACTGGTGGAACCAGAAGTGTCTGGTTGGCTGAAGGATTGCCTCCCGCCAGACAGAACCTACTGCTCTTGTCAAGGGCAGGTGATTACACTAACTGTACAACCCGCGCTCACTCTTGGGTAGCTTGGCACTGAGCAGTCACGATTATATCAGAGACAATGTGTAAAGCAAAGGTAGAGCAGTCACTAGCGATAAATACCCTGAGTGTCACAAAGGAGACTTCACATAGGATGTATGTAAAAACGTTTATATTCAACACGCATATTCAATAATTATAACATGAACATCATATTCTTTTGGGCAAAAAACACATTTGGAAATGTTACTATCAACACTAGGCCCACTCATATTGTTATGATATCAATAGGATGCACACTGTGGACAATTCCTAATGTAACCCCCCAATAGAGAGAGAGAACCCTTATGCTTTGCACAATATCAGAAATATGTATATACACGAAAATAGAACACTGTTTAGCAGTACCGCGGGCTGGAGCCACAGGGGTAAACCCAATGTTGAATGTATTGTGCTTTTGGCATAAAATCAACGTATAAAGTGGCACTGCCGGCCAGTGTCATGAATCACAGGCAGTCAGTACACAATCACTCCCACTCACACTTGTTCACTCCGCACCACTATAGGGTGCGACAGGTATCATCCAGTCTGTATAGCACGCTCTTAAACACATATGTACTCAGCACCCTAATGCTGTGCCACTGGTAACCAGCAGGTCAATGGCTCACACCCTACAGACTCCGTGGCCCCAGCCTCCCTTCACCCTCTCGTTCACCCTGATTGTCATATACCCCCGGATAGAAGATATCCAGCCCGCCTCCTGGACACTGGGCTGCATGCGGATGAAGTCACACTTAGCCTGGGTCTTCGGAAAGCAGGTGGGAATATATAGCCATTTTAATTAGGAGGTAGAAGTAAACAAGGGGAGTTTAGCAGCCACTCTGGAAGTTCAGCCACAGGTCTCAGAACAAAGGAGTCTCGCAGTCTCTTGACCAACTTCCGAACTGTCTTGGAAGCGTTCCTTCAACCCAGTCAATCTCTCTTGCTACTACCTGCCACCAAGATGTTTTCGTAAGGGGTCAGATGTGGAGAGGGGAGTTGGTCCTCCGCGATAAGGGTCAAAAAGGGAACAAAGAATGAAGAGTAACACAGGGGATCCTCTCGATGGGATGAGGCTTCCCGATCGGTACACAATGATCAGGGTCATGCCCAGGCAATCCGGGCACAGCATCTGGTGAGCGTTGGTATGAGTCACTCCAGGCACTACAGGTTTCAAACTTGATGAATTCCAAATTCCGCACCTCCCTGGAAATGAGGCTAAATGACCGGTGCACATTGAGATGGGTTGCACCAGGCTAATCCGGTCACACACAGGGAGGAGTTGCAATTCCATACCTCCCTGGAAATGAGACACAACATCCAATGCACGATCATACAGTTGCACCACATCAGTCTGGCCACACAAACAGAGGTGCAAGTTCAGCAGAGCCATATGAGGTAGAATTAGGCAGTAGTGCGAGTATACCCCCACCTCCGAGGGTCGCACCTTGTGAATCAGACACTGCACGCAATGAGCATGCAGTTGGCGTGTGGTATGAGAGAGATGTGGCACAATCGATGAAACAAGCCACACGGGGTACTGCAACCTTTGAATCCGCTCACCACCACTAGACGCTTGTGAGTACCAGGGTCCCTGCAGTACAGGAACCACAGGCTTCAGATGCGGGCAAGATAGGCTCTGCAGTAGACAATACGGTCTCCAGACATGTCTTAGTGCCACACTCACACCGCTCTACCATTTTGGAGTCAGTAGCTGATGTGGGCACTTGAGAGGGCATGAAAACCGCTCTCCAGATGCCACAGGTAGATGGTGTAGGTCCATCGAGAAAGATCTTTGATGTCCCTGAGAACTTTGGGAGAACACACACCCACGGTCAGGCCCTCGAGAGCACACTAAAGGATGCCACACTACAGCAGGTCCTTAGCCCAGGCCAGCCACTATTCAGACTGTTATCCTCCATGTGCACAACAGAGATTTCTGGAAATGTGAACCATGCAGTCCGGGAATCCGGTCCCACGTCCCCACAAGCTTATCTGACTCTTTGACTCTTTGCTGAAGGTCGGCACAAGCAGTTATACTGTTGTATGTCTCTGAAGTTAGGGGTGGTTTAGGGGTTTCCCTTTGAACCACAGATGTCTCCCATAAATTGTGGGCCTGACTGCCATTGGGCTGTGAAATGCAGATCTTAGGGCCTAATTACGGATTTGGCGGTCCGTAGGACTGCCAAACCTGTGGTAGCATGGCGGCTATTGCTGCACCGGCGGTCCGACCGCCATATTATTACTTTGACGATCGGACCGCCATGGGACTGCCGCAACTGCCCAGAATACGCAATCCCTCGGCATTGGCATGGCGGTCTGGGGCAGCAATATGCTGGCGGTTCCACTGCTGCACCGCCAAGCATATTATGACTTTCCTGACCTCGGCACTTTTAATGGCGGTGATCCCACCATGAAAAGTGTGGCAGTCAGTAAAGCCCTGTAGGGCCCCATGTGTAGGAGGGTGCATGCAGGGGGCATATGGTGTGCCCCCCTCTGTGCATGCACACCAGTTCCTGCCCGGCATGGACTGTAAAGTCCATGCCGTGCAGGAACTTGCTTTGGCGCTCCCTCAGTGCTGCAGTTGAAAGGCTCACATATGAGCCTTTGAACTGCACTGCCGCATTGACAGCCCGCAAGACCACAAAATGACTCTTAATCTGGCAGACGGATGTGGTTGACTTTGGCGGTGTGGGAGGGTGCACTGGCATGGCTGCCCACTCCCTCGCCACCAAAATCATAATCAGGCCCTTAGTGTTTAGTGGGGACATGATCCAGCCCCTAGAGGCTAAGTGTCAAAACCTCTATCTTCAGTCTATCCCATTCAGGTCTGCTGTTACTGTGGGAAGCTCATGGTTTAAGTTTGTCGCTAGGGGAAAGACAGAGGTGCTCCCCCCATTCCCTGGTGTCTACTGGAGCCAGGCACCACAGGCCACAAGACTCTTAGAGATTAGAAATGTCGATATTCTAAAGGAGGCATTTCTAATTGAGCCAATGGAAAGGGTTTGGCGTGGTAAATCCATTGATAGGAAACATCGTGAGATTGCTCCGCTGCAATTCACTAATGTAGCCCAAAGTAATGTCAACCACTTCCTTATGTTAATCTATGAGAAGAGCAGGCCTCATCAATAGTGAAAACACACACAGGTATTCCTCACTACCTGGGCGCACGTGCGCTGTTGCGCAGACTCAGACCTGCAGGTTGGATACATAGTCCCCAGCACCAGGGATGCAAGTGCGCCCGCCTAAGTCTGCACGGCAGACCGGATGCAGGTTTAACTAATGCATGTGTCTGTGCGCATCCACCAGCATTGGATGGCAGGTGGCACATGCAATCATGGGCACCATGGGTGTGCACATACAGCAGACTGCAATGGAAAGCTGCTCATGTTTTAATCACGATAGATGCCAGTGCACACCTACCGGTCTGCAAAGTCAGATCGACCCATGTTACAGAATATCGAATCAGCGCCACTTCCCCACACAGGTAAGAAGGGTGCACACACTTTCCCACTGTATTTACAGTGGGAAAGTGCCCAGAGCCCAAAGCCCACATAAGAGAATCAGCAAAACCCAGGCAGAAAAAGCAAAAAAGTTCAAGGTAACGCTACCTGACGAGTATCAGGTCCAACAGCCACTATCTGACAAATGGATGGAGGTGGTCGCTGCCTTTACTGAGATGGAGGAGTAGAGCCCCTACATACCGATAGCACTTTAGTTGAGCGCCCATGCCACTGCACTTGCCACATATAGTGACCCTCCCTATCTGTGCCTCAGCCTCCCTCTGTACAACCAGAACGACCGCAGAGGGCGCCAACATGGGGTCGGTGTCTTGATGTACATAAATACTGTGGTATGCAATGAACTGGAAATGTTAAACAGTTACACCAGCTGGTTTCAATTTTTTCTTGTTTATGCACCCATACAGGATACCATTATGCATATAATCAAGTAGTAAATTCAGTTAAATCAGCATTATATTTAGAGGTGAATACCTAAAACTGTTCACACTGAGGGCCTGAATATGGCGGCCCATAGGAACGCTGTACTTGTGGAGGCGGTCGGGCCATAGTGCGGGCCTGCCCGCAGTATTATGAGAGTGGCGGTCAGACTGCCACAAGACCACTGGCTTCACTGGGATCAAGAATCCAGCTGGGCCAGCGGTCTGCAACCGGCACAAATATGCAGGAGGGGATGCTGCCTGCACTGCCAAGCATATTCTGAGTGAACCTGCCATGAAAATGGTGCCGGAAAGGCAACTAAGGGAGCCCTAATAAGGCCCACTGCTGGATGTGTGCCTGGAGGTGTATGCGGGGGCACATGTTGTGCCCCCCTGTAATTGCACCCCAGTTCCCGCACCTGTGGCATGCATGCCACACCATGCAGGAATGTGCTGCAGGCGCTGTCACGGCAGCAGGCTGAAGGCTGCATGTTAGGCCCTGCTATGAGCCTAACAGCCCACCGCCGTGAAACTGCTGCAGTACCTCCAGCCTGATCCGGATTACGGGCGGGCACACCACGGTTTTGGCGGTCCTCCAGCGCATAGCGCGGTGGCGGCGTCGCTTGAGGACCACCAAAGTCATAATAAGGCCCTGAATCTCTGATGTTGCACTACATCCATGCTATTATGATGGTAGTTTCAGAATGTATGTTATTCTCTTTTTGCATGAAACTTCAATAAAATTAATTTAAAAATATTAAAATATTGTTTACAAATATATTTAAAAGTAAAAAATATGTAACATTAACATTGATAATGTTGTAAAACAGAAAATAACGACACACTTCCTCTAATTTTACTCAACATGATATTTTCGGATTCTCAATATTGTGAATATGAGAATTCAGTCAAATAACATTTTTGAATTAATATTCAAGTGGCATACCATTGTAACAAGGATGCGTTTGCACCTAAAATGATATGGAACCTACAAGTGATTATGTATATACATTTGTGTTCACTTTAAAATGTGAAATGTGATTTGTGTTCCTAATGGTGTTTCACCCTCTTCTGATGTTGCTCAATGGGTGATTTTGCAGCTAAATTTGAATTTGCAGTTAACATGATTATTTTCCAAAATGTGATATGCAATCCTGAAACAGCCTCTACAGTCCTATTGATGTCGCACCCAAATGGGATTTTGTTGCTAAAAGTGATATTGCAATCCTTCTTTCTCTGCATTAAGGAGGATTCTTCACATTGTTTTGTTTATGTACTAACATTTTTTGAGAAAATGCCCTTTTTTCTGTGGTCACCCTAATTTTTTCTGAATTTTCTCACTGATTCCTTGACTCTGCACACTGCACACTGGGGTGCTACTGTCCAGTGCCTAGTGTGTGTGCTCTGACCTTTAAAACATGTGAAAATTACCTATAACCTGATTGACATAGTTACCTCTCCTATAAGGCTGCAGTCTACAGTGTAGAAACTAAGCTCATGGCATGGACAATTAATGTCACCTGTGGACTGTAGCACTTATTGTGCCATTTACTACAGCTACAAGGAAAACATGACTTCAGGTCTACATATCTATTAAAAGTAATTTTTAGAAAGTTACTTTTTCTCTGCTTGAAGCTCGTGGAGGCTAACTTTCATTAGCCCACTAGCAGCTACCCTTATGAGTGCTTGACCTTAATGAGGTGTAAAAATTGCTACCAGGGCAAGACAAAGGTTTAAGCCTGTTGGGCAGGATAGGCTGGGGTGAGGTAAGTGATACCTGCCAGCCGAGGAGAAATAGCTGTGAAGGTTGAGGACTTTAATTTACTTCAAAGGGGCAAGTGTGAGGTCTCCTCATTCAAAGTTTAAAGTTAAGGGAGACCTGAACAAGGGATGGGCTTTGTTCTTTAGACCCTTGTTAGCCATTTGGGCTCCATCCCAGTGGGAGGTGGAGCTAGTCCCAGAACTCCTTTGTTATAGCTGAGGAGGAGGGGACTGCTAATTTCCAGAAGCACATCTGTGACTGACCCACCAGCTCCCTTAAGGGGCAGATGGCATGCAACATCTTGGATTTCTCTTAGAATGGTGCAACGTGTGACAGTTTGCAGTAAGGCAAATAGAATGTGCTGTAAAATTGGATAGGGTTGCCCCCCGGAACTCTTTCCTCTTTGTTAGTGAGTGTCTAGAAGTCGACCCTACCCACTCACTGGTGAAGCCTAATAACCTGGCACATCACCCACAGCTCATAAAACGCCTTCTGTACCTGTGAAAGTACTGAAACTTCTGTCTGAAACCTGTGAGGTAACCTAAAGGGCTGGACCTGCTCCCATTTGTACCCAGGCCAAAGAAGTAGACTCCGGGGGTCAGTCGGCTTGCCTCCTGTGTGACTACAGGGAGACAACAAGCTACAAAAGGCCTTTCTCTCCAGGTGCCTAGCTGACCAGTAGCAACTGGAATTGGAATGGACCCTGTTGGTGGTCTCTGCTTGAGTGAAACCTGGCCCATAAGTGCTGTTTCTGAAAAGTTACAACTTAGAAACTTTTTTGACTTCCACGACCTCCGGAATATCAGCAGAAACTCACTGCAAAGGTGTAATACTTTAATGCCACTTCATCAGATACATCTTCATGGTTCCCCCGATGGATGATTTTGATTTCAATAAAAAAGTCTGAAGTGAGAATCTTGAAAGGGTGAAGGTACGAAAAGTATCCACAGGACACAATGAATTTGTCTGCCACAAAATTTTGATTTCTCCCACTAAGAGCTTTTCCCACCAAAGCAAATAGCTTTAACGGGGCCTCGTAGAATGGGTAGGGGTCTGTGAACAGCAGGCAGGCAATGGGCAGGCTATATGTCCTTGGAGGCATACATTGCTGTATGCTGTATATTTCTTTAGCAAAGTGGTAAATAAATGAAATGCAAAATATTTGATATCAAAGCAGACTGTGTGACAGAGCATCTGGATGCTAGGTCTCATATGATCGTTCTGTATGTCTGATATAAAATAATACATAACTTCAGACACATACCTAATATATAATAGTCAAGAGGAAGATATGTAGCATAGTGTCGCTGCGCAAAACCCATCAAAGACTATCTAAATTATTAATAACCTCCAAAGTTATTGGTTTTATTCATACTCGTTGTGTGACAATCACTACCGATATATTGAAGAAATGCAGGACAAAACTCTAATGGTGTTCTACCCAACATGCAACCACAGGCTTGATAGAACACACACTTATTATTAATTATGCAATAAGGAGGAAATATGTACTGTTTCCATAATTAAACTTCATACGTCTTACACAAAGGTTGCTTACTTACAAAAAAGCAATGCTGGTTCTTGGCTTCCTTAAACATGACTCATCCCCTGTATGCCTCTGTATGCAGATTTCTTATGGCGCCACTAATAAGTGCCCTGGAGAGGACGTCAGATCACGAGAAATGGCCCACAAATTGCCCTAATTAGGAGATGAAGGGGAGCATTAAATGTGAAAAATGTCATTTTGTCTGGACTCTGGGAACAGGGCCAGTCCTAGGACTTTTGGGGCCCAGGGTGAAAGGGAAGATGTAAGGCTCTTCCAATTTATATGTGATATGACATCACAGATAGTGCCATCACAGGACTATTAATCTTCGTTATGCCGATGCTGGGCTACGGTATTCTGGGCAGAAAAACAAAACATGTTTCTCTGTCACATGGACTGCCCCACAGGCAGGACATTTGTCTGAATTTCGTTCTCTTGCCCACTTACTCGTAAATGTTTTTTGGGTTAGACTACCCAACCAAAATCTCCCAAACAGACTTTTGGCCAGGGGAGGGGAAATTGTGTCAGGCAAAACTTCAAACTTTGGGCTAAGCTTAAACTCAAAGGGGGAGATTTTCAAAAGCGATGCGCAATGCAGTGCAGCCCCCCGCAAGGCTGCGCCACATTGCGCGACAGGGAGGGAGCAGGAGAGCGCCATATCTTCAGAGATATGTCTCTCTCCTCCCCTTTCCCTTGCACCGGCGCTGATTTCAGCTGCCGTGCGCCATGCACACACCTTAGCGCTGCATCGCTAGGGCGTGTGCAAGAGTGTAGCATAGGTTTTGTACAGGAAGGGTACCCTTCCTGTACAAAATACTATGCAAGGCACGATGCAAAGCTTTTCCCACTTTGCATACGTGCTGCACAGTGCAGCACGCATGGAAAGTCTGAAAAGCATGGAGAAATAAAAGCATTTCTCCTGTTAGTGCCTCCTTTGAAGGGGTGTTAACTTTTGGCGCAAAACCATATTTACAAATATTTGTAAATATAGTTTTGCATCAAAAGGCATGGGTGGTTGCATGGGAACGCCCATGTACCACCCATGTAACGCCCCCTCGGCGCAAAGTAACACAAAGCAGGGCTTCACGCTGCTTTGCGCTACTTAAAGAGTGCTTTCCAGTGCAAAACAAGTTTTGCACTGGAAAGAAAATAGCAAAAAAAAATTTGCAATGGTTTGCTTCACTTTTGTGACGCTAAACCAGCGCAAAAGTTTCGAAAATCTCCCCCAAAGAATTAATTGGTCAGATGACCTAGAGAAGTTATTGTTGATTGTTGATCATGTAGGAAGGCACAATATCTGATCACAAAAGCTTCAGACTCTCTGATGTTCTCAGGACTATCCCATAATCTGCTTAGCCCCAATCTCCTACACCATGTTGAGATGTATTGTAACCAAGGGGTTTTAAGGGCACCATTGGTCTTCATTAGCTCCCTCAATGCACCTCTATACTCTATTAGCTCTGGGGTTCACCAGATACGTACCCAAAACATCAGAGGTTTTAAATGTGCCATATCTGCAATGTGTTTGCTAACCAAGTCCAAAAATAGTGGAATTAAGGGAGTACTCATAGGACCACAAATAAGTGATCTAATAAATTTGTTCTCCTCCACTGTTAACTTCTGGATATCCGCATACCCTCAGACTTCGATGCCAAAAAGGGCAGCGCTCACTGATTTGGCTCAATATACCTCCAGAGCTGGGGGATATGGATCTGGACTAGGTCTGTTTATGCAATTTGAGTAATGCCTTGGATCTTTGTAGTAAAAGCAGGACACTTTTTCTAAGCTGGAGTTCCCAACTAAGCTTTTCGGTCAACTTGACACCTAGATAATCGAAGCGTTAAACTCTTTCAAGAGGTTCATCAACAACTCTCACAGTGCTATTCCTAACGGGACCTTTCCCAAAAATCATGTATTTGATTTTTGACGCATTTATTTCCAGTCCCCTAGAAACACAAAAATTCAAAAACATATTGATTACGTTTTGAAGGCCAGTACAGGTTTTTGATACGAGCAAGGAATTGTCGTCAAAAGTAATATAGGAATCTTTCTACCATTCAATACAGGAGAATCGTTGTTGCAATCCTGGAGTTCCTTGACAACATCATTTATATATAACGTAAATAGAGTTTGTGCCAAAACGCACCCTTGGCGTACCTCACGTAGAATTGGAATCTGCTCTGTTAATTCCCTTTGGTTTCCCCATCGTACCTGAGCATAATTATTTTCATGCAGCTTTGCGATTAAATGAATCAGGTTAACCTGGCCCTCATCTCAGTTAACACCATCCACAGGAGTCTGCGTGGAACTAAGTCAAAGACCGCATGTAAATCTATGAATGCCACGTAGAGTTTTTGGTTTCCAATCAGAGCATACTTCCAGTACAATAATGTGAACCTAAAAGCTTGATCTGACGTACTAGTTTTGGCACAAAAACCCGCTTGAAAGGGCGACTAGATTTCCATCCATTCTTGCAACTTATCAAGCAGTTGCCTTGCAAATATTTTTTGCAAATTATCAATAAGGCTGATTGGCCTATAGTTAGATGGACTAGAAGCCTCCCCTTTTTTAAAGATCAGAATTATCTCTGCTTCCCCCCATGTGTCCGGGATCATACCCCGAGCCGCAACTGCATTAGATAGGATATTAACATAAAATTCCCAAATTGATGGTTAAGATTTGTATAAATCGCATGGTGTATGGTCAGGGTCCGGAGCCTTAGAGGATTTTAGGCAAGTAATGGCAGAAGATGTGTCAGCCATACTAATTACTAGATCAACATCATTAGCAATATGTATTTTATCAGTAAGACCACATTTCTGATTTTGGAAGTGTGGCAAAAATGGAGTAGCTTCTTCTGCGTATAATGATGTAAAATGATTAACCCATTTCTCTGGTTCAATATAATAAAGATTTTTCTTAAGAGTATCTGAGCCCCCATGATAAATTACATATCAAAACGCCCTGTTGTCATTGGTTCTACCAGCCTGCAACAAGTCTTCCCAATTCATGTCTGCCCATTCCCTCTATAGGGAAAACAGTAGTTTCACTACCTGCACTTTACAGCCAGAGTGTAGCACTGTGAGGCCCTGGAGGGGAGGGGCCCTTGGCCTGGGCCTTGCGGCACTGGATAATGGCTGCAAAACCCAGGGAATGAAGCCCACATGTGGACCATTCAACCTGATCCAGTGCTGCACGGCTCAGGAGAAGGGGGCCCTTGCCATGGTATACTCACCTGACATTAATACCAAACATCCAGTTAGCCACTTACAATTCAATTTCGTAGGTGGCTGAAGATAGACTCACACGTCATTCAAGTTTCAGCCCAGCAGACAGAAGGCTACTGGTGTGCTTTCTCCTTTATAGAATATTGGGAGCCATGTGAAAGGAGAGGGTGGTTTTAAGCTCACCATCAGTATCCTTGCACACACTTTTCCAACGTCACAACCATACATGTTACACTTTCTTTTCAGTTAGGGTTAAGCCTCACATCAGGGTAGGGGTCACTTTGAAGTTCCTCTCTCATTCCAACCTTGCAGCCTGTTCCAGCGCTTCGAGGCCCAGGAGAGGGGGGAGCCTGCCATAGGCCTCGCAGCACTGGATAACTGCTACGAGTGCCAGGGAAGGGGGCCCCCACACCTGCACCTTGAAGCCTGATACAGAGCTTGCAGACCCAGGGGCGTGCTAATAATCACTGCCCTGCCATGCCAGTCTGATCTGGCTACTACCTCATAAATTAACCTACCTCCCCACACTTGATAATGTTCACCTGGTCCTGGAAACACAAAACACAAAATACAGAGAAGACTTCAAGGCAGCTTTTTAACAAAGGGGCTGATACACCCCTGACCTTGTGAGCCAACATCATTATTGGCCATTTGCTGTCCCATGCCCCTCACCCACTCTTTCCCTCCCCCACACACTTTCACCCCCAGAAATGTTACCACGCCCTTGATCCAGCGAGGTGTCACCCAGTGCCTAATTTGAGCCAGTGGTTTCCAGTGCTCGGCACCAGCACTTAATTGTCAACACCAGGGCTTGTAACAGTCTGCCTCATGGTGGCGCTGTTTGTCTAATTTCAAGATGAGCACGACAACAGCTGTTTATTAATTCAATATACTATTGACTGTCGCCCAAGAAAATCTTATAGCTTTGGGGGTCTACAATAGACTGAATTGTCACACTTGTAGGAATGTGATGATGTGATGATTAGTAATTGTGTTGGTAGTGCCATTGGCAGCGCTGGCAGGGGCAATGGGTGGTGCATGCTGCAGTTGCCTCCTGGCGAAGGCCCTGGTACTTATTTTTTTATAAATTAAGCACTGGTGTTCCCTTGCTTCAAGGAAACATTACTGTTGCTATTGGATGAGGGAGGGGCAAAGGAGGGGCAGGTGGGCTAGCTGTAAAATGGTGGCCATTTGAACAGAATAGTGGCTCCATGTTTACGAGCTGAGCACGGGGCCCTTGGCAGCTGTCCAAACTGCCCATTCCTAGCGCCGGCCCTGTCTGGAAATCCTTACTTCAGAGCTGGCTCAGCCTCCTGCCCCTACACATGCATATCTTCATGCCAAAGCTTGAAGACAGTATTCAGCTCCTTCGCGGTAGGATCATGTGAGTGTTGGGTGCCGCTCAGTAGCGGCTCCTGGAGGGAGTGGTGCGGGGCGCTGGGGCGGGGCGGGGTGGGGGATAGTAAACTACGGCGTTCGGCCGAACAGATTTAAGTAACTAAATACATAAATAAAACGAATTACATTGCACGTGCTGCATCGCAAATGGCGATGCAGCACGCGCAATATAATTAGTTTTATTTATTTATTTAGTTACTTAAATCTGTTCGGCCGTACGCCGTAGTTTACTACCCCCACCCTGCCCCTCACCCGCCCCGCCCCCCGCACCACTCCGTCCAGGTACCGCTACTGGTGCCACTGAAGAAAGACTGTAGACATACATCTAGACAAACTAGACAAATCTGAGTAAACAATGTGTTCCCTAAAGGTACTCGACATGACTGCAATTTTGGTAGATCTTAGTGGGGTTTTCTGAAGCAAGTGTGAGCATATAATATATTTATCAATACTTAGTAGTTTGCAGGGCATTCTGAGGTTGGATTCTTCGAGCAATAGGCAATATGGATCAGTAAGATAAATGCTTGCTGCTGACATCTGCTTTGATTTCAAGTTCAGAGTTTAAATCCTGGCAGAGCCAACTGACCCTTCATTTTTTTGAATTCGTTAAATTGAGTACCATTTAATTGGGTAACAGTGTCACCTGCTGTATCCTAGGTCTTGAGGCAGCATAAGTAAAGTTTCAAGAGCTGTATAGATAAAAGGTATTATTATTAGGTGACAGTTTGTTGAATTGCCCCGGATTTATGCATTAGGAAATGAATAAGGGGGCATATTAGCAAGACCCACGTTAAAATTATCGCCGTTTTAGCGGCAGGAAACTGCCGCTAAAACGGCGATAATGGGCTTGCTAATATGCATTATGGAATTCCAATAGAAGCCCAGGTTAGATGTCCTGCACATCTAACCTGGGCTTCTATTGGAATTCTATAACGCATATTAGCAAGCCCATTATCGCCGTTTTAGCGGCAGTTTCCTGCCGCTAAAACGGCGATAATTTTAACGTGGGTCTTGCTAATATGCCCCAAGGTTTGTTAATTTTTTTTTTGGTGCTCAGCAGGACAGTAGGGAAAACTGCACGCATAAAACTAGTCACATTTCAGTGAAAAACATGGGGGCATATTAGCAAGAAGAGGCGATAATCATCGCTAACCCTGCTTAGCGTGATTTTTTTATCGCCGGCTATCGCTGGAATATATCGCCACGCTAACGCTGTATTAGCAATGATTAGCGCTATGGCGATGAATATTCCAGCGATAGCGAGGAAATGGGCCAACATCGCTGAAAAACCAGCGATGTTGCATGGAGAAGGGAGAACACCTTGCTGATACGACCCTGTGGTCGTATCAGCATAATCCACCCCCATGTTAGGTATGGCTAACACCTGCTAATTGCAGGTGTTAAATAAATGGCGATGACCCCGGTTAGCGCGACTTTTCACGTCGCTAACTGGGGCCATGGCCACCTTGCTAATAGGCGATAGGCCTGTTAGCGAGTGTTTCCCAGGTTTGTTCGTCGGGAACGCCCACTTTGCATGTCATTAGCGATAAATATCGCTGACATGCAAAGCGGTAAAAAACGGGCGCTAATGCCCGCAAACTGTCGCTAACTGCTGTTAGAGACAGTTTGCTGATAGGGCGATATAAATATCGCCGCTTTAGCGGCAAAAAGTGCCGCTAAAGCGGCGATAGTGCCCTTGCTAATATGCCCCATGTATCTATAAATATGGGGGCATATTAGCAAGAACCTCGTTAAAATTATCGCCGTTTTAGCGGCAGGAAACTGCCGCTAAAACGTTGATAATGGGCTTGCTAATATGCGTTATGGAATTCCAATAGAAGCCCAGGTTAGATGTCCTGCACATCTAACCTGGGCTTCTATTGGAATTCTATAACGCATATTAGCAAGCCCATTATTGCCGTTTTAGCGGCAGTTTCCTGCCGCTAAAACGGCGATAATTTTAACGAGGTTCTTGTTAATATGCCCCCAAGCGTGCTAAATGACGTCGGGGCAAATTAGACGTTTACACAATTCACCCACAGGGATCCTACCACGATCCTGTTTTCTAGGGTGCGCTGGCGTAGGAGAGGTCTGCGCATTTCTTTTCACAACTTATTCTCGTAAATTAGTTCGAAAAATCTCCTAGCTATTGCATGTGCTGCAGACAAAAGGGCTTGGAACACAGGACAGTAATTGCTTTTTTGTGTTTCTGAGCTCTGCTGTCATCAAAACACCATTAAGTCAAAGACACGAAAAAGAAACACACTTCTTCTAAGCCAACCGGGCACAAAAAGGGTTAGTGCTTAATTCGAGCTGGTGGTTGCAGATGGGACGGGTACTCATTTTTGGAGACCAGCGCCTCTTTTTCTTAAATAGATATTAACACAGAAAAACAGAGAGAAACACAACATCGGAAAAGAAGTAGGAAGCTAAAGTCAGAAATATAGTGACAATGGTATGAAGAAGAGATGAAAAATAACCTGAAACAAGGAGTTAAAGGGGCAAGGAGGGTCTTTCCGGAATGATCATGATGTATTTGGCAACCCCTACATTTTATAGCACTGAATGCAGGCTACTGAGAAAAATCTTAGACTCTGCGCTTATGTTTTTTCCACAAATTAAGCACTGGGGACCATGATACAGCCCATGAATGAAATTAACTGGTTATAACTGACTCTGGATGTTAGAAATGTGGGTCTCTAATTGGCAGAGGTATGTACCTTTGTCGAAGTAGGCAGGCCTCTAAGTGGGATGAAAAAAACTAGGGGGTCTCAAAGGGGCTTGGCCAATGTAATTAAGGTTGTGGCTTAAAAACATGTAAGCTAAAAATCTGTGCGCAGCATAGTGTGCTGCCCGACTTGTATTTTGCTGTTTCTAAAATTGCATCCAGATATATGATACAACAAGTAACATCATACCTACAACAAGTCAGGACTATTGGCTTTGTCAATGGTTGTTAGTTGCATAAGATAAATAAGCAGCAACTATAGCTTGTATATAATATAGAAAAAGCTTCCACTTAAAGCCCTGGTGACACCACAACAATGTTGCTGCTCCAGACTTTCAAAAAGAGAAGGGAAATCGGGAGAGAAATTGACTCTCTTTAAAGGATTTCCCTTCCCCTACGACTCTCACCTGGCATGACGTCATGCCGCAACTTCTCCACTAGTGAGAAGTTAGCAGTGTGAGCACGTGCACATCGATGTGCCTGCTGTCACTGCAGTCCGGAAAAAAATGGACCGCCTGTGCCAGGGCACAAAACAGAGCCCGATAGAGACCCGTTTCGAGGCTTCCTTTAAAAAAACGCTGGTGCTCAGCACCAGTGAGACTTGGCCCACTTAAAACCCTGGAAGTAGGGGCCCTTGCTTCTAGTCAGGGTAAGGGGGATACACCCCTGCTCACCTTCTTGGTAGCTTGGCGCGAGCAGAACGGCTTATCCCAAAGGCAATGTGTAAAGTATTTATACTCAAAACACACAGTAACACACCAAAAATGGACACCACATCAGTTTAAAAAAATAGAGTATCTTTATCTAAACTAAAACAAGACCAGCATGTCAAACATTCAGCATGCATATATCAAAATAGCACTTAAAAACAATAACTTGCTGAAATAGCACTTGTAGAAACAAATGGCTCCACCAAATTATGACGTTGTGACATGGACCCCCAATTACAGTACATTTGAAAACGAAGTCTATGGACTATGCACGGTGTCATGGAGGTGAGGCATCAGTGCCGAGGTCGAGGCCGGTTCCCTGGTTGCCATGAGGGAGGCGTGGCATCGTGGCCGTGCGGAGGCAACATGTCGATTCCATGACAGGGGAAGATGGCAGCTTCGGCGGTGAGGCGTTGGTTCCAGTGAGGCGATTCGAAGTCGAAGAGTTTGTAAAGTCACCCACGTCGGTTACCGGCTCCGCGATAACAGAATGCAGGCGCTGGCAGTGACGGCATCGGTGCAAGTGCTGGTGTCGGGAAGGCAATTATGCAGGTGTCGAAGGGCATCGGAACTGTGGTGCAGGTGGGGCGGTCCATCATGCACTTCACGAGCGATGCCCCTGGCCTCAGTGCAGGTCACGGCATCACTGGTGGCATCGCTGACGGCGTTGGAGTTGTTCTTCTTGCTTTTTTAAAGTTTCTTCCAGCTTCCAACAGCAGGAACAACCTCTAGAGGCTCAAACTGGAACAAGCGCCTCCTGGCAGGTCAGAACTCCCAGCAGTGGAGTTCAGGGGAGCTGGTGGTGAAGTATTTGTGTCCCTGAGACTTCAGAACAGGAGGCCAGCATACACAAGCCCTTGGAGATTCTTCTTCAAGCAAGTTCTCAGCAAAGTTCCAGTCTTTGTCCTCTTCCTTGGCAGAAGCAGCAACTACAGGCCAACCCAGCAAAGCACTCGGCAAAAGGGCAGTACTCCTCCTTCCAGCTCTCCAGCTCTTCTCCTTGGCAAAAGGTTCCTCTTGAGTCCAGAAGTGATCTAATTCTCTGGGGTTTAAGGTCCACTACTTGTACCCTATTTTGTATTTGTTCTCTTGTGGCAAGGGTCTATGAGCCCAGTCAAGCCAGTTCTGTACTCTCTAGTGAAGCATCGCTGCAGGAGGTGGGGACAGAATTGTGCAGAGGAGACCCTGCCTATTCAGGTGTAAGTGAAACTCCTCCTACCACTCTAAATGAGGCCAAGGTCTATTCAGCTCAGCTCTGAGTCATCCAGGAAAGCCCCCCCCCCCGGTGGCTGTCTATGGTGAATGCACATCCCCAGCCACTGTCACTCCAAAACCATATAGTCAATACACAAACCAGCAGAGGCACACACAATGGTTAAATAAGAAAATGCCTACTTTCTAAAAGTCAAAAACAACAGTGTGCAGCGCAAAATGCACTCAATGATACCTCGAAACAATGATATACAACTAGTTTAGACAGAATTTTGAAACCATGTGTGTGCAACAAGGTGACGGTTCTGCATACCGCCAAATTCGAGCAAGAAAACAAACAACCCAGAAACTATCTGGGGATACTTGAGTGCACTACAAAATACGCACTCATAAAAGAGTGTCAACAAAAGTTATCAGTAGTTATCTAGAATTTCAAGTAGTAAACAACAGTTGACCGTGGATACAAAGAAAATTGCACAAAATGTTCTTCCCAATGGAAACAAATAGAGGAGAAATGTGTGGGTCTCTCAGCTTTTTATTCAATCCAGTAGCAGAAGAGACGCGATGAATTCAATCAAAAGTTGCTTGATGCAGCTTAAATAATGAGAAGATTGCTTGATGCAGCTTGAATAATAACAATTTGAAAAAGATCCCAATGCATTTCGGGCCAAGTAGGCGGGCCTTCTTCAGGGGAACTGTGAATATCAAATAACATAATCACAATCTAAATAAATCAGCGTCTGATCAACATTATTGTGAAGAACGATATGAGGAGCATTGTTTTAAAGAGAGAAGGGCTCGAGAGGATTGCCAAAGTGTCAGGATTAGGAAATAACACACAGATACCAAACGAGAAATGAACCAAAAAGTGAAATACCCAATCGTAAAAGAAAGAAAGACCGTGAAGTCACGTGCTGCTACCTAACAAACCATGTCATGCTACTAAAGTGCTAACACTGAAGGTGAACGTTTTTACGTGTGCGAAAAAGTTAAATAAAACATAATCACCACGGTACCACCTACGAACACAAGAGGCGTCAATAAGAAAAATGAGTGATACTCTGTGAACTACGGAAGAGAGAAGGTGCGCAAAGGCTTACCAATAGTGCGGGTGAGGATTACCTCAATGCTGCTTGAAGAAACACAGCCACTCAATTAACACTAGAGGGCTATGAAACAGGAACTAGAACAGACACGAAAAAGCGTGTCAATCAAACAAAACGCTACCAGAGGAAAGCAAAGGTAATGAAGTTCCAAACACAGTAGACTCACCAAAGCGTGACAATACCACGGGTGCGGGTGACTTCTCGGTTCTCAACCCGAGAGACGAATGAGCGAAGTGCGCGCGCAAATAAAAACGTGAAAAACGTGAAAAAGCATGGAAACAAAAATGGGGACTATCCAGCAAAGCGCGTGGGCGAAAACAACTGTAGTTGAAAAAAGACTGTGATAGAAAAAACTGTAATAGAAAAAAACAACATGCAAGTAAATGAGTATAGCATGCGAATAGAAATCAGGGAATAGAAAATTGACGAAATACAGGGTTAGTGGAGGCAACAGTGAAACAAGCAATTGAAACGAAAAAATGCAAAAATGACAATGGCAATAAAGTTAAATTGACAAAAGAAAACAGTGATACATGACATTGAAATTGACAAAAGAGAACAGTAATACATGACATTGAAACAACTAAATTAACAACATATCTAAGATGCTAACCATATAATTGAATACAATTATACATCACAAGAATACTCAAATAAACAAATAGAGACAACATGTAGGGATTGGTCAGAGCTTGCATAAAAACAAATACATCATGATATAGTAGTAGTATCTCAAAAATAGTTATAAAAGAAATTATAAAAAACTGTTACAAAAAACAAGAAAATTCACATTTATCATTCAACCCGTTCGGCACAAGACTCTCCATGAACCATATCCAATGTAATTCACGTTGCGACAGAAAACGTGTCATATCTCTGCCTGCTGTCTCTTTGACAAGTTCTACCACGCTGAATCTCAGCTGCGCAATAGTGTGGTGTTTTTCTAGCCAGTGTTGAGCAAGAGGAGAGCTTAACGTATTGGTCCTTATTCTACTTTTGTGTTCTGTGATCCGAGTACGTAAATTTCTCTCAGTTTTGCCAACATAGTAAAGTCCACAAGGGCATTTAATCACATAAATGACGAATTTGCTATTGCAGTTAGCTGTGAAATTCAGTGAGATATTTTTGCCTGAGCGTGGATGGGATATGCACGTGCCTACCATGGCATTGTTACAATGAGAGCAATTGAGACATTTGATCATGCCCTTGTGAGTGATGTTCTGACCAGTGATGGGTTTAGAAAGTATTTCTTTTAAATTACAAGAACGTTTGTATGCGAAGAGAGGAGGATGTTGAAAAAGGCCTTGAAAGTCTGATTCAGACTGCAACAGATCCCATCTATTAAGTACAATACGCTTAATTTGTTGTGAATGCGTGGAGAAGGTAGATACAAAAACCTCTCTGGATATAGATGGCTTATGGGACTTCTTTAATAGCAGATCTCTATCAACTGCAAGGGCTCGGGTTTCAGCCTTGTCAAGTATATGAATAGGGTAACCCCTTTCTTGAAATTTCAATTTGTACTGTTTTATAGTGTGTACACATGTCTCAGGGTCAGATGTTACTCTTTTAATCCTAGTGAATTGAGAGTACGGTAAATGTCTTTTCAATGGAAGTGGGTGAAAACTCTGGAATAACAGAGAATTATTGCGATCAGTCTTTTTCCGAAACACACTCGTTGAGATAACTGAACCTTGACGTTTAATACACACATCTAAAAATGAGATAGTGCTAGCCTCAATACTAGAAGTGAATTGAATCCTGGGATTAATTTTATTCAAAGAAGAAATGCAAGAGATGTATTTTTGCAACCGATTGTGCAGTCATGTAAATCATATTTGCAAGACACCACCCATTTGCTTACAGTATTAAAAGAGGTAGAAATTCCTGAGAGTGAAGAAACATGGTTATGCACTATTGATGTGGTTGCATTATACACTTCCATTCCTCATCTTGATGGCCTTGAATCAATTGAATGGGCTTTACTTAATCATGATGTGCCGTCAGCTAACAAGATTTTCCTGCTCGAACTTTTACATTTCTGTCTCTTTCATTGCTATTTCACTTGGAAAGGTCAGTTTTATGCTCAAACTAATGGCACATCCATGGGGTTTTCTGGGGCTCCCAGTTATGCTAATATCTTCATGCTTAAATTTGAGACTGAGTTCATCTTTTCTGATGTGATTTGGAAAAACCACCTTAAGTTATATCGCCGCTATATTGACGATATTCTCATCATCTGGCAAGGACCTCGTCATGTTTTAGAAAATTGCATTTCTTCTTTGAATGAAATGAATCCCAGGATTCAATTCACTTCTAGTATTGAGGCTAGCACTATCTCATTTTTAGATGTGTGTATTAAACGTCAAGGTTCAGTTATCTCAACGAGTGTGTTTCGGAAAAAGACTGATCGCAATAATTCTCTGTTATTCCAGAGTTTTCACCCACTTCCATTGAAAAGACATTTACCGTACTCTCAATTCACTAGGATTAAAAGAATAACATCTGACCCTGAGACATGTGTACACACTATAAAATAGTACAAATTGAAATTTCAAGAAAGGGGTTACCCTATCCATATACTTGACAAGGCTGAAACCCGAGCCCTTGCAGTTGATAGAGATTTGCTATTAAAGAAGTCCCATACGCCATCTATATCCAGAGAGGTTTTTGTATCTACCTTCTCCACGCATTCACAACAAATTAAGCGTATTGTACTTAATAGATGGGATCTGTTGCAGTCTGAATCAGACTTTCAAGGCCTTTTTCAACATCCTCCTCTCTTCGCATACAAACGTTCTTGTAATTTAAAAGAAATACTTTCTAAACCCATCACTGGTCAGAACATCACTCACAAGGGCATGATCAAATGTCTCAATTGCTCTCATTGTAACAATGCCATGGTAGGCACGTGCATATCCCATCCACGCTCAGGCAAAAATATCTCACTGAATTTCACAGCTAACTGCAATAGCAAATTCGTCATTTATGTGATTAAATGCCCTTGTGGACTTTACTATGTTGGCAAAACTGAGAGAAATTTACGTACTCGGATCACAGAACACAAAAGTAGAATAAGGACCAATACGTTAAGCTCTCCTCTTGCTCAACACTGGCTAGAAAAACACCACACTATTGCGCAGCTGAGATTCAGCGTGGTAGAACTTGTCAAAGAGACAGCAGGCAGAGATATGACACGTTTTCTGTCGCAACGTGAATTACATTGGATATGGTTCATGGAGAGTCTTGTGCCGAACGGGTTGAATGATAAATGTGAATTTTCTTGTTTTTTGTAACAGTTTTTTATAATTTCTTTTATAACTATTTTTGAGATACTACTACTATATCATGATGTATTTGTTTTTATGCAAGCTCTGACCAATCCCTACATGTTGTCTCTATTTGTTTATTTGAGTATTCTTGTGATGTATAATTGTATTCAATTATATGGTTAGCATCTTAGATATGTTGTTAATTTAGTTGTTTCAATGTCATGTATTACTGTTCTCTTTTGTCAATTTCAATGTCATGTATCACTGTTTTCTTTTGTCAATTTAACTTTATTGCCATTGTCATTTTTGCATTTTTTCGTTTCAATTGCTTGTTTCACTGTTGCCTCCACTAACCCTGTATTTCGTCAATTTTCTATTCCCTGATTTCTATTCGCATGCTATACTCATTTACTTGCATGTTGTTTTTTCTATTACAGTTTTTTCTATCACAGTCTTTTTTCAACTACAGTTGTTTTCGCCCACGCGCTTTGCTGGATAGTCCCCATTTTTGTTTCCATGCTTTTTCACATTTTTCACGTTTTTATTTGCGCGCGCACTTTGCTCATTCGTCTCTCGGGTTGAGAACCGAGAAGTCACCCGCACTCGCGGTATTGTCACGCTTTGGTGAGTCTACTTTGTTTGGAACTTCATTGCTAACCCTGGGCAAAGCACTACGCTACGCTCGCGTAGTTTGCGAAGTTTGCGCTACTTCGCACAACGCGAATTGCACGTAGCACAGTGCAAACACGCGTAGCGTAGCGTAGTGCAGCGGTCATTTTTTGCTTGCTCGCAGTCCTCAACGTCAAGTTGGCAACCGCGAGCAAGCAAAATGACATCCCGGCGAGATTCTCAACGCGGGGAGGTCAGGTTTCTCATTGCGAGTGGTCGCGTATGCTCGCGACCGCTCGCGATGAGAAACTACCAGTCCGCGTTGAGAAAGCTGCCGCTCGAGTAAAAACCTACTCGAGCGGCAGTAAAAGACAGCTCGCACTGTGCAAGATGCCGTTTTCAATGATTGCACAGTGCGGACAAGCATCCGGCACTGTGCAATCATTGCGAACAGTGCACTACGCAGTTCGCGTAGTGCTACGCGTAGCTCGCGTAGTGCGAACTGCACTTTCCGTAGCTTCGCGTAGCGCTACTTCACGAACTACGCCCAGGCTTATTCATTACCTTTGCTTTCCTCTGGTAGCGTTTTGTTTGATTGACACGCTTTTTCGTGTCTGTTCTAGTTCCCGTTTCATAGCCCTCTAGTGTTAATTGAGTGGCTGTGTTTCTTCAAGCAGCATTGAGGTAATCCTCACACACACTATTGGTAAGCCTTTGCGCACCTTCTCTCTTCCGTAGTTCACAGAGTATCACTCATTTTTCTTATTGACGCCTCTTGTGTTCGTAGGTGGTACCGTGGTGATTATGTTTTATTTAACTTTTTGCACACGTAAAAACGTTCACCTTCAGTGTTAGCACTTTAGTAGCATGACATGGTTTGTTAGGTAGCAGCACGTGACTTCACGGTCTTTCTTTCTTTTACGATTGGGTATTTCACTTTTTGGTTCATTTCTCGTTTGGTATCTGTGTGTTATTTCCTAATCCTGACACTTTGGCAATCCTCTCGAGCCCTTCTCTCTTTAAAACAATGCTCCTCATATCGTTCTTCACAATAATGTTGATCAGACGCTGATTTATTTAGATTGTGATTATGTTATTTGATATTCACAGTTCCCCTGAAGAAGGCCCGCCTACTTGGCCCGAAATGCATTGGGATCTTTTTCAAATTGTTATTGTTCAAGCTGCATCAAGCAATCTTCTCATTATTTAAGCTGCATCAAACAACTTTTGATTGAATTCATCGCGTCTCTTCTGCTACTGGATTGAATAAAAAGCTGAGAGACCTACACAGTTCTCCTCTATTTGTTTCCATTTGGAAGAACATTTTGTGCAATTTTCTTTGTATCCACGGTCAACTGTTGTTTACTACTTGAAACTCTAGATAACTACTGATAACTTTTGTTGACACTCTTTTATGAGTGCGTATTTTGTAGTGCACTGAAGTATCCCCAGATAGTTTCTGGGTTGTTTGTTTTCTTACTTTCTAAAAGTGGCATTTTCAAACACACCATTTAGAAACCGCTCCCTAAAAGGATGTGTTATTAAATTCTAAGTTCAGAGAGCCTAAACTCCATTTCTCTATCTTGTCCCAATGGAAAATTATACTTGTAAGATATCACAAAGTAATTCCCATGTTAGCCTTTGAATAGTGAAAACGAAATTGGCAGTAGTTCACTATCAGGACATGTAAAACACACCAGCACATATCCTACCTATTACCTACACTGAACCCTGCCCATGGGGTTACCTTGGGCTTACCTTAGGGGTGCCTTACATGTAAGGAAAGGGACGGTTTGGGCCTGGCAAGTGAGTGCACTTGTCAGGGCAACATGACAGTTTAAAACGCCATGCTCAGACGCTGCAGTGGCAGGTCTGAGATAGATTTACAGGGCTACTCATGTAGGTGGCATAATCAGTGCTGCATGCCCACTTGTAGCATTTGACTTACAGGCTTTGGCACACTTAGTGTACTTTACTAGGGACTTACCAGTAAATCAAATATGCCAATCATGCAAAACCAATTATAGTCATAATTTACACAGAGAGCATGCGCACGTTAGCACTGATTAGCAATGATAAAGTGCAGAGAGTCCTAAATCCATCAAAATAAGGCCAGGGAAAATAGGAGGAAGAAGCAAAAAGTTTGGGGATAACGCTGCAAAAACAGCCATTTCTAACACTGGACAATTTGAGATCTGTTCTGTTTTTTTTATAACAGAGCTTGTTGTGTGGAAGCAGTACCACCAGCCCATTGCCTCACACCACAGTGTAGAAAGAACCAAGTCTACCTCAGGAGCCATATCTTTACAATTATCCTAATTATGAGGAATTCTTTATTGTATTATTGAACCGGAAAAATCCACCTGTTTCAATGGATTTTCACATCTCAAACAGAGAATCTCTTTGTTGTTCCCTATCGAAAATGAGTATTAAAAAATAACGAAGCAACATCATTTGCCAGCAATTTTCACTGCAGGTGAGGATCCTTTATCTTCACAATGAAATAATAAAAAAATGGACTACCTGCTCTGTGCAGAGTCTTCTATTAATTAGCTACCTGGCTGGTGGAAGGACAGCTTTGTTGTATGGAAGAATCGAATGCGAGCAACCATCAAAGGCAATTAGTCTGGCTTGTAACTGAAAATGCCTCTTTATTATCGGCATACAATCACTCATCAGGACTCGTTCTTCACTACACTTACTTGCACATTTAAAAATACCTCAGGCAAACACAAACTCCACCAATCAATAAAGAAGCACTCTGACCTATAAAACAAATCTATTAGGTTTGCCATTGCTTGCTATATGTAAACATTATTTAAACGTTGTGCTTGATATCAACAATGAGCCTTGATAGACAAAGCAATATCTAAAGGGGGCATAGTCAAACATGTCATGCATCTTTCACCCACCGCTGCTCACTGACACTGTGGCAGGCTGCCTCTCCCTTAATCCATGCTGAATGACACTGTGGCAGGCTGTATTTCCCACCAATACATGCAAAATGGCACTGTAGCAGGCTGCCTCTCCCTCAATCCATGCAGAATGACACTGTGGCAGGCTGCCTCTCCCCTCAATCCATGCAGAATGAAACTGTGGCAGGCTGCCTCTCCCCTCAATCCATGCAAAATGACAGTGTGGCAGGCTGCCTCTCTCTTCATTCCCTGCAGAATGACAGTGTGGCAGGCTGCTCCTCTCCTTCATCCTGGCAGATTGAAAGTATGAAAATCTGCTTCTCTCACAAAATCTTACAAAATGACACGGCAGGAGGTCACTTCTGTCACCAGTCCAGTACATGAAAAAAGGAAGTATGACAGGCTGCTACTCTCACTAATTTGTGACTTTCATTCATGTCCAACTAGGAGCAGTTCTCCTTAGCAAACAACTCCCCTAGCATCTAATTCCATGAAAATTCATGTGGAACAGGCAGATTCACATGCAGGAGCACCACACGGAATCGTAAATTCCGTTCGCCCAGTATCTCCACTTACTCTCATAATCAGGTCCTTTTTGTAGGAAGCTGACTCTCTATAAAGCACACTGTGCGAGAGTCTAGTGAATCTCAGCTTGGTATACAGAGGTCAAAGTGGATAATATTAACGCTCTATTTGTGGTAGTGTGAGCAAGCAGTTAGGATTATAAGAGGGTATTGCTAAACGTGTCATACTCACAGAGGCAATAAATGATAGATACACTCAAGAATAAATCTGAGATCAATTTGCAAAAATTAGATCAATTTTTATACAATTTTTCAGACCAAGAACTACATTCTAAGGTAAGTACTTTTTAGGATATGAATTTTCAAAGTTCACAAAATAGCACACTCTTGTGCCCAATTACGCACCATATAAGTCAATGGGAGAAAATAGAAAAATGCATATAAAATCACACAGTTGGATATCATGGTTCACCGTCTGGGTTTAGGTAAATAGCAAAGACAGGTCCAATGTTCCAAAACGGATTGTCGAAAGCGTCCCAGATTCGGTTGGGAGCAGTGTGCTGAGGTCGTTGGTAGCAGGCGCTACGAAGAAGGGGGCCATCAGAAAATACACTGCACAAGGGGACTTAACGCTAAGTCCAAGGGGTCCCACTCGAGGGAGCAGGTCTAAAAGTTCTCAGGACCACAGGAACACAGCTGGTTCGGCGGTACACAGGCCAGACTGGCGGGCTGGGTGAATAGCACCTATGTCAGCTGGGCGGGGTGCGTCAAGATGTCTTCTCGGTAAGGGTTGCAGGGATGATTCCGAGACAGCTGGCCCACTCACAAAGTGGGTCTCAGGGGTCTCGATGTCTCCTGCCGGGTACTTGCTACCTGGGCAGTAGGGGTCTGGTACCCTGGGCATTGGTGCAACACAGCTCTGGTAGGTACTGGTGTCTTCACACTTGGTGGGGAGACAGTTCTGAACCCCCGAAGCTGATGTACCCTCTTCTTGCTTGGATGCTGCTTCAGAGACGCCGAGGAGCTGCAAGTCGGTAAACCGAACTCTGCGGGTTCTGTGTCTGTGAACTGCAGGGGAGTAGTTCCTCTCCCCCAAGGGAGTTCTGTGGTTATTGACGAAGGGCTGGAGGTGCTCTGGGGTTCTTGTAGGCCTCACAGTTGCAGGATGACACAGCAGACCACGATGGTTGAGTCCTGGGAGCAGCAGGTAGGGTTTCGCACCAAAATTCCCCAGCAGGTCTTCGGTTCTCAGGTCAGCAGCTCCTCTTTGTCCGTGTCTTCTTTGTATCCATCAAATCTAAGTTCAGGGTCCAGGAATGGCACCTAAATACTAAATTTAGGGGCATTAAAGGGAGTGACAGATAGTTGCCAATGGGCTACTTATCTTTAGGGTGTCTACAACTCTAAGTGACCACTTCCTGTGGGAAGGGACACTACCTTAACCCTGATAGGTTAATTCCTACATTCTCAAGATGGAGGAATTGAAAAAGTAGTGCCCACATCACCTGCCTCACCTTAGGGATGGTGCTGGCTAAATGTGGGCACACCTCCTAATCTAACTACTTTTCCCATCTGCCTTCCCGCCAAATGTGGAGCAGAACTGGAGGGTTGGCATCCTCCACTATCCAGAGAAGCTTGGATTGCATTTCAAAGGCAGCATTGCCTTTAAAGCTTCCTGCCCTGGAATGCCATTCTGGCTTGGGGGAGGTGTGAAGCACCTCCACCCAGAGCCGTCTTTGTTTCTGACCTCTGAGAGAGCTGGCTCTCATCCAATGAGGTCAGAAACAGTACTGGTGGTGGCAGGCTGGCTGAAACTAGAGAGAGAACACATCAGTGCTTGGTAGAATTTTAGGGAACCCTCTGAAGGGCCTCCTGCGTGCATTTAATAATAAATCCAACACTGGAATCAGTGAGGATTTATTAAGATGAGATGTTTGGTACCAAACATCTAAGGGTACAGTGAAGCCATCTTGGAGCTAGGAAACATGTAATGACAAGTATCTAGCCCATGTACTCTCTACGGTTTCCCTGTGCACTTACAATATCCAAGAATGGGCTTCATATTGTAGGGCCATATCTGCTCGTGCAGATATGTCCACACATGGGATATAGTGCACCCTGCCTGAGGGCTGAAAGGTCTGCAGTAGGGATGACTTACCTATACCTCATGCAGTGTATAGGGGCATGGCACACAGGGCTGAATGCCATGTTGACTTTGTGAGGGGTCCCTAGGGTGGCACAATATGTGCTGCAGCCCTACTGGACCCTCTTCAGTCCCAATGCCATAGGCACCATGGGTACAATTTACTAAGGACCTACAGGAATTGCTGAAGTTGTGTCAATTGTAGTAAAGATTTAGGGAAAGGGCAGTGGTACTGGGAACCTGGGGCCCGATGTAGGTGGGCGATTAGCGATCGGTAACGCCAAAAATCACAGATTTTCAGCGTTACCGATCGCTAAAAAAGGATGTGAAATGTAGGAGCAGAAACACCGAATCGCAAAATAAGTAATCGCTAAAATTAACGGAAATCAATTAGCGATTCCTTATTTTGCGAAAATGTTACACCGACACACCATTTAACGACTCGCTAAATAAAGAATCGTTAAATAAATCGCAAACCAATGTACATAAATTCGTTATTACCGAATTGGTAAGAAATCGCTAATTAAGAGTCGCACATTACCATGGACTCAAATCAGGTGGTAACCAGGTGCACAGCATATAAACAGCCCCAGAATGCATCAGCATGAACACAATGGCTGCCCTGTACATCATTGCAAGGCGGTTAAGGATACAAGCTGCAGCACAAAGGATATGGAGACGACAGGAACGCGCCTACAGATTGCGCATCGCCTTATTCCAACTCACGGAGGCTGAAATCCATGAGAGGTATAGTCTACACCCAAACACTATCCTGGACCTGATACGGGACCTGCACCCATTCCTCGAGCACCAGACACCAAGGGCCCACGCAATCCCTACTCATGTACAGGTACTCTGTTGCCTGCACCTCCTGGCATCTGGCAGTTACCAAGGGGTAATAGCTGTGGCAGGTGGAGTCTCACAGAGTTGCCTGTTGCGTTTTCTCAAAACATTCCTGGACGCCATGTTGCAAAGGATGCCACACTATATCCAATTCCCCAGCACACAGGCAGAACTGCAGAAGACCAAGATGGACTTTTACCAGAAGGCCCAGTTCCCACACGTCATAGGTTGCATTGACGGGACACATATACCAATCTGCCCCCCTGCTGCGACTGAGTACATCTACCGCAATCGCAAATCCTCACATTCCATAAATGTACAGGTCATATGTGATGCCTCTTCCATCATCACCGACATAGTTGCGAAATTCCCAGGGAGCACGCATGATTCGTATATATTCAAGAACAGTGGGATCTATACCCGTCTTGTTGCGGGTGAATTTGGAGAAGGCTACCTGCTAGGTAAATACATGTGACACCCCCTGAAGCATACACCTGTTGCTACGATTGTTGACTGTGAATAACTTTCTTTCTTCTCACACTTAGGTGACAGCGCCTATGCGGTGCGTTAATTCATCATGACTCCGTACCTGCACCCATCCACCCCAAGTGAAAGGCAATATAATGTTGCACATAGATCGACGCGCAATGTGGTTGAGCGAACATTTGGACTCCTCAAAAGCAGGTTCCGCTGCCTCCACAAGAGTGGAGGTGCACGGCAGTACCAGCCCCTGGTCTGCTGCAAAATCATTGCTGCATGTGCCATGCTGCATAACCTTGCCACTAAGAGGGGGACACCTGTGGAAATCAGTGAATCTGAGGAGGAGGATGAGGAGGAGGAAGGTACACAGCCACAACACAGCGCTGCAGGCGGCGCAGCTGCAGCAGATGGGAGACAGAGACGGTCAGAGATCACACAAAACTATTTCTGAGTAAGCAATGAGACAAAGCCAGTTAATGCAATTGTGTCAGGGTGTTTAATTTACCTTACATCAGGCAATTGTACAGCACACCGTAACAGCCAATGATGTCCCCACAGTGCCTGATCAAGCACAACATGGCATAGTCACTCCCCCCTGATAAATCACTAATCCCATCATTGTGTCCAATGGCTTGCGTCACCCACCACACAATGGAATTTGCCTGCTGTGCTCATCTCCTGCACCCACGAGCACCTCGGCTGCGTTCAGCAGGCACACTGTCCTCACCAGTGCTGTGTACTGCGGCAGAACCATGCCTGAAACTGCACCTCCTGATCTCTGGCAAGGGGGGGGTTATGCTGCTGCGACTGGTTGCCTCTTCACTCTCCGCCCCATCCCCTGTTCTGGTGGCAGCTATTTGGCTTGTCTGCAGCACCTCTAAAGCACTGGTGACTGTCACCATGCCCTGAGTGACCTCACGGCTGCACTTTGCCATTTCAAGTTGCATGGCCAATGAGCGTCGGCTGAGCACATGGGTTGCATTGCACAGCCTGTTGACAGATGTTGTGTACGCCTCAAGTTTGTGCCTGTCCCTGTGCCTTGCAGCACGGTCACTCTCACTTCTACTGCATAACAGCCTCACTGCATCCGACATCTCCTTCATGCCCTCTGCCACAGTATTGTTGAGGCAGTATATGGCCTCCTTCATGCTATTCATGTTCCGGTTATTTGCCACCAGCTGACGCTGAATGCCTCTCAATGTCTTTGCCTGCAGTCGCTGCACTTTGAGCATCTGCCCCTCCAAGCCAGAGAAGACACTGGACTCCTCAGCATCAGGACTCTGTGCCCTTTGGCGCCGTCTACGGGCACCTGTGTTGCCATCCTCCATGGGGGACTGTGTCACAGATGCCTGTCTGTCATCGCCCGGCGTGGTCTGTTGTGCTCCCTGGCTGTCCTCCTCTGTGCCATCTATCTCCTGGAGGCTAGCCACTGTATACCTCCTTGATCGTGCTGGTGGTGGTGGTGGTGGTGGTGATGTTGGTGTGGTGTCAGCAGGTGGTGAGACTTCCTCCTCAATTGTGATTTCCTCCCTGGAATCCTCGCCTGTCTCCCCCTCTGCAGCCTGGGGCGATGTTCCGCCTGTGGATACAGAATGTACTATTACTCACTTGTCTGCCAGCATTTGTCTGCAAATAAATTTCATGACTGCAATCTAGCTGTCTGGCCTCTGCTAGCTCATCTATTGATGTGTGTGACATGCCTATGCTTTTTGCTGCCTGACTGATTAGCTAATACTTGATAGGGACTACATCTCCCATGATGCATTGCTGATTTAATACAAAACATGTACTGGAGTGGGATTCTTGCAGGGGGATTGGGGTTAGGGAGGGGAGACAGCATGCTGTGCATACATCTTACCTTGTCTGTTGGATGCTGTTGCTGAGCTGTCCACGGACCCGATGCCACTGACGCTCTCCGGCTGGAGGGTGGACTCAACCATTTCCTCTAGGGCAGTCGGAGCAGGCGCTGTTGATGTTCCCGCGCCTGTCTTCCTGGCTTGTTTCAGCCGTTCAGCCACCCTCTCCTTAGCACGTGCTCTCAGGTCATACCATCGCTTCTTCAGCTCATCTGTTGAACGATGTGTGACGCCAATCGCATTTATCTGCTGCTGGATCCTCAGCCAAATCCTCCTTTTCTGTGCCTCTGGCACGTGCAGAGATTTCTTGCCAAAAAGCAGGTCGTGATCTTTGACGACATCTTCAATGAGGACCTCCAACTCCCTCTCACTGAACTTGTGCTTGCGCTTTCTTTCGCAAGCATCCTTCCCCTTCTCCTGTGTGGCCATGGTGCAGTTCCTCTGTGTTAGCTAGGTGGTAGCTGTGCTGCTCCTGTGCTCTTGCTCCTGCTCCCTGCCTCTCCAACAGCTCCAGGATCAGTGCAGCTGCATGGGTGTGGCCACTTCCTGGTTGTGATGTCATCAGGAGGCACAGTATTGGCTGAATCAAGAATAACGATTTTTCAATATCCCCGATTCGGTATTTACCGATTCTGTATTTCCGTGGATTCGGTAAATAAAATAGCGATTTTTACCGAATAATTACCTACATCGGAAATAGCGAGTTCTTAATTGCGAATCGGTAAAATTCGCAATTAAGGACTCTGTATTTTAATTTTACCTACATAGGGCCCCTGGTTAGCAGGGACCCAGTACACCTCAAAGTTGCATCATAAACCAGGCAAAAAGTGGGGTGTACTGCAACAAAAATCCAGCTTCCCATATTCACAGTGTTAGATCCTTCAAAGCAGACATCTGAGCTGCTTGCATAGTGCAAGGAAAGAGTTTCTGACCTATGGCATGATGGCTCAGTAAATTGAATGATTGCTTTGAAACTATCTAGGCCAACAAAGGGGTATATTCACAGAACGTGTGATAACTACCGCAAGAGTAGCGTAACGCAACTTTCAATATCGCAGCCTATCTCGGGAAAATAACCCCATGTCAACGTGGAATTCACAACAAGGCGGTAGCATGCGATAGTCACCAGATAACGCGTCAAATGTCAGCATGAAAATCAACGCAACGCCGAAAAAACGCGAAACGCGAGAACTCATGCGATGAGGCCAATCGCGGTACAAAAAGTATCGAAAAGTAGCCACAGGCCTGCAAATCCCACGCATCTGATGGGAAATTGCACCATAAAAACCACAGAAACAACACACCAGAAACAAGCCAAAGCACGTAGCAACATGGATGCACCCTGACCCAGCGCAGAGGTCAACGCGAACCCCACAACCCCCACAGACCACCAGCAAGGAACAACAGGGTCGGGGAAGGCCAAGGAGAAAAGAGAGAGGAAGACGGGGTGCAGACCGCAGGAAAACAAGACCAGCGTCACGGAGGTGACAGAACACTACCAGCAACTGACCCACAAGCAGACCACCTGGAATGCAGTCGGAGTGCCCAGGAGGCCAATCCAGGAGGCCAAGAGGCGCCGGCAGGACGTGACAACCTAAACCAGGTACAAACCCGCTGCCAACAGGAAGGCAGCAACGGCGACAGGAGGTGGCAGTCCAGCGCCACAGGAGGAGCTGGAGGAAACCCAGGCCACAGTCATCAGTGTGTAGACGGTGCAAGGAGTAGGGAGTACGGACACAGCTCGAGAGGACCTGACACAACAACAACAGGGTGAGGATCCAACAGGGACTGGGGGGACGGGGGGAGATTGGCACAATGCCACACATGCACAATGAGGTGTAACACACTGCACACCCACAATTACCCAGGGACATGTCCCCCATCCCCCTGGCACACTGCAGCACACACACACGGCAATCACAGCACATACCATGACAATGTGGCACAAAGTGCAACACCCACACTGCAGAACAGGGGACACAACTGAGTCCACCCAGGCGCAGAAACAGAACAATCACATTGGACAGAGCAGGGAACTGTGAGTTGCATATCTACGGCTACAACCCCACATCAGCCATGTAGGCCAAATGTACACTGTCCCACAATGTACATTGTCACACAGTCTGCATGTCGACAAGAACAAGGCGCCAACACCATGCCAACATGCACCTCCCCTTCACAATGCAGAGGGACAAACAACAGCTCCAGCAGGTCAGAACAGACAACCCATCAGTGATGCCGGAGATGAACACCACACCTTCGACACCGATGCCCTTCAACAGCCAATGGACATCCCACACAACCCACCACCAGGACCAGGGCAGACAAGCTACTCAGAGGAGAACCCAGCCTCTGCATCAGACCACACAGCATGAAGCACCCGCAAGCACGGCTGCCTCACAACACTTCACCGACCCACACATGGCACCCCAATGCCAGGTGGCAGAACGCCAAAAGGAGATGGCCCAACAGGTGCGGGTGTTGCCGAACCCATGGAATGCGAACTAGAACACATACGTGGGTGTCCAATACCCTTCAGGGACCACCTACACAAAGGAGACCCACACTTCCATAGAGACACATGCAGATGCACATACCCAGTACAGAACCACACCCAGGGGCACGCACATATCAGTCACACACCCACGTTGGCTCTGCATACGATGGCACAGTCCACTCCCCTTACGAATTGAGTGGGTGACGACAAAGCTACATGTCCAGGTTCTAGCCCGCTGCCTGCGGTGACATGTCTGCGTCCGCTGTACACAGCACAATGTAATGTCGTAGGGCCCAGGGCCCCATGCATACAACAAGACCACAGGGACACATGCACATATCATGTTGAACTGGCTACAGGCACGTGCACCCGGCCCCTTTATTGGCAGGGCCACGTGTACAGTGACGCCTGTGCTGGATGTGTGTGGGGTGAGTATAAGCCAGCCCGCACAGAGTGCTTGGTGCTGGCAACAACCTGAAAAGTGGACACCAGTGTCAGTCATGGAAACAGAAAACACCAGCATAACAGAGTCAACTGCAGAGCAACATGGAGGGATCCGGAGTAAGGACAGAGGTCACCCAATATTCAGTCAGGAGGTTCCGTGAGTTGCAGTGCACTGAGGTAGGGGAACTAGAGAAGAGCGCGCTCATGTGAAGAAATTGCTAGGATTGTTTCCCTTTGCGTTAGTCCTGATGCAGATGCAGTGGGGTGTGTTACACCTGCATCAACTTCCTCATCAACGTCCCAGGTCTCCCACACTGCCTGAGGTGACAGTTGCGTCCGCAGTCCACAGCGCAATACCCAGTATTAGATCCGGGTGTGTAGTTTGACTACCACCACCAGTCTGCATTCCTGCCTTGGGGCTGTTGCCTCCTGCCCTCCCATTGTCTGTGCCTTCTCCCGTCCGCACACTTGACACATCTTCCTCATCATAGTCCCAGGTCTTCCCCACTGCATGAGGTGACATTGCTGCGTAACCTCACAACAGCACAAAACTCAATCAGTAATGGACAATGGCTTGCTGTGCACTGAGTCACTGGCACCTGGAGTGCTGAGCAGGGTATCAGGCCGATGATGGCATCCACAACAGGTCTGAGCAACTCCGTAGGTCTGTCAGGACCACCGTTTCAACTCTGGCAGATGGCGGTTGGAGGTGGTCCTTGCGGTGGTGGCGTGTGCCTCCTGCTGTGATGCGACGTCCGGCACGGTCAAGACTCGATGCTATGTGTGGGCCCTGGTGGCCCGCAGTTGAGGCCGGAGGATGCGGACAGCGCAGGGCCACAGACACATGGCGTTGATGACCCCAAGACCATTGCTACAGAGGCCATTCAATGTCTCAGAAGAAGGGGTCCCAGGCCTGAGCAGCACAGAGTTAGTGGCCCCGGATGCACTGCGGCCGGCACAGGCACCCAGCCACGGGACGGTGACTTGCGGTGCAGTCAGATGGGCCATGCGACCTGAGCGGGTCCCCATCAATGTCCGAGGTGTATGTTGCAGAGGTTTGCGGGGGACAGTGGAAGGTGTCCTCCAGGGCATGATGCAGAAGGTCTGATGTTATCTGGAAGCAGCAAATGGAGGAGTGGAAAGCTCAACCCTCGTTTTCACCAACAATTCGGTATCAGCTACATGAGGATGAAAACTATCCCCTAGTCCATAGACTCAAACTCCACCAATGTATGACCAGTGAGTGTCCATGAATGTCGGGGAACACACTTAGTGGCACAGGTGCTGAGAGGGGATGCAGTCTGCGATGATGCCGGTACACAGATGTGAACTCCAACATTGCCAAATCAAGACTCTGTGACCTACTGGACCGCAGTGTAGGCCGGAGGCAGCGGTCAGCAGTGGCCCACAGCCACGTGTCATTGGCTCGCGAGGCACAGAGTTAGTGACACAGTGGCAGTTGTCGGTAGTGTTCAATCACCTCCGTAATGATGATCCTGTTCCCTCCGGACTGCAACGCGTCATCCTCTTACGCCTCTCCGTGCATGCGATGAAATGTAAACTGCCTTTTGAATTACCGATGTTTAGTTCCAAATCTGTGATCCCACTCGTGCGCAGCATAGGCCGAGGGCAGTAGTCCGCGTAGGCCCACAGACACGTGTGGTTGTGATGCCATGCACAGACTTGTTGCCACCACATTGAAGGGTGTATAGTGAATTGTTCTCTGCCTTCAATAATGTTCACTGCCATGGTGTAATCAAGACTCAGTTCCAAATGTGTGACCTACCTGACCGTGGTGTAGGCCTGAGGCAGCGGTCAGCACGGCCCATTCACTGAGTGTCACCGGCATAGGTTGGATGGCCCCACCGGCCTGCGTAGTTCAGGTTCAGTGGCACCACGTGTAGCCGGCTGGCGTTGAACAGGGTTAGTGGCACCACGTGTCGCCGGCTGGCGTTGAACAGGGTTAGTGGCACCATGTGTCGCAAGATGCCCATATGGAACCATGCCTCACTGATCGGGGGGGTTTGGTGCTGTGGCCGCTGGCCGGGATTAGGGGTCACTGCCATTCATGACTCAGGACACAGTTTCACATATGGGACCTACTGGTCCGAAGAGTAGGCCTAAGACGGCAGTGGAGTATGTCAATGAGAAAGGAATAAAGCCGGCCTGTGACGTGGAGGCCGTGATGGTCTGAGGTGGCTGCCAAGGTCGCGGGACTCAGGCTTGGAGCTTGCGCCGGCACGTGGTAGGCCCTCCTTGACACACGCCGGTGTCGGCAGGTGATCAGTGTGGCCTGGCTGCGCAGGGGCGGCCTGACGGGTTCGTGGTCCAGCGTGCCGGGGTCCGGCAGGCGCACAGCATCGCAGGCAACTCCGCTCACGAGGACGGCGTCGGCCTCGTGGCGGGGTGGGAGGCGCCGCCCTGGCAGAGATGTGGGTCTTTCCGGAAGAGGACCATGCCCAGGCCTACGTGCTTTTTATTCATGCCCCCACGCTGGCATGGCGTACGCCGGGCCATCCCACTCAGGTGACGCTTAGAGGGGGCATAACAGGCAACATTTCCGCGAGGTCCCCCACTGGCTGGGGTGACATGGTGGCGTCCACTGTCCACTACAGTCCATACACCAGCGGTGTATGTTGCCATGGATAGGGGTGTGTTCTGCATACTGCGGTGTGTTCAGCACATCTCCGCCACCCATGGCATTGTGTACTTTCCCAACCATGGTTCTACTGCATCCTTCACACATGCCTGGTTGCCACCTCTCCACACATTCAGCTATTATGTGGCTGTGGTGCCATGCTGTTGCTGGATCATGTTCAGGGCTTGCCCATGTGAACATTGTAAGTTGTTCTGTCGTGTTTGGTGGGTGGGCATGTTGTTGTGCCTGTTGTATGTGATTTTGTGACGTGTGCATTGCCAGAGTTGTGAGTTGCATGGTTGTGGAGTTGAGGTGTGTGGGGTGTTCATTTGGATATTGCCAAGGGGCTGTGCATTTCCCTTGTTGCCATCCTGGGAACGCTGGTTGATGATGGACTGTCGGAGGATGAAGGTATCATGCACACTGGCTGTGTATTTAAAGGCTACATTGTTGGGGGTTCCACGGTGTTCTGTTGTTGCCTGCACATTGATGTGAGATGTGTGCTTCCTGTTGCGGTGTTTGTGTGCTGTGTCACCAGGGGGCACAGGTAGTACATGTGTGCTGTGTATTGCCCCCAACATGTGCGTGCATCCTGCTTGGGCGTATGGTCCTTGCTTGGTCTCCAGCGGATCTTGTGCATTGTGTTGTACGTATGGGGACTGGGGTGCCAGGGTGATGGTGATGTCCAGGACAGGGGTGGGGGACTTGGGTGTGGCTGGCTGTGAGACTCCTCCGACTCTGGTGGGTGTTGGTTGGGGGGTACCAGGGGCCAACAGGTGCAGGCAAGCCAGCAGGCTTTGTGTAGGGTGGGATGTTGGTTGTCCGCTGTGTTGGTGCTGTAGGCCTGTTAGGCGATGATGGTCAGGATGCGTAGGATGTTTGTCACTTTCAGCCTGTAGTGGACGGTGACATTGTCAGATGTTGGGTCTGTGAGGCTGGTAAGCTTCCTGGGGGTCCGCTGTCTTTGTCTGCGCTGCGTCTGTGGTGGTCCGTGGGGGGGGGGTGTTCCGGGTGTGGGTTGGGGTCCTGGGGTGGTGCGGTGGGTGTTGTGTCCCTCTTGGGTGTCCGGGCCGCATGATGAGTGGCTCCATGGCATCTGTTGCCCTTCGGTTGTGGCCCTGGGCTGTGATCCCTTTTGTGGTGCTGGCTGCCGTCCGACTTTACACCAGGTCAGAGCAGGTGTAAATTTCCTGGTGCTAACGCGCCTTATCGCCTGTTTTGTGTTCTTATCGCCGATGTGGCTGGTCGTTGTGAATGTTGAGGTGTGATGTTGTCTCGACTTTTGGCACGGGAACGCCTACTCTGCATCTCATTAGCGATATTTGCGGGGGTCCTCTTTGGCGATGTTTTTTGCAGCTGCTATCGTGGGTAAACTGGTGCTGTGGGCTGTTAACACCGGCTTGTGAATGGGGAGGTAAATTTATCACGACTTTGGCTGCGATAAAGTGCCGTTAATTCGGCGATAGCTCCTTGTGAATATGCCCCAAAGTCTTCTGAGGTAAACATATTAAACAATAAAACATTGGGGGGCATATTCAGAAGGATTCAAATCCGATTTATCGCCACCTCAACACAACAAAAGTGGAGATAGATTTAACACCCCATTCACAAGCTGGTGCAAACTGCAGACAATGCCAGTATTCCCGCGATAACTGCCCCAAAATCTAACACCAAGACGGATACCACCAACTAACCCTAATGAGATGCAGAGTAGGCGTTCCCGTGCAAAAACACACGAAAAAACAACAACACCACTTTCACAATGAACTGACAGAACTGCGAAGCGAACCAAAAACAGGCGATAAGCCGCGGTAGCCGCAGGTATTTAACACCTGCCTCAAGCAGGTGTAAAGACGGACGTCTACCTGCAGTAGGCAACGGAGCCCCGCACACAGCCATACCCGAAGAACAAATGACGCCATGGAGCTACTCTACATGCAGCTCGGAGCCCCAACAGGGCCACAACACCCACCGCCACCACCCCCAGGACCTCCACCACCCCCAGGACCCGGACCCGCCTCCCCCCCCGGACCATCACAGAGGCAGCGTAGAGTAAGACAGCGGACCTACCGAAAATGCACCACTCTCACAGACCTAACGCCCGCGGAAGTCATTGCCCACTACATGCTCAAAAGTACAACCATCTACGCATCATGACCCACATCGCCCACAGGCTGACGGTCCCAACACACCGGAGAACAAACATCCCTCCGCTGACAAAGCTGCTGGCAGTGCTGTACCTGTTGGCCTCTGGGACTTTCCAACCAACAACTGCCAGAGTCGGAGGGGTCTCACAGCCAGCCCTATCAAAGTTCATCACACCTGTCCTGGATGCTATCATCAGCTTCATACCCCAGTACCTTCACTTCCCCAACACTGCGCAGGAACAGCTGGATACTAAGCAAGGCTTCTATGCCATAGCCGGATTCCCGGCCGTGTTGGGGGCAATCGACTGCACACATGTCCCACTTGTGCCCCCTGCGGATACTGCACACCACTACCGCAACAGGAAGCACACGCATTCCATCAATGTGCAGGCAATAGTGGACCACCAATTCACCAATGTCTTCGCCAACTACCCAGGCAGTGTGCATGATTCCTTCATCTTCCGACAGTCCATCATCAACCAGCGCTTCCAGGATGGCATATATGGAACGGGACTGCTCGTTGGTAAGTACCAAATCAACACACCACACATCCCACAGCCACCAATGCACAAAGCACACCTGTGGGAATGCACACGTGACCAAACCACATCCGACATGTCAAACTACACGACCACCTACCAGACACGACTACACCACTCCATGGTCATCCTGGGCTACCCCTGCACCCAATACAGACTTCACATGGCACCACAGCCACACAACAGCTGAACGTGTGGAGATGCGGAATGCAGCCATGACACATGTGAGGCACTGCTCTGCCCTCATGACCCTACCCCAGTCTCCCGCAGGTCAGCGTCCCGTGGCGGTGGGCCCCGTGTCGGCCGCTTTGCATCCGGGGCGACTAGCCCTGTGCGATTCGAGTCATCCCCCCTTGTAGTTCTGACATTGCATGTCTGTGTGCCTGATGACTGTTGGTGTAGTTGCCAGCACCAGCTACTCCCTGAGGGCTGGCTTACACTCACCCCACACACAGCCAGCACAGGTGTCACTGAATTGGTGGGCCTGCCATCACATCCTGCCGAACCAAGTATTGTCTCTTTTCTCCCTGCACTGTCACAGGTGATTAAGGATATGCACTCTGCCCTTGGATGGTGACACCCCTCCGGGACCCGAACACACCCGCCCAGAGGCAGTACAATGCGGCCCACATACGCACCAGGGGCATTGTTGAATGCACATTTGGCGTGTTGAAGTCACGTTTCAGGTGCTTGGACGGCACTGGTGGGAAGCTCCTGTACAGCCCAGACATCGTGTGCAAGATGATCTTTGCATGTTGTGTGTTGTGAATTCCACGTTGTCACAGGGTTATTTTCCCGCGATAGGCTGCGATGCTGAAAGTTGCGTTGCGCTACTCTTGCGGTAATTATCACACGTTCTTGTGAATATACCCCCGAGAGTGTTAACACCTTTTATTTACAGTGGTTAGAAACTGTGTGTTGTCAATCGATGTATCAAAACAAATTGTTATCATCATAAGGGATGTTGACAGAAGAGAAGCGACCTGCCCTACTCACAGCATCACAGCAAGTGCCACCAGCAGTGTATATGTCACAAAAATCACATTGTTAATAATATGCAAGCACACGAAACAAATTGGGAATGTAAAAACCGTGTTTAGGCATGCATTTCTTTTCACAAATTTAGAAACATATTACAGAAAGAACAACTCTGAAATATCAAAGGCAATCCTAGGCACTAATTAATTTAAAACGGGAGCCTAATTGGAATCCCTGTGCAATTAAAGGTCTGTACAATGATGAGAATTCTGAGTTGGCAGATAAGTAGATAATTATCACACTCCTGCTGTCTTCCCCTGATAAAATTCAGCACGGTAAATCTCATAAAATCTTGAACGGAAAGGCCTGGAAAAAAGTCAAAACATGCAGTATTATATTGTTAAATACAGATTTTTAATATTATGCCCAGGAACTAGTATTTAAAACACTCAGTAAATACCTTAGCCAAACTACTAACCATGACCCTGATTACAGTCAGCCCTGGAATTATTTTCGAAATTTATTGCATCAAATACACTTAGACACCAAAGGGTTCAGAATTTATGATAAATATCACCTAATTACAATTACGGCCCTCAAAATGGGGCATTACATGCATCTTTTGGGGCGTACTGCACTAAATCCTCATGCTTTTGAATTTACCAGGCATTTTCCCCAGTGAATTTTGGCACGTTCCCCTGCCAAAGTTTATTTTCTGAAAAATGCGGTGGTGCAGGGTTTATTGCACAACTTGTATTTCAATATTTGCGGCAACTAAATTTTATCCCAATTATTTATGTAGACCTTATTCAGAGCCTTTGTGGGGTAAATACCTCACCTTGTCCCCACTACTTGGGGTCTCATTTATCAGGCCCTTTGCAACACTTTTGCTCCGCTGGAATGTCACTTTTTTGATGTTAAGTGGCTTTTCATGGCCTCGTAAATATGTGTCACATTCACGCTGAACACTGCGTGAAAGGGGCGTTCCATGGGTGTTGCTGTGGGTGTTCCCACGCAGCACCCATGGAATCTGAAGCCTTCCCAGATTCACGAGAAATCGCAAACCTGGGAATGTGTCAGAATCTAAGGCCCTGAGGTGGCGTTAAGGAGGCGCAACAAGGAGTAATGTTTTCATTTCTCCTCTTTCTATGTGTGGTGCATTCTGCAGCACACATAGAAAGACGAAATTGCCTGAATTGATTGATTTTTTGCAGGAAGGTGCAAGGGTGCCTGCGTTGGCGCATGTCAGCCCATTGTGTGCGGGCGCAGGAGAAAAGGACATGAACGTGCTGTATCACATAGATACGACACATTCCTGCAATTTTGTTTTGACGTAGGGCAGTGCAGTAAGATACCTTGCGGCATTATCTTGCGCCATAACCTCATAAATTAGGCCATTGGAATCAAGGACTTATGCCCTGAATACGAAAAGCCAATTAATTGTAGTATATGCGTTAACTCCCTGTACCACCCATATCAACTAAATAAGTACAATAAGCACCATACTGCTGCATTTTCTTTAGGTAAATTTTGGCAAGTAAAATGTACAAACATTTACTAGCACTTCAAACTTTCTCAAATTTACCATGGGTGGGAGGAATGTCCAGTGAATAACAGGACATGTAGATTTTGGGGCAGTAAGGATAAAAATGCACATTTCATGGCTCATTTTGTGCACAATAATTTGAATTGCATGCTATTTGTTGCAACAATAAATTGCGATCCCTGCGGTGTCGGAATTTATTTGGTTCCCTAAATATCACATCCTTTTCCAGGCTGACCATAATCAAGGACTTATTATGTAACACTTGGGCTCACGTCAAACCTGCTGAAATTTATTATTGGAAAAGTACAGGAAAAAGGCCGAAACTGTGGAAATTGGCGTTAAATACTGATTCTGTATGGTGTGCCTCATCATTTACCAGATTAAACCTTGGACTAGAAGGTATTTACCACACTCTGTAAATATCCCACTGTAGGATAATGGTATGATGGTACTTACCGGGTGAGATAAATACCCCACATTATTGAACATAACTTGGAGTAAGGGCATAGTAAATTATAGCTTAAATATTCTTGTCTACAGCACATATATGCGTCTATTCTGGGTTAAATATTTCAGTGCATATTTCCGAGGGAAGTAGAGCTTTCTCTCTTTCTAAACTCGAAAACACGTGGAATGTTCTGGCTGAATCATGGCACACTGTCTGTTTTAAAAGTAAATACAACTCAGCCAGATGCAGGTTATTAAGTACTGAAAATCTGTTTTCTAGGTATGGATAAACATGCAACGCGGTCGGGTGTGGGTGTAACAATACTGTACTTATAACCTCAGATGCGGTGACGTCCTGCATAACAGTGTTCATTCTGAGTACCTTTAAATAGTGGAGGTGAAAAATTGATACAGACTGTTGAGCAATACGTATTTCTTCGTGCTGCAGCTTGATTGACCTGTCGGCAGAAAGGGTGGTGGTGGGGTTCAAAATCTCTGCATTTTCAATGTTAATTCCCTACGGAAACTCTGCTTTTTAGTGCAGCAGTTACCACTCAGTGGAACCTCATCAACTTGGCATGAAAATAGAACTTGACTAAGAGGTGTGCCTTAACTTGGTTTGGTGTTAGGTAAAGTAGTTTTTCAGAACTTAGGGGCATATTCACAAGGACCTACCGCCGATTTATCTCCACCTTAACGCATCCAAAGTGGAGATAGATTCAACACCCCATTCACAAGCGGGTGCAAACTGCAGACATCGCCAGTATTCCAGCGATAACTGCCCCAAAATTTATCTCCACGGTGGACACCACCAACCAACCCTAATGAGATGCAGATTAGGCGTTCCCGTGCAAAAACACATGAAAAAACCACAACACCACTTTCTCAACGAACTGCCAGATCTGTGATGCGAACCAAAAACAGGCGATAAGCCGCGGTAGCACCAGGGATTTAACACCTGCCTTTTGCTGGTGTTAAGCAGGACGACCACCTGCAGTATGAAAGGGATCCCAACCAAGAGCCACACCTGAAGACCCACAGATGCCATGGAGACAATGATCATGCAGCTCGGATACCCATGAGGGCCACAACACCCACCGCCACCACCCCCAGCCCCCTCCCAGACAAACACATACCGTGCACGACACAAGAGCCACAAAAAGCGCATGATGACGCACATTGTCAAAAAATAACACCCATGTGTGGCCAGAAGAACGAGAAACAGTCACACAGCACTGAAGTAACAACCAAAAACTTTATTGAAATACAACACAAAACACCAATGCGGAAGACTCCTGTCGGGTCCCTGCGGGACAATCCCGATGTCACAGCCTGGAAAATAAAGCACAAAATCAGAACGTGTGCCATGCGCACATCAAAGGAGCGAGACACAGAGAAACAGAGAATGAAAGAAAGGCAGAGAGAGAAAGAGAGAGAAGGAAAGGAGAGAGAGTGAGAGAGAGAGAGAAAAGGAAAGGAGAGAGAGAGTGAGAGAGAGAGAAGGAAAGGAGAGAGAGTGAGAGAGAGAGAAGGAAAGGAGAGAGAGTGGGAGAGAGAGGGAAGGAAGGGAGAGAGAGAGAGACACCACCGCCCCTGCGCACCCAGGCCCCATTGTTCACCTGCTGCCACCGGTGTGTCTCCAACCACTTGCCGGGATACACTGCAAGCCACCAGGTCTGCAATCTGTAATCAAGGCCAGAGTCAATCATGGCAGAGTCCATCACACAGCACACGGCGACAACGCCTGTCCGTCCCTGCGCACGCATAAAGCAGCACCCTACACCCTCCCGCAGGCCAGCGCTGGCTGCCCGCACTTGCGCACCCCGGGCCCACTGCTCACCTGCCGCCAACGGTGTGTCCACCAGTGGGCACACCACGTGCCCGTGCAAGCTCCAGGCCCCGGTCCCGCCACCATGGCATGGTCCACATCATGCAGACCCGCCCCGCGGCCCAGCAGGTCCCACACATGACGCTGAGTCCTGAGGCATCAATGGCAGAGACCACATCAGTGCACACGTCATCATCGCAGGCTGCACACTCGCTCAGCTATTTCGGTGCCACTAACCCTGTGCAACCCCAGTCAGCGCCACGTGGTGGTAGGCCCGTGACGGGCGCAAGGCTTCGGGTGCCACTAACCCTGTGCAACCCCAGTCAGCGCCACATGGTGGTAGGCCTGTGACGGGCGCAAGGCTTCGGGTGCCACCTACCCTGTGCAACCCCAGTCAGCGCCACATGGTGGTAGGCCCGTGACGGGTGCAAGGCCTCGGGTGCGACCAACCCGGTGCGCCACAACTCATGGGCCCTTTATGATTGAGAACCGTGGAGCGTCTGTCATACAGTCACCACCGGCAGTGGGGAATGTGACGTTGTCAGCCCCTTATATTGGCGGGGTCACATGGCCTGTGACGCCTGTGCCGGATGGGTGTGGTGTGTGGGCAGACCTGCCCTCAGGGAGTGGCCGTGACATGCTGACAACTAGACCAGTGACCTGCATACCACCAGCGTGTACGCCTGCGACATGTAGCTATGTGGGCCCCCCCTCTGAGCGTAAACGGAGTGGTCTGGCCTGGCGTACGCCGGACCAGCGCAGGGCTTGCAACAATGACTCGGGGGCTCTGGGCGTGGTTCAGTCCATGTCCGGACAAGGGAGTGACTAATGCGTGTGTCCCTGTTGTAGTGTCCACGGCAAGCGGAACACAATAGGCAATGTAGCACACTGTGACTGGCATCCCACTAGATGAGCATCATTGACTTAAGGGAAATCACTGTCCATACATTCATCCACTCATTCACACATGAATGATGAAAGCCATGACACAGCAGTGCGTTTCTGGATGTTTATTGCACATCCATTGGAGTTTTGCAGCTGGAGCGGTACAGGGCCATGCCAAGCACACCACACAATATGGGCCCGTGGAGGGCCAGCCAGAGTCCATCCGGGGATGACAAGTACTGCGGAAGAGGAAGGGTACAGTCCGCAGTCTGGTCGCCATGTCATTGGTCATCAAACAGGATATGGCAGTCCATGTCGCGGTCCAAGGTGAGTGCAGCGGAGTGTATCAGGGGTCAGTGGCAGGTCATGGGGCCATGTGCGGCACCAAGCAGAAACAGGCAAGGTGGCGGAAATGAATGCTAGTGCCTCCTTCTGAACTCAATCCCATCCACGTCCTCGGATGTGTGCTCTGCCCCACCTGTGGGTGTTGCAGTACCGGCTGCGGCACTGTGTGCCACTGACACAGGGGCCGGAGGAGAATTGTCAGCCGCACTGTGTGGCAGTGACACATCAGGTGCCGGAGTGGATACGCCTGCCGCACTGGGAGGCACTGACACATCAGGGGGCGGAGATGTGGATGGTGTGGGGGCAGCAGCATTCATCTGCGCCACGCCTTGTGGCAGCAATGCCATGATGAGGATTTGCAGGGCCTGGTAGATCCCAGCTACATTTCGCTGATGTGCAGAGGTGGCTGCCATCCTTTCCGCCTCCATCCGCACCATGTCCTCCATGAGCCTCCGCATGTGTGCCAGCTCACGGCTGGGATCGCTGGAGCCACTCTGAGCGGACAGGTGTTCTTGTCTCTGAGTCATGACTCCAGCGATGTCAGACAGGGCTCATTGGAGACCATGGAGCGGGCCGTCGGTGTCCGTTAGGGACTGGAGCTGGTCCCTGATGGGACCTAGACACCCATGGATGGCGTCCAGTTTGGTAGCCATGAGGTCGAACCCCACCGCACCTGCTCAGCCATCTCCCTCTGGCCCTCCAGCACACAGCGTTGGAAGGTCATGTGTTGTTCCTGAGGGTCTTGGGAGACTGCCGGGGCTGTGGGTGCCCCCTGCTGGGTGGTTTGGGTAGTGGGTGGGGTCTCCTCGATGCAGCTGGGCTGCCCTGATCCTGGAGGTGAGTTGCGGATGATGTCAATGATGTCTTGGAGGGCTTGGGTGTCGATGCTGGGGGTGTCCTCCTTGTCATCAGTGAAGAGTGGCTGGGACTGCTCTGCAGGAGGTGTTGACGTGCCCCTGCAATGTGAAGGGGAGATGGTGTATTACAATGTGTCCACATGTATGTAGCCGCATGGTACAGGTTCACATTCAGACAGCATGGCATTGTACATTGTGACAGTCTGTGGATCAGGGCCATGATCCAGAGTCATTGTGGATGTGCACTGTGCTCTGCTTGATTGTGCATGTGTGCCATTGTGGCCATCTCCACCCGTCCCCCCAGTACCTGGTGGTCACTCACCCTGTTGCGGTTGTGTTGTGTCCTGTCGAGCAGTGTCCGGTCCCCCGACTCCGGCCACAGTCTCCACACTGATGACTGTCGACACCAGCTCCTCCATGTCATCCAGCTCCAGCTGTGGCGCTGGGCTCCCACCTCCAGTCTGCATTGCTGCCTTCTGGTTGCCTGCGAGTTTCTTCGTGGTCGTGCGCTTGATGTCAATCCATCGCCTCTTGACCTCGTCCATTGACCTCTTGTGCTCTCCGACGGCATTCACCTTGTCCACGATGTCCCGTCATATTCCATTTTTGGTGCTCAATGACACGTTGAAGGTGACGAACAGTTGTTGATGGTGTTCCATCACCTCCGTGACCAGGATCCTGTTTTCCTGCGGACTGAACTTCGTCTTCCTCTTCTTCTTGTCCTTGCCCTTCCCTGTCCCCGAGGTCCCAGGCTGGTCGTCCGGGGTGCTTGTGGGGTTGCGCTCGTCCTCTGCGCCTGCTCCGGCTGCCTCCATGGTGCTTGGGCGTTGGTCATTTTGTGTTTGTGTGTTTTTTCTACTTTTATAGTGGTTTTTCCCCGCCTGCCATGTGTGTATTGCAGGCTTGGTGCTGCTTATCGCTGATTTCCTCATCGCGCTTTGGCCCATCGCATGTTTTTTCGCGTTGAGGTTTGTGTTTTTATCACGGTCACGGTTGTTGTATCGTGGACATTGGCCGCGTTTTCGGGGGACTATCGCATGGTACCGCTGTGTTGTGAATTCCAGGTTAACACGGGGTTATTTTCCCGCGATCGGCTGCGATGTGTAAAGTCGCGTTAACATTTTTTGGAGATGTTTAGCACACGTTCTTGTGAATATCCCCCTTAGTCTTACAAAATATTGCTGGCAGGTTGCCAAGGGTTAACCTGAGAAATACTGTATCTTGACTGTTAATATGTGGGCAACATTGGAAGAGGGAGCATTTTCCCTTCAGTCCAATGCAGGAATCACAGATCATTAAAGGATTCAAGAACCTGAGTGATATAATTGGCTGGCAGCAACTGAAATGTTTTTGTTTTGTTGCCCTACAGGATGAAGCCTGTGTCCTGAAAAGAGTGGCATAGATGGTATACAAGGCCTGGGTGAACATACCCAGAACCTAGGGAGGATGTGTAGGATCCCGAGGGGCAGATACTGCCCCCAATACTACAAAACACATTTTTTTATTGCAGAATTTGAGGACCCTATATTAGGTCCAGGAAATTGAGGAGAAAAACTTGATATCCTTTTTTCTTTGTAATTCTGGAAAAAAGTTAAAACATCAAAAACAGTGCAAGTATGAATGGTAAAGACAGTGCACGTTAAGCAGTGGGAGCCTGGGGCTGTTTAGGGCCTGGCTATATGTGGGGTTGATTACCTGAGGAAGGCTGGGTGCAGGGCCTGGCCGAATTCAGTGTTTACAAGTTCACAATATTTATACCAATATGTAACAAAAATGTGCAATCTAACATTGTTAAATAACAACACTTCTTCAAAGAAAAGATACTATTTGTAATTTATTTGGCAATATCAGCTGTATGTTGATAAGGGAAAGGCTGTTGTCATAGGTTATTGTGGCAGATCTTATATGGCTCACAGTTGCAGCATCAAGAATATTAACTGCAATTTGCAAGTTGATGAAGACTCTGCAATTTAAGAGGTCCACCATCAAAAACACGTTTATTTAACTTTTGCTGTGTTATACTACTTGTTTCACATTTCAAATAAAAAGGCAGGCAGACACCGAACCAGTGACCCATGTTCAGCAACTGGCGATAGCAAACAGGGACAGACTGGGAATCCAAAGCAGCCCTGGCAAATGTAGTCAGACCACCCCCCATACGGTGCATAGCGAGCGAGCTCAGCAAGCGAGCTTGACCACTACAAGGGGATTTGGGGAGGTTCTCCCACCAAGCTAATTTGGGGAAAAATTGCAATAATGGTGCACTCTTCAACACATTTTTCATTATATATTCAATTGGATTAGCTTTTAAAGCATAGTAAATGGTGACCTTACAGTGCACCAGGATACGACAATCTTTGTTGGTGCTCTTCAAGGATTCCTCTACTATCACCCTCCAACAGTGCTTCTCATCCCTTCATAGCCCCTGTCTCACATGTATTTAATTTGTTTTATAGTGCCTCTCATACCAGTGTAAGGTGTTGGTGCACCTTACATCACACACAACTACAGAGACAATAAATCATATGCGTGTAAATCAGTGTATAGGAAATTTTACGTAAGACAGAGGGGACTACAATGTGTAGGATTCACATGTCATCCATGCTGGTAGCTATATTACAAGAGTGGTCTGGAGAAGCATAAACTCAGGATTCAGAAAGTAACACAATGGTTAGGGTTGGCTTTACTAATAAGAATTTATGTGTACCCAAACAAAACCATGTTTAGAAATATTAGGATAATGAAAGACTGGGAAAAAACATAACTTTCTAACCTGTACCATGCAGTTTGCATCAACTCTTTGATGGCAGTTCATAGCTCATTGTGCTAGATTGCAATTGTAGCTTATGAACTGCACAGTATTAAAAAGATCTCTGTGTCAAAAGCAGTAACCCACTGAGCTATGCACATAAAATACTGTTCTGTGATCTGCTTGGTACACATTCTTTGCAGCAGGTATATTAACCCTCTGTGCTAACTTACATGCGTCAAACTTGCTAATAGACAAAACTCTCTTCTCTCTCCAGCAGATTCATTAATCACAAATTGTCTTGACACTTTTATTGTTGCCTGAAAACTGCTGGATATACAAGGAACTCTGCAGCAAGTGCTTTTAAAACTGCTGTATCGCTACAAAAACAGTCCCCAGTAACAACCCCTCAGCACTCTTCCAGCCTCCCAGGGAAACTCGTGATCTTGGTACTGACAGTCCAGCCTTGATAGCAAAACCATCTGCAGTAATGAGTAATTGCGTGTGGGAAGAAAAGGGAAATATCCATTACAGAAGGCGGCTACTGGCATGCAGTAAAACCCAATCAACATGTTTGCCACTAGGGTAACATCACTTGGTTAATTGCATTTTCATCTGCTCTAATTGCAAGGCTACCAGTAATTCAAATTACTAAAGAAATACTATCAGAAATTATGACATTTATTTCTCAAAGTACGATCACCCTTAACCTGGTTTCAAAACTGGTAAAATAATGAGCCACTGTTTCATCATAGCCAGCTGCCAAGGGCTATACCTGTCGTTAAATACCTTACGAGTTGAGAGGTTTTGCCCCTCCATAGCCAAGCCATTATTTCGCAATCTGGAACATTCACACATTAGTAACTTTTTCCACAAATGATATCCAGGCCAACATTTCGTCTTTTTTACCCTCATATGCTGGGCTTATGACTTACTACGAAGGGGCTTGAGAAAATAGACAAAATATGGCAACATTTGGGATTCTTTTGCAAAATGAAATAAGGTGCTCTGCAAATAAAGCGTGTTTTTTCCTCCAGAATGGCCTCAACAAGCGTTTTGCTGTGGTAAAATGCTACTTCCGCGATTAGGGATTAAGAAAAACATTTTTTACCAATATCTGCGCACTTTTGTAAGTGGTGGTCAATATGTTCAACTTTTTGTGGTTTATACCTCCATGAAATTTGGGAGGGAAACTCATAAGTTGACCAAGAAACAATGGGGCATATTCTCAAGGAGTCATCGCCGATTTATCGGCACATCAGCGCCGCAAAAGTGGCGATAGAACTATCGCCCCATTCTCAAGCTGGTGCAAACTGCCTACATCGTCAGTTTTCCAGCGATAGCTTCCACAATTAACATCGCCACGGATGAGAGCGACAACTAGCGCTAATGACATGCAGAGTAGGCGTTCCCGCGCAAAAACACACGAAAACACCACTTTGCGATATTCACAACGAGCAGCCAGATCTGCGATGCGACCCGAAAACAGGCGATAAGGAGCGTTAGCAGCAGGGATTTAACACCTGCCTATTACTGGTGTTAAGCAGGACGACAACCTGCAGTATGAAAGGGAGCCCAGCCCAGAGCCACATCTGAAGACCAACACAAGTCATGGAGCTAATGATCATGCAGCTCGGAGACCCAAGAGGTCCACAACACCGACCGCCACCACCCCCAGGCCCCCCCCACCCCACCCCCCCCGGACTACCACCGAGGCAGCGCAGAACAAGACAGCTGACCTTCCGGAAACGGCATGGCCCCTCAGCCACACAATTGCAGAATGTGGGGAGAGGTGGGAACCAAGTATGTGTGAAGGAGGCAAGTCACCCATGAATAAGAATGTACACAATGCCAAGTGTGGCGGTGATGTGCTGGACAGACTCCAGTATGCAGAGCACAGACATGTCCCTGTGGACATATACTGCTGGTGTGTGCAGTGCTGTGGACAGTGGACGCAACCATCTTACCTCAGGCAGTGGGGAAGACCTCGCTCATGTAGCTGTGTTGTCCCCCCCTGTATGCGGAAGCGGAGTGGGCTGGTCTGGCGTACGCCACACCAGCGTAGGAGTGTGAATAAATAGACCGGGGCTCTGGGCGTGGTTCACTTCCGGGATGGCCAATGCGTCTGCCAGGGTGGCGCCCCTCACCCTGCCATGAGTCCGCCGCCGTGACCGCCAGCCTCCTCAGCCGATCGCTGCCTTCCGCGACACAGGCCCCCAGCGCACCCAGTGGCACAGCACCGCGGAGTCATGTGTGTGCTGACTACTGCCTTCGGCCTACACTGCGGTCAGCAGGGCTCACAATTCAAAGTGAGTCTTGATTTATTGATGGCAGAGTCCAGTAGGCAACAGACATTGCTTCCAGGGCAGCCCGCCCGGACGACGCATCATTGCAGGCCGCGCACCCGCCGAGCGCTCCAGGTGCCACTAACTCTGTGCAGCACAAGTCAATACCACGTGGCTGTGGGCCCTTGCTGACCGCTGCCTCCGGCCTACACTGCGGTCAGCAGGTCCCCCAAATCAAATTCAGTCCTGATTTATTCATGGCGCAGTTCAGTAGGCAACAGACATTGCTCCCAGTGCAGGCCGCCCGGACGACGCATCATCGCTGGCCGCACACCCGCTGAGCGCTTCAGGTGCCACTAACTCTGTGCACCACAAGTCATGGACCCTTCATGATTGAATCTTCTGTGTGTGATGTCAGAGCTGGTGCCCCTACCTCAGTGCACCACAAGTCATGGACCCTTCATGATTGAATCTTCTGTGTGTGATGCCAGTGCTGGTGCCCCTACCTCAGTGCACCACAAGTCATGGACCCTTCATGATTGAATCTTCTGTGTGTGATGCCAGTGCTGGTGCCCCTACCTCAGTGCACCACTAGTCATGGACCCTTCATGATTGAATCTTCTGTGTGTGATGTCAGAGCTGGTGCCCCTACCTCAGTGCACCACAAGTCATGGACCCTTCCTGATTGAGTCTTGTGAGTGTGAAACGTTGATCACTGTTCTAGTTGTTGCCAGCACCAACCACTCCCTGAGGGCTGGCTTACACTCACCCCACACCCATCCAGCACAGGCGTCACTGGACATGTGACCCTGGTAATAAAAAGGGGCCGGGCGCAAGTGCCCGTAGCCAGTTCCACTACCTACCTAAGTGTGTCCGTGTGGTCATTATGAATGCATGATGGCCCCGGGCCCACCACATCACAATGTGCTGTGGACAGCGGACGCAACCATGTCACCTCAGGCAGTGGGTAAGACCTTGGACACGTAGCTTTGTCCCCCCCCCCTGTAAGCGTAAGTGGAGTGGGCTGGGCTGGCGTACGCCAGCCCAGCATAGGGGTGTGAAGAATTCACCCGGGGCTCTGGGCGTGGTTCAGTTCTGGCCTGGACAAGGGAGTAACTAATGCGTGTGTCTCCGTTGTAGTGTCTGCACCGCCCGGCCCGCAATCGACAATGTTGCAATGTAGCATGCACCTGGAGGGCGGGCTCGCACGAACGGAGCAATGAAGGAGCGCAAGACCGCTCGGGGTCTTGGCTCATACATGCCAAGTGTTGTGTGTATCTGTATTGCCGCAGCATGTGCCAAATGCCTAGCCTTGAACGCAGCGCGAGTTCAGCCAGGCATGGACTCTACATCTGTGTCTGCCCTATCCTTACCATAGGCCTACACTCACGTGGCCGCCCACCTTCAACGGCCAACATCACAGTGTCGTTGTCAGGCTTGTGGACATGCACAGACAGGCATGACAATGGTTTGCCGTAGGAGTGCAAGTGATGCAACCGCACAGCGCACACAAGTAAATAGGCTTGTGGGGAAGGAGGAGCAGCTGTGAGGCAACGTAACACATGGTGATGCCCCTCATTTGCCACATGCAAGTCATGTCATACATAAATCCCAAAGTCGCACGCATTCCACCCCACCCCAAACAAGCCACATCACATTTCCTGAATGCAAGCAGATGACGAACTGACATTAGGGATGAAAGCTCCAGTGTCTGAACTATCAGGCGGAGGCACATCTGCACCTCCGACCTCGGAATTGCATGTGCCCGGCACCCCTGATAGATACTATAGCAGCTGATGACGACTCCCACACTACGCACAGCCCGTCGAAAGACCAATGCATACACACCCCACACACAGAAGTCCTTGCTCGAAGTTAACTTGCATAAAATGGCCTTCACACTTACTCCAACACCATCACAGGCGGACAACCGTTGCACACTGAAACGACTCACTGATCTGAGCTGTGGCATCTCATCCACAGAACTGGCGCAAGTCAGAACAGTGCCCCTTCAACCAGAGCCACTGACGCAACGGCAGAACATCCCGGACACATGCACAACTGTCACGTGGAACTGTACTGTGCACGTATGCTGCATTTACTGGGGGCACTGCCATTGGCAATGCTGCGGATCAGTTACCGGCTAAGCTTCCGCCTTGCCAACGTCACCTGCGGCCAGCCTGTGTTGCATTGTCGGTCGTGCATATTCGAGTGGTCCATGGATGTCTGCCTATCCAACAGGACGTTGGCTGAACTGGATTTTGACATGTGTGTGCGCCCCCTGTTGGCCCACGACCAGGAGTGTCACTGTGATACCCGTTTATGGGATGCCTTGATACTTGGCATACATGCTGGCAGCTGGACCTGGGAGATTGCACAACTCCTTGTGTGCAGTGACCACATTGAACCGCTCCCCTATTGGGCTGAAGTGCTAATTGGTGAAAGGGGGTGGGCGCAGCACATCTGTCCGGACTTGCTAATGGATTGCCTCGCCGTCCTGTTTGATGAAGTCGACAACGACCTCATATTGGAAATGATAGCCTACTAAGCTGCAATCGCTTTCATGGACAAGTGACTACGTACCTGCAGCCACGACAGATTGGAACCCATTGCACATGTCCCGACACCTTGTTGCATCTTGGAGATCTGGTCACATGTCCCACGACAACAGTGGACATGGCTGCATTCGCCTGGACTCCGAATACATTATCGGACAACAACGCGGGTTAACACACACCTGTGAAAGTTTAGGCACTCCCCCGGAGTGGACAGCGGCATTTGGCAACGTTCCTCCCTCTGACATACTGCTGCATTGGTCTGCATGTTGTGGCACTTATCTTGCCCGTACTGACACGCATATGCTAATAAAGTCTACGCACCTTCACTTGTATTCAACTGTGATGAGTGTTGATTTGAATGACAATGTGTGTCTCACTGGCTATCTGGGTCACAGCCATACATGCGCATTGATAGCATTACCCAGGGAGTACCTTTTTGTGGAATCACTGTCCCTAAATTCATCCATTCTTTCATACTTGATTGATCATAGCCATGACACATCTGTGTGAATTAGAATGTTTTATTCGCATCCAGTGGAGTGTTGAAGCTGGACCAGTACAGGGCCATGCAAACCCCACTTTACATTGTTGCCCCGTGGGGGGCCAGCCAGAGTCCTTCAGGGATTGACAAGTTCATCGGAAGAGGAAGACTTCAGTCCGCAGTGTGATTGCTGTGTCATTGGTAACCAAACCAGATATGGCAGTCCATGTCGTGGTCCAAGGTGAGTGTCGCTGAGTGTATCGGTGGCAGTGGAAGGTGTTATTCCAGGGCATGATGCAGAGGGCAGAACCAAGCTGATACAGGCCAAATGGCGGAGATTAATGCTACCACTTCATTATTACCACAAAGCCAGATTCATCATCATCTTCGTCCCCTGATGTGTCAGGTGCCTCACATGTGGGGGGTGGTGTTTAGTCTGCATCACTGTGTGGCACTGACACTTCAGGGGGCGGGGATGTGGATGGAGTAGTAGCAGCAGCATTCATCCGCGCCAGGCCTTGTGGCGGCAATGCCATGACGGGGATCTGCAGGGCATGGAAGATCCCAGCTACATCTCGCTGGTGTGCAGCCGTGGCAAACATTCTTCCTGCCTGCATCCGCTCCAAGCGCTCCGTCATTCTCCTTATGTGTCCCAACTCCTGGCTGACATCGCTGGCTAGACAGTTGTTCTTGGCTCAGAGTCATGACTCCAGCGATGTCAGCCATGGATTGTTGGAGGGAATGAAGCGGACAGTGGGTGTCCGTTAGGGACTGTAAGTGGTCCCTGATGGGACTTAGACAAGCACGTATGGCATCTAGTTTGGCTGCCATGAGGTCGAACCCCACCCGCAGCTGACCAGCCATCTTCTCCTGGCACCCTAACACACGGCGCTGGAATGCCATGTGTTGGTCGTGTGGGTCCTGGGCACCAGCCGTGGTGGTGGGTGCTTCCTGCTGTGTGGTCTGTGCAGGGGGTGGGGTCTCCTCGATGCAGCTGGGCTGCCCTGCTCCTGGAGGTGGGGTTCCGAAGCTGTCCATGGGCTGTTGGAGGGCGTCGGTGTCGATGTTGGGGAGGTCCTCTTCATCATCAGTGCTGAGTTGTTGAGTCTGCTCTGGAGGAGGTTTTGATTCTCCCTCTGCAATGTGAAGGGGAGATGCAGATTGACATTGTGTTCACATGTATGTTCACGCATTGTACAAGTTTACTAACAGACTGCATGACAATGTCCATTGTGACTGTTTGTGCGGAGATGCTTATTTGATGCGGGACAGTTGACATTTCTACACCATCAGGGATGTGAGGTTGTACTTGTGCATTATCATCTCACAGTTTCCTGCTATGTTAAATGCGAATGGCCATTTTCTACACACAGGCAGCAGCAGTTGTGTCCTCTGTTCTGTTGTGGAAGTGTTGCAGTTTGTACCACATTGTTGTCAATGTTGAGGTGCTCTGATTCTTGTGTGTGTGCTGCATTGTGGGTGTGTTGCCCCTTCAGCTCTAATTTGGCTGTCCCTTATCCCTTTCAGGCTGTGTGCCTTTCACTTCTGTGCTTATGCACTGCTGAGATGTTGCAGACTTGGGTAAATTGGGCTCTTGGTCGGAGTTGTGACTCTTGGGCATGGTTTGTCCGCAGATGTGCTATACTTAATTGTGCATGTGTGCCGTTGTGCCCATCTCCCCCCGTCCCCCCAGTCCCTGGTCGTTACTCACCCTGTTGCTGTTGGCTCAGGTCATGTTGTGCAGTGTCCGGTCCACCAACTCCTGCCACCGTCTCCCCAATGATGACTCAGGTCACCATTTCCTCCATCTCATCCAGCTCCTGGTGTGTCGCTGGACTCCCACCTCCAGTCTGCATTGCTGCTCTCAGGTTGGCAGCGATTTTCAGATTGGTTTTGCGCTTCACATCAGTCCAGCGCTTCTTGCAGTCGTCCACTTCCCTTCTCTTCACTCCGACTGCATTCACCTTGGCCAAGATGGACTGCCATATTGTATTTTTAGTTGCCAATGTCACAGTGGAGGTGATGAACAGTTGGTGGTGGTGTTCTGTCACCTCCGTAATGAGGATCTGGTTTTCCTGCGTACTGAAACGCGGGTTCCTCTTATTCTTCTCCTTGCCCTTCCCTGTCCCCGAGGTCCCAGGCTGGTCCTCTGTGGGGCTTGTGGGGTTCTGGTTGTCCTCTGTACTTGCTCCGGCTACCTCCATGGTGCTTCGCAGTTGTTTGTGTTTTGTAGGTGGGTTTTTTTGCCGCTTTTATAGTGGTTTTTCCAGCCTGACTTGTGGGACTTGCAGGCCTGGCGCTGCTTATCGCTGGATTTTTATCGCAGTTTGGCCCATCGCAACTTTTTTCATGTTCGGGTTTCCTTTTTTATCGCCATTGCAGTAGTTGTATCGCGGACATTTGAGGCGTTATCGGGTAACTATCGCATGTTACCGCTGTGTTGAGAATACGATGTTGACACAGAGTTATTTTCCCGCAATAGACGGCGATATGAAAAATTGCGTTAGCCTATTTTGGCGATGTTTATCACACGTTCTTGAGAATATCACCCGATATGTTTCTAAAAACTGTACAATGTTCTAAAATAAGCAAATGGTTACTTGTGTAGATTGCTCGAGGTTTTCCCTAAGAAAATAATTGTTGAATTCACAAAGAATGAATGTACAGGGAAAACCGATACATTAGTTCCAAGGTTTACATCTGTAACTTTGTGTACTGAAGGCTGCTCTGTGCATGCTCTTGACTCTTTTAGTTGCTGAGATGTTTCACTTTATCCAAAAACCTGACTATGCAGAGCCACAACCTAGTCGTGGGTTCCAATGACTTTTCATTGTGCAAATTCCCATGTCACTTGACAATAAAGAATATAATTGTAGCATTAAGAAAAGCTCAACTTTAGCTGAAGATATCCTGACCGAAAACTATGAATTTTGGAATGCCCATAATTCAATTTTGAAAGAGATTTTGCAAAAATATTTGTTTGTGAAAACTCACTTAAATCAGGAAGCCAAGCATTTGTGAAAATTAATTGATAACACCAAATATCCTGACAGACTGCTGTTACATACCTCTGATAAAAAGGTGCCACAAGTGTGGTAGGTCAATGGCATGGGAAATGCAATGCCCGCAATTGAGTCAATTGCAAGAGAGTTAGAGATGACGAAAAAAGTAATACTTGTACAGTGGCAGATGTCTGCAATATTTTGACCCCTTGGAACCCACCAACCCCAGATATATTTGAAAATTTGAGACCCAAACTAATCCACAGTGGTGTAGTCTGCACGAATTACACAATGTTTCCTTATCCCAGATACCCTGTAAATATTAAACTGTACAAAACACAATTGTCTTTAATTTACATGATGAAAAGCTCCAATATTTCTGGCTGGCAACAAATGTAAAATCATCTTGCACTCCTGCACTTCACTCAATATAATGGTACATCCAATGTGTGGGTGGGCTATTGTATTAGACAAGAAGCACCTAAACCATGACCATGCTAAGGGTGATTATAAATTCCCATGCTCAATGGATACAATATTTGGGTCTGTATTCAGCCAGTTCACATGGATTCCTATCCAAACCTAGGCTTTTATGGACTATAGAGGCCTGGTAGAATACATAGAGGTGTGGCTTGCCAGGATTACAGCACCTTTTCCTATGTATTATGCCCTGAAAATGTTAAAATATCTTTAAAAACCTACATTTCTCACAATTGCAGGATAGAAAATACCAGTATTGGCAGCGCATGGCAACTGTTTCATCATCCTTCTTTCCAGAGTCTGAGATTGGTCGTGGGAGAAGCAAACAGAAAGTAAATGCCCCAGACTGCGGCCATGCTTAGGAAGTGAAGAAAAAGTTGAATCTCATGCAAAATGGCTTCAAGCCCAGAATTAGCTGGTTACCTTAGAACCCCATTGATACCTTGGTATTTATGAAAAGTAGAGATCCAGGAAAATCTGGGGAGGTATGGCTTGCATGGTTCCTGCCATATTGCCCTATTCGGAAAGTCACTCAAATACCAAAATATGCGCAAAAAGCTCACTTTTTACGTGTTTATGGGCCATTACATACCATAATTACCCTCTGATGCAAATGTCCTCCCACTCAGCTTTCTCAAACTTCTCAATTTTTACCAGTACCAATCAGTGCTTAATCTGTAAAATATGAAGTGCAGGTGCTCAAATATTTTTTAGGGGGCCACACCCACTTCCCTCGGCTCCACCCACTTCCACAAGTGGCCCCACCCACTTACTCTAGTTGCCCCACCCACATCCTCAACTGGCACTGCTGACTCAAGTACCAGAAAACTAGCACATGGTGGCAAAGGCTCATTTAGTGGACCCTGGGCAGATGCAATATGGGTGCCTCCATGGGTGCCTCCATGAAAAATGGTGGCTGAAGTGAAGCAGCATGACAGTAGCAAGTATTGGGTATTCTACAGTCCCTATCCCAAAGGAATGTAAGAGAGCCAATGTTGAAAAGGAGATGCCTTTTTACTTTTTTAGGTCAGGATTACATGCTATCCCCACTTGACAGATCTATCTCTTTGTTTCACAGAATGTCAGCACTTCATGTGGAACTCCATTGAGCAGCTGCTCAATAAACACTATATTTCCCCAAGGGTTTGCACCTCAATTTAAGACCATTCTAGTCAGCTGGTCATTTGTCCTATATGATGTGGAAAGTCCGGTATGTCGCAGTTAACTGAATGAAGTCAAGTGGGGTATTGGTGTTCTTAGCTTTGTGGGCGGCATGCATTCTATAATTGCAAGCACCAGCAGGGTTCAACAAATCAACACGTACATCTCAATTGCTTCTTATTTGAGCAAGAAAAATGGAAGAGATGAAAGAACCAAAAAAATGAATGAATACTGATTTTAGAAGGGTTCTATTAACAAAAAGTGTGCGTCCATGCGCTAGAGATGGAGGAGGAAGGAAGTGGAAAGTGATTGAACAAGAACATTGGGAAAAGGAATGAGAGCAGTGCAAATCCAAATTCAAATGAGAGTAATTAAAACAAAAATATGCCGTTTAGTTTGACTATTAGTGTTATTATCAGTTTATAATATAGCTTTAAAAAAAGAGACATTGCACTTAGTAACATCGTGCTTGGAGGCCCTGAGCTCCCTTACCTCCCCTCTTCTGTGAGGCACTCCCTTTTCACAGCGTCTTTCGGTCATCATTTTGAAAGACATCCATGAAAACTTTGTGGCTAGGCCTCCGGATTCAAAACAGTGCAAACCACCGTCCAAAGCATGTGTGTTGGGGGAGGCAGCCTTAGAGCACGTGGTTCGGAACTCTGCATGTGTTCAATGCATGGATCTGCTGTTCACTGGTCTGTGAGCGATGCACGCACCTGAGAGCATTTTGCACGTGGGTGAGAAATGATAATGTGTTTTAGCGACTGTAGCTCAGAGCTGTGACCAGGCACATGCACAGTGCAGGCCTGTGGTGGTTTCACGCTCCTGCTTCATAGTGCAGACATGCTCTGCTTCCTGTCACCTCTCTGTGCCCTCTCTGCCCTGAAACATCAGCACTCACCATCAGTAGCAGCCCTCAATGGCCTCCAGCGTGAAGCTGATTCTCGTACCACAGGCGTAGGGAAGCAGCACCTTAGGGATGTACAGCTTGGAGGCCAGTCAGTGCCAGGAAGAGCAGCAGGAACAGTTACAGAGGAAGCCAGCGATATGGAGTGCTGCATGGCGGGGCAATGATGCTCTCAACATGGGAGTCTTGCAGTCCTCTCAGCATGGACCTGTCCTAGGCTGCTGAACCTATGACCCTCACTGACCCTCAGATCTCTTGGAGTTGTACTTGTGGGGCGTGGCAATAAATGAAACTGCGCAGTGCGCACACACTGCCTGCAGGCTACTGCGCACAACCCCAATGACTACAGAACCAAAATCCAGCCCAAATAAAAATCACAGTGTCCCTCCCGACCTGCCCACTGGGCCGGCAACACTAAAACTAAAGCCCGCGGCCGCCATATCGATTTCGAGAAGAACTTGATTGAGATTCATTCAGCATCTCATGAATCTCGGCATCCTCCTCTTGGCAATGGCATCATTATTGATGATCATGGAATGGGGCGGGCACATGGCGGCTCCTACGCTACGCTAGTACTAGTTAAAGTTTCTACTGTCTGTGTGCTTAACTCACTGGCTGCTTAAGCCTTTCTGGGCGTGGGCGGCCAGTAACTGTTGGCGGCGGTTCGTTCGCGGTGGGCCCGGACACACACTGACTGCAGACAGACAGTCAGTCAGTGCACTGCCTTGCTTTATTAACTGATTGGGGGGCGGCGGGGCCTGCCTGTTGCACCATGATCTTGTTTGCCTGCCTCACCTGGGTACTGGGCGATACTGGCTACTGGTAACTACTGCTCTGCTGCCAGTCCCTTAACACCAACGTCGTCATCGGGGGGGTCGCGCTGGCTGGCACTCAGAGTGAGTAGTGGCCGAGGCGAGTTGAAAGGCCTCCGTGGCCCGTTGAACCACGATGATGGTGGTGTGGGGTGCCGTGCCGTGCGCGGGTATGCTGGGGCGTGGCAATGCGCAATCAAATCTGCGCACGTTGCCTCCTGCCGCCCAACCCCCGCAGAACTAAAATCCAGCCCAATTCAGTGTCCCGACCCGCCCACCGGGCCGGGAACACTGCTAAGGGCCGTGGCCTCCTCGCCAATATATGATCATCAGCAGTACAGTGAGACAGACGCTGACTGCAGATTGCGTCTTTGAGAAGATTGAGATTCATCAAATCTCCATTTTCTCATCTTGGCTCAGGCAGGGCAGAGGGCAGGCCAGGCTCACAGCTGCCGCCGGGCCGCCCGCAACACAGTTTGCGCTGCCGCTGGTCGCTGGGACTGGGACACCGTCACCGCGGACACCTAGCTCTCGGCATCGCATCCAGGTACCAGCGCAGCATGTCACATGCAGTCTGCAGACACCAGACAGACAGTAACTGCTTGTGTACCTGACCAGCATGATGCTTTCCGCCTGGCGCCTTCCCGGACGTTTTTTAAATTTCCCAAGCCGGCGGCACTGAACACTGCTCGCCATCCGCCCCCACTCCCCCCCCCCCCCCTAGCAGTGCCACACGATCCGGTGAGGTGTCCAGCATTGTTTCAAGATGTTAACTCAAGCACATTCACTTTTCCCGAGTCATTACACATAGCTAGGGCTGCCTTCCTGGTGTGTAATGTTACTTCAAGTTCCATGACAAAAGCAACCACCGTAACAGTAACACTGTGCAGGGAGGCGCTATCAAAATCAATGACGTGCAGCATTGCGTGTAGACCCGGCCCTGATAATTAAGTGCCGGTGCTAAGCACCAGAAAGCACCGGCACAAATTAAGCACTGGTACCAATGATCTCTATTGCACAGTACAAGGAACACCGAAAAAAGATGTCCATGCGATGTCAATGTGGACTAGGTCACATTTTGAATCCTTTCTTGTTCGAACAGTGGGTCCACACACAGCTGGATTGCCTTTTATGTCAGGCAAAATGTAGGAATGGAGGATTATTTTGTGCTTTTTTTGAGGGAGGAGAGAATCAAGGGAGCAGCTGCAATTAGCCCTAAATTCTGTTGTTTTCTGATATCTAAATGTAAGGTAATGATGTTTTTTTAGACTTACTTGGTATTTGTAGGGCATTCTGTGTAGGAATACATAGTGGCATTAAGGCAAGGCACTCTTCCATGAATTTCTTGGGAGCTGACTGGTCCTGAGCCACCAGAAAAGTAGCCATTCACCACATTAGGGCCATATTAACTTTGCATGGCTGCATTTTTGATCATTTTTTTGTCCTTCCTGTACAGTGGACCTGCCCGCACAAAATGACTGACCTTTTTAATCAGTAGAAATCGATATTAGGACTTTTGCCATTGATTTTGAAGTGTGGTTTTGCTTCGTAAATGTAAGGAATGAGGACTTTTTGCCAATATTTGACATTTCCAGTACTTTATGGGTAAGGACGCCTCGTGCAATGCACACAACTAACTCCCCATTAGATTCTTCCCATGTCTATTATTGAAAAGGTTGTGAGTTTGGTTTTAAAGGATGCTGTGCAACTACAAACAGAGGTAAAATTGCAAACATGACACTTTTCTAATCTAATTTGAGGGCTACAAAACTGTGCTGGATGTAATTTCCTTATATAGTGACTGAGGCTGAGGTGTGGGAGTAAGGTAAATTGAGGAGTTAGAATGTACAGGGGGCAGAAACAGAGTAACATGTTCTGTCTGATGATCAGTGTTCCCAAAACGCCTAATGAACACTGTCCGTGATTGGAGCGATGTGGGGAAGATTCCTCGGAGGCATTTTGGGAACACTGATTGCCAGACAGTGTTTCCCTATTTCCACTTAAATGAAGAGCCATTGATTACTTTCTTGTTCATACACCGATTTCTGAAGGTGATTATACAACGTTTTGCGAACACTGATCCTTTTACGGTGGTTTCCGTTTTTCTCGCATTATTGAAGAGCCAATGACTACATTTATGATGTCTACATAGAAAGGTGTTTCTCTCTTCATTTAGATTACATAATCATTGAGGGGCTTATTTACAAGAAACTGACACAGTTGTATAGATGCATCAGTTTCCCTGCATCTGCATGCAAAACCCTTGCGCCATCATGGATGCATCGTATTCACAATACGGCGCACCATGGCGCAAGGATTGACAGATGTGTCCGAAATTTTGACGCATTTGTTGGCGCAAATGTCACACATTGCTGGAGTCGTGTCGCAAGCATGACGCAACTCCAGCAATGCATTGGGAGGCCTATTCCTAATACACTGCGTCACTCCTTACGTCTGCTCCAAGCAGGCGTAGGGTTTTGACGCAGTGGCGTCCTAGAAGTGACGCAGTGAAACCTTGTAAAATTCACCGCGTCACTTCTACGAGGCTTTCCCTCGTGGGAACGCCCACACTGCATACATTATAACTGATGCAGTTATAATTTGGCGCAGGGCTTTACAAGGTGACACATCTCCCTAGATGTTGTAAATGGGCCGCAACGTGGCACATTGTTTACGCCACTGTTGCATCACAAAAAGGGACGCAACGGAGGGGCAACAGTGTTGAAAGAGGCTTGTAAATCTGCCCCTTAGTGTATTGCACACTTCTTGCCGCTGGTGTTGATTTATTCCCATTTCCTACATTCGACACCATAGGATTACCGCTCCCCTTGGGCGCTTCACATTTTCTCCCTTCATCCTGATGATGACCCGGGGTTGAAACGTTGACATAATACCAGTGGACTGTTTTTAATTTGATTTGGAACATGTTACTCTGTTTCAGAGTATAACTTGACAACCAGTGTATCCTTGTAAATATGTTTGTTGTATAGCACTAACGCACTTAAAATTCACCTATCTCACTCTCACTGTGCCGTTGCATTGTTGGGAGCGCTGCATTACCGTAAAATGTCTAAAGAGAGAAGTTTAACTCTATTTGTTTTTATCTTTTAAAATAAGAAATTGAATAAAATTGATCTTTTTAGCCCAAACCAATCTGTCTGATGTTTATATATGGTTACCAAGGAGGTTGAGGCTGACACTTTCCCCACAGGGACCTTTGTTCTCTTTATCAATTGTACTGCCCTGGGCCCAGGGTTACTGGGTTGCCCCTTTTTTTAGGTCGAGCCCTGAGCCAGCGCGTAAGCGCTGCTCTGGGGATGATCAGGGGTAGTTCAGTATGGGAGAGAAGCCCCTCCCACTCCCCCGCCCATATTTTTCATTGGCTTGTGTCTTCGTCCTTCCTAAATGCAGCCTTCGGATTCATTTATGGGCTTGTTAGTCCCTCCTTAGTACAGCTGTGTCGTCATTTCATTCCTCCCATGGTTACTGGCCCCTTTACTTAGTTGTTACATAGGAGCTGTTCTATTTCCTTTATTGAGTTTCTCCTACCTCAAGCAGGATGAAGTGCTGTGCTTACAGTCAGCGGGCCACACCCGCTTTCACTTTGCAGCAGCCAGGACAATGTGGCCGTTGGCCCCTCAGTGCTTGTTTGAGCTGCAGTAATGCTGGGATGGAGGAGAAACGAGCTGAGCCAGGAAGAGCTCTCGACTCATGCTTGTATTTTTGAATGATATAACCTAAAAAAAAACATGGCATCCAAAGCACCTTTGTGACTATTTGGTGAGGTATAGGTTATACGCATAAATACGCTGTTAAGCAAAATACAAAACGTATTTTCTCACTTTTCTAATCTATATACTTATTAAATGTAACATGCTGCTCGACTTGCCCGACTCTTGGTTTCCATGCGCTGTACTGCGAGGGTGAGGTGGTCATTTCAAGATGGCTGTCACGCGTCACCTCCCCTACAGGGCTCTGTCCCGGGGAGTCCAGTCCTTCTGGCGCTCCCTTGACTTCGCAGACTGAGCTGCACGGAAAGCACACAGGAGAGGGCGCCTGGTAGTGCTGCCTCGTAGGGGCCCAGCCCCCAGTGTGTAAGAGGCAGAGTGGGGAAGCGCCTTGGGTCAGGGAAGCACTTTAGAAGATGCTCGATACAGTGGCAAACTTTCCACAGATCCTAGTGGGCATACCATGTGCGATTCACCCCAGCCAGATTTGACAGCCTCGCCCCCCCCCTTTCCCCCACAAAAACACATCAGGCAAATAGTTGGTCTTCACTGCGTAGTCTTTATTACACCTTCAGCTACCGCAATCTTTAATTGTTGGTTAACTGTCAACACTTGACCAACATTTTTTATGATAAAAAACCAAAACCAACACAGAGCAGATCAGAATACGCTTTATTCGATTTAAGAAATATTAAATCATAAAAGCTCAATACATAAAAACAAAAATACATCAATAAAATTTGTATAAAAAGGAAAATCACAAGCAGTTTAAGAATGAGAGGGGCCGTCCATTGTCTCCCTATATCTGACCACCCCTTTCAAATATTTAGCTATGTGATCAGTAAAAATTTCATCATCTAAAAGTTGTATCTTTATAAAAGCAGGTCGACATGGTCTCAGGCCATACACTTTTAAAATAGGCAAAATCCATCTTTTCCTAGCTAAAATATAGAACTTGCAGAAAAACATAACATGAATTGTGGACTGTACAGAAATGTTGTCGCAAGGACATGGGCATAGGGAACGAGACCAATCATTTATTTTTGGAAATGTGACCTTAATATGAAAATTGCCAAGGTGTAGACGGATTAATAACAGCCTATCGTAAGTTCCTAATGTATTTATCAGGTAGGGTTGCGTCCCTGGTTGGGTCAGGAGCAATTGATTTGCTCTTACAGTTGGTTTCATAATATTAATAGACAGTCTAATAGTCACCAGGTGGTTAGTACATAAAAACTTTAATTCCTTCCTAGTGACATGATTCAGATTATCAGGCCTAGCAAAGTACTCGGGATGTCCTAGATCATTTGCAAATTTTTTGACATACACAATCCATGGAATGCGATCTACCCCATGCAAAGTCAGACAGTCATTAATCACGTCCCGATTTAGACTGGAAGTAATACCGGTCCAAACCTTGTGCCATAATAGGATCGGCTGCATTTTAATCAGGTCGGACAGATATAGCAGTCCCAATTCAGCGTGGCAGATAAACGTGGCTGTGCTATTTGGTACAGCTAAGAGGTATCTTAAAAACCTATTTTCTGCTTACTGTAATGGCTCGACATTAGCATAACCCTAAATACCAGCTCCATACATGGCAATAGGAATACATTTTGCTTTATAGATTGGCAATAAATCAGCAATTGGACGCTTTCCTAACTTTCTGGCAAAGTTTGTCATGGCTCCTATAGCTTTGCCAAATAACAGTTTTCTGCAGTCAATAGCTTTGGTTCATAGACCCCTTCTTTCAAATACAATGCCCAAATAAGAAAAATGGTTGGTAAAATCGATTTTCCTATTGTTTATAAAAATGTCTCAGCACTTGACATTTAGCTTACTGCATTTCATAGTAAATGTTTTATTAATATTTACATTAAGGTCTAAATTTGACATATAGGCAGCAAAGCTAGACACTATTTTCTGCAAGTGAAGGGAGGTGCGGGCCAAAAAGCATCATCCGCATATAACAATGCTCCAATTGGCCGTTTGCCGATGCGTGGTAAGTCCTGGCATTCCCTTGATAACGTTGCTCCCAAACTGTTAATATAAAGAGTGAACAGAAGGGGGGCTAGCACCCCCTTCTTAACAGGGAAATTGTAACTAAGTTCGCAAGTTCTCCCATAGCGAACCCGGGCCCGGGCATCCAAGTATGACTGCTTCAAGAAATTTATAAGAGGTGGATCCACCCCCATGGTCTCTAATATACTCCATAGCTTCTGGTGGTTGACACAGTCAAAGGCTGAGCTCAAATCAACAAAACACAAATATAAACTCCCCCTTTTGGCCTGTAAATATTTTCCTAACAGGAGGTTTAGATTTAAGCTCTGTTCCACTGTGCCCAGGCCTTGGCGAAAACCATACTGTAACTCTGAGATTATACCCTTGTCCTCGGCCCACAGCTGCAATCAATTTAAAACAACACGCCCGGCCACTTTTACAAGGGAATCCAAGAGTGATATAGGTCTGTAACAGGCCGGGTCATTGCGGTCACCTTTCTTGAAAATGGGGACAAGTATGGACTCCGTCCAGGTCGGTGTAAATCCATGTGTACAACAAGCCCTCAGAACCATGGTTAAGAGTGGGCCCCACAACAAGGGGCAAGATTTAAATAAATCCACAGGAATACTATCTGGTCCCAGGGCTTTGCCTCCCATACTCACATTAATAGCTAAAATCACCTCATTAACATTAAAATCAATACCGATTGGAAGATAGCTTGAGGGGTTAGTTCTCGGGTCCTCATCATGTTGAATATCTACCGAATTACAGTAGAGACTAGAAAAATGAGTCACCCATTGATCCTCCCCTTTTGTTATTTCAATACTAGGTAGATTTCTGGTAGCCAGAAATGGTGCGTTCACCGCCTTCCAAAAGCCTTTCATATCTTTCAAGTCTGAGGCTTGCTTGAGGTCTTGCCATAATTCAGTTCTTATGGCAGTTTTGCGCTCTTTAAGAGATAATATATACGCTGCTCTTGCCCTTTTTATAGCTCCCAGATCTCTCGTTGGCTTATGTAAGGCGGTTATCAGGGCTGCATGTGCTTTAGTGCATTTTGAATCAAACCAACCTTTCTTACTATCTACCTGTTTTTTTATATTTAATAATAGTTTATTTTGTATGGACTGAGAAATATTTTTAAAGGAGCTAAGAATATCAGACTCCCTGCCGGTCTCGTCAAGACAAACCAAGAAGTCACCCTTACAACTACTTAAAAGTGACTTGCAAAGTTGTAATGAGTCAACGCCCAACCACTTAACCGCATATCTATTCGTTCTATTGATAACAATATCTTCAGCGGGTTGAGTAGCCATGCTTTTACTAGTTAGCACCTTAGCAGGCAGATCTATAAAAACACTAATAGGAAAATGGTCGCTAAAAGCAACAGGATGTATTTTAAAATTGTGTATTCTATCCGCGTATCTATTTGATATTAGTATGTGATCTATGACTGAACACAACCCACAGCCGTTAAAGGTGCTGCTAAATGGAATGAGTGGTAAACAAAGATCATTTGCAAAGCCCAGATCCATGGCGTATTTAGGCAGATTTAAGTGGTCTCCAAAAACGGAGTGCGAGAAATGGGAAAAATCTTTATCATCATCGGATGCTATACCACAGATATTTACTTCAGCGTATAAGCATGGTCCAGAGTTAAAGTCCCCTCCCCAGATTGTGCAAAGATCTTTGTTTGTGTTCTTTTGGATTTTATCCAGATCTTTCTGTATGCACTTCAAGATTTGTTCCGTGTCCAAAACAGGTATGTTATTATAAAAATGTAGTAATACAGTGCAGTGAGAATTATCAATGTGCATTTTTAGCACCTGGTAATAAGTTTTGGACTCCACAAAGTCTATCTTGCATGCATTCAACCTGTATGAAATATAAGTACATAAGCCACCCTTTTTCCTCCCGTGGCTAGAGGGTACTGCCCAGGGTAAAAAAAGTTTTGTACCCATTAATGTGTTGTATGACATCTGCCCAGGTTTCTTGAATACATATAATATCAAAGTTATGGATGAATTCGAGCCAGGCAGGGTTAGCCAATTTAGTATTAAGGCCCGCCACATTCCAAAAAAGAATTTTCATTTGATTGGTCCTAAGTGCACGCTGGGTTTCACAATTATTGTGGGGGGGGTCGACAGTGGAAACATTAGGATGATGAACATAACTGTTGGATAAATATACGTGAGGAATAATTGGGATTTCCTGGTCTTCTCCATTCTCGATATTGCGGTGTGCAATAATGTCTCCTACCCCGTCTCCAGCTGGTTGGACGTCTGCCGATAGCCCCATACTACAATGGCCATAGTCACCGTATGGAACAGCTGTGATATTTTGGACATTGTGACCACGGACCTTATGGTCCGGGAATAATAAAATTGGGCCAGATGGATTATTTTCAGTAATTCGATTTTGGACCACATGGCTACATCCATTAGCAAGTCAATCTATATCTTCCAGAGAGGAAAGCATATCAAATCTATTTTGCAGGGGTACACTGAATTGGGAGTGATTTATGGGGTGAAAGAGTCTCCGCTGTGGTACAAGGGAAGTATGATTCATTGGGGGATAGAAATAACCAAGGGGCAGCACATTTATTCCACGGTTAGTCACGTGATCATGTCCAAATCTGCGCAGAATCTCATATGTTAGGCTTGGCGTTCTAAAAGTAAGGACAATACAATCTCCAGGAAGTGTTTTATCCCTTTCCCCCACCCATCCCATTCTTCTTGCCATTTTGAACTCCCTAAATAAGGTCTCTGTTAGGCCGGTTTTAGACCCAAGCCAACAGAGAGCCTTATTTCTTAGAGACTCCCAAGTTTCAGTTGCCTGTGAAGTAAGTTGCGGTACTTTCATCAGTATTATTGTGTAGGGGGTAGCCTCTGGCGGCATGTTCAAACGCACCTCCTCCACATCATCCCTAACCATTAAAATTATGTGGGGGTTAGGCGGCGGTGGGGAGCCTCTAGGCTTGACATGGGCTGGTACTTCGTTATGTTTTAAGTTAGAAGTACTCTTACAACCAGCAAATCCTCCAAATTAAATTTGTGGGGTGTCAGCCTGAGAGAAATGGGCTGCCTTACCATCAGTCAATACACACCTTGGGGAGTTATGCAAGGGATTAGCAGAGCCTACACCCTGACCTTTACTCAATAAATCCTCAATAACAGATACCCTAGCCAACAATTTCTCTAGGGGAGCTAAGACTAATTTATGGTGGTTGGGGGGATTATCAGTTCCCAAGCCCTCCCTCAGGACCATAGGAATCGAAGAAATATGAGGAGTCTGATTTTGTCCAGACAAATTAATATGCACACTGTCCAAATGCTCTAGGTGTCCACGCAATAGGGCAAAGTTGTCTATCAATTCTTTAATCCGTTCAAGAGCAGTGTCCAGGAAAGTCACCCCAGCAACACTGGTAGGGATTTTATCCCCACAAGTAGTATGCAATGATAAAAAGGAAACATCCTCGGTCTGTGTGCCGATAGAACAGGTCACCACAGAGCGATCACACCAAGGCCCCTTTAGTTGTTTTGATTTGTGGGTGCCCAGGCCCTTCTTTCGCTTCACAAGTACCTCGGCCTTCGTGCCCTCGGTAGGGAGTTTAGAGGTCCGTGTCCTGGAGGCTATACTTGACCCACTAGTGTCATCCATAGAAAGGGCTTTCAGATCGTGAGCAGGATCAGAGGAAACCAGTGACGTCCCTTGTACAGTGGGAGACGAACAGGTTTGGGGGACACAACCAGTAGTAAGGGTACCTAGTGAGGAACGCCTCTGCGAAGATAAGGGTTCTAGGGAAAGTCGCCTCTCCGTTAATTCAATCTCATAACAAAGCAGTGTTTCTGCCCTTATGATGAAGGCGTCCAAAGTTCCCGTGACTCCTTTACATTTGCTCATAATGGAATCGAGATTATGCACCACCCCCGGAGCTGAAAATAACAAGTCTCATAACAAACAGGCAGAAGGTAACACACTGCTGTACCTGGTGTAAATAAATCCGGAATAGATGACAGATGGCCTGTTGTTAGGGGGGGCCCCAGCCTCCTTCGGGCTCAGACAAGCGTGGACGGGCCCGCCCTTGGCCCGGGTGCGGCCCTGGCGCGGCCCTGGCCTCCTTTTGTGCACCTCCTGGCGCATTTGGTGACGTGAGCGGCGTGCGCGCCACTGGGGCTGCTGGGAAATGTGGTCCCTCGCCCTTGTGGCACCGGATTCACCAAAGAAGCAGTCCTGCGGCAAAGCTGTGGCGGTGACAGTGGCGAAGTCCTGCATTATGCGGAGGCAAATGGCGGGCATCAGCAGGTATGAATGAGCTTCTGCGCTGCGGGAGCCCTGGCCTCCTTTTGTGCACCTCCTGGCGCGTTTGTTGACGTGAGCGGCGTGCGCGCCGCTGGGGCTGCTGGGAAATGTGGTCCCTCGCCCTCGTGGCACCGGATTCACAAAAGAAGTAGTCTTGCGGCAAAGCTGTGGCGGTGACAGTGGCGAAGTCCTGCGTTATGCGGAGGCAAATGGCGGGCGTCAGCAGGTATGAATGAGCTCCAAAACCAACACACATTGTTAGAAAAAGAAGTAGGCTTGTGAAGTATACATTTCAGCCACAGGTTGAGATTGTATTTACATTTCTGGATCTCCAGAGATACACTTTGATGCGTGTTGTGCCAGCAGGCCACAACCAATTTGTACTGCCCTCATCTGGGGTAACTACCAGTCCTCCATCCCATAGACGCTACCACAAGGGCACTGCTTAACGCCTTCCCCCCACGGGGGTTCCTGCGCACCAGATACCCTCTCCAAAGTTGCTTACTACATGCGCCGGCATCTCGGGTAGGGCAGGAGAGTCCAGGACCACCAGCAGGTCAGTCCCCCCTCCCGCCAGCCCGGAGCCCCCATTGAATGCCCAACCTGTTCCAGGGCCAGACAGTCCCTGCCAAAAAGGAGTCCCCACCATTTCTCTTGCCCGGGACCCCGCCATCTCAACCTCTAAACTCAGGGATGGGTGGGTGGGTAACTCGCTGCTGGTCCAATGTGCTGGCATCCCCTGGAGAGGACAAAGAGGGCTTCCCCCTCTCGTCCTCTGCTTTTATCTCTTTTGGGGAGGGGTCGCCTGAGCACCTTGATGGCACGCCTGGATGACCCCCTTTGTTTCCGGTGGCGCCCTCTCCCTCCTCCCCGACCGGAAGGGCAAGACCGGCTCCCGAACGAGATGCCACTAATGGCACCACGCCCCTAGGTGCGGGTGGCGCCTACCATAGTGGGCATACCGCGAGCGATTCGCCCCAGCCAGATTTGACAGCCTCACCCCTTTCCCCCACAAAAACACTTCAGGCAAATAGTTGGACTTCACTGCGTAGTCTTTATTACACCTTCAGCTACCGCAATCTTTAATTGTTTGATTGTTCACCTAATCTCTATAATCCTAGTTTCTCTTAACGTGGCAGTGACTCCAACTATGGGTGTTGGCTACTTTTTAAAAACATTATTTTCTGGTTCTCTTTGGACCATAGAAATGGAATACAGCAGAACGCTTATCTTCCAGATGTACAGCTAGTTATCATTTAGTCATCACCTCTATAACACCTGCCTGTGCCTCCTCTGCAGCCAGAAATGCGACTGCAGAAAAGATGATGAAATGGCAAGTGCCACGTAAGAGTAAACATTCTGCACAGTGCTGCTGCTTCCTATTCGGTAGTACTCGTAGTAGCTGCTGCTCATTGTATAGTACATATATAGTACATGGTGTAGTATACATTTGAGGACACCACTCCAGGGAATGGTAAGTAATTTTAGAGGCTGCCATTGCTGTAATGTCATTACCCGGTGAGTCTTCATTGGAAGCTGGTGGAGGAAGGTCTTTTTGCTAGCGTGAGTAAAGGTATCACATGCTAATACAAAATATGGTGACGTGGGAGATTATGATTTGGCCACTTTAAAGTTAATTTGTAAATTGCAGTCATTTGGTTGCAAGCAGTTTGCATGTGCACATATTTGAGGGGTCACGATGCTGTCCTGAATGAGCTTGTAAACTGTAATCATAAAGCAAATACTTGAAGAGTTTAATAAAGAGCTGCAAATCTTCCATGTTCTGTTGTAGCGAATTAACATGTACAACCTCATCATGGGATTAACTCCTGCTCTTCCTAGGTTGTTCCAAGTGTGAGTACTCAGTGCTTTTGGTCTGTGTGTTAGTCAGATGGTAGCGTTGATTCGTGCTGCTGCCAGTTGTTGAAACTAAAAGTACACCAATATACTGTTAAGTGTTTAATAATGTTTTAATCTGACTGATAATGGATTACCTTTATTTCTAAATTGAACAATGTGGCAATTAGAGTGTTTATCACGTTTATTACTTTGTTGAGTGGGGAATGCCAGCATGACTTGCATGGGCTGAGCCTCTTAGCCCCAACGTCCTATACAAACAACTGACTGAATACACTGCAAGATCAAATGGAAAGAGTGGTTTCCAAATGGCCATTCATGATCTTTCTAAGCGTAATTTTTTTGAGTAAAGGGACCAGTGAAACCCTCATGGACATTTATGCGCATTACAAAAACCCAGGTAACATAAAATGAGAGGAAAACATGCAAGCGCTGGAAAGATTTCATCCAACAATGCCTTTTGCCTAGTACTATGAGACTTACATAAGGCTAAGGTTCCGTTCAGAAACCATAACAGGGCAAGGCAAACCAGAGTGGTTTTACAATGTTTCATATAACCTGTACAATATTTTCAGTTTAAAGCTTTGGTGCCCATCCTATTATTTTTTTTTCTAAAGTGATAGCTTGAAATATTTGTGTCACACATCCTCGCTGAACAATAGGTTGTTGACTTTATTCCATAGGTTTGAAAAGAGGAATTATTTTTATTTTTGCTTCAACTGACGAGATTAGCTGTGGTTCCAGAGGCTGGGCAGCTTGTGTGGCAAAACATTGGACTGGGCAGCTGACATGTTACCTGTGGGCAGTAGGTGAAAGTTGGCTAATGTGATGGTCTGTGAGATTCGTAGTAAGAGATTGTATGATAGGTCAGAATTGGTAAGCCATAATATAATCTTTACAGGCAACCATGTTCAAAGCAGAAGGATTTTGTTTTGATTGTGTACCTTTTCGGTTGGTCCCACAGACTTTAGTCGTTTGTTGCCAAAGACATATTGTATACAGTAATTTTACTTAGTGTGGGCTTTGGGCCAGCCCATTTCTTACCATTCAAGACCTCTTGTATATAGTATATACTTATATGTGCATGTACTTTGTGGGCTCTGGAGATCAGCCCTAGGACTTGTCTGCTTCCGCTTAGGGACTTTGGGGCATATTAGCAAGACCCACGTTAAAATTATCGCCGTTTTAGCGGCCGGAAACTGCCGCTAAAACGGCGATAATGGGCTTGCTAATATGCGTTATAGAATTCCAATAGAAGCCCATGTTAGATGTGCAGGACATCTAACCTGGGCTTCTATTGGAATTCCATAACGCATATTAGCAAGCCCATTATCGCCGTTTTAGCGGCAGTTTCCTGCCGCTAAAACGGCGATAATTTTAACGTGGGTCTTGCTAATATGCCCCTTTATTTTTCTGTTCAACTGCCTCTATTTAACTGTCTTGATAGAAAACGACCAGTAGGGGTCAGTAAAATATCAAAATTGCTTTCTGCTGAGGGACTTTCTTTTTTTTCTTTTTCTGGCAACTGCCTCTATTTAACTTTCTTTATATTAAAAACAGAGCTTTGGACTGTACCATTTCCCGCTGAAAGGCAATATTGCTCTCCATGTGCTCCCATACCTGGCATGTCACGCAGTTTGGTGCTTACTTTCCCTCCATGTTAAAGAACAGTAGATGTTTCAGCACCCAGGCTAATGTGCTGCATAGCTAAATACATATAAGGTCCCAAAGGCGAGACCGATTTCATTGCAAATGCTTGTCTTTGAAACTGGTAAATATACACAAGTATATTTAGCTCAGAACACAAGGAGTTGCCTCCAGAGATGTTGTTGAAAGATAGAACAAACTGCCATCCTCTGTAACCTCCTTTTGCCTGGAAATGAAGATATATAAAGCAATTGCACAGTAGAAGAAAATATGGGATTTTCAGCACAGAGCACTATTGGGCCCAAGATCAAGGCTTCTCATGGGTCTATGAGGACAATGCTTCACCTTATCTTGAGACATGAAGCACATTCACTGTCTGGGATCTGACAGCTTTAGCCTGTAGAAAGATGAGAGACTTTCCACTAATGGTTTGTCACGGAGTGCAGTCAAGACTGATGTCTTTGCTGCTCTCTTTGCTGCTAATAAATTGTTATTTGTGGCTTTCTCGGGTCAGTGAAATACTTTCATTTGATTTTTGATAAACTACTTCCAGTATGTGAGCATTGCTCTGATATCTGACTTTATTTCTTTTTTTGGCACCTTTACTGACAGGTATGTAGGGCATTAAATATGGATTGTGCCAGATTTGTGAGCAAAAAATGCAGATCTTAATTTTACCTGAATTATTGCACGTCTTGCATTCTATAATTTGTTCATGGAGATAATGTGGGTACCTGCAATAAACAGTACGGGGCAGATTTACAAGCCCCTTGCAACACTTTTACGCCGCTGTTGCTTCACTTTTGTGACGCAGCAGCGTCGTAAACAATGTGCCACGTTGCAACACATTTACAACGTGACGCATCTAGGGAGATGCGTCACGTTGTAAAGCCCTGCGCTACATTATACCTGCGTCAGGTATAATGTATGCAGGGTGGGCATTTCGATGCAAGAAAGCCTCGTAAAAGTGACGCAGTGAAATCTACAAGATTTCACTGTGTCACTTCTACGACATCAATGCGTCAAAACCTTGCGCCTGCTTGAAGCAGGCGTAAGGAGTGACGCAGCACAATAAGTATAGGCATTCCTGAGCATTGCTGAAGTTGCATTGTGCTTGCGACACAAATCCAGCAATGCGTTGCCTTTGCGCCAACAGATGCGTCACGCATCTGTCAATCCTTGCGCCACGGTGCTCCGCATTGTAAATGCGATGCATCCATGGTGGCGCAAGGGTTTTTTTGCGTGACACAATTGAACGGACGCATCTCTGCTAATATGCAGAGATGCGTCAGTTCTTGTAAATCTGCCCCAGTACATTTCTACTGCAGAGCTAGAACAAACGTTTTCTATTAATCATGAGTAAAAAAAGCCAAATTTTCGTTTGTTACATCTTCCCAATAAAATGATAG